>CM037476.1:24623887-26016988 GCA_021014325.1 Plazaster borealis
TATGGTTCCCGCTCTTTCCAATTTTCCAAGAAAGGGGGACTAGGTCTTGTCTGTCTTAAATCCCGTGTCATGACTTATAGATTTTCTTTACTTCAGCGTTTGTTTTGCAAGAATAAACATCCTGCCTTTTATTTTCTTATTCACTATTGTCATATGTATCGTAATCTAGGTCACGATTTTCAACTGTTTTTCACAAATCTTGAAACGAAATACCTTACCAGCCTTCCCGTTTTTCAAGCAGAAATTCTCAAAGCTTGGATCACATCGAAAGCCACCACGAGCATACCACCTGAGTCTGTTAACTATGTAGTGAACCTACCTATCAATAGTTTGTTCTTATGTAGTCATGGTAACAAAGATCTTCTCTCTGGTCGGCTCCTGTCATGTGGCGTCACACTAGTTAGACAACTACTCAGCAAAGATGGAATGTGGATCTCAGCTGACAAAATCCAAACACAACATCGGATGGGACTACGCCCGCTATCTTCCAGAACACTGGAAGCAGAACTGTCTCACATAAGACGAACCTTGAGTGAAACTTTCCCAAAAGTATTCAACAAAAAGGGTGCAACTAAATCTCCAGACCAAGGGACCGTGATTTTTCTCCATTCGAACTACCCTACACCAGAGATCCATATCAACGACAACAACAGCACAGCCAACTTTCCCTCGAAACACCTGTACACCGTCTTCAACAAAGAACTCAATACCTTGCCGGACAATCCCAGAACACCCTGGCACAGGGACATACTTCAAATGAACACGACAATACCGTGTAAAAATTTGTACAAACCACCCATTTCCAAGAAAGAGGGTGACGTACAGTACCGGTTATTGCATAAGATCTTACCATCGCAGGAAGTTCTACACTACATCGACCGTACTCTACCAAAAACCTGCGGCTGGTGTGGACCGTCAGAAAAGGGAACCCTGCTACATCTCTTCTTCCACTGCCCATCGATTCAACCAGCCCTGAACCTCCTGCATCGATGCCTCAGACAACTACTTCCTAAACTGACACTAACTTTTGAAACTTACTAGTGCCTGATCCACCACAGCAGGGGACGACCGAGAGAGAACGTATTTTTAGCTAACTATTTAATTGTCAGCTTCAAAGCTAGTGTGTACTGGCTATATGTGCACTCGAACTTCAAAGACTGTTTAGAAACCTGGAAATACCGTATTAAGAGTAAAATTTTAATCGAGTACCGCTACTACCAGCTCCAGAACAATGTTCCCCTTTTTCTCAAGAAATGGGGTCTCTGCAACATATTCCAAATCACTGATAATGAAATTGAATGGATTCTGTAATTTTGATTGCCACCATGCTGTACGTCTAATGAAATTGCTTTTGTGTTAATCTCGATGTAATTTCAATCCCAGCTACCGACCTGTACTTTGTAACAGAAAATAATGTATTGTCTAATTGATGGTTTTTTTTAAGTTTCTTTATTTTATGTAGATTCTGTATATTTTGTAAGTGAATAAAGTATTTGCTTTGAAAAAGTCAATCAGTCAATCAATCAGTCAATCAATCAGTCAATCAATCAATCAATCAATTAATCAAGTTTTGCAGAGACACCGTGTAACAAAATTTCTTATGAGCTGTTCTATAGTGGCTTCTTATATAGCGCTCATATCTGTTACTCAGTGACGCTCAAGGCGCTTCAACAGTCAGTATTTTCCTGATAGGTATGTGGAGCTACGTTTTTGAAGTATGAGACCTACTCCTTTACATAGCACCATGTAATGGTTTACAAGGTGCTGTGGCGCAATATGCAGCCAATCAAACCAGGAACACCGGGGCAAACCCCTTCTCTTTACGATAAGTGCACTGGGTTCTTTTACATGCATTACACAACACAAAGGACCAGCGGCTTTACGTCCCATCCGAAAGGCAAAGCAATAATGGTTAAGAGTCTTGCTTAAGGACACAAGTGTCGCGACTGGGATTCGAACCCACACTCTGCTGAACAGAAACACCAGAGCTTGGGTCCGGTGCTCTTATCCGCTCGGCCACGACACGCCACACCCCACGGCTTGTGGTGGTTTAACAACTCAACGTTTCAATCAGTATGCTCTGATCATCTTCAATCAATCATTTTTCAATTCATGTAATTTTTTAGTTTTCTTTGTTTTTTTGTAAATTCTGTATATTTTGTGAATGAATTAAGTATTTGTTTTGAAAAGTCAAAAAAGTCAATAAGTCAATCGATCAATCGATCAATCAAATCATCTTATGGCCCTTTTCAAAACCTTGGCTTGGGTTTGGCCTTGGCCTTGGGCTCCGTCCGACTATTTGAAGCCCCGTAAGGTTAGCACACATTTTCTAAATACCTGACAGCGCCTAAGCCCAAGCCGTCATTTCGATAAGGGCGTATTGACCCAATTCACCTGACATCATCATCACAATAATGCTGAGCCCTTTTCACATTACTCTATTCCTGAGGGGCAACCCAGGGAATAACGGCCGGCCCTTTCACACTTGGATCGCTTTACCCCTGATCTACCCCGGCAAATGGGCATACCCCGTGGAATAGCCACCCCTGCTCTGGAGTAGGGGGTAAGCGGTAAAACCCTGGGGTATTCTTGAAATGTGCAATTGGAACCCCTTGGAATAATAATAATAATAATAATAATAAAGAACGAATGATTCTTTGAAAAACAAAGACTTAACCCTAATGATGATGATTTTGTTGAATTGTTTTGTAAAAAACAGGCTTTGTGCCACATGATTGGGGAAAAAGTTGTATTTTCGTTCTAAGTCCTCTTGTTTTGTTTTGTTTTCTTTTTAGTTTTGTATATATAATGGTCTTTTAATCATTGATCTGTTATGTAGTGTTGTTGTTTTTTGTTGAAAGGGTTTTGATTGAATGTAATAAAAGGAGATGTATGTCTCCATTGCAGCAAAAAAAAAAAAGAAAAAAAAAAAGACATTTGTAAAGCGCCTAATGCAAAAGCCTCTAAGCGCATAAAGAGAGCAATAAAATATACATGTGTGAAAGATACATTACAAGTAAGCAGATTACAAATAAGCAGCTTCAAACAACTGAGCTTTTAACAGAGACTTAAAACAGTGTAAAGAACTAGCCTGGCGAATATGCACAGGAAGACTATTCCAAAGAATTTGGACCTAGGCGGGGACAGTGTGAAAGTGCGCCGGTTTAACCTTGGGGTAAAAAAACTCCTTGGGGCTCCCCAGGGCTGTATTCAACGGGGATAAGAGATACAGTGTGAAAAGGGCTTTGGTTGCGCCATTTTTGGAGACGATGTCCTTGTGTGCTATATTATAAAGTGCATTTAATCTACACAATGTTTACACACTCACTATATTTGTCACATTGAGAACTGCGAAGTCTCCCGAATTCCGAATATTCTGCTCTGTGGCAGTAGAATAATAAGCGAAACAAGTTCGCAAAGAACAAAATCTACCTAGCAAGTAGATATACACATGGTGTTACCGCAAACCAAATATATATTGATACCTCACCATGCAATGCCGCAAATCCTATATTGTATTGTTAATTACTGAAATTTTTATCCATCCATTTTTGGCTTTTGCCCTGTGGATGCTGTATGAAATAAATAAATAAAGAAATAAGTAACCTGTAACAAATAAGACAAAATGTAACAAGGCGTGTCGTGGCCAAGCGGATAAGAACACCGAACTCAAGCTCTGGTGTTTCTGATCAGCAGAGTGTGGGTTCGAGTCCCAGTCGTGACACTTGTGTCCTTAAGCAAGACACTTAACCACATGCTTCGTCCTTCGGATGGGACGTTTAACCGTAGGTCTCGTGTGTTGTGTAATGCACGTAAAAGAACCCAGTGCACTTACCGTAAAGAGAAGGGGTTCGCCCCGGTGTTCCTGGTTTGACTGGCAGCATATATTGCGCCACAGCACCTTGTAAACCATTGCATGGTGCTATAAATGAATAGGCCTCATACTTCAAACGTAGCTCCACATACCTTGCAGGAAAAAAATTGTAGTCAGACAATGGTGCGCTTAGAAACATCCCTATTAAGGGCCTAATAAATGTTGTGTATTATTATTATAACCTGTAACAGACAACCTGTAACAGACAACCTGTAACAAACAACCTGTAACAAACAAGACAAAATGTTACAAAGAACAAGAAAGGTAAGGAGGATCTCCAAAGCGATACTGCAACATTATTTGCTGTTACTATTTGAGAAAGTGATGATTGTAATGCATTTATTTCTACCCCTCGTCTCTTGACAGCTTGCTAGACTCCATGACCCTTCACTATCAACAGATGGAGATGGAAGAGGACACTGTGTGGCAAGAAGGGGACCTCTGTAGCGCCCTCCTTGTCAAGGGAAGGGTGTGGTGCCGTGGGCGTGTCAAGACGGTCCTACCAGACAACAACGCAGTGGTGAGTACATAAAGCATAGTAACATAAGTGTCTTCAGTTTGCATGGTGTGGGTGATGGGTGGGGGGCCGGGGAGGCTGGGGGGGGGGGGGGTGTAGCGGATGCGAGTTATCAGCAAAGAGAAACTTTACATCATGAGTTTTAAGATTATCAATGGTATGAAAGGAAATAAGGTTTCCCATTTTGTTGTGGAAAAACTTATTAAAAACAGGGTGTTTAAAAGATTGTGCGTATAATTGTTAAGATTGAAAATATGGACGATGTGACCTGTGACATCACATGTTTACAAAAGAGCCACTAAGCATGCTAAGCCTGGACTTCCTGCAGGCACGATTTGTACACAGACTAATGGAAGAAAACATAAAACCTTATAAACTCTTGAATTTATTTGGAAATTATGACACAAAATGTAACTTTTCCCATATGACTAGTGCAGTATCTTGCCCGGTAGAAAAGCCCAAGAATGTACAATGTCACACTTATTGTAAACAAAGGTCACATGGTCTATACGTTGTAAATGTTCACAGATTTACACATAACTTACATGGTATGAATATTGTCATGGTAAAAGACTTCTGTGGGAATACTTTTGCCTTAAATGCTTTTGTTTTTGAGAATTTGGTCAAACTATTAAACTAAATACAGTAAGCCCTCTGTTGGTGAGTAATTTATTATTTTATTCTGGAATGCTACTGGAAAGTATTTAGCTCTGCCCCACTGGTCTCAACCAGGACCTCTGGGATGGCAGACCTTCGTCTTTGAGGAGCGCGATCGCGCTCTCGCTCCTACCGCGCTCCTGGGTCTGTCTTCAGGTGCGCGATCGACAGCGTTCCTCGATCATTATGCAGACCTGCCAACCTCTGGTGTTCAAAAACTGTAATCTTATTCCCAAAAGTCGTATTTTACCGACAAAAATTGTATTAAAAAAACAAAACGGACGATGCAATTTTGGGGGAATAACCGATTTTCCGAGCATGTGCAGACACGTCGAGTCTTGTCTCAAGGCGTTTGTAACTGGTACGCGTAGTTTCACCAATAGAGGGCGTTTAATCTCGCGCTATTACATTGTTCCGAAAGGCCCTCTGGCGCTCAATGTTTCTTGCATTTTTGTCGCACGCAAAGTGACAAAGACTAGAGGCCTGAAAACGACGTCCGTGTGTGTAGTGTGTGCGTGCGTTGTGTACTGTCTGATCATGCGTTGTATTTTGTGGCGTGATGCGGTCAGCGTTTCGCGGCGCCTTCAATTTTTTTTTTTTTTACGTTTATATATCCGTCGGATTGTTACGTAGTAGGTGGAAACTGTGATTGAAATTGTCATTAATTGTGGGCTGCTTTTAGAGTTATCCTTTGTTTTTTATGGATGATTTCTCTTCACAAAATATACAGACATTCATCAAAACAAAAATGTTATTTATGTACTTTTTAATTTGTTATTTAGTTGTATCGTTAATCTACCCAGTGGTTTTATGTAACTGTTCAGTCATCACAGACCCAATTTAGAGCTTGAAATGGAACGTAACAACTTGTCTTCAAAAAACCCTGAAAATTGAGCTCCTGAGTATTCTCAGGAGAGCGATTAAAAGAGCTCCTTGTATTTCTATAAACGAAGGTCTGGGATGGGCTGATGAGCTTGTTCAAGTTCTTTTCCGGGATGTAGTGATGCATGATGGGAACAATAGTACTGCTGATTGGCGCAATATGCGCATAATCACAAAACGTACAAACATGATATGATAATGTAAACCGTAGTTACTTCTTTTTAAACCAAAGTTGCGAAAAGAATAAAACTATATCGTTAAAATGATTAATTTTGCTATCGAGTGCTATTTTTAGTACAAGGCAAAGAAAGACAACAATTATTTCTGATCGATTTACACCATAGAGTTATAATATTATTGATAGGGGTTGAACTTTTCTTGGAGAGAAAAGAGGTGACCGGGGGTTATTAGGTCAGGGGAATGGTTGAATGAGCTTGTGCCTACGTCAGCCGATCCCAGCGCCTTTGCTTCAGGCGCTGGTACCGAGCGAAGTGAAAGTATAAGATTGTATCGTCTTGGATGAGACTAGATAGAATTGAAAATCACCCAACAACTTGTTCAAATGCACCTCCAGGTATTCCTTGTTAAATTTCCCCTGGGGAGACTAACCTCGATTAAGGTATCACAAACTCTTTGTCGTGACCAAAAAGTGGGTTATAAACAAATTCTGGTGGGTCACCAAATTTTATCAGAATCGCTAAAACTTATCAAGAACAATTTTGATCATTCCATCGCAACGAAGAGTGCCTCACAATCAATCTATCATCATGTTTACAAAACAAACAAATGAATTAATGGCCTCTTGTTTGCGACTCCAGGAGAGGCTTTGGGAAGCCTCTGCTAGGGTCGCAATGTAAGGCCATTAACCAAATTTGTTTGCATTTATACAGTGAAGTCATTTTAGTTGATAAGCAGTTGGCAACAGCTAATTCTAATTTCATCATGTTTTTTTCTGAACTGTTTCTATCAGTTCAAAAACAACAAACTTCGTGAATAAACATTTTACTCCTGCTAAGAATTGCCTGCTTTTATGACATTAAACAAATTCAGCAATTTCTTAGAAATTGTATTAGTTCAATTCAATTCAGTGCAAATAACATTTATTTCTACATCGCGTAACCAATAAACACAAGTAAATTAGGGTGAACATTAATATGAAAAAAGAAAGATAATAAGATAACAAGAAAAACAAAGATAATCCGCTAATCTTCTTGACACTTGTGTCCTTAAGCAAGACTCTTAACCATAATTGCTTCGTCCTCTGGACGGGACATCATAAAGCAGTTGGTTCCGTCTGTTGTATAATGCATGTAAAAGAACCCAGTTACATTTATCGTTAAGAGAAGAGGTTTGCCCCGTGTGTCCGGCAGTGGCTGCTGAATGCGCCGCAGCACCTTGTTAACACTCACAAGGTGTTACATAAATCGGTCTTATAATTCATAAACTTCAAAAACCTGTATGGAAATATATAATGATAAGCATTTTGAGACGCCTGTATATATAAAAACTTATTATTTTTATTTTTGTTATTATTAGAAAAAAATAAAAATAATAATTCCCCGGCAAGTCCCACAGGCACGGCTTGATATGGGAGGTCTACAGACAAGACACGACAAACTGACAAAACAGACAAACGAGTTGTCAAAATTACATTATGTATTATTGGTTTTACCCGTACACCGATGTGTGTAAAGCACTGTATACTCAGTACTTTCCCGAGTCCTGTGAAAAAACAACACAGGCATATTACTCAGGTGGGATTCGAACCCACGACCTTTGCCAATCTAGAGCAGATGTCTTACCAACTAGACCACCGAGATTGCCCGGTATCTAGAGGCAGTTCGAATCCTATATTTTAGCAGCGGGGACCGCTGCTAAAATATAGGATTAACATCTATTTAACATCTATAAAAATCTATTAAATATACATGTAGTTAAACAAGCACAAACTGACTAACAGGAGGAGAAACAAAGCAATAGAAACATAATAATGATCGTGAACCAGAATGCAGACCAGCAAATAATAATAATACAAATAGTAAATAAGACAATGTATTAGAAACAAAAATGTATACGTATAATAATAATATAAGTCCAAGTAACAAAATACACTCAGTTGATTGTCCTTGGGGGGGGGGGGTGGGAGGGTTAAAAAAGAAGGGAATGGGGGCCTTTTTATTTTTTTATTTTTTATAATTTCTTTCAAGGAGCAGGCATGATCTTCTTCCTACTTTAGTCTGATTTCCGATTATTTTGCCCTTGGGAAAAATAAAAAAATCTGTAACTAAATAGCCTGAAAAGTTTATTAAATCCTACACCATAACAAGTAGGCCAGCTCTTGTGCTAAAAAGAAAAATTCTACCTTTTTCAAGGACCAAATAACGCGCCTGAGGAAGGAAAAGCCAGACTAAAAAAAAAGTCTCAAATATGGCTAAATTTACTCATAGTCACTCGTCAACAGAATGGTGCCAATATGAAGTGAAAATACATGAAATATTCTGTATTTTTGTTGACCCCCCCCCCCAAAAAAAAAAGATGCGGCAAAAAAGGTTAGGTTGGGGATAATCAACTCATTGGAAAAAAAGGAGCTTCCATATAGCTGAGTGCGGCTTGTGATAATCAGGAGTTTATAAGGGTGGTAGGATCTGTTGTTGGAGGGTATCATTGGGAACAAATAATAGGTGGCATTGATGGGAACAAGGTTGTGCTGCATTTTGTTGAGTATTGCCACACTGGAGGCTTGTCTTCTCCATTCTAATGACTTCCACTATCATAGGAGACTATTTAAATTAGATTCATTCATTGATGTTTTTGAGCCTTTTACATCAACACTTTATAATATTATTCCATGTGTTAGCATAACGGAATGAATGGTCATTGAACTCCAAGTGTGAAACAGTAACGGCGCATGACAAGTCCATTTGTCCGATACAGTGAAAAACTCTCCCCATTCATGCCTTTGAATGGCATGGCAGGGTGAAGATTCTAGTCAGAGCGCCCTCATTAGTCAGAATGAAGCCAGCTGACTCATGGGCCAGGGTGCTAGTGGGATCGAACGGACACATAACAATGAATTGAACCAGTGAGGGTTAGTTCTACATGTAGCTCTCCGTGATTGTATCAAGTGTATTTACAGAGAGTCAAATTAAATACCCACCCAAAGTGGATTTGAAAAAAATACAAAAAAAAATATCCGGGCTTTTTTGTAATTGCCAATTTCATAGCTTTGGTTACCCCTTGAAATAGGGGAAGAAAGGGTCCCCAACCCTTCATGAGCGTTAAAGTACTCTTGTTTTGATTATGGGAGGCATTACATTGTTAACTGTTGGGGGTAATATGCCACTATTGTTGGCCTAAGTGGTTAGGCACGGCATTCAGGGTAGATTGTGAACCATTATGAGCAGTGAGGTTTTTTTTCTCTTCTTTGTACTGACAGTGATGGATGGAGTAAAAAGAGACAAACTGTTCCACCAAGAAGCACATCATTCCTTGCATTCAGACCTTCTCTGAATGAAAATCGTGCTTTTTTTTATTTATAAATGAGATGAAAAGAGCTGTTATGTGGAAGAATTGGCAAAAGTGTAGCTCCGTTTTTTGTTTTGTTTTCTATTTTTTTTTTCCCTGTGGTTTTAACCGAATTGATCGGATACATAAATGTTTGCACGCGCCATGGGTTTGATTGTTGCTGTTTTTGTGTCGCTTGGGAAAGTCTCAAGACATTATTTGAAATTAAGCAATAGTTTCAGATTTCAGTGAACTTTTTTCCTGTCGCGAACGCCATAAAAGCGTGTCTCGCGCAAATAGAAATTGAGATGACCAACTGGATTGAACGCATTGTGTCGGTTGCTAAGTGCAGAAACCCCCCCCTAAACTAAATCCGGGATTGACAGTCAGTTGGATCTCAATCGACACGTATCAAGTTTTGGGCCAAACGGCAACATCATTGATGCTCGGTTCCCACCTTCGCTTTGTGCACCTCAGCTGATAAGAAAACGATACCGGTAACCAAGACGTTTTCTTCTGTCTCCCCCTTTTACCCGCGCCCGCATCTTGAGCATCAATATACTCAAGGAATTACCCGAGCGAGCGCCCGGACTCCCACTGTTACAGTATATGGTACTTTTTGTGTCCCCCCGAATAGAACCGGACGCCGTCTTAAAGTAAGATTGAACACCTCTCAAAGGGAGAAAACAAGCCCCTGAAGCGAAGATGTTTATATTATACGTAGACATTACTTTTAAGCATTGACGGTCCTCATTTAATACAGTTCGTGTGGGAGTAAAACCGTTTGTGAGGAAGGTATTTCTCTTGACTTGTTTGCCGGTAAATTAAATTGTAAAACCAAATTGCGTTGAAAGTTTGCTCAAGTTCCAGATAGTGTGGGCTCTACTTTTTCAATACATCTATAAATGTCATAGCTGAGTGAGGTAGAAATGACAAACAGTCCTTTCTTTATGAATTTTTCTGACGTTGAGGTTCCATTTGTTATGATTAACGTCATAAACACTTCATTTTTTGTTTAGCCTGCAATGGTATGCTCTAAAAGGTCTCAATACGCAAGAGATCCCACTGTCATGTTTTTATAAATAATGATAGCCATTTTGCTCTTCATAATTAACTTATTTACGTGATAAATTGTTTTAGAAGTAATCAATTCAGGTGATAATAAACGTTGCATGTGGAATTTTTTCCAAGACAGTGATGAAAAGATTTTATTAATTGCACTTCGGCAATGCCAAGAAGTGTAACCAATGGGGGAGAAAAAAAACCCCTAAAAATTGTTAAGAGCTTTATTTGATAGCACATCCTTTGAATGAAAACCATTTGAAGTCACATGTCATTTATACAAATCACAAACTGTATTAAATAAAGGAAACACATGTCATTTATTGTTATCAACACTGATAAGTCAATGTCTATGGAGAGCTGAAATGTAGGACGGGAATTGAAACAAATTCTCTAGTTATTAGGTCAGCCTGAGGGTTTGATGAAAATGAGACTTTTTTCAAGACATGGCATATTTTGCCAATTCTCCAGTTTTTGAGAAACATATGGCTTTGAAGGATGGTACATTGTTGGTTGTTGGAAGAGTACATTCATTCCAATCCTCTACTTTTCATGAAACATATCATAAAGGGATGAAACATTGGTTTTTGGGAGAGTACATTCATTCCACTCCTCTAGTTTTCATGAAACATCTTAAAGGGATGGTACATCATTGGTTATTAGAAGAGTTTCATTCCAATCATCTTCATGTAGTTTTCATTAAACATATCATAAATGGATACATAATTGGTGTTTGGATGAGCACATTCATTTGGATCCTCTACTTTTCAAGAAACACGTACATCATAATGGGATGGTACATGTACATCATTGGTTATTGGAAGAGTACATTCATTCAATCCTCTAGTTTTCAAGAAACATATCTTAAAGGGATGATACATCATTGGTTATTGGAAGAGTATGTTCATTCCAATCCTCTAGTTTTCATGAAACTTATCATAAAGGGATGGTACATCATTGGTTTATGGAATAGTATCGGTACATTCTTTCCAATCCTCTAGTTTTCAAGAAACATATCATAAAGGGATGGTACATCATTGGTTATTGGAAGAGTACATTCATTCAATCCTCTACTTTTCAAGACACATATCATAAAGGGATGGTACATCATCGGTTTATGGAAGAGTACATCCATTCCAATCCTCTAGTTCTCAAGAAACATATCATAAAGGGATGGTACATCTTTGGTTATTGGAAGAGTACATTCATTCCAATCCTCTAGTTTTCAAGAAACATCATTAAAGGATGGTACATCATCGGTTTTTTGAAGAGTATTTTCATTCCAACAGCCCAGGCCCAGTGACCAGTGTAAAATGTTAGTGCATCATGAGATTCACCCTTGGCTGATAACGGTGCTCGCTCTCCGTTATTATAAATTCCCATTAGTAATTAAGTGGCGCCGCATGCCTAAAACAGTTACATCTCGGAAATAGTGAACAATAATAAGAGTAGTCAAATTAAAAGAGAAGACAACTGAAACTGCAGCCTTGATATCAATGTGATGTTTTGTCTTAAAACGTTCTATTTGTTGAGAAGTACTTACATCATAGGCAGTGATTTGGTGTTATTTCATCATTTATACATACACTTGCAATAAAGTGAACAATTGTCTCTAAGTAGAACAATTTAATATATTAAGTCTATACCACTGATACTTAGGGCACTGAACACGTTTGGTAATTACTCAAAATATATATTAGCATAAAAACTGACTTGGTAATGAGCAACAGAGAGCTGTTGATGGTATAAAACATTGTGAGAAACGACTTCCTCTGAAGTAACGTAGTTTTTGAGAAAAAGGTAATTTCTCACTAAAATCTAACTAAAGGCACACAAATTTGTACAACAAGGGTGTTTTTTCTTTCATGATTTTCTTGCAACTTCGATGACCAATTGAGCCCAAATTTTCACAGGCTTGTTATTTTATGCATATGTTGAGATACACCAAATGAGAACTTACCAAACGTGTATGATGCCTTTAAACGTTCTATTTGTTGAGAAATATTTACATCATAGGCAGTGATTTGGTGTTATTTCATCATTTATACACACACTTGCAATAAAGTGAACAATTTTCTTTAAGGAAGTAGAACAATTAAATATATTAAGTCTATACCGCTGATACTTAAATACATACTTGCAAACAACAACGCGAACGTTAAATCAAGTAAATAATACAATTTATAAACAAGTTGTGAAGGAAACACAACAAGTCAAGAAAACTTGTATAATGGTTCCCATTAACCCACCCAAGAAAATAAATTACAATAATCCCACTACCCCACTAATCCCACTATATGAAAGCTATTATTCTCATTTATATAACACCCAAGTCGATCTTCGTCATTCCATCACATTCACAAAGTGACGAATGTTTTAAGAATCACAACATTTCTTCTCCTGAAGACGATCAGAGCATACTGATCGAAACGTTGAGTCGTTATAACCACCGGTTCTTTTCAGAACCAACACTACTCGAAAGAGATATTCACATGGTGTTACCGCAAGCCTCTCTTAGTTATACCTCCACCATGCATAGTTTCCAATCCAACAACAAATCGTTTGTTTTTTGGTGTGTAACTTCTTGATAGACTCAATGCTGCAATTTTCAGCAAAATTTAACACTCAATAGTTTTGTTGTTACACTAATTAGCAAGACCGTCGAATCACCTGATTTGCCATTTTGCATTTACACGAAATGACCAACCAAGATTCATCATTTTATTCCTTGAAATACATTGCCCTGTCATGTTGTAAAGCATGCGTGGGCTGTGGTCTGACTCTTGCGTTTTCACAAAGCGACGCATCTGTTGACCTATTTAAAGGGATTGTATACGTTTGGTAATTGGAACCCACTGTTTGTTTCAATCCTATATAGTTGTAGATACATACCATAAAACTAACCTGTGAAAATTTTGTTTCAAAAGGTGGTAGCATTTTTTAGGTTGCCGAAAATCGGGAGCAGTTGTGTCCAAGCAGGAAGAATAATCTGCAATTAGAATACACAATCTGAGAAATGTTCTAACAGAAAATCTTTTCTTATTCAATTGGTTTTTTTTAAGTGATATCTTTTTCTATAACTGCATTACTTCAAAGTTAAATGTTTCTCAAAATGCTTTATACTATCAGAAGCTGCTGTATTTCTTACCAAGTAAGTTTTTATTGCCATTAACTTTATGATTAATTGTGATGCGATCAAGCTAAATGAGTCGTTTTCGGAAATATCAGTATGGCGAAACAAGCCAAAACAGGCCAACAGGGGTGAAATTTTCAAAAATATTTGTTTTTGTAAATTTAAATGCAAAAATATGTCTTATTTTATATTGGCAACTTCCTTCTTGATAAATAACATCAAAAAGGGGTTAAAATTAGCATTGAAAGAAAATGTGCTGATGTAGTTTCAATAAACAACTCGACTTTACACCTCCTTTTCAGTTTCATTCTCTCGCATCTCTTGGTGTTTCTACTTTCACAACTTTTTAACCAAAAGTGGTACCAACATGGGGTTTTAACAGTATTAAAGCATAGATTATGGTCTTTTCAATAAAAAAATGAAAAATGACCTGGGTCGACAAGCGACATCACAATTACCAAACGTATACAGACCCTTTAAGTTTAGCTTTTTCCACTAAGTCACGAGTCTCATTGTGCATTGGTTTGTACAAAGCGCTGCAGTCAGTACGTGTTGGGTTTTTTCCATTGTTACAAAGCGATGAGTCTAGTTGAAGGAGTTGACTCATCAAAACAGTTGCAATACTGAACACATAGTGACAGTTCTGTATGAATAAAGAAGTCAGCTTTTAAAGGTATCGTACACGTTTGGTAATGACTCAAACAAATATTAGCATAGAAACTTACTTGGTAACAAGCAACGGAGAGCTGTTGATAGTATAACACATTGTGAGAAACGACTCCCTCTGAAGTAACGTAGTTTTTGAGAAAGAGGTAATTTCTCACTAAAATAATAAAAACTTCTTGCAAGAAGTTTTTATTCCTATCTGAAAGCACACAAATTTGTACAACAAGGGTGTTTTTTCTTTCATCATTTTCTTGCAACTTCGATGACCAATTGAGCCCAAATTTTCACAGGCTTGTTATTTTAATGCATATGTTGGGATACGACAAATGAGAACACTGGTCTTTGACATTTTCCAAACGTGTTCAGTACCTTTAAGGTAGGGGTCATAAATTGGTAAATACTCCACAAATTAATCACCATAAAAACTTACTCTGTGAAAAGTACTGCAAACAATTTTCAGAAAGGATTCCCTTCGAAGTTATATGGTTTGGATAATTGTTCACCCAAAAACATTTGAATCTGAGAAAGGATTCATGCATGAGTCATTTCTTAGATTTCTGAGGGTTGGTGTTCGTTGTTTGCGAATGCTTCAAGCCAGAGGTTTGGTTGGTACCCGCTGTCACCTCGCTAAATGTAGATGGATGCAACGATCTTGTGAAAATATCGTGATGGTTTTTTTTGCTGTTTTATCAGCGAGTAGACACTGTATTCAGCTGAAACATGTGACTTTTTTTGTATCTTTCTTTCAAATTTTGCCTATAAATCAACATTACGTTGACAAAAACCAATCTATGAGCCCACCTTTGATCGCACTCACATCCCTTCAAAATTAAGGTCTTTATAATGTAGCATTTGTATTAAAGGGATTGTATACGTTTGGTAATTGAACCCACTGTTCGTTTCAACCCATATATAGTTGTAGATATAAACCATAAAACTAACCTGTGAACATTTCATTTCAAAAGGGGGTAGCGTTTTTGAGATATTGCCAAACAGCGGTTATGTCCACGCTGAAAGAATAATCTTCAATTGGAATACACTATCTAAGAAACGTTACTGCAGTAAAGCTTCTCAGATTCAAATTTTGGGGGATAAAGAGTGATATCTTTTTCCATAACCGCAGTACTTCTAAGTGAAAAGTTTCTCAAAATGCATTATACTATCCAAAGCTGCTGTTCGTCTTACCAAGTAAGTTTTTATTGCCATTAATTTTCAGAGTCATTTCCAAACGTATACAGACCATTTAAATGACAAAACTGTGTATATTTTTTGCACTGAAGGCCGCCTACAGTTTTGTGGCCAACCAGGGTTCGCAAAACTCCTGGTGACATTTCAAACGAACATAGATTAGTCGCTTCTTCCTAGAAAATATCGTTTTACATATGTTGCACTCAAGTCCAGAATTGACGAGGTATTATGTACATCTAATTCATCCATCACTTAGCGATTCACCTGTAGTTTATAATTTATATTGACTCTACATATATGTAAGAGCTACCTGATATGATACTCCGTGATTCATGATTCAGCTACGGATTAAGAATACAAGCAGAAAGCATGATGTTTATTACATCTAGCAGTCGGTGTCTGACCGGTCACTATCCTCCGACGACATTGAAGTCGGATTTCTTAGCACTTCTCGGAAAGTTTTGTTTGCCGAAGTAAAAACTGAGCGGGGAGCCAGTCACAAACTGTGTATGTTGCATAGTATTTTGGATGGTACAAAGGCTGTCATGTGGCCGAGTGGCTTAGAGCATCGAATTCAAGTTCTGATGGTTAAGTCATTGGTGTGTGGGTTCGAATCCCGGTTATGACACTTGTATCCTTGAGCAAGATACTTTACTATAATTGCTTCTCTTCACCTAGGGGTATAAATGGGTACCTGCAAGGGTAGAGGTTGATATTGTGTTTGAAAAGCCTTCGGAGCGCCACGACAGCTCGGGGCTGTATACTCCACAGGGAGCTGAGAAAGATTAAAGGAATGTTATTGGCCCAATGACCAGGGCACTAATGTAAAGCACATTGATACGTTATTGTAAAATACGCTATAAGCGAACTAGTTATTATTATTATTATTATTATTATGGTAACCTGTTTGCTTAGCATTATTTTGTCACTGTTTAGCAACGCTTGTGTGTGCTGATGAGCAGATCTAATTGCCATTTGCCCCTCACAATATGAAAACAGATGTTAGTTTTTTGCAGCGTATTTGCTTTTTAACTTTATTTGTCTAGCAAAACGCAGTGGTTAAAATTACATGTACTTGGCATTTTGGCTTATAACATTTTTCTTTGACTGCACTTATATTAGCTTTATAAAACTGATATTTTTTCAAAATCTTTAGGTTGGAAATAGATGTTTGAAGAAAGTTTATTCATGTTGGCAAAAACAAGAACAATTCTTCAAATATTTCCTTAGGCTACACTGCGTTTTAGTTTTTAGAAAATGTTTACAGAAAATGTCATCTAGGATTTAAATGGGCTTAAAAAAAAACAATTTAAAACGTCAAAATCACACAAACCCTCTGTTTTATAGTGATTGTGATGATTTCTTTATTCTTTATTTCATATTTTGCCATGTCTAAAAGAAAAAGAAAAAACGCCTTCCCACCCCCACTTTCCACCAAAAAAGGACGATCAAAAAAATGTTGTTTTATGTGGCCTAATGCATGTTTTATGGCTTTTACCCTTTATACTCTCTAAATACTTGCCACAATTTGGGTGGTTGTTGGTAATGTTAATTTGATTGTAGTATGCGTTTTTGTATTGTTAGCGCTTTGATAATTTTTAGATTGTATTTTAATCCAACCATATTTTGTATTGTCCTGCGGTCGCAAATAAAATAATCTTATAATAACTCTGGTCCAGTAAGAAATATTGACCTACAAAGCCTTTGGATTTTTAATCCAGATTCGAGCCCTGAATTGCAATGTTTAACACTTTTCTTTTCTTTTTGTTGCTGTAATTTTAATGATTTATGTAATAATTGCAGCATGGATGAATAATGTTATTTTAATTTTTTCTTCAGTTCAATAAAATTAAATTAATCTTTATTGTATCCCGAAAAGGGTAATTCAAAATGCTTGTATACAGTGAAATCATTGAAACATTAAAAACATAAACAACAGTTGTAGGGCTGTATACAAGAAAAACCACTAAAAAGCGAAGTGTATAAGAAAAGAAAAATACCTGGTGACTGGACGATACAATTTATAATTAACGTTTGAAAAGTAAGATTGTGATGTGTTATTGCACGAGGGATAAAGGAGGATGTGTACCAGTTTGTCACAGCCTATGGCACTCGCATACAACCAGACTTTGGGATCAGCTGGCTGGCAAGCACATCATGAAGTGGATGTGTACTAATTTCTCTATAAGTTGCTTTTTAATTTTTTATTTTGATTTGATGTATTCTCACAACTTCAATATGAATATAAATAATAAATTAAACTGTAACTTATTATAAAAATACTTGGGGAAAAAAGTCCCTAAACAACACATAAAATAATTGAGGAAGTTATGACAAAGATGTACATGTGAGAGGTTTGGGAACTTGTGAACACTCCATTTAAATACCCTGTTATACCTGTTTCTACTCAACGCTTTCCGAGTCCAGCTGGGTCAAGTGCACTGGAAACAAGCTCTGGTGTTTCTGACCAGCAGAGTGTGGGTTCGAGTCCCGGTCTTGTCACTTAACCATTTATGCTGTGTCTTTTGGATGGAACGCAAAGCCGTAGGTCCTGTGTGTTGTGTAAAGCACATAAAAGAACCCAGTTACATGTACACTTATCGCTCACAGAGGGGTTTGCCCTGGTGTCTCTGGCAGTGGATGCTGAATGCGCCGCATTACCTTGTAAACCATTATAAGGTTCTGGCGTAGTTTGCTGCAGTTTGTGCCTCAATACATTGTGAATCCTTACTAGGTGCTATAGAAAAGGGGTCTCACAATTCAAAGCTTAGCCTACCTGTCTTAAAACAAATTAATAAGCACTTTGAGACGTTCATATGTAGATAAATTGACGTGTCGTGGCCGAGCGGTCAAGCGCACTCGTAACAAGCTCTGGTGTTTCTGACCAGCAGAGTGTGGGTTTAAAATATCAAAACTGATTGTTATTGTATAATAGTAACTTTTGTTTGTCTCATCTGCGTTCAGGTTTTATTTACCGACTACGGAAATACCGAAGTAGTATCCTTGAGCAATATGCGCTCCCTGGTCGGGAAATTTCAAAAAGATCCACCCTTCGCTATCCAATGCCATTTGGCCGAAGTCATGCCAGGGGCGGACAAGTGGACTAAGACGGCATGCGAGTTCCTTGCAGGTACGCTGTCTGATCTGGAGTGTGTCATCGTCAAAAAGGTAACGCTTGGGAAAAACATGGACTCTGTTGCCTGGGCCCAATTTCATAGAGCTGCTTAAGCACAAAAAGATGCTAAACACAACAAATTATGCTTACCAGATTAAGGTTACCAGCCAAACTACCATGTCACATGTACCATTTGTGACTGGTATCCTGCTCATTTCTGCTTAGCAGAAAATTGTTAAGCCATATTTTTTGCTAAAGCAGCTCTATGAAATTGTGCACTGGTCTTGGCCTTGGTGCCCCTTCAAGAGTTCCCAACAGACTTTGAGATTTTTCAGTGGAATTGCCCTTTGCAAAATAAAAATGGCCTTGCCCTCTCAAAGATGAAATTCCAGGTCTCGAAGAAAGATGTTCTAAATTAGACAAATGTACAACAGACCTCTCTAATGTGGCCACTATCAAATCATTCTTCACAATGTGATAACTGACCTCTCTAATGTGGCCACTATCAAATCATTCTTCACAATGTGATAACTGACCTCTCTAATGTGGCCACTATCAAATCATTCTTCACAATGTGATAACAGACCTCTCTAATGTGGCCACTATCAAATCATTCTTCACAATGTGATAACTGACCTCTCTAATGTGGCCACTATCAAATCATTCTTCACAATGTGATAACTGACCTCTCTAATGTGGCCACTATCAAATCATTCTTCACAATGTGATAACAGACCTCTCTAATGTGGCCACTATCAAATCATTCTTCACAATGTGATAACTGACCTCTCTAATGTGGCCACTATCAAATCATTCTTCACAATGTGATAACTGACCTCTCTAATGTGGCCACTATCAAATCATTCTTCACAATGTGATAACTGACCTCTCTAATGTGGCCATTATTCCATCACTCTTTACTAGAATGGTCAGCTGACTTTAGGTGAATCACCCAGACCTGAGTTTGCCTATAATTATGACAAACTCGGGTCAGTACCCACTGGTTTTGGAATGAGCAGTTTTCAACTTGATTTTGTTTATAGGCATCGTATAAGTTTGGTAATTACTCAAAATATATATTAGCATTAAGACTTACTGTGTTACAAGCAACGGAGAGCTGTTGATAGTATAAAACATAGTTAGAAACGACCCCCTCTGAAGTAACGTAGTTTTGAGAAAGAGGTAATTTCTCACTAAAATATTAAAAGACTTCAGGCCTGAAGCCTTTTTTAGGCATCTGAAAGCACACAAATTTTGTACAACAAGGGTGTTTTTTCTTTCATCATTTTCTTGCAACTTCGATGACCAATTGAGCCCAAATTTTCACAGGCTTGTTATTTTATGCATATGTTGGGATACACCAAGTGAGAATACTGGTCTTTGATAATTACTAAACCTGTTCAGTGCCTTTAATCTGATCAAAAGTTCATGAGGTGTAAACATGTGGTCTAGGGTGTCACTGCCGGTGAGTTTACTGACACAAATATTAACAAAATTTCACAGGTTCTTGTTTATAATGTGAAGTATTGGGAAAGCAACTTTGAATCATAAAAATAGACCAATCTTGAGAAATCGAGTAAGAAACAGGAGAACTTTCCCTCTGCTCTTCAGCATTTCGGTTATTTGACACCAGCAAGTAGGCTTGTGGGTCAGGATCACTGGCCTTGGGGAAGTGGGTTCCAGGGTGAATTATGCTACAATTGATCATATTTTTGACCGCATGAGGGCGCTTTCTTTGGGAATATCTTGCATCAAGATTACAGTCTCATCTTATTTTAATTGCCTGTATGTAGTTTTCTTGCATCAATGACGAAATACATAAACATAATAATAACAAAAATTAAAAAAACCTGTTTGTTTACTTGTTTTTCATCACGTAAAAATTGGTCCACATGCGCCCTCACGCGGTCAAAAATATGGCGAATTACTTTACTGATAACAGCTGATAAGAGTCACAGTGAAACTGTGTCACGGTGTCACTGGGTCACAGAGTCATGGTGAGTAGAATTCAGAGATTTGGGCTAATGAGAAATTAAGGTAATGGACCTCTCTAATCTGGCCACTATCCAATCATTCTTCACAATGCGACAACTGACCTCTAAAAATATGGCCACCGATCCGTCCTCATTTTTGACAACGTGACCCCCATACCTCTCCCTCTTTATTATGGCCACTAATCAAGACCCTCATCCCCCCTTGACTCATAACACCCAATCTTCATAATGACTTTTTATTCTTCATCTCTGCTCAGGGTGAACTCATCAACGGGTCGTTGCCAATAGATCTTTTGTACGAGCGTTCAATTGAAGAGAAGATTCAAGAGGAATGTATTGACGATTTCGGAAGCGTCTCCAAATTACTCATCCTTAAGGGACATGCTCTTCCATCCAAGTAAGATTTTTTCTCGCCGGCCGTCTTTTGGCGTCATAATAATATCTTAAAGTGCTTTTCATTCTGGCCGTTCCAAATCTTCAGAGGTTTTTTTGTATTCAGAGAAGAGGCTCTGTGCACGTTGGGATTTGAGATGTGATGGTAACAAAGAGTTGCTTTAATGGAAAAATAAAATATATTAGAAACACAGGATTTGAAGTAAAGCTTTGGTTGATTTTCAGTATTCGGGTAATCAACTGGGCTAACTAAAATTTCTGTATGGCATGGCAAATTTTAATTTCTTTAGGGGGCAGTTTTTTGTATTACACTGTTGAGCTTTTTTGTCACAATTTTTAAACTTGTTTCTGTTTTGTAATTGTTGTTATATTATTTGGTTTTTACCCATACACCGATGTGTGTGAAGCATTGTTTACCAGGCGTTGAATTACACGATGCCACAAAGGTCATGACCTCTGTTGCCCCTGGTCTTCGCATTGTTGCCCCTTTAAAACTTTCCCATTGACTTTAAGATTTTCCAATGGAAGTGCCCTTTTCAAAATGAAAATGGCCTTGCCCTTTCAAAAATGGAATTTCAGACCCGGTTTACTCATTACTTTGAGAGGATTCAGGAAAGGACTAAGTATACAGTGCTTTACACACATCGGTTTATGGGTAAAAACCAAATAATATTCTTTATCTCTGATACAAATTTAACATTTAAAAGAACTTTTTGTTGCAAAAAAAGCTGCTTATCCAACCCAAATGACCAGTTGTGTAAATGCAGCAAATTTTGTCAAGGTTCCACACTGTTCCAATGCATGTGAGTTTGCAAGGTATGACATAATACTGTATATTCAAGTAATAAACCACAAGGGAAACTGACTGGGTAAATCTTTTATAATTTGGGGTTGAACAAAGAACAATTTGCTACATGTAGATCGGGATTTGAACCTGCCATCCTGGATTAACGTGCCTGTGCTCAACCAACTGAGCTATCTAGCCCTATGTTGGCGGTCTCCCTATTTTGTCAATATCTTTGTTCAGGGGTGCCAGTCAGAAGCCATTCAACCTGTAACTGTCGTAAAGCCAGGGATCACACCCAAGTTTACGATACAACCTGGAAAGCGGCAGTAGAGGGATCACCTTAAGGGGATACGCCTTTTTCTTTGTCTAACCCCAAATTATCCTGCATATTCAGTGGACGTCATCTCCAGATCAAGAGTTTACCTCCACCTATTGTTCAGGATTTGGAACTTTTATACAATTACACTTCCGTCTCTGACATGTTTGCACTCCGCACTAATGACGTCACTTTTGCTCAAAATACCCGGTTGTCAGACAAACATTCCACCATTTACGCGATCACGGCATCATCAACGTGCCATAACTGCACTGTTAGTACACATACATGAGAGTAAACATAAAACTTGGATATGTCTCTTGCGAATGTTTGTGAGTCAAGTGTTCGAGAACACTTTTGTTAATCCAGGCCAACTTGGGCAGGGCAAATTTTTTATTCAATTTAAAATTAAAAAAAATTTACGGACCATTTTTATACAGTATGTTTGTTTTTTGAGAAATTGCAGAATAAATAAATTTGTTCAACTTTGTATTTGTTATTTCTGTGCACAACAGACCACCTGCCCAATCCAAGTCTGTCACAAACTCAGCACAGAAACAGAGTCCTCATTCCCACCTGTCGGAGAGTAAGTTTCCACTTGGACTCAAAACTCAAGAGCAGCATGAAGGGAAATCCCACCAAATTTTCACTCAAGATGTAAACACTGAAGAATCTTCAATCAACCAGGCAGACGCGGAAGATGGGGTCCACCCGGATGGAGATGAAGTACCTAGGTATCTTGCCCCATCGTTACCAACGAGCGGTCGGCTGGACATAGTCATAACTTTCGTCAGTAGCGACGGGATCATTTCTGGTCTGGAGGCTAGTGAAGGTACGTAGATTCTGAGATTGCAGATACTTGATAGTGGGTGCGTTCAATTAGCTACCCAGGGTCGACCCAGATCTCTACCCGTTGCGTTCGAATAGCTTTGATGTCATTCTCGGGTCAGCCCCGAGTGCCCTGCTTATGGAGCGGGTCACTTAGGCTGACCGAGGTGCATGACGTCACGACGAAAAACTTTTGAATGGCCACCATTTTTATTGTTATTCAGCAGGACACTTTCAGTAAAATTGACACATAATTATTTTCACCCTTAAAACAGCGGCTTTGTGAGCATTAATTTGTTTATATTCGAGGACGAGATCTTGTGAATCAATCTAGACTTGTACAATAATTTAACGTTGCAGTTTTACCTTGACAATAATTATTTTACGATCTTTTCGTGAATCCACGGTCGTAATGTACAATATGAAATTAGTTTCGGGTCGGCTGTCCCAAGATGCATTGGTGTGAATGCTGGGGGAAGTTGGCGTTCGATTAGCTCATGTCAGGGGCTCACCCGGATGAAGACACTGGGGTCGACCCGGGGGAAGCTAATCGAACGCACCCTGTAAGAGATCTACACTCACTACTTCTCCTTCTATTTCTATGCTAGTACCCTTTTAAAGGCATCGTACACGTTTGGTAATTGTCAAAGACCAGTGTTCTCACTTGGTGTATCCCAACATATGCATAAAATAACAAGCCTGTGAAAATTTGGGCTCTTTTGGTCATCGAAGTTGCAAGAAAATGATGAAAGAAAAACACCCTTCTTGTACAAATGTGTGTGCTTTCAGATAGGAATAAAAACTTCTTGCAAGAAGTTTTTATTATTTTAGTGAGAAAGTACCTCTTTCTCAGAAACTACGTTACTTCAGAGGGAGTCGTTTCTCACAAAGTTTTATACTATCAACAGCTCTCTGTTGCTCGTTACCAAGTCAGTTTTTATGCTAATATATATTTTGAGTGATTACCAAACGTGTACAGTGCCTTTAAAGCCTGTTTAGAAACGTAACGAGGATTGAGGTGTGGTGCCGTAAACGGTGGACACTTGTGCAAGGTGGCTCTATTCGTGCTGTGCGAGTAAGTTAGGCACTGATGGCTTTTTGAACTGCTCCACTGTGGGCAGTTCAATGATGTCTAACTAACACCTTGACAAGTAGCACCTTGTACCACAAAGGAGCAATGGGTTTACAGGGCGAACACTATTACATGACAACCTTCACAGTAACATTGGTAACATGCACAACATTGTCCACCTGGGCCAAATTTCATAAAGCTGTTTAGCAGAAAATGCTGCTTTGCAATTGTTTTCTCTAAGCGCAGCACCAGTGCAACAACGTGGTCAATATGGCATTTTGGCTTGGAGCAAGTTTCTGCTAAGCAAGAATTTTCTGTGCTTAGCAAGTCTTTGTGCGTCCAAGCTTGATTCAATTGGATCCTGTTGGCAGATATCTCAATTATAAAATGCCTGTAACTGTCTGGTAAATCTACATAGCATCATGTGTCTCGATTGCGTTAAAGGTATCGTACACTGGTCTTTGACAATTTCCAAGCGTGTTCAGTGCCTTTAAAGTTGCATTGCCTGATTTTCGCCGAAAAGGTTCTTTAAAGGCACTGTTCTCATTTGGTGTATCCCAACATATGCATAAAATAACAAGCCTGTGAAAATTTGGGCTTAATTGGTCATCGAAGTTGCAAGAAAATGATGAAAGAAAAAACACCCTTGTTGTACAAATTTGTGTGCTTTCAGATAGGAATAAAAACTTCTTGCAAGAAGTTTTTATTATTTTAGTGAGAAATTACCTCTTTCTCAAAGACTACGTTACTTCAGAGGGAGTCGTTTCCTACTATGTTATACAAATATTGACTGCTTCGAGTGCTATGGTTAAAACTACGACTCCCGAGGTGATCCCCGGAGCATTCTATTGGAACGGTCCGGGGATCACCGAGGGAGTCGGAGTTTTAACCATAGCACGAGTAAAAGCAGTCAATATTTGTTTTATAACACCCCAACAGACTATTTATCATCCTCGTACACGTAACGTTCGTACGCGCATTTCAGATACACAGATGCACAACTGATTGGGTTCGAGGTGGGTAAAAAAGACGTCTGGGTAACGCGCGCGCCATGTAATAGTCTTTTGACTATTGCATGGCAAACGACTATCACACGGCCACCGGGTTTCTAGTAAAACTAAGACATATCATGTGACGCGCTCTAAGCCAATGAAAAGGCAGAATTTTTGTAAGGGGTGTTATAATTTATACTATCAACAGCTCTCCATTGCTTGTTACCAAGTAAGTTTTTATGCTAATATTTGTTTTGAGTCATTACCAAACGTGTACGATACCTATAATTTTTTTTCTCTGAACGAATGTTTCAGTTGGTGCTGTTTAAAGATGACAAATATAAAAATACTTTTGCAAATGCCACAGACAATGCACAAATACAAGCAACATGCAAAATTATTGGTACACGGCTGATCTCTGGCCCTCGGAAATCTGAGAATCGATTCATGCATTAATCATTTCTCAGATTCAAATGTTTTTGGTTGACAAATATTCCAAACAACTTACTTCGAAGGGAATCCTTTCTAAAAATAGTATATACTATCAACAGCTGCAGTGCTTCTAACCAAGTAATTTTTTATGGTCATTAATTTTTGGAGTAATTACAAATCTATGACCTTACCTTTATCTAAAACCTTGCTTTTAATTAAATAAATGTTTGGAGTATATACCAATCTATGACCTTACCTTTAAATAAAAACCTTGCTTTTTAGTGTTTTAATGTTGTGTTTAATTCATTCAGTGGGTACACTCCGTAGTGTGATGGAGCAACTTGAAGTTGCCAATGCTGTCAAACAGACGCCACCGACGGCTGAGAGTTTGAGACCAGGACAGGCCGTGTGTGCACGCTACCAAGAGGACGGGTTATGGTATAGAGCGAGCATCATCAGAGTTCACCAAGATACTGCAAAGGTAAGTAGACGGAGATTACAGATCTTGAGTAAAGTCCCTTTCAGAAGAACCAATCAGAGCAGTGACTGACTCTACACTGAAACCTCAGAACCCCTATAAAGAGACCAGCATCTCAAACAATCTTCAGTCTCCTGACGATGACTAGAGCAGGCTACTCGAAGTTAATAACGACAAGTCCCCTTGATCCACTTTGCGAAAGTAGTAGTCCCGGCCGATTTCCTACCCTCCGCCCAGGTAGTAGTTAATAAGCAGCACAGTTCTTTTCAGAACTAAGTAGTCTCCCGAATTCCAATTTCTACTCCGTGGCAGTAGAATAAATATAGCAAGACAAGTTCTCAAAGATCAAAATACACATGGTGTTACCGCAAACTGAATATACATAAATATCCGGGACAGTTTTTCCCTCAGGGCTCGAATTTGGAGGGAAAATCCACAAGACTGTTGGTCTTGTTGCCTTAAAATTGTTACTGGACCAGAAATGTTCTTACAAGACCAGAAATAAATGAGGAAAAAACTTTCTGACACCTGGACACTGTTGCATTTAACATGGTTAACTGTTTTTTATTTAAACAAGCACTAAGGCATGGTTGGGAAGTTTTATCTCATTTTGTCTTTATTGGTATTAAGTATACTTCATTACTCAACAGAACTGAAAGACAATTACGGGACTCAAACTCAACATTTGAACATAATTTTTTCTTCTTGTTGAAAATCACAAGCCCACCAGACTTGTCAAGTCACAGGTTTACTGGCCCGACACTAAAATCACTGGCCCCGGGCCTGCAGTCCAGTTTAAAATTTGAGCCCTGCATGTTTTTAAAAATCTCATGGACAGTTGAAGTAGGGCGGGTGAAGTAAGTTTAAAGGCACTGAACACATTTGGTAATTGTCAATAGACCAGTGTTCTCACTTGGTGTATCCCAACATATGCATAAAATAACAAGTCTGTGAAAATTTGGGCTCAATTGGTCATCGAAGTTGCAAGAAAATGCTGAAAGAAAAATCACCCTTGTTGTACAAATTTGTGTGCTTTCAGATAGGAATAAAAACTTCTTGCAAGAAGTTTTTATTATTTTAGTGGGAAAGTACCTCTTTCTCAAAAACTACGTTACTTCAGAGGGAGTCGTTTCCTACAATGTTTTATACTATCAACAGCTCTCTGTTGCTTGTTACCAAGTAAGTTTTTATGCTAATATTTGTTTTGAGTCATTACCAAACATGTACGATACCTCTAAACAATCAGATTCACATTTTAAAAACCTTCACAATAAAATATGCCGTTTTCCAACACACTCCCACAATCTTCTTATTCAAAAAGTAATGAAAACACAAACCGCATGGACAGGTGCCGAGTAGAGAATTTACTTACGAAAAAATCCCGACTGTAAATCACCTGGTGTTTACTTACTAGAATCCATGCCAACTCTTCATTTGTACCCACCTATCATTATGCAGGTTTTAGTTGTAATTGAAAATGTAATTATATGCAAATTTTATTCTTTTGCGGAAAGAGAAGCAGCGACGATCTGTAAATATCGGGGGGATCGTTGGTATCCAGTAAAGCCAGAATTGATTGTTAATTACACATATTTCATTAAGAATAACTCCTAGAGATTATCCGATAAGTGCCTGGACTTACTTTGAAGATTCCACCCAGGTCTGGACTTGTTGTTTGGAAAATTGTGTTTCACTTTCTACATCAACCAATAGACTGTGCAAGTCTTGCGCATATTTGAACTTCCGGGACCATTGTTATTTTATGCATATGTTGGGATACACCAAGTGAGAACACTGGTCTTTGACAATTTCTAAACGTGTACGATGCCTTTAAATGAATACAAAACAAAAACAAAAACTAAGCCAGAGAGTGGGAAAGAGCGAACAGCAAATCTACAAAGATTAACAAATGATATCCCTCCCAAAAAAGTAAAATAAAAGTTATACTAATAAAAACATAAAAAAACAACAACAAACAAGCAAACAAACACATCAAGAAACCCCTGCCCCAGACAATAGACTGTGCAATTCTCGCACATGTTTGAACTTTCAGGACCATTTTGGTCCCAACCATAATGGAGTTTTACAGGGGCGGGATTTCGTTTTGTCAATTATTTTTGTTTAGCGTAGTTTATGGCTATGAAAATTATATATGTTGTTGGGATTGTAATACTAAGTGATTAACAATATGAAAATTCAACAAAATAAGGAAGAAAACCTGAGAATAAGACTTGACATCCGTTTCCAGTTACTTGTAAAAAATTAAGAATGCTGCCCAACTGACAAGCATGTTGTCATTAAACCTATGTGATAGACGCACACATTCAGTTGTGATTGGCAAATGGGGTTTTTAACAATAAACATCCTCGTCCCAAGTTTTAATTTTGTTTCAATGTTAATTTGAACAAATTGTTTGTGACATACAAAAATTGAAAAATTATTTATAACAACTTGCTATGGGTATTTTGTAAGAACTTTGTATAAATATAATTTAAAAAGAAGATTTGATTTTGTAGGAAAATGTAGTCTTAGTTCAAGGTTTTTTTCTTCTTGTTTTCGATATGTCACTCTAGCATCATACCCGCCAGCCCAAAGCATTAAAGGGATTGTATACGTTTGGTAATTGGAACTCACTGTTTGTTTCAATCCTACATGTATATAGTTGTAGATACCATAAAACTAACATGTGAAAATTTCATTTCAAAAGGTGGTAGCGTTTTTGAGATATTGCCGAAAATCTGGAGAGGTTATATCCACGCAGGAAGAATAATCTGCAATTGGAATATACAATCTGAGAAATGTTACTGTCAGTAACGCATCTCAGATTCAGATTGTTTGGCATAAAAAGTGATATCTTTTTCCATAGCTGCAGTACTTCTAAGTGAAAAGTTTCTCAAAATGCATTACACTATCCAAAGCTGCTGTACTTCTTACCAAGTAAGTTTTCATTGCCATTAATTTTGAGAGTGCCTACCGAACGTATACAGACCCTTTTAATGACAATACAAACAATAACGACAACGATATAGAGTGTGGCAATGGATGGTTTCCATTGAAGCTATGACATCTTTAAGAGTTGTGTGCTGGAGAAAATAGAATCCCACGGGTACTACTTTAAGATGAAAAGTCATCAGAGAAAACAAGCTCCCCTCTCAGGACGCTACTTGTCTTGGTTACTATCAAAACAATACGTCCATTAACCCGTCCATTACCACCTGGACAAGACAATGTGTGGGAAGAACAAAGTAAAAACCAAGGAGCGGCTTTCCTTTTATACGAGTTGTGAAAGCTGAAGAACTCGCCCACTTCATTTGAGCTCAAGAGTGAGCTTCCCGTGAAGTTTGGCGTCAATGAGTAGATTCTGAAATCTCCAACAGAAAAAAGAATATTATCGCCAACGGTATTGAGTTACCGCTGTTTTTAATAAGTTGTCATCATAAATATTTGATGTTTGATTATGTAAATGCTACGCTTAAGTGGATTGACCATGGATTCTGTATTTCTGAGTGTTTTTTTGTGTTGGATTGTGTTTAATCTTGAAATACTTGAGGGTTGAGGCTTCATCGGAAAAATCTGTTTTGGCATTTTGAATCTGGGGGAGTGTGAGTTAGTATATAAATATTTTGGTTATGAAACCAAGGAACTCAAAATTATTCTACGTGTAGGTGTGATAATACTTGTGAAGGGAAGATGTTGAAGTAATCTCAGTTCTAGATGTGGGAGGAAAAAGTAGCCTGGGGGATAAATCATTGCAATAGCCCTTATACATGTCCCAATGCGCATGATCGGCACACAAAAGATTCTGGGTGAAGTTCAAGTCCAAGCAGATTGGCAACCCTCATGGTGTGCTGATTTTGAAGCAATGCTGTCCACAACACATAAATCTGGCATAGTTACATGTAAACTACAGCACTGAGTCCATCATGGCAACTTGATTTATGTTTTAGCTGTACTCGGTTTTCCCAAGATGCATTGCAAGGGTATATTTATTATATGGCGCTTATGCATATGGGGTATTAGGTAGGGATTGAAAGCCAAAAATTCGCATTTGTGGCTTCGGTCTGAAGGAGGGTTTGAAGTTGGTTTCAAATACGTGAAAGGCACGCAAGAAACCAGTAGATCAACCTTTCAGTTCAGAAATCATTTTGTGGATATATTTAAGGCATCTCAGATTGAATTTTAAGAAGCTTCAAGTCCGAACATCATGGCCGATGGGTCTCGTGCGCCGGACTCAAGTTCGTTGGTCAAGTCATTCGGGTGTGGGTTCGAATCCCAGTTATGTTATTTTGTGGCGTGTCGTGGCCGAGTGGTCTGGACCCAAGCTCTGGTGTTGTCAGCAACAGAGTGTGGGTTCGAATCCCGGTCGTGACATTGTGCCCTTGAGCAAGGCACTTAACCATAATTGCTTTGTAAAAGTTGGGAAGGTAGTGCCTTCTGCTCTACCAGCCAGGCTCCTAGTGGATGATACCCATGCCTACATCCTAACGGACTGTAAAGGGGGTAACCCTGTTTCGGCCCTAGGAGTAGGTGGCAACGTGCCCCTGGTGACAGTATAAGTGTAGCCCTCACCTCGAAGTGGCAGTCCGGCGTTGTGAGTTGGGCGATATCTCATAATAAAAAAAATAATAAAAATGAACTCATGACCAGACAAGTCCAGCGGTCTTGTGTTTTTCAATTTTGAATACTTATACCTTACTGTGTAACTTTAACAGAAAGAATTGATGTTCAAATGTTGACTCTGAGTCTGGTAAATACAGGTCAGTTGAATATCAAAATAAACTTATCCATAAGAAAAATTAGATAAATCTTTGCTTAGTGATTGGTCAAATAACAACAATTTACCTGTACATGTTTAACTTTGTAGAAAGTTCTTTCTTATTAAGATTCTGGTCTTGAAAAATAAATTCTGGTCTGGTAATTTTTTTTAGCTACAAGCCCTGCGGTCTTGAGGATTTTTACCCCAAATTTGAGCCCTGTGATCCATTAGTGTCAAAATCGGCGTATATATTATTGTTGCTCGTTTGAAACCCCAATTCTTTCTTGATTGTTTTTTTAAACTTGCTTTTTTTTTGCATTCTTTGCATTGCAAAAGTGTCGCATTACAAGATTCAGTAGGAAATGTACAAATGTACAAACCTATGGATTTCTAGCCCACATCTGTTGAAAACCGATAGTTGGACATTAGCAAATGGCCACAGGGTTCTCCCCATGCACAAGCTACCGTGTCAGGCCGATACGCGCGATTTGTGTGCCGATACGCCCAAATTTCGGCCGATATGCACACAAAATATGTATAAGACCGACTTACAATGTAGCACACCTAATGTAGTCTATATTATATCATGTAAGAGATGTGGACTACAATATGTGGGAGAGACTAAGACCAAACTCAGTCTTCGCTTTGCGAACCATGTCTCTTCCATAAAGACCAAGAAACCATACCCAGTCTCTATCCACTTCAACAGCCCCAATCACAACGTCAAAGATGTTGCACTTATGGTGATTGAGGCTTGCAATGGTGATGACACACACCGCAAAGTTAAAGAATCACACTGGATTCACCAACTTAAGACAGTCCAACCCTTCGGACTGAACATCAACACTGGTGTCAAATAAATTCCCATCACCCCCATTTTATTTACTGCTTGCTTATTTCTTTCATGTAACATAGCCTAAATACAGTAATACTGTCAATAACCTGTTCTCTCCACTGGTTTATTTTTACCCTTCTTTCTCTCAATAACTGATTTAAAAATAAACCCATCAATAACCTATTCCTTTTGCAGAGGATTTAATAACCCGCTATGGTTACATCTAGAAAGTTCACACTTGTGAGAGAGCATTCAGTAGTGAACTATCTGGTGGGGTGGAATGAGTTTATATGGTCGATAAATTCATCCAAGCTGTCTTGACCGCCACACCAGATGAAGAAAATGTCATCAATAAATCTCCACCAAACTAGTGCTCTGTCCTCTAAGTCAGACATGAACGTTATACTTCCATTCCCCAGGACAGAGGCAGGCAGAAAAATTTTCAGATTTAGGGGGAGCCAGGCATGGCATGCCCTTCCGACAACTCTTAAAGGAACGTTACAGAACTGGTAATTAAAATTTTCTTTATGATCACAGATTTACATAAAACTTACACGGTCTAATGATGATGATAGTAGAAAACATCCCTAGAAATATTTCTGTCTGAAATTCCATATTTGATGAGAAATAAATGAAACTAATTTCCGATTGGAGTTTATCGCTCATGAGCGTTTTATTCATGCATTGTATAACACATGCAAATGTGTAATCGGTTTTTCACTATTTTCTCGTGACCCAGATGGCCGATCGATCTCAAACTTCTACAGGTTTGTCAGTTTATGTATATGGTGGATTATATAAAGTGCTTACACTGCCAGTTCGCAAATATCAATTCTGTAATGTTCCTTTAAAGGTCTGCCTGCTGGCAGCATCAGCCGTTTTAAACTTTTAAATAACCAGATTAGTATTTCCTAGATTGATGGTTATTTTTTTACTAAGCTTTTTTTCTTTTAACATTGTATAAAGTTTGTGTCCTTTCTTATGTTAAGTGTTTAATTTGGGTATTGTGTCATGTTTGTATTGTAATTGCTGGGACCCATGGGAGACCAGTGGTTACCACTGAATTAGACTTGATTCAAGTCCCGTTCTCGTGCGAGAGGTCCCCAAGCTTATCGCGCCGGGCTAGCAAACAAGCCGTACAGTGCGCGCTCGCCGTTAAAATGTGGTCCCGAGAATGGGACTTGACGAGGTCGTTTCTTACACTGCACGTTGTCATTGGAAAATCTCCCCAAATGGGGAGATGCACAAAACCAATGGGAGCGTGGAAGCGCTGCCCCGCCGGTAAAATATTCATTACACTCTGTGACATCACAGTGCAAGACATTGTAAGTGTACGCGTCTAAACGCGGTGACACGTGGGGGCGGGCAAACTCATCAGCAGGCAAGTGGGTGTCGGTACCAAAGTCGTTGAATTGCACTTCCCAAAGTTCAAATTTTGCAAACAAAACCGACCCAAATATATGTTACAACGTATTAACTTAAATTTTAATGAACATTCAGTGCTTTCTTTTTATAATTAATTGGTTATTCAAAAATGTTTTTCAATTCTCATCTAAGTACTTAACCCCCACAAATAACAAATGAACGAGTCTTCTTTTTGAATGCGTTTGATTGGACAACACGTATAACGCAGCAAGTTTACATATTCATAAGTGAATACATTTACATATCAGGCGACTGCGGCATCGTCAAGTCCCTGTCCCGCGTGCGGAACAGGTTGGGGAATGCAGACCATCACAAAACAATAGTTTTCTGGCGATGGCACGGGATTGGGACTTGAGTCAAGTCTACCACTGAATGGGCCACCCAGTTGAAATAAGAAATACATAAATAAATATAAATAAATAGGTTGACATATGAGGACGCCATTTTGGTACCCATTGCGGTACCCTGTACCTGTAGAAAATGCCTGTCAGTTGTTCTTAGTGAGAATGTGGCTGATGAGTTCCTTAATGTGTCTCACTGAGGGGCGAGATTGTTTATTGGCCCTTAAAGCAGAGACACAGGCACTCATGCCTTCACTATGTGGTATGCTAAGTATGCAGTGATGAAACATCTAGAGTAACCAAACAAGCAGAGTCAGGTATTTGATGTTTGACTTCCTCTAGTTTATGGAGGAAGTCTGTGGTATCCTTTATGAAGGAAGGGATACGGGAGACTAAGGGGTTGAGGAAGCTATCAACAAACTCAGAAATGCGCTCTGTAGGGCTACCATTACCAGATACAATGGGTTGACCCGGGTTGTTAGGCTTGTGTATCTTTAGGTAGAAGGTACAGGCGTGCTGTACGGGGGTCCTGTGGGAGGAAATAGTTAAGCGTATCTTTCTCAATACCGTTAGCATTGTGAATTCTAACCAGGGTGTCACTGATTTGTTTGGAAAATGATTGAATAGGGTCAGTGTCACATTCAATATAATGATCAGTGTTGCTGAGCTGTCTGAGGCCCTCGGCTATATAATCATGTGTGTTCATGACTACGACCGCGGACCCCTTGTCAGCACGTTTGATCACTATGTCTGGAGATTGGCGGAGCTGTGTTAGGGCGTGGCGTTCATCTTGGGGGAGGTTATTGGGTGTCCAGGTGTTGGGGACCTTTAGAACCTCAGAGTTCACTGAATTAATGTAGGTGTCTATATATATATATACATATATAGTCAATTTTTCTTTGTTCAACCCAAAATCATTTAATATTTACCCAGTCAGTTTCCCTTGTGGTCCATTACTTGATATATGATATATATATAAAAAATAAAAAAAAAGTCGCATCCCCTTAAGGTGATCTCCGGCTGCCGCTTCCCAGGTTGTATCGTATGGGTGTGATCCCTGGCTACACGGCAGTTTGCGGTTGAATGGCTTTCTTTCTGGCACCCCCCGAACAAAGATATTGACAAAATAGGGAGACCGCCAACATAGGGCTAGATAGCTCAGTTGGTAGAGCACCGGCACGTTAAACCGGAGGTCGTTGGTTCAAATCCCACTCTAGTCAATTTTTCTTTGTTCAACCCAAAATCACATATATACATATATATATATTTTTTTTTTCACAAAGAACATCAAGAGAAAACTATACAGAATGCTCCAGATTGCACAGAGGGCTTTTAAAACCAATATAAACACCAAGTAGAAAACATTCCAAAGAACTTATTTCAATTCAGCTTGCTTCGACCAAACTTCCAAAATTTGTGTCCAGAATGCCCCACAGTTTTGAAAAATCCTGGGAAGAACCCAGAAACCTAATGATTTCTAGCCCACATCTGTTGGAAACCGATACTTGGACATCAGCAAAAGGGCAACAAGATAAAATAGCTGTTCTCTTTCACAGCGAGAACCCCCTCATATCTTTTTCCCTCGCAGCATCCACACTGAAAACATAAATAGAATAAGTGAATTCTGGCGACTTTATTTAATATTATCCAATTGCTGGATCAAATGTTTGAACACCTAGGATGAATAGGGAGGGGAGGAGGGTTCATCTGACCTCTTTTGAAAACAAACAAAATCCAGCGCTGTTTCTACAATTGTGTCGGGGGGGGGGGGGACACATGAATGGAGCATGTGCACCCACCCAACACTGAGGAAACATAATTGACAAAAATGTGGAAACTGCCAATGGTTTAGTTACTCTTCATTGATTGGAGAGGGGGGGGGGGTAAATTTATGCCAGCAGTAGATGGTGACTTCATGGGTGGAAAGTTGATACCTTCATTCTGTAACCCCTTGGGGGAAATCGGAGATGACAGATATTGCTACTGCTCTCTGAGGGATGGTTTTGCAATGGCATGGTTAGTCAATACTTTAAAGGTAGAGTCATAGTTTAGTTTTGTCAAGGTAATGCTGATTTGTTATAGGCAGCATTATAACGAAAGATACAATGAAAGTCACGTGTGAAAGTTTCAGCTGAATATATTGCTTATTTGCTGAGAAAACAGCCAAAAACTGTCACAGTATTTTCACAAGAACGTTGAATCTATCTATGTTTTAGCGAGGTGACAGCGGGTACCAACTGCATATCTGGCCCCAGCATTCGGGAAGGAATACCAACCCTCAGAAATCTGAGAAACGATTCGTGCATGAATCGTTTCTCAGATTCAAATGTTTTTGGGTGACAAATTATCCAAACCAATGTTACTTCGAAGGGAATCCTTTCTCAAAATACATGTATTTTATACTATCAATAGCTGCAGTGCTTCTCACCAAGTAAGTTTTTATGGTCATTAATATTTTGAATACTTACCAATCTATGACCCTACCTTTAAAGGTATCGTACACGTTTGGTAATGACTCAAAACAAATATTAGCGTAAAAAACTTACTTGGTAACAAGCAACGGAGAGCTGTTGATAGTATAAAACATTGTAGGAAACGACTCCCTCTGAAGTAACGTGGTTTTTGAGAAAGAGGTAATTTCTCACTAAAATAATAAAAACACTTCTTGCAAGAAGTTTTTATTCCTATCTGAAAGCACACAAATTTACAACAAGGGTGTTTTTTCTTTCATTATTTTCTTGCAACTTCGGATGACCAATTGAGCCCAAATTTTCACAGGCTTGTTATTTTATACATATGTTGGGATACACCAAATGAGAACACTGGTCTTTGACAATTTCCAAACGTGTGCAGTGCCTTTAAGGGAACTCTTCAATGTTGGCTCAATTGAACAGTGACGGCAATCGTTACAACTGAAGAAGTGTATCATGCATTAAATAACCTCTGAGAAATTCATCACAGCAGGTTATAAAAACTAATTATTAATAACAATAATGCACCCGGGTGTCATAAAATGACACTCCTTGTGGCTGATTTATCAAATCAAGTGAAAGTGGTTAGGAATGATTTGATAATCAAAATAATTGCATTTATGTAGTGCCGGCGTCCGCCAATCTTGACGCTTATGTCGCACGAACATCATTACCCGGTCACTGGACCATTTATTTCCATCCTCCAACCATCTCAGCTCCCTGGGGAGTACAGCCTGTGCTGCCAAGTATGTAGCGCACTAAGCTAAATCAATCACAAGAACCAACTCTGCCCTCACAGGTACTCATTTAGTCCTGTGTGATGAGATGCGTTTACGGTAAAGTGTCTTGCTCAAATAGCGCTAGGCGCTTTGTTACAATGTTTAAAAGTGCCTTATAAATTTCCTAGAGTATTGTCATTAATATTATGAGGGGTTTTGGTCTTATAGCCGAAACAAATTTTGTTTTCGCAGAGATTTTTATTTTTATATATTTTGTAATATTATTTTGTATTGTTGTATTACTGGCCAAATCCATAGGTTTTGCACACGGATTGTGTTATCGGATATTTTTAAACTTAAACATTGTTGGGAACAAGTAGTACTGTTAAAGTTTGTGGTGAACAAAGACAAAGACTGGATTTGAATAAAAATTCACATTTCTTGTCCATCATAAACTCGGGTGTGATCCCTGGCTAAATGGCAGTTACAGGTTGTATGGCTTCTGACTGGCACCCCGAACAAGGATTTTGACAAAATGAGATCTTCAACATTAGGGCTAGCTAGCTCAGTTGGTAGAGTGCTGGCATGTTAATCCAGAGGTCGCAGTTTCAAATCCTGCTCTCATAATTTCTTCTTTTGCGTTATCCCATGTCCATCAGACATCCCATGTCCATCAGACATGTATATTGTCGTGGCGTGTGCTCTAGTTTTTGTATATTTTTCGTTTTGAACAGCATCATCTGTCAAAATTCACTCAGAGAAAAAAATATTTACAAATATTTTTTCTAAATCGGGCCATGCAACTTTAAGAAACTAATATTTGTTACAATTTATGGACGAAGTCTGTCTGATATAAACTTGCAAATGGTCCACGTACCTACACTCGCTATGGTCAACGAGCTTTCACCTCAGCTGCACTATCACTATGGAACAATCTCCCTCTCAATATTCGTCAAGCTACCTCTACTGACTCATTCAAATCTCTATTAAAGACTCATCTCTTTGTAATTTGAGGTTGAATGCGCACAGAAACGCCAGTATTAAAGGCATCGACACGTATGGAAATTTGAGCAAATTTTTTGTTTCAAACCTGTATAGTTGTAGATATATACCATAAAACTAACCTGTGAAAAGTTCATTTCAAAAGGTGGTAGTGTTTTTGTTTTGGAGATATTGCCGATAATCTGGAGCGGTTATGTCCACGCAGGAAGAATAATCTTCATTGGAATTATTACACACTCTGTCTCAGATTCAAATATTTTGGGGGATAAAAAGTGATATATTTTTCCATAACCGCAGTACTTCGAAGTGAAAAGTTTCTCAAAATCCATTATACTATATCCAAAGCTGCTGTACTTCTAACCAAGTAAGTTTGTATTACCATTAATTTTCAGAGTCATTACCAAACGCATACCTTCCCTTTAAGAAACAAATATTCTTTACAGTTTAGCGGACTAATTTGATTCATTTTGAACTATCCTGGACAGTGTTTTTTACCTCGTAATGATCTCTGCTTGTGTTTTGTGATAATTAAAATCAGTCATAGCAAGAGGAGCGGAAATTGAAAAACATCTCCATCAGACTTGACTTTCGCAGCGGCTTTTTTCCCGTTCTGAGGCGGTTAATTCCAAACGTTTGTGGCAGGATCAATTACAATTTAATAAAAAGTCGGTATTTTAAATGAATTTGGAGATATTTCTGTCATCATACCAACGATCTCAAATGCCAGGGATTACTGGATGAGGATAACATCTGGATGTAGGCGGTGTGGGGTAATGCAGTCATGAGGTAAAGTCAGTAGTCAATAGTAGCCCTTGTCTTTGTAGTGAGGGATGTATACAAATATCAACTGACCGTTGACTGTAAATGATCACTGAGAAGTGATGTTTTTACTTTTTTTTAAATTTGAAATTTTTGAAATTTTTGTTCCATTTTTTAAAGATGGTATTCCTCAAATAGCAGTCTAGGTCCTAAGTGATTCCTTGAGAGCTGAATTTAGGGTACAATTTTTTTAATTTTTTTATATTTTTTTTTTATTTATTTTTTTATTATTTTTTTTTTTGTTGGGGGGGGGGGGGGTACAACGGAGTGCACAATTTTTTGAAGGGGGGGGGGGGTTACTTCAAGCCAATTAAAACTGTAGTTTCCGTTTGCCTTTCCCTTAGCCAAGCCCCTTTTCAACGCTCTTGTGAATATTCCATTTACTATTTTTCATAAGATAATCTGATGTCAGTATAAAAACAAATACATTGTCTGCCTGTAAACCAAAAATTTGCTTAAAAATCATTGGACTTATCACATTAAAGGCATCGTACATGTTTGGTAATTGTCAAAGACCAGTGTTCCCACTTCGTTTATCGTTTATCCCAACATATGCATAAAATAACAAGCCTGTGAAAATTTGGGCTCAATAGGTCATCGAAGTTGCAAGAAAATGACGAAAGAAAAAACACCCTTGTTGTACAAATTTGTGTGCTTTCAGTTAGGAATAAAAGACTTCTAGCTAGAAGTCTTTTATTATTTTAGTGAAAAATTACCTCTTTTTCAAAAACTACGTTACTTCAGAGGGAATGGTTTCCTACAATGTTTTATACTATCAACAGCTCTCCGTTGGTCGTTACCAAGTAAGTTTTTAAGCTAATATTTGTTTGGAGTCATTACCAAACGTGTACGATACCTTTAAAGCTTTACAAATGTAACATTTTACTCTGGTATTTTTTTAATCTCAAAAGTCCATTTTTTCTAATATGGACATAAATTGGGGTTGGGGGTCACGTGTCCCCCCCCCCCCCCCCCCTTAGTTATACTACTTGTTGTTCCTTATCACTGAACTATTGCGATTCTTCGAAAAACGCACACTCTAAGTAATACCCCAACCATGAATTGACAGCAGACACTGTCATGAAAACACATATTATTCCATCACTGCATTTTTTGTTGACTGGTTCGTGGCTTTAGTGACTAGCCCCTCTATCAGTGAAATAGTCACACCATATATGCAGCACTAACAACATCATGTAAGAATGTCTTGCACCAAGACTTCCCAAATAGATATGATTCAAAACAACTCGGGTCCCCTGATATTAAGACTTGAGATTGACTCTCAAGAATATAACAAGGCGTACATTCCATAGGGAATTGGTTAAAGGCACTGAACACGTTTGGTAATTGTCAAGCCCAGTGTTCTCACTTGGTGTATCCCAACATATGCATAAAATAACAAGCCTGTGAAAATTTGGGCTCAATTGGTCATCGAAGTTGCAAGAAAATGATGAAAGAAAAACACCCTTGTTGTACAAATTTGTGTGCTTCCAGATAGGAATAAAAACTTCTTGCAAGAAGTTTTTATTATTTTAGTGAGAAATTACCTCTTTCTCAAAAACTACGTTACTTCAGAGGGATTCGTTTCTCACAATGTTTTATACTATGAACAGCTCTCTGTTGCTTGTTACCAAGTCAGTTTTTATGCTAATATATATTTAGAGTAATTACCAAACGTGTACGATGCCTTTAAACAAGGTGTACATTCCAAAGGGAATTGGTTAATATATACGACTGTTGAAGAGCAACAATAATCACAAGCTCAAACAGACGTCATTGCACGGTGCAAGATCAAATTTCAATCGTGTTGTCGTTGTTTTTGTTGTCAATGTTGCCATGGAAATAGCTATCAGGATGTAATTTAAATTTCCTAGTGAATGGTGGATGGGAGAAGGAAGTCGTAAATGAAGATTACTCTTGGAGTTATCTTGGTTTGTTTAAGGATTTTAAATTTAAATTCAATTTCTTGTCAGACGGCCACTTCAAGCAGAGGGCTACACTTAACTGATTTGGGCTGTTGACCCAAATCAACTGTCACCAGGGGCACGTTGCCACCTACATGTACTCCTGGGGCTGAAACAGGGTTACCCCCTTCACAGTCCATAAGGATGTAGGCATGGGTATCATCCACTAGGAGCCTGGCTGGTAGAGCAGAATGCACTACCTGCCCAACTTTTTACGAAGCAATTATGGTTAAGTGCATTGCTCAAGGGCACAAGTGTCATGACCGGGATTCGAACCCACACTCTGCTGCTGACAACACCAGAGCTTGGGTCCGATGAACTAGACCACTCGGCCACGACACGCCATAGCTGTATAGCTGTATTGCTGGAAACCTCCCCCCCCCTAAAAACCACAGTTAAACAACCACAAATTGTGAAGCCTAGGTAGAATTTCGCATTACGAAACAAACATCAACTAAATTCCTGGAGGCGACAGAAGCAAATGCCTTAATACCCTCTGTCATTATTATTATTATTATTATTATTATTATTATTATTACAGTTTATTAAAAAACTGCTCATTGCAGCCTACATTGAATTACAAAAACAGTTTACATAAAAATAAACGGAAAACAAATAGTGTTGTTTAAAGGAACGTTACAGAACTGGTAATTAACATTTTCTTTAAGATCACAGATTTACATAAAACTTACACGGTCTAATGATGATGATAGTAGAAAACATCCCCAGAAATATTTCTGTCTGAAATGCCATATTTGATGAGAAATAAATAAAACTAATTTCCGATTGGAGTTTATCGCTCATGAGCGTTTTATTCATGCATTGTATAACACATGCAAATGTGTAATCGGTTTTTCACTATTTTCTCGTGACCCAGATGGCCGATCGATCTCAAACTTCTACAGGTTTGTCAGTTTATGTATATGGTGGATTATATAAAGTGCTTACACTGCCAGCAACTGTTTTGTTAGCAAAAACCAATTCTGTAATGTTCCTTTAAGTAAACAATTTAAAAGTGAAGAATGAATCTAACAAAGAGGCATTTAGGAAATCAAGAAACGTTCATACAAAGTACATACAAAATATTGCACATTAAAAAGCATACTCATCCAGGGGGACATAAAAAACCATATTAACAAAATGCCTCAAAGCCTCTTTGAAATGTTCCAGTGGAAATAAAAATTTCTCTCATCGAGTTGCTCTTTATAAAAGACTTACTTTCCCTTAAAGGCATCAAACACGTTTGGTAATTACTCAAAATATATATTAGCATAAAAATTTACTTGGTAACGAGCAACGAAGAGCTGTTGATGGTATAAAACATTGTGAGAAACGACTCTGAAGTAACGTAGTTTTTGAGAAAGAGGTAGTTTCTCACTAAAATAATAAAAGACTTCAGGCCTGAAGCCTTTTAATCCTATCTGAAAGCACACAAATTTGGACAACAAGGGTGTTTTTTCTTTTATCATTTTCTTGCAACTTCAATGACCAATTGAGCCTAAATTTTCGCAGGCTTGTTATTTTATGCATATGTTGGGATACACCAAGTGAGAACACTGGTCTTTAACAATTACCAAACGTGTCCAGTGCCTTTAAGGAACAAAGGCACAAAATATCAGTGACTGACTGTTTCCTGGCAGTAGATGGGTGTCCTGGGGTGTCGTGGCCGAGCGGTTAAGAGCGCCGGATTCAAGCTCTGGTGTTTGATCAGCAGAGTGTGGGTTCGAATCCCGGTCGTGACACTTGTGTCCTTGAGCAAGACACTTAACCATAAGCTTCTCTCCACCCAGGGGTAAATGGGTACCTGTGAGGGCAGAGATGGTTCTTGTGATTGATTTAGCCGAGTAGCGCATTAATGTTGCACAGGCTGTATACTCCCCAGGGAGCTGAGATGGTTTAAGGAATGATTTAAGGCCCAGTGACCAGGGGTAATAATGTGAAGCGCTTTGGGACGCCCTTCGGGCGTGAAAAGCGCTATATAAAAACTAACTATTATTATTATTATTATTATTAGATTAATCTCTGTGTAAAGACCGTGCAAGTCTCACGCGTATTGCAAACGAGAAAAACAACTTCGACAAACACTATATTTGTCTATGAAACCAAATTTTCTTTTGAAACTCTATTTATACAAAATTCTGGGACTGACAAATTCCCATAGTATTTTGTTATAAAAACAATTTCAATTTTTATCTGATACAAATAATTTATTAATTAAATAACATTAGCATTGCGACAAATTCAAAACTTAGGACATGGATGCTTATTATTTAGAAACCCCATTTGCCAATCAGGCCTGAATTTGTAGACCATTACATAGGCTTAATGATAAATGTCAGTTGGGCAAAATTCTTAATTGTTAACATGTCTGAGAAAATGTAATTAGCTGTTGCAAACTGCTTACCAACCAAAACTATTTTAATCATTTATACCATTTGTGGCGAGTCGTGGCCGAGTGGTCTATTTCACCGGACCCAAGCTCTAGTGTTGTCAGCAGCATAGTGTGGGTTCAAATCCCAGTCATGACACTTTTGCCCTTGAGCAAGACACTTAACCATAATTGCTTCGTAAAAAGTTGGGAAGGTAGTGCATTCTGCTCTACCAGCTAGGCTCCTAGTGGATGATACCCACGCCTACATCCTTATGGACTGTGAAGTGAGTAACCCCTTGTTTGAGCCTCAGGAGTAGGTGCTCCTGGTGACAGTGAACTTTGGTCCGCTGCAGCACAAATCAGTTAAGTGTAGCCCTCACCAAAGGGTATCTCAAAGCGCTCATTATTTTTTCTTCCATGGTTAACAAGGTGCTGTGGCGCAATCTGCAGCCAACCATACAAAAAAACACCGGGGCGAACCCCTTCTCTTAACATTAAGTGAACTGGTTTTTTTTTTTTATAACGTGCATTACACAACACACAAGACCAACGGCATTTAACATCCCATCCGAAGGACTAAGCAATAATGGTTAAGTGTCTTGCTTAAGGACACAAGTGTCAAGACCGGTACTGGAACACTCTCTGCTGATCAGAAACACCAGTGCACTCGTCTTAGTCTGTTGGAAAGTTCCTGAAGTTTACTTTATTGAATTTGCACATTTACTGTTTCGCCAGTCTGTCATTGCACCACCTTTAAAGGCATCGTACACGTTTGGACTCTGATAATTAATGGCAATAAAAACTTACTTGGTAAGAAGTACAGCAGCTTTGGATAGTATAATGAAACTTTTCACTTCAAAGTACTGCAGTTATGGAAAAATATATAACTTTTTATCCCCAAAACATTTTAATCTGAGAAGCGTATGAGTGTGTATTCCAATGCAGATTAGTATTCCTGTGTGGACATAACTGCTCCAGATTTTCGGCAATATCTAAGAAACGCTAACACCTTTTTAAATGAAATTTTCACATGTTAGTTTTATGGTATATATCTATAACTATATATGTTTGAAACGAACAGTAGGCTCCAATTAATCATGTACGATGCCTTTAAGTCAGGGTACTGGTTACAGTTGGCGGTTACCAGCTCTACCAAAATGAAGACGAGCGCTTCTTGGTCTTCCTGTTGTGTTTAGAAAATCTAGGCTTGATGTAAGATGAAGTGACGCGTGCACTTTACTTCCTCATCCAATATCTACCGATACTCCGCTCAAATGCTGCGTAAAAAGGGCCACCCACTGACAATTGGCTACCAGCAGCTCGGTTACCAGTGCAGCGAAACCAAATCTGCCAAGCTGAGCGCATCCTTTACATCTCTGTAACATTCCGTCCCGAGAGAGTTTCCCCTGAGCTCGCACTAATCGTTTTAACGTAACGAGGGTTTGGAAATCTGAACTGGGTGGTATTATCGGCCAGCTCGGCTCCAGATGTATCATGTTTAATCTTCATGAACACACACTATAAATGAGGGCAAAATTAGTGTTCTTTTCTGTTCTACCGAGATCAGGTGGTTGGCAGCGTGTAGTTGCGTCCACAGTCCACACAATAAGTCCAATAACCCTTGTAATTGACTGCTCTGGGATGTAGAGACACGTGTATTTACTCATGCACTCCCTTAGAAATCACCTGTGTTAAAATGCATTGAATGCCAATGGCACACTTTGTACTAATTGAGGTGTGTGCATCAATACCGGACTATGTTACCTTTATCAATCACTCTTGTTTTATTCATTTAAAGGAACATTACAGAACTGGTAATTAAATTTTTCTTTAAGATCACAGATTTACATAAAACTTACACGGTCTAATGATGATGATAGTAGAAAACATCGCTAGAAATATTTCTGTCTGAAATGCCATATTTGATGAGAAATAAATAAAACTAATTTCCGATTGGAGTTTATCGCTCATGAGCGTTTTGTTCATGCATTGTATAACACATGCAAATGTGTAATCGGTTTTTCACTATTTTCTCGTGACCCAGATGGCCGATCGATCTCAAACTTCTACAGGTTTGTCAGTTTATGTATATGGTGGATTATATAAAGTGCTTACACTGCCAGCAACTGTTTTGTTAGCAAAAACCAATTCTGTAATGTTCCTTTAAGTAAACAGTTTAAAAGTGAAGAATGAATCTAACAAAGAGGCATTTAGGAAATCAAGAAACGTTTAGGAAATCAAGAAACGTTCAGGAAATCAAGAAACATACAAAGCACATACAAAATATTGCACATTAAAAAGCAAACTCATCCAGGGGGACATGAAAAACCATATTAAAAAAATGCCTCAAAGCTTCTTTTAAATGTTCCATTAGAAATAAAAATTTCTCTCATTGAGTTGCTCTTTATGAAAGACTTACTTTCCCTTAAAGGCAACGGACACGTTTGGTAATTACTCAAAATATATATTAGCATAAAAACCTACTTGGTAACGAGCAACGGAGATTCTGTAATGTTCCTTTAATAATATTATACGGCAACCAAAGGTTAAATTGTGGATTTTTTTTTACATCAAGTTAATAAGATGATAGGTTTTGCCAATACAAATCTTTTTTAGCTTGTTTTTTGTCATCACACCATGTAAAGCTTCAAACAACACTCACAAATCATTTCAGTTGTAAAACATATATAGTAATAACATAAAATTAATAAAGAGGAATAAGTCAATTAGTGTGCTAAGGTATTATGCACAATGAAATACCTGATCAATTTCTTTCATATTTATAGGAACCTTATTTTGTGTTTGCCAATACACGGTTGGTAATTGTCAAAGACCAGTGTTTTGCAACTTTGATGACCAATTGAGCCCAAATTTTCACAGGCTTGTTATTTTATGCATATGTTGGGATACACCAAGTGAGAAGACTGGTCTTTGACAATTACCAAACGTGTACGATGCCTTTAAGGACAATAATGTCACCTTAGGAGTGCATGTACATCATGCAGAGCTGCCAACATTTGCATCTTGCAATCAGCTAGATTTTGTACAACAATCAGGGAGATATTTAGAATTACAATCAACATAATAGGGACAAAGTTTCCATAATCAGGGAGATTGTCAAATTTGTTTATCAAAACATGAAAAGATTGGTTTATGTCATAAAACCATCTGTGTGAATTAAAGCCAAATTCAGGCCCTTTTTTATCAAAATGTTTAAAGGTCATCATAATCATTCTTTCATTTCATTTATTTATTTCACAGGTTTCTTTATACTTTTATATGCTGTATGTTATTGTAAATATTATATATTTTTCAATTTGTTGTCCTTGTATATTTCTTTTTGCAGTGTTGTAACAGTGAAGAAGTGCAGAGATGCCAACATACACGATTTGGGCGTAGAAAATACAATTTTGAGCTGTGAATACGCCGCTACGATAATCTTCAATTAATATACGATAAACAAGCCGCCCAGTGTAAATGTAGTTACAAACAATGTATCATGATAAAAAGTAAAACTAAATGTATAAAATGAAAAAACTATAAAAAATGTTGACTGCTGCCGCGTGGTTAAAAGTGATGAGCGGCGCCGAATTCACACGCGTTTTTGTGCTTATTTAGGAGGTACCAATCCCATAAACTATCACACTCAGGATTTGCCTCTAGACCTGACACGTGCGTAGCGCAGAGCACACACAGAGCCACAAGGCTCCTTGTACAGCATACATTCTACAGTAGCTCTTGAAGAGACTGGTTCCGCAGTTTTTCTAACGCTTTACGCCTGTGGGATGCGGCGGCAAACAGACAATGTGATAACTTTTATCTGAAATGCAATTCGCAAGTTAAGCGCGCGCCGTCGTGGAGTTTGTTTGAAACATCGCGATCGCTGCACATCAATAAAGGTGACAACAAGAAAATATTTCATCGATCGCAATCGAGGCCAAGATCTGATGAAAACTGTCGATAACAAAGTTGTTAAGAATGCAGTGGGTGGAAATGGAATTGGTTGGAATGCCAATTGACGAAATTGCTCTTGCTGAAGTCGTTTGAAGACTTGACTGGCCTGCTACTGTGCCTGTGGTCAGGTGGTGTGACGTGTTTTTTTTACTATTTTGCTGTGCAAACGTGAGCATTATTCATTTTAATAAACAATGGGACAGAAACCACAGCATTTTGTTGAATTTAGTTGGAAAGGGTTCTCTTCATGCACAAGCTAGTGCAAATTGCGGTCCGATACAAAACTGTTTTTTTTTTTTTTTTTTTTTTTAATCAAGCCTGAGAATAGGCCTACAATTCATAATTGTTTGACCTCTTAGAGCAGGCCGCTTGCAATAAGTGATTTTCGCGGAAAGTATTAGTTTATATCATAAATATCATAATTTTCCTCTTTTTACGGCTCGGTGAGTTGTGACTTGAAACTTAAGTGCTCGGCGGTGCTACTCTTTTTGGGAATTCAATGTTGGCATCTCTGAGAAGTGTAATAAAAAGGAAGAAAAAAACCCCCTAATAACTATACCGGTGTAACAGAAGCATTCATGTGGAAAGAGGTGGAGAGAGAGTGATAATGTGATAACGTCTGGACTTCCTTGAAAACTTCAGATGATCGCTGCGTTAAAAAAAAAAAATTGATCTTGTTGAATACAACTCCATCAATTTTTTTAACCCAGTCTTGTTTTGCGATGATTGGCAAACACAAAATAAGGTTCCTATAACTGCACAATTTCTACCTCGTCGTTTTGGTGGCATGGGCACTGGGGATTTTACCTCAGAGCGGTTTACTCCGTGACTTGAATAGAAATGTGGACAGATGGAGCTTCTGGTAGTCATGGTTACAGGCCATTCTCTTTTTTTTGTCCGATGAGATTGGTTGATTGGAACTACAGGGACCTCTTAGATGAGTGCCATCTTTGTTAGGGTAATAATTGATGAGGACAATGGGTATTGTGCTTAATGTGGAGGCGGGTTTTAGTGTTGCTGAAATTTTATGTGTGAAGAATGGTTGAATGGTAGGCATGCACACGTATAGAAATACCAACATTGAACACCGCCGTTATTCACTTAATATTCACAATTCAAAGACATGCAATCAATTGGTTGTCGTTCCAATGCACAACATAATCACAGCAAGGCCTAAATGTGAAGAAATTATGAGGGGGAAAAATCATAGTGTACATGGTGTAACCCAGTGTGTAAAATGTCTGTTAAAGGCACTGAACACGTTTGGAAATTGTCAAAGACCAGTGTTCTCACTTGGTGTATCCCAACATGCATAAAATAACAAGCCTGTGAAAATTTGGGCTCAATTGGTCATCAAAGTCGCAAGAAAATGAAAGTAAAAACACCCTTGTTGTACAAATTTGTGTGCTTTCAGATAGGAATAAAAACTTCTTGCAAGAAGTTTTTATTATTTTAATGAGAAATTACCTCTTTCTCAAAAACTACGTTACTTCAGAGGGAGTCGTTTCTCACAATATTTTATACTATCAACAGCTCTCCGTTGCTTGTTACCAAGTCAGTTTTTATGTTAATATATAATTTGAGTAATTACCAAACGTGTACAGTGCCTTTAATCATTAAAGGGAGGGTCTACCTTTGGTCACCACTCAACAAAATTAATGACCATAAAAAGTTACTTGGTAAAGAGCACTGGAGAGCTGTTGATATTATCAAACATTGTTACAAATGACACCCTTTGAAGTAATGTAATTTTAAAGAAAGAGGTAATTTTTCACACACACAAATTTGAATCTTGAGAAAGGCTTCCGAAGCAGACATTTCTGTGAATCAAGGGTGTTTTTTCTTTCATTATTTTCTTGCAACTTCGATGACCAATTGAGCCCAAATTTTTACAGGTTTGTTATTTTATGCATATGTTGGAATACACCAAGTGAAGATACTGTTTTTACCAAAAAGTATACCCTGCCTTTAATGATGATGGGTCCAAATTTCTGCCGTTTTTGACCCATAAATTTAAGATTTAAGTTTACAAAACAATATTCATAGATTCAAGAAAGTTAAAAGCTTTCATTTAAGGTATTGCACAAAAAGTCCTCCATCGATAAGTGATAGTTAATTAAATGAATGATTGTCAGGATGCCAACATTTTCTCACGTCCATCAGCCATGTTGTACAAACAATTTTGCATGTTACACTACAGTTTCAGTTTATTGGTCCTACCATGGAGTAAAGTTTCCTTGCATAATATGCCATACACAAAATAATTACACACTAACAAAAATATACTGAATATAAATTAAATCAATTTTAACAACATCTTAGCAGAAAGTAATTAACGTCTGGGCTGATCATTAAGGAGACGGACAGCGTATGGTATGAAGGAGTTGAGATATCTGTTTGTTTTGCATCGAAGTGACTGCCATCTCCTACCACTCACTCCTTAGTCTGATGAAAAATTTGTTTAGTGGATGGTCGATGTTACTTTGGACCGCTTCTGCTTTAGATAGAACCCTTTCTTTACAAGTTTCATCCAGGTCTAAGTTTATCCCTAGGATTTGTTATGCTTGTTTCACAACCCTTTTTATTTTATCTGTATCTTGTTTTCTTGCTCCATTGTACCAAACCACACAGTCATGAGTAATAACACTTTCAATAACAAATGAAGAAAAGAAAATCATAATTTCCTTGTCTACACGAAAAGAATTTAATTTACGCAGAAAATACATAAACCGATTACCCTTTATACTCTAGTATGCTGTTGTTTAAATTGAAATGTTGTTTTTATTCTGTACAGGTTCGTTATGTAGACTTCGGTAACACTGAAGATGTAGACATCAACAGCATTCACACAAAGCCTTTCATGTTAGACATGCCACAGCAGAGCAGAGATTGCATTCTCATCGGTCTACGGCCGGTAAGTCAAATATTTTGCACTCTTAACGGTATTCTGTACCCTGTATGTACATGTATTCTACATGTTCAATACCCTGTACATGTAGGTAGTCTATACCATGTTGGTATTCTATACCCTGTATGTATTCTTCACCCTGTATGTATTCTTCACCCTGTATGTATTCTGTAACATGTAGGTATTCTGTACCCCATATGTATTCTGTACACTGTGGGTATTCCATATCCTTTAGGTATTCTGTACCCTGCGGGTATTCTGTACCATGTGGGTATTGTGTACCCTGTGGGTATTGTGTACCCTTTTAGGTATTTTGTACCATGTGTATTTTTGTCTCAGTGTGTCAAATATTAACAAATTCTGTCCAATTATAATGTCCTTAAGGGTGGTCTCCCACAAGGGACTAAGTTCGGGCCGTTGGGTTTTCTTGCTAAAATTAATAGTGCAGTTCATTCTGAAAATGTCACTAATAGTCGATTGCTTAGTTTGAAATATGTTGACGATTTGACTATTGTGGAGAACACTGTAAGTAAAGATTTTCACAATATGCAATCTGTTTTGAATGAGTTCAGTGAATGGACTATTCAAAATAATATGAAAATCAATCCAGATAAGTGTGCTACAATGACTGTATGCTTTATGAAGAATATCCCTCAGTTTCCTCCTCTACAAATTTCATCCACTGATCTCCACACTGTCGATTGTGTTAAGATTCTTGGCATCTTAATAAGTTCTGACCTCAAATGGGATAAACATGTTGATCAGATTTATCGTAAAGCTAGCAGTAAGATATACATGCTCAAACTATTGAAAAAGTTTCACTTATCCATTCCAGATTTATTAACAATTTATAAGGGTTACGTAAGACCTTTGACAGAGTATGCAGTCCCAGTATGGAATGCAGGGCTAACTAGAGCTCATGTCAACAAATTGGAGATTATTCAAAAGCGAGCTCTTAAGATTATTTTGGGTTTGGGTTATGTCAATTACGACCATGCTCTTATTAATTGCAATTTAGTGTCTCTCCATGACCGTAGAAAAATCTTTGCATCAGCTTTGCAACAAAGCTAAAAGATTCCGATGTGTTCCGTCAGTGGTTACCCCAGCCAAGAGGTTCTAGTATGCAATATCAATTAAGAAACACTAACAATCTTTCCGAAATTAAGTGCAAAACAAACAGATACAAAAATAGTCCGATACCTTACTTTATCAGTATTTTGAACCAAGTATAATTTTCTCTTTTTTAAGTGTGTGCTTTGTTTTTGTTTTTTGAATGTATTTTGTGTAAACCCGTTGCTTTTTTTTAAATATGTAATTTGATGTACATTGCAATGTTTTTAAATTTATAATTGTGAACTTTGTAGCAATTTAGCCCCTGGGCTACAAATGCATTGTTTTAATAAACCAGAAATAATAATAATAATAATATAATGTGGGTATTCTGTACCATGTGGGTATTCTGTACCATGTGGGTATTCTGTACCATGTGGGTATTCTGTACCATGTGGGTATTCTGTACCATGTGGGTATTCTACACCCTGTAGGTATTCTACACCACATAGATATTCTGTACCCTTTCGTATTTTTTACATGTATGTACTCTGTACCATGTATGTACTCTGTACCATGTATGCATTCTGTACCATGTATGTATTCTGTACCCTGCAGGTATTCTGTACCCTGCGGGTATTCTGTACCATGTGGGTATTGTGTACCCTGTTGGTATTCTGTACCATGTAGGTATTGTGTACCCCATGTGGGTATTCTGTACCATGTGGGTATTCTGTACCATGTGGGTATTCTGTACCATGTGGGTATTCTGTACCATGTGGGCATTCTGTACCATGTGGGTATTTTGTACCATGTGGGCATTCTGTACCATGTGGGTATTCTGTACCATGTGGGTATTCTGTACCCTGTGGGTATTCTGTACCCTGTGGGTATTCTGTACCCTGTGGGTATTCTGTACCATGTGGATACTCTGTACCCTGTAGGTATTCTGTACCATGCGGGTATTCTGTAGTAGGCATTCTGTACCATGAGGGTATTCTGCACCCTGTAGGTATTCTGTACCATATGGGTTTTCTGTACCCTGTACATGTACATGTTAGCCTATCGTCAAGGCCTTCGTGGCTTAGGCAAGCTGTGTTAGCCGCGAAGCATCTGATCAGGAGGTTTTTTCCTTCCATTTTGTTGTAATTGGGTTATAAAGCTCACATATTGATTTGAATAAAGGTATTATTTTGACGCATGGCAATTCCCTTTTCATGGGGCTGCAGGGGGAGGAGCAAGGGTTCTGAGCAGGGCACGTTGCCTTCGTATTGGGTGCTTTGGGCTGACAAAGCATTTGTTTTGAGATGGATATGGTTGGAAAGATATTTTAATAGTAGAATACACTCATTCAGAACAGAACAAAATTGCAGAATAAAATTGCTGACTCCACAAAATAGCGGCCATATGTTCCGCTGATTGTATTAAGAGGAAAATTTAGGCTTTTTTTAATCGCTACTCACAAATTACAACTTAATGTAGGTGTTTTTGTGCATGGGCAACTCTTATAATGGATAATGAGTAATTCCAAGCAGCAAAACTTTGAGAGATTTGAATGAAGAAAAAAAAATGTGCTCCTTTAGGCAAAGCAAGTGGGAACCAAAGGCTCACAATGTATTGTGAATAATTATGCGCAAGTCTTGCACAGTCTATCAACTTTTAATTAGTTGTAGCTTTTTAGATTAGTTTTTGCTCTGTCTTGATTTATTTCTGTCATTCATAATGGTGTCTTTGTAGTGTGTACATGTACCTGTTTTCGGGGGTCATACAAATCAGATATGGGACTTTTCAGGCCGTTATGTGAAGTTGGATTATTTTTTTAAAGACTGCCTGGTGAAAAAAGAAATATAAATAACTGTTATTTTTTTAGATGTGAACAAATCATGCTCTTTGATCTACTTCGCTAGCGCTGTTTTTTCGGAAGCTCCTTGAAATTAATAGCTCCAGGAGTAACTAGGAGTTGCAAATGCCATCATGCCTACATGCTTCTTGATATCTGGATCCTAGTTTCAGACCTTTTGTCAGCAATGATTCCCTCCCCTGGCAAATGCATAAATTGTCAATTTCCACGGCCATGTATCTATCTACCCTCAATGCTCAACATTGGAACGTCTCAATTCCTCTCTGGAATCACCTCGGTCTGGGCCAGAGGAGACAAGAAACAGCACCAGTGATTTCATTCAAATCGAGCAATCAAAACCCCAGCTTGTACATGAAGTGTGTTGACACAAAGCCTCGGAGTAACAATGGCCTAGCCTTAATTAACTTGTGACTATCGATTCTATATGAGTATCAAATACCTGACAAATCCCTTGATAGAGAGAGCTGTTTGGTACGCGGGGGTGTATTCCCCCTGACTCTGTCAACCTCCACCTGTTCCGTACGAGGGCACTGGATTAAATGACCCAGTTTCTTGGCAGTTTAATATCGGCGCCTGTTTGTATAAATTGTTTTTTTCGGATCAGAGGCGAGCTTGTGCTATCGCCGTACTCTATTTGCTGTGAATGGGGTACACGTAAATAGATAGCTTAGATACTGGAACTTCATATTATTGAGTCTTGTGATGGTTCACTGTGTGATGAGAAACACCGTGCCAGCGTGTAGATGACTTTAGGCAAAGAAAAAATCATGTTTAGCATCTCCACCCGCTTCCTTTTTAGAGATGGCCTGTTTTTTTCTTGTTTTTATTTATTATTATTTGTTTACGAAAAAAATTGATAAATTCTAACAATCTCATTATTTTGGTCTCATTTTCTGTTGCATCTTGCCCATAAGAAGCCAATATGTCCTTTCCTGAGTCCAAGTGGCGGCCATGTTGAAAAAAGCTAGCAACCATCTTGAAAAATAGCCCAGCCGGTTGTCTTGAAAAATGTGTCGGGCGGCCATTGTTGAAAAAAAAGGCCCTTCCTTTTTTCAAAAAGGTAGGACGCTAAACATATTTTTGTTTTGTCTTGCCTAATCGCTCAGGACAAATCGTCTTCTCCATTTGTCTTAATTTCAAAATCAAAACGCAGACATTGTTTGCTATCGTAGTGCAATATTTGATTTGCATTTGTCAGCATATATGCACACAGTCCTGTACTACTAAATTTGCTGACTTATCATTTTATTTTATTCTGTGATTGTTGATTGCTGACAGGTAATGGCCTTACTGCCTGAGTATAATATCCTCCTACGAGGTATAATGCTGTTTGTCATTTTATTTATTTAAATTGTATTACACGTTATACTTGCAATTCAATAATTTAATATTAATTAAAAGTATATACAAATTAAACACGTTTAATGCACGTATGCATCTCTATTAGGCAAATAAATTATAAGAATGAAAAGTAAAATAAAAATAATAATAACATGTAAATAAATAACTAAATATATAAATAAATAAATAAATAAATAAATACATACATCAATAACTGAATACAAAACAAAACAAAAACCAAAGTGGGAAAGAGTGTACAGCAAATCTACGAAGATTAACAAATGATATCCCCCCTACCAAAACAAATTAAAAAATAAATAGATAAATAAAAACAACAACAACAACAACAGCAACAACAACAACAGCAACAAACAAGCAAATAAACACACCAACAAACCCCTACCCCAAGACAATGACAATAAATTTCAGGGTCTCCAGGGGGTCTATTCACGTAAATATGCGTTAATATGCGTTAATATTTTATAAAACGTAAGCAAAACTACTAGATGGGCTGGGGGCAACAAAAAAACAACCGTACATCCCAAGTCACATTTTGGGCCAGGGGCTTCTGCCTGTCATTTATTAGATAGAGTGAACAAGCGTATTGTTAATTCTTTTTCGGTGAAGTGTTGGGATCAATGTTACAACCTCTTTCCCACCCTGATGTATGTCTGTAGCCAGCCTCTATCTTTTCTACAATAAAGTGTTGTTGTTGTTGTTGTACCTAGCTGTTTCTTGACAAACAAACAAGCAATTAAGGGTCTGGCTAACAAACCCCTCCAACATGTAAACTCATTTGCGAATTAGATTTTAAATAATTTCGGGTACAATGACTTGATTTGTGATTTAGGGTGATACCATTGTCGGTGTTTCTAAATAATTTAGAGGTTGGAAACATACTTGATTCTACACTGCGGTTTACCAGGGTTGGCTGTTTGTTATGAGTAGGTTTGTGTCAAATAGGCAGCTTATAAATGTTATTTAGAATAAAAAAGTCTAAGCGGCTGATGTGGAATAAGGTTTTAACCAGGATTTGGTAAAAGGGTGTCCAAATTTGCGGAAATTTCAAAACTGGGTGTCCAAACTCACTTACAATACATTTACATGTAACTGATAGATAAAAGAGGGTGTTCAAAATTAAAACAGGGTGTCCATAAGACACCCAGACACCCCTCTGGCTAACACTATGATGGGGAACACACTGACAGCATGGAGGAGTTCCCAATACTTCAATATCCCTCCGTCTTGGTGTCCAAATCATTTTGAGATTGAAAACGAGCTAGTGCTGTTTAGGGACGCTAGTATCTGTAAAAGAGGTCACAGAATAATTTTATGGCAGCGCTGATAACAACTTTCTAACAGCATGAATGTAGACGATCCCTTTGTCTTAGTGTCTAAATCGTTTTGAGATTGAAAACGAGCTAGTGCTGTTAAGGGACACTATTTTAGTATCTGTAAAAGAGGTCACAGAATAATTCCAAGGCAGCGTTGATAACAACTTTCTAACAGCATGAATGTGGGCGATCCCTTTGTCTTAGTGTCTAAATCATTTTGAGATTGAAAACGAGCTAGTGCCATTTAGGGATGCTAGTTTAGTATATGTAAAAGAGGTCACAGAATAATTCCATGGCAGCGATGATAAAAACATTGTAACGTTATGAATGTGGACGATCCCTTTGTCTTAGTGTCTAAATCATTTTGAGATTGAAAACGAGCTAGTCCTGTTTAGGGACGCTAGTATCTGTAAAAGAGGTTACATAATAATTTCATGACAGCGCTGATAACAACTTTTTAACAGCATGAATGTAGACGATCCCTTTGTCTTAGTGTCTCAATCATTTTGAGATTGAAAAAAGAGCTAGTGCCATTTAAGGACGCTAGTTTAGTATCTGTGAAAGAGGTCACAGAATAATTCCATGACAGCGCTGATAACAACTTTCTAACGGCATGAATGTAGACGATCCCTTTGTCTTAGTGTCTAAATCATTTTGAGATTGAAAAAAGAGCTAGTGCTATTTAGGGATGCTATTTTAGTATCTGTAAAAGAGGTCACAGAATAATTCCAAGGCAGCGATGATAAAAACTTCTTAACGGCATGAATGTAGACGCTATGTCTATGTCTTTGTGTATAAATCGTTGTGAGATTGACGAGCAAGTGCTGTTTAATAATAAAATAAATAAAATAATAATAAAATAAAATAAAACAATAATACCAGCCCCCCCCCATTTGTTGTCCGTGCCCCCCCCCCCCGGGTGCCCCCCCCCATTTGAAATCTGGACTTTTGTGATTGGAAATTTCCAGAGTAAAATGTTACATTTCAAACGCTTTGATGAGATAATTTTGATGTTTTTAAAACTATTTTTCCATTTACATGCAAAAACTATATTTTGTTTTACACTCACGCCAGATTATCTTATACAAAAATAGTAAATAGGCGATGAAAAGGGGCTTGTTCAGGCCCGTAACCAGGATTTTTTGTTTTGGTTGGCGAATATTAAAGGAAATGTAAATGCGTTAGCGCCGCCTGTTGCGTAGCGGCGCAGGGTGGAGTGGGAGGAGGATGTGCCCCCCCCCTCAGAAGTTCGAAATTTTGTAAAAAAAAATGCCCAATTCAAGCCATTTGGTGCACCATTTTTTGCGCTATGATATTGGTTATTATATCTAAAAACAGCTAAATTACAGCTTTGTATCAATATTATTTCTGCGTTTGTAATGCTCAGACGGCGTATACCACCCATTACGTCCTCTATTTACATCTTTGTATATTAAGTTATGTTATAAATGTCATATTTTAATGATAATAATTGCTGAACAAACTTTTTGCTTAGTGTGTTATTTTATTAGTTGCACAGTTATGATGCAGACTTTTTAAATTAATTTTTTTTTGCAGACTTTTTTATTTTATTTTTGTTAAAAGTTGGTTTTTTTAAAGTTTTTTTTTAGGGGGGCCGTCTGACCCACCCCCCCCCCCCCCCCCCCCCGATTACGGGAATTGGCTTGTTTTAAAGAAAAAGGCAAACGAAACTTGGCCAGAAGTGCCCCCTAGAAAAAATGGTGCACCCCCTTGTGCCCCCCGTGAAATTTTACCCTAGTTCTGCCACTGGCCAGCAGGACCAGATAGTTTGCTGTTCCACTAGTCCATGGTTCTTTTTCACTAGTCACCTAGTCCATACTTTAAATGAAATAATAGGGATGCTTTTCAACACTAAACTAGCCAGCCGAACCAATTAGACCTCAGGTTTTTTTAAACAAGCATTTGGCCAGCGGACAATTGTTAAGGTAGAACGCTGGGTCAGCCCTTGTACTCGATAAAATGTTCCTATTTTTGTCCAAGGACCAAATATCATGCCTGTACTTTATAGTAGTTGTATGGTACGCAAAACAAGCAAAATTAGGACATCACTTTCCTGTCGACAAGCTCTCACACACAATGAAATGTCACACAATTCCATGTGAAACAAGGTCTGTAAGTAACGAAACACTTATCCCGATTTAATATATTACCCAAACACAGTTTTCATAACACCTAATGTAACTTTGCAACTTGACACTTGAAACCGGATGTTGGAAGAAGTTCTCCCAGTTTTGTTGATATTTTATTTTTGTAACTTTTAAATTTAATCACCCGACTGATATGTTTTAGGGGATAGAAAAAAAGTGATTTGACTGAAATTAAAAATCACATAAAATTGCAGCCGCGTTAATCTCCCATAGCTGATTGCTCCAAGGTTTCCCGTAAGCTCAATATGGTGACCTTTTTTAATCGCTAGACTTATGCGGTCTTTTGTGTCATAAAAGGACTGAAAACTGCATATCTATAAAAACCTGTCTCTGAGGTTGTAAGGGATGTCAAGTTGCATGGTGTTTCCATTTCGGCTTGGGGTCTGGATCAACACTCCAACTACCTCAGACGATGCTCCCTGATCGGACGATCCAACCTCTAGGCTCTGAATTTAATGCGAGACCCGGTGTCGGATGCTAGCCGTTGTCCTGCGTGATTTACCCCTTCATCGCTAATAATAATCTAATCCTCACATCCTCGCTGCTAGCTTTTTATACCTTTGGAATCCAAGAACTTTTTCATTTGACTTGACATGTGTCTGGAATTTAAATGTGGACATTTATCCTCTCTCTACTGCCTGCGGGACAAAAGTCTGATCCCGTCTTTGTAAATGTACTTTATACAGGAAAAAATACCACAATAATTTGGATCCAGGAATTAAGCTGTTTTAATGAACTACACATGCATGACATGTTAGTTAAAGGCACTGGACACTATTGGTAATTACTCAAAATAATTGTTAGCATAAAAACTTAGTTGGTAACGATCAATGGAGAGCTGTTGATAGTATAAAACATTGTAGGAAACGACTCCCTCTGAAGTAACGTCGTTTTTGAGAAAAAAGTAATTTCTCAGTAAAATATTTGAATTCATTTCGAGAGGTCTTAAAATCACATCTGAAAGCACACAACTTCGTGTGACAAGGGTGTTTTTTCTTCCATTATTATCTCGCAACTTCGATGACCAATTGAGTTCAAACTTCACAGGTTTGTTATTTTGTGCATATGTTGAGATACACCAAGTGAGAAGACTGGTCTTTGACAATTACCAAAGGTGTCCAGTGTCTTTAAAGGTAGGGTCATAGATTGGTAAATACTCAAAAAAATAATGCCAATAACAACTTCATTGGTGAGAAGCACTGCAACTGTTGATAGTATAAACTATTTTGAGAAAGGATTCCCTTTGGAAGTTATTATGGTTTGGCTATTTTTTTTTTGTTTTACCCCAAAACATTTGAATCTGACAAACGATTCATGCATGAATCGTTTTTCAGATTGTTGAGGGTCGGTGTCCGCTTGCGAATTCTGCAGCCAGAGATGCGGTTGGTACCCGCTGTCACCTCGCTAAACATGGAGGGAATCAACGTTTTTGTGAAAATACTGTGACATTTGTTTTCTGTTTTCTCACCAGGTAGACACTTTATTCAGCTGAAACTTTCACATGTGACTTTTATTGTATCTTTCTTTTGCATATAAATAGGCATTACGTCGACAAAAAACAATCTATGACCCCCACCTTTAAAGGTATCGTACACATTTGGTAATTACTCAAAACAAATATTAACATAAAACCTTACTTGGTATTAACAAGCAACGGAGAGCTGTTGATAGTATAAAACATTGTTGGAAACGACTCCCTCTGAAGTAACGTAGTTTTTGAGAAAGAGTTAATTTCTCACTAAAATAATAAAAACATCTTGCAAGAAGTTTTTATTCCTATCTGAAAGCACACAAATTTGTTTAACAAGTGTGTTTTTTCTTTCATCATTTTCTTGCAACTTCGATGCCCAATTGAGCCCAAATTTTCACAGGCTTGTTATTTTATGCATACATGTTGGGATACACCAAGTGAGAACACTGGTCTTTGACAATTTCCAAACGTGTTCAGTACCTATAAATCAGCATTACGTTGGCAACAAAAAATCTATGACTCCCACCTTTAAGAGTGTGACAGGCTTCACAAACAGAATTATGTTTTTATCTTGTTATTCCATGGATTTCCTCTTTTCAGACAAAATTGTTATTGCAAGCTGGAATGATCTCCAACACAGTTTCATTCCGCTTGAGATTGATTTTCCTGTCAACACAATTCCAATTTTGATTTGTCATAACTGACAACCAACTACATAAGCCATGACAGAACAAACACTATTAACATGCCCAAAGCTCTAAGAGCTGAGTCGCGTACCCCATCAGTTTTCTTCTAACATCTTGATTTTATTAGTGTACATGTATAGCCCTTTTCACGCTGTATCTCTTATCCCTGTGGAATACAGCCCTGGGCCAAATTTCATAGAGCTACTTAAGCACAAAAAGAAGCTAAGCACAACAAAATTATGCTTACCAGAATATGGTTACCAGCCAAACTACTATGCCACATGTACAATCTGTGACTGGTGTCCTGCTCATTTCTGATAAGCAGAAATATTTTAAGCAATATTTTGTGCTTAAGCAGCTCTATGAAATTGGGCCCTGGGGAGCCCCCAGGATTTTTTTACCCCAGGGTTACCCGGGGCAGTTTCACACTGTCCCTGCCTAGGTCCCTATTCCACGGGGTTCAAGTTGCACGTTTCAAGAATACCCCAGGGTTTTACTGCTTACCCCCTACTCCAGAGCAGGGGTGGCTATTCCCTGGGGTATGCCCATTTGCCGAGGTAGATCAGGGGTAAAGCGATCCAAGTGTGAAAGGGCCGGCCGTTATTCCCTGGGTTGCCCCTCAGGAATAGAGTAATGTGAAAAGGGCTTAAGCCTAGCAGAAACAATTAGTTTTGCTGACAGTCTCAATGCTGTACCTCATCTTGATTCAGGAGATATAAGCACATCTATCCCATCTTACCTACCAGAGACAAACTAAGTGTCTGCGAACATTCTCAATGTTGTACCACATCTTGATTCTTGAACATTAAGCACAGCTATCACATCTTGACTGAAGGAATGCTAGCCTACCAGAAAAAATAAACTTTGTGTCTGCGAACATTCTCAATGTTGTAACGCATCTTGATTCTTGAACATTAAGCACAGCTAACACATCTTGACTGAAGGAATGTTAGCCTACCAGAAACAAACTTAGTGTTGCAAACATTCTTTATGTTGTACCTTATCTTGATTCTTGAACATTAAGCACAGCTAACACATCTAGACTGAAGAAATGCTAGCCTACCAGAAACAAACTTAGTGTTAGAAACATTCTCAATGTTGCACCACATCTTGGTTCTTGAACATTCAGCTCGGCTATAACATCTTGACTGGAAGAATGCCAGACCAGTTATAAAATCAATTTTACTGACAGTCTAATATCTATACCTTATCTTGCTTCAGGAATGTTAAGTCCCTCACATCACTCTCATCTTTCTTGAGTGTGAGCCTACCCCATTGACTAATGCTGTACATTGTCTTGATTCAAATACACTAAAAAACGCACATATTACATCTTAATTTGTGTGTTCTTGCATCTTAATTTGTGTGTTCTTGCAAACCTACCAGAAGTAGTTTACCAACATACTTAATGTTTTACCTTATCTTAATTCAGAGCATACTAATCACACCTCGAAGATAGTGACCATACCGTGGATAATTGATTTACCGAGCAGTCTGTCTTGATGCTCTACCTTATGTCTTAAAAGAAATTCACCCAGCCTGCATATTCCCGAGCCTCCCACCAGTGCTTGAACTTTCCTGACCTCCGTCAGTCGGATCTGGCACTTACATGTACCCACTGCCTTCTCAGATTCCAATGGTGACAACATTTTCTTTAAAAATAAAACACTTTGCCTAAACATAACGGTCAAGTTTCCATGACGATATTGAATCAACGCTGTCCTATACGTCATCATGATGAAATTAAAACCTCGTTGAAATCACCCCTCACATCCTGTTTATCTGTTTAACGCTAGCTCCACGCAGGGTTTGCCCCCGGAGTCTAGAGAAACACTCCTGATGTTTTTATCCTTCTGGTTGGATTGGCAAATTTAGCCAGGCCGTTTACGATTCTCTTTCAATCTTCCCTGTGGGTTTTGAAGATGCCGAATTTACTTTGCTGATAAAGATACGCTTTGGTTAGTATTTGGTTACCTTTTTTCTTATGGGAGACAGGTGGGTTTATTTTTTTGTTATTGTGGCTTAACCCTGTGATGTTATTGCGTGGTGCATACCCCTGATTAGTGCGATTTTATCCCAGTTTCATAGTGCTGCTTGTACGGAATTATGCCCTTAAAGTGTTCGTTTAAAAGTGTAGAATTTCTTGGTACTTTTGAACTGGTACCTGGGCCCAATTTCACTGAGTTGACCATCGAGCACAAAAAGTAGCTAAGCACAACCAAACTATACTTACCAACAAGGTTACCAGCCAAAATACCATACGTCATATGTACCATCTGTGACTGGTATTGTGCTTATTTTTTGTTTTGCTTAGCAGAAAAGTGTTGAGCAATATTGTCTGCTGATAGCAGTTCGAAATTCGGCTCTGGCTGTAAACTAACATCAAGCACAAAAATTTGCTAAGCACAACCAAACTGCACTTACCAAAAAGGTTGCAAGCCAAAATACCATATGTCACATGTGACTGGTATCGTGAATATTTTTGCTTAGCAGAAAATGGTTGAGCAGTATTGTCTGCTGATACAGTAGCAGTTCGAAATTGGACTCTGGTTGAGAACAAAAAAGTCAAGTCAGAGTAAAATATAGGCAGAGGGTTTTCACTCTATAAAACAATTTGCATGAATGTTCTCTTTCTTAAATTATGTTTTGACTGGAGGCATGTTATGTTTTAATGTACAGTTGACACGATGCACATTATTTATTTTTTCTTTCATTAAATGTTCTGCATGGAATAAATGACATCAGTGTTCTTCCCATCTACAAGCTAGCATATTGATGCACATTATTTATTTTTTCTTTCATTAAATGTTCTGCATGGAATAAATGACATCAGTGTTCTTCCCATCTACAAGCTAGCATATTGAGCCAATATGCACAAATTGTGGCCGATACGCAAACAAACAGAAGGACAAAAATATGTAAAGATTTAAAATGTGTCTCTCCACATCAAACCTGCACTTAAAGTGAAGAGTCGTAGCACTGGCTCTTCTTACATTATCAAGACCGACTCCCAATGTAACACACCCAATGTAGTCTATGTTATATCCTGTAAGAGATGTGGACTACAATATGAGGGAGAGACTTAAAGGTATCGTACACGTTTGGTAATGACTCAAAACAAATATTAGCATAAAAACTTACTTGGTAACAAGCAACGAAGAGCTGTTGATAGTATAAAACATTGTAGGAAACGACTTCCTCTGAAGTAACGTAGTTTTTGAGAAAGAGGTAATTTCTCTCTAAAATGATCAAAAGTTCTTGCAAGAAGTTTTTATTCCTATCTGAAAGCACACAAATTTGTACAACAAGGGTGTTTTTTCTTTCATCATTTTCTTGCAACTTCGATGACCAATTGAGCCCAAATTTTCACAGGCTTATTATTTTATGCATATGTTGGGATACACCAAGTGAGAACACTGGTCTTTGACAATTTCTAAACGTGTTCAGTGCCTTTAAACCAAACTCTGTCTTCGCTTTGCGAAGCGAACCATGTCTCTTCCATAAAGACCAAGAAACCATACCCCATCTCCATCCACTTCAACAGCCCTGATCACAGCGTCAAAGATGTGATTGAGGCTTGCAATGGTGGTGACAAACACCGCAAGCTCAGAGAATCACACTGGATTCACCAACTCAAGCCAGTCCAACCTTTTGGACTCAACATAAACACTGGTGTTAAATAACTTCCCATCACACCTCTTTCACTTCTGCTTGATAAACAAGATAAACACCAAGTACATGAAGAAAACATTCCGAGGACCTCGTTTCAATTCAGCATGCTCGGGCGAAACATCCAAAAGTTGGGTCCAGAATGCCGCCCCAGTTTTGAAAAATCCTTGGGAGAACCCTGGATGCTGAGAGGGAAAACAGTCTACCCTGTTTAATATTTAAAGACCATGGCCAAGACGGGATTCCATGATCACAGTTGATTTAATTTGCTTAAGTGCAAACTGAGGAGATGTTCTTTCACCCAAGGCATCTGCGGACTTTTTTATTTTATCATTTTGTTCATGCAGGACTAACAAAGCGCTGAGCATCAAGCGCCTTGCAAAGGCAAACCTTGTGAAAAGCAAAGACAAACTAATGTTCTTTTTTTGGAGAAAACAAATAACAGTAGCATTCAGAGCTTAAAATTTACACTGGACCGCAGGCCCGAGGCCATTGGTTTCAGCATTGGGCCAGTAAAATCACTATCGGACAAGCCCGGTGGTCTTGTTTTTTTCAATAGACTGCAAGTCTCGCGTGCATTTGAACTTCCGGGACCATTGTGGTCCCAACCATATGGAGTTTAATGTGGTTGAGATTTTGTTTCGTCAATTATTTTAGTTTAACGTAGTTTATGACTATGAAAATTATATATGTTGTTGGGAATGTAATACTTCGTGATAAAACAAAATGAAAGTAAAATCAATTCAACTATATAATGGAGAAAACCAGAGAATTAAACTTGACCTCAGCCTCCGGTTACTGCAAAAAAAAATTAGAATTTTGTGATCAACTCCGATCACAAAACTTATGTGTACGCTTGTTTTGGATGTGCGATGATAATCGCCAGATGCAGTAATTGCAACGCAAAGCCTTTTCATTGCAGTCTATGGTTGTTGAGGCGTCAGCGTCCTCTATAAACTGTGTCAAGCGTTAATTTTACGCCCGTGTGACCATCGCGAATTCGGGTAAGAGGGTTTCTAAAAAGTTAAGATCAAATAAGCATCCTTGTCCTAGAGTTTTAATTTTTGTTTGAATAATACCGGTAGTTGACACATTATTTGTGTGTTTATTATAAAGGCTAAAGAGTATTTTGGTTGTTCAGATGTTGTCATTAGATATAATTTAAAACAAAGATTTGATTTCAGAAAAAAATTCTTCGTTTGATGGGTTTTCTCGTTCCGATACGAGCGAGACTTGCACAGTCTATTGTATAATAATAGTTATACCTCATTGTGTAATATCTTTGTGGAAAATGTTGACAATGAATCTGATATCTTAATAATAGTAATAATAATATAGTCTTATAAAGCGCAGGTATCTACCAAGAAGGTACTCAAGGCGCTTGAACAGACAAACAGTAAGTTTTTCCCGCAAGGTATGCGGGGCTGCACCATGTAATGGTTTACAAGGTGCTGTGGCGCAATATGCAGCCAATCAAACCAGGAACACCGGGGCGAACCCCTTCTCTTTACGATATGTGCACTGGGTTCTTTACACAACATGCACAACACACGGGACCTACGGTTTAACGTCCCATCCGAAGGACGAAGCATGTGGTTAAGTGTTTTGCTTAAGGACACAAGTGTCACGACTGGGATTCAAACCCATACTCTGCTGATCAGAAGCACCAGAGCTTGAGTTCGGTGTTCTTATCCGCTTGGCCACGACACTCCACTCTTTCAATTTTGTTGAGAATCGAAGTACATTGTTGCATGACAAATGAGATAGATCTGCTCTTAGTGCTTGTTCAACTTATTTAGATTCTGGTCTTGTAAAATAAATGTTGGTCCAGTAAAAATGTTGAGCTTTTCCCCAAAAATTCGAGTCCTGGCATTATTATTATTTTGGAATGTCTTGCACAATGCTCACTTCAATTCTTCCTTGGCTCTTAGAAGATTGTCGCCAAGCAAACTGTAATTCCTTCATTGAATAACTCTTACTGAAACAAATTAATTTCAATAATTGGCTGTGTAAGTTGACCTCAAGAGGGTACAAGTTTTTGTGAGAATCTGGACTTCCGGGCACTTCAAATGGCAGTGTGACAATTGTTTTTAAAAAGAACTTGCATTGTGCTGTTTTAATAAATTTCAGCCGTTGAATATTGTTCGAATGAAGAGAAGCTTGATTTACAAATTGTGGATTGTAAACAATTTTGAAATTCTTGTAGAAAAAAATTGTTTGTAAAGCGGACCTTAATTTCCTACTTCATGGTTGACCATAAAGGCCACGCAACAAAAGGTGATCTTTGTGATCCTTGACATACCTGCAGCATTAGGTTAGCATTACCGGTAGGTGTATTGGCTTCTTCTAATTTTACAGCTGGTACTATGTGGAAACCCAACCCAGAGGGCTGCTTCAGAGGGCCACTTTCCAGGCAGCATTGGGTGCATAGGTTTCTTCTGGTGGGATCCCACCCCATAAATCATATTTGGTTTATTGCTATCTACAACAAGTATACGTTGTATACAATAGACCTTATGCATTGACGTCATCCAGTGGCCATCTTAGAGGTAAAACGATGACGAAACAATCGAAATGCATAGATAGGTACGCGCGGCACACAGGATTGGCCAATGAACAACCTCCTTTTGACCTCTAGGCGAGGGCGCCCTACTGAAATGACGTCATGTGCATAAGGTCTATAGAAATTGCCTTGGCTCTCGTGCTTAAAAAATACATGAAAATACAATAGAAAAAATACATTAGTAAATATGAAATACATCATAATAATACATTAAAGGAAATTAGTTTAAAAATCTACAAATGTCACCCAAAATACTTAACGTTTACAATGATAAAGATAAATAACAAAAGCTTTCAAAAAAAGAGAGAACTCTTAAGGAAAAACTGACAGATTGATATTACTTAATATCAATTGAGTCCCCTGACTGCGGTTGGATAAAAACTGCGCCTGAATCGTTCTGTTATGCACTTGATTACTCTGTAGCGCTTCCCTGATCTTAACAAATCAAATAACTCATTAGCCGGATGAGAATCATCATTGATTATGGCACTGGCCTTATTTTTCAATCTGGGGTCGATTTCACAAAACTCTTCCTAACTTAGGACTAGTCCTAGGCAATGCTAAGAGATCTCTTTGTGAAATCGGCCCCCCGGATTTATAAATCTCTGAAACTTGGGGGAGATCTCAATACCCACAATACGAGCAGCTGACCTAACAACTCTCTCCAGTGCCAGACAGTCAGCAATGGTCGTACTTCCATACTACACAGTTATGGATTGTCAATTTCTGTATGGGGGTATGGTGATGATTATATAGAAATGAAAGATCTCTAAAGGGTTAATGTAGAGGGTCTTGGGTTCACATTCCAACTAAGGTCTCTGTGGAATGTCAAGATAATTTTAAAATCATGAGCAGATTGTTTTATAATTAGGTTTATCGTAAAACTTAAATAATGTGTGATTGTTTTGTTTTGTTTTTTGTTTTTTGCATAATGAAGTAACTACATGAGAAATTTTTAATTGGTTAAAGTCGACACATTAATCCGGAGGTTGCAGGTTCAAGTCCCGGTCGAGTCAATTTTTCTTTGTTCAACAAAAAGTTGCATCCCGATTTTTGGCAATATCTCAAAAAACGTTACCACCTTTTGAAATGAAATTTTCATAGGTTAGTTTTATGGTAAATATCTACAACTATATAGGATTGAAACAAACAGTGGGTTCCAATTATCAAACGTACACAGACCCTTTAATGATAACATCATGATCTTGTGGTTTTATAATCAAATAAATCATTCTTAATAAAGCTCAAAGGTCTTTAATTAACCTTCTCTCTTTTTTTCTTCTTCTTTTTTTTCGACAGAAAGCTCCAGAGAAATCATGGCCAACTTCAACCATCCATTTTCTTCTCAACGAACTTTTGGAGAAGCCATGCACTGCGTTGGTAAAGGTTCGTACGGCTTCAACAATTGTCATTATATTTACAAATCAGATATAATCAAACATTTCAAGTAGCTGATGCTTTCACGACCGTTTCTAAATATTAAAATATGTAGAGGATACAATATAATGGTAAACTTTTTATCATAACCTGACACCACTTGACAAACCGTTGTACCTGTAATTTTTGACCGAAAGCACAACTGCTTACGCCAACAGTCAGTTGTTTCCTTGAGCAAGATACTATTACCTTATAATCAAACTCAGAAAAATGGGGATCGGATACAAATGAGTTGTGTGTGTACATGTATGTCATGGCTTCAAGCCAGCTTAATATCATTTCACATCAGACGCCAAAAAGTGGGCAAACCGTTTTTTTTTTTTTGCAAAAAGTGCAAGGTGATACCCATGATCACCAGGTCCCAGTTTCATAGAGGTGCTTAAGCAGAAAACATTGTTGAAAACATTTCTGCTAAGCAGAAATGAGCAGGATACCAGTCACATGTTGTACATGTGACATGGTAGTTTGGCCGATAACCTTATTTTGGTTAGCTTAATTTTGTTGTGCTTAGATAGTTTGTGTGCTTAAGCAGCTCTATGAAATTGGGCCCTATAAGTATTCGAAGAGCAAACTTGTTTGCTGCTTGAAGCTGTGACGTAAAGTTGAGCCCAGCCTTGTCTCTGTAACCGGACCACATTTTTGGCGGGCACTTCTCATTGCTTATTGGACGCCGCTCAACCCCAAAACCGGAAGTTTTTACTGACCTGTACGCAGACAGGCCAGGCAAGGTCAAAGCATATGGTTTCTATCTTGAGTATAACGCATTTGATCAGTTATGTGATAAAATGATTTACCATAAATGCTTTGTCCTGGATGGGACATTAAAGGGTGTGTACAGCATTGGTAAGGTGAAAATATAAATGTTCTCAGATTTGCTCATAACTTGGTATAAAGATGGTCATGGTGGAAAACTTCCCTTGAAATAGGTTTGCTTGAAATGCTATAGTTTTTAGGAAATGAGTAAAACAATTGGTCTTTATCACTGGTGATAAAATCGGATGTTTGAAAACAGTGAAAATATGTAATGGGGTTTTTCACTGTTTTCTCATGACTCCGAAGACCGATTTAGCTTAAACTTTCACAGGATTGTTATTTCATGTATATGCTGGGTCACATCAAGTGTGGATACTGGTCTTTGACAATTACTAATGTTGTACATTTGCTTTAAGTAGTTGGTCCCTTGTTGTACTAGGATTGGTAGAGCACGTAAAAGAACCCAGAACACTTATCGTGGAAGAGTATGGGTTTACCCTGGTGTTTCTGAATCACATAGCAAACACCCTTGTTTTACAGGTTTCTTAAGGCTTTCGAGCTACAGTAATTAAGCTCACTTATGGGTTACACCTCTATGTTCCGACACCCCTATGTTCCGACACCCCTATGTTCCCACACCCCTATGTTCCGACAACCCTGGTGTATTTTCCTTTTCCTAACCCAAACCCTAACCCTAACCCTAACCCTAACCCTATGTAAATCATGAGGGTTGTCGGAACATAGGGGTGTCGGAATATAGTGGTGTTGGAATAGACCTTTATCATGGTGCGGCCATCTTGATTTTCTCCTATTCAAATCTATGTAACCAAACCGAGGCTGGAAGGAGATGTAGTCTGGTTCCTTTTTGCAAGATGAATATTAGCATTTATTAATGCTATTGGATACAAGGAACATGACCAAGATGGTGGCAGCATGATAAGGATCTATATAGAGCAGTCACCCACTTATGAGGCATCCCTGGTTTCATTACCAGAAATATATAATAAGAATACTAACAGAGAAAAAAAACCTAATTGAAAACGTTGACTTGTGAACATTTTCACTGCATATATTTTGCTGTACACAATAGAAACCCCAGACATGCCGGACAAAAAAAGTTACCCTCCATTTTTTTATTGTATTCCCGTGTCAATCTAGTCCAAGGACTGATCTGAATGTAAAATTTTCTTAAAACGCTAATTTGATTTCTTTTTTTAAGAACAATTCTGAAGAAGGAAACAAATTAGCAGAATTAGTCCAAAGTTTTCTTTGTATTTCATGATTCCCTTGACTGCTAATTTACAGATTTACAAAATAATTTGATGTTTTTCTAGGGTCGGGAAAAGTTATTGGCATTCACCGCAGACAAATAAATTTTCAAATGGTATTGATCATTCCAGCATGATAAAATTTATTTGATAAATATGTGAATAGAATTCAGGTCCTTTGAAATTTCTTTAAAAATAAAAAAAATAAAAAAAACATGTTTTACATTTTTTATTTCCATCACCATATTAAAAAGTCAAGCATCCACTATAAAAGAAAATTTGTGATTTCCTCTTGGAGAAGTTGTCTGACATAAACTATCAATGAATTTTGGGTTGAACTAAGAAAAATTGACTCTTAATGTTATTATTATTACTATTATTTAATTTCTCTCCACAAGTTCAATAAAATTACACACACAAGAGATACAAAATAAATATGGAGAAGGCCAGACTGAGGAGGAAAATGAAAATGTTCCTTTAACCAAAAGGTTCAGTCTGCCGATACAAATATTTCCAAAAAATACAGACAGCAAAATACATGGGAAATACACGACAAAAATTACACGAATTAAACAATTAAAAACTTTGAGTTTGGCTAGAGTGGGATTTGAACCTACGACCTGCGGATTATTGTGCCAGCACTCTATTAACTGAGCTATCTAGCCGAAATGTTGGCGACTTCCCTAGTTTGTCAATATCTTAGTTTGTTTGCTAGTCAACTGCAGTATAGCCAGAGATCACACTTGAGTTTACAATGCAACCTGTAAATCGGCAGGAGAGGGATCACCTTTAAAGGCATCGTACACGTTTGGAAATTGTCAAAGACCAGTATTCTCACTTGGTGTATCCCAACATATACATAAAATAACAAACCTGTGAAAATTTGGGCTCAATTGGTCATCGAAGTTGCAAGAAAATGATGAAAGAAAAAACACTCATGTTGTACAAATTCGTGTGCTTTGTTTTTATTATTTTAGTGAGAAATTACCTCTTTCTCAAAACCTACGTTACTTCAGAGGGAGTCGTTTCTCACAATGTTTTATACTATCAACAGCTCTCTGTTGCTCGATACCAAGTCAGTTTTTATGCTAATATATATTTTAAGTAATTACCAAATGTGTACGATGCCTTTAAAGGGGATGCAACTTTTTATTTCAAATGCCCATTAGTAAACCACAAGGGGTACTGACCGGGTAAATGTTAGATTCAATTTTGTGTTGAATTGCATACTTCACCGAACATTGATAATGATAGGTGGAAATCATTACTTCTTAATCCTTTATTGATTGAACATCACCCTAGTTTCCCTCACCTTACCGAGCTTTCTAACGACTCCGAAACCATAATTCCCACTGTAATACATCATGATTATCTCCTGCATGACAAATTTAATAGCATTGCGAAGTCTAAGTCGTATAATACTATAACTAACTTTTCCTTGTACTATATAAATGTTAGAAGCATCATCGGTAAGGTTGACAAACTTCAGGACTCGCTAGATTTACTTGATCACCCCTTTACCATTGTAGCTGTTACAGAAACTTGGCTTCGTGATTCAGACGCACAACCCTTTTTATCTGGTTATTCTTACATTGGCTGTAACCGCTCTACCGGTAAAGGTGGTGGAATTTGTATTTTCGCCAAGAATGAAATTAGCTTCATTCTTAGACCTGATATAGGTAATTTCAACTCTGGAAATGAGTATTTGTTTATTGAAGTTGTTAGGACTAACATGTCCAATATTGTTGTTGGCGTCATATATAGGCCGCCTAGTCAATCAACTCGGTTATTTAATGATGAAATTTTTACCATATATGATATTATCAATTCTGAAGGCAAAGTTGGTTACATTTCTGGTGATTTCAATATTGACTTGTTCAAAAAAATGACTGACATCGTCCATCTGCTGATTTTCTGAATGATATGTTATCTAATGCATTTCATCCTTTAATTCGATTACCAACTAGAATTACACCAACTTCGGCTTCTGTTATAGATAACATTCTAACGAATGTCACAGATAAAGCTAGTTATTCTGGTATCTTAATTGACGACATTTCTGATCATTTTGGCATTTATCAAATCACACTAAATGAAACTAATGAAAACAACAAAGATGTCATCTTCATTAGAGACATCTCCAACAAAAATAAAATGGTACTATAATATGTGACTTGAAGAATGAGCAATGGAACGACATTTTGGACTCAACTAATCCAACTGCCGCCTATAACAGCTTCCATATTAAACTAAGTTACTTCTACAATAAGCATATACCTAAAAAAAGAAGAAAGGTATCTGGTATACGTATTGAAATAAACCATGGATGTCAAAGGCACTTTCAACCTCCTGCAAAAAAAAGAAAGTTTTGTACAAAAAATACCTTAATCAGTATTCCATTGCCAATGAAAAAAAATACAAAACTTATCGTAACAAATTAAACTATTTAATAAAAGTCCGGAAAGAGTACTACCATGCATCTCAACTTGACAAAAACAAAAATAACCTGAAAAAGACATGGACAATTCTTAAAGGTATTATTGGAACTAAAAACAAAACCGGTGTGCTTCCAAAATCATTTAACGATTATGGGAATACATTTACAGGGCCATTAGACATTGCCAATAAATTTAACGAATATTATATAAACATTGGGCCTAAATTAGCAACTAAAATAAGCAAAAACAATGACGGAAAGAAATTTGAACCAGCACCCCATAAGAGTAATGAACAGTCTTTTTTCCTTCATCCAGTGTCTGTGCATGAACTTCTTGAGTTATCCAACTCTCTCGCTTCAGGGAAAAGTCCTGGCTTTGACGAGTTTGACCCAAGCGTAATTAAATTCATAATTCAGTCAATATCACTTCCCCTTGTACATATCTTGAATGAGTGTTTCATTCATGGTAATGTTCCTGACCAATTTAAAGTTGCCCGGGTTACTCCTATATTTAAAGGAGACGATTCCAGATTATTTAGCAATTACAGGCCGATTTCTGTTCTTCCAGTTATCTCAAAACTTTTCGAGAGAGCCGTTTATAATCGTATTATTAAATTCATAAATAAACATGACTTATTCAGTAACCATCAGTTTGGGTTTCGTGAAAAGCACTCAACTTACATGCCACTTGTTAAAATTACTCAAGATATATCTAATGCATTTGACAAAGGCAACTTTACATCCGGTGTTTTCTTAGATCTGTCAAAGGCATTTGATACATTGAACCATGGGATTCTACTTAATAAGCTTAATCATTATGGCATACGGGGTACACCGTTAAACCTATTTGCTAATTACCTTACAAACAGGCAACAATGTGTCCAATAAAATGAAACTGAATCTTCCTACGGAACGATTCTGACAGGCGTCCCCCAGGGGTCTATCCTGGGACCTCTTCTTTTTGTTATTTATATAAACGACATAAGTAAGTTGGTCATGGAAGATGCCTCCATAACATTATTTGCAGATGATACCAGTGTATTTGTTAGTCATCCAGATCTCAAAACCACTGTTTCCATAACAAATAGAGTCTTAACTAACTTATCGGAATGGTTTTCTGCTAACAAGCTTTCATTAAATGCCCAAAAAACAAAGTTTATCCTTTTTCGTGCGAATCAAAAGAAATATGACAGAACTAAAGTTAAGATATATCTTGATGGCTTACAAGTTCAGCAAGTTGATCATACTAAATTTCTTGGAATCTACATCGATGAACATTTGACATGGAAAAAACAAATTGATTCAGTAATTCAAAAAATATCCCAAAATCTTGGTGTCATTAGGAGAGTTAAAGACTATCTCCCACGTAAATATTTACTTACTCTGTATAACACTATAATCTTACCTTATATTTCGTATTGCAATATTGTATGGGCAGGTACCTACCCAACTAAATAAAATAAAATATATATTTTGCAAAAAAGGGTCTTACGATATATTGCAGGACTTAACTATAATGAACATGTGCAAAGTTACATTAAACAATACAATGTTCTATCGGTTTATTACATTTACGCTAAACAGCTAGCGACTTTCATGTATAAATATCAACAAAAAGTCCTCCCAGCCATATTTAATAATTTCTTTCCAGTTTATACTCATAGTTACAACACACGTAAAAAGCCAAACACATTGCAACAAATCAGGTGCAAAACTACCATTCTTCAACAAAGTGTATGTTATCAAGGTGCAAAACTATGGAATGAATTACCGTACGATATTAAATCTGCTAAATCTCTCACAGTTTTCAAATCACTCGTCAATAAACATCTTCTCGGTATTAGTAATAATAATAGTTAATCAGTTATTATTCGATACACCAAAGTAACTTGTGCAAATTACTCTTTTATATAATAACTGTTATCGCCTTCTTCTTGTTTTCTATATATATGTATATTTCTTTGGTGGGGGGGGAGGGGTTAGGGGTAACGGGGTAATATTGCTACCATTTTGGGGGTAGTGGGTTTCTTGTAACTTGTTTTCTAGGGTGGGTTAATGGGAATAGTTACAAGTCTTTGTGACTTTTTGTGTTTCCTTCACAACTTGTAATACAAATTGTAATATTTACTTGATATAACGTTCGCGTTGTTGTTTGCAAGTAGACATGTATTCATGAATTAGTGGTATAAACTTATTTTATTTTATTTGTCTACTTGGAGACAATTATCCACTTTATTGCAAGTGTGTGTAAATAAACGATGAAGTTGTTTCATCAAATATTCAACAATGAAAACATTGACTAGAGCAGGACTTGAACCTGCGACCTCCGGATTAACGTGCCAGCGCTCTACCAAATCTAGCCCTAATATTGGTGGTCTGCCTATTTTTTCAGTACCTTTTTTTCAGGGGTGCCAGTCAGAAGCCATTCAACCTGTAAGTGCCTGATACAACCTGGGAAGTGGCAGGAAAGGGATCACCTTGAGGGGATGCAACTTTTTTTTATTTCAAATATCCACTGATATGCATTGTAAATAACAATTTGAATATATTAACAACAGAGATTATTTCGATAGTTTTTGAGATATGAATGTTTAATGCAGTGAAGTAAAATTTGTTTATCCACTTCATCTCAAGGTAAATAAAGTAAATGAAAAGTAATAATCAGATCTTAGGCTGTTGATGCAATAAAGTCCCACTTAAATTTGTTTGGAATTTTCGCATTCCTCTAATCTGCATAAATAAACAGAATGAAATCTCACGAGGCAAATTAAAATCAAATCCATATTTCAAGTCTTAATTTACACACGCATGAATTGAAAATAAATTCATCTCAAATTAGATTTTTTCTTTGTTTTAATCCAGTTTGGTAATAACATTACTACACGCTTTTTTGACAAGCCTCTCAACACGCTCACCAAAAACATTATTAAGATGTATTCTGAGCTTTATCATGGGTTGCCTAAGCTTACTACAAAAATGGGCACAAAAATCTGCACCAAAAGAGTCAAGTTTGCAAGGCACTGCTATCAAAAACACAACCCCTTTTTGAAATGAAATTTTCACAGGTTAGTTTTATTGTATATCTACATTTTTTTTTAGGAATAAAATAATCGAACTCTAACAAAAAAGGGGGTATACTTCCCTTTAATGAAAGTGAACTCATTGCTGGTTTCTTTTACCTGCATTACAAATCACAGGGGACCTACGACTTTACGTCCCATCCATGCATGAATCGTTTCTCACATTCAAATGTTTTTCGGTGAAAAATTATCCAAACCATATTACTTTGAAGGGGATCGCTCTTAAAGTAGTTTATACTGTCAACAGCTGCAATGCTTCTCCCAAAGTTAGTTTTCATGTGCATCGATTTGTCGAGTATTTATCAATCTATGACCCAGGATCTAGATCTGGATAAATAATTGGCAATCTCCTCTGTAGTATCACGCCAATGGGGGAGTTAGGGTCAGTTGTTAGATGTGCTGGCTTAGGTGCATTATAAGCCTTTCTTTGAAGGATTGTGAGAAGGTGCTTCGATGACAGGGGGGGGTGGGGCCTGGCATTCCAGTCAGTAATAGTTTTGGGAAAATATGAGTTCTTGTATAATTCAGTTTTTGAGTTGAGATGCTTGAATCTTGATGGATGCTTTTGAGTGCTTCTGGTTGGTGTTAAACGCCTGTCTGCATTTAAGTAAAGATTTATTTTAATTTAGTTGATTATGATTATTATTTGTGATTGTTTTGATATAGTCTGTTTGCAAAGAACGGGATCCACTGAAAGTTGACCTCCTTCTGCCAACTGGTCAGAGCATCACGACCCTACTACTCATCCAGGGACTTGCAGAAACTGATGACCTCATTGAGACAGACTTTCACATCCCTCATCCAGAGGGAGGAGAAGGTGATGATGATGATGTTGCCGTGGCAATCACCAGTCAGCTGATGGAACAGGATGGCAGTGATTGTATGGCGGGACCGGATGTCAAATACCAACCAATGACGTTGCCTGGAGTAGGGGTGAATTTTGCCGTGACGGTGACGCATATCGACCAACCTGATCTGGTAAATACGAGGGGGGGGGGGTTACTCATTGAGGAAAAAATAGTAATAACAAAATAGAAAACTGAAACAAAAATTTTAAGACAAATTCCTCATCAGAATTAAATCGTGGGTTTGAATCCCACCCGCGTGATTTGCCTGTGGAATTTTGTTTTCACACACAGAACTCGGGAAAGTACTGAGTATACAGTTCTTTACACACATCGGTGTATGGGTAAAACCAAATAATATTCTTTATCCCAGATGCAAAATTAACATCTATCCAACTTAAATCATAAGCAATTGAAAATCAACCCCCAGCATCTTTGTCTCAAACATGAACATTGTATAGGTTTTTGTTGTCTGCTTTTGTACCATTATTTGTTTTCCTTTATTGTACACACCATACTTTCTCTAACGTCTTCTATCTGTACTTTGATGTGACCTGAAAACAAACTGAGAACAAGTTGTTTGTTATCAACTTACAGATGTTTATCCGGCCCTGGGCGGAGGAGCCACACCTGAAAGACGCCCCTCAGGTAGAGATGTACCAACAGCTTGTCAAACTCCAAAGTATCTCTGAAGGTCTGAATGAGATGGCGTCAAGCCTACCGGGTGTCGTTGAACCCAAACCAGGTAATGACAAGAATGATCGTTTAACCCTTTCTTGCACCATTTATTTTAGTGATAAATTGATCTTTTGGACACATTATTGTAAACTTGTTTATGGCAAATGGTTCCCCCCCCAACAGAAAGGTCACAATATTACCCTCAAGAGTCTTCTGTCCCATTCTGAAAATTGTGTGGCCGTGCGATCTTTATTTTTCGTTAACAACTATTTTTCTGAATGGATTTAAACCGGTCGCTAGCCACCGATTGGTTGACGTGTGAAAGAGTTGATAGATGTTAAATTTAACATATGTTAAATTTTCATCAGGGATAAAGATTAATTGGTTTTACCCAAACACCGTTGTGTGTAAAGCACTGTATACTCAGTACTTTCCCAAGTCCTGTGAAAAAAAACAAAAAAAACACAGGCATATTACTTGGTGGGATTCGAACCCACGACCTTTGCCATTAATGATAATGATAATAATAATGATGGACACTTATAAAGTGCTGTTAAACGCCATAGATGGGCGCTCATGGCGCTGATGTTCGCTCATTGTTTGTAATGATAGGTATGCAGAGTTATGAAGACCTATTAAAGTAGCACCTTGTCAGGTTACAAGCTGCCACGGTGCAATATGCAGCCAACCATATCAGAAAATACTGGGGCGAACCCCTTCTCTTAATGATAAGTGTACTGGGTATGTGCATGACATGTACACAACACCCATGATTAACGGCTTTACTCCCCTGACAAATCAGTCATTAAGCGTGTTTGTTAAGGACACAATTGTCAAGACCGGGACTTGAACCCACACTCTGTCGACCAGAAACACCAGAACATGAGTCCAGTGCACAACATTGGTTGCTAAAAAATGCATCATTTTTCTTCTTCTAAGGATCATATTTCAGTAAAGTAACTTGTAAATTTGTATCTGGCATCGCCGCTCACATATCAGTGAGCAAACCACTGTGAGTTATTACAAGTTTTGTCATGAGGGTTGTGGTCTGTACGCATTTTGGTAATCTCACTTCACAAGAGCTGCTAACTCTCCCTGATTCTGCAGAAAGTTCCCCGAAAATAAACCAATCTTTCCATGTCCTGATGAACAAATTTGAAAATCTCCCTGATTATGGAAACCTTTTCCCAATAGACTGTGCAAGTCTCGCGCGTACCGGAACGAGAAAACATGTCAAACGAACATTTTTTTCTCGAAATCAAATCTTTGTTTTAAATTATATCTAATGACAAAATCTGAACAACAAAAATACTCATTACATGTTTATAAAATCAGTTTTAGTTTTAATAATAAATACACAACTAATGTGTAAGTTATTAATGAAGCAAAATTAAAACTCTGGGACAAGGATGCTTATTTGATCTTAACTTTTCAGAAACCACTTCCGTGGATTCGCGATGGTCACACGGGCGGTAAATTAACGCTTGATGCAGTTTATGTAGGACGCTGACGCCTCAACAACCATAGACTGCAGTGAAAAGGCTTTACATTGCAATTACAGCATCATGCGATTATCATCGCGCATCCAAAACAAGCGTTTACATAAGTTTTGTTATCGGAGGTGAGGACAAAATTATTAATTTTTTGCAGCAACCGGAAGCTGAGGTCAACTTTAATTCTCGGGTTTTCTTCGTCATATTGTTGAATTGATTTTACTTTCACATTTTTTATCACTAAGTATTACATTCCCAACATCATGCACATTCTTCATGGTCATAAACCACGTTAAACTAAAATAATTGACAAAACAAAATCTTGGCCACGTAAATCTCCATATATGGTTGGGACCACAATGGTCCCGGAAGTTCAAATGTGCGCGAGACTTGCACAGTCTATTATGTTGACCGGAATTCTGATTATATCCCTGATTGTTGTACAAAATGTCCCTAATTTTTCCACTAAATTCTATGGTCAAAGAGCCTTCAACTTCATTGCACCTTCGTTATGGAACGACTTACCTCTTCATATTCGCCAAGTTGACTCTCTTCAGATTTTCAAGGGACTTTTAAAGACTCATTTGTTTGAATCTGTATTTTATTAATATTGCTTCATATAATTAATTTTATTGTTTTATGTTTTGTGTGGAGTGGGATTTGAACCAATGACCTCCAGATTAACGTGCCGGCGCTCTTCAAACTGAGCTATCTAGCCCTTTGTTGGCGGTCTCCCTATTTTGTCAATATCTTTGGTCGGGGGTGCCAGTCAGAAGCCATACAACCATCTGTTAACTGCCGTGTAGCCAGGGATCACACCCAAGTTTACGATACAACCTGGGAAGCGCCAGCCAGGGGATCTCCTTAAGGGGATGCAATTTTTTATTTCAGATATCAAATAATTTATTGGTTATTTATCAATTTATTTTTATTTTAGCTGGCTATCCCATTCAGTGGCAACCACTGGTTCCCCACGGATCCCAGTACGATACAACAGTGACAAATATTAAAACATGAACATGTACCGAGACTGTAAAATACACATGGGTATTAAAAAGTAAACAGGTATTAAATGATAACAATATAGACAGCTGAAAAGCTAGTCTGCTTAATGGGCAGAAGACTTTGCCTCCAACGTTAATCTTAAAGGCACTGAACACGTTTGGTAATTGTCAAAGACCAGTGTTCTCACTTGGTGTGTCCCAACATATGCATAAAATTGGTCATCAAAGTTGCAAGAAAATGATGAAAGAAAAAACACCCTTGTTGTACAAATTTTTGTGCTTTCAGATAGGAATAAAAACTTCTTGCAATATAAGTTTTTATTATTTTAGTGAGAAATTACCTCTTTCTCAAAAACTATGTTACTTCAGAGGGAGTCGTTTCTCACAATGTTTTATACTATCAACAGCTCTCCATTGCTTGCTGAAGTAAGTTTTTATGCTAATATTTTTTTTGAGTCATTACCAAACGTGTACGATACCTTTAATGGGCTGAAGACTTTGCCTCCAACGTTAATCTTAAGCAGTGTATTGCTCGTGTTTTCAGTGAGGTTGTTCAACTCTCAAATGATTGAAAATGTCTGGCAGGTTCAGAATCCGAAGCTGAATGACATTCGGCAAAGAACCCCAATGTAAACATCACATCAACTTGTTAAAAGAAGACAATTGAAGAAATGTCCATTTTAATTGCGGGAGGAAAACCCCAAGTGGGGAAAACCCACGCAATCGGGTGTGGACTGAAAACCTGGTCTACATGCAAGGCTTTCGGTCTGGGATTCGAACCGGGGTCCACAGAGGTGAAAGGCAGGGACAGAAACCACTGGCACCTATCGGGGTGTTTGAGCTTGAATTCAGGATTTCTGCTTGTTCTCACCCATACATGTACTTTCCAGCTGAGATGTAGAACAAAGAGCCATTCCAACAGCTTTATTCCACGTACTGCATCTCTTTGGAACTCCTTGCCTGGTGCATGTTTCCATCCATCCGTCAATCTAGACTGTTTTAAGAGGAATATCAATTCCTACCTTCAGTTCCCCGAGTTATTTTCATCTTAAATGTGTTCTTCTTGTAGCCCCTTACCAAGAGTGGCTTTTAGCCTTGTTTGGGGCAAACTTGCATACAAAAAACAGCAACAAAACAAACTAGTGAGCCAACTAGAATGCCCCAAACATTTTTCCTGTTTATTTGAACTTATTCCAACAATTAAGTACTTTCATAGTCCTGTGAAAAGCCGACCAGACTTATTACAGTCCGGTGATATCACAACCTGATTAAGGGCTTGGTCCTATTCCTCGTACTTGCTGTACCCACAGACCAGAGATTAGTTCGGTAACTCATTGTCTCGTTAGAATCTATAGTTTATGTTTAGGCAGCAGGAATAGCAATCAGTTTGGGACAGGATGGCCTTGATAAAGATTATAAGATACAAATTTTTTGTAGCACGACATAGTATGTACTCAGTTTGTATAAAATTAATATCACAGGCTTATTGTATACTCCATTCTTACCATTGACCCTGAAAAATTCTAGAGTAGTTGCAGATTTCTAGACTACCGAACAGACCCCTTGTGAGGATCTAAGTTCAATCCAGATGTAATCCTAAACCTTGGTAAAAAGGAAATTTATATACGATCCAAAATTTAACATAAATTATAATCGCTATGGAGGCCGCAATGCCCTATCTTCTAACTTAGATTCTGCCAAGGGCAAGGCTGATCAATCTAATCTCGGTACACATTCTGGTCTGTCTGCATTGGTCGACACTGTAGTCGAAACACGAGTAACCCCACTGGTAATAAGTTTTCATTTCACTCGGGTAAGTACACTACATACACAAAGCACACACACATGAAAATGTGGGTAAAACCAAAATTTATATATTTCCAAAATCCATATTTTATCTATTATTTATTATTACCAAGCCCCAAAACCCGCCAAACATAGGATTCGAACGCTACCGGGCATCCTCGGTAGTCTAGTCTAGCTACACTGCTACTGCTGCAAAGGAGCAAGGTGGGTTCTTACCCCACACAAGTAGCCTGTGATATTTTTTTTTCACACTTGGAAAGTAAGTACTGAGTATACAGTGCTAACACACATCGGTGTATGGGTAAAAACCAAAATTTATTTATTCCAACAAGTTCAAGCTAGCTTATCTGTTCTTATTTATTAGTTTGCAAATTTACATCATCATATACCGTCTCGTCTTTGGATTATTTTGTTTTTCAGCTTTCTGTCAGGAAGTTCACCTTTTTGTAATCTTTGCCAAAAGCAGTTTTATTAAAAAAAAATTACAGGTTTTGCTCTTATAAGTCAACAACATCTTTTAGAGTTGAACAATTTTAATCTATGTTTAGTGCTTCGGTTTTTTTATTCTTTTTTTTTTTGCCTCTTCTTTTTTATGGATAAAAGTAAAATGTGTAATCTTTGCCAAAAGCAGTTTTTTTAAAGTTTTTTTTTAAGGTTTTGCTCTTATAAGTCAACAACATCTTCTAAAGATGAAATATGTTAATCTATATTTAGTGCCTCGGTTTTATTATTCACTTTTTTGTTGTCTCTTCTTTTTAATGGATAAAAGTATAAAAAAAATTAAGTTATTTTGCCAAGCTTTGTGGTCAACAACTTCAATCATCGATATCAAGGTATTTAATCCAAATCTGACTTGAAATGCATTTCTTGGGTAGGGGCATCATCAAATCCCCGTACCCAGGTTGCTGTTATTCCTAGAAAGTCTTTGTATCCAAAATACCCCCATAGAATTATGAACTGATTTCCTTTAGGAGTTTCCATCATGTCCGTGAAGACAATTAACAAAGACGGAACAACAATCTTTGCTCTTTTTCCTGTATTTTTTGTATGTCCAAGGCAGAAAAGCCCTGTTGAGATTTCTTATAGAAAGATCAGTGGGTTGAAATCTCCCCAACCTGTTGTTTTCTTCTCCTGGACAAATAAGCCTGCAGGCGAATTTAACGAACCTATCTTCCTTCTCAACTATCCAAAAACCTTTGTTTGTTGTTGATATTTAAGAAACTATGAAATGAGTAGTATATGGTTTCAGAAGAAAAAAAAATCAGAACAAAAACAGCCTTTTCTTGCAAGAGTGCTGGAAAAGCAAAAAACAAAACCATTTTTTTTTTTTTTTTTTTAAGAACTAAATTGAAATGAAACATGTGTAACTTATTCTTAGTGAGGATTTAAAAAAAATATAAGCCAGAAAATTTACTGTGGATTAAAAGGTTATTGTTCCTGGTCATCCAACATATTTTTAGCATTCCAGTATCTTACTAAATTCCCCGAAGTGCATACTATCTCAAGCTGCTTTATATTGAAACCGATGAGTTAACCAGTTTGTTTTGGGATTAAAAAAGTAATTTCCCAGTTAGCTGTGTGTGCAGGATTACTTTCCTATTCATTAATAAATTGTTTGGTCAATGAAACTCCAGTTGGACACCCATGTAAAGACGTTTTCTTCTTGACATTTTTGGATTTTTTAAAGGTTCGTGTTTTGTTGACGGTTGTGTTTTTTGCAGCACAATCAGACCGTTTGGTTGTGGGTTCGAGTCCCACCCAAGTGATTTGCCTGCGGATTTTGTTCACAGAACTCAGGAAAGTACTGAGTATACAGTGCTTTATACACATCGGTGTACGGGTAAAAACAAATTAATTTCTTTATCCCCGATGCAAAATTATCATCTATTAAAAATTGTTGCGGTACCAGCTGCTAAAACATAGGATTCGAACTGCCTCTGGCCACCGGGCTAGCTCGGTGGTCTAGTGGTAAGACATCTGCTCTAGCAATGCAAAGGTCGTGGGTTCGAGTCCCACCTGAGTGATTTGCCTGCGGATTTTGTTCACAGAACTCAGGAAAGTACTGAGTATACAGCACTTAATACACATCGGTGTAAGGGTCAAAACAAATTATATTCTTTATCCCTGATGCAAAAATAACATCAATTAAGAAGTAACTACATGTATAACTAGTAAACTTGCGGGTACAACCATGGGTAAATCTCTTTTTGGAGGAGTGTTGGCTCTGAAAAGAGCCGATGTGGTCTCAACGTTTCGAACAGTATACTCTGCTCGACTTCAGGAGAATGCTAAAGTTAATACTATTGGGGTCTCAACTACTCAATTCAAGTCTCTACCGGTTGATAATTTTGTTTTTACAGATAATTTATTCCCATGATTTCTAATGCTCTAGGATCTATTAATTCTGGTGCACGCACAGGGTCTTTCGCACACCAAATCTGAAAAAACAGCAATTCTTATATCGAGGCGGTCCACCCCTGGGAAATCTTGGGGAACAGTTTTTGCATCCTTCGAAATGGACAATCATTTCTATTGATTGGGGGGGGGGTGGACAGACGGTGTGGGGAAACGACGAGTTCAAACACCATGGTTATTGTAAACTTTACTGTCCATGTTAAGAAGGCAGATATTAAAGATAGGGTCATAGATTGGTTTTCATCAATGTAATACTGATTTACAGGCAGAAGTATTAAGCAAGGTTAAATAAAAGTCACATGTGCAAGTTTTAGCTGAATACAGTGTTTGCTTAGAAAATAGCCAAAAATCTGTCAAAGCATTTTCACAAGAACATCGTATCCAACCCTGTTAAGCGAGGTGACAGCGGGTACCAACCGCATCTCTGGTCGTAGTTTTTGCGAACAGACACCAACCCTCAGAAATCTGAGAACTGATTCATGTATAAATCGTTTCTCAGATTCAAATGGTTTTGGGCGAAAAATTATCCAAACTAAATCCAAACCATATTACTTCGAAGGGAATCCGTTCCTCAAAATAGTTTATACTATCAACAGCTGCAGTTTCACTCCCATCCAAACCATAGCCTGACATCATCTGATTGTGTTTGTTGTAGTTTCTTCTTCAATAAACACTACCACTCCGTAAAAGAGTTTTTTTCAGTATCAAATCGACATTTATTTCGATATTGGTTAAAAAAGAAGAACAATAAACCAATTTAGAAAAATTATTTAAATCAAGGACAATCAAGAACTGGTTCGTAACAAATAAATAATGAAAACAATAAATATTAACATGAACATAATATATATTGAAATGGATACAGAACCAACCAATTTGGGGCCATTTTCAGAAGCCAAAAGGAAGCTTGTATTGAAATGCCCACTGAAAAATACAAGACGAAACAAATTACAGCATAAATAAAAGCAATAAACAAACAAATATTAACATTTTAACTCAAAGAGGAACACGTTGAATGAAAATAAAAATGATGATAATAAAACTAAAACGAAGGTGGTAATAACAACAATGACTAGAAGGAGTTTTGAAGAGGGACGAGACGAATATTTGTCATCATCTTATTTTACTTATAAGTCTTTGGGTCTGTTATTGTTTTTAAGTTTCAGGAACTTTTGAAGAATCCTCAGTTGAGAGTTATCAGAGATCTTAAGTTAACAGAAAATGATAGATCCAGTTCTGCCTCGTTTTCCTCACGGAGCACTGTTTTCTCCGTTCGTCAAATTATTTACCTCTTTGCGGAGACATCTCAAATTTAAACCCGGATGCTATAAAGGAGGTTAGAGTAGTGACGCTCTAATCAAAAAATGAATTTGTTCCTCATCCCCTCGGTATCCACGCAATTTTTTTAAACAATCATCTTTCCATTTCATCCATTTTTAAAAGCTCTAATTTCAGCCGGTCTGTCTCCCACGAGGGGTAACCTAATGCTTGAAATCACTCCTACTCGGAGTCTCACACACACTTTACTTCGCATTGCTACTTAATCGGAGACGGACTTCCGTCTCTCCGACGCATCAAAAAAACATTTTTATGCTATTTTTTTGTTTTTGTCTGTCTGTGAAGTGGAATATTACCGAGTGGTTATCACTGGTTGTTGGTTCAATCATTTATTTTGCATCGTGCTGGCCATTGAACTGAGGGAAACATGCAATCTTTTGTCCGCAACTTCCTGTCGGCAAAGTGACTGGATTACCGCTTCTTCAATGGAGTTGGTTCTGTTGATGAGTTGTACTTGGTATGTTTACAAATACATACATCACTTGCTGATTGGTGAATGACGAATGACTAAAGTCAGCTCCCAGGCTTGGCATGAAAATACTGTTGTCCTTCGGATGGTGACGTTAAGCTCTAGGCCCAGTGATTGGTGTAATGCTTGTAAAAGAACCACCGAGACTTTGTTGAATGTGAAGGTGCATTACTTGATGTTGCAAGTTTGGTTGACTGCAAGTTGCAGGCCTTGTATTCTTCGAAGTTCCTCCTTAAAATTTGAGCAAATGAAAATGTCTGTTTTGATCAAATACACATTTAAAGGGATTGTATATGTTTGGTAATTGGAACCCACTGTTTGTTTCAATCCTATATAGTTGTAGATATATGCCATAAAACCAACCTGTGAAAATTTCATTTCAAAAGGTGGTAGTATTTTTGAGATATTGCCGAAAATCTGGAGCGGTTATGTCCATGCAGGAAGAATAATCTGCAATTGGAATACACAATCTGAGAAACGTCTCTGACAGAAGCACTTCTCAGATTCAAATTTGTTTGGATAACCACATTACTTCTCAAAATGCTTTTTACTATCAGAAGCTGTACTTCTTACCAGGTAAGGTTTTTATTGCCATTAATTTATGAGTAATTACCAAACGTATACAGACCCTTAAAGCTTTGTTTCAACAATTCTTATTTTGTAGAGACAGGTTGATTAATGTTTCTTGGTATGTGTTTTTTTCTTCTGGCTAATGTTGTCTAACTTGAGGCTAACATGTATCGTGGAGTGTGGTGACCGAGCGGTCTAGTGCACCAGACTCAAGTTCCTGTGCCATCATAGAGTGAGGGCAGCCACACTTGCATTCTTAAGCAAGACACTTCAACATAAATTGCTTTGTCCTTCGGATGGGACAAAAGAACCCAGTACACTTATCGTTAAAGGCACTGTACACGTTTGGTAATTACTCAAAATATTTATTAGCAAAAAAACTTACTTGGTAACGAGCAACGGAGAGCTGTTGATAGTATAAAACATTGTGAGAAACGACTCCCTCTGAAGTAACATAGTTTTTGAGAAAAAGGTAATTTCTCACTAAAACAATAAAAACTTCTTGCAAGAAGTTTTTATTCCTATCTGAAAGCACACAAATTTGTACAACGAGGGTGTTTTTTCTTTCATCATTTTCTTGCAACTTCAATGACCAATTGAGCCCAAATTTTCACATTGTTATTTTATGCATATGTTGGGTATACACCAAGTGAGAACACTGGTCTTTGACAATTACCAAACGTGTACGATGCCTTATAGAGAAGTGACTTGCCCTGTTGTTTCTGGCATTGTCTGGCAGCACTATGCACCACCTCAACTTGTATCTCTTTCAAGGTGTTGTATAATGGTTGCTTCGTCTCATAAAATCATTCCTGACAATTTCCATCTGGTTCGGCGCATTATAAATATTCAAAAAATTACTTAGCAGGAACAAACTTGCTCACCACAAACAAACTTGATGTAGAATCCTGAGGAAACTTGTAAACAAGGGTGCTTGCTATGTGAACCAGAAACACCGGGGTTAACCCTTATACTCTTCCATGATAAGTGTTCCGCAGCCGATTTCACGAAACGCTAGGATTAATCCTATCTCGAGTTAGGACGAGTAACTCGTCCTAACTAACTCGTCCTAACTTAGGATTAATCTTAAGGTTTACATGTTACAGTGCAAGGCTGGGACTCGTCCCAAGTCCTAAGATTAATCCTAAGTTAGGAAGAGTTTGGTAAAATCGACAGTTGGGTTCTTTTACGTGCACTACCAATCCTAGTACATAGGACCTACAGCTTAATGTCCCATCCGGAGGACAAAGCAATGATGATAAAGTATCTTGCTCAGGGACACAACCGGGGGGGGGGGGGGGGGGGGGTAAATTAAAATAAAATAAAGAAGAAGAAAAAAAAGGTCCGCCAAAATAATAAATAATAAATAAATAAATAAATAAATAAATACAAAATTCTTGGTTACAGGCCTGGAAGGTGCCTCCGTAAATAAGGAATAAAAACAACCAACAACACCAAACACTAACCATAATGCAGGTCAGGGCTCACAGAGGTAAAATAAACTGCCACAAACCACAGGTATAGCCCTAGGAAGCAAGAGGTGCAGACCAGCAATGGAGCTCAGTAGTCGGTTTAAAAAAAAACCCGTATTAATACAACAACAAACCTTTATTTGTATTGTTTATTAATAGGACTTTGTTGAGTTCTGCAAACTGTGAACAAAACATGTTTTTAGATAACTCAAGTAGGACTTGAACCTGTGACCTAGCAGTCTACAGCACATGTCAAAACCTCTCGAGCTCGGTGCTTGTTCAAAGACAAATGTCTTAACTTGAAATCAAGTAAAAAAAGTACAACTTCTATTAAAATCTAGGGGACTGTTTTGTTTTTTTCTTCAGCGGTTTCGTAAGGCCGATAAGTTTCGGTTCTTGTTTGGCTCTGCTTAGTTGAACCTCACAGGACTTTGTACAGCATTTTCTTTAACCTGGCGGGTCAGCAGCCATACTGTAGATGACCCCCACAAAATCACTAATTTGTTAATAACCAATTATTGTTTTTAATCAAACATTTGCATTTGTTGTATAGTCTATATTTTATATTTATATTTATATTTATTTCATTTCTCGGGCAGATAAAAAGTACAAAAGCACATTGGTAAAAACATTAAAAGACACAACAAGAGCAATTAAAATACAGAGGAAGGACAGAGACCCAGCTGGAGGCCGAAGGATTGCCTAAAAGAAACAAAGTTCCTGTCCGGAGGCTCTCCTCTCCAGCTGGTCTTAACAAAGAACAACAATAAATTGAAGAAAACAAAAATGTATATAAATATCCTCATATCGACGCAAACAAGCAGACACATTTCCAGTTGTCTGAGAAAATTCATTCAGCTGTTCAGCTGTGTGAAAACTTCACCCCAATGCCTTTGTTCAAAATCCCCGGGGTCAGATTCTGTTTAATACAAAAAAAGGATTTAAAAAATAATAAACAATACAAAAAGCTAGCCTCCCGAGATGAAATGTTAATTTTTCAACAACAAAAAAGGGTTTTCAGGGTTTCTTCCCCAAAACACAAACTAGCGTATTGGGCCGATACGCGCAAATTGCGTGTTGATACGCACAAATTAGTCCAGTGCTCTTAACCTCTAGGCCACGACATGGCACTTTTCACTTTAGCGATTATTTTTCGAATTTTAGTGTGTAATTTATTGAATTTTACGGAGAGAAATTAAGAAATAATGATATATGCATAAGGCCTATTAAGGGACATTATCAATCAGTCAGGGATTAAGACACCTTGACCGCTCAGTACGACCCAGCCATGCATCCCTCTATTATCAATCAACAGTTTTGGATTAGTATTTATTATTTAATTCTGGTTATGGGATTCTGGGATCCTTGAAAAAGTCTTACATTTTATCTGATTCGGCCTGATGAACCAAAACAATGGCCTACCATGGGTTTAGACTGATCTTTTTAAGGCCCGCATTCCCAAGTGCTGCTGGCCGGGTTTCCATTGCTGTGACGCTGGCAGTGCAAGGTTTTGTAGAAAAACACATAGAAAAACCGTATAACTTTGTATGTGAATTCATTTAATTTTCATTTCATTTCATTTATTCTGGTTGTGAAGCCAAGGTCTCTCAGAAAAGCAAACTTAATCATTATACTAGCCAAGAACCCGATGGAGAGAAGACAAAGAAGGAAGTTTCGATTTTAAATGTGGGAGGATAACCCCAAAGAGTTTTACCAGGGGAAACCCATGCAGTCAGGTAGGGATTGAAAAACCCACTCCGCAGACATGTAGTGCCCACGGCGTGATTCCAACCGGGGTCCTAGAGGTGGAAGGCGAGGAAAGATACCACTACGCCAACCTGACCACCTATAAAGTGAAATAAGTGTCTTTCTCAAAGATTTACAGAATTTCCCTGACAGGACAGCTTTACAAAATGATGTAGAATATACTTACTGAATATTTGAAACTAAACAGAAAGTGAATACTGAAATTCTGTTGAAAAAACCTTGCTGAAGTGACGCATTTTATACCAGACAGTGCAGCTTCCGTGTAGTATCACACTTAAACTCACTTATTGTCTGCGCCGTTTTCAGGATTCAGTTTCTGTTAAGTTGCAAGTACCAATGGTCAGTGTTCTATACATCGTTATATAATGCTGTCCTGTCTGGGAAATTGTGTCAATCATTGAGACACCTACAAAGTTAAAAAGACAACGGTTTTTCCATGTGTTTGTGTACAAAACCTCACGCTGCCAGCGTCCCAGCAGTGGCGGCGCAGCCAGCAGCACTTGCATGCTTGGATTGGTCTATACAGTAGCCATGTGTCACGTCAGTGTAAAGGGTTAAAAAATGGCCGTTTGCAAAATCCGACCTACATCCACTCAACCCTATTGACTTTTTCCAATGTTTCCCGGGTTAACTTACAGGGATTGTATACGTAGGATTTGAAACTTTGCATGGTGGAAATACGATATGGAAAGGTTTGCGGTAACACCATGTAATGATTATCTCTAAATGAGTTGGGGTGGTTCTGAAAAGAACTGTTTGTTTCAACTCAAGAGTTGATTCAACTCAAGAGTTGAAACCAACGGTTCTTTTCAGAACCACCCCAACTCATTTAGGGATTGTATACGTTTGGTAATTGGGACCCACTGTTTGTTTCAATCAAAGATTATAGAGCGCCGAAGGCGCAAGATGCGGAACTGAAGCTTTATCTATTGTTAAACGTGAAATACGCATGGGCGCCATTTCAGCAAGTATATGTTTTGTTTCCCATTGATAGGAATGGTCATTGTCTGCGCTGATCGGCACTGATCTATTGTTGTATCAAAAGAGTTACTTGCCGAAATGGCGTCCAGTGGGATTTTACATTTCAGCCCGAGTTCCGCATCTTGCGCCTTCGGCGCTCTATAATCTTTGGTTTCAATCCTATGTAGTTGTAGATATATACCATAAAACTAACCAGTGAAAATTTCATTTCAAAAGTTGGTAGCGTTTTTGAGATATTGCCGAAAATCTGGAGCGGTTTGTCCAGGCAGGAATAATTTAATCTGCAATTGGAATACAAAATCTGAGAAGCATTACTGCAGTAATGCTTCTCAGATTTTGGGGGATAAAAAGTGATATCTTTTTCCATAACCGCAGTACTTTGAAGTGTAAAGTTTCTAAAAATATATTATACTATCAGAACCTGCTGTACTTCTTTGTGACCAAGTTAGTTTTTATTGCTATTCATTGTCAGAGTCATTACCAAACGTATACAGACCCTTTAAAATCAACATTCATAAAACAATGACACATTTCTCTTTCATGTTACTTTTTGAGAACTAAATTAAAAAATCACAAGAAAAAATTATAACAAAAAAAGAGTGGACAGTATTTTTAAACCAATCAGTTATATCTGGCGGATGGAGTCGATGTGAATGGTCTCTCTAAAGGTTGTACAACTCTGTGAAAATGACCTCGGGTGAACATACAACACTGCTTATTTTCTGGAAATAAAATGAATATGTGTATGTTTCACTGAAAATCTCAAGTTCTTCCATAAACAAAATCGGATGGTTTCATTTCTTGTTATGTTTGTATAATGTTATACGCCTTCCCCTTTTACTGTGCAAGAGAAATACGATCATATTTCCTCATTTTTGTTTTTCTCGGAGTTGATAATATTTTAAACAGGAATAACTTTGAGAAGGGTGGGATTGGATTGGATTTGTACTTAATTCAAATTTAGCTTGCAAATTTAAACTCTTGATTAATATTTGCCGAGACTTTACCGAAACCTGCAAACAGCTACCACGAACTCTGCAGGGAATATCAACAAACGTTTTTCCTTTTCATCCGACATGGATGAACTGCGTCGTAAGAACATGAAGAAAGACGTGTTTCTGATTGGGTCGGGGACGAGATTTTACCTCAGGGGAGTTTTGGTTTGAGGGGAACAGACTGTTTATACAGTCGACATGATCGTGGCAAAATACTTGTCTCTCTTAATTCAATATTATGTTCCAATGAGATTTATCCAGGAGCTGGGGGTGTTTAGCCAGTAGGATTAAAGTGACAGTAAAGTGTTTGTCTTTTTGACAGATGGAATTTACACACTTTTATTGTTGTTGTCTCTATGTTTCATTCTTGGCGACGGACGCTCTGTCTAATCTAAGAGTTTTAAAAAGAAAGATGTTTATGTTTGGGATAAGTGACTACCTCTTGAGCTTAAATGAGAGGTCTTTCTCAATCAACCGTGGGAGAAAAACAAAATGTGAACCCATGTCAGTACAAGTCCATTCAGAGTCTAGGGCTTGATGTCACAAACACTAAGATTCACTCTGAAGAAGAGTTGTTAATATTGCCATAGTGCTTTGTATTGTGACATCACACTTTGCATTAGGATTGATAAACATCTTAAGATCAATCATGGCCCTTTGTGAAACCAGCCACAGGGCTGACAGGTCAAATTGACTGACCTCCTTAACCCCTCCCACCCCCCCCCCCACCACCAACCCTTAAAAATCCAACTGCATGTTTTGTTTGAAACTGTTGGATTGAGGACTGCACTAGTAAACCGATTATCATGCTTTACACGGGATCAGGCATACCACCATAATCAGAGTCCAACAGTTTGGATGTTGAGTATGGTGTTGGACTGAGGACTGTGCTAGTACACTGATTATGCTTTACATGGGATCAGGCATACCACCATAATCAGAGTCCAACAGTTTGGATGTTGAGTTACTGAATGGTGTTGGACCGCGAGGACTGTACTAGTACACTGATTATATGCTTTACATTGGATCAGGCATACCACCATATTCAGAGTCCAACAGTTTGGGTGTTGGGTTACTGTATGGTGTTGGAATGAGGGCTGCACTAGTAAACTGATTATACTTTACATAGGGTCAAGTATACCACTATAATCGTAGTCCAACAGTTTGGGTGATGAGTTACTGTATGGTGTTGAACTGAGGACTGCACTAGTAAACTGATTATGCTTTACATGTGATCAGGCATACCACTATAATCATAGTCCAGCATTTTACTTGTGTTTTTATACCCATACATGTTGTGTGTTAGCACTGTATACTCAGTACTTTCCCCGAGTCATGTGGAAAAAATCAACAGGCATATTACTCGGGTGGGATTCGAACCCACACAACCTTTGCCCATTGGAGGTAGAATACTACCATACTAGACTAGTGTCACCATGGAGGTAGAATTCTACCTCCATGGTGTCATACATCATTACTTCGTAACATCAGTCCAGCAGTTTGGGTCTCGAGTTCTACAGTTTGGATTTTGTTAAAGAAACAACAGAGTCTAGTAAATAACTCTATTATGGTTAAAAGGTGCTGTCCCACTACTGAACAGTCTGATCTATGAATAACCTTTGACCTACTAGCTGTGATGACCCCTTGCATTTACACCATGCATGGCTACTGCTTGCCGATGGTCTGCCATTTTGGGGATCAAATTGTACGTAAAGATAATATGGTGAGCGTCTATAACCACGTGGGTGTTCTCTAAAACGTTCTCTAAAACAAGTCCTGTTTCATAGATGTTAAATTTGCATCGGGGATAAAGAATATTATATTTGGTTTTACCCATACACCGATGTGTGTAAAGCACTGTACACTCGGTACTTTCATGAGTCCTGTGAAAAAAAGAAAACAAAAATACATTTGAATGGCAAAGGTCGAGGGTTCGAATCCCACCCGAGTAATATGCCTGTGGTTTTTTTTTTTTTATAGGACTCTTTTTTAAAGTAGTGAGTATGCAGTGCTTCACACACATCGGTGTACGGGTAAAACCAAATATAATAAGTCCTGTTTCTTTGTGAATGTTTTATAGCATCTCTTGCTAACAATGGAGTGTTTTCCCGGAGAAATACACGTGTTCTGAAGTAAGACGGGTCGTCAAGCAATCACCTGACAGTCCCAGGGGTCATTACATGACCTATATGAGATTATTACTGTCCTATTGTAGTGATGACTGTGAGGTGGGGGAAGATTTCTTTAGGGGAAAGAGGGTGTTGTTTTTATTGAGTTGTAACTACCAGCTGCTGTTGCCTGCCATGTATCAGATGATATTTTTGAAAGCTTCAAAGCTATAAAAAAAACACCTTGTAATTTCATCCAAAACAGGATACAAATTGATAAAATCCTGTTTTTGCTGAAAAAACCCCAAAAGAAGTTGCACCGTTTTTGTTTGTTTGTTTGTTCGTTTTTGGTTTGTTTTTTGGTTTAGTTTTTGAGGGGGGGGGGGGGACGACGGTTAACCGTTTAAACGTCCCAACCATAGTTTAATTATTGTCATTGTTTTAGGACTGTGCTGTTGTTCCTTGTACCAAGTCAACCATCAGAGATACTGTCGTCAGTCAAATCATTCGCTCAGTAGTTTATTTACTTTCGTTGTTGCAGGACTGTGCTGTTGTTCCTTGTACCAAGTCAACCAGCAGTGGTATCGTACCACCATCAGTCAAGTCAAAGCAGCCGAGAAGTTGTGTGAAGTTCGCTATGTGGATTTTGGCACCACGGACTGGGTATCATTTAATGGGTAAGTCAGTTTACGTTATTTTCCACATCAGACTTATTGCGCTGTGGTTAACTACAACACAGGGAAAGGAAGCTGATTTTAAAAATAATAGCGCAAGTTGATTTAGAAAACAAAAATTGGAAATGGGACGATCAAAAACTAGGCATGACATGTTGTGTTTGCTGGTGCTAAGTTGCTTTTAAGTGAGTATGGATGATGACATCTTTTAACTCAGCAGACGCAATCTGCAACAGCTTCCTCACTTCATTAAGCTGTTTAGCAGAATAAAGGTGCTTTGCAAAAAGTTCTGCTAAGCAATGATTAGCAGGGAACCATTCTTAAGCAATATGCATGAAATTGTATTTTGGCTGGTCACCTGTTTCTGATAAGCAACATTTTTCTGTGCTAAGCAATTTATTTGCTCAGTAGCTTTATGAACTTTGACTCGGCTGGAAAATAATATTTTTGCTAAGCAAAGACAAACACTGCTTTGCAAGTGCAGGGCCCAATTTCATGGCTCTGCTTATTGCGAAATTACACACCTACATTTGGCCAGTGCTTTTATGGGGCATCATAAGTGCAGATTTCCGCAGTAAGCAGATTTAGGAAATTGGACTCTGGGCCCAATTTCATTGAGCTGCTTAAGCAGAAAGTTTTGTTTAACAAGTTTCTACACACAAAATTATACAGGAAACCAGTCAAATATGGTACATGTTTTGTGACATGGTATTTTGGCTGGTTACCATGGTAAAGTAAGCAGTGCGAATCCACATTATAAAAGTAACTTATAACCCACCCTGGGTTTGCGTTCACACGAAGTGGTTAGTCCTGGCCCATGATTTAAACTGACCCCTGAAGTTCCTTGTTTCGCATCCAATGGTGAGCGGTTTTCTATGACAAACATCACAAATCTACACATATGGCTCCTGTCAGCAACCAATTCTTTGAACGTGTTTTGTTTATTTTTTCTATTCTGTCGACTTAATTTTAAGAGGCTGTGAAGCAGAACATATTGCTTTGGTTATTAGCGAATTGTTTTCTGCTCGTTTGCTTAACCCTTTAGAGACCATTCATTTCTGTATATTCATCACAAAACGCCCAGACATTGCTAATATTGTACATTAATTTTATTTAATCAAACTTTGTCAGTAAAAATGTCAACAGAAATAACATGAAACAGAAAATTAAGTTTTTGGTTTAGAAATTGGAATAATATGTTAACATACTAATTTGGAAAAATTCATGACCTTACATTGACCTCTTTATGTGAATGGAAGTTGGTCAAACCTTGCGGCCGTTTGCGGCTGCTATGGGCATTTTGGTACAAGCCGCTTGTGGCCGCTACGGTCTCTAAAGAGTTAAGAAGATTTATGAAATTAGGCCCTGACTAATTTCATAAAATCTAGACCAGCCATTAAAAAAAAAAAAACAGCTCACTGTAAGACAAGCAGAAGGCACACAGTTTAGTTAGCAGACTTTTATTTTTACTACCATGATAACTCTCTGGTATAGACCTTTATCATGGTGCGGCCATCTTGATATTCTCCCATTCAACTCAATGTAATCAAAGCGAGGCTGGAAGGAAAAATAGTCTGGTTCCTTTTTGTGCAATGAATATCAGCATCCATTACTGTTACTGGATACAGGGAACATGACCAAGATTGTGGCAGCATGATAGAGGTCTATTGAAACCAGGGATCCCTTTAAAGTGCCTTACACTGTCGCCCGTAGGCCCGGAGCTATAATGTGATGAGCAAATAATGAGGAATGAGTGAGGACACAATGCAAAGCAATTGTGAACGTGCACACGCACTGTCAACTCTTATTGCAGGCATGATATTTTCCTGCTTTAGTCTGATTTCCTATCTTTTGCCCTTGGATAAATCAGAAGAAAAAAATGTGATTAAATAGCTTGAAAGTCTATTAAACCCTATACCATATGAACAAGTAGATCAGCCCTTGTGCTCAAAAAATAAAATCCTATTTTTTTTCCCAAAGACCAAATATCATGCCTGTTCTTGGTCTAAGTCCAAACACAAAACACAACACTTTCACTGCATTGAACTCTATTATCAAATGCCTTGGCATAGTATTGATGTTGAGATGAATGCTTTACCGGAGCTACCAGCTGATGAGTGCATAGCACTTCTGCAGTACTGAAATTTCACCAGAATAAAAAGTCAAGAATGTATAAACACCGTGGATTGGTAAACTGCTTTATATTCAATATATAGTTTCTTCCTGTTTCAACATTTGTTGACAATTTTTTTTTTAGAATTTAAAAGAAATCTTTGAAGAAAAACAAAATTACAACAAATAAAACAGTCGCGACGCAAATGACGGTCGGTCGGACGGACGAGGACAAACAAACAACTTTTTTTTTGGCCTAATGAAGATCAGATACGCAATGGTGATGACAAGTATCCGGGGAATGTACAGTCCACATTCAAAGACTCTCCAAGGGGTAAAAGACGTTCTTCTTCTTTTATCTCTTCAGATATGGTTCTACGTTGGGGGTTAAATGACATGAAATAATACTCTTAGGAGTGGATGACTAGCAATAATCGTGCCAATCCCAAATCTATTGCTCAACTTAAATAGGTTATGACAACATGCCTTGTGTTCGCTTGGGGAAACCAGCACTAACCATGCAATAAATCAACCCAGTAATGTGTTTCGGGGAGACGGAAAAATGCTTCTTTCTTAAAGAGGAGGTAGCGCTAGGAAGAGGATATTTGTTCTTGCCCAGTTTTCAGGATGTTTTTGAGAAAGTTGCGATGATGCTTTAGTTGTTTTGGAAGAGTTTATACTACACATCTAAATATGTCACAAAGCAAATTATGATTGGATGGAACATCGTTGGTTTTTGGAAGAGTACATTCATTCCGATCCTCTACTTTTCAAGAAACATATCATAAAGAGATGGCACATCATTGGTTATTGGAAGAGTACATTCATTCCAATCCTCTAGTTATCAAGAAAAATATCATAATGGGTTGGAACACCATTGGTTTTTGGAAGAGTACATTCATTCCATTCCTCTAGTTTTCATGAAACATATCATAAAGGGATGGTACATCTTCGATTAAGAAACATAACCTGAGGTGATAGAGCTTGTTTTGGGTTTTTTGAAAAGTAAATTCATTTCAATTCTGTGAACTTAGAAAAAAATGCATCTTCAATCGACCAACAATTAAAGAATGGTTCAGCTTTATAGTGTATAAGGACAACTTATTGTCAAATAGCCCACCTCAAAAAACAACAAATCAGCAAAGAGTCTGTTTCAAAACTGGGGAAGAAGCGTTCTTTTAAAAAGATGATATTTTGTCAATTTATTATCACTTTTTCAATTCTCTATTTCAGGTCGGAGTGGTACGTTCAAAAATCTTATTTTGTTACATTTATTTCATCCCCCAGTGTTCATTGAGCATATCATAAAGCTGGCATGGTGGCTAGTGCGTAAAGCGCTTACCTCTCACCACTATGGCCCTGGTTCGATTCCCGGCTAAGGCCATACATGTATGTGAGTAGAGTTGTGCGTTGCTTCTATCCTATGCCACAAGGGTCATTTTCTCCAGGCCGGCCGGTTTTTCTCCCTCCGGAAAAAATCAAATAGTTTTGATCTATGGCTGTGCTCTGTGGTCATATGGGTTGATGTGGCTGGCTGCCAAAGTGCCTTTTCTGAGAGAATCTCCCCGTCATAGACAGGAAACATTTATTTCATACTGACCTAACAATAAGATACATACATTGTAGAAAAGCAAATAATTAATCAATACAAATGTGTATCACACTATATGATTTAACTGAAAATTTATGTACATGAGTCAATATGTAGGAAGGAAGTGAAGCAAACAATGTTACTTTTGTTCTTTTCCCTATTTGACAGACAAAACTGACACAAACGTATACACAAGCTGACAGCTAAGACCAAACAAACATATCCGATTAAAAACAAAACAAAAAACATTAGATTATGATGGCATTACAGATATGTATCTAACAAGTAATGTTTAAGTTTTCTTGAAAATGTACTAATTGTAGCAGGTTGCTTAAAATTTATGGGAAGACTATTCCAATATTCTGTTCCTCGTTGCAAAACACTATTTTTTTGAATGGAAGTTCTATTATAGTTGACATACAAATCCCCCTTTAATGCTTTACGAGTGCCATAAGAATGTATCGATGAAGCTAAAGTAAACATTTCATTAAAGCTGTTGGGTAATAGGCCATAATTGTACTTGGACATGAATTTACCCAAGTTCAGCCTTTACATGCCTGCGGGGCTCAAACACGTTGTAGCCACGTCCTTCGCAATTCACCCTGGACAGAATGATTAGTCTCCCGAAATATTATTATTACTATCATTATTATTATTTTTATTGGAGATATGATATATCAATGGTTTGAAGCGGCGTACTTCCAATCCTATTAAGAAACAAATTCAATTCTGTATAGAAATGTTGTCCTTTCAAATGTCAGAACCTAGCTTATTTTATCAAAGACGACAAATAAATGTATCTTTTGAGAAAGTATCTATTGTTATGATTGCCTATAACTACATTATCACTCTACGTTTACAAGACTCTCCACTTTATAATGCAGTTTGTAGTATCACTATTTTTTGTTGTTGCTTAGTATTATCTTGATACAATCGGCATGGTACTGTACCAACTTTACGTCAAGCGTGGAGCAACGAGACAGAGGTTTGAATAATGCCGAATACACGTGCACTATGATCGGTGGATTCACTGAGTGAAACTGAATGGACTTGTGTATCTCAAAATCAGCCACTGTAATTTAATGCACAACGTATGTTTTTACTTCTGATGTAGAGGAAAATCCATGGTTACTCAGCGATCACAGATATAAATTTTATGAATGAGTTTGTGACCATTAACCATAGGAACCAGTGGCAGAACTGGGTTGGGGGGGGGGGTATGAGGTCTGTAAGCAGAATATTTAGAGCAGTGAAAAACAGGGCATACCAGCCGACAAAAACAAACCCTGCTCTTGCAGGTAACCTATTTTATACCACTGGGTGAAGAGAAGCAATTATGGTAAAGCATCTTGCTCAAGGAAACAAGTTTCATGAATGTGATTCAATGACTGGCACTGTATCAAATGCTCCTTGATTAACCCTGGTTCATTCGGCCTTGAGCATTCCTGAAACCATTTAAAATCCTTTGGAGTATGCAGCACCGGCATCCAATTGGGCGCCCAGGTTGCCAATCATTCACATCAACAATCCATCTACCCTCGCAGGTACAAATTATACTCCTGGGTGATTAGAAGCAAGTGTCTTGAATGTGATTCAATGACTGGCACTGTATCAAATGCTCCTTGATTAACCCTGGTTCATTCGGCCTTGAGCATTCCTGAAACCATTTAAAATCCTTTGGAGTATGCAGCACCGGCATCCAATTGGGTGCCCAGGTTGCCAATCATTCACATCAACAATCCATCTACCCTCGCAGGTACAAATTATACTCCTGGGTGATTAGAAGCAAGTGTCTTGCCCAAGAACACGAGTTTCATGAACCCATACTCTGATGACTCTGCCATCAGATCTTGAGTTCAATGCTGACAGACCACTCGACCACTACACGCTAAGGTCTGGTTTCCTGAAGTACCGTCTGTCATCGGACTGTAACATTTACAGGCCACACATCTCACTCTTCCATGGCTGCCCTGAACTCAGCTGAGGTGGCTAGCCCAGTGTCCCTGCACAGCTGGTCCACTTTAATAGGTCAACATCTGCCCACCCCAAGACGCTATTCCATAGGGTCCCATAGGATAAGCTGGTTTGCAGCTAACTCTGTCATATGCAGTGTCCACAGTGAGCACCTTGTTCCTGACGTTGTCCCTCCAACTCACGTCAAGAACCATCCTTATCACCTACCTATTATTATTATTATTATTATAGATTTCTTGTAATGAAACCAATGATGCCTCATAAATGAACTTAATTACTGTAGCTCGCAAGCCTGAGGAAACCTGTAAGGAAGGGTGCTTGCTAAATGAACTAGAAACACCGGGGTTAACCCCTACTTTTCCACGATAACTGCTCTGGGTTCTTTAATGTGCACTACCAACCCTAGTACACGTGACCTACAGCTTAATGTCCCATCCGAAGACATACATGTACACATGTAAAGATCACTCTGAAAAGATATATCTGATTTGTTTGGTTAATGTCACTGTAACATGAGTCACTATGCCTCTTTGGCTTGCCTAAGAAAAAATCTAACAAAATTCCACAGAGTGATCGGGCATACATATCACTGATAAATCCAAAACATTTTTAACTGTGATCACTGTGTTCATGTGCATGTCTCGCTCTCTCTCTTTAGTCGACCGAGGTCGGAATCATGGTAAGATTTGCCCATTCATGTCTATCCCTCATTAAGTTAGGAAGATCAGTTGGAAGCACCCTGATGTCCCTGGCAACTACATCTGTATAGCTGAGCTTTAGTCTTCCCCTATTTCTCCTTCCATGTTTTGGTGACCAGGTGATAAGCTGAGAGACAAGTTCTTTGATGTTTCTGTATGAGTGCCCTGCTAGTCTCAGACAATGCTGTTGTATTTTAGTGGATAGTTTTGGTCCATTGCCATATATTGACCGAGTGGTAAATAACTGTTCCATTTTTAACAATTTGAAAGTGTCTCTTCTGTTTTTCACTTTTGTAACAGATTGACTTTGATGTCAATGTAACTGATGTTACACACTGCACTTTAACAGGGTTCTCCCCAGGTTTTTTCAAAACCGTGGTGGCATTCTGGACCTAAATTTTTGGATGTTTGGCCGAAGCATGCTGAATTGAAACAAGATCTTCGGAATGTTTTCTACTTGGTGTTTATCTTGGTTTCAAAAACCCCACCGTGCAATCTGGAGCATTGTCACAGTTTCCTCTTGATGTCTTTTGTTGCGTATCGGCCAAAATGTTAGCGTATCGGCCAAAAACGCTAGCTTGTGCATGCGGGAGAACCCTGCTTCAATGTTCAAATCCATTCTTGCAATCATATCAAATTGTGTCCTTTCTCTTCTTAGAATGTGTTTTGTACCCTTGCCTCTGAATCAAATTGCATTTCCAACGTGAAGCTGTAAACACAATATGAGTTCTTGTCAGTAGCTCTGGACACACTGGCATTGTTCCTGTGTGTACTTTAGAAAGAGCCCCTTTCGCTCTAGCAATTGAGAAACATTCGCTTACATAAATAGCTAACCCTTGGGAAAGACTTTAATCATACGTGTGTCCCTACTTGCTACTGAAGTACAACAGCGCCCTCTATAGGGCTGGTCTTACAATGACAGTACATCTGATCATCACAGAAAACAAGAATTACAGTTCTCATAATATTCGCTTGGTTTTTAAATATTTGTTTTGTTTTATGAGAGATCGCCTAACATCACAAGGCTGGACAGCCACTTCAAGGTGAGGGTCACACTTAACTGATTTGGGCTGTCGACCAAAATCAACTGCCACTAGGGGCACGTTGCCACCTACTCCTGGGGCTGAAACAGGGTTACCCCCTTCACAGTCCGTAAGGATGTAAGCATGGGTATCATCCACTAGGAGCCTGGCTGGTAGAGCAGAATGCAATACCTTCCCAACTTTTTACGAAGCAATTATGGTTAAGTGCCTTGCTCAAGGGCACAAGTGTCATGACCGGGTTTCGAACCCACACTCTGCTGCTGACAACACCAGAGCTTGGGTCCAGTGAACTAGACTGCTCAGCCACGACACATGTTGTATCACATCCGACATATCCACACATATCGATCGCCGCACAATGACACGCTCCTTGCTTTACGTCAAGGATTTGTCTCCTTTAGGGGCGCGGGTTTCACCCCTATTTATTGATTTAGTTATTTATTGTTGTGTATTTTTTTTACTAGAGTGTTGCAACCAGCAACAATAAACCTTGACAGAATTTTCCATACAAAAAAAGCCAAATGTCAAGAGATCTTTCAAAGTGTACTTATGGATTGATTGATTTATTTTTTTATTTTTTTTATTTATTTATTTATTATTAATGTTATTATTGGTTTTTAATATTTATTTTGTTTATGTATATATATGTATAATTAATTAATTTATATATTTATTAGTTTCTGTATTTTATTTATTTATTTGTATGTATATATATTTATTTATTTATTTATTTATTTATTTATTTTATTTGTGTACCATTATTATAATTATTTTTTTGCAATTTAATCACTGTTAAAATTTTGTAAAAAAATCATACACATAGGTTAATGTTTTGTAATTTGCACTGAAAACAAAATCCACTTGACTGGACCTTTAAGAGAATACACGCCAACCACTAATCCACTTGAACAATTCATTGGAGAATTAAGAGACAATTACGATGGATTGCATTGTGTAAGATGAATGTATTATTGGTAACGGTGGCAGTTAATTCACTCAACGCCACCTTGAGACCTGGCTCTCAAACTGACCTCATACAATCAACGAGGGACTGAATCTAATCCTTTGTGACTATTACCAACACCTGGCCCTAGCTGGTAACCAATTGTCTTACCCACTGATGTGTGGGCTGTGACCCCTAGGCACGGCAGCGCAACCAGCTGCGGGCAGTTAATGGCTGTGAGAAAGTTAACACTTGGATTATTTTGTTGACTAGTAACAGTTATTTAGGCTTGACAAATTGTACTTTCGATTTTAGAGATCATCATGCACTCGACCTGATTCTGATCCGCATTTTGACATCTGCGCTCAGCTCATCTGCAGATGGGTAGGCGTGGTACGGTTGTTCTGTTATTTTTTAATTATCGCTAATAATAATAATAATAATACGCAGTTCTTATATAGCGCTTTATACTCCCGATGGGTGTCTCAAAGCGCTCAGTATTTTTCCTACAAGGTACAAGTGGAGTTACGTGTTGAAGTATGAGACCTATTCCTTTGCATAGCACCATGTAATGGTTTACAAGGTGCTGTGGCGCAATATGCAGCCATTTAAACCAGGAACACCGGGGCGAACCCCTTCTCTTTACGATAAGTGCACTGGGTTCTTTTACGTGCATTATACACAACACACGGGACCTACGGCTTAACGTCCCATCCGAAGGTCGTAGCAATAATAGTTAAGTGTCTTGCTTAAGGACACAAATGTCACAACTGGGATTCGAACCCACACTCTGCTAATCAGTAACACCAGAGCTTGAGTTTGGTGTTCTTATCCGCTCAGCCACGACACGCTAAGACATGTAAGAGAATGGGTTGGCCTGGTGTTTTTGGCAGTGGCTGCTGAATGCGCTGCAGCACCTTGTAAACCCTTACAAGGTGTTACATAATTGGGTCTTATTCTCAAAAAACTTTAAAAACTTGTCTGGAAACAAATAATGATAAGCGCTTTGAGACGCCTGTATATAAATCGCTATATAAAAACTAGTTATTATTGTTAATATTTTTGTGGTTTTAAAGGCACTGAACACGATTGGAAATTGTCAAAGACCAGTGTTCTCACTTGGTGTATCCCAACAGATGCATAAAATAACAAGCCTGTGAAAATTTGGGCTTAATTGGTCATCGAAGTTGCAAGAAAATGATGAAAGGAAAAACACCCTTGTTGTACAAATGTGTGTGCTTTTAGATAGGAATAAAAACTTCTTGCAAGAAGTTTTTATTATTTTAGTGAGAAATTACCTCTTTCTCAAAAACTACGTTACTTCAGAGGGAGTCGTTTCCTACAATGTTTTATACTATCAACAGCTCTCCGTTACTTGTTACCAAGTAAGGTTTTTATGCTATTATTTGTTTTGAGTCATCACCAAACGTGTACGATACCTTTAATAATGATTGAGACTAGCTTCACATCAGCTACAGTAGGCATGATTTTAAAATTGTAGCAACAGCATGGATTGAGGAGTTGTTACTCACATGGAGGGGCAAATAGAATGAAACCCACTCTTGAAAAGATTGTTATCCAACTTACTTAACTAATTTGAATTGCTCTTGTTTTATATAAGGTGTTGAAGAATAGCTCTTCAACCATTCATAGTGAAAAATACAACATAAACAAAGAAAAGAGTGGCATAACTAAAAGGGGGGGCAAAGATATTGACGAAATATTAGACCACCATCATAGGGCCGGATAGTTCAGTTTGTAGAGTGCCGGCACATTTTTCCTTGTTCACCTAAAAATGGAATTAAGTTTTACCCCGTCAGTTTCCTTTATGGTTTATTACTTGATTAATTCTTTCCTGAACGAACATGATAGTAACCAAAGTGTTTTGACCTTCCAGTTTTTAAGGAATCCTGATGTGGTTTTTTTAATAATGAATATCCAATTCCGTGTAGCATTTTTATTTGACACAATGGTACAAATCTCATCATCTAGGCCTATAGTGATTTTTTCACAGCACCTGCCAATACAGTTGTCTGCTGTTGTTGATTTCTGCTCTGTTGTGTTGTATGTTTGTCCTCCGGCTGTCCACCTGATCCTAAATGTTGATCTTTTTTTCTTCTTCTTTTTTTTCAAGAAATTGTGTGTATTTTTTGTCTTCCCATTCTGTGAAAAAAGGACATAGGTAAAGGTCATTTTAACTGATGCAGTGCAATGCTGTTTGCGGGAAATATTTTGCTGAGTTGAAATGTTAGGCTGCAACTTGTCAACATTTTCCTCAGCCTTCCTTTTATTTATTTAAAGAGGAACTCCAAGGTCAAATTCTTTTTTGTGATGTACTCTTTTTCCAATAGATAGAGTCCGCATGTGAGTGGGAAAAAAATTACAAGAGCGCTGAAAAGTGGCACTGTGTAAGAAAAATACAAATGGAAACTACAGTTTTAAAGGCACTGTACACGTTTGGTAATTACTCAAAATATGAAATTAACATAATAACTGACTTGGTAACGAGCAACGGAGAGCTGTTGATAGTATAAAACATTGTGAGAAACGACTCCCTCTGAAGTAACGTAGTTTTTGAGAAAGAGGTAATTTCTCACTATTAATAATAACAACTTCTTGCAAGAAGTTTTTGTTCCTATCTGAAAGCACACAAATTTGTACAACAAGGGTGTTTTTTCTTTCATCATTTTCTTGCAACTTCCATGACCAATTGAGCCCAAATTTTCACAGGCTTGTTATTTTATGCATATGTTGGGATACACCAAGTGAGAACACTGGTCTTTGACAATTACCAACTGTGTTCAGTGCCTTTAAATGGCCAGGAGTGCCCCCAATAGCAAAATGGTGCACCCCCTTGTCACTCCCCACCCCCTAAGTTGTTACCCTAGTTTCAGTGGTGTCTCAGACCATCATATTTATCTGGAGGATTGGTACTGGTCTGAACTGTGCAATCAGTGAGCTTTCAACTTGAATATATATATAGGCCTGTATATATAATTACAAAAATATAATGATAAAAACCAAATCTGTACTTTTCCATTAGGTGAATTTGATTTAAGTCAAATGCTTTGTGAATAAAGATGTCCTGATTGATAATAGAGAAGTATCTTCCAGTTCATGTCGGAATCCTCAAGTGGGCTGTTATTGCTTGTACAGTTGCACCCTCGGTGAATTCAACCCTCTCACATTTTCCCCCATCTATTGTATAATTCGAAATAGTTTGAATGAATTAACCGACTTATTGTGAGGGTTGCCTTGGACTTAATACATCATAAAGCCCTAGAGGTCTTTAGGTAGGCTCAATTATTATAAAGTTAAAGAAGTTTTCTGCTTGCTTAGCCGTTCTTAGCAGAGTTTCTCGACTGTCGTGGCCGAGCGGATAAGAACACCGGACTCAAACACTGGTGTTGTTAAAGCCGTAGGTCCCGTGTGTTGTGTAATATGCACGTAAAAGAACCCAGTGCACTTATCGTAAAGAGAAGGGGTTCGCCCCGGTGTTCCTGGTTTGTTTGGCTGCATATTGCGCCACAGCACCGTGTAAACCATACATGGTGCTATGTAAAGGAATAGGTCTCATACTTCAATAGCTCAGCATACCTTGCAGGAAAAACTTACTGATTGTCTGTTCAAGCGCCTTGAGTACCTTATTGGTAGATACGTGCGCTATATAATACTTTATTATTATTATTATTATTATTCTAAGTTGTTAACTTCTGCTTGTTATAAAACAAAGCAATAGGCACACAAACTTACCTGGGGATTATTTAAAGGCAAGCTAGCGTATCGGGCCGATACGCGCAAATTTCAGCCGATACACAAACATTTTTTAAATTTTGTTAATTTTTTAAATTTTTTTATTTGTAATAAAATTTCACACAAAAACATCAAGAGAAAACCATATAGAATGCTTCAGACTGCACAGTAGGGCTTTTAAAACCAAGATAAACACCAAGTAGGAAACATTCTGAAGACCTTGTTTCAATTCAGCACGCTTCGGCCAAACATAAACAAATTTGGGTCCAAAATGCCCCACAGTTTTGTAAAAAACCTGGGGAGAACCCTGAAAGGGTATGCACATTATTGGTGTGATTGATATATTTGATCACAGATTCGCACATAATTTTAAAAGATATAAAAATGGCCAGGGAGGTAAACTTAAAGTATAATTGCCTGAAATGTTGTAGTATTTGAGTAGTGAGTGGAAACAATTAGCTTAGTCTGAAGAAGCCGATGTTTGAATATATATATAGTGTCAAATATTATTGTCTTTTGGTTATGGCCTATCTCCTGTGTATATATTTGATCTTCTACATAAATATATTCCTGTTCGTTTCCTTCGTTCTGCTGGCCAATCCCTACTGACGCAGACTGCTTTTTCCACTAAATTAAATGGTCAAAGAGCCTTCAACTTTATTGCACCTTCGTTGTGGAACAACTTACTTCCTCAGATTCGCCAAGTTGACCCTCTTCAGATTTTCAGGGGACTTTTAAAGACTCATTTGTTTGAATCTATATTTTCTAACTTTGGATAAATCATGTCATTGTTTTATCGGTACATATATGTTACAAGGGGATGAAGAAGCACATGTTATGGTTTTTAAAGTTAAGAGACAAGCAATTTAGATGCACACTGATAGATTAGAAACCGTTTCATCAAAGTTCTTCCCTTTTGAATCCGTTGTTTGTTTTTATATATTCACCGCACCATGTGGAACACAAGAAAGCATACATCTGATGTAAATGCATTCCTTGAGGATGCTTTAACACCCTTTTCATGACTCTCCCTGGATTTCTAAAAACTCTCAAAGACACATTTCTGTACATTAGTGCCTTGCAAAGAGGTCCTTTGTACGTTTGTTGATGGATGTTGATGTTGTAGTATAGACGGTTTATGTATTGTGCAATGTAAAGTGCTTTTTATTGTTTAACTTTTGTCAACGAGATCGTCATTTTAAATTTGTGTTCTCTCTCATGGCTCTAAATGCATTTGAACAGGCCGATAGAAGCCTGGATTGTACTCAAGGAGTCAGCGTATTTGTGGTTCATATCGGTTGAAATCCTTTGAGGGATATATAAACTCTGACCCAGAAAATGTCTTGTTAATGAACCAATGACGTTAGAGAGTTTAGACAAGATCTCAGCAGTCGAACACAATTGACAGTCATCTCTCGATGAGAGACTTTTCATTGAATTATATTTATTGACCTGGATGGGTGGCTAGTCTGTTGGGCAAAACATGTAGGTCAGCACAAGTGACTGGTCAGTAGTTGGAGACAATTTCTTGTCTCTTGTGGATTAGCCTGGATGGGTGGCTAGTCCGTAGGGCAATAGTTCAGCACAATTGACTGGTCAGTAGATGGTGACAATTCCTTGTCTCTTGTGGATTGGGCTGGGTGGGTGGCTAGTCCGTAGGCCAATAGTTCAGCACAATTGACTGTGGTCATTAGTTGGAAACAATTCCTTGCATGTGTATTGGCCTAGATGAGTGGGTAGTCCGTAGGGCAATAATTCAGCACAATTGACTGGTCTGTAGTTAAAGACAATTCCTTGTGTCATGTATATTGGACGGGTTGGGTGGCTAGTCTGTAGGGCAATAGTTCAGCACAATTGACTGTGTTCAGTAGTTGGTGACAATTCCTGGTATCATGTGTATTGGCATGGCCTGGCTGGATTGCTAGTGCGTAGGGCATTAGGTAAACTGACTGGTTAAATTGTAAAATTTACCCTGTCAGGGGTTTTTTTTTTTTTTTTTTTTTTTTTTAATTGATATTTTAAATATAAAGTAACATTCCCTTGAGTTAATCTCTCTGCTGCCGCTGCCCAGCTTGTATCGTAAACTTGGTGTGATCCCTGGCTATACAGCATTTACAGTTTTTTGGGCTTCTGACTGGCACTCCCGAACAAAGATACTGACAAAATTGGGAAACTGCCAACATTAGGGCTATGGCTCAGTTGGTTGAGCACCGGCATGTTAATCTGGAGGTTGCAGGTTCATGTCCCAGCCTAGTCAATTTTTCTTTATTCAACCCTTACAAGTGATGAAAGAGAAGGAATAATTAGACTGGAAAGGAACTGTTATCAAAATGTGGAATTTTGTGATAGCGATGACGAAAACAGAAGAGCTTATTGATATACACTAAGGGCTCTGAAGGATTAGAAGAATTGCTCACTTACATCATACTGTAAAATCAAGCAGTCCGTGATGTCAAGGGAAATCCAAGATGTGCATAAATGGATCTCATTATTCAAAATGGCTCTTTGTACCTGTCCTAAAGAGATGGGCACTTTGGGACGCCCATAGATGAAGCATGTATTATTATTGTTGAATGACATATCGCCTTAAATCACAGGCAGGACAGTCACTTCGAAGTGAGGGCTACACTTAATTGATTTGGGCTGTCAACCCAAATCAACTGTCACACCAGGGGCAGATTGCCACCTACTCCTGGGGCTGAAACAGGGTTACCCCCTTCACAGTCCATAAGGATGTAGGCATGGGTATCATCCACTAGGAACCCTGGCTGGTTGAGCAGAATGCAATACATTTCCCAAAAATTGTGTATTGTTATGATTGTTGTTATTGTCCCAGGAAACTGATGACGGTTGTTTCCTGGAGAAGATATTCCTTTCAATCAAATTAAAATCAGACTGGTGCGATGGAAGCAACTTAGGATTTAATACTGACCCTACACAATCGTTTAGGAAACTGAACTTCCACTGTGCTGCGCTGACAGATTATATACTTCCTTAAAGGGATTGTATACATTTGGTCATATTTGGTCATATGAACCTACTGTTTGTTTCAATCATATAAAGTTGTAGATATATACCATAAAACTAACCTGTGAAAATTTCATTTCAAAAGGTGGTAGCGTTTGTGAGATATTGTCAAAAATCTGGAGCGATTGTGTCCACGCAGGAAGAGTAATCTGCAATTGGAATACACAGAAACGTTTCTGACAGAAACGCTTCTCAGATTCAATTTTGTTTTAATAAAAACTGATAGCTTTTTCCATAATCACATTACTTCAAAGTGAAATGTTTCTCAAAATGCTTTACACTATCAGAAGCTGCTGTACTTCTTACCAATATATCTTTGTGAAAAAATGTTGACTGTGAATGTGATAATTATCTTTCAGTTCTCTGTCAAGGGTATACGTTTGGCAATTACCAATAAACATTTACACATAAAACACAAAATAAATAGATCTTCTCTGAGTACTTGTTCAACTCATTTTGATTCTGGTCTTGTAAAATAAATTCTGGTCCAGTAAATATTTGTAGCTACAAGCCCTGCAATCTTGTGGATTTTCCCCCAAAATTCAATCCCTGCATATCCAGGAGTGAATTGATTATGGAGCTATATGATTTAACAAAGACCTCTGGGCGATCAGTCAACGTTCCTGTTGAGAGTTAGCATCCTTTTCTGTTGTCGTTGAATAATTTTACACCTTTTAACCTACTTTATGCTTTCATAGACAACTAGACAACCCCGAACTAGTTGTTCAGTCTACTGGTCAACACTTGAGCTTCGACAATCTTGTTCTTTTACATGTCCATACATCAGATGCACCATTTGGAACGGCGTATCATTTAGTTGTAGATTTTCTATTCATTTGATTCCATGCATTTCAATACTTCTTCCTTCTTAAACCATTTTAAATTCCCCACTCAACGTACTTGAGTGACTCGCAGTCTAGACAACTGCCTTTGCTTCATCGGCTTCATCTGACCTGCATTATGCATATCTCTTGTCACTTCTTTGTATTTGAATGCTTCTGTTTCTCCAGTAAACTTGTATCCATGTGCTCCCAGGTCTTTGGAATGTTTTCTACTTGGTGTTTTGTTTTGTTTTGTTTTAAAAGCCCTACTGTGTAATCTGGAGTTTCTTTAATGGTTTTCTCTTGATGATTTTTGTATAAAACAAAATATATGGACATAACTGCTCCAGATTTTCCGCAATATCTCAAAAATGCTACCACCTTTTGAAATGACATTTTCACAGGTTAGTTTTATGGTATATATCTACAACTATCTAGGTTTGTAACAAACCTGGAATAAAAAATGGAAGAATAATCTGCATTGGAATACACGCTTCTCTGATTCAAATGTTTTGGGGATAAAAAGTGATATATTTTTCCATAACCGCAGTACTTATTGCCATTAATTATCAGAGCCTGTGAAAATTTGGGCTCAATTGGTCATCGAAGTTGCAAGAAAATGATGAAAGAAAAAACATCTTGTTGTACAAATGTGTGTGCTTTCAGATAGGAATAAAAACTTCTTGCAAGAAGTTTTTATTATTTTAGTGAGAAATTACCTCTTTCTCAAAAACTCCGTTACTTCAGAGGGAGTCATTTCCTACAATGTTTTATACTATCAACAGCTCTCCGTCGCTTGTTACCAAGTAAGTTTTTATGCTAATATATTTGTTTTGAGTCATAACCAAACGTGTACGATACCTTTAAACATTTGAAATTACACATAAGATTGTGAAAACAGGTAGGATACTGTAACATTGTAAGCCAGATAAAAAAAGTTTGTTCAAATCAATTGTTCATGCTACGACAAATCAACAAACGTCAGGCAGTCTAGCAAAGGTGTTTACCCCCACGCCTCAAAAGATGATGCAGACAAAAAAATTGAACACAATATTCTTTTTGCATAAGTCATCCTCAAACCCCTAAGGCAGAAGAATAACACCACCTTATCAATTCAATAACATACCTACCTTTACAAAATGTCACCCGTTTTCTTGTATAAAAGCAGTAAGATATGAAACTTGCGCACTTTAATCCCCACAGGATGACTTTAATCCCCTCTGAATTGCCGTGAAGAGAAATAATCCAAAGAACAAAACTCTGACATTTATGTCTTCCAGAAAACTTCATTAATCATTCACTATTATGAATAAGAACCATATAATCATCTTTTGTTACCGGTAAGAGATGAAAAATATGCTTTTTAGCGAGGAATCCAGAGCTGCTGTTTTGAACTGTAAGGAACGTGTCTAGTCAGGGAACAGTAAATGAAAATAAAAAGAATATATCAAGTTGTAAACTACATGGGAAACTGACTGGGTAAATTTGAATAAATTTGGGGTTGAACAAAGAAATAATTTAATAGAGTGGGATTTGAACCAACGACCTCCGGTTTAATGTGCCAGCACTCTACCAACTGAGCTAACTAGCCCTATGTTGGCGGTCTCCCTATTTTGTCAATATCTTTGTTTGGGGGTGCCAGTCAGAAGCCATACAACCGTTAGCTGCCGTGTAGCCATAGATCACACCCAAGTTTACAATACAACCTGGAAAGTGGCAGCCAGGGGATCACCTTAAGAGGATGCGACTTTTTATTTCAAATATGAAGTTGTAAACTACAAGGGAAATTGACTGGGCAAATTTTAAATAATTTGGGGTTGAACAAAGAAAATTTTACTAGAGCAGGATTTGAACCAACGACTTCTGGTTCAACCCCAAATTAAAAAGAATATATGGGTATGTACACAAATAAAACTCCTCTTAATATATGTTAATTTGCATCTAGGATAAAGAATATATATTTTACCCATACACCGATGACTGTAAAGCACATTATACTCGGGCCTTTCCAGAGTCCTGTAAAAAAAATCATTAAAGGCATATTACTCGGGTGGAATTCGCACCCAAAACCTTTGAACCTTTGCCACGCTAGAGCAGATGACTTTCCAATAGACCACCGAGATTGCCAGGTAGCATAGAGGCAGTTATAATCCTATCTTTTAGCAGCAGGTACTGCAACAATTTAATAGATGTTAAAACTGCATTGGGGATCAAGAATATCATTTAGTTCTACCCTTACCAGCTTACACCGATGTGTGTAAAGCAATGCATACTTTGTACTTTCCCGAGTCCTGTAAAAAAAAAAAACTTAAAAAAACCCATGCATATTACTCAGGTGGGATTCAAAACTTCTCTTATTATGGAAGGATCAGACAGTCTTTATTTAACTTTTTCAAAGCAATCAGAACAAGAAAAAAAATGGGAAAATCTCATATGGACCGACAGGACATGGAAAAGGAGAACAATCAACAGTATGAAATACTTGGCTTTATTTCCCAAGTCTCCATGGAGTAATGTGTCTGACCCACTTCAGACTCATGTACAGGGAAGTTGTGTATGTCTGTGGCAAGCTTGCCAAAAGATGCAAGTAGGTTAAATAAACTGTGCAGCGTTAACAACTACTTTAAATTCCCGATGTATTTGAGAACTTGTTTAGGAACAGTTCTTGTACTGTCAAAGGTATTATACAGGATAGGTACATGTAGAGCTGACAAAGTAGTCGCAAACAGCGTTCATGTTTTGTGTGATCAACTATATAAAAATTGGACTTCATATAATTGTGTGAGTCAGGAGAAAAACTGTGCACAATTTTTTAGCATGGAAACACCTTGTCCTTAATTTTGGTTGTAAAAACCGAAATCAGCTGTTGCGCTGTTGTTGTTGTTGTTGTTGTTTTTGTAGTGGTTTTTTAAGGTTTTCATATACAGTTTTCTCGAATTTGACTTCATATCAGAGGGAAATATTACACAGAAAAACTGGTTCTAGTATGAACTTCATAATCAGTTAAGCTTTCAGACTAAAATTAAACAAAGTTTATCATCATCACCAATCCTGTAAAATACCTTTAAGACCCTCAGAAGCATTTCTACTTCACATTGTTGACAAGCAAAGTTACCCGATCTGCAGATCAGGTTTGGAGCGGTCGCTGTTGGGTAAATTGAGGAGGGTGGGGATGAAGAGTTTAAATAGAGTGGAGGTGTGTAAAGTGGTCAGTGTTGTGACTGAAGGAGCGGTTGATTGCGTGTGCACTAACATGAATGCCCTGAAATGCACAAATTACACTCTGCACTCCTTGCGTACATTTTGCACACAACACTGTACACAAAGAATGCGCTGTAGCATCGTTGTATAATTATGTGGATTATAGAAGATTCCTCGATGTCAACCCAAACAACATGCATCCTTTTTTGGGGGAGGATCAGGTTTGGTTCATTGGTTTCTTTCCCTGCCTTTCACCTCTGTGGACCACGGTTCGAATCCCACCTCAGACCGGAGCCTTGCGTGTGGATTGGGGTTTGTTTTTTTCACCACATTTCTGTCAAAAGAAAATTATGAGTTTGATTTATTGCCTTCCTTTTGGATCTTCACTTTAAGCAGTTGGACCTTCTTATTTGATCTATTTCTTCTATGCCTCCTTCGTTATATGATTATTATATTGTTAATTATAACACAGAGAGAAGCAGACAAAAACCAACTAACAATTGACTACTTCCGTCAAAAGTAAAGGCATACAAAAATCAACTGAAAATCAACTACTGTCGTTCAAAGAGACACAGAGAAAAACCAACTGAAAAAAATGACTACTGCCGTCAGAAAAAGGCAGACAAAGACTCACTGACAAATGACTACTACCGTCAGAAGGATCACAATGGTTGTATAGCGACTACTGTTCAGATCAAACTATTCAGTGTCGTCTTCATCTAATATAAGGAGGTTTTGTTCACCTCACACTGATGTTAATTAGATGTAAAATGCGAAGAAACAGCTCCAAAAGACTTATCAGAGGTGTGGAGTTGGTCATTATTTTGCTAGCTGCTTGAGATGTACAATCGGGAGAGAATGCCCGGCAGGGGAAAGACAAAAAAGAGAAATCCGTAACCAGTCTAAGAGGAGGCGGTGCTTCAAAAGAAACCCCGGTCTTTGGGATGGTTCACTTGTTGATTCACCTTGATGGGAGAATGAGGGTAACCATTAGGGCTTGGGTAGATAGAAAAAAAGACCCCTTCAATTATTAAACAGCTACACCTCAAGGGGGTATCGTGAAGAGGACTTGAATTGTAAGACTGCTCTCTTTCACTAGTGAGGGGAGGAAAGGGGGGGGGTTGCCTAAGAAGGATTGGGAACATGAAGGGGGTTGACTTTAATGTAGCATGGAGGTACAGTAACTTGTATTGTTGTCCATTATAGCGGCTTGCCTTGCTGAGTGAGGCTTGGAGGGATTGAGGTTTGAGGTTTGTCAATAATTGAGATCTTCACTCTGGTATTAAGGAAAACCCACATCATAAATTAATGTAGGATTGATTGTTTGGTAGGTAATTGTGCTTGAAGAGGCAAATATATGTTATTGTTTTGATTCTGGTGCTTGTGGTTTTGTTTCAGTTCTGGTGTTTGTGGTTTTGTTTTCTTGTGACAATTTCATGTTGTTTCGGACGTGTGACTTTGACATGTGACGTGTGATGTGTGAATGAGTTCATTCACTGCTAAACACATTCAGTTTTATAGGAAACATTTCTGTATCCGACAGCCACTTTTTGAACGCTTAGAATTATTCAAACTGCTTGCTTCTGGCTGTACACATTCCGTCAACCTTTCCGGACAGGTAAGGATAGAATTTGACCTAATAGATAAAGTGGCAGACGGATACAGAATTTTAGCCTTTATATACATGGTCAATTTTTAACTTGAAACATGGTTTTTTTATGTGCAGCATCTTCATTTTATTTTTGAAGGATTTGGTTATGATACAAAAAACAAAGCTACATTAGCATTGTTTGTCTTTGGAAATACCTTTTGTCAGGTGGTTGGTGGGGGGGGGGGGGTGGATCTGTTGCTCCTACTGTTGAAGTTGTACAATTTCCACGAGAGTATCATATATTAGTGCAGCCTCCAGCTAGACTTGAACCATAGAGTGAGAACAAGTCCTTTCCAACGATGCTCCTACTGCAAGTAAACCAACAGTCTCTGAAGTACTTACCACTCATTCTCAATGTCTTACAGCCGGATTATGAGATATAAGCGATCCCTGTGGGGCGAAATTATCCTTCCCCCTGTCAATAATGAAGCATCTACCCCAAGTCCTCCCTTGACATGCTCAACTAAGATGTCCGTCTTAAAGAGAGTTATTAGATGGCGGCGTTTAAAGGGGTGATAAGCCGTTGGTTTCCTGAAGTGTTTTTTTTTTTTAGAGACTTAGGTTTGCGGTAACACCGTGTTATTGTTTCCGTAATGAATTCTTGTTATTTAAATCAGTTTGGATATGAAGCAATGGATCCCGCAAACGGACTGTAACCCATAGGTCTGTATCTCAACACGGGCCTGAAGAAGATGATTGTGTTGAGAAGATGGTGAAGAGATGATTAGTTTAAGGTGTCAGAAGGGAACTCTTACCGGGAAAGAACACGGTAGGGACTGAAAACCAAAGCCACATTCGAGGCTCCAGACCGCTGTGCAATTAACACAGGGTTCGACAGAAGTGACAGGCAGGACAAGATATCAGCCGATTGCCATAAATGCAGTGCTTACAAGGGATCAGGCATCTGAAATAAGAATCAAACTGTTTGGCCACCAGCACTGAAACTAGGTTAAAATTGTAGGGGGGAACAAGGGGGTGCATCATTTTTTTGTTCGGGGGGGGGGGGGGGCCCTTCTGGCTAATTAAAACTGTAATTTCTGTTTGCATTCTTCAAAAACAAGCCCCCTTCCAGCTCTCTCTATGTATGTCATTTAATTTTTTTATTTTTTTAAATCTGCTGTGGAGGTAAAAACAAATACATGGTCTGCATGTAAAAAGAAAAATAGTTTAAAAAGAAAAAGAAAATACTGCATAAAAACTCATTTTTATTTGGATAGTTTTAAAGCTCAAAAGTCCAGATTTCAAAGGGGGGGGGGCAGACGTCAATTGGGGGTGCACGTCGTTCATATCCCACCCCCCCCCCCTTAGTTACGCCACTGCTACCCACTCTCTCACCTTGATCGCAGTCCTTCATCGGGCTGAGGATATGGCCGTCAACTGGCTTGTGGACTTTATTATGAGATCTTCATCATCACGGCATTATAGTTGATTACCCTGACTGATAAAGGTTGAACTGAGTAGGTTTTCAGTTAACAACCATGGCCAAGTTTCATAGCACTGCTTCAGCAGAAAATAATATAGCGTAACAACTTTCTGTTGAGCCAAAATGTGACGTGTTGTTTCCGAGCTGTCTCGTTCACAGGACCCAAGCTCTGGTGTTGTCAGCAGCAGAGTGCGGGTTCGAAACCCGGTCATGACACATGTGCCCTTGAGCAAGGCACTTAACCATAATTGCTTCGTAAAAAGTTGAGAAGGTATTGCATTCTGCTCTACCAGCCACACTCCTAGTGGATGATACCCATGCCTACATCCTTACAGACTGTGAAGGGGGTAACCCTTTTTTGGCCCCAGGAGTAGGTGGCAACGTGCCCCCTGGTGGCCATTGATTTGGGTTTATAGCCCAATTCAGTGTCGCCCTCACCTTGAAGTGGCTGTCCGGCCTGTGATGTTGGGTGATCTCTTAAAAAATAAAATAAAATAAAAAGGATACCAGTCACAGTTCATACATGTAGTATGGTATTTTGGCTGGTCACCTTAGTCTGGTTAGCATACAATTTTTGGGCTTAGCTACTTTTTTTGTGCTTGAGCAGCTCTATGAAATTGGGCCCATGTGACTAAAATCTCATTTAAGAGAAGCGATGGTTCTGAGAAGAACCTGGGTGGAAATAAAGTGGAGTTTTGGTGTTTTGCACAGTGTGCTGTGTTCATCTTTCGGTGTATGCATGTTTTCAAATTCAATTAAATTCAATAAACAAATTTATTCCACGAAGGCAGTTACAAAAACATGAGCTGGTTATTAAGAATTACATTATTGTGTACGTATGAAAGATGGGTGTCTCATAATAAACATTAAATCTATGGAAATAACAAATGACGTATATATAAAACTAGTAGGGGAGATGGCCTTAGCTTTCGATCCAAACCGGACCTTCATCAGAGGCATAAACAGACACAGACACAAACATATCCATTTATAGCAAAAAGAGGAGCAAAGGATTATTGGAAGGCATCCAGAAGAAGTCGGGAAAGTTATAGCCATGCAAAGTTATTAATTTACAAACAATGGGGTGGTTAAGAACCTATCAGAGTAGGTAGTGAGGACAAATGGATGGTCGGTGTGAGAAAGTGAAAGGGTGGACTACTGGACCATAAAGGTATTTGTTTTAATATTGAAAAAATTTAATTAGCTGTAGTAAACTGCTTCAACCAAAAGGACCTGTGGTAAAAATGCGAAAAAATAGTTAATGGCCTGACATTTCGACCCTAGCAGAGTCTTTCTCGAAATCCTCCGCTTGGACAGAGTTCAACTCCACCTGACTTTCGGATCCCCCTGATCGCACCCTAGCAGAGTCTTTCTCAAAGGTTCGAGAAAGACTTTGCTAGGGTCGAAACGTCAGGCCATTAACTATTTTTTGCTTTTGTTTTTACATTTGTGATCTACAAAATACCAGATTTACAAATACTTACAAAAGACAGCAGTGTTTCTGGTGACTTGTAAGTTGTATTCAAATTGTTATTATTGAATCTGCTTGAGACTTGCACAGTCTATTGCAGACCTGTCAAGTCAAAAGCCCTGTTGCGTTGTGCTGTTTTATTCCTAATGGGAATTGTCAAATTGTGGCAGCTATGTTTATGTGTAAGTGGGCTTTTGAACACCATAAAATTGTCTCATTTTTCCTCAAGGTTTTAACAGCATATCTGATAAACTAATATCTGGACAGAGTATTTATTCTGTCGCAATTGTTCTTGTTCCAAATGTATTTTTGTGAAGGCTGTGTTTGAGGGACTCTTTAAAGGCATCGTACACGTTTGGAAATTGTCAAAGAAAAAGCCTGTGAAAATTTGGGCTCAATTGGTCATCGAAGTTGCAAGAAAATGATGAAAGAAAAAACACCCTTGTTGTACAAATTTGTGTGCTTTCAGATAGAATAATAAAAACTTCTTGCAAGAAGTTTTTATTATTTTAGTGAGAAATTACGTCTTTCTCAAAAACTATGTTACTTCAGAGGGAGTCGTTTCCTACAATGTTTTATACTATCAACAGCTGTCCGTTGCTTGCTACCAAGTAAGTTTTTATGCTAATATTTGTTTTGAGTCATTACCAAATGTGTACGACACCTTTAATCGATGATTGCTCATTTTAGTGGCAGGCCAGGCTAACTGGAAGGACAGACCTAGGGGATCATCGGATTATTCCGCTGCTCAACAGTTTTAATTGTGTTATGTGCATGGAAGGACGTTAAGGCACACAAAGTACTTTTTTGTCCCAATAACAAAAGGTCGTAAGCGAACAAATGGCTCCTGAAAACAACAAAATTGTCATTACTGTTACATTTTTGTAGATTGAATAACCCACAAAGACATGTTTTTCAAATCCCATGCATGATTTAACCATCCTTTTTTTAATTCTTACAGTGCTTTTGGTAATAATCTTGTTTTAAGTATCTGGATAAATGTGACAGTTTTGTTTCATCAAGTAATAAAGCACAAGGAAAACTGATTGGGTAATTATAAATCAGTATTTGGATGAAAAAAGGAAACATTGACTGGAGTGGGACTTGAACCTGTGACCTCTGGATTTACATGTCGGTGCTTTATTAACTGAGCTATCTAGACCTATCTTGGTCATTGTCTTTGTTCTGGGGCACCTGATTGTGTGTGTTATTCCCTATTTGGGGTTTTCCTCCCACATCTAAAATTGCCATTTCTTCATCATCTTCTTTACCCAAGTATCTTCAGGCCTGCGGATTACCATACTAGTCGCTTTTGAGGATCTCTTGTGGTTTAATTTCCAAATGGTAATATAATAGTATACAAATATTCGATGAATGTGAGTGCATTAACACAAAATATAGTCATGAGGTGAAATGGAAAATCCAGATTTCGCTGAGTGATTATATTCTGCGACAATGCACAAATGAAATGCATTGAATACTTCTTTTATATAGCTCACACACAGATCATTTTTAGTTTAATTTGTTTTCACAATCGACACAGAATAGAGATGGAAACTCGTCCACCCAACACTCTGAACATTTTACAAACCCTTTCTAATTAACGTGGACCACTCAATCTAAACACCAACCTTGTCCCCCATGACACAACTTGGCCTCCTTGGGACGAACGGGAGGGAATGATTTTGTTTGAAACGACATTGCGAAGCGTCAAAGGCGTGCGTCCTATCATTATTCATATAGGCCAAGTGTAATGGATTTTGGAACGCCACGACAAAGGATGACACATGATGCATGTTCCACCAATCAATTGACAAGGATCTTGTGCAGTCTATCTGATTAGTTATTCCACAGTTTTTGTGTTGTTTTTTGTTTTGGTTTTTTTTGTATGAGAGATCGCTTAACATTGCCACCTACTCCTGTGGCTGAAAGAGGGTTACCCCTTCACAGTCCATAAGGATGTAGGCATGGGTATCATCCACTAGGAGCCTGGCTGGTAGAGCAGAATGCATTGCCTTCCCAACTTTTTACGAAGCAATTATGGTTAAGTGCCTTGCTCAAGGGCACAAGTGTCATGACCGGGATTCGAACCCACACTCTGCTGCTGACAACACCAGAGCTTGGGTCCGGTGAACTAGACCGCACGACACGCCATAATGGAAGTTAATACTCAGTGATGTGGTAGTTCAAGGCAATATGGAGGTTGATGAAAAGTCCAGTTTCTTGAAAGTTATGAAGACTTTAGGCGGCCCAGTATTTTATTTGATTTATTTGATTACACATCCAACAGCACAATTAGCGCGTATAATAGGATGAATAGGAAACGAGAAGAAATTGTCTTCTCCTTAAAGGGTCTGGTAATGACTCTGAAAATGAATGGCAATAAAAACTTACTTGGTAAGAAGTACAGCAGCTATGGATAGTATAATGCATTTTAGAAACTTTTCACTTTGAAGTACTGCAGTTATGGAAAAAGATATCACTTTTTATTCCAAAAAATTTGAATCTGAGATGCGTTACTGACAGTAATGTTTCTCAGATTGTGTATTCCAATTGCAGATTATTCTTCCTGCATGGACAAACCGCTCCAGATTTTTGGCAATATCTCAAAAACGCTACCACCTTTTGAATTGAAATTTCCACAGGTTAGTTTTATGGTATATAGACGATGTGACCTCTGACGTCACTCGACAAAACATAACATGGTGCGCGCGCATGTCGCCGGGCAAAACCTTTGTGTACTGACAGCCAGCTAGAAAGTACACGCAATGTTACCATGAGAACGCGTCTTCTTGCCCGGCGGAATGAATGTAAACAGAGGTCACATCGTCTGTATCTACAACTATATAGGAGTGAAACAAACAGTGGGTTCCAATTATCAAACGTATACAATCTCTTTAACAACTCAAACCTGTAAATCTTAAGTAATTCTCAGTGTGCTTGTTTGTGGACATAAAAAACTTACATTTTTAAGATGTGGAACTCCGGGGGTAGAAACGCCTTGTAGAAACACAATTTCCACCAGTAACCTTACACCATGTGATCCTTTTTTAATAAAGGTCTGATTACTTTGGAAAAGGTTGTTGCTGGTGTACGTTACAGGCGCTGTACCTGTTCGTAAAAAAGCAGGATATTGGTTTATATTGGGGCTGTTGGGTTACCATAGAAACCATCAGTCAAGGCACCGTTTAAAAGTGTGTGTAGGTCATTGGTCAGTCAATTAATGAAGACATAACTTCACGAGAGAACTGTTTACTCCTTGAAATGTGATCCAATATCTTAATGAAAAGTCACCAAGAATTGCCACAAGCTTTCGGGGTGCATTTTCCCGCGAATATATGTAGAGGTATTTCTGTTTGCTGCGAGGGAGTCATTTTTTTCAACAATGATTTAGGTTTCTTTAAAAAGAATCCAAGACAATTTAGATTATTTTTTAAAGGAGGAAGGAAATTGGCAAATAATAGATCGAAGGCAGAATTAAGAATGAAGGTTAGATGCATATAAACTTGGATAGATTAAAGGCACTGAACACTATTGGTAATTGTCAAAGACCAGTGTTCTCACTTGGTGTATCCCAACATATGCATAAAATAACAAGCCTGGGAAAATTTGGGCTCAATTGGTCATCGAAGTTGCAAGAAAATGATGAAAGAAAAAATACTCTTGCTGTACAATTGTGTGCTTTCAGATAGGAATAAAAACTTCTTGCAATAAGTTTTTTTATTATTTTAGTGAGAAATTCCCTTTTTTCTCGAAAAACTACGTTACTTCAGAGGGAGTCGTTTCCTACAATGTTTTATACTATCAACAGCTCTCTGTTGCTTGTTACCAAGTAAGTTTTTATGCTAATATTTATTTTGAGTCATTACCAAACGTGTACGATACCTTTAAGAATGAAGGTTAGATGCAAATAAACTTGGATAGATAAAATGGTTTATTTATTTTAAACTAAAAAAAAACCTTACAATCAGCAAATGTTTTTTTGTGTCAAAGATTACAGTCAGTCAATTAAAAATCAATTAGAAAAATACAAAACAAAATGAAGGACACAAAACAACTTAGGAAATTAAACTTTAAAAAAAAAAGCTAAAAAAAAACCTTGACAATTAAAGGGACACGTTGCCTTGGATCGGGCGAGTTGGTTTATCAAAAGCATTTGTAACCGTTTGTTATAAAATGCATATGGGTAGAAAGATGTTTTAAAAGTAGAATACAATGATCCACACAAATATGTCTCGAAATCGCTTGGTTTTCCTTTTACATCGTGAACAAACACAGTCGGCCATTTTGTGTTGACTCCACAAAATGGCCGACCATCTTAGTTCACAAAGTAAAAGGAAAACCACGCAATTTCGAGGCATATTTGTGTGGATCATTGTATTCTACTTTTATAACGTCTTTCTAACCATATGCATTTTATAACAAACGGTTACAAACGCTTTTTTGTTGACCAACTCGTCCGATCCAAGGCAACGTGTCCCTTTAAGGACAATTTTCTGGTCTGACAGTTCCAAATGTTCTCACTATTTTGTTGAAAAGATGATTAATTGCAAGATTAATAATCAAATCTTTTGACAGGCTTCATTTAAAATTAATGGCTCAAAAATTATTCCAATACAAAATTCTCTCTACGGTATCCCTATGTTAAGTCTACGCTCCAAGCGTTCACTCAGAATAATAAATAATAAATTTATAAATGGGATGTGATTTCCAGAGATTAGTCAAAGCTAACTTAACGGCCGGCCGACTCTTTAACCAGATGCAATAACTTACTCGGGTGTTCAATCTCTTTGAGGAGCCGGTGCAATCTAGTAATCAGCAAGTCGTTCAGTCGACAATAAAGCTAATCATAAATCATCACTGCCCCACTAAATTACTTCTCAGTGATTTCAGCTTGGTAAATACTAAGTGAAATTAGCCCGCAGCAGGATACTGGCCGAGTTACTTAGTACAGTGACACCTAATTTTATTCAGATTTTTTATTTCATTTTATTATATTTTTATTTTATTTGGGGGTAGGTTTCTGTATGTTTGTATGATACATAATTGATAATGACCCTCAACAAAAATGTGTGCATCATAAATGTCTGCGTTAACGAATATACCAACAACATTAGGGCTAGATAGCTCAGTTGGTAGAGGGCCGGCACGTTAATCTGGAGGTTGCAGGTTCAGGTCCAGCTCTAGGCAATTTTGCTATGTTCAGCCCAAAAGTATTTAAAAAATTTGCCCAGCCATCTGAAGCAATGTTATGTGTTTAACAAAATCATCTACCAATGATTGATTTCTTGTTTTGATATGCGGCTGTTTTCACTTCTTGCCTATCTGACCACACTGTCTTTCATTAACTTTGATTGTAAGATTTTGGTTAGAAATTAGAGGAATGGAATGAATGTGCTCTTTCAATTCCGTAATCAGCGATGTGTTTCATATTTCAAGGTGCTGTGATGTTACATGTTATTGGTGTGGGTGCACTGCTGCTCCAACCACCACGAATGTGATGTTCCACCCACCTGGTGTGGGTGCTGTTCCACCCACCTGGTGTGGGTGCTGTTCCACCCACTTGGCTTGGGTGCTGTCCACCCACTTGGTGTGGGTGCTGTTCCATCCAATTGACTTAGGTGCTGTTCCACCCACTGGGCTTGGGTGCTGTTCCACCCACTTGGCTTGGGTGCTGTTCCACCCACTTGGCTTGGGTGCTGTTCCACCCACTTGGCTTGGGTGCTGTTTCACCCACTTGGCTTGGGTGCTGTTCTACCGACTTGGTGTGGGTGCTGTCCACCCACTTGGTGTGGACCGGTGCTTTTATACCCACAAGGTGTGGGTGCTTTTCTACCCACATGGTGTTGGTGGTGTCTGTTCCACCCACCTGGTACGGGTGCTTTTCTACCCACTTGGTGTTGGTGGGTGCTGTTCCACCCACCTGGTGTGGGTGCTGTTCCACCCACTTGGCTTGGGTGCTGTTACACCCACTTGGTGTGGGTGCTTTTCTACCCACTTGGTATTGGTGGGTGCTGTTCCAACCACCTGGTGTAGGTGCTGTTCCACCCACTTGGCTTGGGTGCTGTTACACCCACTTGGTGTGGGTGCTTTTCTACCCTCTTGGTGTTGGTGGGTTCTGTTCCACCCACCTGGTATGGGTGCTTTTCTACCCACTTGGTGTTTGTGGGTTCTGTTCCACCCACCTGGTGTGGGTACTGTTCCACCCACTTGGTGTGGGTGCTGGTCCACCCACTTGGTTTAGGTGCTGTTCCACCCACTTGGTGTGGGTGCTGTTCCACCCACCTGGGTTGACTCCAATTAACAAATGTTGTGCGAGGTTCTCCACCTAGGATGGGTGCTGTTCCACCCATCTGGGGTGCATGCTGTCCCACCCACCTAGGCTTGGTGCTGTCCCACCCATTTTGGGTTCAGGCTGTTTCACCATCCAAAAACATAAGTACATAAATGGCAGGGACAGGATTCGAACCCGCATTCTGATGACTTGACAATCAGACTTGAGTCTTCAGCCTGAAGAGATTACAGTGTCAACAGTACTCTTCCGTCTGTCTAAAACTTTGAATTGACTTATGTTAGTGTTTTGCAAAAGGAAGTATGTTATATGGTTTAAAAACCCTGCACGACCATAAGTTGTCGTCTGAAGTGGTAAAACAAAAATTATTGAACTTTCTTTGCTAAGTGCATAGACCTAGTGAAATGATTTCCTGGGTCGGTTCTTCAAACATATATAATGATATTTAACCAGTGGTGTACACTGCCTCCGAGTCTCACTAGGCAAAATAAAATATGTGTTTTATTTTATCAAAGCTAGTTCACTGTGCTATTTGGCTTTTCCCCCGGGACACAATAAAAATCACAACCCCCCCCTCCCGCGAGGGATGAAGTGGATGCTTTTATGTCACAGCGCTTTGTTGATATAACCCCTGTGTTCCTTAGGGAGTAGATGTAGAGGGCTTATGCCCCCCTGTCACTGCATCACAGAGTGACAATTAAAATGTGGATGACAAAAAATTGTATATCGTCATGGCAACGGACTATTTCAAGTACATGATGTGAGAATGCTGTAAACTGTTGAGGTGCCGGTGAACGGAGAAGACACATTCTCTGATGGAGAGAGAAAAAAATCCTCCAGTGGAGAGAAGAATAATTAGCTCATAAAATATGCATCGCAAAACTTGACTTAAAGGAAGAAATCTCTGTTTATCTTTTATTATGAATTATTATTGGTTTATCCAAATTCCGACTTCACAGCTCCTGAGCTGAAGTGTGTTGAACAAAACAAAAATGAAATTCAACAGAAATTAAAAATGTGTGCAGACATTCATTTAAAGGGTGTGCATAAACTTTAACGGGTTTGTTATTTCATGTATATGTTGGGTAACGTCAAGTGTGGATACTGGTCTTTGCCAGAAACCAATGTTACACATGTGCTTTAAAGGCACTGAACACGTTTGGAAATTGTCAAAGACCAGTGATCTCACTTGGTGTATCCCAACATATGCATAAAACAACAAGCCTGTGAACATTTGGGCTCAATTGGTCATCGAAGTTGCAAGAAATTGATGAAAGAAAAAACACCCTTGTTGTACAAATGTGTGTGCTTTCAGATGGGAATAAAAACTTCTTGCAAGAAGTTTTTATTATTTGAGTGAGAAATTACCTCTTTCTCAAAAACTACGTTACTTCAGAGGGAGTCGTTTCCTGCAATGTTTTATACTATCAACAGCTCTCCGTTGCTTGTTACCAAGTAAGTTTTTATGCTAATATTTGTTTTGAGTCATTACCAAACGTGTATGATTCTTTTAAGGAAGATGTTTACAGAAAACAGACAAGCATAAGCCATCAAAAATTATAACAATGACTGTTTGATTGTGTTCAAAATACTAAAGGACAACTATATGCAAAAAAAAGACACCGGGGGCAGCTCCTTTAAAAACCAGCAGGGGTTGTAGAGGACAATTCTACCTTTGAGAAGTGTATTCAAAAATGGGATTGCAAAAAATAGTTAATGGCCTGAAGTTTTGACCCTAGCAGAGTCTTTCTAGAAGGCCAAATGACAAGACAACACACTTGGGAGAGAGAGGCAGCGAGCACACAGAAAAAGCAAGGGGTAAACAATGAATAGGGAGACAAAGGGGGGGGGGGTTGGAGGGAAGGGGCTGGTTTGACCACAAAAAGTTGGAAACACAAAGGACAAGATCAAAGGTGGGAAGAGGGAGCAAAAGTAATTAATTATTGAATGAGGCAGGCTTAACAAAATGGGATTGGCTGAATTGGGTATTAATAGATATTATTCTATTTAAATGCTATACCGTCAACCTCCCAACAAATCTAAAAATACCTTGATTTGGGACACGATTTGATCAACTTGGACTCCCAGACTGGAGCACTTATCAGGCTTCGCTGAGCAAGCTAGGAATTAGAGCACCTAGGCAAAAGAAAAATACTCTACGCTCTAAAAACCTTTGTGTCAAATATCATTCAAACTTTCAATGGTAAGATATTTTCAATTGAATGTATCAGCGATATCCTGCAGTCATCCAAGGAGAAAATTCAACAATTTTTCTCCACAGAAAGTGACAAAGTGCATTCAACATGAGTGGCAGTCCTCGGGGGAGTAAGGCAAGGCATTGAGTAAATTCAGCCAAGTAGGTTTGCCAGGCGGCCATGAAGCCAGGGGGATGGTCGAAGACCAAAGCTGTTCCAATATACTGCGGCACTCTAGTGTTTATATCCACACGGTCTAGCGTCTTACAGGTGTGCTTACTGGGCAAATGCATTTTGTAGCTAATATTTGAGGAAATAAATGATTGTTTTCCTAATTCTTTTTTGGGGGTTTCTTCAAATTGCCCTCTATGGATGGAGTTTAGGAGGGGGGGGGGGTAAAAATGGAAGTCTTAGGAAATGATTGCTTCAGGACTTCAGGGAATTGAATGCGGATACTGATGGATTTTTTCAATTGCAGTGTTGAGTTTAGAGTCTGGTGGGTTGTAGGGAAGTTTAGGATAACATTGCTAAGTGAATGAACCTTCAAGCTCGGATATTTGTTACTACTTTTTTGTTTTCCTTTCTTATTTTAAAGAAAAATAAAATAATAAAATAATAATAATATGCAATACTTATATAGCACTTTATCACATCCAAACTGGCATATCAAATCATTTTTATAAGATATGCAGAGCCATGTTTGAATTATGGGACCCATATATATTTATTCATTTATTCATTTATTTGGTCTTGTTTAACCAGGGTAGCCCCATCAGTTATCAAAGAACTGTTCTCCCTAGGGGCCCTGGGGTCACATGTAAAAAATACAAAATCACAGAGTACAATAAACTAAAAATAAAAACATACAGTATGATAAAAAAGGGAACCAAACATTAAAACATTTAAATAACCAGATATAAATATATACAGAGAGTAAAAGGGTTTAAAAGATAAAATATGCTTAAAAATTCAGGATAAAAAGCTTCATGCCATTTAACCAGAGTAATACCTTGTAAGGGTTTAGAAGGTGCTGCGGTGCATTCTGCTGCCAGCCATGCTAGGAATACCGAAGCGAACCCCTTCTCTTAAACAGCTAATTGAGCGAAATTATTTAAACGGGAATGCTATTTAAACTTGTTTATAATGTGTTTGTTTATCGTTTAAGTGTAGTATTGATATTTGTACACTCCTGAATTTTTCGTAATTATCTATGAAAAAAAATGAGGGGCCCAACCTCAAGGTTTTGAAAACAAAATTGAAACACTTCTGTCGTTGAAGGCATGCGTCAAAATGACAATACTTTGACGTCATGTGTGGGATGTTCCTTTGTTATACTTCCATGTTGTAACAAAGCGGCTATACAAAATGGAGCTCCCACATATGACGTAACATGAGTGATGACGTAACAGGGCTTTTTTGCGAATCTTTCTGAAAAGCACCGGAGAAGGGTATTCAAAATGATTGTTTTTTACACAATTAAATTTGGTTTAATCTTAAGTGAACTCATTTTCCTTATTGATTGAAAACATTTTAAATGAATTTCAGCAAAGATCACCTGTTGCCATTTTCGTTCAAGTAGGTCTTTAGTTAAAGGATGGTTATAGTTTTGGCGAGACAAAATCAAATGTTCACAGGTTTGCATTCCACTATTATGGTTTAAAGATAATGACGGTAAAAAGCTTCTCTTTTTCATGAATTAATAAAAAAAGCCAAGAAGCCTCGCTCCCTCCCCCTTCCTCCCCTCCCCCCTTCCTCCCCTACCCCCCTCGCCCACGGGTAATGCGTAAATGATGGGCAACTGCCCATCTTCATCAGGTCAAGCACAGTGTTGATTCTCAACCTTGAGAGTTGCAATTGGCTCTTGAGAAGTTTCGCCTGATCAGACGAGCAAGTCATCTTGCTTGGGAAGTACAACGAGGCCGTTGTACAGGGAATTGCAGTATGCGTAATGGATTTGTAGCTGGGACGATAGGGTGATGGGGGTTAACACAGTGACTAGAATGCGATATATGGCTAGGGCTGGGGACCTAATCATGGCAAGTGCTTCAATCGACATGCTTTGCCAGGGAGAGAGGGTCTTGTTGAATATTCTGCCCATGTCAAAGTTTGTGTATGTTTAGAAGAGTACAGTTTGTTTTCCGATGGCGACGGGGAAAGACAAAAATACGTGTTGCATATTTTCTTCATGGTGAAGTTTGTGTTTTCTTAAGTGAAGACAATGTAGAGGGGGGTGACTATTCAAAGTGAAAAATGATTGGATGGACGGTGGTTGGAGGACCTCTTGGGAAACGCCAACCCCAAACCTCTGAGGTTGAGATTGTTTTCTGAAACGGGGGCATGTGGGTAGGAGTGGGTGGACCTGGGTAGGAGTGGGCGGGCCTCGGGGAAATTCTGACATGAAGAAAAAGTTGGTAACTCAAAGTCATTTCATTGAGGTTTTTTTGCTTCCGACTCAATTACCCTTTCAAGTTCCTCCTTCTGATGAGTTATTCTGCCCCCGCATTAATTTTAGAACCATTTTGATCAAACCGACTTTGTTTGTTTTGCCCCGCAGGTTACGACAGATTCCTCTGAAGTTCACCAGTCTACCGATGCAAGCCAGACAGTGCAAGCTGATTGGTCTGAAACCGCCGCCTCTGTCCGCCAATGAGGGCGCCACACTGCCCAATTCTGATTGGCCTGGTACATCGGTTGACAAGATGCTGGAGCTGGTGTCCAATAAGAAGTTAATTGCTTCAGTGCAGGTAAGAGCTCTAAAAAATTGATACAAATTGATTTTGAAATTGCGTCAACAAACTGTTCCCTGAAAGAATAACACATTTAGGTTCTTTTTTTCTCGGAACGAATGTTGATAGATGAGGATATTTCATAACAAATTCACCTGTTTTTTCTTTGTTTGCATATTCCTTGCACAATACCGAAAAATCATATCATGTAAATTGTTTAATATAACGGCGAGTAATGTAAGGTAATTTCATGTTCAACAAAGTAGTCATTTCAGTGACATTTGAAACTTTGCATGGTGGGAATACTATATAGTGAGGTTTGCGGAGACACCATGTACATGAGTAGGATTTCAAACTTTGCATGGTGGAGATACAATCTAGTATAAGGTTTGCGGTAACACCATGTACATGAGTAGGATTTCAAACTTTGCATGGTGGAGATAAAATCTAGTAAAGTTTGTGGTAACACTATACTATGTACAAGAGTAGGATTTGAAACTTTGCATGGTGGAAATACAATCTAATGAGATTTGCGGAGACCCCATGTACAAACATCGTTTTTTTTAGTTGTGATGCTTCGGAAAAGAACAGGTGGTTTAATAATATTTGGATCAGTATGCTCTGGCCGTCTTCAGGAGAATGATGGACTCTGTTGCTGTATGCTGCTTTAGTACTGTTGATAATGTTTAGCTCACGCTTAAGTTTGGCTTAGCTCAATGTTGCGTGGAGGCAGGGAAACAATATAAGCTTGGCTTAGCTCAAAAATGCCATGTATGTAATTTTTTGCTGGAGCAAGCATTACATACAATGTGTAGATCTGAGAGTCAGCGATGTTAACACAATTAAGAGTCTTGAGATAATGTGTGGACTCTACACAATGTTTCCGAGAGTTAAGAAAATCGTCTCTCTTTAAAAAAAAAAAAATCCAAAATGAAACATCTCAACATTTGGTGCTTGGTATGACATGGTGTACCCCCCTCCCCCAATCCTATTGTTTCTTCAATGTGTTCTGGGAATCTCAGGAATTCTTTAGAGGACCTTTGGGGAGGTGTAGAAGAGTGGAAATGTATACATGTAGAAGTATTTTTAGAGGTGACTCCCTGAACCATCAAAGTGAAGTAAATTATTTTTAAGTATTGTCAGAGCAAAAGTCAAATCTCAAAACATTTTTCACGCTGAAATTGCGAGTGACTTTAATTATTATTATTATTATTTTTTTTTTTTTTTTTATAAAAACACAATAACAAATAAATATCTACATAGCGTATGTACCAGAGCCATTTTATTTTGTATACAATTTTGTTTTACCGGTATGTCTAATTTTCAGGTTAGCCTTCAGCAATTGAATTGATGTATGTTTATTTTGGTGCAACAAAAAGACTGGGTTGCAACAGACATTGCATGGATGCCAGTGTTTCTATAAAAAGAACTCTCCTTGTGGCACATTCTCTGTCGGCTCATGTGATTTATATTACAACAATGAAACAGCATTACAGACGTCAACAAAGTAATACAAATATAGATACAGTGCAGACAGTTTCCATGTTTTGTACAAAAATTATGTATTCAAGGAGATGTTTAAAAATAAGTATTGGACTAGCTTCCAGACTTGCCAGGAGGTGATTCCACTCCTTCTCCATAGTTGGTTATGATATTTTTTAGCTTTCCCGCTGGAGGAAAAACTCATAAATCCTTTAGAGACCATAGTGGCCAGAAACGGCTTGTACCAAAATGCCCATAGTGGCCCCAAACTGCTGCAAGATCTGATCTATTTAAACTCAACCACATATTCTTAAAGTAAAAGTCATGACCTGAATTGATTTTTTCCGATGTTTCTCATGTATAATGTTTCAAAACCAAATTTCTGTTTTATATTATTTTTTGCAGACACTTTTACAAGAAAATTTAGTTTCAAAAAATCAAAAATGAAACTGGTCTGAGCATATTGTGACTATAGAAATAAATGGTGTTTAAGAAAATTAGAAAATCAAACAAAACAAAAAAAAAAAAGTAAAATCTTGGAAAAAAAATAAAAAAAAATAAAATATAAAAAAAACAAAAAATTTGACAAAAAAAAAAAGGCTGAAAAGAGTGTTAATGAACTTAATAACTGTTGATAAATGTAAAAAACGAGCGAGAGTTGAATAATAAACAAATAAAAAAAACGCAAAAAATGAAAAAAAAAAAAGTCTGCAGGAGGCACTCATATTATGAATTTTATTCCTATCTCAACTCAATGTAGAGGATAAACAAAAAACAGCAGCAAGGGCAGGGGGTGTTAGGTAGGCCTATACACATACATACATGTACTAATATTTATAAAGTATACATCACTTAACATTAGTAGTCAATTTTTTTTTTTTCTGGTTTTTTTTTTTCTCTTTCTAATCAAAAAAAAAACAAAAAAAAGAGAGAGAATGTCTGAAGAGAATGTCCCAGAAGTGAGCATGTGGATTTTCATTTTTTGATTTTTTTTTTTACATAAAAAAAAAAAAAAAAAAAGCAGTTTTTCAACAATACTAACAAAAACATACACGAAAAACAACAAACACTGGCTGCGTGCAATGAAGCAAAGGATTGTGGGATACATTTCTGGTCTAAAAATAGTCTTAAGGGGGATTCCCCCATGACGCAAAATTAGGGCTTAGTACGATACGGATTATCACGTAGCTCGGCGTTTGTAGCGTTTTTTTTTAATACGGATTATCACGGAGGATATGGGTTAAATTGTTAAGGTCAATCCCGCCCCCTTCTATCACCTCCAACCCCACCCCCCTCTATCACCTCCAACCACACCCCCCTCCTTCCCCTCAACCCTGTTCGCAGCAGTGCATTCATTTTAAAACAGCCATTTCATACGACTGGCCAGATATCTGAGGGTATTTGTTGACCATTTTGAGCTCCCCCCCCTGACTCGATCATTCTTTCATCAATGGTTTATTAAAAGAAATTACAAATCGCAGCGTCTGTCGATTGCAAGTAAATTTTAAAAAAAAGTATTAAAACAAATTGAAGAAAGCACAATGGAAAAACAGCAAAGAGTGTAAAACAAAACAAAAAATACTAACATTGCACGAGGGAATTAGTCTTAGTAAGCTCAAAAGTAAATGCATTAAAAAGAAGCAAAAAACAACTATTGTTAAAATTATGGACAAGGTAAGGTAACAAACTGTTTGTTATTCTTATTCTTTCAGTTTTACAATGAAACTCAGGGATTTTGATTTTTAACATTTCTTGAGTTTTGGGGTGCTGGCAAGTATTATTGAAATTGAGCTATTTTATTTCATTCCAACGGCTTCCACTGGACATTATTTGTGATGGTTTTCCAAATGTTCCTGTCCAGCATGCAGTTGCCAATGTCCTCATAGGTCAGGTTGAAGTCTTCACATAGTTGGTTGATGTATGTCTTGACAGGCCTTCCACTGCTCCTCTTTCCATGTGTTAGTTGCCACAGCACCAAATCTGAAACCACTTGATCTGTACTTCACTTGCAATGTCCAGCAAATTTGAGTCTCCTTTTTTCTGATTTTTGTAGTGATTTTAGGTAATTGTCCGTACAAAACTGTATTGGGGATGTGATCTTTCCAACTTGTTTCATTAAGAAGAGTCATTTCCATGAAGGATTTACAGAGTGACTGGCAATGATTTTCTGAGGATTGAAGCTAGCCTTGTGACAGTACCTGCTCGTACGTTGTGTATGACGTTCCAAGCACTATTCGTAGAGCACGTTCAATACGGGACTTTTGATTATTAGCTAAAGCTCCACTCCACACAACTGGCGCTTATTCAGTGAACGGTCTGATGTAACATGTGAGAATGGTGAGTAAATCTTGACGTGGCACTCTCCGTTTGTATCTCGGAGATCAAGGCTGGATGGGTAATTACTCATAAAATTAATGGCAATAGAAACTTACTTGGTAAGATGTACAGCAGCTTCTGATAGTATAAAGCATTTTGAGAATCAATTCACTTTGAAGTAATGTGGTTATGGAAAAAAGATATCACTTTTTATCTCAACAAATTTGAATCTGAGAAGCATTACTGACAGTACTGTTTCTCAGATTGTGTATTCCAATTGCAGATTATTCTTTCTGTGTGGACAAACTGCTCCAGATTTTCGGCAATATCTTAAAGGGTCCATGAAATGTAATTATTGTTAATGCAATTCTTGGAGATGCACCTTTGTGTCCCATTTCGCCTTATTTTCAATTTTCGTTTTACAATTCTATCAAATTCTATTACCGGTAACAAGCAAATTTTGGGGTTCACAATTTCATTTTTTCAATAGAAATAAAACAAGTGTCTTCCTGAAATGACATCACTGCGACAGCAGGAAAATTCTTAATGTTTACAGAAAATCACTTTTCAATGAAATTAACCAAATATGGATGTCAGTTAGTTTTCATACACATATAAGGGGAATAGGGGATTAGGAAATAGCTCAAAATATATTCCCAAGAAATTGTTACTTCAGGGGCCCTTTAAAAACACTACCACCTTTTGAAATGAAATGTTTACAGTTTAGTTGTATGGTATATCTCTACAACTATATAGGATTGAAACAAACAGTGGGTTCCTATTACTAAATGTATACAATCCATTTAATTCAGACACCCTAATTAATCTGTTGTGTCTAAAGGAATTCATGCGAGCATTTTGAACTTCAACTGTAAATTGTTAAATGTTTCGTTTTCGGTAAGAATACTACTTGCTCACACACTAAAACCACAGCTCCTAAGTCTCTCAAAAAGGAACTCAGTAGAATTGCCATCCTATGTAGCTACACCATATGGAATGCTCGCCACGAACCATCTTGGGGGTCTACTGACCAACCGCACCTGCGACTGCAGTTATTGTTCTTAGAAGTTAAAGTTATTTTTGTTGCTCATTTTCTTTTCTCTCGGTGTTATGTCTTGCGTATATTTTTGTTTTGTCTGCCCTGCACTGTACCATGGCCAACTTTGTTGACCATGATAAATGACCTGGGTTTAAAAGTGTGCTTTCTTTATCCTTTGCCTATTGATATTTTGTATATATTGATTTGCTCAATAAAGATTGATTTACCACCTAATAATAATATCAAGTTTCTACATAAGGCTTTATCCACTGGTGTTTCAAACACATTTTAATTTTATTATATTTATTAAGCATGTTAAGTTTTTAAATTTGTTGTTATGAAACACATTTATGAAGCACCTTAAAAGGGTTTTCAAGGTGCTGCCCAGGGCCCAATTTCATAAAGCTGTTAAGCACAAAATTCTACCTAGCAAATTGTTTTGCTAAGCAAGAAATGAGTGGGGTACCAGACCCAGCAATGGTAACTGTATGGTATTCAGGCTGGTAACTTATTGTTGCTAAGAAAAAGTTTTGATGTGCTTAGCAAGTTTTTGTGCTTACAGGCTTTATGAAATTGGGCCCCGGTCATGACATTGGTGCCCTTTCAGAAAATTAATCCCATTAATCCCCCAGACTTACTCTGACTCTCTGAGGTAGCCCCTGCTCCTTCAGAGCTGAAAGTCCATCCCGTTTACTTGTTGGAGCAATTCTCACAAGGTCGTTAGAGACTGAAGAGCCAAATTAGCTTGTCATCAGTCATGTTGACAGAGTCACTCTACAATGACAGCAATAAGCAGTTTCTATTGGACTCAGATCAATATTGACATTGTATGGTTTATTGACATGCCAATAATTCTCAACAGAATTGTATTCTGAATATTCTCTCTATGTAAATTGGACGGCTTAAAAGACCACTTGAGGTTCAAGGTGGGTTTTTTTTTGCTTTGTATTCTTTCTAAATTGACTTAAGAGGCAACAAGTTCAGATATTAGACAATTTGGCGTCTTGTCATCAGGCTTTTGACAAGGAACCTGTTCTGCAGTGTAAAAAAAAGGAGATAATTAATTATTGGCTTACCAGATTCACCTGTGAGTACTGATGGTTTCCTTAAAGGCCCTGTACACTATTGGTAAGATCGAAAAACACAACGTTCACAGATTCACACATAACTTACATGATTTAAAGTAAGTAATGGTAGAAAGGGTTCCTTAAAATATGTCTGCCTAAAATGCTATCGTTTCTGAGAAATGAGAAAAACAATAGTTGTTATCACGCGGGGTAATTTAAAAAAAACAGAAAACACATAAGGTCTCTTTTCACTATTTTTCTCGTGACCTCGATGACCAATTAAGCTCAAACTTTCAGAGATTTGTTTGTTTGTGCATATGTTGAATCACACAAAATGTGGACACTGATTTTGAGCTGTTACCAAAAGTGTACCTTTAAAGGTAGGGTCATAGATTGGTAAATACTCAACAAATTTATGACCAGCTGCTGATAGTATAAACTATTTTGAGAAAGGATTCTCTTCGAATAGGCCTAATGGTTTGGATAAATTTTCAACCCCAAAACATTTGAATCTGAGAAACGATTCATGCATGAATCATTTCTCAGATTTCTGAGGGTTTGTGTTCGTTCGCGAATGCTGAGGCTGGAGATGCGGTTGGTACCCACTTTCACCCTCCTAAACATGGATGGATTCGATGTTCTTGTGAAAATACTGTGCAAATTTTGCTGTTTTCTCAGAAAGTAGACACTGTAATCAGGTGAACCTTTCACATGTGACTTTTACTGTATCTTTCTTTATAATTTTGTCTATAAATCAGCATTACCTAGACAAAAACCAATCTATGACCGAACCTTTAATTGGGTCTTTGTGTCGTGGCTGAGCGGTCTAGTGCATCGGATTCAAGTTCTGATGGCTGAATCATCGGAGTGTGGGTTCGAATCCCGGTCAGGACACTTATGTCCTTGGCGCTTAACCATCAAGGCACTTGCCATAATTGATTCTCTTAACCCAGATGTATAAATTGGAACCTGGCTGACATAGTATTGTGTTGAATTAACCTCTTAACGTTGATTTGACCAGTTAGTGCTGGGGATCTTCATTTTCTTTCCTTCTACCCAGACGGGATTATTTTCTCTGAATTGCCGAAAGCATTTTTCTTTGAGAGTATCACTGGCAGAAAGAAACGCTGACTTGACAAAGCCAAGTGAAAAAATATGTCATCCTGATTTAACTGGTTAAGCAGCTTGGGGTTGTATGCTCCCCAGGGAGTCTTGATTGGTGATGACGTTCATTTTGTTAACGTAGTCGCCGATATTGAGAAGAGATATCTGTATCACACAATTATCTGACTCAAAGCTGTTTTGATCCAGATTCATAGACTTGCCTAGTCCCTCCGAGCCAGTCTATGTTGCACCCCCTGCAAGGTTTTAAACAGCTGATTAAGACCAAGTCACTACTCTTTTATTCCCATTCATAAATACCCTTTTTGGGAAAAAGCGTAATAACGTTGGTAAATCTGTACAACTTTTCTGTAGATTTTCAATTTCTGTCGCATCCTCAGGCTCCGTTTCACTAAGGGTCAAAATTGCATTGACACTCAAAGGTTGTGCATACGCGTGCGTGCTAATATATTTGTATTTTGAGTACCAGTATGTATTAATTGCGTTATTAGTAATATAGCGCCTGTGTCAGCTTGCGCGCCAGGCGTATGTTTTAACACTTCTCACCGTGTTTATATCGCACGTTTTAACATGTCCATGTGATCTCCTCTCAACCAATCAGAATGGATAAACTGTCCCGGGTATTTATGAATAGAGGTCAATAGGACTATAACAAGTCAGTTTGATACTTTGCAAATGTTATCATCTTAAAATTGATAATCATAAAGACATTTATTTATCTCCAAATGTATTTGTAGAAAAGCTTCTGGGCGCTTTACAATAGACCCCTTGCCTTGGCAGCCATCGCTGAGGTCAAACAAAATTGACATGTGTATGCGCCGCGCACAACTCTCGGCCAACTATAGGTTTGCATTGAACTCAGTGAGGGTGCTAATTGGGTCTTGTGACGTCACATGCAAGGGGTCTATAAAGTCAAACACAAGAACAGTACAACTTGAAACAAAAACTAGATATTACACTTGTGAATTCTCAGTTTTTCTCCTGATTCCAGGATATTCTCAAAACCTCCTTGAGCCTTCAAGTTTTCTTAAAAGAAGTAAAGCAGTCACCAAAGGGAGAAAGAAATAGTCCACATTGCGTGCAAACCTGTAGTTTTGTATTTCTGGTGATGCACAGAGTCTGTAAACCTCCTGAATTGTAACATCTGGGAGGTTCTGGGTCTAGAGTAAAGGGGGAACCCAGGCCCGAAAGCCATCGGGAATCATCACATCCGCCCAAACAGATCCCTAGAAACATCAACCTCGTCCCCATGGTTTACTTTATTTTCAACCATGTTTACAATAGTAAACCCTGGGAGGGAAACTCCTTACTTGGACCCTGATTGGACAACGACTGGTGTACAAAAGTCTAACATAAACATGTTAGTTGTACTCATTCAGTATTCACCATGTTCACAGCCAGACTATTCTAATTTGCATACGTATCCAAATATTTTGGATATGCAAATGATCCAATGCCAGGGTGAGAGAGCGGTCAACCTTTTACTGCTCGACACACCTTGGGGACGAGGTTGTAGAAACATTTGCTCAGGAAAATACTAGAGTCAGACATATCAGAAAAATCACATGAACCCCAGGGTTAAAATCATTGTTAAATTTTAAAACCATAGACATGCATATGATTGACTACATACCATTGACTTATAGTTAATCATAACTTCTTTTTTTAAATTAATATAACGGTGTATAATAAAGAAAAACAGCATATTTATCAATATTAAAAAGAACACAGTCCCGTAACAAGAAGGAAGAAAACAAGTTATCAAATTATGAGGATCCCCGGAATAGAGAAATTTGAAAGCGCCACATCTCCGAGATCGATCTAGAGAGCGCATTCAGAAGCAAATTACAGCAATCGAAAAGACACTGTCTACTATGAGATTGTCATCTGTTCAATTCTCTAGATAAACATACCCAACATGCCCAAGGGCTCGCATTGTTGCTTGTGCAAAGTATGAACGGTTCGTCAGAAGGATAGATGTTCTTAAACTAAATGTTCAGTAATAGACCGCAAGGGAAACTGACTGGGTAATTTTTAAACAATTTAGGGTTGAACAAAGACAAATTGGCTAGAGTGGGACTTGAACCTGTGACCTCCGGATTAATGTGCTGGCACTCTATTAATTGAGCTATCTTGCCCTATTGTTGACAAAATAGGGAGACCACCAACATTAGGGCTAGATAGCTGAGTTGGTAGATCGCTGGCACCTTAATCTGAAAGTCGCAGGTTCAAGTCCTGCTCTATTGTTTTTTCTCTTTGTTCAATCCTAAATTAACTTAATGTTGTGTAGATTCTCCTTTTTTCTATTCATGTATTTGTTTATTTTTAATTATTATTATTTATTATTTGTATACTGTACATTTTGTTTGCTCTTGTGTTTTTACCCATACGCTGATGTGTTTTAATCACTTTATGATCAGTACTATTTTGAGTCATCTGGGAAAAATCCACAGGCATATTACTCGGATGGGATTCCAACACACAACCTTTGCCATTCTGGACCAGATGTCTTACTAGGGGTCGATTTCACAAAACTCTTCCTAACTTAGGACTAGTCCTAGGCAATGCTAAGAGATAGGACTAGTCTTAAGTTAAGACCAGTTACTGGTCCTAATTTCAGATAAGACTAGTCTTATCTCTTTGTGAAATCAGCCCCTGTACTAGCTAGAGGCAGTTTGAGTCCTATGTTTCAGCTGTACATTTCTTGTTATCGTTTTTTGCTTGTCGGTAAGGAGTTTTTTTGGTATCTGCCTGTTTTTTAATTTGTTTTGTTTTTTGTTTTTTGTTTTCCAGTGGGGGGAGGTTAGATGTCGGTGGAATCAAAAGATTAGTTCCTTTGACAATGCTTCCATTTTTAGATGTTCCCATGTGACCTTTCTTTCAGGTATCTAAGATGTCAATGACATTCAGTAAAGAGAGTCTCCTTTAAGCTTCCTTTTAGAGTTGAAATTGAAAAACTGCACTGGATTTCCGGCTGCCTTTATTTTAATAATTTCTTCTTTTTTTTTCAGTCAAAAGAGACAAACATGTTTATCTCAAAACTAATGAAGAATCCATTTTTTCTTGCTGTGTGGGTTGATAAAGCTTTAGAGTGGAATCACTCATACAAGCTTTGTATACTTTGTTTGTTTTGGGCTTTTGTCCGTCTTCTTGATGATTCTAATGGCGGTTTTAAGATGACACGAGAGAACCTCTAAAAGAGTTTCTTAAAAAACCTCCTTGTTGGTTTCCGGAGTTCAACAGGGTTCATTCACATTACATGTAGAATTATCATTCCTACTCCCCCCCCCCCCCCAAGTTGCTTGTCAAAAAGACTTCAAGAGCCATTCATTTGAACAATCTCTTCCACCGGAATATTAAAAAAAATAAAAAAAATACAATCCACTCTGACTCAATTAAGAAATGAGTGATAAATTCAATATGATATGAAAGCTATTTTCCTCGGAATTGTCCTTTAGATCTTTAGAATCAATAGGATGGGATACTAGACTTTAATATCAATGACCTCGGGGGAACTACCGGTGTGGTGCATGGCAGGCAGCCCCATGTAAACTGCATATGATGGCTTTTATAAGGGGAAAAAAACACCTGACATTTCAGATTACACTGGAATTGCTGGATTAATATTTTAAAAATTTGTATCCTTGTCAGACAAAAATGTATGTGAAAAATGTTAACTAAACTTGGATTTTTGGGGGAAATAATTTTTGGGATTACTATACTGTTTCGTATGGATGAATTTTTGAGTTGTTAGGGTTTTTTTTAGACGATTCAAAAACATCAGAGGAGGGAAATGCTAAAAGGTGATCTTGGTCAGGTAACCATGGGTTTTTTTCTTTCTTTCTTTTTTCTCAAAGATAAACTTTAGGAACCGAAGTTCAATTAAGTGCAGTTAAATAGAAACATAAACTTGTTTTAAAGAAACTCAGTTTTAAACATTATTGGCATAAAAAATTCAAATTTGTAGCAACTTTGAATATTTAAGTATTTTTACAAAATAGCTTTTCTGGATCTCTGGAACTACAAACATTGAACACAGCAACAGGGAGGGTATATCTTTGGTAATTACTCCCAAATTATGACCATAAAAACTGACTTGGTAAGAAGCACTGCAGCTGTTGATATTGATAACATTTTCATGCATGAAACATTTCTCAGATTGTGTATTCCAATTACGGATTATTCTTCCTGCATGGACATTACCGCTCCAGATTTTCTGCAATATATCGAAAACGCTACCACCTTTTGAAATGAAATTTTCACAGGTTAGTTTTATTGTAAATAATATCTACATTTATATAAGATTAAAACAATCGAACGTTTTCAAAAACAAAAGGTATACTTTGCCTTAGAAATACAATAAAAATCACATGTGAAATTTTCAGCTGAACACAGTGTCTACATGTTGAGAAAACAGAAAAAAACTGTCATGGTATTTTCACAAGATAATCAAATCCATCCACATTTAGCAAGGTGACAGCAGGTATTAACCGCATCTCTGGCCGCAGCATTCGCAAGTCGACACCAATCCTCCGAAATCTGAGAAACGATTCATGTATGATTCAATCAAATGTTTTTATTGATTTATAATCAACAGGGGCGTTTCAAAGAAAGTAATTTCGCAGGATGCTTACTATCATTAACATCTTTATAACAAGAAAGTTTTCAGATAGAAATAACATAATTATTTAGTAACTTTTTTTTTTTTTTTTTTTTTTTTTTGGGGGCATTGCCTTTTGTATGACCCTACCTTTAATGGCCTAGAGGTCTTTGAAAAAAAAAACACTGATTTATGTTGTTTGTGATGGCTTTAACCCTTTCATGCACCATTTATTTTAGCGATAAATTGATCATAGCCTATGGGCACATTAATTGTTTACTCGTTTTTGTGTGCATATGGTGACCCCCAAAAAAAAAACAAAAAAAAAAAACAGGTCAATAGCACCCTCAAGAGTCCTCTTTCCCATTCTGAAAAACTGTGTGGCCAGTCGATTTGTATTTTCCGTGTTACAACTATTTTTTGAGGGATTAAAACCGGTCGCTAGCGACCGGTCGGTGTGTGAAAGAGGTAACAATGCTTAAAATTAAAATAGATTAGCTTATTAATTCCCATTCTTCATATACTTGGTTCTTAAAAGGATCCATACATTAGGCCAACAAAAATTGATTGTTGGTTTCCCGTTGTTCTTTCTGTGGAAATCGAGCCATGCAAAGAACAACCATGGGGGTTGGTTGCCCTTACCTTTTTCAGTGATAAGACAGAGCAAGACCACTTAGCTTGTCCTTTCACTTATCCATTGTCTAGTGTTTGGCAGGTCACTGTGAAGGAAGATTGCTGGATGTAGCCATCTATTGTTAGTGGAATCACAACAAGCAGAAGAAGACACACAAAAACGTGAACACTAGCCGATTGGAATTAATGTACTCTTCCAATAACCAATGATGTTCCATCCCTTTATGATGCGTTTCTTGAAAACTAGAGAATTGGAATGAATGTATTCTTCCATAACCATCCCTTAAAGGCACTGAACACGTTTGGTAATTGTCAAAGACCAGTGTTCTCACTTGGTGTATCCCAACATATGCATAAAATAACAAGCCTGTGGAAATTTGGGCTCAATTGGTCATCGAAGTTGCAAGAAAATGATGGAAGAAAAAACACCCTTGTTGTACAAATTTGTGTGCTTTCAGATTAGGAATAAAAACTTCTTGCAAGAAGTTTTTATTATTTTAGTGAGAAATTACCTCTTTCTCAAAAACTACTTTACTTCAGAGGGAGTCGTTTCCTACAATGTTTTATACTATCAACAGCTCTCCGTTGCTTGTCACCAAGTAAGTTTTTATGCTAATATTTGTTTTGAGTCATTACCAAATGTGTACGATACCTTTAATGATATGTTTCTTGATAACTATAGGATTTGAAGGATTTTACTCTTCCAAAAACCAACGCTGTATCCCTTTATGATACCTTTCTTGGAAACAAGGGGTTTGGAATGAATTTATATTTTCCAAACATCGTTGATCTTTCTCTCTTTACAGATACACATTCTAAAACATCCTCCCCCCCCCCCCAAGAAAGTTCAAGCATGATCTGTAATGGACTATACACCCTTTGGGATTTTCATGTTAAGTAACAAAAACATTCCAGGGCAGATTGCAAATGGACCTTCCCCCCTTGCTGTATTTACAAAGCTCCTCTTCTTTTTTGATTGATTTGTGCCTCCTGCATCTTTCTTCTCTTCAAAAATAAGGGCCAAGAATCCTGGGGGTGAAAAACATACAAAGAAAGTGCATTTTTCAAGGAAACATTTGAGTCGAGAATGATGTTTGCCTTCGCCATGTTTGTTTTTAGCTTGTTCATGTCTGCCCTAAGTGTAAGTCCTGTCACCGGTCCCCTGTGATATTATAATTTAGCTACTAATAGACTATACAAGTCACATACCAATTTGACTGGCCTGGGACCTATTAAGGATGCTTGGTCCGATTTTTGGCCCCGAGAATTTAGATTTAAATTTTTTTAAAGCAATTATTTTATAATTTGACAACTCAATGTTTTGATCAGTATTTGCTCTGATTGTCTTCAGGAGAAGTTATGTCTGTTAAAAAATGTACTGGAATTACCAGTGGTGTACCATCCCTTTATGATATGTTTCTTAAAAACTAGAATATTGGAATGAATGTACTCTTCTAAAAACCAGCAATGTACCATCCCTTTATGATATGTGCGTTGTAAACTAGAGGAATGGAATGAATGTACTCTTCCAAACACAAATGATGTATTATTCCACATTTTATGATTTGTGTGTAAACTATATAGAGGACTGGAACGGATGTACTCTTCCAAGAAAAAACTGATGTACCATCCCTTTATGATATGTTTCTTGAAAACTAGAGGATTGGTATGAATGTACTCTTCCAAAAACCGATGATGAACCATCCCTTCATGATATGTTTCTTGAAAACTAGAGGATTGGAATGAATGTACTCTTCCATAAACCGATGATGAACCATCCCTTTATGGTATATGTTTCTTGATAACTAGAGGATTGGAATGAATGTACTCTTCCATAAACCGATGATGTACCACCCCTTTGTGATATGTTTCTTGAAAACTAGAGGATTGGAATGAATGTACTCTTCCATAAACCGATGATGTACCATCCCTTTATGATATGTGTCTTGAAAACTAGAGGATTGGAGTGAATGTACTCTTCCATAAACCGATGATGTACCATCCCTTTATGATATGTGTCTTGAAAACAAGAGGATTGGAGTGAATTTACTCTTCCAAAAACCAAAGATGTACCATCCCTTTATGATATGTGTCTTGAAAACTAGAGGATTGGAGTGAATGTACTCTTCCATAAACCGATGATGTACCATCCCTTTATGATATGTTTCTTGAAAACTAGAGGATTGGAATGAATGTACTCTTTCAAAAACCAATGATGTACCATCCCTTTATGATATGTTTCTTTAAAACTAGTGGATTAAAATGAATGTACTCTTCCAAAAACCAATGGCGTACCATCCCTTTATGATATGTTTCTTGAAAACTAGAGGATTGGAATGGATGTACTCTTCCAATAACCAATGATGTACCATCCCTTCATGATATGTTTCTTGAAAACTAGAGGATTGGAATGAATGTACTCTTCCATAAACCATTGATGTACCATCCCTTCATGATATGTTTCTTGAAAACTAGAGGATTGGAATGAATGTACTCTTCCATAAACCGATGATGCCCATCCCTTTATGATATGTTTCTTGAAAACTAGAGGATTGGAATGGATGTACTCTTCCCAAAACCGATGATGTACCATCCCTTTAAGATATGTTCCTTGAAAACTACAGTATTCGAATAAAAATACTCTTTCCAATAACCGATGATGTAACATCCCTTCATGATACGTTTCTTGAAAACTAGAGGATTGGAATGAATGTACTCTTCCAATAACCATTGATGTACCATCCCTTCATGATATGTTTCTTGAAAACTAGACCAGTGGAATGTATGTGCCATCTCAATACAACTGTCACATCACATCTTCAAAGGGCTGCAAAAAGAACCGAGGTCTTCCCTAAGTACCTTCACTAACCAAAAGATTAATCCTCTCCTCAAAGTATCCAAATTATATCAATGGACATACCTAACGCCCTTGTACTGTCTGGTATGCCCCCCTACTCTTAGCAAATTGGGCAAACATAAAAGGTGATGAAGACGCACAATTGATACGGGTCGTCAATGCAACTAAATGAAGCCATACAATGGTAGGGCCTAAAGAAAGAGCAGCCCAAGGAAAGTCGTAAGAAACGATGTGCAATCTTGTGATTCAAGAAAACGGAGATTGAAATTGTGAGCTTTTCTCAGTCTCCGAGGTTGAATTCAGCCTATGAAGGGACAAGTATAACTCAAGATTAAATCTTGCTACTTAAGTATTACAGCCATGCATCGTTGTCTATTTAAAATATTTCTTAAAAAAATGAAGCTTTTTTACTGCTTATGGGTTGGATGTTGTCAGGGCTGGACTGCAGGCCTGATGCCAGTGAATTTTGCCTCAGTTTGCCTGATTTTTGCCAGTTATTTTTGCCAGCCAAGTCCAACATTTCTGTATTTGTCAATTAGTTACTAATAATAATAGTAGTGGCCATTTATAATGCGCCATGTCTGTCTAAAAGACACTCCTGGCGCAGGAGAGATGTAGAAACAAGTGGGCCTACAATGAGTTACAAAGATGACAATTTAAGCACAAAAATAAGTCTATTATTATTATTATTATTATTTATTTGTCATAAACAGCACAAAATGTACAATAAATTAATAATTGTACATAATAATAATTGTGATAAAAGGAGCGATAAAGCAAATCAATATTTTAAAAAAATACTACAAATTGAACAAAAATACACAGAATCTAAACATCCTAAAAGGGCCAATACAACAATAAATACAGATAACTATGGATGAAAAAATGTCCAAAAAAAACAGCAACAGCTATATGGGTCAAGGGCGGCAAAAGTAAAAATAAACTACTATTACCCGACCCACAGGTATGCAGTCCCGCACATAACAATACCACAGTGTGTATACAAATAATTAATTTGTTGGCTTTTAATCTGAATAATGCCTTTCAGTTCTGTTGGGTATCGAAGAGTACTAAAAAACAAAATGAGGATAAGTTTTTTCTTTTAATAGCGCTTGATCAAATCAAAACAATATGCTGTATTTATGGGGGGTTTCCTCCTTTTGATTCTGGTCTTGTTAAAGGCACTGAACACGTTTGGAAATTGTCAAAGACCAGTGTTCTCACTTGGTGTATCCCAACATATGCATAAAATAACAAGCCTTTGAAAATTTGGGCTCAATTCGTCATCGAAGTTGCAAGAAAATGATGAAAGAAAAAACACCCTTGTTGTACATTTGTGTGCTTTCAGATATGAATAAAAACTTCTTGCAAGAAGTTTTTATTATTTTAGTGAGAAATTACCTCTTTCTCAAAAACTACGTTACTTCAGAGGGAGTCGTTTCCTACAATTTGTTATACTATCAACAGCTCTCCGTTGCTTGTTACCAAGTAAGTTTTTATGCTAATATTTGTTTTGAGTCATACCAAACATGTACGATACCTTTAAAAAAAGCCTGGTCCAATAAAATAATTGAGTTTCAATATCTGCGGACTTGTAGATTTTTCTCTCATAATTTGAGCCCTGAAAAGTGTTTCTGGCAGAAGGTCATACAAGCTTTATGTACCAGCCACCCCGACGACATGATCTGAGCATCGGTAAGTATCCATGCCAGATGTTGTAAGGTTTCACAGTAGTTTATTCGCCCAAGGCAAACAAAAAGAAGAAGACTTTTTGTCTCTTCTGGTCACATCTCAAGAGTGACATCTCGGGGTAATTTGTATTGACCACAAAGGAGAGTTCCTTTATTCTGTTGTTGTTGTTGTTTAGCTTGTTTCACTCCAGTGCCCGAGGAAGACCCCCTCTCTAGAATATTAAGCCGGTCTCTTGAGTAATACATGACAACAACAACAAGATCCAAGGTGACGGCTGATGGCTCATTTGATCAGTGGGATTGTATGGCATTCATTTTTAGAGTGCAGTTTCAGGCCTGGAATTACACGAAGGCCACAGAGACCAAACTCTGTTGCCCCCTCGTCATCGCCTTGGTGCCCCTTCAAAAGTTTCCCATAGACTTTTCCAGTGGAAATGCCCTTTGCAAAATGAAAATTGCCTTGCCCTCTCAAAGATGAAATTCCGGGCCTGCAGTAACTCTACTTTGAGAAGGGAAAAGATGTACGCATAAAAGAGTTAAAAAGCCACTGGAGGAAAGAGGCGACAAAAGAAGGAAATTTGGAAAGAAAATACTAGAAGAAACTGAACATGATGGACTCGGATTCCTCCTTCAAGACAGAAAAGGATCTATCTGGTTTCTAACGCCGCCCTCCGGTCAACCTGTGTTTTGCTTGCACTGCAATGGAACCGTCAAGATCAAGTATAAAATTAACACTCAGGTCATTATAAATGAGAAATCGTGTCAATGTCGTGGAACAAGCGTCACCCTGACAAAACCATGCTCGTTTCACCCATGATTGAAGACCGGTTGCTAAAGTGCGTTTGGCATTAATAGCCGTTGGCTTGTTCGTGCGCAAAGTTATGCGGGCGCTAATAATGCATAACGCAATCAATACAGATACGGTACTCAATGTCAAATCTACTGATTGATTCCCGCCTGTCGTCGGGAACACGTTGCAGAAGTAGGAATTTTTCTTCTCTTGTGACTGTTGTTTTTTCTGACGGCGACTGATGCTGATTGTCTTAACGTCATTGTAGTTATACACAGGTCGTAAACAATCGTTGACTGACATGTTCCCGACGGTCTAAGCTCAGGCACAGCATCATCCTGAAAAGTCGGTCATGGACAGTTTTTGTGTCATCGCAAGGTAAACCTGTGATCAGCTTTAGATATACCTTTTAGGTAGCCATGGGAACAGGTGTCAAGTTCATCTCAACAGGTGCTCCAAATTTGGCAACATCAGCATCAGGTTGTTTTCATTTTTGCACATCTAGTTTGCCTCACGGCAAGTTTGATGAATTTCCTTGCATTTTGATTTACAATAAATGGACACAATTTGTCAGCATGACTGCCCTCCGCTCAAATCAAGACTTAGCTTTTGAATTTACAAATGGCAGCAAATTGCCAAATGAAACATACCATTAATTTTTTTGTTTATCTATTACATTGACCGTGGGTATGCTCAAATAGTTAAATATGGTTTGCATTGAGGCCTTGTTTACATTAGGCCACATAAAAAAAAATTGTTGATCGTCCCCGCCCGACCCAACAAAACCCCCCGACCCCATTTTTTTTTTTTTTTTTTTTTTATCATAAAAACTGTATTTTGTATGATCTTTTCAGTCAAATTTGGCTCCCAGATTTTTCAGCTGATATTTTTTAAAAATCCATAGGTCGGAAATAGATGATTGAAGAAAGATTATTCATGTTGGCAAAACAAGAAAAATTCTTCAAATATTTAGGGGGCCTACTTAGGCTGCGTTTTAGTTTTTTGAAAATGTTTACAGAAAAAGTCATCTAGGATTTGAAAGGGTTTAACAAAACAATTAAAAACACCAAAATCACACAAACCCTTTGTTTTATAGTGATTATGATGATATCTTTATTCTTTATTTCATATTTTGCAATGTCAAAAAAAAAAACAACAAAAAACGCCCTCCCTCCCCACTTCCCATAAAAAAAGGACGATCAACAATTTTTTATTTTTATGTGGCCTTACTACATGAATAATTTAAGCAACGATTCAATTCAAAATTTAATTTCTACAAAAAACGGTTGCAGAATAGTAAATATGTAAAATGCTTATGTTTTTTAATAACTAGTCATCGCATTGAGACAGAGATTAAATGATACGCTGGATTGAAGTATTTTTTTAAAAGGTTTCTAAGTACACCATTATCAAAAATCTGTTTAAAAAAACAACATTATTTGACAATACTCATTGCGTTTTAGCTTGTGCAATTATGTTGACACCTTTGTTTTTTATGTTGCTGTCGTTTTAAAGTCTTCCCTTTTACAACATGCCCCTGGGCATTTTATCAAAATTTAAAATGGCAAATTGTTTGTGTTGCGTGTTTGGTTAAATTAAATTAAGTTCCTATGTTATTACATGTTTATGGGTGTGCAATTTTAACAAAACAAATTATTAATGGCTAGAGGGACAACATGCTCTTTGACTGGAGACATTCCTGCATAGGTAATGGGAAAAGGGTTTTTTAATCTTGGAGTGAATTGGTCAATCTCTAAACCCCCTAAATCTATCATTGGTTTTGCCTAGTTATGATGGATTAAGACGGATTAATACTTTAACCACGTACTGCATCTCTTTGGAACTCCTTGCCTGGTGCATTTTTCCCTCCATCCTACAATCTAGACTGTTTTAAGAGGAATATCAATTTCTTACCTCCAGCTCTCCTGAATTATTGTCACATTTAGTAATTTTTCTTCTTGTAGCCCCTTACCAAGAGTGGTTTTTAGCCTTGTTTGGGGTGAACTTGCATATTTTTTTTTTTTAAACCAACCAAGTTTTATAGCCAAGTTTTTTTATCATTACATAAACAGTATTTATATAATGGATGTTAAGTTTGCATCAGGGATAAAAAATTGTTTTTACCCTTACCTCGATGTGTATGTAAGCACTGTATACTCAGTACTTTCCCGAGTTCTGTGAAAAGTAATCCATAGGCAAATCACTCGGATGGGATTCTAACCCACGACCTTTGCATTGCTAGAGCAGATGTCTTACCACTAGACCACCGAGCTAGCCCGGTGGCTAGAGGCTGTTTGAATCCTATGTTTTAGCAGCGAGTACCGCAACTATTTAATAGATGTTAATTTTGCATCAGGGATAAAGAATCTAATTTTTTTTTACCCTTATACCAATGTGTATAAGCACTGTGAAAATATAGGATTTGAGGCATTGCATGGTGAGGTATCAATATATATTTGGTTTGCAGTAACACCATGTGTATCTCTAATTGCTAGGTAGATTTTGTTCTTTGAGAACTTGTCTTGCTTTTTGTTTTACTGCCTCAGAGCAGAATATTCGGAATTCGGGAGACTTCTCAGTTCTGAAAAGAACTGTCCTGCTTATTAACTACTACCTGGGCGGAAGGTAGGAAATCGGGCGGGACTACTACTTTCGCTATGTGGATCGGGGGGACTTCTTGTTAATAATTACACTGCCGCGGAGTGAGTCTAAATAGGTCTCAACGTTTCGACTAGCTTGCTCTAGTCATCGTCAGACAATCGTCAGGAGAAAATATAACAAACTAAACATATTGACTGGGTTTGTATGAACATGTTTCAGTATATACCAATTTTTTCATGTGAGAGGCATTTGAAGGCTGTGTTCCTATTCTCAGTTATGAAAGACATTTTCATTTCAATGGAATATTGTTTCCTCTCGTGTGCATATTTGCCTTTTTGTTTCGGCGCTACAAACTCTCAAGTTAAGTCTCGGGAGAAATAATAGCGAAAGATAGGTATGCGCTGCCTCTCACAGCGCCTCGCCGTTACTAGACGAGAGGTGTTTGTTCACCGTCGATGTTCATCAGCCCTTCAACAAACCGAATAAGATTTTACACATCCGCAAGAAAACTAAACATGCTAAAGACAAATTGACATAAATTAAGGTTTCAATATGGCTAAGTTCCAAGTGATCTGCCAAGTCGTGTGTCGTCCCCCCCCCCCCCCCCCCGGTCTGTGGGCAGCTGTTTCAGCACTTGTTTCGGAAAATCAGTGAATAGTGAGTCCAGAGTGATGATCTAATAGACACTCGTGATTGTGTGTGACATGAAGTATCGTTAGAGCTCTGACTGAAATTAGCTTGTAGTTCACAGACTGACACAGTTTTGACTTTGCTGAACTGGCGAGAAAATGTGTAAGAGATGATGTGAATGGTAGTGACAAGAACTAAGCCTTCGCTATCTGTCTTTTTTTACTGTAATATTTTGTCTTTGTAAACTTGACTTGTTTAGTCTTCGGACTATAGTCCAGTTGTTTTTTAATTGTACAGTAAACCAAGTTGAATTGAATTGCTGCCCCCCCCCCCCCCAATTCATGTACGGTTGCCCCCATTTGAAATCTTGGCTTTTGAGATTGGCAATCCCCCAATGCGATAATTTCAATGTTTTTAAAATTGTTTTTCCATTTACACGCAAACAATGTATTTGTTTTTACACTCACGCCAGATTGTCTTATAAAAAAATAGTAAGGTACATAAAAAAGGCGCTGAAGGGGGCTAAGAAAAAGGAAAATAGAAACTTGGCCAGAAGTGCCCCCCCCCCCTTAAAAGGGTGGTGCACCTACTTGTGCGCCACTAAAATGTTACCCTAGTTATGGCGCTGGATGCTGCCTGTCACTTTGTTGGTGTTTATAAACTTTGAATAGATCTGTAAATAAACCCTTACATATTGGTTGATTTTGAAGGATTGAGGCAGTAGGGATCCTAAGTACATAAACTCATATTGGTTGATTTTGGAGGATTGAGGCAGTAGGGATCCTACATAAACTCATATTGGTTGATTTTGGAGGATTGAGGCAGTAGGGATCCTACATAAACTCATATTGGTTGATTTTGGAGGATTGAGGCAGTAGGGATCCTACATAAACTCATATTGGTTGATTTTGGAGGATTGAGGCAGTAAGAATCCTACATAAACTCATATTGGTTGATTTTGGAGGATTGAGGCAGTAGGGATCCTACATAAACTCATATTGGTTGATTTTGGAGGATTGAGGCAGTAGGGATCCTACATAAACTCATATTGGTTGATTTTGGAGGATTGAGGCAGTAGGGATCCTACATAAACTCATATTGGTTGATTTTGAAGGATTGAGGCAGTAGGGATCCTAAGTACATAAACTCATATTGGTTGATTTTGGAGGATTGAGGCAGTAGGGATCGTACATAAACTCATATTGGTTGATTTTGAAGGATTGATGCAGTAGGGATTCTACATAAACTCATAATGGTTGATTTTGAAGGATTGAGGCAGTAGGGATCCTACATAAACTCATATTGGTTGATTTTGGAGGATTGAGGCAGTAGGGATCCTACATAAACTCATATTGGTTGATTTTGGAGGATTGAGGCAGTAAGAATCCTACATAAACTCATATTGGTTGATTTTGGAGGATTGAGGCAGTAGGGATCCTACATAAACTCATATTGGTTGATTTTGAAGGATTGAGGCAGTAGGGATCCTACATAAACTCATATTGGTTGATTTTGAAGGATTGAGGCAGTAGGGATCCTACATAAACTCATATTGGTTGATTTTGAAGGATTGAGGCAGTAGGGATCCTACATAAACTCATATTGGTTGATTTTGAAGGATTGAGGCAGTAGGGATCCTACATAAACTCATATTGGTTGATTTTGGAAGATTGAGGCAGTAGGGATTCTACATAAACTCATATTGGTTGATTTGGAAGGATTGAGGCAGTAGGGGTTCTACATAAACTCATATTGGTTTATTTTGGAAGATTGAGGCAGTAGGGATCCTACAAAAACACACATTGTTCGATTAACTACTACATAGTCTGTTTGAAGTCATGGTTATTTGAAATGCAAATTAATGTCTAAAAATTAATTTGGCATCATTTTCTTGGAGCATATTCAATGGTAGTAATTCTGTTATTTCCTTCTTTCTATTTTCATTCTTTAATTCAACCCTGACCGATTTAGTTCAATTCCAATTCCATTCTTTACATTTCAATTCAGTTTGACATATTCTTTTCAATACTGCAGAAATTACTCACTCCACACAGAGGCTGCAGGAGCAGAACAACCGACCAACTCTTAAGCTTCTTGAACAATGCGAGTGAATTCCGCTGTTATATTTATTTCTTTGTGCGTCCTTTATAAAGCCTCTCTACGATGCAGTTAAACATATTAAGCATCAAACTGGTTTTTTGTGGTCATACTATGGTCTCCTGTATTGACGTGCTTTCTTGCGGCTGCAAACAGAAAATTTATTTACTTGTCCTTTATAAAGCCTCACTAAGTGATGCGTTTTAACAAATACTATCAAACTGTTTTTTTGTGGTCATGCTATGGTCTCCTGTCTTGACGTGCTTTCTTGTTTTGTGGCTGCACGTATAAGTTTTAATTACTTGTCCTTTATAAAGCCTCACTACGATGCGTTTTAACGTAAACTATCAAACTGTTTTTTGTTGTCATACTTTGTCTTCTCTCTTGACGTGCTTTCTTGTGGCTGCACACATAAATTGTATTTATTTGTCCTTTATAAAGCCTCACTATATGATGCGTTTTAAAGGCACTGTACACGTTTGGTAATTACTCAAAATATATATTAGCAGAAAAACTTACTTGGTAACGAGCAACGGAGAGCTGTTGATAGTATAAAACATTGTGAGAAACGACTCCCTCTGAAGTAACGTTGTTTTTGAGAAAGAGTTAATTTCTCACTAAAATATTCAAAGACTTCTGGCCTGAAGCCTTTTCCATTCTTCTGAAAACACACAAATTTGTACAACAAGGGTGTTTTTTCTTTCATCATTTTCTTGCAACTTTGATGACCAATTGAGCCCAAATTTTCAGTCTAGTTACTGAATCACAATTTCTTGATTTGTGCAATTCATAATCATAGACTTTAAACCAATGTTTGCAAGGGAACGATTGGCTGTTGCCAGATACATACAATAAAATTGACCTGTGAAAATTTCATTTCAAAAGGTGGTAGTGTTTGCCAAAAATCTGTGGGAGTTTGCCGAGTTCCCTTGACGGGAAGATCATCATCTAAACACATAGCAAGAGTGCTAACTTGCCTTGCATTTTTGAAGCCAGTGTCCACGTTTCAATGTTTGTGTTCAAATCTGTGTAAAAGCTTGAATTTTTGTCCGGCTGTGGTACGGTTAGGTGCATTTTCTTCCTTGTGCTATGTTGGAATTTAAATTGAATAACCAGTCCGAAATGTGTGCAAATTTGCGCGTGTAGTGACAACCTGAATATGCCTGTGGGTCACTTTAAAAAAATAATATGAATAATAATACTGAGTTCTTATATAGCGCTTTATCACACCCAATGGGCGTATCAGTATTTTTTCCTGCAAGGTTTGTGGAGCTAGGTTTTTGAAGTATGAGACCTATTTCTTTACATAGCACCATGTAATGGTTTACAAGGTGCTGTGGCGCATTATGCAGCCAACAAGGGGAAACCTCTTCTCTTTACGATAAGTGCACTGGGTTCTTTTACGTGCAAGGAGCACAAGATTAGCAGGATGTGTTATTGTCACTGACTCTTCTGAAAACATGTGTACCACCAAAATCACTCGTCATCTGGAATGGCGATAGTGAAGCACATGAGAGCTACCGCCTAGCTGATGAAGCAGATTAGAGCTATATTTACGTGCTATTGATGGGAGGTTGGACTTTAACCAGAGTCTACTGTTATTAATTTGTTTGGCCGGAAATCCAGGTGCCCGTCAAGAATTGTGCATAATGCATTTCTGCGCAATGCGTAGAAACAAAAACACATGCCAAGCAATGCACATAACTCCATGTACTGTATCTGTAATCGGTATTGCGTTATCAATAAAAATCATAAAAATAGTAATAAGATATATTCTTATATAGCGCACGTATCTACTAATAAGGTACTCAAGGCGTTTGAACAGACAGAAACAATCTAAGACAGGTTTTTGAATTTTGTGAATTATGAGACCAATTTATGTAGCACCTTATAAGGGTTTACAAGGTGCTGCGGCGCATTCAGCAGCCACTGCCAGACACATCGGGGCAAACCCCTCCTCTTAGCGATAAGTGTAACTTGTTTTGTTTTAAGGTGCATTTTTTTAAGGTGCATTACACAACACACGGCACCTACGGCTTTACATCCAATCTGAAGGACGGAGCAATAATGGTTAAGTGTCTTGGTCAAGGACACAAGTATCACGACCGGGACTCGAACCCACAATCTGCTGATCAGAAACACCAGAGGTTGAGTCTAGTGCTCTTAAAGGGAAACGTTGCCTTGGATCGGGTGAGTTGGTCAACAAAAATGTGTTTGTAACCGTTTGTTATAAAATGCATATATGGTTAGAAAGACGTTATAAAAGTAGAATACAATGATCCACACAAATATGTCTCGAAATCGCATGGTTTTCCTTTTACATCGTGAACAAACACGGTCGGCCATTTTATGGAGTCATGGCCGACCGTGTTAGTTCACAAAGTAAAAGGAAAACCACGCAATTTCGAGGCATATTTGTGTGGATCATTGTATTCTACTTTTATAATGTCTTTCTAACCATATGCATTTTATAACAAACGGTTACAAATGCTTTTTTGTTGACCAACTCGTCCGATCCAAGGCAACGTGTCCCTTTAACCGCTCGGCCTTGACAATAACCCTTGCTTGGCATGTTAAAGTATTGTGCACTGCGTATTACGCACAAAGCATGATGGACACATGGATTTCCGGCCTTTGCCCAGAAGAACTCTGGGTTGAAACATTATCATGTGGTTAACAATCTGTCAAGTTTTTGTTATATATATTTTGTTAATACATTTGTTTGTCGCTTCCCAGGGTTTGATCCGTGGTTGTACTGTAGTTTAAGGTTGAATGGCTTCTGATTGGCACCCCTAAACAAAGATATTGACAAAAAAGGTGCATTGTACATTGTAAAAAAGAGGTAGACCAAATTGTCTGAAAACTGCTCGCAGAACATCTTATTCTTATCTCTGACTTACCGCAAATATTTTCCAGTACAACTAGAAATTCAGGATCTAACAAACCGTTCTTGAGTTTAAAATGTCGAGTTGTTTACTCGAGGTATCAATTTCAAAAAGTCTTTCAGAAGTAAAGATTACTTTTTTGGCGGTCATGTCTTGATGAGAAACTCTTCTTCCTGTGGACTATTTTCTTATCCCGGACATACGGGGAAAGCTGTTGTTTTTTTTTACCATCCCGTGCAGAAAGCCAGTTGCTTGCAAATCAACAACTTTCTCAGAGCTTGCTATATTCCGAGAGGACCTTCAACACTGGACATAATATACTAGTTGATGAACTCATTACCGCGTTGGACTCCCGAGTGATTTGTAAAATCGGGGGGGGGGGGGGGAAGTAGCTCCGGAAACAAATCATGATGAGTATTTTTGAGTTGATATTCATAATTAAAGCTTCTTACTAGTTGTGTTAGTATGTACATCTCAATCATAGTCTCGATGGACCCTATACTGTTTTTGACCGTGTGCTCTAGTTTTTCTTATCTATGCTGATGGGATATGAGAATAGATTGTGCCAGTCCGGCGCCCGGTGAATTTCCTGGCACCTTTGGGAACCCTGTGTTGGGTTTTAATCTATGCGTAATTTGTTGTTCTCCTCTCTGCTTTGTCGTACCGCAGTTTCAAGAACTTTTTAACTAAGCCTGTTATTAATAGTTGTTAAAAACGCATCGGAGATAAAGAATATTATTTTGTTTTACCCTTACACCAATGTGTGTACACTCACTTTCCTGAGTCCTGTGAACAAAAAAACACAGAAATATTACTCAGGTGGGATTCGAACCCACGACCTTTGCCATTCTAAAGCAGTGTTGGATTCGAACCCACGACTTTTGCCATTCTAAAGCAGGAGTGTGTTCGGGTTGCGCGAATGTTTGCGCTACCGTTTTTAAAATGTGCGTCACGCTGACACTTTGAACCGGAACGCGTTGTGTTCAAAACATGTACGCACGTTCGCTTCAGTCTGTCGGACCAATCATGCTGCAGTGTCAACCTGTGTGTTGGGCAATGTTCTGTCGTCTGCTTTTGAAAATAAAATTAAACAACTTCCATTCACTACATTGTGAACAAATACAATTTGACATGACTTGTTATGAAACTTTGCTACAACCAATCTGATTTTTTTTAGGAAAGATTTAGTTCACATTAATGTAATATTCATTGCTTTATTACTAATTTTGCGCTGTTTTCAACCATTATTTTTTAGTTGGCGCGCATAAGCTAACACCTCCCTTGAGCGTTTGCCGAATTTCTCAAACGTGTTCAAAATGCATTTTGCACTTAACGCGTTCCACTTTGAAAACGTAAGCGTAGTCAGCAAACGCTTCCATTGTTAGCCTGAGTGCAACGAACCCCAGATGTCTGACCACTAGACCACCGAGATTACCCGGTAGATAGAGGCAGTTCAGAAATCTGTATTTTTAGCAGCGGGTACTGCAACGATTTTAATAGATATTGAATTTGCATTGGGGATAAAGAAAACTGCTTGTGTTTTACTCATTTTTTATTTATTTATTTCTTATTTACCCTGGGGAAACCTCTCAGTTAAACACTGTTTTTCAGAGGTGCCCAGCAACTACATACACATTAAAATTTTAAAATTGTATTATAAATGTAAAAATATATTTATAAAAACAACTTGCTCTCCAATCCTACCCTTTCATGTTTCCCTGCATTGTTATCGAACAATGCATTTACCACTTTTATGGTCCAGTAATCCATCCTTTCATACTAGGCCTATACATCCTTTGTCCTCACCACTTTACTCCTATTGGTTCATAGCCACCAATTGTTTCTGAAATAGAAACTTTGATTGGCTATTATTTTCCCGCTTCTTTCTGGATCCTTCCCTTAATCCCTTTCCCCTCTCTTTTTCTATAAATGGATATGTATTTGTTTGTACTTGTTTTATGCCTCTGAAGAAGGTCCGGTCTGGATCGAAAGCTAAGGCCATCTACCCTACTCATTATATAAAAACATTAATTAATATTAAAAATAGAAAAATAGCCAAAGTTAAATAAAGACTACGGATATACCACAACAGCACAAAAACTTTACAACAAGCAAAATATACAATAGAAACAAAGGTTAAAGTTCTGGTCCAGCCAGGAAAAACACCACAAGCCCCATAATTAAATTAAAAACTCAAATTTTTGTATTGAACTTTAAAACTTGCTACAGTGCATGGCAAGGGATTTTTAAGTGTAAGGGGGAGTTGGTTGAATGAGTTGACCCCACGAGCAGAAAATTTTCGTTTACCTGAGTTGGTTTTAGGAAGTGGGGAAGTGAAAATTTCTCCTGGCACTTAAAGACTCCCAGCCAAGAGTAGATAAAATAGTGTGTGTGGAAGTTCTCCGGTGGAGGAAAAGGATAGCTTTACCAGCATTGTTTTGGATTGTATCAAGTTTGGAAAGAAAAACTTTGGCCGAGTTGCCCCAAACAGCATCACAATAATCAAAGTGAGGGAGAATCAGAGTTTTGTACAACAGGTTTAAAGTATGTTGGGAAAGAACACTTCTTATCCTCTGGAGAACCCCCACACGTTTATTAACAGTCTTAGTAATTTTCTCAATGTGCACACTCCAAGATAAAGAGTGATTTAGCCAGACACCTAAGTACTTAAAATGATCAACATTGTCAATGGTATTGTCACCGATCTTCACATGTAAACTTTCTTCAATACGGCGAAGTTTAGCTTGAGTTCCAAATAACATACTTTTAGTTTTGCTTGTATTAAGAGTTAAAAAATTAGACTGCAGCCATTTGGAAACCTCAATCATATCTGCATTGAGGGCTCTGTTAATAAGACCAATAGATTTAGCACGAGTAAAAATAGCTGTGTCATCTGCATAAAAATAAATTTTAGAGTCTATCGGAAGAATATTGGCAAAATCATTTATGTACAATGTAAAAAGAAGTGGCCCAAGCACAGAACCCTGAGGCACACCGGAAGTCACTACAGTAGAGGGGGAATAGTTTTCACCAATTTTCACCAGACCCTGCACTCCAATATTGTTTAGCTTGTTGAGAAGATGTTCATGGTGAACAGTGTCAAACGCTTTCTTTAGATCCAGAAAGACTGCTCCCATGAGGTACCCTGAGTTCATATTTTCCAGGAGGTAATCAGAAACATTAAGAAGACAAGTTTGTGTGGAGTGCATAGGTCTAAAGCCAGACTGGTTCTCTGTTAAAATTTTGTTTTGCTCCATGAAGCCTAACAACTGTTTATGGATGAGTTTCTCAAAAATTTTCATGCAGGTTGGAATAACAGAAATAGGCCGATAGTTATTGATGTTTAGTTTATCGCCTTCTTTAAAAATAGGTAATATACGACTAAGTTTCCAGGCAGATGGCACAGAGCCAGTGGAGAGGCTCAAGTTCATGATGTGAGTAAGCGGTGCCGCAAGTTGTCTGTACCCCAACTTCAACAGCCTGGGGCCAAAACCATCAAGACCAGTAGCCTTGGTGGTATCAAGGCCATGTAGCAAAAGGCTTACCTCACACGGCACCACACCCACAAAACGAAACGGCTCCTCCACTGGCTCTGTGTCCTGGGTACATAAGCTGATGAAGTCAACTGAACTCTGCTGAATCAGGGTATCAGTTAATTTCCTGCCGATACTAGCAAAAAAAATTGTTAAACTCATTAGCAATGGCAGATCCATCAGTTAAAATTTCATGTCCGGACCTAATATTGTTTATGCTGACCTTTTTAGTGCTAGGCAGAATACTTTTAATGACCTTCCATAATTTACCTGTGTCAGAGCCAGCATTTCTAATAGAAGATTCATAAAATTCATGTTTCAACCTTTTGGCCAGATTATTGGTCGTGTTTCTAAAATCTCGGTAGGCGTCCCAATCTGTGGGAGATTTAGTGCTTTGAGCATGAATTTTAGCTTGCTCCAACTTTATACAGTGATGTGTGTTCATACAGTGATGTGTGTTAAACACTATCCTGAATTCCACCTGAATAATATTCCTGTGGATTTTAAATTATTTCTTCTTCTTTTCATTTTGTTTTTCCACAGGACTTGGGAGAAAGTACAAATAGTATATAATAGCAACTGATAGTGAATTTGGCAGTGCTTTGTCAACTGGAAATGAAATTATTTACTTTAATTATAAAAATAATTTTAAAAAATAAAAAATTACTGAAAATAATTTTGGTCAGATAAAATATATAACTTTGGACAGATTTATTGCATTACATAACAGTTCTGGGTTGAGATAGGTTGATGCCTTCAGGTTATTTTCTCGTAAGTCTTGTACGTTCTTGGGGTTGACTTTCTTGGTCTATTCCATCTAATGCCCTTTCAAAATATTGACTTTGTATCCCTTTGAGTATGTACGCATGTTTTGTTTCCCCCTTTCTGAAAACTTATCATTGATTCATCCTTCAAAGATGGCGCCTTATTTTCTCGCAAGGAACAAAACTTTGACTTGTGCAAACATTGATTTGATTTCAAGCAGTCCACATCCAATGTTCTACACTTGATCAGAAATTGATTAAAAAATAACAAAATCATTCTTCATAAACATTTGATGTAATAGTCAGTCGGCTTTGCCTAAAGGGCAGATGCCAAGAATCACAGTCAAGTGTACAGAGCGTTCTCCCTTAAAGGGATTGTATATGTTTGGTAATTGGAACCCACTGTTTGTTTCAATCCTATATATAGTTGTAGATATATACCATAAAAACTAACCTGTGAAAAGGTGGTAGCATTTTTGAGATATTGCCGAAAATCTGGAAAGGTTATGTCCACGCAGGAAGAATAATCTGCAATTGGAAACGTTACTCTCAGATTCAAATTTTGCGGGATAAAAAGTGATATATTTTTCCTTAACCGCACTACTTCGAAGTGAAAAGTTTCTCAAAATGCATTATACTATCCAAAGCTGCTGTACTTCTTACCAAGTAATTTTTTAGTGCCATTAATTTTCAGAGTCATTACCAAACGTATACAGACCCTTTAACAGTGGTCCGCTGGCCAAAATGCTAGTTAAAACACCTAAGGACCAATCGGAAATCTCTCCAAGTGGGTCCGGATGGCTAGTTCAGTGTTGAAAAGCATCCCTATTTAAACAGCTACTTGAACGATTTTTTTTATAACGGGAATACTATTTAAACTTGTTTATAATGTGTTTGTTTATCATTTAAATGTAATTTTGATTTTTGTACACTTCTGAATTTTTCGTAATTATCGATCCAAAAATTAGGCCCCAACCTCAAGGTTTTTAAAAACTAGAAACACTTCTGGCGTTGACGGCGTGCGTCAAAATGACAATACTTTGACGTCATGTGTGGGATGTTGCTTTGTTATACCTCCATGCTGCAACAAAGCGGCTATACAAAATGGAGCTCCCACATATGACGTAACATTAGTGATGACGTAACAGGGCTTTTCGCAAATCTTTCTGAAAAGCACCGGAGAAGGGTATTCAAAATGATTTTTTTTAAACAGTTTAAATCTCTTATATCTCATGTGAACTCAATTTCCTTAATAATTGAAAACATTTTAAATGAATTACAGCAAAAATCACTTGTTGCCATTTTCGTTCAAGTAGGTCTTTAAAATGAAATATGGACTAGTGATAAAAGCTGGTGGACTAGTCAAACAGCAAGCTCACTGGTCCTGCTGGCTAGTCACTGAATAACTTAAAGGCAAACTTTGGTACCACTTTGGAACCATCACGTTTTTGGTTGGAACGGACGCAAAGTGCTAGTGTTTTCTATCAGATTTTCCAATGGGCAGTCGCACATCCAGGGAGCAAGAAAGAAAGCGCGGCTCTGCATACCCCATACTGATGTTTGATTACTATTTACTCGTTGTAAGGGTCAAGACAAAATTTGATTCTTTATCCTTGCGGTACCCACTGCTAAAACATAGGATACAAATAACCTCTAGCCACGGGGCTAGCTCGGTGGTCTAGTGGTAAGACATCTGCTCTAGCAATGCAAAGGTCGTGGGCTCGAATCCCACCCAAATGATTTGCCTGTGGATTTTTGTTCACAGAACTCAGGAAAGTACTGAGTATACAGTGCTTAATACACATCGGTGTAAGGGTCAAAACAAAATTATATTCTTTATCCCCGATGCAAAGTTAACACTTATTATTTACTTTTGCTTTCTGAGCCCTATGGGTAAAGAATGCTGACGCCTGAGGTTGTGCTTGAAGTAAAGAATTGACACTTGGGGCCTTTTCAAAAAAACCTTGGCTTGAGCTCCACTAGACCACCAAGCTAGCCCGATGGCTAGAGGCAGTTCGAATCCTATGTTTTAGCAGCAGGTACTGCAACGATCTAATAGATGTTAATTTTGCATCAGGGATAAATATTATATTGTTTTGACCCTTGCATACACTGAGTAAATAGTTATCAAACATCAGGCTTCATCAGGCTTTGTCTGATGTTCGAACCACCGCATGCAAAATACACGCTGCTCCACAATTTATAACGGAGCCGGAGCCCAAGCCAGAGCCGGAGCCTAAGCCAGAGCCGGAGCCCAAGCCAGAGCTTGATCCAAAGCCGGGGCTTGGGAAAAAGCCCTGGGACCAGGGAATTCCGCGCATACGTCAGCGTATTTTACAGGTAAGCAAGGAAATTTTGCTTTTGAGCGTGTGTACTTCTTGTACTAACGCATTAAACGAAGAATGGTGATCGCAAGCACGGAACTCGGCGCTAAGCTGAGCCATGAAATTGTGCCTGGATGTCTTCTTTGCACTTCAAAGTCACGGACTGACACACTCTCCAGACTGCTTAGTCATTAGAATTCAATTACCTACCCGTAGTCAATTGAACAGAAAAGGAATCATATGGATTTGCAGTTTCATGTGCACGGTGTGTTTCAATCTATGCTAAGCGGATTTACAGATGCATGTAACATCCACAGATTAATAATGATAGTGACATTAATGTATACACATGTACAGCATGTATAAATCCAGTAGATTAATAAAGTGATAGTTAAGATTCAAACTTTTGGAGGATCTATACACTACATGTGGTAGTGTTGTGACACAATTCACTGCCCATCCAGACACCCGACAAGCCCATCCTTATTCCTGATAAGTGCCAGATGCCGTAATTTCAATGCAAAGCCTTTTCATTGCAGTCTATGGTTGTTGAGGCGTCAGCATCCTCTATAAACTGCGTCACGTGTCAATTGTACGACCATGTGACCATCGCGAATCCGCGTAAGGGGTTTCTAAAAAGTTAAGATCAAATAAGCAACCTTGTCCCAGAGTTTTAAATTTGTTTCAATAATAATATTGTTTGTATATTTATTATAAAAGCTAAAACTAATTTTATAAAAAGTGTAATGAGTATTTTTTTTGTTCAGATTTTCTCATAAGATATAATTTAAAACAAAGATTTGATTTCAGAAAAATACTGTTCTTCTTTTGGCGTGTTTTCTCGTTCCGAGTGGCGAGACTTGCATAGTCTATAGCCCAGTTTTGTTTGGCGGCTTTTTTCGACACAATTCACTGCCCCTCCAAACAGCAGACAAGCCTGTCCTCATTCCATATACGAGTATGGGAGTCTAGTACCTCGGCACAACTATTAGTTCAAAATTTGTATATATACTTGTACACTTTATCATTTTATATATACAAGTACTAGGGTTATGTTCCCTCAGCACAGCTATTGGTTCAAAATTTGTATACATCATATTTTACAATAGCCCAGTTTCTTTTGGCGGCTTTATGGGATGGTACTGTCAGCAAAGCCACAAAGGAATATGTTGTGCTGTGTGTGGTCGACACAAGACATAAAATCCTTGAACAATGTGTACTTGCACTCAGTTCAACGATATCGGCAAATGAGGCGTTACTGAAGACTTCTCTTGAGGTCATTATTTACGCATGAGCGCTCCTCGTAAGCCCTCACTCAAAATGAAAAGGGGAGACTTCCCCGTAAAACCCCGTACTATCGCGCTCGCACTCTCGCTCGGAACACTTTGGACCTATGGCTTTATGCCTCGTCTAACTCGGGCTTAGCTTTTTGATAGATGACCTTGTCATTTTAAATTTTAATGGCTTTTTTTTTCAATGAAACCATATATTTGGTAAATTCTGAAATGCAATTTACTTTTATAAACAAGTTGTGCACATTCCTGAAATACAAAAACATTGACTTCCCCCCCCCAAAAAAAAAAAAAATTATAATAATATTAATAATAAATTGTCGCTAAAACTTTCTTTCGGTTACGAGTTGTCCCGAGTGACACGTGTGAACCCGTTCCTCGTTTGGATAGCTACCTTTAATCATCACTTGTATATACATGTCGTACTTTATCATTCTATATACAAGTACTAGGGCCTGGGTCCAATTTCATAAAGCTGTTTAGCAGAAAATTCTGCTCAGCAAATTTCTTTGCTAAGCAAGGAATTACTGGGGTACCAGTCACAGCAATGGTAACTGTATGGTATTTTGGCTGGTAACCTATTTTTCTTAAGCAAGAGTTTTCTGTGCTTAGCAAATTTTTGTGCTTACATGTTTTATGAAATTGGGCCCAGGTACCCTAGGTACAGCTATTAGTTCAAAATTTGTATGTAGGCCTATACATGTAGCACTTTATCATTCTATATATACAAGTACTAGGGTCATGTACCCTCAGCACAACTATTAGTTCAAAATTTGTATACATAATATTTTACAATAGCCCAGTTTCCTTTAGCGGCTTTATGCTGGTACTGTCAGCAAAGCCACAAAGATGCTATGCATTGTAAAGGCAGTTCTGTCAGCAAAACCACAAAAGGATTATGTTGTGCTGTGTGTGGTCCGCACATGACATCAAATCCTTGTATGCACTCAGTTCAACGATACCGGCAAACCAGGCATTACTGACAAATTCTCTTAAGATCATTGTTTATTATTATTATTATTATTATTATTATTTATTCGGCCAGTGTCAAAAACAAATACATACAAGTAGAACAAAGGATAAATAAGACCTTAAAAAAAACAAAAAAACAAAACCTTAATTACAGGGTACAGGACAGGTACGGGGTGTGGGGGAAGGAAGAGGAAGGGACAACAATCCATTCTAAGACGGCCAGGATAAACAAAAGCGTACTACTACACTATGACTCAAAAGCCTGCTTATCCAATTATCCAATCAATTACGCATGAGCGATCCTCGAAAGCCCTCGCTCAAAATGGAAAGGGGAAACTTCCCCGTAAAACCCCGCTCCTGCTCCGTCTCGCTCGGGAAAAAAATTATTATGGTAACGAGTTGTCCCGAGTGACACGCGCGTACCTGTTCCTCGTTCGGATAACGACCTATAATCACTTTATCATTATATATACAACTACTGAATTTTGAATTATGAGACCAATTTATATCGTGCCTCGTAAAGTTTACAAGGTGCTGTGGGGCAATCTGCAGCCACACGCGTGTACCTGTTCCTCGTTTAGATAACTACCTATAATCACTTTATCATTATGTATACAACTACTGAATTTTGAATTATGAGACCAATTTATATCATGCCTCGTAAAGTTTACTAGGTGCTGTGGGGCAATCTGCAGCCAGCCGTGTACTTGGTTCTTTAGGAAGCATTGCACAACTCTTGGGACCTACGGCTTTATGCCTCATCTGAATTGTAAACATGGGTTTTGCCTTTTGATTGATGACCTTTTCATTTTAGATTTAATGGCTTTTTTTCTTCAATTAAAACATATATTTGTTACATTCTGAAATGCAGTTAACTTTTATAAACAAAATGTGCACATTCCTGAAATACAAAAACATTGCCCCCTCCAAAAAAATATATATATAATAAAATAATGAATCTGATGCTAAAACATTGAATACTCAGTATTTTCAACACACAACTGTTGACTTATGAAATTAGTTGTTTTGTAACTATTATCATTATTGATTGGTTTGGTTGGCACAGTGGTATCTTTCCTTGCCTTCCACCTCTAGGACCCCAGTTCAAATCACGCTGGGGGGGGGGGGGGGGCACGATGTAGATTGGGTTTTCAGTCCTTACCTTACTGCGTGGGTTTTCCATGGAATAATTATCTGGGGTTTTCCTCCCACATCTAAAACTGAAACTTCCTTCTTTGTCTTCTCTCCATGGGGTTCTTGGCTAGTGTAGTGATTAAGTTTGCGTTTCTGAGAGTCCTTGGCTTCACAACCAAAATAAATTAAACGAAATGAAATGAAAAATATCTATTTCTGGTAATGAAACCAAGGATCCCTCCAAAGGACCTTGTGAGATAGAAGTGTAGATGAGATGTTGATGAAATGTGAAAGAAAAACCGCAACTGGGGAAAACTCACGCAATCAGGTAGGGACTGCCAACATTAGGGCTAGATAGCTCACTTGGTAGAGCGTCTGCGTGTTAACCCGGAGGCCGCAGGTTTAAATCTCATTCTATTAAATTTGTCTCTGTTCACCCAAAAGTTATAGGGGCTGTGTCGTCATGATCATGCAGGCCTGTGGCTGTACAAGAAATTATGAACTCTCACCCAGTTACAGCATGCATGGGCCCTTCCTCCTTATCATATCTATGGTGGACATGTCGTCACCGTTTTCACGAAGAGCCTCACATGTCCAAACGCTTGATTGAGATTTACATTTAACACTGTGCTTGGCTTAAAACTGCAATATCTGCAATACTAAAGCCACGGTTTGCATTCAAAGACCTCTTATGATTTTGTATAAGTTTAACATCCCTATTGACTTATTAATTTCGTTAAATATATTGGCTAATTGCCATAGTAATTAGTCAAAGATACGTGGCTCTTCGTGAAACCGAAAAAGTGAGTTGACCTGCTTAAACGCCCAACTGGTTAACGTGTTTTTATATAGGAAAGGGGCGCGTATGTCACGTGATCACGCGCGCGCTGACATAAGTGGCTTTTCGTGAAAACGGAAAAACGATTTGACCTACATTTGTTGCAATGTATTACAATACGTTTTTGGGGCGATGGCTGTTCGTGAAAACGCAAAAATGCATTCATTGAGATAAAGGCCCCTTTTTGTAATAATCTATATTTGTCATTTTAAGATGTGTGGCTCTTGACTGTGACGATGTGTAGTAACTAGGTGAGAGTTCATAATTCCATGTACAGCCACAGGCCTGCTTTGATCATGAAGACATAGCCCCTTTGAATGGAAATGTATCCATTAAGATTCCCTTGTGGTTTATTACTTGATATGAAATATAAAATAGTAATAGTATGGGTTAGAAGTAGGGTCCTTAGTGAGGGACTACAGAGATAAAAGGCAGGAAAGAAATTGCAAGTAAGCTTGAATGTCTATTTTGAGACCAAACTTTGTATTATTTTTTGTTTCTTCTTTTTGTTTTTCCTTTTTTTTTTGGGGGGGGGGTGGGGAAGAAACTAAATACAGTACCTTGGGTGAGTGACCCATCTGAAGGACACAAACCTGATTCTGAATCATTGATGAGCTACTTAATGACTTACACACATCCAACAATTTCCCTTTCTGTGATTAACGAACTGTGAACGCCAAGTAACTGTGAACAACCCCAACTCTTAACGAGCCCTAATTCTGGATATACAATTGACTCCAGGTTTTCTTGTTTCATGGTGTCTTACAGAGTGAGTGACACAGGATTATTCCATTATCTCGTTCAGGTGTCATTTACTGTCACCTTCACGTATGATTTACCTGGAGGTTAAGGTTTCAAGGGCGTGTTCGTTCAGTCTAGTTTTCATGAAGTGTATCATGAAAAAATGGTACATCATTGGTTAAATAAGGGCATGTGCATTTAAATCATCTAGTTTGGAAGAAACATTTTGTATTGAGGGTTCATCATTGGTTATTGGAAGAGTACATTCATTCAAACTCTCAAGTTTTTAAAAAACATATCATAAAGGGATGGTAGGTACATCATGGGTTTTTGGATAAGTACATTAAATTCAATACCATGTTTTTGAAAAAAGGAATGTTAAATTCATTCCAATCTTCAAAATGAACAAAGACCCTCACCTACAAATCCAAAAACATTTAAGCTACACAAATAATAGCAGTACAAGAACATAAAATTATGTTTAAACTTAAAGGCATCGTACATGTTTGGTAATTGGAGACTACTGTTCGTTTCAAACCTATATAGTTGCAGATATATACCATAAAACTAACTTGTGCAAATTTCATTTCAAAAGGTGGTAGCGTTTTTGAGATATTGCTGACAGTCTGGAGCGGTTATGTCCACGCAGGAAGAATAATCTGCACTGGAATACACCTTTGATTCAAATGTTTTGAGGGATAAAAAGTGACGTATTTTTCCATTAACGCAGTACTTTGAAGTGAAAAGTTTCTCAAAATGCATTATACTATCCAAAGCTGCTGTACTTCTTACCAAGTAAGTTTTTATTGCCATTAATTATCAGAGTCATTACCAAATTTGTACGATGCCTTTGAGTCAAAATGATTCGTTTTTTTTAAGATAAAGCCATCATATAATACATGCAATAAAAATACAAACTAAGAAGTAAATAAATGGTCATGTTTGATAGAGATGATAGGCATCCAATGTTTAGAGTCTTTGGATTAAGATTGTCAGAAATACTGAAGAGGAGAGCAGAGCTGCCAACTCTCTCTGATTCTGCAGAAAGTTCCCTGAAAATCTTCCCATGTTCTGATGAACAAATTTGAAAAATCTCCCCCTTTATGGAAACTTTTTCCCTATTATGTTGAATGTAATTCAAAAAAATCTCCCTGATTGCCAGATGGAAATGCTGGCAGCTCCGGGTGAGGAATTATCAAGAGTCAAGTCTCATATTTTCTTTGTTTTTTGTTCTTCTTTCCTGTAAAACATCAATTGCAAGTCAACATCTGGTAGCCTTTTTTTTTCTTTTTTTTTTTACCCATTTGAGAATAGTCCTAAAAAGGGGGATTAGCATCAGATTTGATGCAAGCACACCCGAGTCAATACCTCTGAATCCAATTGAGCGAGCAAACTAAGCTTTTCAAAGAGAGATCTTTGGGTTATCTCCGTCATGGGACGGGGAAAGAATGTGTCTAGATGTAGGCCATGCAAGATGCTCTCTTTGTCTTATTCCCCGTCATCAATCGTACCAGATGATCGCCGTCAAAGCAAACACCGTCAGTATGCGAGGGCAGCCTTCCGCCCTTCTCCTGGCAGCTCTTTGAAACGGGCACGCGATTCCCCCGTGCGATCCAACAACAGAGACCCGACTGTTTATCAAATCAAATGTGCATTAAATAATGTAGCACTGACCGTGATCTGCCTGGTGATGATTCAGTTACAGAGAACTGACTTTGGCCCAGCTCTACTTTTTTTGTTTTTCTTCTTTTTGTGAATCAAGCGAATTTAACAGCTGTGAGGATGGCAAACACTGAAATGACATTTGTTTCTGATTTTCTGGCGAAGGAATTGGGGGTGGGGGGGGTTCTATAAATTTAATTCCCTCCGTAAATCGATCTTTTGTACAAGGTTGTTTAGAGCACCAAGGAGTTTGCGCGCGTGCCGACCATTGATATGAAAAAAAATACATTTTATTTTTAAGATTCCTGCTCTGAAAAGATTACAAAGGTTGAAAGAGTCTTGTTTGTTTGAGGAGCATAATAGTGAGTGAAGTTTGTACAATGCCCAAGGGATGTGACATTTAGCTGTAACATGATGTACTTGTATCCCAAACTAGTCTTGTCTTAATGTTATTTATTTTACAATTCATGACTATTTGTTTTTTACGGACTGGCTCCAAACAATTATCGCAAGCCAAAGAGAATCGCAGCCACTACCTTTCTTATTCAAGGTTCTTGTAATGAAGTTACAAAGTAATTTTTGGTTGAGGAAAGACAAATTTACTAGAGCGAGATTTTAACCAAAGACCTCCGGTTTGATGTGCCAGCGTTCTACCAACCGAGCTATCTAGCTCGGTGTTGTCGGTCTCCCTATTTTGTCAATATCTTTGTTCGGGGGTGCCTATCAGAAGCCATTCAACTTGTAACTGCCGTTTAGCCAGGGATCACACCCAAGTTTACGATACAACCTGGGAAGCGGAGGCAACTTTTTTATTTCAAATATCAAGTTATAAACCACAAGGAAACTGACTGGGTAAATTTGAAGAAAAAAAAATTGGGAGACCACCAACATAGGGCTAGATAGCTCAGTTGGTAAAGCGCCGACACGTTAAACCGGAGGTCGTTGGTTCAAATCCAGCTCGAGTAAATTTTGACTTGTTCAACCAAAAATTATTTTCAATTCCTCGACTTTGATAGTTGTATTAGATTTAAACCAAAATCAAACATCAACAGTTTGGTTATCTTTTGGTTACCATAGCAAAGCACGCAATAAATAAGAACATACAGAGTGTACGTCTACATGTAGTTGCTGAGTATTAAAGGCAATTTCTTTTCTTTTTTTCATCAAAATATCATATTAATTTGAAAGCCCACTGCTGGCCTAGAATTACACTCAGGTCATGGTCATTGTTCTTGAGGACTCCACTGAAATGACATTTATAAGGCCAAGTAACAAAAGATTTGAGTTTCTCGTCCGGACTTTTTAAAAAAATAGGAGGAGGCAGGGCTTTACTATTTACCATTTTTCAATTTTTTGCTATTTTTTTCCAAGTTGGCCGCCATGATAAATATGGCTGGCCAGGGTATATTTATTCACAGATATTGTGCTATTTGAGTATACTGATGCAATGTATGACAAATCAAATGATTTGTATAATTTTAGTCCACTTGCTAAGCAAGTCTCAAAATTCAGAAACGGCTGTTGTATTGCAAAGGTGAAAAAAGAGTCTAGATAAATTCTTAGGCAAAAATAAACCAAGGAACTTCGTTGTTGTTTTTTCTCTGAATTTTACTTTTTTTTGTCTTTTTTTTTATTAGTAAAAAGTAAAGAAAGGAGGCGGGCGGGGACGAGAAACTTGTTACTTTTGTTACTTGGCCTAATCTGCACAGCCTTTGAATTTTATCTTTGAGACAGCATTTCATTTTTCAAAGGGCACTTCTATTGGAAAATCTTAAAGTCTATGGGAAACTTCCGAAGGGGCACCAAGGCCAAGACCAAGGGGCAACAGAGACCGTGGCCTGGTGGCCTCAGTGTAATTCTAGGCCTGCAGTCAGCTTTCAAATTAAAATGATATTTTGATGAAAAAAAGAAAAGAAATTGCCTTTAATACTCGGCCACTATATTTACATGTACACTCCTGTGTGTTCTTATAAATAATTGTATTAATGCGTGCTTTGCCATGGTAACCGGAGATAACCAAGCTGTTGATGTTTGATTTTGGTCTAAATTGGGGTCGGTAGAATGTGTTCAGCTGCTCTGTTCGAAAAAATAAGTTTGCATAAACAGCGATGTGTAAAGAAGCGTAATCACTGATGGGTGTCAATGCAACCCGAGACCATTATGATATTTTGAAAGCCCTTGGCCCTATTTCACGGCAGCATAAATCTACAGTCCCCATTTTCTGTTCACATGGTTAAAGGGATTGTATACGTTTGGGAATTGGAACCCACTGTTTGTTTCCATCCTATATAGCTGTAGATATATACCATAAAACTAACCTGTGAAAATTTCATTTCAAAATGTGGTAGCGTTTTTGAGATATTGGCGAAAATCTGGAGCGGTTTGTCCATGCAGGAAGAAAACTCTGCAATTTGAATACACAATCTGACAAACGTTTCTGACAGAAACACTTCTCAGATTCAAATTTGTTTGGATTTAAAGTGATATCTTTTTCCATAACCACATTACTTCAAAGTGAAATGTTTCTCAAAATGCTTTATAATATCAGAAGCTGCTGTACTTCTTACCAAGTAGGTTTTTATTGCCATTAATTTTATGAGTAATTACCAAACCTATACAGACCCTTTATGTGCCAAATTGCTGCAAAGAATGCTTAGTACCGAAGAAACAAAATACAAGTGCACCTTCAAAAAAGTTCCTTGCTTACCTGTAAAATACGCTTACGTTAAGCGCCTTTTTCCGCTTATATGAAAGCAGAGCCATGAAATTCGGGGGCTGATTTTATTGAGCTTCTGAGAAACTTGTAAGCTCGGAGTATTATTGCTAAGCGAAAGCATGTTCACCATGGCTCTGCTTAACATCAGCATAGAATCTACGCTTACAGAAGCAGGGAATTCTGCACTTCTTTAAGTGTATTTTACGGGTTAGCAGGGAATTTTTGCTTGTGCGTGTGCACACTCCACGTTACTAGACATTCTTTGCTTACACAGCCAGCCCAGAAATATGGTGCACTTATTGTAAAAAGAAGGTGTTTGCCCCGGTGATCCTGGTTTGATTGGCTGCATATTGTCCCACAACACCTTGTAAACCATTACATGGCGCTATAAAGGAATAGGTGTCATACTTCAAAACGTAGCACCGCATACCCTGCAGGAAAAATATACTGAGCGCTTTGATACGCCCATTGTGTGTGATAAAGCGCTATATAGAACCAAGTATTATTATTACTCCCCCCCCCCCCTCAAGACTACTGCACCTTGAAACTCTGTACCTGTATTTGGCTTTCCTTCACAATCTGCTACAGTTCAACAGGAATGTGAACATATTTTGTACTCTCACTTTAATTTCCTGTATCTGTTTTCCTTGTAGACCTCACCCTGCTGAGTGGCCTTTTGGCGATTTTGTTATTTATGAAAGGTATTATACAGGATTGGTAGTGCATGTAAAATAATCCATCAGAACACTTATCATGGAAGAGTAGGGGTTAACCCCGGTGTTTCTGGTTCACATAGCAAGCACTTGTTTTCCTCAGGCTTGCAAGCTACAGTCATTAAGTTCACTTATGAGGTGTCCTTGGTTTCTTGACCAGAAATATATAATAATAATAGTTTAGTGGGCCTCCTTGCTTAAAGGCACTGTACACGTTTGGTAATTACTCAAAATATATATTAGCATAAAAACTGACTTGGTAACGAGCAACAGAGAGCTGTTGATAGTATAAAACATTGTGAGAAACGACTCCCTCTGAAGTAACGTAGTTTTTGAGAAAGAGGTAATTTCTCACAAAAATAATAAAAACTTCTTGCAAGAAGTTTTTATTCCTATCTGAAAGCACACAAATTTGTACAACAAGGGTGTTTTTTCTTTCATCATTTTCTTGCAACTTCGATGACCAATTGAGCCCAAATTTTCACAGGCTTGTTATTTTATGCATATGTTGGGATACACCAAATGAGAACACTGGTCTTTGACAATTACCAAACGTGTACGATGCCTTTAAAAACCATTGAACCATTAAGTATTTAAAAGGGGAATTAAATGCACGACCACCCTCTGTAGAGCTGCTTATACCCTCAATAATGTGAGGCAAGTAGCTCCTTCTTCCAGTTGTTCACAAAACCAGTAGCATATACAGAGTGTGTTGGGAGGCGGGGGGGCTGGACCCCGACTCCCCCACCCCACCCCCACCTCCCCCACTCCACCCACCCCAACCCTACCTCCCCCACCCCACCCATGGTAACAGGCTAAACCAAGCTGTTGGATGTTTCATGTCAGTCTTAAGTGGGTTCGCTAGAACATGTAGATTGTGGTCAGCTGCTTCATTCAAAAGTTTCAGCTTACATTTAAACAGCGATGTTTAAAGAAGCATGATCACCGATGTCAGTGCAACCTGAGACCGTTATAATATTTGAAGGCCCTGGGCCCCCCAGGGGCCCCCACACCCCCATCACCCATTCTCACATGCTTCGCTGTCAGTGTGGAAGAATTTGCAACACTTCATCAAAACTACCCCAATGAGTTTATTTCCAAAACTCTGCAGAAATCTCACATGATTAATTAACTTCAAATGTTCTTCTTTTTGTAAAGTGCTTCAGTACACTTGTGTGTCATGCTTTTAATTACTGGTTACTATTATATCTTGCTTGATATTTGAAACAAAAAGTTGTATGCTCTTAAGCCAAAGGTGATCCCTCTGCTGCCGCTCCCCAGGTTGTATCGTAAATTTGGGTGTGATCCCTGACTATACGGCAGTTACAGGTTGAATGGCTTCTGACTGGCACCACCAAACAAATATATTGACAAAGTAGGGAGACCGCCAACATTAGGGCTAGATAGCTCAGTTGGTAGAGCACCGACAAGTTAATCGGGAGGCCGCAGGTTCAATTCCTGCTTTAGTCAATTTGTCTTTGTTCAACTCAACACTATTATATCTTAGAGCAAATGTTCTGAATCATAATGCCTTTAGCCACGTTCTGCCAGTTAAAAAATAATTGTTAAACCATCCAGCAGTATGTACATGCATTAATCACTTCGAACAGCCGTTAACAAGTTAAATTGATCACCACTTACATCTCCATCTTGATTAGTCGTGGTGATGGAAGTAACAAGAAAGAAGTAAAGATATTTACTTCAGCAAGAACCCCTGAGATTAAATAATTAAACCGATATTCCAAGCCCTTTGCCGGAGGAGATGAAATCTGAACCATAGATGTAAATTTTGTTACCATCTAAACTTAATTATCCTCTTGTTTCATTTTGAGGAAATCTCCCCTTTTCGTACGGCGTCAAACTGAAATCTTCATCCGAGGTAATAAAGTCGTCCTAATCCTGCAAGGGATTGAATGTCAAGTATTGCCTTCATCCATAGCTTGTATGAGCAACTCTGATTGGTTGTAATCACAGCCACTTGGCGTCTTCGTCCAATGAGGGACCTTGTAACACATTGTAGAATCCGGGGAGGTCTTTAGGGTGGTGTGGAGGCATTTCAATCTAATTAGGATCAGTCTTGTTAGATTGAAGGACCAATTACTCCCAATTACTGCTTTGATTTCTCATTTCAAAGTAACCGTACGTTGTGTACAAAATAAAAAGGAAATATTGTTTCGGTAGCTTGATGATATTGCTTCTCTTTACGAAGTTACTTGTCTGGAAGGTTCACCAAGGTAATGGAGGCAATTGCATCAATGCCCCTTGCCCATTGCCTTGGAAATTTGTTTCTAATGTTATTATTTTTTTTCCTCTAAGGAAAAACTACCTTGCCCTTGTGATATGATAATAATAATAACTAGTTTTCCTATTTTACACTAACGTATAAATGTGATGTACATTAATGCCCTGGTCGTTTACATTCCTGCAATCTTTCTCAGCTCCCTGGGTAGTATACAGCCCCGAGCTGCCGTGGTGCTCCAAAGGCTTCTTCAAAAACATTATCAACCTCTACCCTTTACGGGTACCCATTTATACCCCTGGGTGAAGAGAAGCAATTATGGTAAAGCATCTTGGTCAAGGACACAAGTTTCATGACTGGGATTCAAATTCACACCCTGATGACTTAACCACCAGAACTTGAGTCCGGTGCACTAGACTGCTTGGCCATGACATGCTACTTTTGAAAACAAAGTTTCTTATCTTAATTTTGTTTTTTTTGTTTTTTGCAAAAACAATTTATATTTTTGAACATTATATGGTGTAAAAATTCTTGAATTTTGAAGGCAGAAGCAGTTCACTTTATATTTACAAAACACAAGAAGAAAGGAATTAAAGGTAATTATTGGATTTTGGAAGAGTAAATTTAATACCATCGTCTTGTTTCATTGAAAAAACATACAACCAACCTCTGAAAATGTCACATAAGGTGTTTTGTTTGGGGGGGGTGTGAAAAACAAGCAAAAGTTTTCGAGATTTTAGTGTACACATTCATGTTAGTGCTTACTTTGTTTCTGGTAATCTAAATAAGTTATAGGGATTTGGAAGGTTTTTAAATGCTATTTGTTTTTGTCCTTGACAGAATGTCAGGTGGACATATTTCTGTGGAAGATTGGTAGGCCTACTGGTGAACTTTATTAATCAGTGATTTAGGGGTCGTTTGCAAATCCTTTGTTCTGTCTTTGAGGGTTGAGTCATAGATTGGTTTGTGTCAGCATATGCTGATTTTTAAAGGCAAAATCATGAAGAAAGATAAAATAAAACTCACCTGTGAATACAGTGTCTTCTTGACGAGAAAACAGCAAAAGGAAATGTACGGTATTTTCATCAAGAACGTCAAATCCATCCATGTTTAGCGAGGTGACAGCAGGTACCAACCGCATCTCTGTCCACAGAAATTCACAAATGGACACCGCAGGGAAATTTGAATCTCCAAAACTCGTCTCATGGTGAGTTTATGAGATTCAAATTTGATTCAAATTTCTCGACATTCTTTTATTGATTTCCAATCAACAGGGGGGGAATTTCCGACGAAACAATTTCTCAGAATGCTAACCACCATTACCATCTTTATATAAGGATGTTTTCAGATAGAAGTTACAAAAGTATGACCCTACCTTTAAAGGCACTGAACACGTTTGGTAATTGTCAAAGACCAGTGTTCTCACTTGGTGTATCCCAACATATGCATAAAATAACAAGCCTGTGAAAATTTGGGCTCAATTGGTCATCGAAGTTGCAAGAAAATGATGAAAGAAAAACCTTGTTGTACAAATTTGTGTGCTTTCAGGTAGGAATAAAAACTTCTTGCAAGAAGTTTTTATTATTTTAATGAGAAATTACCTCTTTCTCAAAAACTACATTAGCCTACTTCAGAGGGAGTCGTTTCCTACAATGTTTTATACTATCAACAGCGATATCTTTAAATTGAACAAATCAGGTAGTCATGAAGATTAGTGGTCGAGCCAAAAATCCTGATTGTCGTGGCACTTTCACAAGGGCCTCTTTGTCAATGAGGAAATGAGGGAATTTGGTCAATATCTTATTAGCTTGGCCCAATTTTTAATATTCTACATTCTACGCCAACGTTCGACTTAATAAGACAAGGATCAATCATGTAATTAGAGAGTTGGCTCTGATTTATTTTTTTTCTTTATTAAATATTCATAGTGAGGAAACCAAGGATGACTTTGAAAGCCAACTTAATCCTTTAAAGACCATAGCAGCCGCAAGCGGCTTGTACCAAAATGCCTACAGCGGCCACAAACGGCCACAAGATTTGACCTACTTCCACTCAAACAAGAAAAGGTATCAGACCGAATTGACATTTTCCAATGTTTCCCGTGTGAACACAGAATGTACAATTCTAAAACAAAACCATGTTTTTCTGTTTCTTAATAATTTTCCCGACAATTTTTCCTGAAAATAACGGTGCAAAAAATCAACAAGATTAGCAATGCCTGGGTGTATGGTGATGATTATACAGAAATGAATTATCTCTAAAGGGTTAATCACCGTCGCTCAGAAGCTTGAGGAAATTTGTAAACAAGGGTGCTTGCTACTGGGATGACTGGTCTGCATTCAACCATTGCGCTAGCTTTGTAGTCAGCCATTCCTTATTATATAACATACATAAATATGCAAATGTCAAAAAATATACCAAGTAGTAACGGTATGCTTGCATGCATTAGCGACTGTTTTTTGCCTCTTCAGGTGTAGACATTGTGCTTGCGTATTTAATCTGCCTAGGTGGTCCGGAAAGGGGGGCAGGGGGCGTTCGTATTTTTAAATTCGTGTTTTTAACTTCCACCTTTTTTTGTGCAATGTTGGGGTTTTGGTGGTTTTTTTTGTGTAATTTCACATTTGTAACAGCTCATGCGTGTCCCAATGCGCATGATTGGTGCGCAAAGGATTCTGGGTGAAATCCAAGTCCAAGCAACACCAGCAACCATCGTGGTGCAGTGATTTTGAAGCAATGCAGTACACAACTATAAAACCTGGCACAGTTAATGTAAACTACAGCTTGGCGTCCATCTTGGCAGCTTGATAGATTTGTTGAGTGTACGCGGTTCCCAAAGAGGCATTGCGGTATATTTTTAAGATGGCATCTAAGTGTGTTTTGCCTGTTGTGTGGTAGGGTAGTGCAATTTTGTCCATCTGTTCTGGTATGTAAATTGTCCATTTAGACTCTTTGTTTATTAAATATCATCATTTATTAAGTTAGTGCCCTTTCTGCCAAATTATTGTTGTCGTTAGTAGTTGATGTATTTTCATGGTCATCCCTGAGGGCCTCTAATGATCAGCTGTGCTGGATGGGTCACTCTGAATGCGTTTTTTTAATAATTAAATCAATCAATAAACATATAAGTAAATAAATAAACTAGGCCAAGGAATTGAACTCTGACCTTTAAAAGAAGAACAAACTTTGCTTGCTGTGGAAACAGGTGAAAATGTGATGGGGAATTACAATAATGATTAATAAGGACTTGTATTTAGTCTTATAATATCACCTGCTCAGAAGGAGGACAGAGGAGGGGAGGTGATGATTTATCTGACCATCTCAGCAGGTGTCATGTCTTAGATAGACAAATCCCTCTACAGGTTCCTGAGGGGACGGTATAAATAAAGGCACGGTAATGATAATAATAATACGCAGTTCTTATATATAGCGCTTTATAACACCTGTGGGCATTGCAAAGCGATCATGTGTTTTTTTCTATGAGGTATGCAGAGCTATGTTTGAATCGTGGTGTGTTGTGGCCGAGCGGTTTAGTTCACCGAACCCAAGCTCTGGTGTTGTCAGCAGCAGAGTGTGGGTTTGATACCCGGTCATGACACTTGTGCCCTTGAGCAAGGTACTTGACCATAATTGCTTTGTAAAAAGTTGGGCAGGTAGTGAATTCTGTTCTACCAGCTAGGCTCCTAGTTGATGATACCCATGTCTACATCCTTACGGACTGTGAAAGGGGTAACCCTGTTTCAGCCCCAGGAGTAGGTGGCAACGTGTCCCTGGTGGCAGTTGATTTGGGTCAACAGCCCAAATCAGTTAAGTGTAGCCCTCACCTTGAAGTGGCCGTCCGGCCTTGTGATGTTAGGCCATCTCTCATTAAAAAATGTCTCGGCAGGAGTAATCAAACTGTGATTGGTTAATTTGAATATTTGAATCTTTGTGTTGAGAGTTTTGCTTGAACCTCTCGGTCATCAGACTCCCTGGCTGAAAGTCAGTAACCCTGTCAGTTATATGATTCTAAATGTTGATTGGCCCCCAGCAGGATTTTCTCAAACTGTGATTGGTCAGTTTAAATAATTGTGTTGACAGTTTTGCTTTAAAGGTAAGGTCATACTTTGGTATTGAACCTGAACAAAAATGTGTGTAATTTCTATCCGAAAGCTTACTTCTTATAAAGATGGTAATGGTAGTAAGCATCCTGCGAAATTATTTTCTCTGAAATGCCCTCGCTGATAAGAAATCAACCAAATACATTTGAATCTGAGAAACGATGCATGCATGAATCGTTTCTCAGAATTCTGAGTGTTGTTGTCCATTCACGAATGCTGCAGCCAGAGATGCGGTTGGTACCCGCTGTCACGTACCTCGCTAAACGTGGATGGATTTTGCGTTCTTGTGAAAATACAGTGACAGTTTTTTGCCATTTTCTTAACAAGTAGACACTGTATTCAGCTGAAACTTTGACTTTCGACTTTCATCGTATCTTTCTTGATAATGTTGCCAGCTAATCAGCACTACATTGACAAAATCCGAACGATAACCCCATACCTTTAACCGCTTTGCCAACAGACTCTCTGGTTGAAAGTCAATAACCCTATCACTGATTCTGAGCTAAAATGAACCTGACAAATTTTCACTTTATGCCTGAGCTAATTCAACCTCAGTGAGAGGATCTGATACAAGCTCTCCTGAGTGATCTGAGTCGATTCGGCGTCGTGCCCTCGTACCATCCCCCCAAGCCATGCGTCTTAACCAAGAACTTGATTTTTCCGAGGATCTGCAGAATTAATATTTCAGATTTGTTGGTCACTTCTCATTGATGTCCACCCTCAAGACTAAGGAAGTACAGGGTGAAAAATCCGTCACCTCAACCCTCTAGTTCTGAAATCCTCCTGCAAACCCGCTAAAATCTGCTCAGTCATAAATTTTCCACATTGTGGGAGTGAATCAAGCCCCTAGTGCTGTTAATTATTTTGTGGGTTCATCAGCCACCGTTAGCCTTTTTTGTTTTACCCCCCGAACAATCATGAAAAGTTTGGCTTGGCAGCCTGATCCTAGCAGTGAGTCCGATCGTACTTGAGGGAGGTGAGGTTCTGTGATTGATTATACATGTGTACGTGACTAATCAATTATAATATTGATTACGTTTGATGACCCTTTTACATACATGTACTCGAGTTACATCGTCTGCTTGCTATCTTCACATATTTCCCTTCTGACTCTGCAAAACCAAGTGGTATGGTTCCCGCTCTTTCCAATGTGCTGCAGTTCAGTTATGGAACAGTCTTCCAGAGGTTGTTAAACAGGCTGAAACATCAGAACATTTCAAAACCCTGGGTGAAAACATATCTGTTTATTTTGTACACTTGTTGATTTCCCCATTACAGCGCATAGGGACCTCACAGTGATATGCGCTTTATAAGAATGGTTTTATTATACTTTTCAATACTTTCAATACTTTATTTCCACTCAATCAACAATAATAATACATGGATAAATACACAATACAGGGTGATTAAGTGGTGGGGGTCTCCAAAAAGCAGAGCTTGTCGAGTAGAGACCCCCATGACGTGTGTAGTTTAAAGGTATTGATTACGAACAGAATTATAGCTTAGTATATTACACACTAATTGAACATAAATAAGTTACACAAACAACAAGGACTCGGACAATAAGACAAGGACGTAGGCCTACTGCACAGCAGTAAAGTATTGTTCACGAAGATCAACCGGCAGAGGAATTAAAATAATATAGCAAATAGTAGAAATTATTTGAGGTAAAAATTAAATCAATTCAGCTAAGTATCATATTTTCCCCGTAACATACTCTTCAACTTTTGCTTAAATAAGTAACGACTGCTAACGCATTTAATGTCGTTTTTTAAAGAATTCCAAAACTTAGGACCTTGATAACGAATCCCCTTTTGGGCAAAAGAAGTACGTATATGAGGGATATGAATGTCACTGGTTTGTCTAGTATAATGTTGATAAACAAAGGCATTTGAAATGAACATAGATTGAAAATAATTAGGTAATTCGCATTTAAAGAACTGATACATAAAAACTCCCAATTGAAGTAAATAAATATCATTGACTTTAAGAGTCTTATATCTGATGAATAATGGATTTGAGTGAGCTCTAAAGTCTGCATGATCAATAATTCTCAATGCCCGTTTTTGTAAAAGAAAAATTCTATTTGCAAGATGAATATTACCCCAGGCAAGTATACCAAAGGTAATAAAGAAATAAAATTAAAGTTTTATAAATTTTAAGTAAAATCTCAGAAGGAAAGACAATATTTCAGTTTATTGATAATGCCTATGTTACTAGATATTAGTTTACAGAGGTAATTTATGCGTCGACTCCAAGCTAGTTTAGCATCAATAAACAGGCCTAGAAATTTAATACAGTCAGTTTGAATAACTGGTGAATTATCAAACAAAATATCCCGAGATAGACATGAAACTGTGTCGCTAAATAATTATTACGTGATGTTTAAAATAAGGTATGAAATGGAACCATATTTATTGAATTTTTTGTAATAATCCTCAGTACAGACATTATCTTGCTAAATTTAGATGCTCAGCTCATAAACTGCTCATAGAAACTGGAAGATATCGGTTTAGAATTTAATCAACGTATTTGTCCACACTGCTTGGAAGATGTGGAAAGTATATTCTTGTCCGACGTATAACTCTTTGAGAAAAACCATGTATGATACTGTTAGTAAAAGTAATGCAGAATTTAGTGAGTTATCGGAAAGAAACAAATTATTTTTTTTAATGACCTCTCAGGAAAAATGTATTGTGTTATTGCTTTGCCAAATATGTTTGTATTCTGCTAATGTTAAAGGAAATCAAAGTTTCAAATAATTAGTTTAACATTGATGCTTTTTGCTAACTCCTCCGTTATGATGTAAACCACAATTTGTATATATTTTTTATATTGTTGTAACCAGCCTCGCTACCATGGGCAGTGGGCTGTATCGATACCTCTCTTGTCACTAACCCCTGGTAGGGAAACACTAAAAATCAACGCTGATTGGCTCACCAAAAGTTTCTTCTTTGCGCACACACTTGTTCGAGCGCTTGTAGGGGGCTCGTCGGGCGGTTAGTATGTGCGTGTAAAAATGCACGTATTTCGACGCAATACATTTCAAATGAATCATGTTTTTACATGGTCTCCCTAAACTGCATACATCACAAGATCGAAAAAGAACTGATGGGGCTATTTGCTCTGTGACTTGATGTGTCTTTTGACAGTGCGCTCTGCGTAGTCTGTAACACAGAATGGATCAACCACAGGACTAATTAAACTATCCAATATATTTGGATATTTCAAAGTCACACTTCCAGGGGTTACAATTGAGCAAGGCATTCTGGGAAAGAAAGAAAAATGGCACGGCGAGATCGTACACTGGGAACGAGGTTGTGTTGAAACCCTTCCCCAGGGTAATGGGGTATGTTCCTTTTGAAATAAAAACAAGAAATCAATCAAATCAAATCAATTATTATTATATACTGCCCTGCAAAATAGTAGTAGTGTCCGATCTTCCTCTTGTAGTATTATTTGCTTATATACATGTAAATGTAACACATGTATTATTCGTGCCAACTCTGCCAGTTTCCATTGACAGCCACTCCATAAGATGCCAATTAAAGAAGACGTGTGCATTTTAAACATTTACAAAACATTCTCACCCCTACTCCCCTGAAGCGGTTCATTTGCACTATCAAACACACTAAAAAAAGACGACGATAGATCAGGACAATCGCAGATTAAAGGCCTGTACACTATTGGTAAGATCGCAAAACACAAATGTTCACAGATTCACACATAACTTACATGATTTAAAGTAAGTAATGGTAGAAAGTGTTCCTTAAAATATTTCTGCCTAAAATGCTATCGTTTCTGAGAAATGAGTAAAACAATAGTTTTTAACACGCGCTATAAAAACTCAATGTTTGAAAAAACAGAAAACACATAAGGTCTCTTTTTACTATTTCTCGTGACCTTGATGACCAATTGAGCTCAAACTTTCACAGGTTTGTTTGTTCATGCATTTGTTGAATCACACAAAATGTGGACACTGATTTTGAGCTGTTACCAAAAGTGTACAATACCTTTAAAGTTTCGAAAAAACATCACAATCCAGTGAGGTTGTGCCCCAGTTATAGAATAGCAAGTATATCACAACAGACAATGGCTGTTAGAGGAAAGATTATACTTTCTGCCCTCCAGGGTGGTCAGGTAAGTGTTGATCACAAACGACTTGCACCTCCTCTTTCACAAGATCTTTTGTCACGTTGGGATCTTCTTGAGAAATCTTTTAGTTTAAGATTAAACTGCTATTGTAAAGATAAGGTACAGTCCGTTGGGAAAGATTCTGCTTCTTTTCTTCTTCTTGAACAGGGGTGTCAACTTTATAACTCGTCCTTCAGATGGGACGTGAAGCCATAGGTCCCATGTGTGGCGTGTCTTGGTCGAGCGGATAAAAACACCGAACTCAAGCTCTGGTGTTTCTGATCAGCAGAGTGTGGGTTCGAATCCCAGTCGTGACACTTGTGTCCTTAAGCAAGACACTTAACCACATGCTTCGTCCTTCGGATGGGACGTTAAGCCGTAGGTCCCGTGTGTTGTGTAATGCACGTAAAAGAACCCAGTGCACTTATTGTAAAGAGAAGGGGTTCGCCCCGGTGTTCCTGGATTGATTGGCTGCATATTGCGCCACAGCACCTTGTAAACCATTACATGGTGCTATGTAAAGGAGTAGGTCTAATACTTCAACACGTAACTCCACTTACCTTGTAGGAAAAATACTGAGCGCTTTGAGACACCCATCGGGAGTATAAAGCGCTATTATAAGAATTATTATTATTATTATTATGTGTTGTGTAGTGCATGTAAAAAAAAACAGTTCACTATCATTAAGAGAAGGGGTTTGCCCAGTGTGTTCTGGTATGGTTGGCTGCAGATTGCGCCACAGCACCTTGTAAACCTTAACATGGTGCTATGTAAATAAGTGGGTCTTATAATTCGAACATAGCTCCGCATACCTGAGACTAAAATAGTGAGCATTTACAAAAATGGTTAAGGAGCGCTGTATTAATGTTCATTATTATTTTTATTTTTTTTATTTTATTATTATTAACACCTTAAATATTCAGTTTTTATTTGTACTTTTCCTCATAATATTTGGAATATTTTCAGTTTTGTATTTTACTTGTCCTTATAATATTTGAAATACTTTATCCAGATTCTACTAGGTATAAAACTATCGTTTCTAACCAAATTATGCTCTCTTAGGTTTGTTTGTTTGTTTGTTTGTTTATATTTGTACTCCTATTATAATATTTTTCCCCACTGGAATGCATTTTGGCTGTCACTACAATTTGAAGTGATCTCCAACTGCTCATGCGGGTACGTTGTCACTTGTCATTTAATATCATAATCAATATCATAAGGTTTGTATCTCCCCAAAAAGCAAAATCAAAGAAGAGCATTCAATTCTGCCTTTCTACCACGTAACCAGACATCGTTATGCCACAAATATTTCTTTTTTTTAAAAGACAGAGCGAAGCGCAGCGATATTAATATCCAATGGTTTGACGTGGCTGAAACGTGGCTGGGTTCTGAGTAGTTGAAATGATATGTAATTCAAATCAAAGACTTGTACAATCTCTGATATTTTAGAAGCCAAGTGCATCCAAGGAGAATAAAAAACAAGCGTCTCTTGTACACAATATGTACTACTTCTTACAGTATGTGGAAATGTGAAACTTCTACAACCTACTTGTTTTCACAATGTGATCGTATACCGTCTAACGATACAGATTTGAATTTCATGACGTGCATGTATGTACATATGTAGTTCTTTAAAGGCACTGGACATGTTTGGTAATTACTCAAAATATATATAAGCATAAAAATTTACTTGGTAACGAGCAATGGGGAGCTGTTGATAGTACAAAACATTGTGAAGAACAACTCCCTCTGAAGTAACGTTGTTTTTGAGAAAGAGGTAATTTCTCACTAAAATAATAAAAGACTTCTGGCCTAAATAATAATAATAATAATAATACAGTTCTTATATAGCGCTTTATACTCCCGATGGGTGTCTCAAAGCGCTAAGTATTTTTCCTACAAGGTAAGTGGAGTTACGTGTTGAAGTATGAGACCTATTCCTTTGCAGAGCACCATGTAATATCATTGGGTTTTTGAAGAGTACATTCATTCCAATCCTCTAGTTTTCAAGAAACATATCACAAAGGGGTGGTACATCATTGTTTTTTGGAAGAGTAAATTCATTCCAATAATCTAGTTTTCAAGAAACATATCACAAAGGGATGGTACATCATTGGTTTTTGAAGAGTACATTCACTCCAATCCTCTAGTTTTCAAGAAACATATCACAAAGGGATGGTACATCATTGTTTTTTGGAAGAGTACATTCATTCCAATCATCTAGTTTTCAAGAAACATATACCATAAAGTGGTGGCACATCAGTGGTTTTTTGAAGAGAACATTCATTCCAATCCTCTAGTTTTCAAGAAACATATCATAAAGGGATGGTACATCATTGGTTGTTGGAAGAGTACATTCATTCCAATCATCTAGTTGTCAAGAAATGTATCACACAGGGATGTTACATCATTGGTTATTGGAAAGTACATTTATTCCAATTCTCTAGTTTTCAAAATACATCATAAAGGAATTGAACTTCATTGGGGTTTTTTATCAGTACATTCATTCCTATCCTCAAATGTTCAAGAAACGTATCATAACAATGTTTGTTTCTGGTGTTCTTATGTAAATGTTTTAGTCTTCTTCTTTTCAAACTCTAATTTGATCAAACCAAAACATGAGTTTCTGTGCACATTGGGGTGCCCTCTATTAAAGGCACTGAACACGTTTGGTAATTGTCAAAGACCAGTGTTCTCACTTGGTGTATTCCAACATATGCATAAAGTAACAAGCCTGTGAAAATTTGGGGCTCAATTGGTCATCGAAGTTGCAAGAAAATGATGAAAGAAAAAACACCCTTGTTGTACAAATTTGTGTGCTTTCAGATAGGAATAAAAGGCTTCTTGCAAGAAGTCTTTATTATTTTAGTGAGAAATTACTTCTTTCTCAAAAACTATGTTACTTCAGAGGGAGTCGTTTCTCACAATGTTTTATACTATCAACAGCTCTCCGTTGCTTGTTACCAAGTAAGTTTTTATGCTAATATTTGTTTTAAGTAATTACCAAACGTGTACAGTGCCTTTAAAGAGGTCATCATAATCTCCATGTTATACCTTTTCGCAAACAATTTGAAGAAACATAGACGAAAGAAGTGTGTGTTCTTTCTGTTTGACAACAAAGATGTTGCTAATCAAACATGAAACTTTGACCAAACAACCAAAGCGTAACACTGCAACATATCTTTCAGTTCGAGCGACTCACTTGAGATTCTCAATCATTTCCAATTGAATGATATTTCCTCTTCAGAAATGAGTGACACGCCTCTTAAGAGTTAGGGTTTCCAATTGAATCGAGGGCCTGTTCTTCTCGTTATTAGACTTTAGAGCCGCCTTGTTGAATCTTATATCAACGATGTGTTTTTGCCATCTCCGTGTCTAGTTCAGGGACGTTGAACGGAGTAGGGCAAACATTTTCTTCAAGACTTTGTACTTTTTGTTCAACAATTGCATCTGTGAGTCAGTCACTTTTGGGATAAACCATGCCTGTAGTATCAGCGATCTCCCATGTAGGGAAAGTATACCTTTGGTTTTTGGAAAGACCGTTCGATTGTTTTAATCTTATATATATGTAGATATACAGTAAAACTAACCTGCGGTCTATTTTGAGATGTCGCTGGAAATCCGGACCAGTTATGTCCACCCATGAAGAATAATCCATAATGGGAATACACAATCTGAGAAACTTAACTGACAATAACGTTTCTCAGATTCAAACAGATTTGGGGGATAAAAACTGATATATTTTTCCATAACCACATTACTTCGAAGCGAAAAGTTTCTCAAAATGCTTTATACTATCGAAAGCTGCTATACTTCTAACCAAGTGGGTTTATATTGCCATTAATTTTAAGAGTGATTACCAAAAGGATGCCTTCCCTTTATCAGTGGTCCGCTTGCCAATATTGCTAGTTCAAACACCTGTCAGAATTATCTCCAAGTGTTCTGGCAGGCTACTTCCATGTTGAAAAAGCATCCCTATTTCATTCAAAATATTGACTGCTGAAAAAACTGACGGACTAGTGCAATGATAACCTAACTGTTCCTGTTGGCCAGTCACTAAAAAAAGTTAAGGGTAAACCCTGGAGTGAGGCAGAAGGAATGCCGCCCCTCCCCTCCCCCTGAGATTCTTATGTATGTTCCTATACTCTAAGAAACTCTTCCCATCTTGTACAGAATAATAATAATAAAAACAATCGGTTTTTATATCGCCCTTTACACACCCGAAGGGCGTCTCAAAGCGCTTCCAACATTATTACCCCTGGTCACTGGGCCATTTATTTCATTCCTTAAACCATCTCAGCTCCCTGGGGAGTATACAGCCTGTGCAACAAATATGCACTACTAAGCTAAATCAATCACAAGAACCATCTCTGCCCTCACAGGTACCCATTTTAACCCTGGGTGGAGAGAAGCAATTATAGTTAGGTGTCTTGCTCAGGGACACAAGTGTCACGACCGGGACTCGAACCCACACTCTGCTGAACAGAAACACCAGAGCTTGAGTTCGGTGTTCTAATTCGCTCGGCCACGACACCCCACAGAAGTAACCCCCCCCCAAAAAAAAAAATTCCTGAAGAATTTTCTAAAGAACCATGCCTCATACCAGGTACCAAATGGTCAGGGATGTGTTGTGCTGCCATTGGTTAAATTTTGAGTGATTTTAGTTGGGGGGGGGTGGGGTGAGATCAGGACTATTTTAGCTTTTACATTTATAAGTAAATTACCATCTTTAATTTACGGTACAATAAATATATTTATATGTTACTAATTGATTGATTTTTATTTACCTATTGGTGTATTTATTTGTATTTTATTTTATTGTTTTTGGTTTTTGAATTATAAACACAATACATAGTCAGTAGTATCACACGCCAATTCTTTTCTTTTCTTTTTAGTGACAAAACACATCAGACACATCTTTTTATCCCTCAAGAACACAAAAAAATTGCTGAATGATTTGGCATTTATTATCCGTGTGCATTTTTGATGTCTTCACCAACTGCGTTCCGGCTCACACACACACCGCCCTGATCCTCCTTGAAAGAGTATTTTAAACGGTACTGCATGTATTAAATCGGACACATCGGTTTGGCGTAATGTGTCCGCCGGATGGACTTAATCTCTGTGCGTGTGTTCTCCTTCAAGCCTTGGGGATGTCCTTCCTTATGTTCCCCAGACATCTCCTGAACCATTCATCATTTACGCCCCGTGAATCGGAATTACAAATTGATATGATATTTGCAAAAGTGAACAACCACATGGCTTCGCCGCGGAGCTAGTAAATTGAATGAGTCGCTCAAAGCATTGATTTAGCACCGATTTCATTGCGGCCCCTTTTTTGATCTAACATGAAATGTTGTTATGTTATTAAATGTTGGATTAGGTGAAGCTTGTGATAAGAACGTCAGGTTTTTGCTCAATGATGTACATCATGAATGACAATGGTAATCAATTAGAGTGACCTTCAGTGCTCAGTCATGCATGACCTGGGGTCATAGACCCATCATAATTCCTGCCGACGCCAAGCAAGTTGTGTCAATCACTGTTTTAAAGAAAAAGACAGTCATTTATAATGCTCCCCCTCCCTTTGTTTCTGTTGCAGAAGCCCCAGGTTTAGATTTGTCAGGATTTCAAAAAGAAAATCCACAGATTTTCTCCTACCTTCAAACTTTCTTTAAAGGCACTGAACACGTTTGGTTGTCAAAGATCAGTATTCTCATTTGTGGTATCCCAACATATGCATAAAATAACAAGCCTGTGAAAATTTGGGCTCAATTGGTCATCGAGGTTGCAAGAAAATAATGAAAGAAAAAACACCCTTGGTGTACAAATTTGTGTGCTTTCAGATAGGAATAAAAGGCTTCAGGCCTGAAGTCTTTTATTATTTTAGTGAGAAATTACCTCTTTCTCAAAACTACGTTACTTCAGAGGGAGTCGTTTCTCACAATGTTTTATACTATCAACAGCTCTCCGTTGCTCGTTACCAAGTAAGTTTTTATGCTAATATATATTTTGAGTAATTACCAAACGTGTACAGTGCCTTTAGAGGCCAAGTAATAAATCACAAGGGAAAGTGACTTGGTAAATTCTTTTAAAATAATTTGGGTTTGGGAGACGGCCAACATAGGGCTAGATAGGGCTTCAAGTTGGGAAGTGCATTCTGCTCTACCAGCCAGGCTTCTAGTGGATGATACCCATGCCTACATCCTTACGGACTGTGAAGGGGGTAACCCTGTTTCAGCCCCAGGAGTAGGTGGCAATGTGCTCCTGGTGACAGTTGACAGGTTCAAGTTCCGCTCTAGTCAACTTTCTTTGTTCAACCCCAAATTATTTCTTTAAAGGTGTGAACTGGAAACCAAGTTATGGGAAAACAAAGTCATCTTACATCCAAGCCTCTTCTAGTTTTCCTTGTGTGTCAATTTTTACATATTCTCAAAAATGCAACGTCACTCGGTGAAAGTCAAGGCCAAGAAGAGATTGCTTTCATTTTTTATTTGTTTTCAATTTTTATTTTTTTAACATTCTTTGTTCATTCCTAGAAGCTAGGTTTTAGTTTTGAAAGAGGGTCTTCAAGGTCAAATTCAGTTTTGCAATGCAATCATTTTCCAATAGATAGAGTCCTCATGAAAGTGGGGTAAAAATTACAAGTCTCTACCCTCACTTTAAAATGTCATTTTATGTTATACTCTTTCCGAGCGAAATTTGAAACATAACGTCATCAGATATCAACATCGGGGTCTGCACATTTCAAGGAAGAATGTTTGCATCAGTCAAAAGGTCAAATTTAATGCCTATTGTCAAAATTCAGGAAAGAACTAAAACAGAAAAGACTCATGTAAAAAATGTACAGAACCATATTATTTGATGTGGTGTCGTTGAATGTTTTTGGATGTTGACAACAAATTTGCACTGAAAGGTTATCAAATACAATGGCATCTTACACCGTTTCAACGCGAGGTTAGAGACTTGTAATTTCTTTCCACTTTCATAAGGACCTGATCTGTTGGAAAATTAGTGCACATCACATAACTGAATTTGATCTAGGAGCCCCGCTTAAAAAGTAGAAGCCTCAAGAGCCAGGTTGTGTTTGTTTGGCGAAACCAACCTTTTGTTGAGGGCTTTTCCAAGGTCTACTTGGTGAAGTCAAAGTGACTGTGGCTATAAACTAATCACCCAATGGAAAGCTTTCACTTAAAATTCAATATTAATATATCTGAGATTGAAGCAATGACAGTATGCCTCCATTCTTTCAGTAGTTATAGTAGTCTTATTGTTCTTACTCAGGACAATAGTGCCAAGTGTGTGTGGGTCTTGGGATTCCATTCCTAACACCTTTACACATTCCACTGTAATGACAGGGAGGACCAGACACTGGTCAAGGATGCCTAAATATCGGGCAACTTCTTCCTACTCATTTGTTTAGCGCAACCCTCTTTCTTAAAACCATCCAGACATATTCTTGTATTGTTTAATTATTCAAATGTACCCTTAATGATGTGTAAAACAATTCCTAATATGGTTATACTTGCTGTGACAAGTAGTCTTGGGTTTTACAATAAATACCCTGTGAAAGTTACAGAGTTGGCAGAGAGAGCCCCATCATCAGAGAGCAAATAAACGTATCAACTACCGGCAACAATCTTACAGGTGAAACCAAAGTGGTTTCACATAATAATCATAACACCAAACTTGTAAAGCACCATCTATCTATGACCAAACATATTCCGAGGCGCTGGAAAAAAGTGCACATCACATAACTGAATTTGATCTAGGAGCCCTGCTTAAAAAGTAGAAGCCTCAAGAGCCAGGTTGTGTTTGTTTGGCGAAACCAACCTTTTGTTGAGGGCTTTTGTTGAGGGCTTTTCAAAGGTCTACTTGGTGAAGTCAAAGTGACTGTGGCTGTGAACTAATCACCCAATGGAAAGCTTTCACTGGAAAAAAGAAATTTAAAAAAAAACATACATTAAAAGATACTTAGATAATTTGGCTGCATATTGCACCACAGCACCTTGTAAACCATTACATGGTGCTATGCAAAGGAATAGGTCTCATACTACAACATGTAACTCCACTTACCTGGTAAAAAAGATACTGAGCGCTTTGAGACACCCATCGGGAGTATAAAGCGCTATATAAGAACTGCGTAGTATTATTATTATTATTATTATAATCAAAGTAAACAGGGGATGTAATTAAGAGCACATTAAAGATAGATTTGCACACTAACAAAAAACAAGTGGATAAACACAATATATAGAGTCAGTCATAAGCATGAGTTTTAAGCATGCTTTGAAAAATGTCCAGAGATTCTGAGCTCGGATATTTAATTTAAGTCTCTGTTAAAAACTCATTTGTTTGAAGCTGCTTATTTGTAATCTGCTTACTTGTAATGTATCTTTCACTCATTGTATATTTTATTGTTCTCTTTATGCGCTTAGAGGCTTTTGCATTAGGCGCTTTACAAATGTCTTTATTATTATTATTAGTAATGGTAAAGAGTTCCAGAGTTTAGCAGTGGATACTGAAAAGGCACGACCGCCAATAGGATGTGGTTGTTTTAGGGACAGTTAGAAGAAGTTTGTTTGTAGATCAAAGATTGCAACTTGGAGTATAGGGTAAGAGAAGTTCCTTGAGGTATGGCGGTGCCTTGTCATTCATAGCTTTCCATGCAAGCAATATGATTTTGAGGTGAATTCTTTGACAGACTGGAAGCCAGTGAAGTTGTTTAAGAACGTGTGTGATGTGATCATGTTTACCGGTTTTTGATAGTACCAGCAACCGTGTGTTACTTTGTGTTATTTTTGGATAGCGCATAATCACACTGGTTATAGTGGCATTTCGTGTCGTGGCCAAGCGTGTTTCTGATCAGCAGAGTGTGGGTTCGAATCCCGGTCTTGACACTTTGTCCCTAAGCAAGACACTTAACCATTTTTGCTTCGTCCTTCAGATGGTACGTAAAGCCGTAGGTCCTGTTTGTTGTGTAATGCACATCAAATAACCCAGTTATACTTATCGCTAAGAGAAGGGGTTTGCCCCGGTGTGTCTGCGCAGTGGCTGCTGAATGCGCTGCAGCACCTCCAAACCCTTATAAGGTGCTACGTAAAATTTGGTCTTTTAATTTCAAAAATTTCAGAAACCTGTGAAATTTCAGTTTCTGTCTGTTCAAGCGCCTTGAATACCTTATTGGTAGATAGCTGTGCGTCATATAAGACTATAATTATTATTACAGTACAACATTTTTTTATGTCGTTTTTTTTCTGCTATTGTAAGTATTCTTATTGTTCTATGTTTATAGTAAAACATTTTTAGAGAGCTCGAGGTGCACAACAATTTCCGATGTTATGGTTTTTAACTGTTTATACATTGGCTGAATAAACCATTATCTTATCTTATCTATTCATTACTTTTTTCATACAAGGTTTTTTTAATTTTTTTATTTGAGACATCTGAATCTTTTTCATACTCATAACACACAGGTGAGCAACATCAATGAAGGCAAAGATTTTTATAAAATAAATTATCCCTGGAGAAGCCGAAGACGATGTGGGTTCTACATTAGAAAGACGTTAATTGGTGCTTTAGATCAGAATTGATTTACTGCAGCACCCACTATTCGTTTTGATGGATTAATATTTACCTGTTACTTTGCGCGCGTCGTCCTCAATTGCCGTACGGACCGATCGTTTTTGCAGGGACTAATTTACTGTCGGGTGTGATTTGTAATTCCTTAATGTATTCATGCACTTTCAGACAGTGTGTTTTATCATTTGGGAGTATGTCCTGCTTATATATCCAGCGTTGTCAGCAACTATCTTATTGTTTACGTTCTGGATTCGGTGTTTGAGAGCTTGTTTTGCTCGGTTAATTTGTGATCGATGGTCTCCGGGGGGGGGGGGGGGGTGCAAAAAATTAGAGATAGCATTTCAGATCATGACTTTGATGTGGCCATTTTGATTAAGAAATATTTTTGTTGTACTTCAGTGTAGGATGGCTGTTATTTGTGGAAATTGGAAATGTTTTGCTTGGTTAATTTGTAATCAATCATCTATGGAGGAGGGGGAGAGGCGTGCAAGTAACAGATAGCATCAAGAGCTTGACTTTGATGCAGGGGTTAGGAATATTATTTTGTACTTCAGTGTAGGATGGCTGTAGTTGTGGAAATTGAAAGTGTTTTGCTTGGTTAATTTGTGAATAATCATCTATGGAGGAGGGGGAGGGGCGTGCAAGAACCAGATAACATCAAGAGCTTGACTTTGATGGAGGGATTCTGATTTAAGAATATTGTTTTGTACTTCAATTTAATTCAATTCAAAAAATATTTATTTCAGTATTGCCCTCACATGATATAATACATCATTGGTGTTTCATAAATATTAACAGTGACAGTTATAAACAGTAGCCAAAATTGTTAACAAGTCAGAAGGGCAAAACTTAGGATTGGACTGAGAATTTTGAAGCCTATTAGGCCAAGTAACAAAAGTAGCGAATTTCTCGTCCCCGCTCGCCTCCTTTTTGGCCTCCGCCTCCCTTATTTTTACTATTAACTATTCAGAAAAAAAGCGAAGAAAAAAAATATATATATATATAACAAAAAGTAAAAATCAGAAAAAAAACATGAAGTTACTTGGTTTATGTAATATAATAATAATCATAATAGTGGCTTCTTATATAGCGCACATATCCGTCACTCAGTGACGCTCAAGGCGCTTTAACGTTCATTATTTTCCTGCAAGGTATTGTGGAGCTACGTTTTTGAAGTATGAGACCAAGTCCTTTACATAGCACCATGTAATGGTTTACAAGGTGCTGTGGCACAATATGCTGCCGATCAAACCAGGAACACCGGGGCGAACCCCTTCTCTTTTCGATAAGTGCACTGGGTTCTTTTACGTGCATTACACAACACACGGGACCTACGGCTTAACGTCCCATCCGAAGGACGAAGCATGTGGTTAAGTGTCTTGCTTAAGAACACAAGTGTCATGACTGGGATTCGAACCCACACTCTGCTGATCAGAAACACCAGAGCTTGAGTTCGGTGTTATTATCCGCTCGGCCACGACACCCAGTAGTCCTTAATTCTAACCCTAAGAAATTGTCTTGAATCTTTTTTTCACATTTGCAATACAACAGACGTTTCTTAATTTTGTAACTTGCTTAGCAAGTGGACTAAAATGATACAAATCATTTGTTTTGACATACATTTCATCAGTATACTCAAATAGCACAATATCTGTGAACAAAATATACCTTGGCCAGCCATAATTAGCATGGCAACCATCTTGGAAAAAATAGCAAAAATTGAAAAAAGTAAATAGTAAAGCCCGGCCTCCTCTGGACGAGAAACTTTTCTTTACTTTTCTCACTTGGCCTTATTGGGAAATTAATGTCCATGTTTTAAAGGCATCGTACACGTTTGGTTATTGTCAAAGACCAGTGTTCTCACTTGGTGTATCCCAACATATGCATAAAATAACAAGCCTGTGAAAATTTGGGCTCAATTGGTCATCGAAGTTGCAAGAAAATGATGAAAGAAAAAACACCCTTGTACAAATTTGTGTGCTTTCAGATACAGGAATAAAAACTTCTGGCAAGAAGTTGTTATTATTTTAGTGAGAAATTACCTCTTTCTCAAAAACTACGTTTTCTCAGAGGGAGTCGTTTCTCACAATGTTTTATACTATCAACAGCTCTCTGTTGCTCGTTACCAAGTCAGTTTTTATGCTAATATATATTTTGAGTAATTACCAAATGTGTAAGGAAGCATTTTTATGCGGATATGCCAATAGTAATAATGTTTCAAAAGATGTATTAATTAGTCAAATTTACTGACCAAAAAAAGGTATTTTTTAACAAACCAACTATTTTATCTTCTTTGTGAATGTTGTACAGGATGGTTCTACAGTCCCAGGTATTCTGCTATACAATGTGACAGATGAACAAGACCAGGTTGCTATAGGATCACCACAGGCTACTAGGCTGGTTCATCTGGCGCTGATAGAGGCGGGGCTGGCTCAACCGGTTGACTCAAGGTATTTAAATATTTACAGAGAATCGTAATCAGGGTTTCTGTAGATCCTTGAAAAGTATTAAAAAGTCCCAAATTTAAGACCTTAAGAAGCATTAAAAAGTATTAAAAACAGATATTTTCTGGTCTCAAGAATTGGATGAAGCTTGTAAAGAACCGAATTACGCTGCGTGTAAAAAAAGCAACTTAAAGTGTGAGCAGGTATATTTTTCTCCCCTGCTTTATTCACTGATTTTTGGTCTTAAATTTTGTTTAAGGGTAGCATTAAAGGCACTTAACACGTTTGGAAATTGTCAAAGACCAGTGTTCTCACTTGGTGTATCCCAACATATGCATAGAATAACAAGCCTGTGAAAATTTGAGCTCAATTGGTCATCGAAAGTTGCAAGAAAATGATGAAAGAAAAAACACCCTTGTTGTACAAATTTGTGTGCTTTCGGATAGGAATAAAAACTTCTTGCAAGAAGTTTTTATTATTTTAGTGAGAAAGTACTTCTTTCTCAAAAACTACGTTACTTCAGAGGGAGTCGTTTCCTACAATGTTTTATACTATCAACAGCTCTCCGTTGCTTGTTACCAAGTAAGTTTTTATGCTAATATTTGTTTTGAGTCATTACCAAACGTGTACGATACCTTTAAAAGGGCCTTTAAAAGTCTTCAGTTAGACTTTCTAAATTGTGCAGATACCCTGGTAATCTTCAGGCTTGTTTTATATTTTGCTGAAATTTTCTGTCCTCGGACTTTAACTTTCTTCCTTTTATTTTAGGTTTGTTTTTTATTCAATTTTATTATGCCTTGCAGAGATTTAACAAGATAGATATTTTTGTTGATGGATACTTGGTTTAGAAACACCTTAAAAGTGCCTCCTGCTATCATTTCATGACACCACAGCATCCAAAAGAAAGATCACATTTTCCTTTGTGCCGGTAACTCCTTGAGTCGGGCTACATCCCGTAGCCTTAGATCTCAAGGGTCTTTCTCAGGATCCTCGCTGTTCCCAAGAGCGCCGCCTTCTGTAACAGATCTACCCTCACATTTGTCCCTATTTCATCTAGATGTTTCCTCAGTTCTTTGGGTATGGTGCCAAGTGCTCCAACCACCACAGGGACTACTTTCACTTTCAACTGCCAAACCTGAGTATCCTGGTCAAGTCTTGGTACTTCTGGATGTTTTCCATCTCCTATACTAATATTATTATTATAGAATAGATGTTAAAGGCATTGGACACGTTTGATAGTTGTCAAAGACCATTATTCTAAATTGGTGTATCCCAACATATGCATAAAATAACAAACCTGTGAACATTTGGGCTCAATTGGTCGTCGAAGTTGCAAGAAAATGATGAAAGAAAAAACACCCTTGTTGTACAAATTTGTGTGCTTTCAGATGCCTAAAAACAGCCTCTGGCCTGAAGTCTTTTAATATTTTAGTGACAAATTACCTCTTTCTCAAAAACTATGTTACTTCAGAGGGAGTCGTTTCTTACAATGTTTTGTACTATCAACAGCTCTCCATTGCTCATTACCAAGTAAGTGTTTATGCTAATATATATTTTGAGTAATTACCAAGCGTGTACAGTGCCTTTAATTTTGCATCCCGATGAAAAATTAACATCTATGAAATTGTTGCAGTACCTGCTGCTAATTATATAGGATTCAAACTGCCTCTAGCCACCTGGCTTTTGGTGGTTTAGTGATAAGACATCTGCTCTAGCATGGCAAAGGTCTTGGGTTTGAATCCCAACAAAGTGAAAATGCCTGTGGATTTTGTTCACAGGACTCGGGAAAGTACTTAATACACAGTGCTTCATACACATCGTTGTATGAGCAATTTGTTTTATATTTTTTTATTATGATTTATTGGTATGAAAGGATTCCTGCTGTTTTAAAGGCACTGAACTCGTTTGGTAATTGTCGAAGACCAGTGTTCTCACTTGGTGTATCCCAACATATGCATAAAATAACAAGCCTGTGAAAATTTGGGCTCAATTGGTCATCGAAGTTGCAAGAAAATGATGAAAGAAAAAACACCCTTGTTGTACACTTTGTGTGCTTTCAGATAGGAATAAAAACTTCTTGCAAGAAGTTTTTATTATTTTAGTGAGAAATTACCTCTTTCTCAAAAACTACATTACTTCAGAGGGAGTCGTTTCCTACAATGTTTTATACTATCTACAGCTCTCCGTTGCTTGTTGCCAAGTAAGTTGTTATGCTAATATTTGTTTTGAGTCATTACCAAACGTGTATGATACCTTTAAAATATATAAATGTTGCCATTAGAGGAAGGAGGATCAAGCTTGCAACTCCCCCCCCCCCCCCCAATTCAAATACGCCACATTCTGAGGTTTGAGTGAGACAGACTTTTTGGCTGTTGGAGAAAAAAAACATTGGCTCATAAGTTACCAAGTCTTCTCTAACTCTCTACAGGATAACCCCCCCCCCCCCAAAAAAAAAAAAAAAAAGAAAAAAAAAGATTGGACATCTCAGAGTTGCCAAGTCCGGCTTAATTTTTCCAGACCATTGCTGAAATAAAACAGGTGAATGTGGCAGACCGTTAACAGCATCCAAGATGAGGCAAATGTCAACCACATGGTCGGGCAATAAAATCATTGGGTACAGATGCGTAACTGTAAAGTTTCCATGATTAAATCACACATTCCAACTGAGAAACAGGGTCGTTTTGGTGGGGGGGGGTTAAGACTGAAGGTATAATGTTCCTTGATTCTGAACATTAAGCGTTTTTCAATGGTATCCAATAGTTTGGGATGTAGACATTATTTATTTATTTATTTATTTATTTATTTAATACACATCCAACAGCGCAATTAGCGCCAATAACAGGCGGTTGGGTTGGTGTAGTGGTATCTTTCCTCGCCTTCCACCTCTAGGACCCCGGTTCGAATCCCACCGGGGGCACTATGCGGACTGGGTTTTCAGTCCCTACCTGACTGTGTGGGTTTTCCCTGAAGTCATTTCTTTGGGGTGTTCCTCCCACATCTAAAACTGAAATTTCTTTCTTTGTCTTCTCCCCTTTGGGTTCTTGGCTGGGTGATTAAGTTCGCTTTTCTGAGAGTCCTTGGTTTCACAACCAAAATTAATAAATGAAAACAAAAAAATGAACAGGATGAATAGGAGATGGCAATATTAATAATAATACTGAGTTCTTTTATAGCGCTTTATCACACCCGATGGGCGTCTCAAAGCACTCAGTATTTTTTTTCCTGCAAGGTATGTGGAGCTACGTTTATGAAGTATAAGACCTATTCCTTTACATAGCACCATGTAATGGTTTACAAGGTGCTGTGGCGGGATATGCAGCCAAATAAACCAGGAACACCGGGGCAAACCCCTTCTCTATACAATAAAGTGCACTGGATTATTTTACGTGATAAAGAAGTGTTCAGCTTTAAGAAAACCCCAATGGGGAAAACCTTGGGTAGGAACTGAAAACCTAATCCACATGCAAGGCCCCGGTCTGAATTGGGATTTAAACCGGGGTCCAAATAGGTAGGGAAAGAAACAATTGAGCCAGCGTGATCCTCCCTAACCCTCCATAAATTGTGATAAAACTTAGAAAGATATGAATTTTAATATGCATGAGTATGAACTGAACAGTATACATGTACATACATTGACTGTTTAGTGCTTTGGGGAGAGCGTTGAAACTCATGAAAAACATTCATTATTTATTTGATGTACCAACCAAGCAGATCTTTGTCATTTGGAGGGGAAAAAAACAGACAACACAATGTGCAAAATTGTATTCTGGCATCCACTACAAGGGCGTTTTGTGCTCTTCTGTAAAACGCGTGCACACGTGTGTTGTGGTCTAGCGTGGATAGTCAAAATGGATGGGATGAAAAATGAAAATGCATGGTGAAAAGTATAAAGATATTGACAAAATAGAGAGGCTGCTAACATAGGGCTAGATAGCACAGTTTGTAGAGTGCCGGCACCTTAAACCAGAGGTCGTTGGTTCAAACGGTTACACCCCTATGTTCCGACACCCCTATGTTCTGACAACCCTGGTGTATTTTCCTATTCCTAACCCTAACCCTAAGCCTAACCCTAACCCTAACCCTATGTAAATCATGAGGGGGTTGTCGGAACATAGGGGTGTCGGAACATAGGGGTTTCGGAATATAGAGCAGTCCCCGCGGTTCAAACTGCTCTAGTCAATTCTTCTTTGTTCAACCCCAAATAATTTCAAATTTACCCAGTCAGTTTCCCTTGTGGTTTATAACTTGATAACAAAATAAGTTGTACATGTAACAAGCAAAATTGATCATTCTTTTTAAGGTTCAGCGTTGAAGAGAATCTTGAATGGAGATCTTAAATACTCAGAAAATACTTCCTCAGGGAATTTTTCTTCCTGTTTTTTCTCTCTTCAACCAAGACCATTCCTGAATCCAGCAACATCAGCCCATAGCGACAACATTGAAGAGTAGAGCTTTTCAGTCAATCCAAACATAGCGACTACCAAAGCCATTAATTTAGACTCGGTCTTAGTTTGGATAGTTAATGTTCCTGGTGCAAGTTGCCATTAGCAACACTCCAAGAGCACTCTGTTTCTAGTCGAGAAACATTCTGTTCCTTCGAGAAACAGTCGAGTGCTAAAATAGGACTGTTCGGTCCACTGCGCTTATGTTTAGATGCACTCTCTTATTGCCATATGAATGCATTGCAATGAGGTTGATGTAGACTGAAAGCCTGACAAAAGACCGTTATAAAAATTGGCTTTCCACTTCTGCAACAAAATACCAGCAAGTGTATGACCAGGGGCTAATTTTTTAGAGAGCAAACCTGTGAAACTTTAAGCTGAATTCAGTCAGTGTCTACATGTACTTGCTGAGAAAACAGCAAGAAACTGTCACAATATCTTCACATGAAGGTTGGACCAATCCATGTTTAGCGAGGTGACAGCGGGCACCAACTGTACCTCTGGCCGCAGCAATCGCGAACGGACACCAACCGTCCGAAATCTGAGAAACGATTCATGCATGCGTCATTTCCAAATAATTTTGCAGGATGCTTACCCCCTTTACTACCAATACTATCTCTATAACAAGTTAGCTTTCAGATGGAACACTTCTTCTTTTTTTCTTCTTGTTTTTTGGGTGGTGGGGGGCGGACATTACCCAAGTATAATCCTACCTTTAGGCACAAAAAGTAGCTAATCACAACAAAATTATGCTTACCAGAATAAGGTTACCAGCCAAAATTTCCATGTCACATGTACCATCTGTGACTGGTATCCTGCACATTTTTGCTCAGCAGCAAACAGCAGCTTGATCAAAATGGGCCCAGGAATGTTACGGGTTTGAATCCCACCTGAGTTGACTAATAATGTGCTCACAGTTCCCCAAAGTAGACATGAAGTACGGCGCTAATTAGCTTCTTCAACGAAGTACAAAACTTGAGTGACGGTTTTGGTTTCATTGCCGAGAGAGAGAGACGCGTATAGCATGTTGCGTCCCTGGCGTGATAGACCGGTAGTCGTTTTGTAGAGTGGTCATTGCCTCACCACTAGAGGGCAGGGATCGATTCTACCCTTTCCTTCCTAATATCCCAGTGGAGTGATATTTATAAAAGTGTCATTTCTAGTGAACCAAACTAGATTTAATGGTTACTAATGGCGCAGGGGCTTTTTTCAAGCACCCCTCCCCCCCTTAAAGGGATTGTATAGGTTTGGTAATTGGAACCCACTGTTTGTTTCAATCCTATATAGTTGTAGATATATGCCATAAAACTAACCTGTGAAAATTTCAAATGGGTGGTAGCGTTTTTGAGATATTGCCGAAAATCTGGAGCGGTTATGTCCACGCAAGAAGAATAATCTGCAATTGGAATCTCAGATTCAAATTTTGGGGGTTAAAAAGTGATATATTGTTTTCATAACCGCAGTACTTCTAAGTGAAAAGTTTCTCAAAATTTATTATACTATCCAAAGCTGCTGTACTTCTTACCATTAGCAAACGTATTACAGACCCTTTTAAGTCATACCAGGGAGGTAGCCACTGGTGGAAAGCCCCCTCAGGTTTCTATTTTCATTACGTTGATTGAACGTTCAGTAACTTGACATTTCTTGGTCACCACTGTCAGGAGTCAGATGGGCTCTACATGTAATTACCACCAGCACGAATTCCTTGATGCGAAGTACCAGTTGATTCTGATGGGTAAAGAGGGCTTACCCCTTTGAGAGTTGGGACGAAGAGTGCCCGTCTTGGTCTAATCCATAATGGCTTAAAGAGATGATACTGATTTGTATGGGATTTGGTTCTAATTTCTGATTCTCTAGTCGTGTTTAACCCCTTTAGAGACCATAGCGGCCGCAAATGGCTTGTACCGAAATGCCCGTAACGGCCGCAAACGGCCATATGATTTGACCTACTTATGCTCAAACAAGAGCAACAGCTAGAGGTCACAGAAAAGACTTTTTTTGAATTGACATTTCCAATATTTCCTATGTTAACAAAGAATCTACTATTCTAAAATAAACCAATATTTTTCTGGTTTTTCTCATACTTTTCCTGACATTTTTCCTGAAAATCATGAAGTAAAAAAATCAACAAGATTAGCAATGTCTGGGCATATAGCGATGATTATACAGAAATGAAAGCAGGGATTTTATGCACACTCACATTGGGCTTATTTTGATCAGGGCAATCAAAATAACAAGCTGTGATTTGTGTGATTAACTTTGAGACATTTGGTACACACGTAGTTAGCATACACTTTGTAATTGGTGAGCTTTCAAATTGAAACTATTTTGTTTTCTTTATAGGGCCTAATTACCAATCCTACATGTAATCTTTGTACACCAATCCGGGCGCGCAAGTGCTGGGCGCCGCACGCGCCATGCTGCGGTGTACCTGTGCCTAGTTTTGTGCACAAAGACACGAGAAAATCATTTCCCTTTTCTCTTTTTATGAGAATTGAATGTCTTCCTCGACAATCTATGCAATTTCCCTGACATGGCTGCATGATATAACGATGTACTACATTCTTGATAAATTTTTAAAATTAAGCAGAAAGTAAAATACTGAAATTCTGACAAAATACCTTGCCGATGCAACGCATTAAACTATGCGACTATGCAGTTTCCGCGTCTATGACCCTTAAACTCACCTAAGACATGCACCATTTTCAGGATGATGTTTCTATTTAGTTGCTAATATTTGTGGTCAGTGATCTACATTGGTATATCATGATGTCCTGTCAAGGAAATTTGTGTAAGTCGTTGAGGAAAACATCTAATTTCCATAGAGAGTGAAAAGGAACATGATTTTCTCGTGTCTTTGTGCATAATCTAGGCACTGACGACACCGCAGCAGTGGCGCCCGGTGCCCAACACTTGCGCGCCCAGATTGGTGTATAGACCATGTAACCTGTGAGATCACATCACATGGTAACCTGTGACATGACATCACATAAACTTAAAAAAGAGCCACAGAGCCTGGACTTCCTGCAGGCACGATTTGTACACAGCTCAATGGAAGAAAACATACAATCTCATATTTTATTGAGATTGCACTGTCTGGTTTTAATTTCTGATTCTCGAGTGTGTTTTAAACATGCCGCATACATTGGTAATAGTCAGAGACTAGTATCCGTACTATTTGTGACCCAACTTATACATACCTGTGAAAGTTTAAGCTCAATGGGTGATAAGAGTCACAAGAAAATAGAGAAAAGCCCGGAATATATTTCCAATGTTTTCAATTATCTGGTTTTGGACTCGTGAGATCAAAACTAATTGTTTAACTCATTTGTAAAAGACTGTAGCATTTTAGGCCAACAAAAAATTCCAAGGAAGTTTTCCACCATGACCATCTTTATAGCATGTACATGTAAGTTGTATGCAAATCTGTTAACAGTTATATTTTCAATCTTACAAATGTCGTGCACACCCTTTTAGGGCTTTTTAAAGGCGATTTTTACAGGCAACTTGGAAGCAACCAACTACAGTCAGCAAAAGGTACACTTCAGTAAAAAAGACTTGCAACTTTTCAGCTGATTTAATACTAATTTCCTTGGGGGTGGGGGGTGGGTTCTCAGTTGTGCCATTGAACATTGAAACACACAGTACAAAGTATTGTTGTGCCTAGCCCTTTCCTCTTTTCTGTTTTTTGTTTTTCACAAACTGCAGTTGCATGCTTTAGTAACACTAGAGACAATTTTCCCGGCAGTATCTCACTATAATCAAGAATCTGATATGAAAACTGTTGTGTATAATGGTTTTTGTCTTTGAGATTGACTAGAACTGGTTGCCAGTAAATTGCTTGATTGGGTTACACCCCTATGTTCCGACACCCCTATGGTCCGACAACCCTGGTGTATTTTCCTATTCCTAACCCTAACCCTAACCCTAACCCTAACCCTAACCCTATGTAAATCATCGGGGGTTGTCGGAACATAGGGGTGTCGGAATATAGGGGTGTCGGAATATAGAGCAGTCACCGCTTGATTGACATGGTTCCAAGAAGTACATTAGATCCATCCCTAAATCCCCTAAATACATCCTTTGGTTTGGTCTTTGTTTGATAGATGCAGTACTGCCAGGGGCCTTTTGTTTCCAGTTGGCAAGTCAAGAATTGTATATTACTATACCTCATACATATTCATGACCAAGAGTCGAATTCTCATTGGTCCATTCAGCATCACGTGCCAGGTGCTATATTTGCTGTTACCCAAGCGCGCACGCGAGTGTTCACGCACATGGTAAATACGCATGACAAGTAGACTATCACACAGGCAGGCTAGTCTACTTGTCATGCGTACTTACCCGGGCAGCCCGTGTGATAGTCTACTTGTCATGCGCTTTACGATCGTGGAACTGTTCCCCGGGTGTTGTTCATTAAAAAACTTTTCCTTGATGCAATTTATTTCACAGTCGTAATATTGTAACAGTAACTGAATATGTATGAGGTATAGTAAAACAAATATCACATGGTTTATTTCGGGTGAACAGTCGATATTAGCCTCCCCTCGGTATTGGAAGTTGACAAACTAGTTCCCGAGGCGTAAACCATGTGATATTTGTATATTGTGCTTCATTTGCTGACTGAGGCTCAGAGCATGCCCAGTAAACCTTCTAAGAATAAATATTTAGGCTCCCATCCCCCTCCCTCCCCCCCCCCCAATTACCACTGATAGAGAAACTGATACTATGGCAACAAGTCTTGGCAAACTCATGAATAAAGCAGTTGGTTCACTCAATGTGTTTCTAGCTTTAAGCAGTGGCACAAACTACAAAAGGAAACACCAATCACCAAGTAGTCAGTTTACTTTGATGAGAATGTATACACTGACCCCCCCCCCACCCATGTAGGTTAGGAACAAGACAAGGCAAACTCATTGAGTTAAAAAAAAATGGTTCGCTCTACATGTTTCTAGCTCTAAGCAGTTAAGTGACACAAACTGGTTAGTTGAGACCGAACTAGACTCTAATTGGTCTGGATTACATTTGCAGATGTCTGTGGGAGTTCTTAATGCATTCAGTGTGGTTCGTTTGTCATATTGAATACATCCACACTTAAGGAACAAATTACCAGCATGGTGATGGATGGAGAAACTGTTCCTGTTAATGGTGAATTGGAGCAAAACCGCTCTGTATATAAATCACAGTCGGTTGTGATTTGAGACACAGCGTTTAAAGGGTTGTTTCTCAGCCCCTTTCCTCCACCTCTCTTTGTCTTCTTCATTGTTCATCCCTTTCTTTTTCTGTGTGCTTTCTGCCTCTCTCTTTTCATTTCTTTCCACTTGACTGCTTCTTTTACACTTGTATACCTGTTTATGTGTGTTGTGTTGTCATTTAGCCTTCCAGAAATACTCTGCTAGGGTCGAAATGTCAAACCATTAACTACATGGGTGACTGCTCTATATTCCGACACCCCTATGTTCCGACAACCCCCTCATGATTTACATAGGGTTAGGGATGGGTTAGGGTTAGGGTTAGGGTAAGGGTTAGATTGATTGCACATGACATCATTGACCGCCATTATTAATTAAGGGCCCCTGGAAGCTTTGGAGTCCTAGATGCTTTGTGAAGCAAACTGAGCCACTATTTGGCACCTTGGCTTCTCTAAGTTTTCCGTTCATGTTAGGTTGAGTTAATGAAACATCCCGTCATGTAAGGGTGAATTAATGAAACATGTATACTCAAAGTAGGTGCTTCAGAATATTCCAGCATTCCGAAGACCCCCCCCCCCTCCCTTAGTTATCAACCTAAATTTACTTTATTCTAAGCATCCACGTACAGGTTTACTTATCAAGTAATTCTAACCAATTATCCAATCAAGTAATAACAATGATGCTCCAAATATTGCGGTTAGCTCGTCTCTATTCCCGCCCCCCCCCCCTCGTTCTTTTATGTCTGGTCATGTCTTGGTTAAAACAACAGAAAGCAGTTTATATTTTGCCAACTTGTGCACGCTCATAATAATTGGCCTTATTTCAACTGCAGCACTTGAAATAAGCAAATGATGAAAAGCTATGTACTCAACTGAAAGAGAATTCCAGATGGAAATATTTCTCTGGAGGATGATTACCTGTAAACAAACTTATCATAAATTTATGTTACAACTGATAATGTAAATTGTGATTATTTTACTTCAGAAGAAGTAAATGTGAGTTAGATCTATTATTAAATATATAAAAATTTACTTTGGAAGTGAGTCTTAAAGGCACTGTTCATTTTTGGTAATTACTCAAAATATATATCAGCATAAAAACTTACTTGGTAACGAGCAACGGAGAGCTGTTGATAGTATAAAACATTGTGAGAAACGACTCCCTCTAAAGTAACGTAGTTTTTGAGAAAGAGGTAATTTCTCACTAAAATAATAAAAGACTTCAGGCCTGAAGCCTTTTATTCCTATCTGAAAGCACACAAATTTGTACAACAAGGGTGTTTTTTCTTTCATCATTTTCTGCAACTTCGATGACCAATTGAGCCCAAATTATCACAGGCTTGTTATTTTATGCATATGTTGGGATACACCAAGTGAGAACACTGGTCTTTGACAATTACCAAATGTGTTCAGTGCCTTTAAGTTCAGTTAACATTGAAGGAAATGAAAGTAAACATAGACTGAGGTGTGCTGAGGCTGGTTGTGTTATATTAATCAGCATAAAACTCGGAAGGCATTTATATCAGATTAAGTATAAATTGTATTTACTACATACCACACCTTGGAATGTGTGGGAAAAAATCCACTAACTTCTCAAAAAGATTAAAGGCAAAGTATTCCTTTGGTTTTTGGAGCGGTTTGATTGTTTTAATCCTATATAAATGTAGATCATAAAATAAAACTAACCTGTGGTAGCGTTTTTGAGATATCGCTGAAAATCTAGAGCGGTTATGTCCACGCAGGAAGAATAATCTGCAATTGGAATACACAATCTGAGAAACTTTTCATGCATGAAACGTTTCTCAGATTGTCATTTTTTTTATCTCTTTCTTTTAAATTCCTTAGAAGGGAATCGTTTCTCAAAATGTTATACATTATCAAAAGCTGCACTTCTTCTTACCAGGTAAGCTTTTATGGTTACTATTTTTGGGAGTAATTACCAAAGGTAGGCCTATACCCTTCCTTTAAATGAAACATACAACTTCGTTTCACTTGTCAAGTCACCCAAAACTGGAAATTGTGAAAAACAAAACATTTCTAAAATGTTAATTCAAGGACCATAAGTCCTAACTAGTGATTTTTATTTTACCCTGGGGGATTATTTTGACTTTGTGAAGATTTTTATTTGAGAAGACTTGAAGTCCTTGGAAGTCTCAGTTTGCAAAAGGCTGGGTCTACCTGACGTCTGTAGCAGAAATTAATCCACTCACATTAAGAAGGAAGACTGTTTCCTATGACGCAAAATATCTTATAGTCAAGAGACAATAGACAATAGACCACTTGCATACTGTCGTCACAAGACCCGCAAACAGCGCCTTCATCGAGGTCATTAAAGACGTATGTTTGGCTGAGAGTTGCGCATGCATGTTCAGGGCTCGAATTTGGAGGAAAAAATCCACACGTCCACTGGACTTGTATCTCAAAATGTCTACTGGACAAGAAATATTTTACAAAACCAGAATCAAAATGAGAAAAAACTTCCTGACACAGTTTAACATGCATTTGACTGTTTGTATTTTGTACAAGCACTAAGTCTAAGACATGTAAGAGAAGATTGATCTCATTTGTCTGTATGAGTATTCAGTTTTTCATTACTCTTTAGAATTGGAAAGTATTAGACGATCGAAGTCAACATTTGATCATAATTCATTTCTGTTCAAGATATTACACAGTGAGGTATTGTTATTGTAATGAAAATCACAAAACCGCCGGACAAGTTCAGTCATGAGTTTACTTATTGGATGCTATCACTGGCCTCGGGCCTGCGGTCCATTGTAAAATTAGAGCCCTAATGTAACATTGGTTTGACCTCAGCGACGATGCCAATGCAAGGTGTTGTCTAATGAATGATAGTTCCTACTTTACACCACACTGTGTAAAGTTGGCCGTCTGTAGCAGCAATGATAAATCATTTTTTGAATGCACAACTATGCGTAGTGCTTGCGGCACACCGGAGTTTTAACAGATTCCTGCATGATGGGTCGGTGAACCAACTGGCTGCGTAGAACAATTAGAACGCTTGACACGGCTCATAGACAAAACCCATGTAGCTTGTAAGGATGGCATATTGACCTATAAATTCACCTGACGTCATCATCGCAATGTGCATTGACGTCATTGTGCCGACGTCACCATTTTAGGGGTAAAACGATGATGTAACAATAGGGTAACGCACTTTTATGTATGCGCTGCGCGTAAGATGGGCCAATGAGCAACCTTCTTTTGACCTCTAGTCGAGGGTGCTCTACTCAACTAACGTCATGTGTATAAGGTCTATCCTGTTTGTAAAGTGTGACTGTTCCACTTTAAGCCACGCCCACTTCACACAAACCTGCCCCAATGATTACCACAAGCCAATAGCAAATGCATTAAGCAAGGGTTTCTGTTGAGAATTTATGTAGACAAACAAAAATTAGTTTTTGGACTTAAGTTTCAAGGTTCTTGCAGAATAATCATGTTTTTACGAAGAAAATGCCTGAGAACATTGAAATGGCGTGTCGTGGCCTAGCGGTTGAGAGCACCGGACTCAAACTTGGGTGTTTCTGATCAGCAGAGTGTGGGTTCGAGTCCAGGTCGTGGCATTTGTATCCTTAAGCAAGATGCTTTACAATAAATGCTTTGTCCTTCGGATGGGACATTAAGCCGTAGGTCCCGTGTACGAGGATTGGTAGTGCACGTAAAAGAACTCAGGACACTTATCGTGGAAGAGAAGGGGTTTAACCCTGGTGTTTCTGGTTCACATAGCAAGCACCCTTGTTTACAGGTTCCCACAGGCTTGCAAGCTTTAGTGATAAAGTTCACTTATGAAGCATCCTTGGTTTCATTACCAGAAATGTATAATAAAAATTTAAAAATTAGTGATTTTGAGGTAAAAATTATGCACAAGGGTATACCAGCTTTGGAAGTAGCCAAAACCTTGTGCATATATAGCGGATGTGGGCGCGTGTGACGTTTTAACTTTCCGAAAGGATAATCTTAGGTGTGCCATTTTGGGTATCAATATCCCCATGTATTATACAGTGTAGTGCACATTTTAGGCAATGCGGCGATTACACGCTTACTACCGTTGACTCCCTAAATGGCGAGTATGGCAGACATTAGTGCGTATGACGTTGGTACAAGAGCTCCATATCAGGACCTATCTATTCCTTGAGGCACTCTAACTCTAATATTTTGTATTTTCTCTTTCTTTGAATGCAGCGAGCAAAGCGTTGATGGTTCTGAGGTGTAAACAGCATCCAAGTCCCAAAGAAGGTGACAACATTTCTTACGTGAGAAGCTGATATTTTCTTACCACGCTCTCCCCCCCCCCCCCCCGGCATCCGCTAATGTATCAACTATAATACCATTTACCAACCATGTTTTTCATTGTGACACTGTTAACTAAACAGTCATCAAAATGGTGTTTGGAAATCTCAGGCTTGCAACTTCAGCCGTATCAACTCCCAAAATAAAATAAAAACACCCCAAATTTGAAAGCTTTATCAGGGCTGTATTATGACCATAATGAGTGGGTTGCATTTCAACTGGGGCGTGTCGTCACCTTTGAAAGCAAGTTCCATTTCTCTCCCCATGCATAGAAGTAAGGGTTTCACCCGGTTGTATTGTCCATGGTTTCCACCCAAAAAATGGACACACATTGCATCTTTGTGCTCCACTCACTCTCAACTCGTCAAAACCGAATCTACATTCCTTCAAGTCCTCTCGGGTTACACTTGGTCATTATGACATCCGTCTCCATTCTCTCATCTCTTTCATACTTACTCTCTTTCATACTTACTCTCTCCCTCAGTTTTTCCCTCTAATTGTGGCTTCACCTTGTCTTCTTTCTTATTGCATGGTATCTTATCCCCCAAAGCATCTGAGCTAAACGTCTCAAACTACGACGATGTGTGCACACCTAAACTGATACAACTGACGCAAACTGAACTAGTGCTAGAAATATCTCTCTTGAGGAATCCTTACACGATGGTGAAAGAATTATTGATTTCCAACTCCCAGAAGAAATTGATTTCAGTGTTTGCAGTATCAGATTTCTTTGCTGTAATTTTATATCAGCCTCATATTTTTGTGCATTGACCAACCAGATTTTATTGAAATCCTGTGTGGATTTGTAAATTCTCCATTAAAGGATTTGTATCAATTTGTTGTTTGTTGAGTTTCCAGCTGTGGTTGCAACAGTCCAAAGAAATTGTTACTTTCTGCACATATTTATTACGCCCCTCAGTTGAAAGGAATGGGTACTCTACAAAAACCACATCTACAAGGTCATTCCATTTTAGAGGCAGGGGGTTTACACAAGGGGATAGCTGAGGGGGAAAGTAACAACAATATCCCTGCGCCAATGTAATTCAGTTATCAATAAAAACCATCCCAGCTTGCTTTCAAAGATGACCTCGCCTGTAAGTGAATAGTGAAGCCCAAAGCTGCTGAAATCCGAGCCTCTGTCAGCCGTTTCTCCTTTGTTTTCACCCAATTGATTTGCTACGCGTAGTTGATGACATGGACTGTAATTACCACTTGCATGTGTAATTAAACTATGTCATAAGTGACAGTGAAGAAAGTGGTTAAATAAGAAAGTGCCTCTTACTCTGCCAGTTAATTGGCACAACACTTGCCCAACCCAAAATGTAATATTGGATAATTATTATTTATTTGTATTATTGTTTTTTGTTTTATTAATCAATCAACAATATTTTATTGTATTTATTATTATTATTATTGATATTATTATTATTATTGGATATTTTCATGATAACATATTCCAATCATTAAGAACCACTCAACTGCATGTGTTTTGTATGATGGAGAAACTGTGCACAGAACTAACTGTGTAAATAATCCATACACAGGGCTCGAATTCAGGGGGATCCACAAGACTGCAGAGCTTGTACTTACTGGACAAGCATTTATTTTACAAGACCAGAAAGTAATGAGAGAGAACTTTCTACACAGTTTAAAATGTACATGTGGTCTATTTTTTATTTGAACAAGTAGCTTACTAAGAGGATTTCTCATTAATTTTGTCTCAAAGAATTAGGTGTGCTTTAAGGCCCAAAATAATTGAAAGATATTAACCAGATTGAAAGTCAATATTGAACATGAGGTACTTTTAGTCAGTGAATAAACACAAACCACTAGACTTGTCCAGTCCTGAGTTTACTGGCCCGAGGCTAAAATCACTGGCCTCGGGCCTGCGGTCCAGTAAAAATGTGTAGCCCTGATGTAGTGTATATGCATTCGCCACCAGCCTGTTATCATATTGCAGGCTGCCATAATTTATCATTCAAAACCACAGTGGATGATATTGACATTTTGTCATGACAGTAGGAGGGTTGACTGTGTACTGTGTATATGAATCCACCACATGATATCATATCGCAGGCTGGCATAGTTTATCTATCATTCAAAACTACAGTGTATGATATCGAATGGTCAGACAGTAGGAGGGTTGACTTTGTAGTGTGTAGATGCATTCACCACATGATATCATATCGCAGGCTGGCATAGTTTATTTATCATTCAAAACCACAGTGGATGATATTGACATTTGTCGTGATAGTTGGAGGGTTGACTGTGTACTGTGTAGATGGATTCACCGCATGATATCATTTCGCAGGCTGGCATAGTTTATATCTATCATTCAAAGCCACAGTGGATGACATTGAATGGTCAGACAGTAGGAGGGTTGACTGTGTACTGTACAGACCAACATCATATCATTTCGCAGCTTGGCATAGTTTATATCTATCATTCAAAACCACAGTGTTTGATATCGAATGGTCAGACAGTAGGAGGGTTGACTGTGTACTGTGCAGATGCATTCACCACATGATATCATATCACAGGCTGGCATAGTTTATCTATCATTCAAAACCACAGTGTTTGATATCGAATGGTCAGACAGTAGGAGGGTTGACTGTGTACTGTGCAGATGCATTCACCACATGATATCAATTCGCAGGCTGGCATAGTTTATCTATCATTCTAAACCACAGTGTTTGATATCGAATGATCAGACAGTAGGAGGGTTGACTGTGTAGTGTGTAGATGAATTCACCGCATGATATCATATTACAGGCTGGCATAGTTTATCTATCATTCAAAAACACAGTGGATGATATTGAATGGTCAGACAGTAGGAGGGTTGACTGTGTACTGTGTAGATGCATTCAGGCTAAGGCTTCTGACCTTGCATTATGGATTACACTATTTGGTGTCCGTCTGCACCCCACCACCCCCACCCCAATAAGAAAAGAAAGGAAACTTTAACACCACAAAAAGTGAACAAATCAGCTAGTTGACAAGCCACATTACTTCTTGCCACACGTTGCTTCGCAGCTCGTTTTATCTTTGACGTCATAGACAACGCATCATTTTGACTTTGGTATCTCTGAAAGCTGTTCAAGGCCGTGTCTGAACGGCTCCTCATTTCACCGCACAAAATGAGTTATTATAAAATAGAGGTGGGTGGAGATGTAATATTATTTGATTTATGAAGTTTAATTCACGCTGTTATGGTAACAGCTTGAAATGACACCAGGGACACAATTACGCTGTGCTGAAGCGCCAGACTCAAAATATTAAATTAATAATCAGATTGGTATTTCCCTGTCCATGGACAAAGCAAGAAATGCCATTTACCAAAATGCCAGCTCTCTAAAGTCAGTTGGCCATATTGGTCGATATTTTGCATGTAATATAGCCTTAATTTTACATGTTGGTTTCTCAAAGTTATATATTAGTCAGTTGGATCTTTTGTCTATTATTTATTTATGACTGAACAATTTTTAAGCAAAGGTTATCGTTCCCGAACGACAACAAGTAAGTTTGGTTAAATTTCTTTGAACAGTTGATAACTGCAAACAAAACCAGTCGTGAACTGGGCCCAATTTCATAGAGCTGCGTTCAGCACAAAAACTAGCTAAGCACATATAAATTATGCTTACCGGAATAAGGTTACCAGCCAAGCACATATAAATTATGCTTACCAGAATACGGTTACCAGCCAAAGTACCATGTCACATGTATAATCTGTGACTGGTATCCTGCTTATTTTTGCTTAGCAGAAAGTTGCTAAGCATAATTCTCTGCTCAATTTCATAGAGCTGCCTTAGCACAAAAAGTAGCTAAGCACATGTAAATTATGCCTACCAGAATACGGTTACCAGCCAAAGTACCATGTCACATGTACAATCTGTGACTGGTATCCTGCTTATTTTTGCTTAGCAGAAAGTTGCTAAGCATAATGCTCTGCCCGATTTCATAGAGCTGCCTTCAGCATAAAAAGTAGCTAAGCACTTGTAAATTATGCTTACCAGAATACGGTTACCAGCCAAAGTACCATGTCACATGTACAATCTGTGACTGGTATCCTGCTAATTTTTGCTTAGCAGAAATTGCTAGGCATAATTCTCTGCTTAAGCAGCCCTATAAAAATGGGCCCTGGGGGAAACTGTTAACACGTATCTTAATTTTAAAGTTGTCTTAGAAATTATGTGAGTCGTGACTGTGATTGGATTTTCCTATTGGGGGATAGCCTGCAACCAGATGCCTGTACATTACCATGTTTTCCATGTACACTTTGAATCTTGTTAACGTAGATACGTACGAGTTTGTGGTTTTCTTTTTAGATGAGCATTCCAGCCAAATCATCCCACTTGCAAGAATTTGTTTTGCACAACAACACCGCTAGACGTTTCAGAAAGTGTGCTTTAACGTTTTTGATTGTTGTTGTTTACTTGTTTACACGCTATAGTTAAATCACAACTCGTCGCCATGTTATATCGAAGGGAGAAGTTTGTCTTCAGTTTTTCTGGACGAGTACATTTCTTCCAATCCTCTAGTTTTCAAGAAACGTACACAATGGACAGGTTCTTCACCACAACGGGCACTTAAAGGCACTGTACACGTTTGGTAATTACTCAAAATATATAATATCATAAAAACTGACTTGGTAACGAGCAACGCAGAGCTGTTGATAGTATAAAACATTGTGGGAAACGACTCCCTCTGAAGTAACGTAGTTTTTGAGAAAGGTAATTTCTCACTAAAATAATAAAAACTTCTTGCAAGAAGTTTTTATTCCTATCTGAAAGCACACAAATTTGTACAACAAGGGTGTTTTTTCTTTCATCATTTTCTTGTAACTTCGATGACCAATTGAGCCCAAATTTTCACAGGCTTGTTATTTTATGCATATGTTGGGATACACCAAATGAGAACACTTGTATTTGACAATTACCAAACGTGTACGACGCCTTTAAATAAATGGATAAAACAAACAAAACATAAATTATAACGCCCTGTAGACCATGTGACCTGTGACCTGTGACATCACATGTTTACAATAGAGCCACAGAGCCTGGACTTCATGCAGGCATGATTAATACAAAGCTGAATGGACAACAACATTAAATCTGATATTTTATGGAGATTGCACTGTCTGATTTATATCCTCTTTTGATATGATAAACGGGGCACATCTCAAAACTTGTACAGCTGTTTTTTTTTCTATAAATTTTTGTTTTATGTGGAAGTTATTACACAAAATGTAAAAATTTCCCTGACCAGTGTAGTATTTTGCCTGCCGGGAAATGGCCTGGAATGTGCAAGGTCACTCTTTTGTAAACGGAGGTTACAATTTTCTACAATACAGGCCTACCATGTTTTAATGTTCATAAATTCGGGCAACTTTTTGTGTTATTTATTGTGGAATGTCGAGTCATCCGTTTTTGCCAAATGACGCATTTTTTGTACAAGCATAAATATTTATCTGGGTTATTTATGCCTGCACAAAGTCAAGTCAACGTTGAGTATTTGCTTTTGGTATTTTGTGTGTGTCAGTGCTGTGACAACACCTTTAAACCACATTTACAGCTTTGTTAATGTTGTCAAAGGCCAGTATCCACACTTTCTGTTGACCAACATATACATGACATAACAAACCTGTGAACGTTTGAGCTCAATCGGTCATCTAAGTAACGAGAAAACAGTGAAACATACATTATAAACAAATTATGTTTTCACCGTTTTAAATCATGGATTGTTGGGCTTGTGAGATCAAAACTAATTGTTTTACTAATTTCTCAAAAACGATATCATTTCAAGCACCCATATTTCATGGACAGTTTGTCACCATGACCATCTTTGTAAGTAATGTGCAAATCTGTGGATTTATTGATTTTTTTTTGTTTTAACCTTACCACTGTTGTGCACACCCTTTAAAAGATAACTGGAAAAGGTCTCTGAAAAGCACAGTTTCGCCTCAATGGAGAAACATTTGTAGCTGTCGACTCAGGGGGAAAGTGAATCACTCAATAGTTGAACTCCGCCAGAAATAAACTTAATTTCCTAAAGTGCGTTGCGGTCAGAGAGCCTTGTTTTTCTTTTTCTTTGCGGTGTGAGGGGAGTGGCTATTCATGGTCGAGGCCGTTTCAGGCATCTGTCGAAAAAGGGGGTCTCGCAGGCCTGCAATTACATGGAGGGCATGACATATGTTGCCCCTGGTCTTGGCCTTGGTGCCCCTTCAAAAGTTTTCCGAAGACTTTTAAGATTTTCCAATGGAAGAGCCCTTTGCAAAATGAAAATGGCCTTGCCCTCTGAAAGATGAAATGTCAGGCCTGGTCTTGGATGAGTCTTTTTTAGCAGGGAAATGCCACCAGCTAAAATGCAATGCGATGTGTATTGGTAAGGGACAGGGGGCCAATTTCATATTGCTGTTTACTTGAAAGCAAATTTGTGTGGTCAATGTAGAAGAAAAAAGGTGTGTGAGTAAAAGAGTATTTCACAAAACGTGGCTTGAGAGTGTTTGCGTTCGCAATGGATTTGCGTTGGTTGCGTCTCTTTACTCTGCTTACACAAACCGCCGGCTATTAGCACGCTTCTTACTTTGGTTATATACGGTAAGCAGCGTTTATGTAATACAAAGTCTTCTAATGGGCACATCGTATAAGCAGAAAACGTCTGCTTACATGTTTTGTGAAAATTGGCCCCAGGTCCCTTGTGGTTTGTGGTTGGCGAATAATTGTGTTAAGCAATCATTTATTTATACGCTTATTGCCCACATCGACATTGCTGCTGATGACGTAGGTTAAGCTAAACCCGTTTATGCTGAACTACTAGGTAGCTCAGCATAAACGGCTTTAGTGTCTCAGTATAAACGGGTTTAAGATTATAAACCTACGTCATCAGCAGCACTGTCGATGGTGGCAATATTATATCGACCACTGTGCACTAGCAGTAATTTTGTGTCATATCACCTGTATGAAACTTCTAAATACGCTGCAAAAACTGGGGTGTTAAAATTGACACCATGGGTGTTGTCACATAAAGATACTAAAAAATAATCAAAATTTACACCATAGGGTGTTAAAATAACACTAATTTCTGCCAAAACATTTGTGTTATTTTAACACCCTATTATGTTAATTTTGATTCTCTATTGAATATCTATATGTGACAACACCCATGGTGTCCATTTTAACACCCCAGTTTGTGCAGTGTAATAATGCTCATGACGGAAAACAAACCTGGCTTTTGTCCTCCCAACCTCGCTCTGATATCATTGATTTTGATTGAAGAAAAAAAGTGGTGACATTAGGGGCCATTCGGAATGATAAATGTTTAACAATATTTCCATTTTTCTTTCGAAACTGTGGGTGGGTGGGTCAAAAGAAATAACTGTAGAACGAAAATGAGTTTACAATATAAATAAGAGGGAGAAAACAAAAATTTCCAGCGTTTTTTTTCCAGACCGTCTGTTATGTCTGTGCTGTCCATTGTTATCGGTCAACCTTTATTTGATACCCGACCTCAGTGCCTGATGGGGAGAAAACAAGAAAATTACCTAATTACACAGTTTCATGCTGGAAGCCTAGAAAAGCCTTTGAAAACTCATGAGCTGGAAACAATGATCTAAAATATCTGCTTCACTTGAGGCATTAATCTTGAGGCATTAGTCTGTCAATATTTATAAATCAAAAATATGAGGTGGGTGGATAAAAAAAAGAATTGAAACAAGATTGAAATTTGTCAACATTGATTTAGTCTGAAGTGCCCCTTGCCATTGCTTGGGTTCAGTAACTCTTCTAATATTTAGTATAAAGTGAGAGTATACGACCCGCTAGATTTATTGATATTTTTATTTTATTTTTTATTTTTTTATTACATACATCAGCGCTGCCAAATCTCCCTGATCCTGCAGAAAGTTCACTGAAAATAAACGAATCTCGTCCATCTTTGTGATGAGAAATTTGACAATCTCCCTGATTATGGAAACTTATTCCCTACTATGTTGAATGTAACTCTTAATATTTCCCAGATTGTTGTACAAAATCTCCCTGATTGCAAGATACAAATGTTGGCAGGTAAAATATCTTGTCTCAAAACATACATTTGGTTTGGATGTGGTCACAATGATACCATCATATTTGAGCAGGCTTATTTAACGTTTTTATGCACACGATTCTATGTTATCACTGCAAATATTTATGTTCAAATATTTGGCATTATTGTTTTTATTCGAGGACATACTCTAAAACCTCGGGGGGCATAAACATGACAGACTTGCATGCATGCAACTAATTATGTGAACGTCTGGATAATACAAACGCTATCTTAAAAGGGTGTGCATAACATTGGTAAGAGTAAACAATATAAATGTTCACAGATTTGCACATAATTTACATGGTATAAAGATGGTCATGTTGGGAAACTCCCATTGAAATATTGCTATTGAAATACAATAGTTTTTGAGAAATGAAAAAAAACCAATTGGTTTTGATCTTGCAAGTCCAAAACTCAATGTTTGAAAACAGTGAAAACGTTTAAGGTTTGTTTCCACCTTTGTCTTGTGACTCCAATGATCGATTGAGCTTAAACTTTCACAGGCTTGTTATTTAATGTATATGTTGGGTCACATCAAGTGTGGATACTGATCTTTGACAATTACCAATGTGACACATGTGCTTTAACGAGGGGCTCCAAGGTCAGTTTCAGTTTTGTGATCCACTCATATCTCAATAGATGCAGGCCTTATGAAAATGGGAAAAATTATAAGTATCTATCCTCAGGTTAAAACGGTCTTAAATGCCATTGTGTTTGGTACCCTTCCAGTGCAAATTATGGCCCTTTTCGAAACGACCGGCTTTGGCTTTGGATTCGGTTCAGGCTCCGTTCTCTCGTCTGAATCCCTGAACGCATAGCACGCGTATAGTCAAAACAACTGAAGGGCCTAGCTAGCCTGAGCCGAATCCGAAGCCGAAGCCGGTCGTTTCGAAAAGGGCCTATGTCAACATCCAAAAACGTATAATGATCTCACCTTTCAAATATATGGGTCAATTTTTAGTTCATTCCTGAGTGTCGATGATATTCAATCAAAACTGCATTGAATTTGACCTTTTGACTGGGGCAAGAATTCCTTTTTTGATTACACAGACCCATTTTGCTGTTGATGTCCAATGATCGTCATGTTTCAAATTTCGCTCTGTTAGAGTTTTAAACAAAATCATTTTGCATCATGTTAACGTGAAGATAGAGACTTGTAATTTTTCCACTTTGAGTGCATCACAAAACTGAATTTGACCTTGCCCTCTCTAAATATTATTTAAATCTGAGAAACATGTCGATCTTTGAAAGACACACTAGGCCTAACATTGATAAATGTGACCTGACAGTTATCTGAAAGTGTACAATTATTATTACTTTAAATTCTGCCTGTGGTAGCATTTAAAAGCCTGAACATTAAAGGGACACGTTGCCTTGGATTGGGCGATTTGGGCTATAAAAAACGTTTGAAAGCGTTCGTTATGAAATCAATATGGTTGGAAAGATGTTTTAAAAGTAGAATATAATGATTTACAGAAATATGCCTCGAAATAGTGTGGTTTCCCTTGTAATTCGTGAACTAACACGGTCCGCCATTTTAAAGAAACAATTTGTTTGACTCCACAAAATGACAGACCGTGTTAAGTTCACGAAGTAAAATGAAAACCACACAATTTCGAGGCATATTTGTGTGGATCATTATATTCTTCTTTTAAAACGTCTTTCCAACCATTTTCATTTCATAACGAATAGCCCAAATCGCCAATCCAATTGGCAACGTGCCCCTAACTGCTACTCGCTCTTTCTTTTGTGATCGCTGTATTTCGCTGTATTTAATGATTTTTTTCTTAATAGCCGAGTTCATTGCTGTGTTTGTTAAAAACCAGACCTAAATGGGATTGAATGTACTCTTCCAAAAATGAAGATGTGGTGACTGTTTTAAAGTTATACGTTTCTTGAAAACTGGAGGTTTATTGGCGATTTCTTACTGCTGCAAACTTCGTGAATGCCTTTGTTATAAGATGGTTTTAACAAATCTCATTTATGTAATTGACTATTCTGATAAAAATGTTTGTATTGTTGTTATTGTTGTTGGGTTTGGTTTTTTTTTTTGGGGGGGAGGGCTCCAAGTTGGATTACCAAAGAGCGATGTTTTGTTGAATTTGTTACAAAATGTTCAACAACCTTGTTAAATATTATGCTGCTATTCTTGCGTAGAACCATATTTTGTTACTATAAACTATGTTTATTTTCTCTATATTTTATTTACTGTTATTACCAAAAAGTGTTAGTGGAAATGCAGAAGAACCGTGCATTAAATGGTGCTTTTCAAAACGTTTTTGTACTTTAGCTGTTACGCATTTATGGAATTAAACGTTAACTTTATCATTGTTACTTTCAAATTCTTAGTATCATTTGTGTGTCCATTTATGTGTCAATGATATTTGATAACCCTAAGCCATAGCTGCAATCCCGTTTGCATGCGGTAGGATATCAACATGGAAGTAGAGTCCGGTTGAGGTTCGTGATGTCACGGAAATAAAATATGTTAGGTAACATGAAAGGTTAGGGTTATGTCAAGGAAATGGGGTAGGATTGTGATGTGAAAGGGGTTACGCACTCTAAATACTTCCGGGTCATAGTTGACCCGGATCCGGGTCGGCGTGACCCTAAATCTGTGTCAAAATGACCCAGAAGCGGGTCGAGCTGACGCAGAATCCGAGTTTAAAATCCCAATTATTAGGCAGCTTCCGGGTCAGCTTGACCCTGAAATGGGTCAGGCCCTCTGCGGATTCAGGGTCAATGTCACGTGGTCCAGTGGTTTATGCTGCAGGACTTGCAATCACAAGGTTGTGGGTTCGAATCCTACCAAGCTATACTGCTGATTTCACAATGACTAGAATAAGTATTGTCGTCTAGTTACTGAATCACAATTTTTTGATTTGTGCAGTTTATAATCATAGACGTTAAGACAATGTTTGTATGAGAGAGATTGGCTGTTGCCAGCTTGGTGTTTATATACTCCCTTGTGGGAGGTTGCCGAATTCCCTTGAAGATCATATAAACAAACAAACAAACAAACAAACAAACAAACAAATTCTGACCCGGGAGTTTTTAGAGGGTGGTTTTGACTTGAAAACGGGGTAAGGGTTGGGGTCAAGTCATGGAAATGAGGTTAGGTTTGTGATGTGAACGGGGTTAGCGTTTGACATGAAAACGGTCAACGATTGGGGTTTTGAAACAGAAATGGGGTTAGGGTTAGAGCTGTGACATGGTTGTAGTCTGGGTTATAGTTAGGTTAGTGAAGTGGTTATTTGGTGTAATTATTATGGTAAGGATTGTGAAGGATTTTTTCCTTGACGTTCCACGATTAATCCATGGCATTTATTGGGAATTTTTTGTTTAAACCAACATTATATACATGAAACAACAAACTTGTGAATTAAGCTCGATCAGTCATCACAGTTACGAGAAAATAGTGAAGAAAAAAACCTCCTATGTTTCCATTGTTTTCAAACATCGAGTTTTGGTCTCGAGGGATCAAAACTATTGTTTGACTCGTTTCTCAAAAACTGTAGCATCTTAAGTGAACATTCCAAGGGGAGCTTTTGCACCGCGACCATGTTCATACCATGTAAGTTATGTGCAAATATGTAAATATGTATTTGTTCAACCTTACCACTTTTACGTCCTACACTTGTTGCAAAGGTGCTGGTCGCTATTTTACCGTGGTGTGTTTTGATGGCTTGTATATATGGAAGTTACTTTATCAACTGTCACTAATAGGGGCACGTTGCCACCTCCTAGGGCTGAAATAGGGGTACCCCCTTCACAGTCCCTAAGAATGTAGGCAAGAGTATCACCGGAGCCCGGCTGTAGAGCAGAATGCACTACCTTGCAACTATTTGCGAAACAATAATGGTTACGTGCCTTGCTCAAGGGCACAAGTGTCATGACCGGGATTCGAACCCACACTCTGCTGCTGACAACACCAACGCTTGGGTTCGGTGAACTAAATCGCTCGGCCTCGACACGCCACATTAGCACAAGTTTTAGATGTGAACCACAATGGGGAAAACCCACGCAACTGAAAACCCAATCCACATGCAAGGTCTGAGGTGGGATTCGAACGGGGGTCCAAAGAGGTAAAAGGCCGACAAAGAAGCCACTGAGCCAACCTGATGCCATGTTCATTAGACGTACCACAAGCCATTTTGAGGTATGGTGAACACAATACTATGACACCACTCTGCAAAAACTGGGGTAATAAATTGACACCATGGATGTCGTCACATATAGATACCAAAGAGAGAATCAAAATTAACACATCATTGTGTGTTAAAATAACACCAATGTAAATGTGTCGGCAGAAATGAGTGTTATTTTAACACCCTATGGCGTAAATTTTGATTCCCTTTTCGGTATCTATAGGTGACAACTCCTATGGTGTCGATTTAAACACCTCGGTTTCTACAGTGTAGTCGGTTTTGGGTAAATTTGTCTGTATACACCCAAACCAAACAGTGCACTCCTACAGTGTCCACCATATCTCAAAAAAGGCTCATTGTGCTTGAAATACCACACCCAACTCATCTTTAAATACTGTTGAACAATTCTCAAGTATGGTAATCATTTCACCCTTAGCTGAGAAAATATTGTCATCATTTTCACCTCTAACGGACAAAGGCGAGTTAACTAATACCCGATACCGGTACGTCACTCGTATGGAAGATTATTTGCATCACTAACGAATCAAGTATGTATTTTACTCTTAATAGCAAAATTATCATAATTATTAATTTGTAATAAATTAATGTCAGTTCTTAATCGACACTACACTTACTATACGTGATTCCCCCTTTTATATGAAGCATTATTTATATTCGCACTTTCAGAAGAAGAACAAAACTGAGAGCTGCTGACGTTAAGTGCTTTTGATTTTTTGATTTTTTTTCTTCTCTCTTTTGTTTTTAAAGATGATTAAACATCATCGCTCAACGCCTACGCGTCTAACGCCAAGTTTGTTGACAACGGCTCTCTGTGTGCCCGAAGCTTTGTGTTTGGATTATTAATTTGCCGTGAAATTTGTATGGGATGGTTTCCCTCTGTTATCAGCAACAGCAGTTTGGCCAACATTCGGGTTGAGCATTGAGATTTAGCAACTTAGTCAACAAATATTGTATTGCTAAAATGGACGTAATGTTTTCTCGATTTAGGAAGTACAAGAAAAACGCAAATTCTGCGAACCGTGACCATTACAAATAGCACTCGGCTCCCACGCCACACGCCAAAAGTCAAGCACTGATCAGAATTATTGAATTGGCCAATAACCAAGAAAAGACCAAGAAAGAAAACAGACATGACCAACGTTACACAAAATATTGACCATGAACAAAATTACTTGGTGCTGCTGTTGATAGTATAAACTATTTTGAGAAAGGATTCCCTTCGAAGTGATCTACAGATGAGCAAATATACCAAGTACCATGGTTTTGGTACGGAGCGTGACAACTACTTTGTCTTTTCATCGTATTATTTGAACAGAGTTTTTACCTAACGTCTGCAATAACAGTTATAAATTTATCATAATGTCGATTTGCTTTGATATATCCATTAATGGGTGTGCGGGAGGACAGCATCATGCACGGCCGGAGTGACAGCCGTGAGTGCCTCCTAAAGTTAGTGCATTCATCCATATCAATCATCAAGTCAAATGCTTCCAAACTGTAACTGTAAAAATGACAGCTCTTTCTATTTAATTTTGTTTATGTTGTTATAATTTGTTGTTGTTGCTGCTGTTGTTGTTACTGTTGTTGCTGCTGCTGCTGTTGTTGCTGCTGCTGCTTCTGCTGATGCTGCTGCTGCTGATGCTGCTGCTGCTGCTGCTGGTGCTGATGCTGCTGCTGCTGCGGCTGCTGCTGCTACTGCTGCTACTGCTGCTGTTGCTGCTGCTGCTGCTATACTGCTGCTGCTGCTATACTGCTGCTACTGCTGCTGTTGTTGTTGTTGCTGTTGTTGTTGTTGTTGTTGCTGTTGTTGTTGCTGTTGCTGTTGTTGTTGCTGTTGTCGTTGTCGTTGTCGTTGTCGTTGTCGTTGTCGTTGTCGTTGAAAAAGATAATATTAGTGTGTATCGGCTATCCATTTATGTTAGCCGATTACACCGGTAAAATGTTTCACTTACTGAGGAAAAAACACACAAAAACACAACTGTTTCGGTATTTTCACAAGACCGTCGAATCCATCCACATTTAGCGAGGTGACAGCGGGTGCAAACTGCATCCCTTGCCACAGCATTCGCGAACGGACACAAATCCTCATAAATCTGAGAAACGATTCATGCATGAATCGTTTCTCAGATTCAAATATTGGTTTGTGAAAAGTTATCCAAACTCAAATTGTTTACACTATCAACAGCTACAGTGCTTCTCATCAAGTAAATTTGTATGGTTATTAATTTGTGGAGTATTTACCAATCCTTTAAAAATTCAGTCGGCAAATACGAATGCATTCCCAAACAAATAACGCGCACTTTACGGAGACTGGCTCATTTGACGACCACTAGCCAATCCTATAGAAATCGAACTTCTTTTCAAAGATCTTTGCTAGATAAAAATAAAGACGACTGAAATCGTCTTCACAGGTCTTGCAAAGACACAAGATCATATGACAAAATTCATTTGTAGCACAACGGATTATTTGGCACAGTGGTAATCCAGTGAGTTGAGGTTAAATTACACATGCATGCCAGTCATCAATGCTCAGCTTTCTAGCCACACACTGCAAAAAATGGGGCGTTAAAATTTACACTATGGGTGTTGTCACACATAGATACCCAAGAGAGAATCAAAATTAACCACATAGGGTGTTAAAACAACACCAAGGTAATTGTGTTGGCAGAAAATAGTGTTATTTTAACACCCTATGTTGTAAATTTTGACAACTCAATTTTTTGCAGTGCATTATTGGCGCTATTATCTAACAGCTAGGGGAATATTTGGGGGAATTTTTTGGGGAATTGTACCTTTGAGGATTCAAGCATACAACATGTAGAATTGGGCACACAGACAGGGTATGTCATGAGAAAGATATTCGGCTATAGGGCCATCGCAGATTTGAATGTTGACAGAAATATGGGTAGAATTAACAAGAAATTTTCAAAATTGTCAAAATGGCTGCCATTGCTTGTTATACTCCTGATATATTTTTGTCAAAGGACAATTCTGCGATGGCCCTACAGCCAAATTTACTCTGACTGTGATGTGTAAATTCCATGCTTGTATTATCAATGGCACAATCCCATCACCTATACTTTGGCGTAATTAGCGTTGGCTCAAAAACCTTCGAGTGCAGCAATCGGAGGTCTCGGTAAAGTCTTAAAGTAGGCGGGACAAGAGGAAGGGGCCCCTTTTAGCTTGTAGCTCTTTCAAATATAGAAACACTCCCCCGTCGTCTGGTGTGGTCAATGACAATTAATTATGTACTATCTGATAAATTCCATTTCATTGTTAACACAGAAAATGGTACACTATCAACATGCCACCCTGCTGCCCAATTAAAAAGAAAAAGGACAAACATGTCACTTCTTCCTCAATGATTAAAAATCTTGAGACTGTCACCAAAAAAAGAAATAACCCTCACACTCACTGACTAGACAATGACAAAAAGTATTTAGATACTTTGATCAGTGAGGAGATGTTTCAGCTCCTTACAAGGACGCCGTGTTTTCAAACCAATTAACCGGGCAGCGATTCGCCGGGACACGTTAAAATGATGGCAGGTTGTACCCGTTGGCGATCGGGGAAAAGACCACGTTTGCTTTGAAGTTTGTTCCGCCTCTTTGAAGGGTCTTCAAGCGGATTTGCTCTGCTCTGCCCTTTGAGGTTTTTGGGTGGTATGTGTGAGGTCCCAAGGATGAAAAAGGTCGAGAAGGTTGCGTATCATTCCAGTTAATTCAACATTGATTTGGAATGCTGATGGTAATTCAGGGTCGTGTGTGTGTTTACTGGAGACATCGATGCCATGTGATGTGATATCATTAGACTGTAGATCAAAGATGTGTCTCTTTATCACGTCCATCTTCCAACAAAGGGAGCTTAAAGGCACTGTACACGTTTGGTAATTACTCCAAATATATAGTAGCATAAAAACTTACTTGGTAACGAGCAACAGAGAGCTGTTGATAGTATAAAACATTGTGAGAAACGACTCCCTCTGAAGTAACGTAGTTTTTGAGAAAGAGGTAATTTCTCACTAAAATAATAAAAGACTTCTTGCAAGAAGCCTTTTATTCCTATCTGAAAGCACACAAATTTGTACAACAAGGGTGTTTTTTCTTTCATCATTTTCTTGCGAATTCGATGACCCAACTTTCACAGGCTTGTTATTTTATGCATATGTTGGGATACACCAAGTGAGAACACTGGTCTTTGACAATTACCAAACGTGTTCAGTGCCTTTAAATAAATTCTGTACTATGGTGTTTATCATCGTTGAGGTAATCTTCTTTGGCATTTTCGTTGTCCTCGTCTTTCGGCATTGCCGTTTTATAAACATCAATATCATTATTATTTATATTCCAACCAAGGGCTCGTCAACAAGCGAATGGCACAAACATGTTGGCCTTGAGATACTGTGAAGATAATGAAGGAAATGATAAGTTAAAGGTGTTTGAGGAAAAACCCTCGGCGTGGAAGGGCTGGGCACCTAATCCACATGGAAGACTCTTGTCCGAGGCGGGATTTGAACCATGGTCCAATCATCAATACCCATTAAACCCGTTACGCTCGTCGCCAACCCAACCACCCTCACCAGTTGCTGCTCTCACTATATTCTATCTTACCTTTATGGCGTATCGTGGTCGAGCAGTTTAGTGCACCAGACTCAAGTTCTGGTGGCTAAGTCATCAGGGTGTGGGTTCGAATCCCGGTCATGACACTTATGTCCCTGGTGCATGACACTTAACTGTAATTGCTTCTCTTCACCAAGGTGTAAATGGGTACATGTGAGGGCAGAGTTGGTTGTTGTGGTTGATTTAGCTTGATGCGCTACAAGTTCTGGTGGCTAGGTCATCGGTGTGGGTTCGAATCCGGGTCATAACACTTGTGTCCTTGTGCGAGACACTTAACTGTTATTGCTTCTCTTCACCAAGGTGTAAATGGGTACCTGTGAGGGCAGAGTTGGTTCTTGTGGTTGATTTAGCTTGATGCGTTACATATTTGGCAGCGCAGGCTGTAAACTCCCAGGGGTTGGAGGTGGTTTACGGAATGAAAAAAAAATGCCCGGTGACCAGGGGTAATATTGTTGGAGCGCCATGAGCGTCACTGAGTGAAGGATTTGAGTGATATTATAAGAATAAACCATTATTCCATTAGCATTATTACACCATTCAATTCACAATACATATCTATCATGTCTCCACGCCATACACTTGATGTCTAAAAATATTCCATCGATCACAAAGGTCCTCGAGAGGAGTCTAATCTCGCTCGAGATAAATCCAGTCGTCAAGGGGACGTATTAAAAATGTGTTCTTGAACCTAAAACCTCATTGTGGAATTAAAGTACAATAAGTCACACAATGGGAAAGCTAATCTCCGAGTTGTACATATTAATCTTGTAGACTATTGATTTATTTTCAGTATTGTTATGATAATTGTTTTACATGTATTTGTAAACAAAACAAATTAACATGGAAAAGCTGCCAAGAAGTAGTAAAGTTAATAAATTATGTACTTTGGTCTTGTGTTAAAGGTATCTTACACGTTTGGTATTTACTCAAAATATATATTAGCATAAAAACTGACTTGGTAACGAGCAACAGAGAGCTGTTGATAGTATAAAACATTGAGAGAAACGACTCCCTCTGAAGTAACGTAGTTTTTGAGAAAGAGGTAATTTCTCACTAAAATAATAAAAGACTTCTAGCTAGAAGCCTTTTATTCCTATCTGAAAGCACATCAATTTGTACAACAAGGGTGTTTTTTCTTTCATCATTTTCTTGCAACTTTGATGACCAATTGAGCCCAAATTTTCACAGGCTTGTTGTTTTATGCATATGTTGGGATACACCAAATGAGAACACTGGTCTTTGACAATTACCAAACGTGTACGATGCCTTTAAAGGCCCTATGTCCACAGACTCACACATAACTTACATGATTTAAAGTAAGTTATGGTAGAAAGGGTTCCTTAAAAAATTTCTGTCTAAAACGCTATCGTTTCTGAGAAATTAGTAAAACAATAGTTTTTATTACGCGCGATAAAAGCTCGATGTTTGAAAAAAACATAAAACACATAAGGTCTCTTTTCACTATGTTCTCGTGACCTCGTTGACCAATTGAGCTCAAACTTTCACAGGTTTGTTTGTTCATACATGTTGAATCACACAAAATGTGAACACTGATTTTGAGCTGTTACCAAAAGTGTACAATACCTTTAACAATATACACTATATTTATTGGCCATTTTTCGTTAAATTTGTTTAAGAAAAATAGAACTATCTGTTGCAAACTGCTTACCAGACAAAGGGCCCGTAGTAAAAAATGCAAACAGCAGTTAGTGTCCTGACGGACTATAGCGGAGTCTCTAGAAGGCTAAATGAGGAAGACTCTGATGGCGTCGAAACGTCAGTCTACTAACTAGGCCTATTGTTTGCATTTTTAATTTTGTTTTCAGTATGTCTAATGTTTTTACATTGCAAAAACTGGGGTGTTAAAATTGACACCATGGATATTTTCACACAAAGTTGCCTAAGAATTAATCAAAAAATACAACATAGGGTGTTAAAATAACACTAATTTCTGCCAACACAATTACATTGGTGTTATTTTAACACCATATGGTGTTAATTTAGATGCCCTCTTGGGTATCTAGATGTGACAACACCATTGGTGTCAATTTTAACGCCCCAGTTTTTGCAGTGTACTGAAACAGAAAAAAATAATACTTAAATGAAGTGGAATTGAGCGATGCAATTGTGATTTTGAAGAGAAGAATTTACTCTGTCATACATTTTGCGTCTGCGTAGCGTCATTGATTGTGTGTTGCCAGTTCGCATGGTGTTCCCCAATAGTCAGTTGCGGTATAATTTCACGAGACATCTTTTGCAAATATTTGTAATTATTTGGTTATCAATAAAAACCAGGAGATAAAAACCCTCGTGTTTGCTAATGATACAATTTATTGTGCTACAATAGATGTGAAAATACTCATTACACATCGATACATTATGAAAAACAACCAACGCATTTGTTTACGTAAGATGGCATTTTCCATTACTTTTGCTGGTTGTTTCTGTTTATATCTGAGTTGTATTTCTATCAACAAGTGTTCATCACAAGCAGTAAAGGATTCAACTTGAAGAAAGGCTAAAGTTAAAAGACACATGTATTGAACATTGAGTAGGATGCACTTCGTAAATTCAATTTCATTATTAAATTAGGCAGAGGGTATCATTTTGGTAATTGTCAAAGACCAGTATCCTCACTTGATGTATCCAAATATATGCATAAAAATAACAAACCTGTGAAAATTTGGACTCAATTAGTCATCGAAGTTGCAAGAAAATAATGAAAGAAAAAACACCCTTGTTTGTTGCATAGAATTGTGTGGTTCGGATGCCTGAGAAAGGCTTCACGCCTGAATCCTTTCTTAGGTACAAATTTGTGGGTGAATAATTACCTCTTTGTCTAAAACTCTTTACCTCTTTGTCTAAAACTACATAACTTTAAAGGGGGTCGTTTCTAACAATGTTTTATATTATCATCAACTCTCCAGTGCTCTTTGCCAAGTAAGTTTGTATGCTCAGTAATTGTGTACCATGTAATTACCAAAGGTATACCCTCCCTTTAAAGATCATCCAAAGATATTTGTCGTTAGTTGGTGTCTTATAGGGCCTTGTCACACGAGGCAACTTTTACAGGCAACTTGGAGGCAACCAACGCCAATGCATACTACAGGATCACTTTGGTGGCACATGAGTAATTTTTCAAACAGTGTCTTACGATCCCCAAGAAAAATATGTGAACATTCAAATGTGAATGCCTTTTCTTTATGGAGACTGCCTGGAACTGGTTGCCTGTAAATTTCCTCGTGTGACATGGGCCTTACAATCGTATCTGTTAATACCTCTGCAATTGTATACGTAAAGGCGCCTATTATATTATAAGCTGGTTGACTGTGTCAAAATTTATAACATTAATTTTGTAATCTTTCACAATTTCTTTTAAACCGATGTCTTGCTTAAGCTTGCAGTTGTCAGAAATGCTAAAACTAATATATTTCCTTAACTGTACTTGTTGCTGTTTTTGTAAATACTGGATAAACGATGACTAATAAAATGCCGACAAAACACAATTTTAAAAATGGTAAATAAGGGAAAGCACGAAGAAGAGGGAAAGAGAAAAAGAAAAATGACAAGGAGCATCAACAAAGGAAGACAAATCCCGTTTCTTCACCATCCTCGCCCACGCAGCCCTAAACATCATGGCCATTTTAGACTTTGCAAGTCTCGTGTTTTTGTTTCCTGCACACGAGAACTCATACACTGTATACACACAATGTTAATTAATACCAAGAGGTTCCCGGAAGTTCCGAATATACACACGAGACTTTCACTGTCGATTTTGTGACAACTCTGCACAACGTAAACATCCGATAACAAGCAAATCTACGGTCAACACTGGATATTTGACAACATGACCATGCAATTGATAACTTGTCAAATTCAATGTTCCTTTAAGTTCTTCTTATAAGATTTTTCAGCAGACAGTATTTTCCGAGATCTAGTGACATTGATATAAGCAAACATTTGTTAAGGCGACTGTATGTAGACACAAACATTGAACATCAAATGGAATCCTTGTTCGGTATTATAAAGTCTTGTCCGAATTGAGGGCTTCAGCTGTTGTTAAAGGACCTGAGTTCGATTTCACAAAGCACTCAGAATCATCTTAAGATGAGTTGTCAGTATTGCCATAGTGATTTGTATTGTGACATCATACAATTACGATTGATACACAGTTCAAATCAGTCTGAGCTCTTTGTGAAATCTAGCCCTGGGCCCAATTTCAAAGGCAGAAAATATTGTATTTTACAGTTTCCTGCTAATTGAGCATGATACCAGTCACAAATTGTGCATGTGTTATGATATTTTGGCTCACTGGTTACCTTATTCTGGTAAGCATTTGTTGTGCTTAGCTTCTTTTTTGTGCTTAAGCAGCTCTCTGAAACTGGATCCATGGTGGATCAAAATACATTTTTCTTTAAAGTTGCCGCTGCAGCCAACGGCCATAGTCTTAGCCAAAAGTCACTTTACTCAGACATGACCTAAGTTTCTACCCAGCGAGTTACTTCTGCGACTGTTTTCCATCATCAACCGCTCAATTGAATTCACTTTAATGAAACTTGCCCCAGAAGGTTATATGGAACCCAATAAACCTAGATTTGTTTTAATAGCGTGTCAAAATGCATCATACATTTTACGCGGGAAAACGACCGACACACCCGAACCTGTCGCCTGCCACAACATAGTCCATTTCAAAAACTTGAGCTAACCACATTAAAATTCCAAACAGCCAAGGGCGTTACAGGTGGTTAGAAAACAATGACTTAACTTATGATATCGTAATGAAACGGTCACGTGGTATCCTTAGTTTTGGGCTTATCTGATTATTTGAACTGATGAAAGGAAATTTGCAGAAATCTGTGGTTGAATCAGCTGTGGAGAAGAGTCTAAGAAGTTGAACAATGATGAAGGTGGCTGCTGTGTGCGCTTACGATAGGCACTCCTATCTACAAATCCCTACAAATCTTTGCTGTAATCTGGTCACTTTATTTTTGGCAAAATACACTGGGCTGGGCCTAATACCACGACCCCTTTTAGCCTACCGTCGAGTTAAGTTACAGTATTTGGTTTTCCAAGAAAACCAAAAATAGATTATAGCTAGCACCAAAATATTGAAGTGTTTTCGTTGATAATGGCCTAACCATTTTTTGTTATAGCCGTTTAATCTATGACTTCGTCATTGTATGAAACTTAGCGGCCATTTTGTTTTTGCAATCCATGCAGCATCAAAAACAGCACAAGGGTAGCTGTCCTTTTTTACTTGTGTCTGGGACTGAACTGAGACACGAAAAGTGTTTAAACTCCGATTGAGAAGACAAATTAAAATATATAGGCCCTAGTATGAGTACCGGTACTTCTTGTATGACACTCGTCGGCCATTTTGTATTTTGCAATCCACGCAGCATCAAAAACAGTTCGAGGCTTGCTGTCTTTTGTGCTTGTGTCAGGGACTGATTTACGTCAAAAGACTAGACTCTAATACTATAATTATTGAAAAGACAAATGAATAGACATATTTTCCATTAGGAAATGTCAACATCATTACCTTTTTTTCAAATTGGCCAATTGTCAGTTCTCGCCAGTTGACTCCATTCTGTTGTGTATTTACACAGAGCAAGAGAAAGTCACCGATCACGATGTGACCGTCCTTATAAGTGACTTATTCTTAAACCGAATGCAAGCGTCCGTGGCGGATGCACTTAAGATGTTCTCACAAATTTGCTCTCCTCTAAACAACGCCATCTCTGGCCGTGAAGGAGCTTATCTTATCGGTAGGTGTTTGTCGCCAAGATTGGCTCAGAATTGTTTCAACCTAATTCTACGCTGTTTGTTTTTTCCCGTTGGCGTTCATTCAAAGTAACAACGAGGCCGGGTTTCAAGTGGCCTAAAGCATCTACGTTTTCCAGCAAATTGTGAGGAGAATCACTTAAGATCTGGAAACCTGTATACGTGTTTAACTCCACCCGGACAGCCCCCTTTCTCCTCATCGGTCTTTCCCGAAGATCGCATGGATGCGTGAGTGTGCAAATAATAATTAAGCGGGGTTCACGCGTGCGGGGGACAACTGCTTCGAGCTGTAGATGAATAAAGCTTTTTTATACTGCCGCGATAGGACGTGCGGTTCATGGTAACGAGCAACAGGGCTGTTTACTTATTGAAATGGAGATGATAAGAGGTTCATTTACTGCAACCACCCCCCCCCCCCCTCCCCACCCACACATTCCCGGCCTTCTGGGAGTTTGAAGGGGATATACAGGAGAGAAGAAGACAAAATGATGATATGTATTCCGGTAACGATACCGAAGTGACTGGAACCGTCGAAGAGAAACAAGTGAAAAGCACAACGAAGAGGCTTGAGGATGTTGGTTTTTTAAATCCACTTCAAACACTCAGCCCACTCTTTGCGTAGCACTGACATTTCCTTAGCTGATTTAAAACATCTGGTTTTGGACTCGCGCCATCAAAACTATACTGTTTTCCTCATCTCTCAAAAACTATAGCATTTCAGGCAAAAATATATCGAGGGAAGTTTTCCAACATGATCTTCTGTATAAGTTGTGTGCAATTTATGTGAGTTATGCAAGTTTTGTAAGTTATGTGTAAATCTGTGAACATTTATTTTCAATTTGCCAATGTTATGCAGACCCTTTCAATAGCGAAATATTTCTTGGGAGGCTTCCGACCTTATGGCTGTCTTTGTACCGTGTAAGTTGTTTATAAATCTGTGAAGATTTGTAATGTTAAATCTTACCAAGGTTTTTAAAGAAGATAGACTATTTTCCTGCTACTCTCGTTTTGGTTATGTTAGGTTGAACGGGAGAACAGCAACAACTGGCAACATGGTAATAAAATACCGAGGGAAAAAGGAACATAATTAATGTACACTTCAGAAAACCAAAATGTCATGTAACTTCTGTTGACATTAAAGTGAGACTACTGTTGATGAAGTGTGATACAAACGTGTTTCGTTGCCTTGACGCCCGGCATTGATGAATTTTAGTTGCATGGTGACAAATGCTTGATGCGCCTTGTCGTCTGCTCAATAATTAAGGCGGGAAAACCACTGACAGAGTCCCGCGCTTTGCGAGTTCGTTATGGTTTAGACGGGTCAATGATTTATGTAACGAAGATGACTGCGGGCATTCACCTGATGGTCGAGGGGGAAATAACGGCCCTGACGTTAAATTTATAAAAGCTAAGGATTGTTGCGCACTAAATAAGCTCCCATATAAACCAATGCTGAATGCTTAAAGGGATTTGGTAATTGGAATCCACTGTTTGTTTCAATCATTATATAGTTGTAGATATATACCATAAAACTAACCTGTGAACAATTCATTTCAAAAGGTGGTAGAGATTTTGAGATATTGCCGAAGTTCTGGAGCGGTTAAGTCCACGCAGGAAGAATAATCTGCAATTGGAATACACAATCTGAGAAACGTTACTGTCAGTAACGCTTCTCAGATTCAGATTTGTAGGGATAAAAGGTGACATCTTTTTCCATAACCACAGTACTTCTAAGTGAAATATTTATCAAAATGCGTTATACTACCCAAAGCTGCTGTACTTCTCACCAAACAAGTTTTATTGCCATTAATTTTCAGAGACATTACCAAACGTTTACAGACCCTTTAGTATAGGTTTTCCTGGCCAATTCCAGCAAAAATTCATTCAATTTTATTAACACGCATTCAAATTCACGCATTTTCCCCTAATCCACTCAAACTAGAGTTTCTTTTTTAGCTATTAATCCATTTAATTTCGTTTTTGTGCACACATGATTTCGTTTTCGTTCAGATTCGTTTCAGTCATTCTATTTCAATTATAGGCATTCAAGACTACACTTTGACCATTCTTAAAGGCCCTGTACACTATTGGTAAGATCGAAAAACACAATGTTCACAGATTCACACATAACTTACAAGATTTAAAGTAAGTAATGGTAGAAAGGGTTCCTTAAAATATTTCTGCCTAAAATGCATAGTTTCTGAGAAATGAGTAAAACAATAGTTTTTATCACGCGCGATAATTTGAACAAACAGAAAACACATAAGGTAACTTTTCACCATTTTCTTGTGACCTCGATGACCAATTAAGCTCAAACTTTCACAGGTTTGTTTGTTTATGCATGTTGAACCGCACAAAATGTGGACACTGATTTTGAGCTGTTACCAAAAGTGTACATACCTTTAAGTTGAATTTATACTTCCTATTTACACTTGATGAAATTGAATGGTTGACCAGCTCTTGCTGTTGTCTTTTACGAAATTGAATGAATCTTGCGGCCTAATGAAATTGAATGATCTTATTTGACCAGTGAATGCTAAACTGGTGAAATTGAATTACTCCGTTTGACTCTTAAATGCTGAGTCAACGGAGCATTCATTTTGAAACGAAATTGAATGAGCCGGGTGTTAAAATGAATGGATTCTTGTTGAAATTGGCCGGGAAAGTATATATAAACGAATTAAAAACCTAAACAACTTATTTACACGGTCTCTTAGTCTCTTGACACCAATTCAAATATTTGCTGACAACTAAACCTTTTTTATCTTTCCAATTTTTGTGAGACAAGCTGTTGAACTTGTGAGCAAAGTCCATTCTAAATGAAAACACCACTATTAAACTTGAGTGTACGCGCCAGACAAAATTGGGGTCATCTTGGAAATGAATCCCATTTTAGCAAAATAGAGCATCTTTTCGAGAACTAGTTTACCCAAAATGCCCTAGGGTGAAAGTCAAAAACCCCTGAGAACGATATTGGACCATTTATCAACAATCCCTAAAAGCCACGACCTTTAAATCTTTGATTTGCAGAAAAAAAGTTGTCGATTTTACAAAGTGATGGGCATGACGCACATATTGTGTATTTGTCGTTTTTTATTGTGATGCACTTCTGTGTTTGTTTCTGGCCGTGCACGAAGAGATTGTTGGTGCTTTTAAGCCGGGCCCGTTACTAACAGCCGCAACATGACTGCCTCGATTTAAAATAGTTTTAAAGGGCCTGTATAATATACTACTCATAATTACTCATAACATTAATGCCTATACAAACTTACTTGGTAAGAAGTACAGCAGATTCTGATAGTATAAAGCATTTTGAGAAACATTTCACTTTGAAGTAATGTGGTTTATGGAAAAAGATGTCAGTTTTTATCCCCCCCCCCCAAAAAAAAAAAAAAAAAAAAAAAAAAATGAATCTGAGGAGCGTTTCTGTCAGAAACATTTCTCAGATTGTGTATTCCAATTGCAGATTATTCTTCCTGCGTGGACATAACCGCTCCAGATTTTCGGCAATATCTCAAAAACGCTACCACCTTTTGAAATTAATTTTTCACAGGTTAGTTTTATGGTATATATCTACAACCATATAGGATTGAAACAAACAGTGGGTTCCAATTACCAAACGTATACAATCCCTTTAAAGTATGAAAAATAAGTAATGGCAGAAATAATGGAACGATTTTGAAACTAAGACTCACCGATGCTGTGTTACGTGTAGAGTCGTCACCGGTGACGTCAAACACTCTGCACTTATAGGCCTATATATTGCCAGCGTAGAAAATCACTCCCTCAAGGCCTCCTCACATATAGGCGAATCCATTAAACGCAGCCTGGCGAATTGGGTAAATGTGTCAATTGTGGCGAATTTTGACCGAAACTGTTTGAAAATGTGTTACATAATTTAAAATATAACGAAAGGTAAACGTAGGGGAACTGGTTGTTGCGAATGATTTACGAAGTGTGACGAACGGTTACTGTTATTCGCTAGAATGCGTTGGGTCGCGCAAACAATCTTTTTTCTTTCCGTTAGCGATTAGGAACGCAAACATGCGAACTGAAGCGCAACTTTTTGCATGGTTCCGAAGCCGTCCGAAGCTTTCCGAAAGGGTATTTCCGCATCTGACCGTTACCGGACGCTATACAAGACTGGCGAAAACCAGGTGGGGTCATTTGCCTTCTAACTTTCTCCGACTCGACACCACGTCGTCTTGCTGTTTGATTTTCAACTTGTTTAAAGTTTTGTAAGTGCAAAAGTATGCCAAGGGGGAGAGGAAAAATTCAAGAACTACACAAAACTGTTGAGATACTCAAGAAATTTAGATGCGTATGTCGTTGTTATGACTCGTATGAAAGCGTATGCCGTTCGTTTTTGAACGTCAACCAATCGTTACAATTCGCTTTCATTCGTCATGAAATTTCGGATTCAATTAGCTACAATACGTAATTATTCGCTACATTTCGTACAAGTTCGCAAACTATCGCAAAGATTCGTCATGAGATCGTCCTCGATCGCTTGATATGCAAATTAGCTGATCACGACCTGATAACTTGCGACCTCTAACGCCAGTTGTCGAACGCATGCGAAGACTTTCCGATTGGTTAACGTATTGAAACGAATTTTAAAGAATGATAGACGAAACTTTTATTCGCCACATATTCTTCAACACGCTCAACATTTTCCGACGAACAAGACTAATCGCAACGGACACAACAGCTCACAAACGCACACATACGAACACACCAACGATGTACAACGTACATAAACTAATGGGAACGAATTTTACTCAAGTCCTATTCGCCAGTACACGCAAGTTGACGTCGGGGGTTTTTCGTCTATGTATGAGGAGGCCTTTAGGTAGGTTTACCCGAGCCAAGATTATAATAACAGGCAGAGTGAGTGTTACGTTTTAAATGAATCAATGTCAAAGCCGTCAGTTTTTCTTTTCTTTATGATGATAGTATAGCGTACTTGGTAAATGCCCACACGGCCTAACGCCTGGTAAGCCGAAAATATTGCATTAAAATGTTCTGCTTAGCCAAAGTATAAGCAGTATACCGCACAGATTGCACATGTGGCATGGTATTTTGGCTGGTAACCTTATTCTGGTAAGCATAATTTTGTTGTGCTTGGCTCCTTCTTGTGCTTATAAGCAGCTCTATATGAAATTGGCCCCTGGTCTGCGCGTGTTAAATTAAAACACCAGTAAGGATGATATTCTTAAATTCACATCATCAATCAGAGTAAATCATCTTGTAATCCCAGAGTGGAGACCATTGGTTTGTAAAACCAACAGTGAACAGCGAATGACATATTTAAGAAGAAAAAAATGAACAGGGCAAATGACATAACCAAATTATGGCGCTCGGGGGGCGTTGTCCGATGTTTCCAGAGCCGCAGTATATGCGCAAATTAAATTTTACAGCTGAAACGTTTCGTATAAAATCAGAAGTGGGCCTATATCGAGATCGCTGCAAGCAAATTCTATGGATCCTGCACTTTTAAAAAGACAAAGTAATCTCTTTTAATTCATATGTTATGAATTGTTGTTGGGGAACAAGTCGGGGGAAAAATAGGCCCTACATTATTAAACAAGTTAACTTTCCTTATGAAGCATTATGCAGGTAGTGACAAAAAACCACAAATTGTCGTGATTCATGCAAGTTATATTACCGTAAACCGTGTACTGTGCAGCGCAGGTTTATGGCTCAAGTGGCTACTCAAAACTGTACTTTCTCTTTCCATAACAAACGATGACTGGATAATCGAAACAAGTTGCTCTTTTACAGGACGGCGAATCATATCCATTGGGAAAGACTTTTACATAGTGTTAGGGGTCAGAATGTGTGTTGATGGAGTTTGTGTACATTATCAGCTATGAAAGTTTGTTACGCTTCAGTTATGAATGTATCAATGTTCACTTGAAATAAATAATTATAGCAAACGTATCTTTGGAGTCATCGTTTGGTTTTTGTTGACGTAATGCTGATTTATAGGCAAATTTATCAGAAAAGATACAATAAAAGTCACCTGTGAACATTTCAGCTGAATACAGTGTCTATACCTACTTGTTGAGAAAACAGAAAAAAAAGTCACGGTACGTTTAGCGAGGTAACAGCTGGTACCTGTCGCATCGCTGGCCGCAGTATTCACAAACGGACACCACGGAAATTTGAATCTTCAAAAAATCGCCTGAACGTGATCTTTGGATATTCAAATTTGTCGACATACTTTTTGTTGATTTCTAGTTAACGGTGGCACTTCAGACGAAAAATTTTCGCAGGATGCTTACCACAATTACCATCTTTATAACAAGAAAGTGTAGTGAAATTCCATGAATCGCAGGCATTGAACAAATGTCCAAATTAGCAGTGCCTATAGATCAACAGTCTGTTGCCATTCCCCTTTGTATTAATTGTTACTGGAATGTCAACTGTGAGTAGTCAATAGACTTTATTTAGCCATAGAGAAGGGACTCTATGCTTTAGCTAAGGAGATTCCAAAACCCCTAGTGCTATGAAATGATTTACCAGAGGCTGAATGGGAATCGAATTGGCAGTGTTCGCCCTTTGCACGGTCAGCCATTTGCGTGTAGAGCCTCAAATTTGGGACAACAGTGAATAGAAGCATTATATAACTCTGTATTGTCACAGTAATGTAATGACACTTTCATCCAAACAGATACATAAACACAATACAAATGAAGCATGAAGTCGAGGCTCTACACGCACATGGCGGATCCGTGCAAATGGCGAACTGAGTATGTTGCCATTCCCCTTTGATTGTTATTGGAATGTCAACTATAAGTAGTCACAATAGATTTTCTACCTTAGCTAAGGAGAGTCCATAACCTCTAGTGCTATGGAATGGTTTAACAGAGAATGGGAACTGAATTTGCAGTATAACACTCCTAGACAACAACTAGCCAGCTTGAAAGCACCATTAGCTTTTAAACAGGCGTAACATTAATTATTGTCAATATTAAACAAAGGCCTATACATAATTTGACTGGAGTTGAGCAGACCGGCATTTTCAGCACCAACAGAAGGCCATCAATCATCAGCTACTAAGAAGTAGGGTAAGAAAATTACAAACATTACAAAAATTACAGTACAAAAATTTCATTAACTATCAGTGTTTCCCCCTTAAATTTAGGCTTTCCCCCTTAAATTTAGGCTTTCCCGCTTAAATTTAGGCTTTCCCCCTTCCCCACACCCCCATTAACCGGTCGTCCGGGGCCGATTTCACAAAGAGATAAGACTAGTCTTATCCGAAGTTAGGACCAGTAACTGGTCTTAACTTAAGATTAGTCCTATCTCTTAGCATTGCCTAGGACTAGTCCTAAGTTAGGAAGAGTTTTTCGAAATCGACCCCTGGTTCCACTACTGGACGAGAAATGATTTTGTTAAAACAGTTTCACTTTAAAGATCAATATCGTAACCACCTGTGCGATCACACTTAAGCAAGACCAGCAAAATCAGTGGCTCCTTCCAAGATTGTCAATGTACACGGCAAAAAAATGCATCTTGTAGATGTTTGCAGATGAGGCCATTTCGATACGAAATCCAAGACCATGCTCTCAGCGAAAACCGACAACAAGCACCTTACTCTCAAGGAGTGCAATCTAAAACCCATCATTCGTTTGTAATCGAAGGCAATATTTCTACCTGGGGAAGGGTGAACAAAACGTGAGTGGTTTATTCCGACTCAAGAGGCATTGTTTTATCAGATATACGCCGGATCTCGATTGCCCGCTGTCTTTTACGCAAATATAGCTTGACTTATGTCATTACAGAGGTCAGTGTATTTTACGGAATGCGTTTTAAATGTCATTACGAAGAAATCAATTGCTTCAGCCTCTACTCATTTGTAGGTAAGGTTTTGTTTTTGCGTTTTTGTGTTTTTACGGGATTTTTTTTTCACAATCTCCAGTTTTCAATAAACACACCGTACAATCAACTTGTAAACACGTTGTCAAAGTAATGTGGTTACGTTTAAGGGATTGTATACGTTTGGTAATTGGAACCCACTGTTTGTTTCAATCCTGTTGTAGATATATACCATAAAACTAACCTGTGAAAATTTCATTCCAAAAGGTGGTAGCGTTTTTAAGATATTGCCGAAAATCTAGAGCGGTTTGTCCACTCAGGAAGAATAATCTGCACTTGGAATACACAATCTGAGAAGCGTTATACTGCAGTAACGCTTCTCAGATTCAAATTTTCAGGGATAAAAAGTGATATATTTTTCCCATAACCGAGTACTTCGAGGTGAAAAGTTTCTCAAAATGCATTATACATTTTCAGAGTCATTACCAAACGTATACAGACCCTTAGGTAAATGCCACTACAGTTTATGTGTAGTTTTTATCAGAAAGCCTACTTGCTATAAAGATGATAATGGTAGCAAACATCCGACGAAATTATTTCGTCTGAGGTGCCCCCCCCCCCAACCCGTTGATGTCGACAATTTTAAATCTCCTGTAGGATCGCCTTCAAGCGACTTTTCTGGACATTCAATAATCCACGGTGTCGGTTTGTGAATGCTGCGGCCAGAGATGCGGTTGATACTCGAAATAATTTATTTCGAGCGCACGAAATGATTTCTAGCGCACGTGAATTTAATTTCATCATATGTCCCTTTAGGGGCTCCGTAGTTATTGTATTTATTTAAAAAATAAATACCAATAAGAATAGATGGGGACAAATACTCGATTGAGCTTCAACCCTTCATCGTTCTGCGAGAAAATTAAAATAGTAACATGTGTCATTTTACCATGTACTAGACTTTCCCAACTCAATAAGTGGACCAATCTCGTTACCGATGAGGTGGACTGTTGGATCAAGGATTTAATGGCGGAGGGCAGTCAGGCAGGTGCATTGAAGAAGTCAAATTGACCAGCGGGAAATTCATGATCGTCAATTTATTTATCCTACCTGCAGTCTTTGAGGAGAGATTGTCTGCATACGGAGACGTTAAAATTACATTTTAGAGCGAAAGAAGATAAAAGTCATGGTTATATTTCATAGTTATGACTTGGTACTTGACAATAATAATATAATAATAATTACAATTCATATTGCGCCCCTTACATAAACATTATCAGAAGCGCATAACACATTTATTATTAAATGCACAGAATGGAAGAAAAAGATGAAGAAACAAGACTGGTCACCAAGCCAGTGCCCAAACCACAGTTCAATTCGATTCAACACGACATTTATTTCCATATTGGTGAAAAAAGGGAGAACAATAAACAAATTTAGAACAATGATTTAAATCAAGAACAACCAAGAACTGATTCAGAAATAAATAAATAAATAATGAACACAATGAAAAATGACATGAAAATAATATAATGAAATGGATACGGAGCAAACCAATATTGGGGCATTTTCAGAAGCCAAAAGGAGGCTTGTATTGAAATGCCCACTGACAAATACAAAACGAAACAAACAAATAAAAGCATAAACGAAAGCAAAAAACAACAAATATTAACAAAAAGGAATACGTTAAACGAAAATTAAAAAATGGTGATAATAAAACTAAAACGAAGGCGGTAATAACAACAATGACTAGAAGGAGTTTTGAAAAGGGACGACATGAATATTATATAACTCCACAGTTTGGTAACGAGGCAGGAATGAATAAATTTGGTTTGCGGTAACACCATGTGTGTATCTACTTGCCAGGTAGAGTTTGTTCTTAGAGAACTGTCTTGCTTAATTCTACTACCGCGGAGTAGATTGTTCGGGTGTTCGGGAGACTTCTCAGTTCTGAAAAGAACTGTCCTGCTTATTAACTATTACCTGGGCGGATGGTATAGAAATAGGTTGTGACTACTACTTTAGCTTATAGGATCGTAATTAACTGTACTACCGCGGAGTCAGTTCTTGGATTGGTCTCAACGTTTCGACTGGCTTGCTCTAGTCATCGTCAGGAGACAGGAGGCAGGAATGCATAACAGAAAGGAAACTAAGCTGAGTATTTGGAAACCAGCAGTGTTTTAATAGTGGGGATACGTCTGTCCCGCCAACATAGAACTAAAGGTTACTTATTACATAGGCCTATCCCTGCTGGCATCAGTAATGCTTTGATCTTTTCAGGCGACAGACGCCTCTAACCCTCACTAATATATCTCATAAATATGACTTAATTGACCCTAGTCATATTTATGACTTATGTTAACTCATTATTGTGAGATATAAGTCATAGGAATTATGACTTGTACTAAGTCATAAATATGAGACATAGGTCATATTTATTAATTTCTTTTATTGTTCTCAATGTCCCGTTGACGCTTTGATATCTACATGACCCCCTTTTTTCTTGTCTGGGAAAAAGAAAGAAAAACATCGAGCCACGGCAATTTATTGTTATTTAACTGCCGTACTATAAATTGGCTTTCCCGGAAAATGTCATAAAACATTCGTTTTTGTCTAACCTGTCTCGTCAAATTTCTCATTTATACGGAATAATTGTCAAAAATAGACTAATTCGATTTTATAATTTGAGCATTTATTGGAAAACAATATTATCGTTCAAATAAAATTGATACAGGTTGGTTCATAATGGTTAAACGTCTTGCTTTAAAGGCACTGAACACGTTTGGTAATTGTCAAAGACCAGTGTTCTCACTTGGTGTATCCCAACATACGCGTAAAATAACAAGCCTGTGAAAATTTGGGCTCAATTGGTCATCGAAGATGCAAGAAAATGTTAAAAGAAAAAACACCCTTGTTGTACAATTTTGTGTGCTTTCAGATAGGAAAAAGGCTTCTTGCAAGAAGTATTTTATTATTTTAGTGAGAACTTACCTCTTTCTCAAAAACTACGTTACTTCAGAGGGAGTCGTTTCTCACAATGTTTTATACTATCAACAGCTCTCTGTTGCTCGTTGCCAAGTCAGTTTTTATGTTAATATATATTTTAATTACCAAACGTGTACAGTGAGGCCTTTAAGGACACAAGTGTCAAGACCGGGACTCGAAACCAAACTCTGCTGATCAGAAAGAAACACCAGAGCTTGAGTCCGGTCAGAGTGTATATATCCAGTGCGCTTGACCGACCGGCCACGACACGCCATGATTGGCATAAGTTTATTGAATATCACCGGAGCCTGTAGAAAGCGCTGGGTCGAAGAATTCAAGTATTTCACGTTATATTTTCTTCATGTGTGGGGCTATCACTGGCATAGATCAGAGTTGAATAGCGGGGGATGACTTTAATAGACTGAGCAGGTTGCGCGTGATCACATAACGAAGAAAAAACCTAGAATGAAGACTTTATTTTTTCTTAAATTATATTTATACAAAATTCTTGAAAATAAAAATACCCATAGCAAGTTGTTGTAAATAAATTTTAAATTTTTGTATAATACAAATATTTGTTTTCTTCAAATTAACATTGAAACAAAATTACAACTTGGGACGAGGATGCTTATTGTTAGAAACCCCATTTGCCAATCATTCCCGAATGTGTGCGTCTATTACATAGGTTTAATGACAACATGACCGTCAGTTGGGCAGCATTCTTAATTTTTTACAAGTAACCGGAAACGAGGTCAAGTCTCAGGTTTTCTTCGTTATTTTGTTGAATTGATTTTACTTTCATATTGTTAATCACTCAGTGTTACATTCCCAACAACATAGGCCCCTATATAATGTTCATAGCCATAAACTACGTTAAACTTAAATAATTCATAAAACAAAATATCGCCCACGTAAAAACTCCATATGGTTGCGACCACAATGGTCCCGGAAGTTCAAATATTTATGCGCGATACTTGCACAGTCTGTTAAACATTGCGTACATTACCATTGACTAGCAAAGTAATCGTACTTGAAGTCCATACTCGATACTTGACTTCAAAATAATCTGTAGGCCCTACTTTAAGACATGTACTCGATACTCGACTGAAAACATACCCGGACTCCGAAATTAAGTGTTCGTACTCAAAAGAACACTTGTCTTTCTGCTTTGCTAACGTGCGTTTATGCCAGGAATAGAGGGAATACGCGGCAATCTCTGGAAAAAGTAAAATTGTCTTTAAACACATCTGAGAATTCTTTGATTAACTTCTACCGGCGCCTTTGAATGTTTAACAGATAAAGTGCACCCTACAAATGCTGTATTATTATTATTCATTTTTAGAAGGTACTTAGCATTGTCGCCTTGAAATAAGTATAAAATAAATAAATACAAATAAATACATACATACAAAATACATGCAAAAATACAGCAATAAATAAATGTTACAAAGAGCATGCTGTGCCACTTTATGAGAGGGTCAGATCTGGGTACGTCTGTATTTATGTACAATTTTGTGCACAAAATATATGAGTGAAAATATTGTTCAGCCCCTCAAAAAACAACAACTCTGGGATCTGATTCCCCTCTTTGTTTTGGAATGGTCCAGTCTATGATATCGAAGACTTTGACTCCCCAAGGGCATTGCACTTTGGAGAAAATAGTGAAATAAATAAATTCTGCCATGATTTAATGCTACCAGCGCTCACCCAACTTGATCCTGAACTAGTCACAGCATGTAACCATGTAAACACTTCACTAAAGATGGGTTTTTGTTCAATGTCCAAATTGTTGTAATTTTCTTCTAAAGGGAATTTTGTTGTCAGCAACAAGTATGAAAAGTTAACCGAATAACCGCTGGCTTAAAAAAATAAAAAATAAAAATAAAAAAAAAGAAAGAAAGAAGAAGAGATAAAACAAGAAGAAGAAAACCCCAGAATCTATAACAGTTGCAGGCGATGTTCCAGATTGGTCGCAGATCATATAGCCTTCCACATTTGACATCTGCTTCGAGTATCTGAATTTGAAACCGCATCAATATCGATTTGATTCGGTTACAGTAACTTGTCTGCAAGACTCTGCATGTAAATAGCGGTGACCGGCCTTCTGCACGTACACTGTTATCTTTAAATATGTCGATGTGACTGGGGTTACTCGGGGGCAAAACAACAGCAACGACGACAACAACAACAACAACAACAACAAAAACAACATTAACAGCAGCAACAGTAACAACAACAACAACAACAGCAGCAACAACAACAACAACAACAACAACAACAACATCAGCAACTAAAACAAAAACAACAACAACAACAACAACAAAAGCAACAACAGCAACAACAACAACAACAGCAACAACAACAAACAAAGAAACACGAATTTGCGAATGATTATTTCGTTCCCAAAGTTTGTTACTTGTCCCTTTAGGTATTATATGATCAACAAGTTTCCCGAATCACATAAAAGGCAAATGTTCACTTCTTTTGCGTGTTTTATATTTGTGTTTCATTATTGTATTGTTGTTATTATTTATGTATGCATTCTATCTTTTGATATTCGTTAGTGTGAGTTGTTTCTATAATTTGTTGTACATCACAAACGTTTCAGTAACCGTTTCCCGAAGGCCCCCCGGGTTGGGAAATTTTAAAATAAAATTCACCATGTCCCTTGAACAGCTTCGTAGGTACCCATTTGCATCTTCTCAATTCCCCCACATCGTTCTGACTTGTTTGGCATCGAAAAATGGTTGAACTCATGCAGAATGGATTCATCGGCCACAAATTACGCGAGGGGTCATTTTGTTGAAAGATATCGAACTGCGCAGCTGCAGGCAAGCGTTTCAATACGAACACGACTATATCAGGAAAGACTACCACGCGTTTTCTCTTTTCAAATATCCACGTTCCCCTGGCCATCCGCCCCCACTTATATTATGAAACCTGTTTTGCTGACTTTTCCTGTGGATTAAGACCATCTCTTGTCGATCTCAGAAACGCATCATTAGATTTAATTTGGCAGGTGGAAACGTAGGTGGTTTTCGATGCTTTGTCGTGCTTTGCATTTTTTCGTTCATTAAGAGTTTGTTAGCACGGTCCACCGGAAGCAGACATAGTCTTCACTGGCGGTGCCGTCAATTCAAATTTTATCAAAAATAGGGCAGAATAAAGCTTTAAAAAAGGGTACAAGGGCAATTTAATTTATTTCATGTGTGTGTGTAGAATTACACTAATGATTATGAACAGGGTTTGAGATACAAACAATTAATATGCACTAAAACACTTTCTTGATAAAAGTCTGACGTTCGCTTGAATATTTTGCAATTTATAGGAAAACCTTGACGTCTAACACGAAGACTATTAGATTCATTGACATTTAGTTGTCTTTGATCTTTTCTCCACCATTGGTCGTTGTTTTGTTCTTTCTTTTTTGCAAAAGCAGTATTACTCTTAACTATTCAACTACACTGCACAAACTATGGGGTGTTAAAATTGACACCATGGGTGTTGTCACATATAGATACCAAAAAAGAATCAAAATCTGCACCAAAGGGTGTTAAAATAACACTTATTTCTGCCAAAACAATTACATCGGTGTTATGTTAACACCCTATGATGTTGATTTTGATTCTCTCTTCGGTATCTATATGTGATAACACCCATGGTGTCAATTTATTTGCAAGAAAGTTGCAAGAAATTAATGAAAGAAAAAAAACCACCCGTGTTGAATAGAATTGTGTGCTGAGAAAGGCTTCATGCCAGAAGCCTTTCTCAGATTCAAATTTTTAGATGAAAATTAATTACCTCTTTCTCTAAAACTACATTATTTCAAAGCGGTCGTTTCTAACAATGTTTTATAATATCAACAGCTCTCCAGTGCTCTTTACCAAGTAAGTTTTCATGGTAATTAACTTGTGGAGTAATTACCAAAAGTACACCCTGCCTATAACACACTAGGAGCACAAACTTGTCTATGAAATCCTATTTGATCATGAATTCAATATCTGAAAACACTGTGACATGTTTTCTAAAAGATTGTGTACCCGTCTTTACCAAAGCGTAGCCATTTTGTCTTTCTTCTGTTAAAGTCAATAAAACCAAAACGAGGCTAGAAGGGCCAAATAGTGTGATCCCCTTTCGGTTACTGCATTGTATTCAGCATATTCCGAATCTGGAACTAAACCTTGCCTCGGGGGGGGGGGGGATGATATTATACAACCCAATGCTGATACAACTCAACTCTTGGTTTTTGTGTTAAACAAGGATGGTCACCATCGTAAATTCCTATTCAATGATAGCTCCGGACGAATTGTACATTTTTTTACAAAATGACTTTGGTGCAATTACTTTACGTACTCAATACATTATTGTGAAGGTCTGTGTAAATGCGGAAGGGTCTGTTCCATTTAATTACATCAAAACAATTCCCAACCTTCAGGCAGAAACAAAACATAAATGTCTTGCACCCGAAACCTAGATTCCAAAATCTACAAAGAATATATACAAATTAGAGTACATGTTTTGACCATTATATTAAATCCATCGTTAATTAAAGGGATTGTATACGTTTGGTAAGTTGAACTCGCTGTTTGTTTCAATCCTATATAGTTGTAGATATATACCATAAAACTAACCTGTGAAAAATACAATTCAAAAGGTGGTAGCGTTTTTGAGAAATTTCCGAAAATCTGGAGCGGTTTGTCCACGCAGGAAAAATAATCTGCAATTGGAATACACAATCTGAGAAACGTTACTGTCAGTAACGCTTCTCAGCTCAAATTTGTGGGGATAAAAAGTGATATCTTTGTCCATAACCGCAGTACTTCGAAGTGAAAAGTTTCTCAAAATGCATTATACTATCCAAAGCTGCTGTACTTCTTACCAAGTAAGTTCTTATTGCCATTTATTTTCGGGAGCATTACCAAACGTATACAGATCCTTCAAATTTACAGTTTCTTAATACTATACCAAATTGGATCATTTTTAAGTATACTTATCTGATGCTTTAATCCCAACCATTTGAAATGAAAAGCTTCGACATGATCAAGTTTATTATAATTGTAAGTCTCTACAAAACATTACTGTTAACAGTCCTGAATCATGCTGTTTTCATGAAGTAAAAAAAAAAATACTTATGGCCAAGTCACTTGAGGCGATTTCCGGATAACCAGTTCAAGGTAACCTCGGATAAGAAAATTAGTAGTTCACTTTTCAGTTTTCTATTTTTTTATTGGGGATAGTGAGTTACAGCTAGAGGAATGTCTCTTGTGCTGCCCAAGTGTTAATTTTGCGTTCAGTGCAGTTGGTTGCCTCCAAGTTGCCTGGAAGGGCCCTGTGTGACAAGGCCTTTATTAGCCTTTCGTCAAGGCCCTCTTAGCGTATACAAAGCTGAGACCAAACAAACCCTTTCAACTTATTTCGCGTTGTCCTGACAAGTAGGAAGAGGCCATCGTGGCTTCACCACTCAAGTGTGGTCTCCAGTTCCAGTCGCTTCGCCGCTACACAGCTGTCTAAGCCACGAAGGCCTTGACGAAAGGCTACTGAACAATACGTCTACAGAGTTCGGGTAACATTTAGGTACAATATAGTGGCTAATTTTAAGGCCTGGCTAGATACAAGGTATTTGGCTATCTTTGGGGCCTGGCTACATGAAGGGAAGAGTTGAAGCCTAAATTTAGATCCATTCTAAACTTAGGTACGGGGTTTGTGGGTATATTTAGCTGCCACACCATTGGTGATAAAAAGTTGTTACCATTAAAATACATCATGTTGTATACGGGTGGAAACCCATTTCTAATTAGCGAGATATCATCGGTATTTAGCTGGGTTTTTGTTCTCGCTTAGCAGCTTTAACAAATTAATCCCAAGTCCAGTTCCACTTTTACACGACCAGGTCAACCTGTTCTTTGTAATTCAAAGATCACGAGCTGATATTATAAAACAATCAACTATTTAAAAGAAGCTATCATAATCTCATTGGCTTAAAGCTCCTAGGACTCATCCCGGTCTGAACGTGATCCCTTCAAACTCTCATGAGGAGCTTGGAGGCAAATTACACGTCGGATAAGATGAGGGTATTGGTCTCGTAGCGTCTTGGGGACCGTGCTTCTTATTGCTCTACTAGTCTTTACACGCTTCCGGCTTCTAGCTCTCCGGCCTTCTTAATATTTCCAGGGGTTTGGGAATAAATTAAAGAGTAGAGTATTATTACATGAGACAAAATAATTGGAAGATGTAGGCTATTTTTATTATTTTGTTTTTGCAATGTCTTTGGAGAATGGAATGGCGGAAGAGCTAAATAAATCACGTTTGAAGACTTCATTGTGCACTGTTCATAAACGTGAGGGAAGATAGTTTGGAAGGAAATTGATTTGTTTATTTCTTGTGAAATTTTACCATCTGGAATGCTGTCATTGCTTTTTTTTATGTTTTGCTTTTTTTTCTTCAAGAAAACTGTTTCTTAAATCCTGCATGTAACCTACTCCTCAAAGGCATACAAATCCTGTAATTGTTTTTGTAATAGTGGAATTATACAAAATAAAAATAACATCTTTCCATGCAAAGGACGATGTAACAAATATTGATATAAGAGTTGAGTGTGTCTACAATGATATTGATAATGATAACTTTTTTTGTTTGTTTAAATGTATATACACTTAGTAGGGAAGATGGCCTTAGCTTTCGATCCAAACCGGACCTTCGTCAGAATCTTACCGATGTTGTGTTCAATCATCATGTTTTTGTTTTTGTTTTTGTTTTGTTTGTTGTGTGATTTTTTCTGAATTCAGGATAAAAAATTGTCGCAAGGATTCTTGAAAAAACAAAAAACAACAACACACACAGCGCTTCGTTGCAGTCACTCTGTGGACATTCCTTTGTTCTGTAAACTTAAGGAAAATCCTATTCTTCAACGCTGTAAAAAAAAACACTGTGTGGACGTGTGTAAGTCCACATAGTGTTTCAAGTCCCTACATTATGTGAACATATTTTGTTCTCGGGTCCACACTTCGTATGTAGCGTTAAAACAAAAGTGTGTAAACACCTGCAATCGGACACCTCCTATTGTCACTCTTTTGTTTGTACTTTTTGGCAACAGCTCCCATTGGTTTTGTACTCTCTCTCCAACTGGGGACCTTTCCTAAACTGGGGATCCTATTATCCACTTCGGTTTTAGGTCCCCGGTTTGAATTCGTACACCTACCCACACACACACACGACAGACCCCGTAAAAATAACACTCAAATGCGCAGAGTTACAATCGGTTTATTTCATGAGAATCGTGCTAAGTTTTATGCAGTTTTAAATCGATCCTTCTACGATGGCAATATATTTACATTTCATTATTTGCTCTTCGGTGCTTGCGAACTGAGCGTGGGTGCAAATAATTACAGTATTTGAATCAGTAATGTGTATCGAATTACAGTCAGGTAAGCGAAGACGACGATATGGGCAAAGAATCGATACTAGGGATCAAGTGTCTTGCCAACCTGTTCAAAAATAAAGAATCGAGTCTGAAGAAATCGCGAATCTAATTATGAAAAGGTGAATTGAAGATTTGCTCCTAGGAATCGATACAAGTTATTTGTTAATAGTCAGTTCGGGTTCGGGTTAAAGGCACTGAACACGTTTGGTAATTGTCAAAGACCAGTGTTCTCACTTGGTGTATCCCAACATATGCATAAAACAACAAGCCTGTGAAAATTTGGGGTCAATTGGTCATCGAAGTTTTTATTATTTTAGTGAGAAATTACCTCTTTCTAAAAAACTGCGTTACTTCAGAGGGAGTCGTTTTTCACAATGTTTTATACTATCAACAGCTCTCCGTTGCTCGTTACCAAGTAGTTTTTATGCTAATATATATTTTGAGTAATTACCAAACGTGTACAGTGCCTTTAAAAGGAGGATCCGACGGACCATCATATAAACTTTCTAACAGACTTTCGGCTGTCCATAGCAACACCCTTAGCAACAGCCACAGCCTATATGTTTGTCCCGATGCGCAAGATCGGCGCGCAAAGGATTCTGGGTGAAATCCGAGTCCAAGCAACACCGGCAACCATCATGGCGCGCTGATTTTGAAGTTATATGGTACACAAGTATAAAACCTGTCATAAATACATGTTAACATACAGCATGGCGTCCACCTTGGCAGCTTGATTTATTTTTAACTGCACTCGGTTTTCCCAAGATGCATTGCGGTATTTTTTAAAGATGGCGCTTGTGCATATGGCCTATTCAGTCACGGCATAAAAGTAAAGCAGTTTAAATAAATACAAACTCACCATTTTGTTTGTATATGCATCTAATGATTTGGATGAACAAAGGGCGTATCTAACAATTTGCATACATGCTGGTGTTGAAATCTTAGAATCCAACGACCTACTCGACCAATTTACGTAATACGCCATTGGCGGTCTGTACTCACCAAGGAAGAAGAATTTGTACTCAGTAATGTGCCCGAATAATGTCTGAGATAAAATCGGTCAAGGTTCTCTTTGTACTTGGACTTCTATGTAAGACACTTTAACCTTAATATCAAGGTTGATAATAGCAAAGCAGGAGATTTTTCAGAGAGAAGCTATCAATGTTAATTTTTGTTTTCCATATCTCAGGATATTTTTCAAAGAGAAGCTGTCAATGTTACATTGTTTCCATATCTCAGGATATACCTTCAAGGTTTGCGCGGCAGAAAAATAGGGGCCCAATTTCTATGGAATACAAAGATCAGCTTAACCAAAAAGCATTTTTTATATATAAACCTCCCACGCCAAAATCAGGTACTTCAATCGCATTAAAGCGAAGACCACCGAAACGTCAGCCATCTTATCAATGTGATGTGGCGATGTGGCGTGATCTTATCAATGTAGGTGGCGTGTCGTGGCCGAGCGGATAAGAACACCGAACTCAAGCTCTGGTGTTTCTGATCAGCAGAGTGTGGGTTCGAATCCCAGTCGTGACACTTGTGTCCTTAAGCAAGACACTTAACCACATGCTTCGTCCTTCGGATGGGACGTAAAGCCGTTGGTCCCGTGTACTAGGATTGGTAGTGCACGTAAAAGAACCCAGAACACTTATCGTGGAAGAGTAGGGGTTTAACCCCGGTGTTTCTGGTTCACATTGCAAGCACCCTTATTTACAGGTTTCCTCAGGCTTGCGAGCTACAGTGATTAAGTTCACTTGTGAGGCATCCTTGGTTTCATTACCAGAAATATATAATAATAATAATAATAATAATGTGATGAGATGTTTAAAAAAAATTACCTGAAATGCCCAAACTTAGGTATTATTTGAAAGCTTTTTTTCTCATCTATTTGACGAGCAAGTAAAGCCAGTTTTCCGTTTGGGTGGGTTTATTATAGAACGTCACATATTACACAGACTTGCATTACCATATGACCTAAGTCCTAGGACGTAAGATGCCCCAGTTGCAAGATTTCTAAGATGTTCCAGGTCGATGATTTCGAAGATGATCCAGTTGGATGACTTTTATTTTTATTATATATTTCTGGTAATGAAACCAAGGATGCCTCACAGGTGAACTTAATCACTGTAGCTCGCAAGCCCGAGGAAACCTGTAAATAAGGGAGCTTGCAATGTGAACCAGAAACACCGGGGTTAAACCCCTACTCTTCCACGATAAGTGTTCTGGGTTCTTTTACGTGCACTACCAATTCTATAGTACACGGGACCTACGGCTTAATGTCCCATCCGAAGGACAAAGCAATTATGGTAAAGTATCTTGCTCAAGGATACAAGTGTCATGACTGGGACTCGAACCCACACCCCGCTGACCAGAAACACCACAGCTTGAGTCCGGTACCTTAACCGCTCGGCCACGACACGCCACTTCTAGAATGTTCCAGTTAGATAATTTCTAAGATGTTACAGTTGGATGAATTCGGGTGATTTAAAAAAAAAAACATTAATTTGCCTCTTGAAATATAACAGCGGAACGTACGGTCCGCCATTTTGTTGAGTCAACTATTTGGCTCTACATAACGGACCGTGTTCTCTCATGAAATTACACAAAAACCACACAATTTCAAGGGATATTTATGCGAGTCATTATATCCTACTTTTGAAATAGCTTTCCAACCATATCCATTTCAAAACAAACGCTTTCTTATAGCCCAAAGGGCCCAATTCGAAAGCCCCTTTAAAGCAAATGTACAACATTGGTAATTGTCAAAGACCAGTATCCACACTTGATGTGACCCAACATATACATGGAAAAAAAACCTGTAAAAGTTTAAGCTAAATCGGTCTTCGGAGTCATGAGCAAACAGTGAACATGAGAAAACATTATATGTTTTCACTGTTTTCAAACATCGGATTTTATCACCAGTGATAAAGACTAATGGTTTTACTCATTTCCTAAAAACTAAAGCGTTTCAAGCAAAACTATTTCAAGAGAAGTTTTCCACCATGACCATCTTTATACCATGTAAGTTATGTGCAAATCTGTGAGCATTAATATTCCAACCTTACCTATGTTGTACACACCCTTTAAAGGTATCGTCACGTTTGGTAATTACTCAAAATATATATTAACATAAATACTGACTTGGTGACGAGCAACGGAGAGCTGTTAATAGTATAAAACATTGTGAGAAACGACTCCCTCTGAATGTAGTTTTGAGAAAGAGGTTATTTCTCACTAAAATAATAAAAGACTTCTTGCACGAAGCCTTGTATTCCTATCTGAAAGCACACAATGTACAACAAGGGTGTTTTTCTCTTTCAACATTTTCTTGCAACTTCGATGACCAATAAAGCCCAAATTTTCACAGGCTTGTTATTTTATGCATATGTTGGGATACACCAAGTGAGAACACTGGTCTTTGACAATTACCAAACGTGTTCAGTGCCTCTAAGACACGGTTCTATTTTTCTTTATTTTTCCTCACAAGGTGTCTGAGGCCGTGATTTCTGTTCCAAATCCAAACTGTTAAAATGCGAGTGCATCTGTAACACTGATAACGACGGTATACTCTGCCACGCTTCAACACGGCCAGTGTAATTTAATTCAATTGAAGCTTTCAATTGGAGCAGATCGCTCGATATGTTGAAGTTCAAACCATGATTAGATGGATACGGCCATCGGAGGAGGAGGCATGGATCCAGTAGATATCCAGACCGGCTCAAGGCCATCAGAGCCTCCGTGCCGGTCCACACAACCACGGTCATCCAGACTAACAGAACCCGTTCGACCAATTAACTCAATGAAACCACATGTGGTTTTGTGAGAATACGGTAGATCTTAATGCATGATTCGATTATAGCGGACAACATCATGATACCCTGACGACTACTGGAGTACAGCAGTCGAAACGTTAGGGATAAGCCACCCTACCCTGTTTTTTCCCAGATTCAAAACCTCTTCAAGAGATCGGAGTCCGCAGTGAACCCGTAAGACTATACACTAAACGGTAGACTTGTATTACACGCAGCTGGTACTTTGTATTTGGCTGGTGTCCTGATTCCTACAGGAGGAACATCAAATGGTACAGAAGGCATCGGCTTTGCATTAATCGTGTTAGAAAAGGGTCATTAACATCTTAAAACCGCATGACTTGATAATTTCAAATACTCTCTTTATCATGTAGAAGAATAAAAACTAATCAACTTTATCACATGTCCCGAGAAAATATTTGTAAAGATGGAACCGTCAGGAAATCTTGGACAAATCCCAAAAGAACACGATCACCATCACAATATTTCTTTATAGATTGAGTAAAACAGAAACGAGCCGGATCGAGAGAAAAAACAAGTCTCCAAGAAAAACACAGAACAAGGTGAACAAACGAGGGCAAAGAAATAAGAAGAAAGAAAGAAAGAAAGAAAAAGAAGAAGATTATAACTACGTTCACAAACTATCTTGATTTCCCATGCCACAATTCGATATCAAGCCATCGGGCACCGGTCACTAGTCGCTCAACTCTATTTAGTTTGCCCACCGAAGTTTAAAAGCAAGCGCCGCTACTATTCTCCTCTCCAGGTCAGTGTTAGGGTATCGACTTAGTCGTCCGTGAAAGAAACAAAAATAGTGGATTTGCAAAGAGACAAATATCTTCTTTTCCTGCTCTGGGCTGTTTATGAACGGACAGGGCTGCATTTCTCCCACGGCCCGAATCGATATGAAACTTGCTTGTTTCTCAGGATGAAAAGTGAATAAACTCTGATCTGATGATATGTACTCAGTCGAAGACATGTCATAAGCACTTTATTTTTCCTTTTTGTTTTCTGTTCTTTTAAAATATTATAGCCTACAGATCTTCATTGTGAAGCCATCTCTGTAATGTCCCCTATGTTCAACAGCTATAGCGATACTTAACAAAAGAGGGGCCAGACTACATTCCTCTTCCAGTTAACAAACACCAACACCAAGCCTCGCTACCATGGGCAGCGCGCCGTATCGATACCTCTCGTCATTAACCCCTGGTCGGGGTGCTTTTGATCAACAAAAGTGGCGATCAATTTAAGCGCTTCTGTCAAAGTTTAGCGACCGACCTGATTTTTGTCACGGCTAATTCTGGGTAACGGCTCAAGCATTGGAAAAATCCCAATTTGATTCAGTCAAACACTGTCACAGGGCTGTACAGCTATACACATTTTGCAAGCAGTACAAGCGAGTCTTGTTAGTGGGTAAAAATGCTTCACGCCAAAACTCCACGATATCTTCATTCCGTGAAGCTGGTTCCCCGTTCCCTCTGAAGGTTATGAAAATGGACTTACAACTAACACTGCAAAATCTGGGGTGTTAAAATTGACACATAGGTGTTCTCACATTATTATAGATACCGTAAAAAGAATACAAATTTAAAACATAAGGGTGTTAAAATAAAACTAATGTATGCCAAAACATTTACATTGGTGTTATTTTAACACCATGATGTTAATTTTGATTCTCTCTTGGGTATCTCTAATGTGACAACACCCATGGTGTCAATTTTAACACCCCAGTTTGTGCAGTGAACTAATGAACATTCAAATAGTTTGGTGAAAAATATGTGTAGCTTAAAACCATCGATCGAGGCACCTGTTTGGTTGCACCGCCCCTGTGGTTCATTGACAGCAAATGGTGACAAGCTTTTAGGTTAAGGGGGTTTGTTTTGCATTTTGTCAACGATTTCTTTTTACCTAAGTTCGTTGTTTACATGTCTAGGGGCCGATTTCACAAAGATATAAGACTAGTGTTATCTGAAGTTAGAACCAGTAACTGGTCTTAACTTAAAGGCATCGTACACGTTTGGCAATTGTCAAAGACCAGTGTTCTCATTTGGTGTATCCCAACATATGCATAAATTAACAAGCCAGTGACAATTTGGGCTCAATTGGTCATCGAAGTTGCAAGAAAATGATGAAAGAAAAAACACCCTTGTTGTACAAAATTTGTGTGCTTTCTGATAGGAATACAAACTTCTTGCAAGAAGTTTTTATTATTTTCGTGAGAAATTACCCCTTTCTCAAAAACTACGTTACTTCAGAGGGAGTCGTTTCCTACAAAGTTTTATACTATCAACAGCTCTCCGTTGCTCGTTACCAAGTAAGTTTTTATGCTAATATTTGTTTTGAGGCATTACCAAACGTGTACGATACCTTTAAATTTTCTTTATAAAGGGACCACCCCCATAAAATCAAATAGAACGGCCCAGTGCTTTTCCAGTTCATTTTATGGCAGACAAGTTACTACACTGGTCTTATAAACAATTCACATTTAGATTTGAAACAACCACATTGAATCAAAATCTCTTTAAAACTCTCCGGGGACAGGTTCGATCAGAAGGAGGAAACACCAATGTACTGCAGCTGCAGTAAGAGTGACTTTATTAAAAATTCATACACAAGTTGTGAATGTGACCTTTATTAGGCTTGGAACTGTCTGACAACATTCATACATGTCCTTGAAGAGTATTCCAATATCCAGCTCTATGAATAATTAAATTTAATTAAGTTGGCAGACTAATTACCGTAATTTTTGCGTTTGGATATCACACGTATTTCAATAGATTAGATATGAAAAACTATTATGTTGGCTAAACAAAATTGGGAGTATTATTTTCTAAGTTGATCCTTTGAACTAATGTAAAATGCAATGGAATCGGCCTATCTGGAAGGATCGGGTAAATTAAACAAAATTGAAAGAATTATTCACTAATAAGTGGTTTTGCTGAGACAGCAATAGTACACTTGCTTCCCCTTAAAACAAAAACCACAAAGAAATTACACACACAAAAACGAAAACAGTATCAAAATTTACTAAAATCGCACAATCCAATCTTCAAAAGATTTTGAGTTTGTTTTCCCACTGAGATGTGAACGATTTGTACCTGCAGACAGTCCATGTTCTGTGTTGCTAATTTGTGAACATGTGATGTCACTGACCGAAGGTCTATTAAATATTAGTCGACGTTTTATGATGTAATTTTTCGAGTAGAATACTTTTCTGTGAGTTGTGATGGTTCTAAAAAGAGCCGGTGGTGTAAACAACTCGACGTTTCGATCAGATTGCTGTGACTGTTTTCAGGAGAACGTTGGACTCTGGTGCTGCAGGCTGTATAGGTATTTGCCCTTTGCAGGGATGCGTGTAGAGCCTCGACTTCATGCTTCATTTGTATTGTATTTATTCATCTGTTTGGATGAAAGTGTCATTACATCACCGCAACAATACCAAGTTTTCTTCTATTCGCTGCTGTCCCCAAGTCGAGGCTCTACACGCAAATGGCTGACCGTGCAAGGGCTACTGTGAATTGGGAATACTGCGTTTTGTTGCAAAACTGAAATTTAGTAAAGTCTGTGGTAACACAGCGTGTACATGAAATCTATCTTTAAAGGTAGTGTACACTTTTGATAACAGCTCAAAATCAGTGTCCACATTTTATGTGATTCAACATACGCATGAACAAACAAACCTGTGAAAGTTTGAGCTCAATTGGTCACCGAGGTCACGAGAAAAAAGTGAAAAGAGACCTTATGTGTTTTCTGTTTTTTCAAAAATCGAGTTTTTATCGCGCGTGATAAAAGCTATTGTTTCACTCATTTCTCAGAAACGATAGCATTTTAGGCAGACATATTTTAAGGAGCCCTTTCTACCATTGCTTACTTTAAATCATGTAAGTTATGTGTGAATCTGTGAACATTTGTGTTTTTCGATCTTACCAATAGTGTACAGGGCCTTTAAGTTTGTAGTGAATTCTTCCTTTTCTTTTGATGAATGGCCCGAAGAGGCGGCCAGGTGTACATCAGCAAAGATCCTTATTAGCATTTAGAAGATTCTCCTATTCACCTTGATTCTTGGTGCTGAACACGGTAACAAAAAGGAACTGCCGGGCTCCACCCGGGCCCACTCTCCGTCCTGCTATCAACGCGCGAGGTTCATCTACAGGACTTGCTAACCACCTTAATCTTATAGAATTAATATTTGTACGCCAATACTACGTAGACACTGAACCGGCTTGGTGGTGTTTGCCCCTCACAGCAGAGGGATACAGGTAACCAAGGTTTACTTTGGTTTAAATAAATAACCCGGAATTCTATACGGGCATTATCCATGGACATAAACCTAAAAGGCACTGAACACGTTTGGTAATTGTCAAAGACCAGTGTTCTACTTGGTGTGTCCCAACATATGCATACAATAACAAGCCTGTGAAAATTTGGGCTCACTTGGTCATCGAAGTTGCATGAAAATGATGAAATAAAAAACACCCTTGTTGTACAAATTTGTGTGCTTTCAGATAGGAATAAAAACTTCTTGCAAGAAGTTTTATTATTTTAGTGAGAAATTACCTCTTTCTCAAAAACTACGTTACTTCAGAGGGAGTCGTTTCCTACAATGTTTTATACTATCAACAGCTCTCCGTTGCTTGTTACTAAGTAAGTTTTTATGCTAATATTTGTTTTGAGTCATTACCAAACGTGCACGATATCTTTGATGGGCAAATTAGGCGCTTTGGGCTATAAAAAGCGTTTGTTATGAAATGAATATAGTTGGATAGATGTTTTAAAACTTGTTTTATCTGAGCAATATGCTATACTTATTGTGTTCTTCTATTTTGCATAAGCAACCAACCCTATTAACCCTGCGATGCCCCGCCCCTGTCAGATTTACACGGCTACCCTAGGGTACTGCAGCCAGTAGACCGTGAGGAAATGTGTGTAACTCCTTTGTAATGTGGATTCCATATTTTTTTCAAAGCTAATAACCTTTCCAGAGGTTGTAGAGAGAGTCTGACCAAAACTACTAACATATTTTAAATTTTTAATTTGTTTTGGGTTAATTAGTATGTGTTTAACTGTAAAGACGCAGTATTTTTTGTGCACAAGCCTATGGGGAAAGTGTTTTCTAACTGGAGATTCCGAGCCCATGAGTCACACTGCCTATAGGGTCATAGACTATGTCAATCGGGCCTGTCTGAGGATAGAACTTAAAAGATTTCACATATTTTTGCTAAAAACCGAACGAGTAATTAACTAAGATGTGTTTTCGGTCTATTGGCTGCAGACCGGTAGGCCATCGGAGGGTTTTTTAATGAATCTTTCAGAACGAACTTCCAGCTTGATTAGTTTGCGTTTAAATAATCACCAACAGCAGACAGCAAACCTTGGCAGCGACATTGTGTCTTTTCCACGTTGCCACGTAATTTAGTAATGACGTTGTTAACGCGTCGCTACCACCGGCTGTAACTCTTACTCTGTTGGTGTATACAGAAGGACTTAGTCTAGTGGGAACATCACAACGCCCCTTTGCTCTCGTCATGCGGGTAGTTTTTTGTAATCGTGCTTGTTGTAATTTATTTATTGCTGTCAAGGTTAATATCTAGTTTCTGAACTGAGAGTAGGTGTGTCGGAAAAAGGGGAGTTTGCATTGATATCTGTTAAAAACCTTGTGTGACAGCCCCAGTCTTTATCCCAATGCTGGAAGGTTCAATTTTTTAACTAGCACACCATCCAAAATATATTAAAAAATGTTTGTGCAATTCCCAATGATTTTTACTTCTAAGTGACTTAAAGGCACTGAACACGTTTGGTAATTGTCAAAGACCAGTATTCTCACTTTGTGTATCCCAACATTATGCATAAAATAACAAGCCTGTGAAAATTTGGGCTCAATTGGTCATCGAAGTTGCAAGAAAATGATGAAAGAAAAAACACCCTTGTTGTACAAATTTGTGTGCTTTCAGACTAGATAAGAATTTAAAAAAATTGTAAATTATTTTAGTGAGAAATTACCTCTTTCTCCAAAACTACGTTACTTCAGAGGGAGTCGTTTCCCACAATGTTTTATACTATCAACAGCTCTCCGTTGCTTGCTACCAAGTAAGTTTTTATGCTATTTTGAGTAATTATTACCAAACGTGTACAGCGCCCATAATTACATGCCCAGCTATTGTCTAAGATGATTTGAACCTTAATTTTCTTTGTTTAATCAATAATGTTGTAATTAGTGACAAGAACAGAAGGATCCACTTATTAGATGGTATGATCTTGGTAGGTAGGTCTGCCTTCATATTCACTACCTTATGGAGACCGAGAACAAAACAGAAAAGGGAAAACAAAAGGTCTCCATAGGGGAATTCTAAAGACTTGGGTGCTCCACAAGGAATTTTGTGTACAAAGTCTATGGGAGGTTCTTAACTACAGGGACAAAGGAAAGAACAAAAGATGTCTCCACAGGGATGTAAAAAATAGAATGTGTGTATTTGACATGGGATATTGCACTAACATCATTTATCATCAAAACATGTTTCCATCCTAAAAAAAAAAAAAAAAAAAAATACAAGATGTAGGACCTGACCTCCCCTGTTAGATATTTGAACTGGTCAAGTCTAGATATCAAGGAATTTGGCTTTCCGAGGTCATTGCACTTTTGAGAAACTGGTAAAATTTACAAAATGTGTCATTATTGACGGTACATACCTTGGACCCTCAAACGAGTCACCAGTTTGGGACCAACGTAACTGCGTTACGTCGTCAGCACGTACTGACAAGTGGTTTATGTAGGTTAAACGGGTTTGTATATTCGGTTTGCGGTAACACTGTGTATCTCTACTTTGCTGTGTAGATTTTGCTCTTTAAGAACTTGTCTTGATATTTATTCTACTGCCGTGGAGTAGATTTCGGAATTCGGGAGACTACTATATGTTCTGAAAAGAACTGTCCTTCTTATTTTTTACTACCTGGGAAGAAGGTAGGAAAACGGCCGGGACTACTACTTTCGCTTAGTGGATCGAGGGGGACTTCTCGTTATTAACTTAACTTTAAGGGTTTGTTTTGAATTTTCTCAACGATTTCTTTACCTAAGTGTGTTGTTTACATGTCCAGGAGGTATTGCCTTAGTAACTTTAAAGGAGCGTCTCAAAGGTCGAATCGCTTGGAACGTTCCAATAAGACCATTGCCCCGTCCAACTGGGCATACTTGGTGTTCCCAGTAGCCTTGTCCAAGGCTCTTTACGCAAGCACCCCGCTTTGAACTCACCAGCAGCATAACAATACTGGCACGGTACTACTGCAGCACTTGATACAGTATACTGTGGGGTCGAAGCATGGTTTTTCAACCTCGTACCAAAAAAACGAAGCCGAAACAGAGCCTTGTTCCCACTGTAAACGGCAGCTTATGTTTTTCTTTATCATTGCGCCGGGATTCCAGCTTCGTTTTTTGGTACGAGGTTGAAAAACCATGCTTTGACCCCACGGTATACTGTTTATCAAGTACTGCAGAACCGTACCAGTATTGTTATGTTACCTGGTGAATTCAAAAGCGGGGTGCTTGCGTAAAGAGCCTTGGACAAGGCTATGTTCCCAGTGGATGGCGGGCATTTATTCCCATTTGGACGTTCCGCCGCTGATGCTGTTCCCGCACGTTCCCACATGAGAATATTGAGCATTCCTATTTGAACGGTGGCACATTCTCACCCAATTCGGAATTCGGTCTGCTTGCGAGTTGCGACTGTCTAAATAAAAACATTATTGGGTTGCAATCACCGACCATCACTATTTAGTACCGGTATTAAAAAGCATGTCCTGATTTTCACAAAAATATTTTTTTTCATACTTTTTCTCTGAGCGACTTTTGAAGGATAATGCCGTTTCAAAACGAAAAACAAAACAAAAAACAACAACAAAAAACCACGCAATATTTGTACATTATGCCAAACACGATGTACAAAAACATGCAAAAACCAAACAAATTGTGTATACAAGGCCGATAGATGTGCGATAATGTCAGGATCTAGACAAGAATTTTTTTTTTTTATTAAATTAACTACCTCTAATCATTGTTGTTCTGGTCTATTTTTTGGCGCAATACATTAATTAAATGAAAGCTGCATGGTATTTTCTCAAGTCTATACAAATAGCTGTTCAAAATTTTAATCTAAATTTCGGGTCATATCGGTCAAAACTCGGACCAAGCATATGTAAGTAACGCATACTCCTTTTTCACAAATTGCGTAAATTTTATCATGGAAGAACAGTCGAGCTGTGTAAAAACCAAGACGATCGTTAAGTAGGGCTACGACGAAAACGGGGCCATGTAGGTCTACATGCAAATTTCACACGAATTGTGTCACTATTATATTTAAGAAACAACTAAAATCTGAACCTACCTTTCCTGTTTTCACAACTATAGAGAGGCTTGGGCCGATGCGTGACCCAGGTAAGGATTCTTCAACACATTTCATGATAACATCAACAAAGGCCGCACACCCTACAGTAAACTATACTAACAAACTATATTAAACAAACGAATAGACGGTAACTAAACAAACGAACCTACGGTAAACTAAACAAACAAACCTACGGTAAACTATACTAAAGAATATACGGTAAATTAAACAAACGAATCTACGGTAAACTAAACAATCAACCTACGGTAAACTATACTAACGAACCTACGGTAAACCAAACAAACGAACCTACAGTAAACTATACTAACGAATATACGGTAAATTAAACAAACGAATCTACGGTAAACTAAACAAATGAACCTACGGTAAACTATACTAACGAACCTACGGTAAACCAAACAAACGAACCTACAGTAAACTATACTAACGAAACTACGGTAAACCAAACAAACGAACCTACAGTAAACTATACTAACGAACCTACGGTAAATAAAACAAACGAATCTATGGTAAACTAAACAACAAACGAACCTACGGTAAACTAAGCTAACGAACCTACGGCAAACTATACTAACGAACCTACGGTAAACCAAACAAACGAACCTACGGTAAACTATACTACTATACTAACGAACCTACGGTAAATTAAACAAACGAATCTAGGGTAAACTAAACAAACGAACCTACGGTAAACTATACTAACGAACCTACGGTAAACCAAACAAACGAACCTACAGTAAACTAAACAAACGAACTTGGGGTAAATTTAAACAAACAAATATAACGGTAGTTAGAAACGGGAAACCAAACAAACGACTTACGGTAAACTAAACTAACAAAGAGATACGGTGAACTAAACGAACGAATCTACGGTAAACTAAACTAACGTATCTTGATTAACTGCGGTAAACTAACGGCAAACTGTAGATTCGAAGAATAAGAAGAAAAAGAAGGGGGACGCTTACACACTCGGATCAAAACGTCCCCTCAACACCTTTTGAACTATACCCAGCGGCACTGCATCATAACAAGTGCCGTGCCATGCAATGTCTTTCACGCATCAGGCGTTGAGGTAAAACCGGGGCTAGATAATCATAAGACGAACATGTGTCCAACCGACAACTAATATTCCCCGGTGGATTTGAGTTTATTTGAGGTACGGTGAGCGATTCTTCACGGAATTATTTAGACTTAAATAGGAATTGACGAGTGACCAGAGGATATTTTGATATAAAATGACACATTTTCTCACTAACGGTGAATACATGAAGTCCATTTTGTATTGGGGGTGATGTCAAGCATGGGTGATCGGTTACAGCGGTGTTTGTGTTGACTTCGTTGAACCATCTCTCATTAGTAATAGAACGATTTCGCTGCGATGCTGCGATGTGCAGCAGGCGTTTGTAATACCCCCTGACTAGTCTCTTTTCTTTAGTGGTCGTCGAGACGGTATCATCTAGATCACACTGAAGATAACAAATCGGTTTTTAGGATGAGTGCATGGGCCTGCAATTATTACAATTATGTCGCTAAAACCAACAACCAATTTTCATAATGGTACACTCTTACCGCATAGGTTTTGAAAGAGTCAATTATGTCGCTAAAAACAACAACCAAATTCTATAATGGTACATTATACAGCATCGGTTTTGAAAGAGTCAATTATGTTGCTAAAAACAACAACAATATTTCATAATGGCACATTACAGCATCGGTTTTGAAAGGGTAAATTATGTCGCTAAGTAACGACAATATTTCATAATGGCATGATACATCATCGGTTTTTGAAAGAGTAAATTATGTCGCTAAAAACAACAATAATATTTCATAATGGCACACGAAACAGCATCGGTTTTGAAAGAGTAAATTATGTCGCTAGAAACAACAACAATATTTCATAATGGCACACGGTACAGCATCGGTTTTGAAAGAGTAACAAAAAATTGCTAAAAACAACATTATTTCATGATACAGCATCGGTTTTGAAAAAGTAAATTAATTGTAATCTTGTGGTTTAGGTTTTCAAGAAACTCAGCATGAATTATGAAATGTACATTTAGATCACATTTTCATAACACTCAATCTTTATTGGATAGAAAAAACGAATTAGAATTGTAATTTTCGGATTACCATAATTGTAAATTCGGATTTAAACCAGTTGAAAAGGGACCCATGAATACCATACTAATGTAGTTTACTTAAAGTGTTTATATGAGGCACCTTATTACAATATTATCTCAAATATTGCGACGTCGCAAATATTATTATCGAAGCATATATTGGCGATGTTAGTAATATCGAAAATATTTGCGATGTGTGATGTTCCTTCCAGGGCCATCAAACATTCCTCTGGTCACAGTGCCGACTTCGTATAAAATCAGTTTTCAATTTATTAATCAAAACGAACAACTTTCGAGGAAAGACTGTGCAAAGTGCGCGCGCACTCGAATTTAAAGCGCGCAACTTGGTTTCCTTTAAAGGCACTGAACACGTTTGGAAATTGTCAAAGACCAGTGTTCTCACTTGGTGTATCCCAACATATGCATAAAATAACGAGCCTGTGAAAATTTGGGCTCAATATTGGTCATCGAAGTTGCAAGAAAATGATGAAAGAAAAACCACCTTGTTGTACAAATTTGTGTGCTTTCAGATAGGAATAAAAGGCTTCTTGCAAGAAGTCTTTGATTATTTTAGTGAGAAATTACCTCTTTCTAAAAAACTACGTTACTTCAGAGGGAGTCGTTTCTCACAATGTTTTATACAATCAACAGCTCTCTGTTGCTCGTTACCAAGTCAGTTTTATGCTAATATATATTTTGAGTAATTACCAAACGTGTACAGTGCCTTTAAAGATACCAAACCTTTCTTTTATGCATTATGCCTTTTTGTCAAACTGTTGTGTTATGTAAAGTTCGTGTCCTCATTTTACATAACTCCTTCTGGTCAATCAGTGTTCCTTTAAATATTTTTGTTATTATTATCATAACATCTATATCAAATTATTATTTCAGTTCAACGTATTCCTCGTTAAGTTAAATTGTAAATATTTTGTTGTTTGTTGCTTTTGTTTTGGGTTTGTATTTGTCAGTGGGCATTTCAATACAAACCTCCTTTTGGCTTCTGAAAATGACCCAATATTGGTTTGCTCCTAATCAATGTCATCATCCTGTTTTGGATTTATTTCAATCAGTTCTTGATTGTCTTTGATATAAATAACTGTTCTAAATTGAATTGAATTCAATTGAAAAAATTGAACATTTTGGAACAAAAATGAAGTTTCATGTAACTTGATTCCTCTATCAAGTCTTACTTTCAATCGCCAGGAATATTCTGTCTTCTTTGCCCCTCCAGCACGCAGACTAGTCAATGGGATGCTACTACGACAGGAAGGGGCCGAGGGTCCCAGAGGTGAGGTGTCCACCCACCCGTTGTTCATTCACCTCAGCACGCATGACATATCTAACGCCCCGGACATGGCGTCAACGAAAGTCGAGCAGACATGTTTAGGAGAGTGACATAGTGGGCGACATGGCGACAGACAATGTCATAATATCTGCCGTAAGCAAAAGCTGATCCTGAAGTCCGTCACTTTATGTCGTTGCAAGTTCAGGGTTTTTTTTGCGGAGTGATATCGATAAATGAGGGTAAGTTTTCTATGGATCCCTGTGGCACCGCAGACTTTATGACAGTTGGTGTGAATATTAGGCCGTATCCGAATTGGCAGCTACAGCTACGGCTACGGCTAGATTTCCGCGTCATCATGCGTTGAAGAATAGGACGTCCTTAGCAACGCACCTAGCAACAGCCGTAGCCGTAGTTGTAGTAGCCATTTCGGATGCGGCCTTATACACGTGTAGGCCTATAGACCCCTTGCATATGACGTCATTAGCTCCAAAACAGTCCACGCACTAAGATCAATGAAGAGCTATCACTGGCCGAGAGTCGTGAGCAGCGCGTACATGCGCGCACGTTTCCATTGTTTGACATGCAAGATGGCGGCCATGGAATGCAAGGTCACGATTTCCTCTCTGAATATTTTGAATTCGCCATCTTTGAGATACAGCAACGACGTTGAAATGGAAAAAAACTAAATGTTAACATCATCAAAGATGGCGAACTGTGGTCCATCGGAGAGGGTTGTGAACTATGCGACGCCATGTGACGCCATCCTCCTATAGCCAAGCTATAACCATGCACTAAAAACTGGGGTGTTAAAATTTACACCGTGGGCGTCACAAATAGATACCGAAGAGAGAATCAAAACTAACATCTTAGGTTGTTAAAATAACACTAATTTTTGCCAACACACATGGTGTTATTTTAACATCCCATGATATTAACTTTGATTCTCTCTTCGGTATCTATAATGTGACAAGACCCCTGTTGTAAATTTAAACACCCTAGTTTTTGCAGTGTGATTGTGTCGCCATCACTGGGTAGACACCAGCCTTCATTCTTCCTTCTTCTTGTACCCATCATAGGCCTCATCGACCACTGATGTTAATTGAAATAATAACTACACATTGAAAATATAATGATCACATATAATTTGATTTATTTTATCAGCATTGATAATATTTATACGATTTGAGCTTTAGAGGTGAGCATACATTTATGAAATTTCTATTTGAAACATACATTTTCTGAAGGCAATAATATAATAGATTTATAATTTTGCTAATCTAACAATACTTTATGAAACAATATAATCTTAAAACCGTATGTACATGGTAATGACTCTAAAAAACTAAATATATTAACACTTAATAGTTACAGTAACACCGGTGGCGTCAAGCCCTTTACCGTTCCACTGTGTTACGGTGTATTTCACTGCTGGTGTTTGCAACGTGACAACACCACGGAAAATGATGACAACATTGGTGACGTCAACATTAACAGTTGATTAAATGTGACCATTAGTATTAAAACAACCATCTTGTTTTCTTCCATTGAAAGCAATTAACCCAAACCGAGGCTGGAATGAATTTAGTCTGGTCCCTAAATTTGCACGTTGCGAATCACTATTCATCAGACGGGGACAAGAAAACTATGTTGGTAGAATGATCAAAGTAGTTTGTTTAATTTGTCTCAATGTTGCGAATGTGAAGTTCTGTTTCAAACTTCCCCTTTTTTGAGAATGTTATGAAGTTTCGAAAAAAACCCAATTTGTTTGGAAAGCATCGTTGAGACGTAACATAACTTACAGCCGTTATATTCCTCCCTAAAATACTGCCCCATATGTTTGAAACTGTTATTTATTTATTTTGTTTAATTGCCCAACTAGGCAATTGAATAATGCAAAACAAAACCTTCTAAACTCGTCATATCAATTCCGGTTAAGAATCTTCAGTAATTTTAAAGGTTAAGTCTTCCTTTTTTTTAATTCTGATTTTTAAAGACTGATAAATAAATAGGGCCTACCTACACTTTACTCAGCATAAAATGTGTCTGAAATTACCTTGTATTATCCGATATTTATCAACGCTTTGCCAGACGACACTTAAATACATTAAAATTATATTTAAGTTTAGGATATATGTGGAATTACTATAAGGATAGTATGTAAGTTATTGGTTTAAAGGTGTCACCAGGACGTCTCGGTTTTCCTACAACGATTCTGCGCAATGAGTTCTAAACCGATGACCATGTGTGGCTTATTGAAGCAAAAAGCAGTATTATCAGATATATTGGGGGGGGGGGGAGACGGCAATCGGGGCAAAGAGTTTGGTGTTTTTTTTTTGGGGGGGGGGTTTTGGGGGGGTGCTTCTTCGTGTATCGAACCATTCATGTGTGCATTTTTTGTTGATCTCATGTGGGGGCAAGATTTGGAGCAAGGGTTCTGAGTTGGGAGCTACCCCCCCCCCCCACCACCAGCAGCTAAGCCACTGGTGAGTAGGTCAAAGGTTAAAACCACAGGCCAAAATTCATATCTCTGCTTGCCGTATAGCAGGAAAATAAATCCACGCTTAATGTAAACGTAGCTCACAGCTTAGCAAATAAGTTTTGCTTATACATCATGTTACTGATCATTCTTCACTTATAAGCTCGTGCATGATTTTAACGCTAAATAAACACAGTAAGCAGAAAGTGGTGACCGTAAGCACACAATTCCGCGCTAAGCAGAGCCATAAAGCAGACCAAGGGAATAGTGACTGTATGTCACATCTCTTAAATGGTGGGGGATTAGGGTTAGGGTTAGGGTTAGGGTTAGGAAAATGTTTGTTAGAACAGACGACTATGTCCACTTAAATCAAAGCAGCCACTTCATGTTAAAAAACGTACGGTTTTAGTCAATTACCCGAAATCTCGTATTGGATGACCAATTTAATGAAAATAGATACATTAATTATCTTCGATTCAGTATTTGAACTGTACAAATTCACTGATACTTAAACAACAAATTGACATTTCAAAATATTTACTGCACCATTATTGTTTAACATATTGGGTACGTTTTGCGTAACCCTTGTTTAAACATTACACTAAAAGTTTCAATAATAACACTTTAGTGTTTTTCTATATAATTATATATATTTACATATGTATACGTCTATATTCAGCAATCATTTTGTGTATATTGAAACGGACACATTCGCAGACTTTACACATCCTGAAAGGGTGGTACTATCCCAGAATGCAAAACTGTCAAATAATATTTTAATGGGTTCATTAATGATTATAAATTATGCACAAAAAAAAATTAATGGCCTGACGTTTCGACCCTATAGCAGAGTCTTTCTCGAAGGCTAAATGACAACACAGTACACATAAACAAATAAATACATAAATTATCAAATACATTTGGACATTTTTTCAATATAACCAGAATGTATGTTTAATTACATACCCTGAAAACGCTATTATTGGATTTGATCCAATATCCGAATCTCTTGAATCTGGGTCCGTGACTTGGTCCGTCCGAACCGGGTTATTTAACACGTGAAAATGTATGCTGTTCCGGAATTGTCTCAGCTCCGGAATTGTCTCAGCTCCACCGGATGTACGGACCCTAACCTTAGAACTCGGGTCCTGGATTATAAAATTCAAAATGGCGTCAATTCCACCAGACAGAGTCTTTTCTTGAAACAGCTTGCTCCGAATTTGAGATCACAACCGCTATTTCAGTGATGTCAAGAAAATTAATTATCATGCTTTGAATTAAAGGGATTGTATACGTTTGGTAATTTGAACCTACTGTTTGTTTCGATCAATATAATAGTTGTAGATACCATAGAACTAACCTGTGAAAATTTCATTTCAAAAGGTGGTAGTTTGAGATATTACCGAAAATCTGGAGCGGTTATGTCCACGCAGAAGAATAACCTGCAATTGGAATACACAAGAAACTTTACTGTCAGTTTAACGCTTCTCAGGATCAATTTTTGGGGATAAAAAGTGTTATCTTTTTCCATAAACGCAGTACTTCGAAGTGAAAAGTTTTTCAAAATGCATTATACCCCATATCCAAAGCTGCTGTACTTATTACCAAGTAAGTTTTTATTGCTATTCATTTTCAGAGACATTACCAAACGTATCAGACCCTTTAACCCTATATTATGTGTACGACCTGTTCAATTATTTGCTTACAAAAGAATACCGAATCGACACTTCAAAAGGTTGTCTGTCAAATGTACAATACAGGATTGGTAAGAATAAAAAACATGATTGTTTAATTTTAGTCTGAAAGCTTACTGATTATGAAGTTCATACTAGAACCATTTTTTTTTCCTATGAAATATTTCCCTCTGAAACGAAGTCATATTCGAGAAAACTGTATCTGTAAACCTAAAAAAAAAACACGCACAAGCTGAGTTCGGTTGTTACAACCAAAACTAAGGACAATGTGTTTACATGCTGAAAATTATGCATGGTTTTCCACTATTTTCTCCTGACTCACACAACGGATTAAGCCCAAATTTTCACATGTTTGTTATTTCGTGTATATGGTCGATCAAACAAAACTTGAAAACTGTCTGCGACTACTTTGTCAGCTCTACCAATCCTGCATAGACCTTTAATATGCAGCCGCAAAAAGTTACATGAGGACAAGAGGTAAAGTTTCGTTGCTGAGTTTTATAATACGTTCAACAGACCCGTGTAGGTACCTAAAAACGAACAACAACAACAACAACAACAACAACAACAACAACAAACAAGCACCCCAACAACACACTAAGATATTCTTAGAAATAATTAGAAATAGAAATAAGTTTTAGGCTGCACCCTGTATGAGAAACAATGTAATGGCAGGACCGTCTATCTGACTAAAAATCTGTTCGTATTTTGTACGGTTTTCGGTAAAATAAAAAATCAGACGCTTTTTAATTAACACACGGTCGAACAAAATTAATCAAAAAACAAATCAGAATGTGAGCAGAAATTGTTAATTCCTTTTTCCTGCGTGTGTAATATCAGGGAAGAAGCGTTCCCATTGGTCTATACTTGCTTGTTCCCCCCAAGTGATTGTCAATTTGTTGATTGACCGAGGACGGCATGTCTGATCACGATTGTCAAATTTAACCAGCCGTCGTCTGGACCTGAAATCAGGCATGAATGTTACGACTGTCCCGCTCCTTTGATTGGTGTTCGGACGACCAGGACACGTTTTTACGTGATGATTTTAATCGTGCATCTCCACGGACCCTAGAAATTGAGAAATTCTGTTAACTTTTCCCCGTGTTTATCAAAGTTCGGTTCGCGATATGTTTCAATAATTAATCACGAATATCACTTCTAGAAAACTCGAAAACCGATGACTGTTTATTTAGATTGAATTACAGATCAGTTTTGACATCAAGTTGCGTGTAGCTTGCAAAACAAATAGAAAACTCTCCTCTCAAGTTGATGGAAAGGTCATGGTAAACATTCCCTACACAGAATCATAAAACTTCTCCCACGTCTGAGTAAAAGAGGATTGTGTCATTTCTATGGAGGTGTATGGGTTGACGTGATCAAAAGAATCAATGGTGTCTCTTTTAGCACTCTGATCAAACTCATCGCATACTTCGGGCGTTTTCGAAGCGGCGGCTTTATCTGGGCTCCGGCTTTAGCTCCGTCATTTAATAGAAAAAAACGTGTACTTTCCGAACGGGATTGCAAACAGCCAGACGGAGCTTCAGCCGGGACCAAAGCCTAAGCCGTGTTTTCGAAAACAGCCTTTGTCTCATTCTCTCTTCCTCACTGTTGTTGCTAATCAAGTCTACGTGCAAAGCCAAAGCCAAAGCCAAGCCAAAGCCATAGCCAAAGTCAAGCCAAGAGCCAAGCCAAAGTCAAAGCAATGTGCCTATTATTTATACACCATCGCTGACGCTGAAAGTCAACGATACTACCCATAGCTGTAGCCAATTTGAAGGTTGTAGGGCGTTTACGACACCCTGCGGCTTCGGCTATGGGTGTTGCTGAAATGATCTTCCATTTTATATCCAATTGCATTAAATAAAACATCTCTCTCGCCGATAATCTTCCCTATCGCTGTAACTCATCTCATTCCACTCTGCCCATCCGCACCAACCTATGCACCAGCCTATATAGTTGAAAGGGGCAGCGTGAAATTATCCCGAGGCGAGGACAATTGCACAAACATTTCCAACATTACTTATTGGAGCTAGGTTAGCCTGCCCGCCCCCGCCCTGCCCCCATCTCTCAATCACCACACCCGAGTTAGTGTCTCCTTTCTTGACTTAACTATACATAGCTGACCATACGTTTGATTCCCGTTTTTCATTAACTAAAATAAATCATTTATGATCAATCTTAATCCAAGATATGGCTATAGTTAGTCTATGTGTCTTTCTTTTCTTTCTGTTTTCAAACTATAGAGGATTGGAATGAATGTACTCTCAGACTTCCAGTAACCAAAGTTGTACGATCCTTTTATGATATGTTTTAACTAGAGAATTGGAATGAATATACTCTTCCAAAAACCAGTGATGTACCATCCCTTTATGATATGTTTTTCTTGATAACTAGAGGATTGGAATGAATGTACTCTTCCAATAACCAATGATGTACCATCCCTTTATGTTATGTTTCTTGCAAACTAGAGGATTGGGAGGAATTAACTCTTCCAAAAACCAATGATGTACCATCCCTATATGATATGTTTCTTGGGAGTATTGGAATGAATGTACGCTTCCAAAAACCAATGATGTACCATCCCTTTTATGATATGTTTCTTGAAAACTAGAGGATTGGAATGAATGTACTCTTTCAAAAACCAATGATGTACCATCCCTGTATGATATGTTTCTTACAAACTAGATGATTGGAATTAACTCTGACCTCATAAAAAAACAATTATTTACCATCCCTTTACGATATGTTTCTCGGGAGGATTGGAATGCATGTACTCTTTCACAGTTCACCGATCTCTCTGTTGGCTACAGCTCATCCTCCTTCCCCTCTCTTTCTCTGGCTTCATTAATCTCTCCTCTAAACACTAAATAAACAAATTAGCTCCCAAATTATTGAATTTCATGTTGAGGCTCTGCTTAAAAACTACCTCCGTTTCTAAATTTCAGCGCCGTCCTGTTAAACTGACTTCATCAAAGGATATAGGCTACATTTCATTTTGGTGTAGATTCATGCATTTTTCCACAATAAATATGATACCATATTTTGCCATAATAATCTAAACCTGGATATTAAATTCACTGCGGTCGTAACTCACGTGGCGTCTATTCTATACTTCTCACTTAATTGAAAATGAGTTGAAAAACTGTCTGGATGCCGAACTCGGACATGTAAAAATCATTATTGTGCGCCCACTGATTTCAAATGCGAGTCGCCAGGGAGATTTTGTTCTGGTTTATTGGTCCGTTTTGGGTGAGACGACCTTTTTGTTCCCTTCAACGGATGACACCCCATCATGCCGGAGATGCTGTTATTTGTTTTTCCCTTGCAGCTACCCGGCAAGAGGCACGTTATGCTTGTTGTCAGGAAGGTCTTAGCGGGAGTAATGTCACGGCAACCGGGTGTTGCCCAGCCCAGTTTACACTCCTTTCACCGCACTCCATTTCTACCCTTTCCCCGCTCTATACATAATAACTCCCCAGTCACAAAATTCGTTTCCTCACCATGCTTCATCACGTGGTTCACATCCTCCTCAACAGATATCAACGTCTTGCACTCTGATCGAGCCCAAGAATTAGTGTCACTGAATAAATCACACGTTGGATAGCATAAAAGAAAACCCCGAAACAAATTCGGCCGAACCATATTTTGTGCCCCAGGGTACACTATATATTGAACTTAACTTCTATATATAAAGTTACTCCCGAGGCCTCCGAATCATTGATAGATGGTGTTTTTATCTGGTTCGCCGATGGAAACTCGAAATACAATCTCAGTTCCTCACAATTCGGTGATATCCGGTTGCGGGCATCAATTATGATGTGGGTGGGTGTCTCTTCCAACTTATAAGGGAGGATCTACGGGAAGCCATAAAGAGGGCCGTCCAAACAGCTACAAGTCCCATATGGTGTGATTTTCCTTTCGTTGACAAGTTCTAAAGTTGTCTGTTTGGAAGACTGACGCACTTGCGGCGTTTTTGGTTGCATGGGCTGTTATTGGTGATCATTTCTAATCCACGAAATAGATTTGATACATATCTGGGCATTACTCAAAAAATGGCAGCGGGGGCGCAGTTGTTTTCTCCTTGGCTTTCCCATTGCGTTTTCAACTTCAACCCCCCCAGTGCCTTGTACTTTTATAAAATGTAGTATATAATCAAGAATGTATATTTGGCAACTCATAAAGTTGCCTTCAAAATATTTGCTTCATGAAAAAACCGTATTCTCCAGTTCCCTTTTTCAAGTTTTACGTTTTCTAATTTTGCCATCTGCCGAATTCATTTATAAAGGAACCATGCTGACATTTTGTATTACTGTGAATTTATAAATATTAAGATGCCCTTTTTGGCTGACTAAATAACAACAAGTTTTGCCACATGACGGTCAGTAAACGTTTCAGCTGCAAATCTTCAATAACACCTGTTTAGATTAAAACTCCTGCACCCGCTAGCAAGATCAAATTTCCATCCAATTTAGCCCAGGGTGCAATCGGGGTGCGGTACTTTCCGAATGGTTTTTAAAATGCAGTTGAATTCGTTTTGTATAGCGCGAATAATATGACTGGAATCGTTGAGTTCACAAAGACGAACCTGTGGCTAGATGCATTGAGGTTACGGGTTTACAAATTATGTTTTCCCATAAGCGGGATGACACTTTGATTCATTCTGAATTCGGAACTGGGAAATGACGATTGGCAATTTTGTTCATATTGAGGTGACGGGTTTACAAATTATGCTTTCCCATAAGCGGGATGGCCATTTCTTTTCAGAGCTTGAGAAACACCGTTCAATAGTTTAGGCGCCATCATTTCCCAGTTCCTAATTCAGTAGGTATCAAATTTTGCAAGCTTAATTTTGGTGGCCCTTTTACCCCCCAACCCCCCCCAAAAAAACAACAACAACAACAACAACAACAACAACAACACACACAACCCCCCACAACAACAACAACAACAACACAAAAACAAAAAAACCGAAGTGAATGGGTAAGAGAAAGACTGCTGAGGCAAACGAATACACATCAAGTCAACCTCGTCCCCATGGTTTACTTTATTTCCAACCATGTTTACAATAGTAAACCCTGGGAGGGAAACTCCTTACTTAGACCCCGAATGGACAACGACTGGTGTACAAAAGTGTATTCAGTATCCACCATGTTCACAGCCAGACTATTCTAATTTGCATACGTATCCAAACTTTTTGGGTATGCAAATGATCCAATACCAGGGTGAGAGAGCGGTCAACCTCGTACACCTCGTACTGCACAACACACCCTGGGGACGAGGTTGACATCAAGTATCATCAAACTTTAAAGTCGGCATTTTCTACTGTTTCATCTTGATCCGTTGGAAACAAAACCAAACCACAGTTAGTTTGATCGGAGCACCCCGCCATAGCGGAACAACCGCCCTTTGGTAACTCGTGTAACTAAACGAGTCGGCCAACACATGTTTCCGAACAGTGCCCGGTTTCATAGAGCTAAGCGAAAAGTAGCTAATTAAGCACAACACATTTCTGCTTACTGGAGTAAGGTAACCAGACACAATGCCAATCCATAGGTACCGCCTGTGACTGGTTTCCGTCTGTTTGCTTAGCAGAAGTTGTTCGGCACAATGTTGTGCTTAAGCAGCTCCATGAAATTGCCCGCATGGTCAATCGAAAGCCAACCTGATCAAATACGTTAAACTGCGCGGCCTTTTTTGTATTGTATTTTTTTTACATTTTCTTGTTTAAAGACAAAAACATTACCGATGAAGTGTGAGCGTGATCGAGAGCCCGCTGGCCACCATTTAAAGGTCCGAGTGACTGACCATTTCAATTTGTGATAACATTTCAAATTGGGTCAATGGAATCAAAGACCTTAGACTTGAGTAAAAATGATTTAACACTGCGGTGCGACTGCACGACTTGGACTCAATAGTCGCTCATGCTTAGAAACGAGATATAAAAGACTACTTATTATTTTCCCAGCCAAGGACGACAGCTCAAAACACACAGCCACAGTTCCACTCTAGTTTGATGTTATTAATTTTAATATTCATCGTGATGTGCTCGGAAGGATGCTCTATGCCCCTATTCCGTGCACACAAAGTACCTGTTCCTCCAGTAACAGAAGGTCGTAAGCAACACAATGGCTCCTGACAACAAAATATGGCATTATTGTTACTTTTTGTATTGCCCCAAAGACATGTTTTATCATTCCCATGCAGAATTTAACCTCCCTTTAATGACTTATGAATGGCAGAAAATCGTTTTGTTGAATTATTTGTGCCCAATAATTGCTGTCGCCCCTTTCCGGTAAAACGATCGATACGTCCTTTGTCCGTGTAGCCTACACCACGATATATTAAATATAAAATATGACAGGTTAGCGCTTTTGTGCCATACGACCGTTAAAATAGTAATAATAATAATAATAATAATAATAATCTAGTTGCCATGGAAATCACGAAATTGCTTGCCATGAACGTTCGAGTAAATAGCCTGTTTTATGAGATTGGCATTCAAAGACGTTTTACACAAATATTTACAGAAGTCTTGATTTTCTTTTATGATGTAAAAACTATATCACGTGAAACATAAGTGATACAATATAACATTAGAACGAATTTTGCTATAATTCATAGTATTTCATTGCACAGCCAAAATGTTTTTTTCAACCAACTATCGTACACAGGCAGGTTCGGTGGATATTCATTATGCATAAGAAAAGGACCAAAAGTGGCGTCATGAGTGGCGGGGTTTACACCCGTCTTTTTGCCGACAAGTTTTTGTCGACATTCGTAATGCAATATTTGCATCGAGAATCTGAACAGTGATTTATATTCATCAACGATTGGAAAACATTTGAAAACAAACCGTCGACAAAAGAGTGTCGACATACTCTTTCGACACATACGTCGAAAAAAAAATAATGTCGTCTCGACAACATTTTAAAAATTAGCATTGTACATGGCATGGTTCATTACCCCTGCAGTATCCGAATACATTGTTTATCATCTCTTACAATAAAACGCAAAATACATTGTGGAAATACACTTCGAATGTCGACACTTGTCACGTGACACAGCCTGATTTGTTATACACCACACAACAAGAACATTTTATAAGACAGCTGGCCATCTTTAAATTATCCTCGACATTTCTCTTCATAAACATACTTCAACAGTTTCATAAAATATATGAGAGTTACTTTATAACTCCTCAACAACAACAACAACCTTAACGACAACAATAACAACAGTAACATGTTACAGCAAACATGCACAAGTAAAGGTTGAATCAGAAAACAAATTCGCCGCCAACGTTTGCATTGTTGTTGATCGACAATCGCGCCACCTGTCAATTGCAGTTGATCTATCGACTATCCTAAGGTCATATTATAAAGTTACGGCACTAAATGCAGTTACCACACTGTCTATAAATCTAATAAATACCACTCATCTCACTAAGAGCAACTGACTGATTTAAAATACACTCGCAAATCTGATAACAGCGTAATAGCTTCTGAAAGTGAAAGTATATTCTGGACTTATATACTACTAAAAACGATTAGTTGATTCGATTTCAGCAAGTGTAATGTGTTTAGGGATAGGCACTCGTTGTAAATAACCCCCTTGTGGTGTTTCTTCATTGGGTTACAGAAATGAATTGGTTTCACAAATGCGAGCTGGTCCACGCGGGGCATTTTTTGCCTTCACTTTGACACCCCTGCGTGGCGTTCAGACAGTGAGACTACCTTGAAACACGAACCTTAACCGGTACCTCAGAATGAACAAACAGTCAGATTAACTTAATCTTTAACTTCTCTGCATTAGTACTTTCTTCTGTGGGCAAAGATAAAACTTCCCTAGCGATATACAAACTCCTTCTAACTTTGATTTGCCTGACGTGTCTGAACTTTGGGTTTCACGTCGATGTAAGCACGTCTCTCTTTCTGTCACTCCGCTGCAGATGAAAGCAAATTCTTGCTTCTTTCTCTAAATCACCACACATCTTTTCACTGACTACAGCGAAAGCTTTTCACCGACTAACAAAAGCTTTTCACCGACTAGCAAAAAAACAAGTCACCCGGCCGTGTTGAAGTACGTCATATCCTGTCTTCATATTTTCGTTGCAAAATGATATAGCTCTCGGGGCAAAGTGGTCTTTTGTGAATACGAATGCATACGGGCTGGGGTCGGGCACCGGACCCGTCTTGAGACACGTCTTCAGTTTAAAACTGAATTGCATCAAATACAATTACAAGTTATCCTTAACGAGTACATCTTCGTGTGTTAGCTCGCAGATCGCACTTTGTCTAGCTTCTAAGATGCTTTGTAATACTCCCTAAACTCGTCCAGTCAAAAATGGGCGAATCGACGCACGTTTCCTTTGCAGAAATACTCCAAAGATCACTTGCTAGTCTATCCACAAGGCAACAACTTTCAGCCATTTCCGGGTTGGTATTTCGACGAATACACATAAAGATTCTAACAGACGTCTCGGTTTCATACATTTATGGCGCGTAGTGCTAGTACTCACCAGACCGTCAAAATGGCTCATGGTGTCGACCATCTTGTTTTGTGTTCTTTCTTTTGTTGGAGATTCATAGCTGTCAAACATTGACGAACCACCCCACATAAAACAATGTGAATTCAAACCGTGCATGTTTTAGTTTCCACAGAGGATCCGCGCAGTGACCCGTCCCTTGACCTCTTGTTGATGTACGTGCTCGTGGGTGACCCAGGGGTCATCTGGTACATGTTCATCCGGGTCGCCCGGACGTGCGACAGCTTCTTCCTCCTGCAGCAGAGATACCGAGCGAAGTATCGCCTGTACGTCTTACTAAGAAAGCAAAGGGCCAAAGGGTTGATGCAGGAGTTAGTGTAGGATAGGAGGAAACACACGGTGGAAAAGACGAACATTCCAGTGGAATTGAATACTTCAATGGAGAAACCGAACTCAAACCACAACCTGCAAAATTCAAGCAAAACGGCACAAAATTAATGTGTTTAATCTTTGACATTATTAATTGTGGTTGTTTGTTAATAAAAAGCTTCATCAAGAGTCCGTGAATAAAATATGTAAATGTTGAAACAATTAGGTGTATATACAGACCGGTAACCTGTTTGATTCATGGCAGAATATAAAATTATACAGACAGCAAAATAAAACAAAACAAACAAACAAAACAAAACAACAACATCGACAACAGCAGCAACAGCAGCAACAACAACAACAAAAATAACTCAAACTATAATTTTTATTTGGGGCTGGGTTATGACTTTTGTCTCTATTTGTTTTTACCTGATTTACTTTCTTAGTCGTTAAAGGCACTGAACACGTTTGGAAAATGTCAAAGACCTGTGTTCTCACTAGGTGTATCCCAACATATGCATAAAATAACAAGCCTGTGAAAATTTGGGCTCAGTTCGTCATCGAAGTTGCAAGAAAATGATGAAAGAAAAAACACCCTTGTTGTACAAATTTGTGTGCTTTCAGATAGGAATAAAAACGTCTTGCAGGAAGTTTTTATTATTTTAGTGAGAAATTACCTCTTTCTCAAAAACTACATTACTTCAGAGGGAGTCGTTTCCTACAATGTGTTATACTATCAACAGTTCTCCGTTGCTTGTTACCAAGTAAGTTTTTATGGTAGTATTTGTTTTGAGTCATTACCAAACGTGTACGATACCTTTAACTGCAGTGCGATGGATAGTATTAATTGGGTTTTTTATGTTTTATTCTTATGCACCCTGCTTTTGTGATGTGTTTCATATTTTTTGTAAATTTTTGTTCAATCTTACAAGTTTTTTGTTTTGAATCATGGCTTTTCTTTTTGCTCTGTGTTTTACTATTTTACTTGTTACTGTTTTTAGGAATAGCTAACGTAATACCGAAAAGGCTACCCTGTCTAATAAATCAGTAAATGGACAGCAGCGACAATAGCAACAGCAACAGCAACAACAGCAACAACAACACCAGCAGCAACAACAACAACAACAACACCAACAGCAGCAACAGCAGCAACAACAACAGCAACAACAGCAACAACAGCAACAACAGCACCAGCAGCAACACACACATCAGGAGGGGGTAACTACAACACCATTTCATTGCCGTATATTTAACCACATACCATCAATGTAATAGTGTTTCCAATGGTTCGATGTTCTATAGCCTTGTACATTCCGTTGCCCCGGTAACCACTGTATAAATATTTTTGTGCGTTTCTTTCTAATTGTTTACAAAAAGACGATCAAACAAGCGTCCGACAGCAAGTAATTGTCAAAGACCACTGTACAACTATAAGCAGAAGACACGGTATACTATAAGGGCATAATAGACGCTTACTGACGTCACTGTGTTTCGATGACCAAAACAATTAGGCCGGACTCCCCTCCGGAGGTAAAGAGTCAGAATTGTCCCGACGGGGGAAGTTGAGCCGAGGCTCAGAGAAAATAACTTGGACGGATTGTACGCTAAACGTGTCCAAAAGAAAGCTAATTATATTTGAGATTTAGCAACTGGGTTCGGCAAAATTGTAGGCTCAGAAACTAGTTCTAATGGTAAATGTGTCTCCCATTACGGTCAATGGTAAATATTACGGGTCAAAGAAAACCGCTAGAGCGCTTTCCGTTAACGATCGAAAATTAAAACCGAACTCGAGTCTTAATTGTTTACCCAGTCTCTTAAACATATAGGCCTGACAGTTTTATTTATTTTGAACTTGGCCCAGCTTGGTGTGTATAACAAGCTGTTATCGAACAACGATTCTTTTTCTAAATAAGCGAATTGTATTGGTCGACTAAATAATTTCTTATTGCCTGATGACCGTATCGGATTCTTTAAAGGCATCGTACACGTTTGGAAATTGTCAAAGACCAGTGTTCTCACTTGGTGTATCCCAACATATGCATAAAATAACAAGCCTGTGAAAATTTGGGCTCAATTGGTCATCGAAGTTGCAAGAAAATGATGAAAGAAAGAACACCCTTGTTGTACAAATGCGTGTGCTTTCAGATAGGAATAACAACTTCTTGCAAGAAGTTTTTATTATTTTAGTGAGAAATTACCTCTTTCTCGAAAACTACGTTACTTCAGAGGGAGTCGTTCCCTTCAATGTTTTATACTATCAACAGCTCTCTGTTGCTCGTTACCAAGTCAGTTTTTATGCTAATATATATTTTGAGTAATTACCAAACGCGTACGATGCCTTTAGAGGCTTTGGCATTAGGCGTTTTACAAATGTCTTTATTATTATTATTATTATTATTATTATTATTATTATTAATTGGGGCCTCCAATCAAGGTCAGTGGTGCACTGTAAATGTGACACCCTACTTCAAATCGAACCACTTGCCCAACTCGGAATATCACTCATCCCTAATCGGGAGACCGTGACTGAAGACTACACTGAACCGGGTCAGAGTTGACCCGGATTCCGAGTCCCAGGGGGCCAGATTCATTTCCGGGTCAGACTGACCGGAAAAGTGGTTATGGGTTTTTAACACGGATTCTGTGTCAGTTTGACTCATATCTGGGTCAACTTGACATAGATTTCGGGTCATATTGACCCAGAAATGGGTCAGGCCCCACGGGACCCGGATTTGGGTCAATTCTGACCCGAAATTGATTACTGCATGTGTACAATAACACTATCACAATGTGAATAGTATACATGTTCCATGACAACCTTTGTGACAACTTTAACCACAATTGGGTCAGGCTCCCCGATTCGAACCCTTCTCATCCAAAATTGGGCTAGATGTTATAGACCTCTATCAAGGTGCGGCCATCTCGATTATCTCCCATTTAAATAAATGTAACCAAACCGAGGCTTGAAGGAGAATTAGTCTTTTTCTTATTTTTTGTAAAATGAAAATGTACAGCTGTCTGCTCTAGAAATGCAAAGGTCGTGGGTTCGAATCCCACCCGAGTGATTTGCCTGTTCATTTTGTTCACAGGACTCGGGAAAGTACTGAGTATACAGTGCCTAATACAGATCGGTGTAAGGGTAAAAACAAATTATATTCATTGCTGTTATTGAATACAGGGAACATGACCAAGATGGTGACAGCGTGATAATGGTCCATTGCCTAGTCTAAGACATTTATTGCGTTGCACCATCTTGTCAAATTCCCTTCACTTCAAAAGCAGTAATGAAAACTGATTGTCACTGTACGGAAAATATACCTGACTATTTCTCACTGCCAGCTTCGGTTTGATTACATTGACTTGTATGAGGGAAAAAAAAGGATGGCGATTACAGTCCATGTTTGTCACGGTTAATTCCACTCGCGTTCTCCTATCACCGTAAACTAAACCAAACCTTCAAGAGACATTGTTCACACAAAGGTAAAGGCATTGCACTCAAATGTTACAGAGGAAAAACTGAGTAGCCTATCATTTTAAAAGCAATCGGAAGAACTAGAATGAGAAGATACGGAAATAGCCCTTCCCAATTGCTCTGTGCAATGTTAAAAGCTTATAAGCCTTCGTATCAGAACAAGGGGCCAATGGCCTTCGCTCAAACCACCTTTCAATCCGCCATAGTGTTTCAAATAAGTTGAAATGGTGGCAGATTGATAATGAACAAAATGACTCTACCATGAAGAGATCTATAAACGGCTGGAAATACGGCTACGACTCAGATATCGAATCGAAAGCAAACATCCAACTTACAGTCTCAAACACTCGCTTTATTGGTACGTGATGTGCACGCGATACCTGTGGTGATTGCCACTTGGTGCGTAATTGCGTTCACACGGTCGCCCAATCCCCTGGGATTTCGCAAGGGTAGGGGGTATTCTCAAGCATTATTGGAGCCCATGGCCGAGGGTTATCTGACGGTGAGGTGGTTCTCGCCCAAATGACACCTTTTAGAAACTCGGATGATTTATAATATCATGTTGTGAGGGAAAATGTGTTTGAACCCCTGTGCTCCGTAATGTAGAGTGGTCTAAGGATTTTGAGATGGTCTGCAGTGTTGCTGTAGGGAAGTGTTTCCATGAGGAGGTTGTTTTTTCTTGGCTCGGTCTGCGTTTTGTGCCCTCATGTCTTATACCTGAAATTGAATGTAAATCGATGAAATGTAAGGACAGAAAACTCATAATGCACACAATGCTGCTTCAGGTATGCTTTCGGGGATGCCTCGCTGTAGAAACCGTAAACTAACCGCCGACTGTTGAGCAGTTCGAAATTCCAATTACCCGCACACAATCTGATCGCCCGGTGTTTACAGCACGTATCGTTCTCTTTGTTACTCCGCTGGTCTAATTTGGTTTGGTTCAATACCCAATGCAATATTACACAATAGAAACAAGACAATAGATCTGCATAAAAATGGGTAAATAGACCAGAGAAAATGCAGTATATTATAGCTAAACAACCTTGACACGGACTGTTCTTGTAAGGGGGGATAAACCGAAAACAAAAAACAGTTGCTATATATAGAATCCAACGGAAGACGTCCCTGCCTTGCTACTCCCAGTTTATATAAATTATATCAAGACATGCTTACATAAAGGAAAACAATTTTTTATGTAATTTGTCAATAATTCTATGTTTGGATTGGACAACAAAATTACACAAAGCTAATAAACCTATATAACTACATTTTAAATCTGTATTTTTATTATATATATATTTTGTTTGTGGGGGTGTGTAAAATATTCCTTTAAAATACATTTGTTATCCCGTATTTTGCTCAAGATACCCCAGAAGAAAATTATAAAAAGTGAAAACAATTACGGACTCCTGGACAAAGTTCTGGCAGCTCTAATACCAGACTTTTATTATAACGGACAAAAAAAGTTATCTGTAAAATTACGGAATGAAAAAAACATCCAGAAATTTATGGATTTTGTTTTATTCCGTAATTTTACAGATATTTAACAACTTAAATGTCCGTTATTTTACAGAATTGTCCCTGTAAAAATAAATTACGGAATCGGTAAAAAGTCTAGAGCTACCAGGACTTTTCCGTAATCTTTTTATTTTAAATTTTAATGTTAACAGTGTACATAAACAATCGTGCTCTTCTTCTTGTGAAAAACCTCCACTGACACTCTGGTTTTTTTTTTTATATCCCATATTCCTCTTAATGTGATCGTTATTTCTATCGTGCAGTTTTAAGAAAGCCTATGTTTGAATCGATTACCGTACCGTATGTGTTGTGTTAGTCGCAAACGTCCCTTGCATATCCCACTCATAGTTAGTCGGTTTCTTTTCTTCGTTTTCTTTTTAGGTAAACAAAATAATCTTATCAAAGAATTTACATTTAAAACATGTTGGCATACTTATCCCAAAGGTTAAGCATTTGTTTTGCATTTTGTCAACAATTTTATTTTTAATTTGGGGTTGAACAAAGAAACAATGATTAGAGCGGGATTTGAACCAAGGACCTCTGGTTTAACGTGATGGCACTCTACCAACTGAGCTTTCTAACCCTAATGTTGGCGGTCTCCCTATTTTGTCAATATCTTTGTTCGGGGTTGCCAATTGTATTTGGATCTAAGTGTGGTGTTTACATGTCCAGGTATTGCCTGGGTTAATTTATGTTTGATTGATTGATTTATTAATTATTTGTTTGCTAAACTAGTTTAAGTTTTATGATTTGGTTTCATCTTTGACAATTGACACACCGATTTTGTACGGAAAGGATGCTGGCAGAGTTTTGTCCTGTCCCCTCCAAACCAAATCACTGACCCTGTTGATTGACACCCCCTCTAGGACGTGTGGCATGGTCCAGCTTAGGATCTTACGGCATAATGAGCTGACCAGTGTGTACGATGTGGTAAAGACATTGGAAATATTAAAACATGTAAGCACGTGCTGACAACGGCCTTCAATGAAGGGTTTTACTAGTCACCTTTTAAAAAGTGCCCCGGCAAAGTTCAACATTTACAACTATAAAAGGGTTAGAAAGTCCATTTCCCTCGTAAATTTTAATCCACCATGGAAAAGAGAAACTCAAACTCTTTATACAATTGCAGAGAGGTCGAGAGGGAGGAGGGAAAACGAGAGAAAAATAACTGTACCACAAGGAAAGGAAATGTGCACATTAAAATCCCCTTATTGGCTAATTCACGCAATTGAAATAAGTTAAGCACGCGAGCAGGTCCGTCGCTGCGTCGTGCGGAGTGATTCCACTTCACCGGTAGCTGTAGGTAATGGTTGATTGGTATAAACTGATCGAGGCAGACTCTTTATTGGGTTACCAGCGATTCCATGATTCGGGGTTGACTGGGAGCTGTCGACGGAAGAGGGACGATTGTGTTTAGATCGACCACCTAGACATTTAAGTGCAGCTATATTCGGGTTGCTTTGCCGCTGCATTCTGGGCGACCAAGACTATTTTCCTAAGGTCGTGACCACGCCCACCCTTAAGGCGTTCCTCTGATAGAAAAAAACCCTCCTGACTTAACCATCAACATAGACCAATTTTAAACAGTTCCTTTCCCTGCACCTTCACATTAATTTCTCTCCTACTGTTTCCAAAACCCATTCCCTTCAACGTTGACTTGAAGTTTGTATTTTATACTTGTTTCTCCCTAGACACAGAGAGAAGCAATACTTAAAGATTTTTGAACATTAATTTTTTGGGTGCGTTCCGGTCCTAATTTTTGTCTTTGCTTGTCCTTAAAAAAAAAACACCTCTCTATGATACGTTTTGCAAATACCATCAACATGTTTTTTCGTGGTCACCATATGGGGCCAATTTCATAGAGCTGCTTAATTAAGCAGAAAATATTGCTCAACAATTGTCTGCTAAGCAGAAATGAGCAGGACACCAGTCACAAATTGTACACGTGATATGGTAGTTAAGCTGGTGACCTTATTCTGGTAAGCATTTTGTTATGCTTAGCTACTTTCTGTGCTTAAGCAGCTCTATGAAATTGGCCCCTGGTCTTATCTTACGACTTGCTTGACACGCTATGATTTCTTTCTTCCCTCATAGTGTTAAACTGTTAAGCAGAAAATATTGCTCATTGACTTGCTAAGCACAACTGAACACTGAACCAGTGAGGCACGTTGTATATCACATGTATTTTGGCTGGTAACTATTTTACTGAGGGTTGTTTTTATGATATTGGGCTCTAATCTCAGTTGAATTAAAAACAGTTTCCCACCTGCTGTTCACATACGTGGACCAAAGCTCTAATCCGAGTTTGGACCCCGCGTAGAGTGGGCTGTCAACCCTCTCAGGTTTATCCTTCCCTGGACCTAAATCATTCCCTCGTCTTTGCCTCATAATGCTTATAATTGACAACAGTGACAACAACTTTAACTAGTCCTAAAGTAATAACTAGTTCTGATATAGCACATTAACGTACCAATGCGCTTTATATTACTGCCCTGGTCATTGGGCCAATAAACATTACTGTAATCTTTCTCAGCTCCCTGTATTGCAGCCCTGGGCTGCCGAGGCGCCTCAAGAGTTTTTTGAAACACGGAAGCGTTAGTAGTAAAGCATCTTGCTCAAGGACACAAGTGTCACGACCGGGATTCTTACCCACACCCCCGATGACTTAACCACGAGAACTTTAGTCCGGTGCTTGAGACGGCTCGTCCACGACACGTTTATCATCAGTATAACAGTCTGCATCAATCCACGAACTGGCTAAGGCTTCTCCCATATCGGGCCATCTGTCTTTAGACTGTCTCTTCAGGGCTGTTGGCCCTGTTCCTCCCACCAACTCAACTCTCCATCTTGACCAAGGTCTCTTTCTCTTTCTTCTGCATTTTAGGGGATGCCATTCTGTTATGTAAGTTGGCGCAAGCATTCGTCCTGAACGGTACGGTTATAGATTGTTTTTTTGTCAACATAATGCTGATAGGTAGCATTATCAAGAAAGATACAATCAAAATCACCTGTGAATGTGACATACAGTGTCTACTTGTTGAGAAAACAGCAATATTCTTTCAAATCCCTCAATGTTTAGCTAGGTGAAAGCAGGTACCAACCAGATCTCTGGCCGCTGCATTCACAAAGAGACACCACGGGAAATTGAATCTCCAAAACTCGTCATGAGAGGTGGAGAAATCTTTCGACATACTTTTATTGATTATAATCAACCAAATAACTTCAGACCAAATAATTTGACAGGATGCTTACTACCGTTAACATCTTTTTATCAAGTAGGCTTTATAATACAAATAACACCCCCTTTTCGGGGTCACTACCAAAGGATGACCCTACCTTTAAAAATAACATGATCTTCTGAAAAGTTATTGCTTTTAGACTACTAAACTATAGAAGACGTGACCTACTATGACAGAACTCTTTAATTTATTCCTTCTTTAAACTATGGATTTAGAATAAGCTACCCCGAAAAACAAAAATACCTCCAGGCCAAAAAGGTATTGAAATCTTGATATAAGTTTTATTTTTATCAGACATTCTGTAGTCGGGGTTAATAAAGTCTTTAGTGTTTTATGCGAGGAATGTTAGAGATGGCTTTATCATGCATAACGACCGCTACTTATGACAGTATATAAAACAAGACACGAACAAAATGTTTGAATGTGATACAGCACGTTGCACATTCATTGCCTGCAGTGAAAACGTTGATCACATCGGAGGGAAAAAACAAGGAAAGACACAGAAAAAGAAAGTTTCATATAGCTCAAGTGTAATGATCTACACCCGTCTGGGGAGTCCATTATCAGGAACACAAATCGTGTTGCGGCACTCAAAAATAGCCTTCCAAGTGTACCGCTGAAGGATAGCCAGTTATTCATGACCGCCCACGGGGCTTTAGCAGGGTAGTGGGATGACGCTTATTGACGGTTTAAGGTTGTCACCGCTCATCTTCGAACTAACGCCCATAGATGAGCATCCGTGAGATACGACGGGTTTTTTAATTAAATCTCTTTGGCGCGTAAAAAAGGTAATGAGTCTGGCAGACAATAGGTCTGAGGGTGACCTCAATTATTGGCCAGGTATAACACCAAGAGCCTTGAGGATTCAATGCCTTGTGGCGATGTTAAGGTCGATTATTGATGACGATCTGGATGGATCACTTCAGTTGCCTTGCTCGTTAAACCATGGAGGAAGATGGTTAAACCATTGGCATTGATCTTCTCATTGAGTTGTCATGTTTCGCGCAGACTATCCTTCGATTAATGAAATAAGTAGGTCGCAATGATTAAATCAGAAAAGCATGTGTAACAGGGTTAAACGTGGCTAAAATGAAAATGCAGAAAACAATAGGGTTTTGGTTTGTATCACTGCCTCCAAATTAAATTCCCTTCAAGTTAAGGGTAAACGAAGAAACATTGACTAGAGTGGGATATGAACCTGCGACCTCTGGGTTAATCTGCCGGTGCTTTATCAACTGAGCTAACTGGTTATAATGTTGGTGGCCTCCCTAGAATTCTTTAAAGGTATCGTACACGTTTGGTAATGACTCAAAACAAATTAGCATAAAAACTTACTTGGTAACAAGCAACGGAGAGCTGTTGATAGTATAACACATTGTAGGAAACGACTCCCTCTGAGGTAACGTAGTTTTTGAGAAAGAGGTAATTTCTCACTAAAATAATAAAGACTTCTTGCAAGAAGCCTTTATTCCTATCTGAAAGCACACAAATTTGTACAACAAGGGTGTTTTTTCTTTCATCATTTTCTTGCAACTTAGATGACCAATTGAGCCCAAATTTCACAGGCTTGTTTGCATATGTTGGGATACACCAAGTGAACCAACGTGGAAGTCTGGCGCGTCGTTCATCTATGGAAACACATGCCTCGTGTTAGAATGGTACCACGTGTTAGATCATGGTACAGGCGGCACGTTTAAAACATCTCGCTCCTGTGTCATGTCAATTTTAAATGTCCAGTTTGCTCGATTCAAACCACTAGGAGCTCGTTGTTTAAAATATGTCCACGCCTATATCAATATTAAGTGATTGGACTAGTTCTTATTATAGCACTTTATCGACGTGCGTCTCAAAGACCGCGACTCGAACCCACACTCCGCTGAACAGAAACTCAAGAGCTTGTGTCCAGTTCTACTTTCTTTGAATTTATACATTTGTTGTTTGCATCTTTCTGCATCAAAGAAAAAATGCATGGTCACTTGACGTGACCATCTGCTTGTGGTCGTTTTGAGTATACGCTTGAACACCACCCATTTAACGCCTGGTCTGAAGGGGGGGGGGGGTGAAAGACTACAAAAGGAAGCCGGTTAAATAAAGTCAATAACTTCCCGTGAAGTAATTAAACCTGCCTGCAGTTAAAGTGAGATGAAGTTTCAAATATTAAATTACCAGACAATTAAATTTATGAAAAGTTAATATATGTGGTGGTTATCGTTAGCGATGATCTCACTCGAAGCAATATCATTTGTTGAGATGCTTAAAGGTATCGTACACGTTTGGTAATGACTCAAAACAAATATTAGCATAAAAACTTACTTGATAACAAGCAACGGAGAGCTGTTGATAGTATAAAACATTGTAGGAAACAACTCCCTCTGAAGTAACGTAGTTTTTGAGAAAGAGGTAACTTCTCATTAAAATAATAAAACTTCTTGCAAGAAGTTTTTATTCCTATCTGAAAGCACACAAATTTGTACAACAAGGGTGTTTTTTCTTTCATCATTTTCTTGCAACTTAGATGACCAATTGAGCCCAAATTTCACAGGCTTGTTTGCATATGTTGGGATACACCAAGTGAACCAACGTGGAAGTCTGGCGCGTCGTTCATCTATGGAAACACATGCCTCGTGTTAGAATGGTACCACGTGTTAGATCATGGTACAGGCGGCACGTTTAAAACATCTCGCTCCTGTGTCATGTCAATTTTAAATGTCCAGTTTGCTCGATTCAAACCACTAGGAGCTCGTTGTTTAAAATATGTCCACGCCTATATCAATATTAAGTGATTGGACTAGTTCTTATTATAGCACTTTATCGACGTGCGTCTCAAAGACCGCGACTCGAACCCACACTCCGCTGAACAGAAACTCAAGAGCTTGTGTCCAGTTCTACTTTCTTTGAATTTATACATTTGTTGTTTGCATCTTTCTGCATCAAAGAAAAATGCATGGTAACTTGTCGTGACACTCGGCTTGTGGTCGTTTTGAGTATACGCTTGAACACCACCCATTTAACGCCTGGTCTGAAGGGGGGGGGGGGTGAAAGACTACAAAAGGAAGCCGGTTAAATAAAGTCAATAACTTCCCGTGAAGTAATTAAACCTGCCTGCAGTTAAAGTGAGATGAAGTTTCAAATATTAAATTACCAGACAATTAAATTTATGAAAAGTTAATATATGTGGTGGTTATCGTTAGCGATGATCTCACTCGAAGCAATATCATTTGTTGAGATGCTTAAAGGTATCGTACACGTTTGGTAATGACTCAAAACAAATATTAGCATAAAAACTTACTTGATAACAAGCAACGGAGAGCTGTTGATAGTATAAAACATTGTAGGAAACAACTCCCTCTGAAGTAACGTAGTTTTTGAGAAAGAGGTAACTTCTCATTAAAATAATAAAACTTCTTGCAAGAAGTTTTTATTCCTATCTGAAAGCACACAAATTTGTACAACAAGGGTGTTTTTTCTTTCATCATTTTCTTGCAACTTCGATTACCAATTGAGCACAAACTTTCACAGGCTTGTTATGCATATGGTGGGATACATCAAGTGAGAACACTGGTCTTTGACAATTTCCAAACGTGTTCAGTGCCTTTAAGAAAGAAAAATAAGTCTTAATTTGTGAAGATTGATCAAGAAACATAAAAACTGTTTTGCAAACAGATATTACGTTTACTTCACCCCCTGAAACAAAATCCAGAATTCCACGAACAAAAAAGTTTGTTTCAGGTTATCTTTCTAATCAAGAAGAGAACCTGAATTGACGAAAGGATTCCAGTGGAAACGAAGTCTAGGTTACCCCTTTAAATGTTCAACATCGATCCCAAAATTTGCCGTGAAATCAATCGGGGAGAGTGCAACGTTGCATACGCGCTTCGTTGCACGGTGAGCTCGAACGAGTTCACGGCTCAATGATAACTCTTTCTAAATATTATTCCACCGTAAAGATGCACCAAGTGACCCATGAGCGGAACAACTGCGAGCAATACAACGAAAGTAACCTATGACTACAGTATCTTTACCCAGGTTGACATAGAAAAACACTATGCATAATAAATGTTATTCATAGAACGTGTTTGGAGACATGTAATGTATTCTGTTGATTTGTTTGTCCATATTTCATTCGTTTGTTTCATCAATGGTTTATTAAAAATAAAAATCACGGCATCAGCCGAATTGCAAGTAAATTTACAGTAAGCGTGTTTTTTTAAAGTTGAAGAAAGCACAATGGAAAAACAGCAAAGAGTTTATAAACAAAAAGATACGCAACCACCTTTTCTATTCGACAGTAAACCCGACACGATTTATTTTGTAAGACAAAGAAGGGATTGGCAATTATCCAAAGACAAAACAAAATGTTTACAAATCTGTGGGCTCAGATTTAGCAAACAACTTACATTGTAAAATATGGTCATGGTGGAATACTTCCCGTGAAATGTTTGTGCTTGAAATGCCATAGTTGTTAAGAAATAAGTAAATCAATTAGTTTTGATCTGGCGAATTCAAAACCCAGTGTTTGAAAACAGTGGAAACATTAAACAAATTGTTTGTCCCACTATTTCCTCGTGGCTCCAATGACCGATTGGGCTTTAACTTTCACAGGTTCGTTATTTCATGTACATGTTGGGGTGTATGGATACTGGTATTTTACAATTAACAAGTCTACGGGCTTAAAACAGGGGGCAAGACACCATTGCAATGGACTGAATGTACATTTACAAAAACAGTGAATTGGACACGTCTGTAGGCTTGAAGCAAAACAAAATCGTCTAACCCCCTTCACCAAAATGACTCAAAATACTCACATCGGGGGAATGACTGGAGAGTGGTATACGTTTGTTTCCTCCGGGGAAGTCCGTGACGGACGTCGGGACACCAGACCTATCGATAGTCGCTGTCTGTGCGTTGCTCAGCACGTTTGAACCTTCGGCAAACATGGAATTTTGGCGCGCACTGAATGAACTGTGTGTGAAGTTTGAAACAATCCTGAAGGGAGTTTCCCTGTCAGAATCAATAAGCTATATTAGAACTATTGGGTGGCTGGTCTTTTAGTAAGTTGGGTTCTACGTAGAAAGATAGATGGTATAGAAATTATTTTGTCACTGGTTGAGACAAGAAACTTGTTAAAAAGGTGCTCGTTAAAAAAATAATAATAATAATTATTGGCACATAGTTACATAATTTTGTAATTAATGTTTATTCAAAAATGCCTGGTTGGTAACTTTCAACATCAACTGATCATTTCAGATGGAATTATCGTTTTAGTACAATTTGTATGTAGTATGTTGTATGTAGTACAGACTGTACACCGGTACACCACGTTAGCTTCCAGATCCAATATCAACAAGTTATGTTCGTTTGCCGGTATCTTATACAACGACAATGAAGCCGTGTCTAAACTGGCGGCTACTGCTACGGCTACGGCTGGATAGCCGCGTCATCGTGCGTTGAAGGTATAGGACGCCCTTAGCAACACCCTTAGCAACATCCGTAGCCGTGGCTGTAGCCGCCAATTTGTAAACGGCCTAAGATCAGCAGTGCACTCTTCCCAAAAATCAATCTCAAACTTGGTCATCTATAAATGCCTCGAAGTGTTTTCAAATTAAAACTGAAAAACAACATCCTGTTTAACGTTGAACCTCATATATGATTGATTTTGGCTCGCTACCAACGCTACATTTTGTACCTGACTGACGAGCGTGACAGTTTTTCCCCTTGGGATAATGGACGTGCCCGGAATTTATACGCTCAATTATCACTCGTTATTCTTGAGCCACTGACCACGCGGTAATACTACCCTTGGGGGTAAAGGGCGCCAAAATTCATTCGTCGGCATTGCACTTCTTTCTATAGCGGTCTTTATATAGAGTTTGTGGGTACTTTTTTTATTTTATTCAATCGAATTCTTGATTCAGGGAGTAAGTAGTTTGGTCGGGCTATAACTGTTACCTCAACGTCATCGTGACGTCAGCAAACCGATTGACCCCCTCCAACCGTTGTCCTCTTGGCTGGCTCGAGATAACTACCGTCAGTGTGTCGAACGTGACCTAATCATACAAGCTTCAAGAAAGCGCCCCCAGTGTTAAGTTAAAAACCAAGAACCAAACAGACGAACAAAAAATATACTCAAGGGACATTTTAGCAAGCGAATTACAGGTTTTCCTTGAGGGGGCTAACGTGAAAAGCGGATTACTTTCATCGTCGGTTATTAACGATACTATACGCAGGCGTTACACGCCTGCAACATTTATCAAATTTAAATTGAATTTTCCCGCCAAAAGATATTGACTTCGTTCTCGGGTCACGTTGCCTGACTCGAAGCACAAACAAACTCTAACGCATCCACGAACTTCGGTTCAATGTGATTTCCTCGAAGTCCCCACGGGCGGTTTTGTGCTGTGTTAGGCCTAAGCGCATAGAATACGATGGGTTATTTTTAAATATTCTCTTGTTCACTTCTTCGTCCCTCATCTCTCTTACCCCATGAGATAAAGGTCCGACAAAGCTTTTCAAATTGTTAACAGGGCATTATCTGCCAGCTGAATGATGACGTGCATCTTCGTCTGTATCCCTGTTCACCAACATACAATGGGATTATATTATTATAGACAGAAGGGACCAACCTATTTTTCACGAAAGCCTCAATTTCAAGACTTGTTTTTGTCAGAGGTTTCTTTCTTGCGAAAGGTCGAGGTATAAAGCTTGTGCATGAAATTGAAAACCAAATGAATTCATTGGCAGTTTGTACCGTCACATTTAAGAAGAAACAACCTTAACTTGTCAGTGTTCCACCCCCAAGTCGATTCTTAACTGCTTCACATGTTTGGCAAATTTGTAGCAGAGAAAACACCCTTTGCTCCAAAAATGGACGTAAGGTTATAAGGCCAAACTCATGTCATGTTTCCACCGATTGACACATGTTTCATTTTAAATCCCTCTCGGCACAAAGCTGAATCAACTCAAGGCAGACTCGACATCGAGTACCACGGCGTCGGTTTGACCTTTAGGAAATTCAAACGGCATGATTGATCACGTGGGTTTGGGAATACTGCTTCGGAAGAACGTAACACTTGCGTACTACAGTTTTTGTTAATGTTGAAACATACGTTTAAGATTCCTACGCGGAAGTGGTTGAAACGGCATGCAGTCCTATTGCCACATCACAACATAAATATAAAACATCCACCCTGAAATAGTGCTTTATGATTTTCTTCCCTTATACATACATGTAATCACAATTTTCCAGTAGCCAAATTTTGTCAGTCGCCAAAGTCATACAAAATCCCACTCTCCTTCAAAATCTCCTGACATAAAAAAAATGACGCTATCATCACAAGAATAAATATTATTGAGAACCAGCTATACGTAATAAACGTAAAACCAAACATAAAAATTACTGTTTCTAAATCTGGTGCGACTTCAGCCAACGGCCGTTTTCGAAACCAGGGCTTGGGTTTAGGGTCAGGCCTCGACACCGTTCGCGCTTTTGAAGTCCCATACCAAAAGTGCACGTTTTTCAAAATCACTGACGTAGCCAAAACCGAAGCTTAAAGGCACTAAACACGTTTGGAAATTGTCAATGACCAGTATTCTCACTTGGTGTATCCCAACATATGCATAAAATAACAAGCCTGTGAAAATTTGGGCTCAATTGGTCATCGAAGTTGCAAGAAAATGATGAAAGAAAAAAACCCCTTGTTGTACAAATTTGTGTGCTTTCAGATAGGAATAAAAGCTTCTTGCAAGAAATTTTTATTATTTTAGTGAAAAATTACCTCTTTCTCAAAAACTACGTTACTTCAGAGGGAGTCGTTTCCTACAATGTTTTATACTATCAACAGCTCTCCGTTGCTTGTTACCAAGTAAGTTTTTATGCTAATATTTGTTTTGAGTCATTACCAAACGTGTATAGGGGTTAGGGACCGGCTCGGACACCGTTCGCGTTTTTGAAGTCCCGTACCAAAAGTGTACGTTTTCAAAATCACTGACGTAGCCCCAACCGAAGCTTAAGCCGGAGCTGTGGTTTCGAAAAGGCTTTGCCTGTGTCCACCGCCATAAGCAACAACCTTTAAGCCACAGCTGTAGCCACTTCTTCAGATGTGGCTTGACTTCTGGAACCAAATGTATGGTGGTGGTGCGTGAGGAACATCAAAAGTCAAAGCTATTCGCGATCTCTTGATTTTTGTTTCGCGATAAGCGAATCTTTTTTGGAAATGTGTTTCCGCCCAAAGTGCCACTGTGCTCGATTGGATTGCAGTCTTTATCATGTACGACAGTACTCCAGTGTGTGTCTTGCATTTAAATCAATGAAACTAAACTGAAGATGGGAGGAAAAGATAGTGTGGCCTTTTGTGAGCGACGAGGTCTGTAATTACAGTGCAACGCCACACGCGGAAAAGTATGCCTTTTTCAGTCTTTTTACCACGTTCGGTTGGTTCCCGGAACGACAGATAGTGCTGATTAGCAATGCCTTCAAAAGGGGCCAGTCTAATTTACTTTGACGCCCCGGTCTCGTGGGAATAAAACTGGCTGAGCAGTATTATTTGTACGGCTGTTCATTTCACGAGATTTGAACGTGCTAACTTTGTGATTCACGGTACAGCCGGAGGATCGTCGATTATCACTGCGTGCCATCCACGCACTTGAACATTTTGACCCTTTTTTAAAGGGTGTTTTGGAATCGATACCGGCCCAATCCAATACCACTATTTGAGCGCATCAATTTATCGATTGGAGAGGGTTTGAGTGTGTGGCTGGGTACGCACATGCATAAGGGTTAAAAACGGAGCATGCTTATGCATAACATATTGAGCGACACGTTCAATGAAACAAGAAAGCCACTTCCGAAGTTTAAAGTCGTCCTCAAGACTAACGAAAAGATTTGAAAATAAACCAAATCCCATTTTCATTTTAACACAGTTTTTGTCTTTACATTGACACGTTATGCTCGATTCAAACTGGTTAGTGAATTAAATACGGTACTATTTTGTTTGTTTGAGGTAATCCGACTCTAAAAAAGAGGGGAAAAAAGAAGAAAAAACCCATCTTCAAAAGGAAAACTCTCTTTAACCCATATGGCTGCCGAGAGCATGTGTAGAGAACAGGATAGCGAAATATGCCTTTGTAGAGATTGGAAGAAACTCCGTATCGGCAATAATGGGAAAGGACAGTTATGAGCAGCCTGGAACACATCAGCTCAAGAAAAAAAGCACGACTGTGACATCCTGACCACATCCATCCCTGACTACCCCCCCCCCCGCCCTTCTCCAAATACAAGACACTTCGGCGATATGGTAATTAATACAACAACAGAGGTTTATCGAAAAAGCTCCTTCATCGAAAGGTGTCTTGACAACAGGGTTAGAGGGCAAACGAGACAGAGATTTAAAACAAATAAGACGAAGACAATTTTGAAACTGCCTCATCCAACAGTGTTACTCCTCTAGCTTTTTAAGAAACATACAATAAAGCGATGGTAATACAAACTTACACTGCAAAAACTGGGGTGTTAAAATCGACACCATGGGTATTGTCACATATAAATACCAAAGCGAGAATCAAAATTAACATCTTAGGGTGTTAAAATAACACCAATGTAATTATTTTTGCAAAAATGTGTGTTATTTTTACACCTTATGGTGTAAATTATGATTCTGTTTTGGTATCTATATGTGACAACACCCATGGTGTCAATTTAAACACCACAGTTTTTGAGTGTACTACCACAGTCAGAGTCTAATAGAAGGCGTGTTGCGATACCTTAATGGTCTTATGTTATACAGTAAGTTGCTCCTAATGGTCTCAGTTTTAGCTACCTTTTAATTTTTATTATTTTATTGACTTTGTTTATCCCGTGTCTCCAATCTTTAATTTACCTTTTTGTGCAATTTTTAATGAATATATTTGTGTAGAATGTTTTTCCGCAGTTTCTTTCTGATCCCCGTAGCCGTTTTGAGTAAATATATGTACTGGTACAATTTACATTTTGTCTGTATGCGACGGCTGGTAATAATAAAATCATTACAAATGGATTAATGAATGAATGTTGTTTTTTTTTATTTCGTTTGAGTGAGGAAAGATCCTCTAGTAAATCACTCAAATGAGTTCGAGAGAAATCTTCGAAATCATTAATGGTCTTTTAAAACACCCTTTGGTGCCATTGTACTGTTTTGAACAGTCTGTTTGTAAACAAATTTCGCGTGCTCCACAAACAAATCGGTTCAAACAAACTAAACAATTCCAACTCCCTAGTGAGACATAGCCAAATAGCATAGAAAATGTCAAACTAGCCCGGGTTGATTCTTTGCATAAAATAGAATCCATTTAAACTACATTTCAAGTATAAAACCACGAGAGAAGTGACTGGGTAAATACAAAAATTGAATGACGAAGGTCTACTCGTTCTCAAAATGCACATAGATGGAGGCCTGCACCCTTTATTTACAGTATACCATAAGGCATCATGAGCGATGCTCGGAGTTTCTGATGAGTAACAGGCAATTAAATTAAACAAGCGGGAGAGAACAAACAAACGGATGTGTAGGGAAAGAGGTTGATGACGAATTGAAACGGGGGAAAGTTAAACAAGCGACGGAGGAAGAGGCACTTCTTATGATAGATTGTGACGGGGGCGGTAGGATTTTAGGTTGGCAGTCAAATCTTCGCTTGTAATAAAAATGGTGAAATAGCATTAATGCATTTTGGATAATAGATTAATGTGCGTTTTTTTGATATAGCGTGAGAGGTTTTTGATTTTGGGAAGCGGTTTGAAAAGCGAAAGCGGTTGCGAGAGTGATTAACCGTTTGACGGGAAACGCTGGTTAAAGGCACTGAACACGTTTGGAAATTGTCAAAGACCAGTGTTCTCACTTGTGAATCCCAACATATGCATAAAATAACAAGCCTGTGAAAATTTGGGCTCAATTGGTCATCGAAGTTGCAAGAAAATTATGAAAGAAAAAACACCCTTGTTGTACAAAATTGTGTGCTTTCAGATAGGAATAAAATCTTCCTGCAAGAAGAAGTTTTTATTATTTTAGTGAGAAATTACCTCTTTCTCAAAAACTACGTTACTTCAGAGGGAGTTGTTTCTCACAATGTTTTATACTATCAACAGCCAGGGGGGCGTGGGGAAAATATTCCAAATGATAAAATGATAAATGAAGTTTGTGTTGCCCATTCCCTCCTCCTTCTCTCTTTCTCTTTTTTTTTTCCTTTCTTTTTTTTTTTTTTTTTTGAAAGAAGAGGCGTGGCTTCCACACGCCCCCTGGATCCGCGCCTGAGTCAGCTCTCCGTTGCTTATTACCAAGTAAATGTTTATGCTAATATTTGTTTTCAGTCATTACCAGACGTGTATGATACCTTTAAGCTGATTGAACGAAAAAATCAGTAGGATCCTAATTGTAGTTTGACGGTAATGGTGCATAATGAATGGGCGTCTATAAAGTGAATTCTGGTGGAACTGACATTAAAGTGACCTATCATGACAAAAATGAGGTTTTGATTTTACAGGGGGTGGGTAAAACAAGGTCTAGTGGGTTCCTTGGGTGAATATGAAAGTTTTGGCCCTCCTTATGGGTAATAATTAGTGAACTTCAATTTGTCACCTGCACGTAGGCTGGTAACAGCCAAAAACTGTACCGGTAATATTTTGGATTTTATTTTTATATAAATCCCTGATTGCTTTGTCCTTCGGATGGGACATTAAGCCATAGGTTCCTTGTACTAGGATTGGTCGTGCACGTAACAGAACTCAGAACACTTATCTTGGCAGAGTAGGGTTTAACCCCGTGTTCCTGGTTCACATAGAAAGTACCCTTGTTTATAGGTTTCCTCAGGTTTGCGAGCTACAGTGATTAAGTTTACTTATGGGGTATCCTTTAAATAATATTAACCAAATCTTTGTTTTCTTAATTCTCTATTATATTAGGTTTTTTTTAATTATATGCTTATTTTTTACATACCCCCTTTGCCCGAATTCGTGCGACCATTACATAGGTTTAATGATAACAGTTGGGCAACATTCGTAATTGTTTTCAAGTAACCGGGAACAGAGATCAAGTCTTATTTTCGGGTTTTCTTTGTTGATTTGTAAACATTATTTTACTTTCATATATTTCATGGCTAAACTTTACTTTCCAAACATTATTACATACATTTTAAAGCCATAAACAACATCAAACTAAAGTATTTGAAGAAACAGAATCGCGCATACGTAAAACTCAATGGTCAGGACCAACTTGGCCCCGGAAGTTCGACTACGCGCCAAACTTACACAGTCTTGCGTGAAGAGGTTTTGGATGATGGGGTAAAAGGTTGAGAGAGTAATATAGGGACGAGGTTGAATTGTGCTGGCTGAAAATGGGTTGGAACAGAATAGCATTGTAAATGGAAAGCAAATAAATGATAGATAGATGCGAAACAATTAAATGCAAAACCCATGTGACAGGCCGTACATTTCAGAAAAAGAAAAGAAAAAAAGAAGACGAGAAATTCTTTTTATTTCGACGGGTTGAAACTTATAAAGAGTGGGTTGACGAGCCGAGGTTCCCGTGTGTGACTATTATTGTGACTGGTGGAATTTAAAACATTCCCCTCGACGGTTGTACTGAAAGGACGACGGCCTTTACCGTCAATTTAATATAGAGACTCTATAACCCCACATCATAAAGGAATCCATTATCTAAATTGTGGCTGAGGTCCCAAGCGATCTCCGGCACATTGATCCTTTTTATCAGTCCACTTTCTCCCCATTACGGCTCATCTTCTAAACAAATCAAGCTTGAAAACCTTAGTTTCCATAGCCGAGTCAAATCCCCGGGGGGACGCCGAGAGTGGGGTCGTTTTCACCGATGATGGGAAGGGAAGTACCGTGGCCGTGTTTGGGATGAAGGGCGGTTGGGTTCAAAATGGATGTTGTTGTGGTGGAGAAACAGTGCATGACCGGGTCGTCCTGTTAACGAATAACTGATAAGTTGGAAAATCGTAAACAAATAACGGTTACTCGATATGTATTTTTAATGTGGTGGACGAATGAGCTTAAAGGCACTGAACACGTTTGGAAATTGTCAAAGACTATTGTGTTCTCACTTGGTGTATCCCAACATATGCATAAAATAACAAGCCTGTGAAAATTTGGGGCTCAATTGGTCATCGAAGTTGCAAGAAAATGATGAAAGAAAAAACACCCTTGTTGTACAAATTTGTGTGCTTTCAGATATAGGAATAAAAACTTCTTGCAAGAAGTTTGTATTATTTTATTGAGAAATTACCTCTTTCTCAAAAACTACGTTACTTCAGAGGGAGTCGTTTCCTACAATGATTTATACTATCAACAGCTCTCCGTTGCTTGTTACCAAGTCAGTTTTTATGCTAATATTTGTTTTGAGAACTGGGCGTCACTTGACCGACGCATCCTGTTAACGAATAACCGACAATGACAACTATAAACGAATAACGGTTACTCGAGAGTCCCTCTCCGAGATGGAGTAGAACCCAGTTGGTCTCTTATGCACAACTTTTAGCCTACATTGACTGGATTCATGCCCGTACATGAATAATCGATAGATCAAACAGCCGTTACCGAATAACGGTTCCTCGCGAGCTGACAGTGGTGACGAGTCTGTTTTACAAGGTTGGGTAAAAGGCTGTGTCATGATCTGGCGTCTGATCTGGATTTGGCGAGTAGTCCCGATTTGAACTGGCTAAGTGTGTTTTATCCAACTTCAGAGTGAACCGCCCACCGATGCTTTAGGAAATCAATGCGTCCTCGTCAATTGTTTCATGAAAAACGTTTCAAGTTCATGTTGAGCTTGAGGCCTGAATGGTGTAGATCAATTCTTGCTTGCACACCAGTGTAATTATAGCCTTTTTTGAGGAGAGGAGCTGGCTCTAAAAATATCTGCTTGGTTTGCTCTCGACGTTTCGACCAGAGTGTGCTCTGGTCGTCATCGGGAGACTGCAAGATTCAAAGTTGACTTTATTGGGTACAGGCAGCAAGCTTCTAGGGTGATTTATGCTGTTTCCCTCCTGCCGATAATTATCAAGGCTCGTACATCATGTGTAATTTGTCATTTATGGCATCATCTTAGTGATTTATTAATATAATTTGTGTATGGTATATGATGGAATGTTATTCACAATGTCTTGTTAATTGCCGAATTGCAGATCGTCTCTTGCGGTTTGTGTCTAATGGATGTAAGGTCTAGTTTTGTATTAAAGATAAATTTGATGTTTTAAAGGGTCTGTATACGTTTGGTAATGACTCTGAAAATCAATGGCAATAAAAACTTACTTGGTAAGAAGTACAGCAGCTTTGGATATTATAGTATAATGCATTTTGAGAAACTTTTCACTTCGAAGTACTGCGGTTGTGGAAAGAGATATCACTTTTTATCCCCCGAAATTTGAATCTGAGAAGTGTTACTGACAGTAACGTTTCTCAGATTGTGTATTCCAATTGCAGATTATTCTTCCTGCGTGGACATAAACCGCTCCAGATTTTCGGCAATATCTCAAAAACGCTACCACCTTTTGAAATGAAATTTTCACAGGTTAGTTATATGGTATATTATATCTGCAATTATATAGGATTGAAACAAACAGTGGGTTCCAATTACCAAGTGTATACGGTACAATCCCTTTAAAACCTACATATAACCTCATGTTATGACTAAAAAGTACATCATTGTTAGTTTTGGTAAAACATGATAATATTGTAGTTTTTAATGTCTTTCAATCAAGATAAGGTATGTAAGAGCAATGAAGGACAAATGTTGCTGGTATGTTGACTCTCTTTGAATCAATATAAGGTATACATCATTTGAAATTGGAAAAACTGTTACTTCTTGCTGCTGGTATGTTGACTCTCTTTGAATCAATATAAGGTACATCATTTGAAATTGGCAAACTGTTACATCTTGCTGCTGGTATGTTGACTCTCTTTGAATCAATACATGGTACATCATTTGAAATTGGCAAAACTGTTACTTCTTGCTGCTGGTATGTTGATTTTTTTTTGCCGATATGTTGACTCTATTTGAAACAATATAAGGTACCGGTACATCATTTGAAATTGGCAAAACTGTTACTTCTGTGCTTACCCTCTTTAAATCAAGACGTACATCATCGGTAAAGATGGCAATATGATATTATATCATATTTTATTCTCTTTTAAGTTTACTCTCCAGTGAATCAACATAAGGTACGGTACGGAAACGTTGTGCAACATCAACATTACGACAAACAAACAAACAAGCACCAAAAAACAAACAAACAAACAAAACCTCCGCGTAAACCAAGGTCTTTGTGCGAAAAATTAAACAATAAATCCCCATCCTGTCACAACAACATTTCTCCTTCCAGCGATTGTTTGGTTGCTATATGACATCACTGGAAGTATAGCGGCTGCGTAACAACCACGAAAAAACGCCTCCCAAAACGCTATCTTCCGGTTTACACAACCAACAACTTAAAGGCACTGAACACGTTTGGTAATTGTCAAAGAACAGTGTTCTCACTTGGTGTATCCCAACATATGCATAAAATAACAAGCCTGTGAAAATTTGGGCTCAATTGGTCATCGAAGTTGCAAGAAAATGATGAAAGAAAAAACACCCTTGTTGTACAAATTTGTGTGCTTTCAGATAGGAATAAAAGGCTTCTTGCAAGAAGTCTTTTATTATTTTAATGAGAAATTACCTCTTTCTCAAAAACTACGTTACTTCAGAGGGAGTCGTTTCTCACAATGCTTCATACTACCAACAGCTCTCTGTTGCTCGTTACCAAGTAAGTTTTTATGCTAATATTTGTTTTGAGTCATTACCAAACGTGTACGATACCTTTAACAAGGTTATAGTATTGTGATTATTGGCTAACGTGAAACGTCAATCAACGTGATTCCTACTGCCAGTCAAGAAGTTTCTTATAATTGACCAACTGTATCATAGGCTAGCTTAACAGACAGAATGTCGCACCGGGTTTATATATACAGTGGAATATTTACTCCTGTCTGGGAATGCCCAATGATAACCCAAGGCTGTGATTGTAGATTCGCTAGCCCGAATATTTCCCGTAAAGACAAAAATATGGGATTGACAAATAAGGGACAGTACTGCCATGAGCAAAAATAGGACAGAGTTCTGCCGTGGAAGTGGGTTGACAAGTTTGTACATTGGAAATGATTTGAGATTTGCAGAAAAAAAGCAGGGCAGTGCCTTACAGCACGGAGTCAACATTGGTTGTCAAATACGGCATACTTTATGTGAGCCAACGTAAACATGAAATAACATACTTGTGACAGTTTAAGTTCAATCGGTCATCAGAGTCACAAGAAAGATTTTTTTTTCAACAACCCCAGTATAGTCGCTGTTTTCAAACATCGAGGTTTGGACTCGCGAGCTCAAAAGTAGTTGTTTTACTAATTTCTCAAAACACTTCAGGCAACATAATTTTATAGGGCGAAGTTTTCCCACCATGACCATCTGTGTATACGTGTAAGTTTTGTTCAAATATGTATTACCAGTGTTGTGCTACCCTTAGGAAAATCACATCATTGGTTGTAATATAAAAAAAATAAACAGTTAAAATTGAAAGAAAGCTTACTCAAAAAGTGTAGCCTCCGATAAAGACTATGCTAGGGTTGAAACTGAGTTCATTAATCAATGTTGCTTAATTAATACGAACACTCACAAAATTGCTAACGAACAGTTGACAGTTTTCTCATTGTTTTCACAAATGTGATGTTTTTATAGGGATTAAAGGATTGAATTATGTTTACTCTTATTATCCCTTGAATGGGTTCAGTGCAGAGCTCCTCTGATGCCAAATGGCGTAACCAGAGGTTTGGGGAGCCTTCCTCCGTTTAGAACCCTTCCCCCAAAATGAGATCGAACAAATCACAAGTGAATGGTTCGACACAATTAAAAGAGCCCCTCTAGTTACGTCTTTGCCCCCGCTTGACAGTAACATTATTGAGCTAACCTACATCTGTAAGTCGTCATGGCGGCATTTGAGGCTATTTGGGGCTTCCAGAGTCACATTTGGCGCACTACTGATGGCATTCGAATAATTATGTTTCTTATTTAGGCCAAGCGAGCAAGAATAACCAAACAACGACTGTTTAACCGTTTAACGGCGTTTTTAAGATCTATGTTTTACTATGTTTTCCCAACCAATTTTTTAAAAAGTGCAATCAATTTTAGTACCCGCGGCTCATTTACTTTCGTTTGAAAATGAAAGCTCCGTTGCATCAGCATTCATCAGTCAAAAGGAGTAATTCAATTTAGTATTCAAAGGCAAAGAAAAACATTCAAATTCAATAGGTCGCAAAGATCAGTCGCTGTCGCAAGAAAGCCAACAGCAATAGGCTGGTCAACCACTCAGTTTCATCATTTCTCAGTAGGTAGTAGAAATTCAACTGAAGAATGGTGAAAATGTAGTCTTGAATGTCTATAAATTAAATAGAAAGACTGAAACGAACATGAATGAGAAGCACGAAATCATGTGTGCGCGAAAACAAAGTCGATTGCAATAGAAGCTAAAAAGGAAGCCCTAGTTCGAATGATCAAGGGAAACATGCATGAATTTGAATGCGAGTTAATGAAACTGAATTATTTTTTGCTAAAAAAGAAGACAAAAAGAAGAAGCATCTTACTCCAAGTAAATTGAATCCTGGTTTATCCGCTTTCCCTTTTTTCCGATTTTGTGATCTTCTTTTATCTTTTATAATATGAAAGTTTGACCAAAAAAATCATTTATGTATCGATAATATTTTCCTCTCCATGGCTATGCTGCCATTTTCAAGACAACTGCTTTTGAATCTGATCTAATTTCGAAATATCGCAGACCCGCGAGTCGTGTCAATGAGTTGTTTTCTTCATCTATCCCGGTATCTCGTCTATTCTTAACAAGACAATATCTTAAGGCAATCACAAAAGGCATTAAGAATATTATGACAAAAACATGCGAATGTTCAATGGCGTTTTTCAAATGCGTGGGCAGCTAACTTCCTAAGACACCTGCAAGTCACGTAAGTCTAAAGAATTCTTGAAAACTAGACGGTTTTAGCAATTTGTCCTTAAATAAAAATGTTAGGGCCTTCTCATGCCAGTGAACATGGAAAGAAAACTTATGGTAACAAGCTACACCGTGAGCTCTGTGGTCTATGGTGAGACATCTGCTCTAGAATGGCAAAGGTTGTGGGTTCGAATCCAACCCGAGTACAATATGCCCGTATTTGTTTTTGTCTCAGGACTTGAGACACTGAGTAAATTACACTGCAACGACGCTAAAATAAGTACTAACATTACCAACAAAAGGGTTGTTCGCAGAGGGGTATAATGGTGGGTACTGACCACCAGGTGGCCATTGGCTTAATTTGACTACCAACCCTATAGATTTGACCAAGTTTGGTTAAAACCAGCCAGATGGTTTATGACTTTATACGCCCTTTTTCATTTTGATCAAGTGACCGTTTGACCGAAGATCGAACGAAAGAAAGAAATTATAATAGATAGCTGTATACTCAGTACTTCCCCGAGTCCCTGTGAAAATATCACAGGCTTTATCGCTGGGTGGATTCGAACCCACGACCTTGCAATTCTAGAGCAGTGTAAGAAAGAAAGAAAGGAAGAATTCTAGCATTACCATTTATCAGCCTGCTTCGCAGCTGGGCTGAAAACGAGCCAGGATACTCGGGTTTTGGTGACTCCGACTGGACTCTAGTCTTATCAGCAGCGACTCAGACTTGAAATCGGGCACTTGTAACTTATGAGTTACTTAATTTTCCCAAATTAAATTTTAAAAAAAGTAATATTAACTACATATTTTCCGGTGTTTGATTTCATGGTATCGAAAATGACAACATCCGCATAGGCTTTGTACTGCAGCAAGCGTTTGTAAAACTCAGTTCTATCCGGTAACAACGATGCCTTTAAAAAAACTGAAGCCGTCTTTGGTTCGAAAAAAAAGAAAAAAAGATAAAAGAAAAAGCCAAATCAATTGTATAGTTCTTGTTTAGGTTAATACTCACTTGTGATTCATCACACAAATTTTGCAAAGTTAACGTTTTGAGAAAATATAATTTAGCTGTTGCAAACTGCTTACCAACCAAAAGGACCTTGGTAAAAATGCAAAAACTAGGTCATGACCTGACATTACGACCCTAGAGTCTTTCTCGAAGGCTAACACAACACACATAAACAGGTATACAAGTGTAACAGAAGCAGTCAAGTGGAAATACATGAATAGGGAGAAAGAGGCAGAAAATACACAAACAAGCAAGGGGTAGACCAAGCATAAGGAGACGAAAGGGGTGGAGGGAGGGGCTGGTTTGACCACAAGAGGTTGGAAACTCAAAGTTTAAAATAAAAAGGAGGGAAGAGGGAGAAAAAGTAATTGATTAGGGAAGGGGGCAGACTAAAATGAGAATATCTGTGGGGAAAAGGAGAAGGCAAAGACAAAACTTGTTTAGTCATTTTCTTCTTGGATGTTCAGACCAAGGGGTTGGATGGTCTGGTGTCTTATTCACAGTTTCTCCCTACTCAGACGGAAAGTTTTCTCTGTGGTTAAGTTGAATTTTTGTAAACAAGTGACTAGTGACTCAGGCCTCAGACACGAACTCAACTCAAGTGACTCAAGAGTTGAACTCGGACTCGATATGAGTGACTCGGTAACAACTTTGTGGGTCTGGCAACGCGAGACTTTGAGGTTCAATTCTGACCCTAAATGTATAAAGTGTCTATTTAGAAGACTTCGTTTACCTGCGGTTTAAACCGCCTTTAATTAAAGAGGAAGGGAAATGTCAATTACCACAATGTTAACGTGTGGTTGGAGGCTTGTAATTTTTCGCCACACACATGGGGACTCTATCTATTGGAAAATGAGTACATCACAAAACTGAACTTGCTCTTTAAAGGCACTGAACACGTTTGGAAATTGTCAAAGACCAGTGTTCTCACTTGGTGTATCCCAACATATGCATAAAATTACAAACCTGTGAAAATTTGGGCTCAATTGGTCATCGAAGTTGAAGAAAATTATGAAAGAAAAAACACCACTGTTGCACAAATTTGTGTGCTTTCAGATGAGAATAAAAACTTCTTGCAAGAAGTTTTTATTATTTTAGTGAGAAATTACCTCTTTCTCAAAAACTACGTTACTTCAGAGGGAGTCGTTTTTCACAATGTTTTATACTATCAACAGCTCTCCGTTGCTCGTTACCAAGTCAGAATTTATGCCAATATATATTTTGAGTAATTACCAAACGTGTACGATACCTTTAAGTAAACCCAACCTCGTTTTCACAACTCGTCATTATAAGTTGACGGGAAAAAATATTGCCAACGATACAGCAGAGGGTCCAGCAACGCGTGTCCCCCGGGGCCTCTCCGACCCCGCTAGTCATCGCACCGACTCGCAACATTCGCTCAGGAAATAAAATACGGCGTGCTAGATAAATAAGACAGAAATAGAACATTCATTTACGACGGAAATGGTGGAGTGGAAGGGAAGGATACTGTTTGGGAAAAATGGGTAAATAGATGAGACGGGAAATGGAAAGAATAAGGGTGGGAAAGAACTGGACATCCCTGGGGTGTTCGAAAGATGTAGGAAACATCACTATACAAGCCTGCTGGCCAGATTGCGTTCCAGTTGATGCATCCTTTTTGTTTTTGAAACAAAACTAAAAGGGTTGCCTTAGAGTCTGGATTATTTGTTTAATGCATCGGCAGATTTCTAAAATATTCCAACGGAAATAAGGGGTAGAGTTTGATTTGAGGTGTGAGGGAGACGCTAATAGAAAATCTTGCTCATAGGCAAGAAATAGTTTGGTTGCAGTTTGTTTTCTTCCAGAGATTATAAGAAACATCGAGGTGTTTACATGCCTTGGTCTGTAGCAGAACCGCTACAACACTGTAAAGAGATTTTTCGTGACGATGCCATACCGCAAACCTGATGACTAAAGGGATTGTATACGTTTGGTAATTGGAACCCGCTGTTTGTTTCAATCCTATACAGTTGTAGATATACACCATAAAACTAACCTTTTAAAATTTCATTTCAAAAGGTGGTAGCGTTTTTGAGATATTGCCGAAAATCTGGAGCGGTTATGTTCACTCAGGAAGAATAATCTGCAATTGGAATACACAATCTGAGAAATGTTACTGCAGTAAAGCTTCTCAGATTCAATTTTTGGGGGATAACAAGTGATATCTTTTTCCATAACCGCAGTATTTCGAAGTGAAAAGCTGCTGTACTTCTTATCAAATAAGTTTTTATTGCCATTAATGTTCAGACTCATCACCGGTAGCGTTTTTGAGATATTGAGGAAAATCTGGAGTGGTTATATGTCCACGCAGGAAGAATAATCTGCAATTGGAATACACAATCTAAGTAACGCTTCTCAGATTCAATTTTTCTGGAACAAAATGTTATATCTGTTTCCCTAACCCCAGTACTTCTAAGTGAAAAGTTTCTCAAAATACATTATACTATCCAAAGCTGCTGTACTTCTTACCAAGTATGTTTTTATTGCCATTAATTTTCAGAGTAATTACTAAACGTTTACAGACCCTTTCAGTTCCAGTGATCTGAACTTGGGTTCGAATTCCGGTCGTGGCCCTTGCATTCTTCGATTAGGGCAAACTTTAATTGCTTCTCGTCACCCAGGAGGATATGAGGGTAGATATTGCAACATTGTGATTGATTAGCTACATGTGCGTCAATGTGGACGCTGGGGTTGGATGACGATAGTAGTAATATTTACAGGTTTTTCCGATCGTTCGGCAAATAAGCGTCTAATAATCATAGCGTTATACTGTTTCGCGCGAAATTGAAAACTCCTCAAAACAGTCAGTCAATGTCACTTAAAGGCACTGTACACGTTTGGTATTTGTCAAAGACCAGTATTCTTACTTGGGGTATCCCAACATATGCATAAAATAACAAACCTGTGAAAATTTGGGCTCAATTGGTCATCAAAGTTGCAAGAAAACGATGAAAGAAAAAACACCCTTGTTGTACAAATTTGTGTGCTTTTAGATGCCTGAAAAAGGCTTCTGGCCAGAAGTCTTTTAATATTTCAGTGAGAAATTACCTCTTTCTCATAAACTACGTTACTTCAGAGGGATTCGTTTCTCACAATGTTTTATACTATCAACAGCGCTCCGTTGCTGGTTACCAAATAACTTTGTGTGCTAATATATATTTTGAGTAATTACCAAACGTGTCCAGTGCCTTTAATGTCTGAGCATAAATATTCTCTTGCGTCGAGCGATAACCAAAAAAAGATAGTCGTGAAATTAAACAATCCACTCGAACAGCATTCAAAATTCACAGTATCTTTTCGCAGCGTGCATTTGGTCATTCAAATTCGTTTCCGAGCAGATTTTTGTGTTGGAATTGTGCAGCTGAAATGATGCTTTGTTTTAATAGATTTTAACTTTGCATCGGGGATAAAGAATATGATTTGTTTTTACCCTTACACCGATGTATGTATTAAGCACTGTATACTCAGTACTTCCCGAGTTCTGTGAAGAAAGAAATACCACAGGAAATGTTTTGTTGATAAACATCCAATTTGGCATCTCCTTCAAGTTGTGTTATTTAATTCTAACCTTTAAAGCGCACTTTCTAATATAACATTACCCAAGCAGAGCTGCCAACATTTGCATCTTTCAATCAGGGAGATATTTAGAATTACATTCAAGATAATAGGGAAACATTTCTACAATCAGGGAGTCTTTCAAATTTGAGAGAGTGAATGTTTCTGTTGTCGGTGATTAAGATTGTTCCACAAGATTGGTGCAGTATGAGAGAAGGCACGGTCACCGTAGTGTGTAGTTAGTTTAGGGACTAGGAGCTGAGTTGGATAAGGAGAAAGGAGACCGTACATGGCAGTGCCGTATTTCACGGAGATCTTTGATTTGGCCAGGTGGATTGTCATTGATAATAATTGATTTGATTTGATTTCTTGTTTTACTCCAAAAGGAACATTCCCCATTACCCTGAGGAAGGGTTACAACAATATTTAAAATAATACAAATTGCGGTTTACATCATGACGAAAAAGTTAACAAAAAGCATCAATGTTAAACTAATTATTTGAAACAATGATTTCTTTTAACTTAGCAGACATACAAATATACTTGGCAAAGCAAAACACAATACCTTTTTTTCTGAGAGGTCATTAAAGAAATAAGTTTGTCTCTTTCCGAACATACTAAATTCTACATTACTTTTTACAAACAGTATCGTACATGGTTTTTCTCAAGAATTATTGTATTTATAATGCGTCAGTTCCAGAGAAGGCTATATTCAAAGCGCATGACAATGTACAATACAAAAATAAAAATAAAACCACTGAAAATCACATTGGGTGCTTTAAAGACATGTAAGAAGACCGTGGTTTCGGGAGTTTACTGGGGTCGATTATTGTGAAGGCGACTAATGAAATTCGGTATGATTTTCGCTTAAAATCGGTTAATTAAAATCGATTATTACTATTATTATTTCTTATGACATTGACCCATCTGGAAGCTGATTTATATCCAATTGGATAATTCATTCATTAATTCATTTGTATATACACTGCAAAAACTGGGGTGTTAAAAGTGACACCATGAGTGTTGTCACATAAGAAAGAATCGAAATTTTCAACAAAGGATGTTAAAATAACACACATTTCTGCCAACACAATTACAGTGGTGTTATTTTAACATCCTATGGTGTTAATTTTGATTCTCTCTTGGGTATCTATATGTGACAACACCAATGGTGTCAATTTTAACACCCCAGTTTTTGCAGTGTAAAAGTGTTAATGTAGTTGACAGGCCACTGTTACGGCGCCCAGACCCGGATGCACAAAAAGTCTTTCTCTGGCAACCAACACCAACGAACACTAGAGGCGAGGAAGACCGAAGGTGTCTCACACCCGGGTGCTGCGAAAGGAAACCGGTGTGGAATCAACAGACGAATTAGTTGGGGATAGCTACACTCGAACCCGCCTTAGGGCGAGCGAACTGAACTGAACTGAAAACTGAAGGGTCAGAATGAACTTGGTTCTTAACAAAAAACCAATGACGAAATAAAGATAATCGTGATAAAGATTCGAACACCACGTCAGATTATTCCGCAGGACGATGTCTAGATATTCACAAATCTCGAATTCAGTCTGGTGACCGAGCTTTTTCTGTCTCTACCCCATGGCTATGGAATAAACTTCCCACTCATGTTAGAAATTCTACTGGTCTCACTGCTTTTAAAAAGGCCCTCAAGACCCATCTTTTCTCTGTTTGCAGGTAATCTGTGTTTCTCCTGTCTGCTGCATGTCTACGAAATTGGGCTGAGCTGAGACTATAATTTGTTTCTATGTAAACGCGGAAAGTGTACTTTAGCAAATAATAATAGTAATTGACACATATTCCGTTTTCTTGCATATCTTGAGATCCAAATATTTAATTGTCCTTTAGCATTACATTGTATAAAACGTTCATTGCATTACCAGTAAAACCTTGAGGATTTTCTCCTATAATTTCAGAATAAATACAAATCAATTATCTGCACAGTATGTATTCGTTTGGTGGAGCCCGACAGAAATCTTGAAAACTAAAGTGAAGATATTTTTTTTTATCATATCGAGGATGGCATTCCTTCCAACACAATCTAAATAGACTGCAATCTCGTTGTATTATCGGAGGCTTAATGAGATCCACCCACTCGTTTTAGCCAACTTAATTTACGGTTTACCCCCCCCCCCCCTCTTTAATAACCCTACTGCACAAACACATACGACCTCGTTTTTCATTCGTTCAACAAAAACCCAGACCCAGTTAATTCATAAAATCTGCTAAGCGCTGAAAAGTCACGCTTGTAGTAGAAAACAGGGTTGTGTTCCACTCAGGCTAACAATGCATATGTTTGCCAACGCGTACGTTTTCAAAGTGGAACGCGTTAAGTGCAAAAAGGCGTTTGCACACGTTTGCGAAATTCAGCAAGACTTGACCCCCGTTTTCGGTTACTTGTAAAAAATTAAGAATTTTGCCAAACTGACGGTCATGTTGTCATTAAACCTATGTGATAGACGCAAACATTCGGGCGTGAATTGGCAAATGGGTTTCTAACCATATGCATCATCGCCCAAAGTGTTATTTTTGTTTCAATATTAATTTGAACAAATTATTTGTATTATACAAATATTTAAAATTTATTTAAAACAACTTGCTGTTTTTTTTTCTTTCTATTTTTAAGAATTTTGTATAAATATAATTTAAAAGGAAGATTTGATTTTATAGAGAAAAATAGTCTTCGTTCGAGTTTTTATCGTTTTCGATATGTGCGAGACTTGCACAACTGCAGTCTATACCATTTGTAGGCCCAGAAACTGATTTTACAGCAGAGGACCAGTCTCAAACAATAAGCATCACATAAATCGTTTGGTTGGTAACCTGTTTTTCCTATAAGCAAGACTGTGTCAGTGCTAAGCGCAGATTTGATCAACTGTGTTAAAAAATTCCTGTCCCAGCCACTGTTTTCTCTGCACCAGCCACGACAACATAAGAGCTGATGTAAATATATTCGGAAAGTGCATGAAACTTCGGGAGAACAAACGTGGGTACACAAGAGTTTCTCTTTAGAGAAAAGGGGTTTTGAAATGATACAAGCCCATTGTTGTTACAGGTTTTTAGAAGCAAAGGACAATCCTTACTCCTGTGCCGGGGTTAATAATTAAATGAACTTTGTAGTGTTATGTTTGATACGATTTGTTTATGGTAGCACTCTGGGAGCTAGAGACGTCTGTTGAGATTTTTGAAGAGGATGGGGAAAATTGGTGGAAGGGAGACGGACATAAAGTAGGTCGCAGCTTGAGGCGTTTTTGAGTCAAATGCTAAGACGGTTTTATCCGATTATATCATTTAGTTCACAATGACTTAATAACTACGATCTAGTTAGATGCTATCTATTATACAGACATATTATACATACAAAGACGGTCAATCAGTGGCTACGGGCGACATTATAAGCCTAGCTTTGGGGATCTGGAGAAATCTCGGTTTCAACAGCGTGATGATCCAGTTTTTACGGTCAAGTAATGACAGAATTTGACCGGGAAAATCCACTCAGTCCATTATCGACAGCCGCCTCTCTAAACCCGTCATTAATGCAATGAAGAGCGAGGGCTCTTTCCCAGGTACACAACCTCGGCCTCAGCTCCGTTCTGATCCCCCCGTCAGCTATTTTGAAACTGTACTTTTGGCAAGTGGATTAAAATTGACGGACGAAGCCAAGACACTGAGACTACGGGTTGTATAAGATACCTCGGCAAATCCTCCTACTATTATTCTCATTGCTATCCAATAAACCAAATTATGTATATTCAATTATCCTGAACCAGTTTCTATATCAAAACCGGAATCAATTACAGCGCAGCTGCTGAGCCAAAAATGTGGATCAACAATTATTGATGGGCAAAAAATAGTACACGCTTACACATTATTTTTGCTGGCCACTTGTTTCTTACTACTTGCGAATATTTGTATTTTTTCGAATAAATGAAGTTGTCCCTATTACTTTATATTTGTTTTAAGAGATTCAAGCAAAGATAATGTTGTCTCTAATTATCTTGAGCAGCTTCTTCTCTTTTCAACCTTCACCTCTATGAGTTTCTAATAATGTTTTACCTTCTTGTTACATCCCATGTTCGTTAGGTCGTTTTTGCTTTGTTTGTTTGTTTGTTTTGTTGTTTGTTTGTTTGGTTTTTTTTTTGTCCTGTTCGGTTTTACTGTCTGACCTTTACGTTCTGTTGTAAGTTTTGTTAGAAGTCCACTTTCTTGTTTTCTAAAGGAACAAGACGTGGTCTTTTGAATATGCCTCCATATTTGCCTCTGTTTCATTTATGTCTCATTTAATTATCATTCTTGTAGCTCTGTACACATCTTTGTTCGACCTTCTCTATAATTACTTATATTTGCAATTTGGAATTAAATTTTGATTTGATTTTAAATGAATAGAACTTTATAAAACAGCTCAGCGTTATCGAGTAACCGGGCAACCAAAATCGTACCACGAACCGACCTAACTGACAAAAATCACACACGTTTGCAAATATTTTTTTTTCTTCAAATTATTAATAAACTCATTACTGTTAAAATTTTCAGCAAGTTTCAGAACTAAATACGTAGTAGTTTTGTAATTACACTAATTACTAAAAACGACGTATCACTAGATTTGCCGTTTTGTCTTTTCACAAAGTGACCTATCTAGATACGCCACTTTACCAATGATGTACTATGCGCTACAGCGCGCGCAGTTCGGGCGCGCGTGTAAAATGTTCGTACCACGAAGTGACCTAACTCAAAGCGTATAAATTTTTCACAAAGTGACCTAACTAGATAGGTCTCTATCATGCATTGGTTTGTACACGGCGCTCTGCGGGCAAAACTAGGATTTTCATTTTCACAAAGTGACCTATCTGTTTAGGTATTACTAATAAAAATAGTTGCAGGGATTAAATGAAATTGGCAGTTTTGTATTAATAAAATAGTCTGCTTTATTTTTGTCTTAAAAAATTAAATATTTAATAGTTAGCAGGCCCCGAAACAGCAGTTTGAAAAATAGTGCAACTTCATTCGTGATTTTCTCCAAACACGTTTTTTTTATACTGTGTACGAGTTAGGTCGGTTCGTGGTACGTGCGACGAATTGATGTCAGAATAAAATCCTGGTCAATGGGCAGGAGAAGGTAACCTATCTTCAAAGCACGCATACAAAACATTGGTAGATGCCAAATAACACTATCCACATTTTATGTGACCCAACTTGTAAAAGAAATTTGAAAAAACCTGCGAAAGTTTAAAGTCATTTTACAGGATTGGTAAGGATAAAAAACATAATTGTTTAATTTTAGTCGGAAAGCTTACTGGTTATGAAGTTCATACTAGAACCATTTTTTCTGTGAAATATTTTCCTCTGAAAAGAGGTCATATTCGAGAAAACTGTAAGGCCTATCTAAAAACCTAAAAAATCACAACAGCATCTTTTCTCTGCTAGCTTGTAATCTGGGTTTCTCTTGTCTGCCCCCGCCTTCGCTTGTAATCTGGGTTTCTCCTGTCTGCCCCCCTTGCTTGTAATCTGGGTTTCTCCTGTCTGCCCCCTTTGCTTGTAATCTGGGTTTCTCCTGTCTGCCCCCTTTGCTTGTAATCTGGGTTTCTCCTGTCTGCCCCCCCCCCCTTTGCTTGTAATCTGGGTTTCTCCTGTCTGCCCCCCCCCCTTTGCTTGTAATCTGGGTTTCTCCTGTCTGCCCCCCTTGCTTGTAATCTGGGTTTCTCCTGTCTGCCCCCCCCCCCTTTGCTTGTAATCTGGGTTTCTCCTGTCTGCCCCCCCCCTTTGCTTGTAATCTGGGTTTCTCCTGTCTGCCCCCATTGCTTGTAATCTGGGTTTCTCTTGTTTGCCCCCCCCCTTTGCTTGTAATCTGGGTTTCTCCTGTCTGCCCCCCCCCTTCGCTTGTAATCTGGGTTTCTCCTGTCTGCCCCCCTTGCTTGTAATCTGGGTTTCTCCTGTCTGCCCCCCCTTTGCTTGTAATCTGGGTTTCTCCTGTCTTCCCTCTTCCCTTGTAATTTGGGTTTCTCCTGTCTGCCCCCTTGCTTGTAATCTGGGTTTCTCCTGTCTGCCCCCTTTGCTTGTAATCTGGGTTTCTCCTGTCTGCCCCCTTTGCTTGTAATCTGGGTTTCTCCTGTCTGCCCCCCTTGCTTGTAATCTGGGTTTCTCCTGTCTGCCCCCTTTGCTTGTAATCTGGGTTTCTCCTGTCTGCCCCCCTTGCTTGTAATCTGGGTTTCTCCTGTCTGCCCCCTTTGCTTGTAATCTGGGTTTCTCCTGTCTGCCCCCTTTGCTTGTAATCTGGGTTTCTCCTGTCTGCACCCCCCCCTGCTTGTAATTTGGGTTTCTCCTGCCCCCCCCCCCTTTGCTTGTAATCTGGGTTTCTCCTGTCTGCCCCCTTTGCTTGTAATCTGGGTTTCTCCTGTCTGCCCCCTTTGCTTGTAATCTGGGTTTCTCCTGTCTGCCCCCTTTGCTTGTAATCTGGGTTTCTCCTGTCTGCCCCCTTTGCTTGTAATCTGGGTTTCTCCTGTCTGCCCCCTTTGCTTGTAATCTGGGTTTCTCCTGTCTGCCCCCCCTGCTTGTAATCTGGGTTTCTCCTGTCTGCCCCCCTGCTTGTAATCTGGGTTTCTCCTGTCTGCCCCCTTTGCTTGTAATCTGGGTTTCTCCTGTCTGCCCCCTTTGCTTGTAATCTGGGTTTCTCCTGTCTGCCCCCCCCCCTTTGCTTGTAATCTGGGTTTCTCCTGTCTGCCCCCCTTGCTTGTAATCTGGGTTTCTCCTGTCTGCCCCCCCATTTGCTTGTAATCTGGGTTTCTCCTGTCTGCCCCCCCATTTGCTTGTAATCTGGGTTTCTCCTGTCTGCCCCCCCTTTGCTTGTAATCTGGGTTTCTCCTGTCTGCCCCCCCTTTGCTTGTAATCTGGGTTTCTCCTGTCTGCCCCCCCCCCTTTGCTTGTAATCTGGGTTTCTCCTGTCTGCCCCCCCCCCTTTGCTTGTAATCTGGGTTTCTCCTGTCTGCCCCCCCCTTGCTTGTAATCTGGGTTTCTCCTGTCTGCCCCCCCCCCTTTGCTTGTAATCTGGGTTTCTCCTGTCTGCCCCCCTCCCCTCGCTTGTAATCTGGGTTTCTCCTGTCTGCCCCCACCCCTTGCTTGTAATTTGGTTTTCTCCTCGCTTGTATTCATGGTTTCTCCTGCCTGCCCACCCCCCCTCGCTTGTATTCATGGTTTCTCCAGTCTGCCTCCCTCGCATGTAATTTGGGTTTCATTGAATGCGTGAACGGACGGTCTATTATGGGTCATGCGCGTTTGCGGTGTGCAGGATATGTGACAACATGTAACGTTACACCATTGACTCGCGTTACGTTCTGAACACCTTTCAGGGGAGTTCTAAATTGCACAAAAACAAGCGAATGGAAGTTTTTCAAACTCACCTGTATATAAAATGAGGTATCCAACAGATAGCAAATATAACCACGAGGACAAGAACAGTCCTGGCGAGTCTGCGACGGGCTCTCAGCTGTCTCGAGTCCCCATGACCCTCGCAGGGAATCGCCCTGGAGCTCTGGTACAACTGCGCCGCTATCAACAGGTAGTAACAACTAATAATGGCAAGTGGTCCAACAAACATTATGATGCACCTCACGACTTCGTGGACTTTTGCTTCCACTGAGCCAACCGGGTAGGTTATACAAATAGCTACGCTGACTCCATCGTATTCGTAAATTTCCAACCGAGCGTAGACGGCTGTTGGCATACCGAGAAGAATTGAGAGGCACCAGATGACAACCGAGACGATGTATGTCCTTACCACGGCGTTGGACTGTCTCCTTTGCATGGGGCGGACAATGGCCGTGTACCGGTCGTAGCTGAGGGCAGCGAGCGTGAACACCGAGACCCCGTGTGAGATAATCGGCACCACGTTGCCGAACTTACACATAGCGACACCGAATGGGTACTCGCTGTAAAGATACGACACGAAGGTTACCGGCACTGACGTTATGACCACGAAGAAATCCCCAAGTCCAAGGCTTGCTATCAAAATGTTCGGCACTGACCTCATGTCGGGGTTGAAAAGGACAATGCAGACGAGTGTACCGTTGCCCACCACCCCGACGATTCCAAACAGGACCAGGAAACCCATAGCTACCGCCTCATAGGCGTCCGGGGGTTGTTCCCCGTAGGTCTCGTTGGAAGAATAGTTGTTGTAAGAAGCTATCGTTGTTAGAGAACTCATCTTGACTTAGTAAAGATCCGGAGTCTAACCAAATCCACAGAGCAATCACCCTGACGAACAAGTCGAAGTATCTAAAGCGATAAACCGGAATCCGTGTCTTTTAAAATTATCAATCCTGCGTGGGAGAAAGTTGCTCGCCCGCTATAGAAGTCGCCCTTGTGATGGAGTCAAATTATTGGAAATAAAATCATCGCGCCGAAAAAAACCTTCTCCTAATGTATGAGCTTCAAGGTGCAGCCGCCTACACACGCGACGCCCTCAGTCACGTCACTGGTGAATCTGGACGGTTGAAATGTGTCTCCTACGGACGGACACAACTGACATGGTCAAACCATGATCAAACTGCAATGTTTCCTATCACAGCTTTGAAAACGGTTATGGCTTGTCGCCGTTCACGTGTGTTGTGCGATGTTCACGTGTGTTGTGTGATGTCTCGTCCAAACTTTCACCTCCAGGAATCAACCTACGAACACACATCACGTGGTTGATACCCAAAGCTTTTCGCCAATGAGAGCAGTCCGTGTGAGCCGAGATGTGGCTGGTATATTATGAACGTTTTAGTACCCAGGCACTTAAACACGAGAAATCAACTGTCACGGTGTTGTGGTACGAATGCAATGAACTGCAGCCACTCTCAATACAAACTCTCCGGTTGGTTGTTTATTTGGCGCATGCTCCGATGCTATAGATGTTTCAACTTCTCTGATTGGCCGTGACTGATGTTGTTGGATTGTTGGCGTTGACGGTCGAGAGATACGGTCTGTCATCCGTGAACCGAGTCACGTGCTTTTCGCTGCTACATATGTCACGAGAGGGCGGTGTGGCTGTTCCAAACGGCAGAGAAGAGCTGCTTGGCGACGAATAATTTAAAACACGTTTATACCTTGCTTTGCAACCCCCACGAGCATGCTTTTTTCCTGACCTACGGTTGGCAAACTATGAGTACACATAATGGTATTATAGTTCTCGATCTTTGATAAGACAAATTGAAACTCCCCTGGCTATACTCAAATGCTTGAAATGGTTAATATATAATGCTTGATGCCACACCGTTTATAAGGTGTTAATTAATATTTTCTGTGCATTTCCAAACAATTTTTACATCTGTGTGACTTCTTTACGTGTCCAGCTATTGTCTAGAATTATTTGAGTTCTTTAGCTAGTAATTTATTCATTTCCCTAATTAGCAAATCCTTGGGGGCGGGAACGCCCCGACTTTATCCCGACGAGCGAAAGGGCTAATACTTACTACCACATAGTCAAATTATATATTTTTTAAATAAGTATGTGCATTTTCCAATATTTGTTTTACATCTAAGTGACTTCTTTACATGCCCAACTATTGTCTATGATTATTTGAGTCATTTAGCTACCCATTTACATTATCTAAGCGCGTGGCAACACCCCAGACGGTACCCCGACGGCGAAGGGGTCAATATTTACTACCACACCATTCAATATATATTTTGAAAAAATCAACAACAAAACCAAAAAAAAAAACTCTGGGATCTGACCCCCCCCCCGTGTAGATATTCTAGAATGGTCCATTCTAGGATATCAAGGATTTTGACTCCCCCAGTCTTTACACTTTGAAGAAATTACTTAATTACCTAAATTATGTGGAACTAAATGTTGTCCCTTTCCCTCAAGGAAGGGATAATTCAAAATACAACACGTAAAGGGTAATGAATTTGTCACGTTTTCTCTGCGGTGGTATGAACCTTACGACAGGAAAGGGTATTGGAGGCCTTGTATGGCTTCAACGGATGTTGTAAAATATTGCAGAAAACAACGAAGAAAAATATCATCCAAAGTTGAGAAAAAAATGTTTCTTGATAATGTTTATTATATATTTTGCCTTCTCTGTCCATGTTTTCCTTCTTGCTGTGCCCGAGTTTACTGTTTTGCCCGAGTTTGGGGGTGCCCCGCCCCCTGGATCGTACGCCTATTGATAACGAAGAAGTTGAAGGTCAATTTCTACAGCCATTGAACTGGACTACACCTAAGAAAATAGATCCATCAGAAATTATGGAAAGAATGAAAAGAGTGTGTTCTGTAGTGTATTGCCATTGTATGTATTTCTCTATTAACAATACACAGTTCTTATATGGTGCTTTATACTCCCGATGGGTGTTTCAAAGCGCTCAGTATTTTTCCTACAAGGTAAGTGGAGTTACGTGTTGAAGTATGAGACCTTTTCCTTTGCATAGCACCATGTAATGGTTTACAAGGTGCTGTATTTTGGTATTATCAGGTTGGCTTGGGTATATTGCTCTGTCTTCCACCTCTGTCGATACCGGTTCGAATCCATCCATAGACCAGAGCCTCGCATACGGATTGGATTTCAGTACCTACCAGTTTGAGGGTTTTTCCTATTTTGGGGTTTCCCTCTGAACATTTCTTCATTGTCTTCTATATACATGCCTCGAGCCTACGGGTTACAGAGCAAGGCACTTTCGGAGGGTCGTTGGCTTCAGTAGAAAAAATAAAATACATAATTAATTAGAAGTAACACCCGCACAACCACTATTTTTTACAAGGACCGTAAAACAACACGTTTAAAAGTCCTTTACCAACAAACGTAAACACCACCGATTGAATATATTCAGAAATATAATATTGCACCTGCATATGATTCTTGCAAAAAAATTTTTTATGAGTCAGCTCATATGAATTAATTAATTGACGCCCCCCATTAAAACAAAACAAAAAAGTCCGCCAAAAGCAAGACAAATTACACATAACACTCTAAACAAAAAGTTTGTTCCTTTGTCTGTTTATTATCGTTAAATTATGACATTTATAACATAAAATAATATACAAAGATGTAAATAGAGGACGCAATGGTGGCATACGCCGTCTGAGCATTAAATATGCATAATTGATACAAAGCTCTAATTGTGGGGGTTTTCAGATAGAATAACCAATATCATATAGCGCAAAAATGGTGCACCAAATAGCTTGAATTGGGCCATCATTTTCGAAAAAAATTCCATCTTCTCAGGGGGAACATCCCCCAGACTCCCCCTGCGTCGCTGCGAGAATGGCGGCTCCAAAGCGCCGATGTACATTTTCTTTTACATTCGCCCCAACAAAAAATTAATTCCTGGTTCCGGACCTGGGTTCACTTTGTTCTTTTTCCTCATGAAATGCGACTATATCACATATATCTCGAGAAATGGACGAGAAAGGCTGTGGAACTGACCAGTTATCACGATTTCTCATATTATTATAATCTTCTTTTAAGCGGGTTTTCTTTAACGATGTATTTGCGTCACAGAAAATCTCTCTCCGAAGTGATGCTGCGAACAACGAAGATGGAGCATCAGCATCCTGACCCAGATATTTAAAACCTTCAAAATAAAGCGAATCTCATAAAGACTGTTAAAGACTGTAATAATCAGAAGTCGTCTTCGATGCTTGGCTCAACGTGAATGCATAAGTCGTTTACTTTACCCTCTTATAAGTTTAACCCATTCTGGAGGCAGAATTTTAGATGGAAGTGGGTCTTGGAGATCTAATTATGAAAATTGTGTGAATGCTTTCAGCAAATTTAAAAAGAAAGTTATGTTATGCCTTTCCTTGAAACGAAAACATTGTTGAAAGGAGACCCATCAGCTACAACGTTATCAATTACAGCAAGTACCCCTTCACCGTACGCGTGACGGTTGGCACTTAAAGGTAAAGTACTGGGTTATCGTTGATGTCAAGATTCGCAGGAGTTAGTGAATATAAAGTTCATACCAGAGGGTTGAATACTGCAAAACCCCAAGAAAATAATGTCCGACTGAAGAACTGTCAAAGTTGAGAAAAATAATGGCATCTGAAGACGCAAAGTTCACCAATGCGTAATTCCATTGCGCAAGTAAAACTATGTCTTGTTGCTTTCACTTAGAATGGGCTCCAAGGTGGCTGATTTGCACATAGTCTGTGGTGTGCCAAGATCTTATACATGAATATATGAATGAATACAGAGGCCTTGTGGCCCAATGGATAAGGCATCTGACTACGAATCAGGGGATTCCAGGTTCGAGTCCTGGCAAGGTCGAAAATGTTTATTTTTGGTTCACTTCCATACTGCCACACTGTTAAAATTATAATGATATTATTAATAATAACACCATGTATTTATATATAGCGCATAATGCAGGAGCCTCTATGCGCAACACAAAACATAAAACAATTAAATGAAATATATAAAGCAATATATTACAAAAATATAGCTTCAAACAAATGAGTCTTTAAAAGTCCCTTAAAAATCTGAAGAGAGTCAGCTTGGTGAATATGAAGAGGTAAGTCGTTCCTTAACGAAGGTGCAATGAAGTTGAAGGCTCTTTGACCATAGAATTTAGTGGGAAAAGTAGTTTGAGTCAGTAAGGATTGGCCAGCAGAACGTAGAGGACGGACATGTATATATTTATGTAGAAGATCAGATATATAGACAGGAGATAGTCCATGAAGAGCTTTGAAAGTGAGAAGATTTAACTTATACGTAATGCGCAATGAAAAACACAAATCTTAGAACTCTGAACTAAGGTGATCAATGTTATGGTGCTGCTTACCGCTGTATTTTGGGCTTACGTTCGGCCCATTACACGGAAAAACTGGGGTGTTAAAATTGACACCATGGGTTACATATAGATACCAAAAATAAAATCAACATAGGGTGTAAAAATAACACTAATTTATGCCAACAAAATTACATTTGTGTTATTTTAACACCCTATGGTGTTAATTCGTGTTTTCTCGTGGGTATGTGACAACACCCATGGCGTCAATGTTAACACCCAGTTTCTGCAGTGTATACGCGCTTTGTAAGACTTCACAAGCGCGTAATTCGACTGTAAAGAGTGAAATTAAATATGCCATTTGCGAGTTAGATTTAAAAATACTGCTTAAATTAGAATTCGTCTCAGATGGCTCAGAAAAAGGTAATCTTTAACGCCGCTTCTTCCATAGCCGTAGCCGAACTTGGTTCTGACACGACCTCAATAAAACACTATGATTGAATAAATAAGAAATAGTAATAGTTTTTTTTAAACGGTTGCCAAGCAGTATGCATCAAGCGATTGCCCATGCACGGCAATTCATTTTTTGTAAAGATGGCTGGTTATGATTTTATAATGTCAATAGCTGGCGCTGTTTCAATAATGCAGTCTCACACGCAATGAGCAAGCTTGAATTCCAACACACAAGAAAGCGTTTTCTTTTTAAATTTCGCCCTATTAAAATACCCGTGTAGAAAATAAATAAATAAATAAATTATTGCACTACATGATGAGTCAAATCTGTCTTGTATTTTTAGGAAGTAACTGTTACTAGTAAAGTTGCAGGTACAACCATGGACAAGTTCGCCCACGGACCAATGGTTAAATGTATTGTACACGTTTGGTAATGACTCAAAACAAATTAGCATAAAAACTTATTTGGTAACAAGCAACGGAGAGCTGTTGATAGTATAAAACATTGTCCTCTGAAGTAACGTAGTTTTTGAGAAAGAGGTAATTTCTCACTAAAATAATAAAAACTTCTTGCAAGAAGTTTTTATTCCTATCTGAAAGAACACAAATTTGTACAACGAGGGTGTTTTTTCTTTCATCATTTTCTTGCAACTTCGATGACCAATTGAGCCCAGATTTTCACAGGCTTGTTATTTTATGCATATGTTGGGATACACCAAGTGAGAATACTGGTCTTTGACAATTTCCAAACGTGTTCAGTGCCTTTAACTAGTGGTTGTTTAGTGACATATACGTAGGACATGCGCACATAAGTTATGGTGCAAACTAGTCGTGTCATGTCAACACAACCGGTGTCCCAGGGAAATCTGTCCCCGGGGATTCTGTCCCCATTCGGGAAATTAACATGGGCTGGAGGAGGATGATTCACAAGAGGGCGCTATCAAAAGAAGTTTGTACACAGTTCGCTGTATGGGGGGGGGGGGACACAGAATCTCCGGGGGGACAGAATCTCCTGCCACACCGGCGACTCAACATATGCAAATAATATCCGCATACGTGTGCAATGCCGTGAAATTTCTTGCAAATGTGCGCAGGCAAGTGCGCAGACAAATTACGAACCTGGTTGTCGTTTTGAAATGCTGAGTGAAGTGACTCCAGTTGTGATGTAAAGTTGGTTTTAAATAATAAAAATAGTGCTTCAACTTATCGCTGTCTGTTATCCACGGCTTGATATTTTCCTACAAGGTCTAAATGCATCTAGTTGTAACCACTCTCTGGATACGGAGACGCAAAAACAAGGATGTGGACATTCGGTGAAAATAGAGAAGCCAACTACTGATTGGCAATGTTGAAAAAACACAAAGCCTGTGGAAATTGGGTTATCATCCATTCACAAGACAGTGTCAGCTTTCGTAGGACCTTTTCACTTTGCGTCAGATTGTTTGAATTCCGATTTCGGCAAATCCAGCATTCAACATCAACGATTTAGGGTCTCAAAATGATGTCTTGAGTTTCTAATTAATGATTTATACAAGAAAACAACTTTAAAATCAGTGAGCTTTCAAATGCTGCTCAAAAACCAAATAACCCTTGTCGGTGTGTATCAGGAGGCATATCGAAGTGGTGGCTATTTATAAACGACATTTTGCATGTTTACAAGTCTAAAACGTTTGGGAACTGGTCATACAAGGGTAGTTTAAATTTAAAAACTTTCTGTTTGGAAAAGGAAGTTTAGTTTGGGTTTTTTTAAACTAAATTTGTCGTAACTTTTTGTTTTCTTTCTTTTTTTCTGATCGATGTTTTGATCTTACTGTGGGGTTTTCGTGTTGCCTTTGTACGTTTTTATAATTGTTCTCACTTTCTGTCTGTGCTTCTGTATTTTTTATTCAATGATTCCTTGTAGTTTGCGTGAATTTTTATTGTAAAGAGCACGGAGGTCTTTTTGGAAATGCGCTTACATAATAATAATAATAATTATTATTATTAATCATAGTTTCCGGAATTGACCCGGATTCCGGGTCCCGTGGTCCCTTTCCCATTTCTAGGTCAATATGACCCGGAATCTGTGTCAAAATAACCCAGAAATGGGTCAAAATGACGCAGAATCCGAATTAATCCCACGAATTTCCGGGTCATTAAAAAAAATGACTCAGCAAAATGCAGGTACAACACTTTAGAACTTCCAGTTCAGAATTGACCTAGACTTGACTCAAGTCCCAATCCCGTGCCATCGCCAGAAAACTATTGTTTTGTGAGTTTAAGCAAATCTCAAACTGACCCAGAAGAGAGTCAAAATGACGAAGAATCACAGATGTTAAAAATTCAATTTTTAGGCATTTTCCGTGTCAGCCTGATCCGTATTGGGTCAGGGGCCCCCTGGGAGCCTAAAATCTGGGTTAATTCTGACCCGGGAATTTTAGTGTCTATGTACGTCCTTGTACGGAGCCCTAAAGGGACAGGTAAAATAAAATTTGAAAAGGTAAGAAAAATGTTGAAATTATTTCGTTGTCTCGAAGTATTATTTTGTTATCTCGAAATATCAATTCGTTCCCTCGAAATGTTATTTCGTTCCCACGAAATGATTTCGTCCCCTCGAAATACCTATCGAGGGAACGAAATCATTTCGAGGGAACGAAATCATTTCGGGGGAACGAAATAATATTTCGAGGGGACGAAATAATATTTTGAGGGAATGAAATAGCATTTCGAGGGAACGAAATAATTTCAACATTTTTTTTACCTTTTCAATTTTTATTTAACCTGTCCCTTTAGGTGCTCCGTATCCTTGCTTTATTTGAAGAAAAAAACAATAAATAGTCAAAATTCTTCATAAGTACCAAAGAGCATACGGCGTTGTTTTTGTTCCTTCGGGAGTTTCCATGCATCTTGGAAAAACCCTTGCATTTTTTGCACCAAGACATTGCCATGCTATTATGCAAATCTCCTTGTTATGCAAATGAGAAGTCTCGGCGTTTCTTACGCAATACTCTGTTGTCGACAACAGCTCTGGTGGGCTGAACACGTGCTGTAGATTGACACGGGTACATCGGACTGAACACACGGCTCTACACTTGCTCGTCTACATAAAACAACACCCGCTCTTTCTGTTTTTTATAAACTTAGCAAACTGTCAATATTCTATATCAACATCAGTGATGTTGGCTTCATTGAGCAGCAGTGTATAGTGGTTCCAGATTGTATGGATTGCGAGCTACGAGGGCCCAGAGAGCTCCAGGAAAGAAGACAACTGTAGAAAAACCTGCACACAGTCTTATTTCTCTGTTGAGGTTTCAGTTGCTGTTCGAACTCCATTATGATGGCTTCAATCGCACTTGTATGCCGACTGACAGCAGGACTTTACTTTTAAAGAAAAGTCGATAGGCGACGACGGTACGGAACATTGTGACCCTACCAGAGAAGACGAAACAAGCCCGCGGGACCAGAGCTGAACCACACGCCCGCGGTACCAGAGCTGCAACACCCAGCCCCGCGGAAGGAGAGCTCCAACACCCGGCCCAGCGGGAGGAGAGCTGCAGCACCCGGCCCATCAGGAGCTGCCGAGCTGTTGCAACACCCAGCCCAGGGAGGATGGCTACTGCCGACGCGTGTTCAACCAAGAGTCAACAGAATGTGTGTCGCTACAAAGAAGTCAACGAACCTGAAAGGTAAATAACTTAATAATTTTTTGCGATTTCCGTTGTCATAATTAACCCTATCTGGAGTGGTTTTATGGTTTTTGGTTTTTGACTTACGATGACCGGGGGAGGGGCACATATTGCCCCCTCCGTTTTTCAAAAGTTCTCGAGCGATTTAATAATAAGCCATTTCCGGGACTACGGTAGTCTGGACAGCACTACTCGCTGAACGCCATTGTTTTATTTGTATTGCTTGTTTTCTTTTGTTTTCCTTTTATTTTTGTTTTGTAAAGATGTGTGCGCTAAAGTTCCGGTAGTCTTGGTGCAATACGTTTTTATTCTGTAGTCCACGATCCACCCTTATCACGAATTGTAGCCGATAGAGGTCGCTATGTCTAGACGAACTGCTATCGCCATAGGCCCTTTTCGAAACCAGGGCTCGGGCTTGGGCTCCGGCTCAGGCTTCGTCCACCTGTTTGAAACCTTGTACCAAACGTGCACATTTTCAAAACAATGAAGGAGCCTCTAAAGCCGGAGCCCAAGCCCAAACCATGGTTTCGAAAAGGCCCATAGACTACTTCGCAAATACTCCGTGCGCATGCGTTAGCCGTGGAATGAGGTGCATGCTGGTCTAGTTAGCGATCAAAATGTGTCGCTAACTAGACCAGCATGCACCTCATTCCACGGCAAATGACCGCGTACTGAGTATTTGCGAACAAGTATGTACTTTACTCCCCCACACCACGCTCTCCATAGTAACCAATACTAAATGCTAAATATTAAAAAATACTCAAACAATATTAACAAGTTTATCAGCCTCTTGAAAACAAACCAAAAAATATATGTTCTGACAACTAAAGCTCATTTTTCTTTTCAGTTTTGGTAGGTTTGCCGTTTGGCATTTGAGCTAGGCTTATCCGAAATAAAAACACTCTGAACGACTAAACTGGCAAGTACCCTACACCTTTTAGCAAAATAGGGCAATTTTTTTTAGGGCCAGTGTACCACTGCTCGACGTTGAAAGTCAACAACACCAGGGGCACAATATTGGACCATTTTCAACAATCCATAAAAGCCATGACCTTCAATTGTTTGAGTTTCAATAATACAATGTATCTCTATAGTTCTTGTGGTGCACCCATCTTGGGGTGAAAGCAGTTCGTATAAATAGCGCACTCTACCGGCTGAAATTTAATAAAGGTGGATCATGAACTACAGAATAGAAACGTTTCGGACCAAGACTAGAGTTCCGGCCGCCCAGTGAAAAAGTCCACTTGAATCTTGTTTGGTAATCAATACTGAACGTTTATTCGTCGAGAGGAATATATAAGAAATGGATTAAAGTCCACCACTTATTAAAAAAGTCCCTTAGACACGGCATTATTTTTTCTGGGTCAAAGGAGAAGTTTATGTTTATTAAACATAATATGTATCCTGGGAAATTGGTGCATGTCTAGCGCCCCCCTCTCATTTCCCTGAACTAACACCCAAGTTGTCCCAGCCTAATTTATGAGAGTGTAACTTATGAAATTTAAGTTGTTTTCAATTTGATTCACGATTAAATTAACACCAGTGTTTTGGGTTGTTTTGTTTTTGTTTTTTTTGTTGTTTTTTTTTGGGGGGGGCAAAGTCCTAGGAAAATTTGATAATATTTAGATTTGTATTTTTTTTTTTTTTATATTTCAATTTTGTTGACGATTGATTGAATGATTGACTGGTTGAATGATTGATTGATTGATTGATTAATCGATAGATTTGTTGATTTATTGATAAACTGATGTATTGATGTATTGATTTATTGATTTATTTTGTATTTATTTTATATTTGAGCCACAAGGGAAACTGACTGGGCAAATCTTGTTATAATTGGCTTTTGAACAAAGAACAATTTACTTGAGCGGGATTGGAGCCATGAACGACCTCCGGTTTAACCCAAATTATCTTGTATTTATTGATTTTTCTCTTTATTCATTTTATTCTGTAAATTGGAAAATCTCGGACACGTAATTTTAATTGCTTAAGAAATCAGGCGAGAAATACAAAAGGAAAAAAAGGCATAGAAACAGTTCATTTTTAATTGACGATAATCTTTAAAAAACCTTGGTTTGTCTTGTCTTTCAGATCTTTCCAGCGACTCTGGCTGACCAGTGAAGTTGAAGGTTTCTTTGGAGTGTGTGGTATTGGTTATCTGACGATGTGGAGTTTTACAAAGGTAGGGCAAGATCTTGGGGACATCGAATGGTAAGAGAAAATCTAACCCAATTCCCTCCCAATGATTTTCTACAGGATGCCCGACTAAAGTACTTGTTGATGTTGTCAACTTGTATGGTTTTATGGTGATGTCAACAATATTCTGGGCTTTTCCTTATAATGGCATATTGGTCGTGGCCAGTGATGTCTCTTCCAATAGGTTTTTTCTCATTTCGCTTGGACAATTTTCCCGGAGAAGTCTCAAACTGAAGTTCTACATTGACATGTAAATTTATATAATTTCCATAATAATAATTGCCTGAAACCTTGTTACTGAAACGCAAAGGGTCTTTCAACGTGCGCCGCTGCACATTCTCCTTCTGGTTTTATAATAATGATCAGGCGGGTACGAGCTCAAGACGGACTGCGTCGCATACAATCCAGCAGATTCACCCACCAAAAGTTCTACAACTAAAAACACAGCTGGTCATCATCGTCAACTGGACCATGGTGGCGCCCTTTTTAAGAAAATCCGAACTATGTATAGAAAGATTTTTGGGAAAAAAAGGCGCAATACGTCAAATTTCTTGTTGTTTTATTTTGTTGCCAACTCATTCAATACAAAGTTTTGTTTTTTTAAAACCATAGGCCTAGTACTGTTTTGTAGCTTCAGTTTATCGGGAATGTTTTTAAACTTGTGAGACCCAAATACTTGTTCACGGCCGGTACAAAAGTGAGGCTTTACTTGTCACAACCTCATTCTACAACTTACTCGCTAAAAATAAATACAAACTAAAGACCTGGATGCAGCTCTTTCATTTATTAAAAAGAAAAAAAAAGACAATTTGGGATGAAGTTACCCTTGATAATGGAGACAAAATAGCCTGGTGACTATGGTGAGGACTGCTTGCTTTACAAAGCCTTTGAATTCTGGAAATAAGACACAACATTGCCAACTCGTAAATAAAGCAAAAAGGGTAACATTAATTAAGCCAATCAAACTGAACATCCGATGACGTACAACCTTTTGATGAATATTCATTGATGGGTTTTTTGTGGAGATCTCTCCGTGGGTAAATTGATCGCATCACTATTTAGAAATGGGTATACAATGTGTAGGTAGTTTTATCATCGATCGCACAAATATCTGCCCATTACAAATAGGCCTACATGATATTTGCTCCCAATTGGCACAAGCACTCCAACCCAAAGTGCATGAACATTGTACAAAGGTTTGACAACATGAGACATGTAAAACATGAGTGAAGATTCATAACGAATCTAAATTTGGGTTTAGATTCGTAACGAATCAACAGTTGAGTGTAGATTCGATAACGAATCAACAGTTGAGTGTAGATTCGTAACGAATCAACAGTTGAGTGTAGATTCGATAACGAATCAACAGTTGGGTGTAGATTCGATAACAAATCAACAGTTGAGTGTAGATTCGTAACGAATCAACAGTTGAGTGTAGATTCGTAACGAATCAACAGTTGAGTGTAGATTCGATAACGAATCAACAGTTGAGTGTAGATTCGATAACAAATCAACAGTTGAGTGTAGATTCGTAACGAATCAACAGTTGAGTGTAGATTCGATAACGAATCAACAGTTGAGTGTAGATTCGTAACGAATCAACAGTTGAGTGTAGATTCGTAACGAATCAACAGTTGAGTGTAGATTCGATAGCGAATCAACAGTTGGGTGTAGATTCGATAACGAATCAACAGTTGAGTGTAGATTCGTAACGAATCAACAATTGAGTGTAGATTCGTAACGAATCAACAGTTGAGTGTAGATTCGATAACGAATCAACAGTTGAGTGTATATTCGTAACGAATCAACAGTTGAGAGTAGATTCATAACGAATCAACAGTTGAGTGTAGATTCGATAACGAATCAACAGTTGAGTGTAGATTCGTAACGAATCAACAGACGAGAGTAGATTCGTTACAGTTAAGGTTAGGGTTAGGATGAGGAAAATACACTAGAGGTGTCGGAACAAAGCAGGGTCGGAACATAAGTGTGTAACCCAAAATAATAATTGGATTATCAATCACACAGTCGAAACGAAGTCATTTTCGAGGTTCTTGTACTTTCCATTATCAGTCATTCGCGTAGTCACTTTCTTCGTTGGGATGACGTCATCATCCTCGTCTATTTGCGGAACCGCCTTGAAATCATTCCACTCTTCCTATTAACAAAACAAACAAATACTTATTTGCAACGAACAACAAATAGATAAACAAACATTGTTTTATCAAATTTGAAGCTTTTAAAGGGGTAACACCAAAATTATATGAATAAAATATTGTTATCGTGGCTGAGCGGTCTAGTTCACCGGACCCAATCTCTGGTACTGTCAGCAGCAGAGTGTGGGTTCGAATCCTGGTCATGACACTTGTGCCCTTGAGGAAGGCACTTAGCCATAATTGCTTCGTAAAAGGTTGGGAAGGTAGTGCATTCTGCTCTACCAGCCAGGCTCCTTGTGGATGATACCCATGCCTACATCCTTACGGACTGTGAAGGGGGTAACCCTGTTTCAGCACCAGGAGTAGGTGGTAATGTGCCCCTGGTGACAGTTGATTTGGGTTGACAGCCCAAAACAGTTAAGTTTACACTGCCAAAATTGGGGTTTTCAAATTGACACCATGGTTGTTGTTACATACAGATACCGAACAGATAGTCAACATTAACATCATAGGGTGTTACCATTGTAATTGTTGTTTCAGAAATAAGTGTTATTTTAACACCCTATCGTGTAAATTTGTATGTTTTTATTTTATTTCATATTTATGTTACAACACCCATGGTGTCAATTTAACACTCCAGTTTTTGCAGTGTAGCCCTCACCTTAAAGTGGCCGTCCGGCCTTGTGATGTTAGGGGATTTCTCCTTTAAAAAAATAATAATAATAATATAAATAATAATAATAATAAAAACTCCCTAATAATTACTTATATATTTTAACTTTTTGTTTATTTATTTGTTTATATATGTGACTGGTTGCTCACCTTCACATCAGCGTCATCACACGGTGCAGATGAACTTTCTAGTTTCCATACAACAAGACGTGGATCCAATTTAGATGTGTCATTGGCACCTACAAAGAAAATATCACGACAAAATCTTGATTTCTAGACAGAACTGCCCGCTGCATCAAGACAAAACTTGTGTTCCAAAAGTTTCGTTTTAGTTTGTTTAGGCTTATGTGTTTGTGTAGTTTTTTTCTGAGATCTCTAGAGACCTCTAGAGACCACAAGCGGCTTGTGCTAAAATGCAAATTAAAGCGTCCGCAAATGGCTGCAAGATTTCATATACTTTAGCCCAATCAAAAGGACAAAGTAAAAGTTATGTTCACATGGAAAACTTAACATGTTTCCAAAGTTAATGAACTATTATACAACTATTGGTTGCATAAGTACAATGGAGAATAATGTGATCACGAGATAAAATCTTGGCTGTTCCGTTTCACAAGGCGAAGGTGGGACGAGGGAGAAAAATTATTAGTAGTGAATGAGACAGACTAAAATGGGCGACATCTGTGGGGAAAGTAGAAGGCAACGGCAACAATTTATGAATCATTTGTGGGGAGAGGGAGAAAAAGTAATTAATTAGTGAATGAGACAGACTAAAATGGGGTACATCAGTGGAAAAAGAATCAGGCAAATATAGAAAGTTATTAATCATTATTCTGAAGATTTATTTGTAGTCCCAATCTTGCATCAACTTGGATTGGATGATTTGTGTCCTCTTGAACAATGTTTGGGTTTTATCTTTAAAGATTATAGTGCATTTGACAATGTTGTGATCAACCTTTCTGCGAATTTTGAGTTTATAAAAATGTGTACCAATGATGCAAATATTATTCGACTGACCTGTTATGCATGTTGTCAGCAAAGCAACAAACAGTGTTATTAGGAACGTGATGAAACCTATCCATATCTTAGCCATAGTGAAGATCCGTGGTCTGTTGAGAAGTATCAATAATAGAAAATTAATTATGAAATAAGTTTAAATTACATACAATAACATAATTTGATACGAAGTTGTGAATTGCAACAAATTACACATGAACAAAGTGCAGTTAATACTTGTTCGGTATTCAAATTATTGAAAAGAACACTTAATAATAATAATAAAAAATAATAATACTTGTAATGTGCACATATCCACCCTGCTGGGTGTCCAAGGCGCAGTAAAAAAACAAAAACAAAACAAAACAAAGAAAAACAGACACAACAAAATTAGTGGATAAACCTCCCCACAAAAATGAATATTCATGATTTTGTTTTACTTTCTACGTGGTCCCAATCACCCCCAGCCTTAGTCGTCCATTGCCATTGGTCGAATAATGTTAAGTTTGGACAAGGATTGGACAGTTTGTACACCCTTCATTTCACATACGCGCTAATACCACATGTATGGAGATTGGCCTTTGTTGATGTGCTGGGTGTCACGGGACAAATGACGACAGTGTGACCATAAACATGTAGGTTCACCCTTTGATTTGCTCTGCCCTTGGTATGTCAGATATATGAGAAATATTATGGGAACACTGTTGGGGGCTACTTACCCTTATGTGTGGAGATTTTCCCACACACAAATGCCTTATTGTATAATTAACGTTAAAACGTTAGTTCCCGCAGAGATAAAACCGCCTGCTCAGGACTAGAAGGTCATTAGTGCAATTTGTAGGGATTTCCAAAAAATTGCTTTTGTATATTTTGGAGCTCCTGGTCACTGGAGTTTATTGATCAAGAGTGGTCTTAAAATTATTTGTTTGGCAAAAAGGAACATTACTTTCTAAGTAAAACATTTATTTGTTGATTTTGATTAATTTTTTCAAATTTATTTATACATTTGTTTTCATTTCATGACCTTTTGATCATTACGTATGAAATTAAAATTAATGACCTTATAGCACTGAGCCACTGTACCGTATATTTCTCATTAAAACAACTGTCAGTTGAATCATTGAATAAAAATAAAGAAAAATAAATACATACATGCATTTGTATATAAAAATATGCAAACCTGTAGACGTCATCGCTAGATTCATCCATCAACTGCGTCACCTTTGAAGTATACATCAAGGTACCTGTTTCCACGGTAACTGTGTTCGGTGACGTTCCATTCATGATGTATGCATTGGTTTCATTGAGGCATATGTCAGCCGATAGAGGGAGTGGTACAGCCGGAAGATTGAACAAGATGGTGCCCACTGCCATGACGACGGCAACTACCAACGCGACCAAATAGCCTGCAAGGGCACCCTGTGTGAAACCAAAGAACGCAATATTGACATGACGTCAGTCAAGGCATGCACACCTCCTTAAAGGCACTGAACACGTTTGGTAATTGTCAAAGACCAGTGTTCTCACTTGGTGTATCCCAACATATGCATAAAATAACAAGCCTGTGAAAATTTGGGCTCAATTGGTCATCGAAGTTGCAAGAAAATGATGAAAGAAAAAATACCCTTTTTGTACAAATGTGTGTGCTTTCAGATTAGGAATAAAAACTTCTTGCAAGAAGTTTTTATTATTTTAGTGAGAAATTACCTCTTTCTCAAAAACTACGTTACTACAGAGGGAGTCGTTTCCTACAATGTTTTATACTATCAACAGCTCTCCGTTGCTTGTTACCAAGTAAGTTGTTATGCTAATATTTGTTTTGAGTCATTACCAAACGTGTACGATACCTTTAACATTGGTCACTTTGATACACTCTTAAAACTCCAGGCGAAGAATTGACCCCGATCTAGGTCCCAGGGGGCCTAAGCCAATTTCTGGGATTAGGGATTTTAACACGGATTCTGCGTCAGTATGACCCATTTCTGGGTCATCTTGACACAGATTCCGGGTCGATACCAACCTCGTCCCCATGGTTTACTTTATTTCCAACCATGTTTACAATAAACCCTGGGAGGGAAACTCCTTACTTGGACCCTGATTGGACAACGACTGGTGTACAAAAGTCTAACGTAAACATGTTAAGTTGTACTAATTCAGTATTCACCATGTTCACAGCCAGACTATTCTAATTTGCATACGTATCTAAAAAATTTGGATATGCAAATGATCCAATACCAGGGTGAGAGAGCGGTCAACCTCGTACTGCTCGACACACCTTGGGGACGAGGTTGGGTCATACTGACCCAGAAATGGTTCAGGCCCCCTGGGACCCAGACTCCTGGTCAATTCTGACCTGGGTGTTTTTAAAGCGTATATTTTTTACAGCGTATGTTGGGGGCGATTTACGAGGCTGATTCATGCCTAGATAACTCACTATACCTTTGCTCCACAAGAAGGGACGAACGGACCGAGAATGTACAACGCCAGCAGGTTTCCAGTTGTCGCTCCCTCGATTGTGAGAATAACCTGAGCAATAACACGGAAAGCATTCAATAACATCATTTAATATCATTAATCGAAGAATAATCACATATCGAAGAGTCAACCAGAAATGATAGCCGAAGAATTAATCAGAAATCGAAGAATTGTTCCAAACCCGAGGAATCAATTTTTTTTACATTTTAATAACATTACCAAGCTTAAAGGTGATGAAAGAGTAAGTTGCACAAATGCAACTACCGTCCTTTGACAACTTTGGCAAAGAGTAAGGAATTGGAAGCAAAACTAGATGGGTGTTATACAAGACTGCTATATTCTTGGAGTCAACATATGACAAATACTGAACTGTATGGCAATGAACCCAAACTTTCCCGTAAGATACAACGCCGTCTCAATGTTAGCAGGTCTCTCAACTTATCACGTGGACACCAAAACATGAAAGGAGAAATTGGGGAAAACAAAAGCTCAGCTATACAGATGTAGTTGCTATAGGGAAATCGGGGTGCTTCGATCTGATCTTCCTAACTTGATGAGGGACAGAAATGAATGAGCAAATCTCAACATGATTCCGACTTCTGTCGACTAGAGAGAGAGAGGGAGAACAGAATTTGAAATAATGCATTTCAGGTTTTTTTGGTTCCCATTTTATTACAGTGTAACAACTATAGTCTTAATTGCCAGCTATAGTTTTTGTATTAGTTGCCGTTTAAGGGTGCAACATCGACTGGTTCGAATGGACCTGTGGTGCACAACACTGCAGATGGGCAAAAAAAGGTACGCCTACGCCAAACTGATTATCATAATTTGTAAACCTAGAATTCCGTGAATAATAATTTGTTGGGATCATGCAATTAATAGATTGTGTAATTGTGACAAGCTATCACAATGGGGGGATCTATGCTTCAACTTTTGAAAAGACTTGATACATTTTGGCTTCAAATGAAGTTAGTCCTATTTGGGTTGAAGTGGAGCGATGCTTCATGATTAACAGGCAGCAAGTCGGTTTTGGAAAAAACATATTTTCGGGTGTTACTTTCTGGGGGTAATTAGCAACATTTCCGAAACGTCTGACCTGTCAAAATCTGAAAAGCAAACTGAAGTTTAGTTGTCCAAGTATATATCTGATTTGTTTCCAAGAGGCTTATATAGTTGTTTAGTATGTTTTAATGTTTAAGGGATTGTATACGTTTGGTAATTGGAACCATCTGTTTGTTTCATTCCTGTTGTAGTTGTAGATATATACCATAAAACCATGGGGATGATAAAACTAACCTGTGAACATTTCATTTCAAAATGTGTAAGCGTTTTTGAGATATTGCCGAAACTCTGGAGCGGTTTGTCCACGCAGGAAGAATAATCTACACTTGGAATACACAATCTAAGAAAGGTTAATGCAGTAACGCTTCTAAGGTTCAAATTTTTGGGAATAAGTGATATCATAAGTGCAGTACTTCGAAGTGAACATTTTCTCAAAATGCATTATACTATATCTAAAGCTACTATACTTCTTAGCAAGTAAGTTTTTATTGCCATTACCAAACGTATACAGACCCTGCGTTTAATAGCATTGGTTGCTATGGGTGAGTTTGGTTTAGTGCTGTGCACCCTAGGCATGTTGCGACATTGTCAACTACGAAACTTGTCAATCAAAAAGATGTAACAATTATTCTGATTTGGCCTAAGGGACCACTGATCTCTCAAGGTTGTCCTCAAAGCATTGATGGCTTTTATTATTGATCTCCCATGGGGAAGTCTAATAGTAATAACCATCCTTGTAAACCATTACATGGTGCTATGTAAAGGAATAGGTCTCATACTTAAAAAATGTAGCCCCGCATACCTTGCGGGAAAAACTTACTGTTTGTCTGTTCAAGCGCCTTGAGTACCTTATTGGTAGATACGTGCGCTATATAAGACTTTATTAATATTATTATTATTATTATCCCTCTTCACCAAGCTAAGCCATTGAAGGTCCGTAGTGTGGTATTGTTAAAGGGACACGTTGCCTTGGATCGGACGAGTTGGTCAACAAAAAAGCGTTTGTAACCGTTTGTTATAAAATGCAATGGTTAGAAAGACTCCACAAAATGGCCGACCGGGTTTGTTCACGATGTAAAAGGAAAACCACGCGATTTCGAGACATATTTGTGTGGATCATTGTATTCTACTTTTAAAACATCTTTCTAACCATATGTATTTTATAACAAACGGTTACAAATGCTTTTGATAGACCAACTCGCCCGATCCAAGGCAACGTGTCTCTTTAAGTTCTGAAGTGTGAGAGCGGGGTGTATAATGATTATTAAAGAGCTATTTGAACGAAAACGGCAACAAGTGATCTTTGCTGAAATTTGTCTTAATTTATTGTTCAATAAATAAGGAAATTGAGTTCACATGAGTTCAAATTCTTAACAATTATTTTAAAAGAGGGTCTGGGAGGGCAGGACTTTTTTTTAGGAAAGTTGTTTTACTTTTGCCTTTTCCCCGGACGGCCTCTGCTCGTAATATTTTATTGTCCAAAGATTAAAATTTAAAAAAATAAAACAAGTGAAGTGTTTAATAAAATCTCACCGGTAAGGCATCACCGATCACCGGGATTAGAAAGGACGTTCCTATAGTCATAAGGGATGACACTATAACTGCAAAGAACAAAAAGTCATGGAAGCACAAACAATTAATTTAACATGTCACTAATTAACAAGATAATAAGATTTGATTGTTTCCAAATACTTAACAATAAAAATCCATGTGTTTGTCTTCTTCTGAATGATCAAGTCTCTCGCATTGTTTGAGGTTCAATTACCCTTTTGGCAACCTTGTGGGCTTTCATCCGATTTCGTGTTGGAACTAAATTGGTCACTTCATTATCCCAAAGAGATGGTTTCAAATTCCCATGAATTCAGACGTGTACAAATATCAAAATTACATTTAAATTATAAACAAACATATTATAAACAAGTTTAAATAGCATTCCCGTTAAAAAAAAACTACGCTAAAGTAGCTGTTTAAGTACACTTGTAGAAAGGGAATAATTTGGAATTAAGTTCAATCGTCAAATCTATCCTACCGATTATCTTGAGTAAGTTTGTGTAGGTAGAATCCTTCATTTTCCAGAATGGTTTGACGAGGTTTTCTCCCACCACGGCCGCTACTGCATTCAGAACCGACGAAACGGTGCTGGGTTGATAAGGAGAGGGACAGAGGGGTGGACGGGAAGAAACAAACGGGAAGAAACAAACGGGAAGAAACAAACGGGAAGAAACAAACGGGAAGAAACAAACGGGAAGAAACAAACGGGAAGAAACAAACGGGAAGAAACAAACGGGAAGAAACAAACGGGAAGAAACGAACGGGAAGAAACAAACGGGAAGAAACAAACGGGAAGAATCAAACGGGAAGAAACAAACGGGAAGAAACAAACGGGAAGAAACACACGGGAAGAACAAAACGGGAAGAAACAAACGGGAAAAAACAAACGGGAAGAAACAAACGGGAAGAAACAAACGGGAAGAAACAAACGGGAAGAAACAAACGGGAAGAAACAAACGGGAAGAAACAAACGGGAAGAAACAAACGGGAAGAAACAAACGGGAAGAAACAAACGGGAAGAAACAAACGGGAAGAAACAAACTGGAAGAAACAAACAGGAAGAAACAAACTGGAAGAAACTAACTGGAAGAAAAAAAATTTAAGAAACAAACTGTAAGAAACAAACGGGAAGAAACAAACGGGAAGAAACAAACGGGAAGAAACAAACGGGAAGAAACAAACGGGAAGAAACAAACGGGTAGAAACAAACGGGAAGAAACAAAAGGGAAGAAACAAACGGGAAGAAACAAACGGGAAGAAACAAACGGGAAGAAACAAAAGGGAAGAAACAAACGGGAAGAAACAAACGGGAAGAAACAAACGGGAAGAAACAAACGGGAAGAAACAAACGGGAAGAAACAAACGGGTAGAAACAAACGGGAAGAAACAAAAGGGAAGAAACAAACGGGAAGAAACAAACGGGAAGAAACAAACGGGAAGAAACAAACGGGAAGAAACAAACGGGAAGAAACAAACGGGAAGAAACAAACGGGAAGAAACAAACGGGAAGAAACAAACGGGAAGAAACAAACGGGAACGCTGATTTAGTTTCGATGACAGAATACATTATTTGTTATTTTAGATAAAACAGCCTGATTGGGTTTACATGATCTGTAACTCACTTATCAAAGAGCTCATTATAAGTATTAAAGGCACTGAACACGTTTGGTGTATACCAACATAATATGCATAAAATAACAAGCCTGTGAAAACTTGAGCTCAATTGGTCATCGAAGTTGCAAGAAAATGATGAAAGAAAAAACTCCCTTGTTGTACAAATTTGTGTGCTTTCTGTTAGGAATAAAAGGCTTCAGGCCTGAAGTCTTTTATTATTTTAGTGAGAAATTACCTCTTTCTCAAAAACTACGTTACTTCAGAGGGAGTCGTTTCTCACAATGTTTTATACTATCAACAGCTCTCCGTTGCTCGTTACCAAGTAAGTTGTTATGCTAATATATATTTTAAGTAATTACCAAACGTGTACAGTGCCTTTAATTCTCCAGAGAAATAGTTTAGCCTCGACATACGTCAAAGTTGAGGCATTTATCTGAGAAACCGTCAATCACGGCTGTGTTTTTCTTCTTCTTCTTCTTTTGTTTCCGGATTCCCGCAATCAACATACTGTAACTCACTAATTGATTAACGTAAATCAAACCCGTATTACGTATGTTTCACTAGTCCTATTCCATTGTATTTTACATTTACAATTTTACAGTTCAAAGGATCAAATTAGAAATTACTACTCCCAATTTGTTTTAGCCAACATACGACATGGATTTTCATATGTAATCTATTGAGATACGTGTAATTGGCCAAATGCAAAAAAAGAAGTTGCAAGAAAATTATGAAAGAAAAAACACCCTTGTTGTACAAATTTGTGTGCTTTCAGATAGGAATAAAAACCATTTTGGTGAGAAATTACCTCTTTCTCAAAAACTACGTTACTTTAGAGGGAGTCGTTTCTCACAATGTTTTATACTATCAACAGCTCTCTGTTGCTTGTTACCAAGTCAGTTTTTATGCTCATCCAAACGTGTACGATGCCTTTAAAACATAATGTAACAAATAAAATAATAATACTTAAAAAATAAGCGTAAGTGGTTTCGCTACCCTCAAGCTGTTGTTATGAATTGTTGATGATACACAGATCCTGAGTTTGTCTAGTCATCTGATTCCAATAGTTGTTCTTGCCTTTCTGTTTTGTTCCATTACATCATTAGTAACGGAACAGTGTTGCACGTTAGTTTAATTTTGGCCGAATAAATAAAAATAAAGAGTATTTAATAATCATAATAGTAACCACCCCGGTTGGAGCGCAGACCGCGCAAAGAGAATCAGCATTGATCTGGGACGAGGGTGGGTGGGGGAGGGGTTGGGGTGGTCAACGAGTTATGACCAGGATTGACACTTCCGGAGGTGATAAGTAAATAAATAAATAAATAAATAATAACAAGTATTTATAAAGCGCTTTTACAAGGGATATCAAAGCTGAACAAGAATAGAAAAAAAAAACCCGACGGGTTTAAGGCGCTTCCTGAAAATAGTAAGAGACGGGGAGTTCCTGATGCTGATGGGAATGGTGTTCCAAAGTTTGGGACCAGCTATTGAAAAAGACCTATCATCACCGAGGGATTTGGAACTTAAAGGAATTGTAAGAAGAAGTTTGTCTGTATAAGATCTGAGTACCGCCCTGCCCGGTTGATACAAAGTGAGAAGATCACACAAGTGGCGTGTCGTGGCCGAGCAGAGCACCGAACTCAAGCTCTGGTGTTTCTGATCAGCAGAGTGTGGGTTCGAATCCCAGTCGTGACACTTGTGTCCTTAAGCAAAACACTTAACCATTATTGCTGTGTCCTTCGGATGGGAAGTAAAGCCGTTGGTCCCGTGTGTTGTGTAATGCACGAAAAAGAACCCAGTGCACTTATCGAAAAGAGAAGGGGTTCGCCCCGGTGTTCCTGGTTTGATTGGCTGGATATTGCGCCACAGCACCTTGTAAACCATTACATGGTGCTATGTAAAGGACTTGGTCTCATACTTCAAAACGTAGCTCCACAATACCTTGCAGGAAAGTAATGAATGTTGAAGCGCCTTGAGCGTCACTGAGTGACGGACATGAGCGCTATAAGAAGCCACTTTTATATTAAGTACTGAGGAGCAATATGAAACACCACCAGGAGAGCTTCCAATGAAATGCGCAGTGAAGATTTGTGAGGAGATAAGTGGCAACGACAGAGTAGTTGACTGCGTAAATTAAGGTTTTGGAGTTTTTGAAGTCTGGGTTTTTCACCTTGGGTTGTACCATATAGAAGAGAGTTGCAGCTAGTCATGATTCCACACTCCACCCCGATCTTAAACACCAATGGTTCAATAACTTTAAGACATTCCAAGTTCTTACCTCAGAGCAGCACCAAATAATCCGGTGAGCAATAGTCCAGGAATCCCAGGGAGGTGGCTAAACACATCATTAATATAGTACGGCAAGATCTATTTGAACACCAACAATAAAAAATGATCACTAACGTATCAAAAATGAGCGATTTAAGTTTTAGGCTATTATCTAGTCTTCCCAACCAAGTAAGGCTATACGAAACACCAGTGCTGAAATTGATCGTTATAAAGTAAAAGAAAAACACTTTTGTAAGTTTTGTTTCGAGACCTGGTCCTTCTTTTCGATGTACCCTAAAGTTTCCGGGTCACACCCGTCGTAGTAGGCAAACATAGTCAGTCCAGCTGTTATGAGGAGTCCCAAGAAGCCAACGTAGCCCGCAAGAAAGCAACTCATCGACCTGGGTGAAGAAACATCAATTACATTTATCAGTTTTGCTCAGTGCCGACACTAGGGTAACATTGGGGGCACAAGGGGTGCACCATTTTTGTTCTAGGGGAGCACCTCTGGACTCGATTTCACAAAGCACTCAGATTCATCTTAAGATGAGTTGTCAATATCACCACAGTGATTTGTATTGTGACATCGCCCGTTGCTTAGCTATTAAGATTGATACACAGTAAGATCAATCTGAGCTCTTTGTGAAATCGACCCCTGGCCAATTAACAGTTTACGCTTGCATTTTTTTTAACAACCCCCTTTTCAGTGCTCTTGTTATGCCATGTACAATTTTTTTGTAAGACAATCTGATGTGAATGTAAAAAACAAAATACATTTTCTGTTGAAGGAAAACTATTTTTGAAACATTGAAATTATCACATTAAATCGTATGCGACTGGTATTGTTCACTGAACGGTAAACACAAACAAAACAACACAAACCAAACAAAACGAACAACGACGACGACAACAACAACAACAGCAAACAATAAGGACATTAAACGCAGCAACAACTATAGCAACTATAAAAAAATACAAAATGGCAAAGACAACAGCAACCAAAACAAATAAACAAACAGTGCCCCCCAATTAATGTCCGTGTACCCCCTTGTCAATTTTGACTTTTTAGATTAAAAATTACCAGAGATGTTACATTTTATGAGCTGTAATGTAATAATTTCGATGTTTTTATTACAATTTTTTAATTTGTTAAAATGATGATGTATTTCTTTTCACACTCACGTTAGATTATCTTTTACAAAAATTGACCTCAATACCATAGCTGAAAAGGGACTAGCTTAAGAGAAATGCAAACAGAAACTACATTTTTGGGTGGCCAGAAGTGCCCCCCCCCCCCATAATTTTGCTTTACCCTACTTCCGACGCTGTGAAAAAAACCAAAAAGTAAACAAGTAAAAGACTGGAAAAAGTTAACTACCGGTATACATATAAATTATATAATACAAAACACTATTTTTAAATATACGAAAAAGGTCAAATTAAAGTTATAAAGACCCAGAAGTGGCTTTTCCCCTGTTTAAAAATTTGGAGGACAAAAACATATGGACTGAAGGTTATGAAGACATTCATAAAATAAATATGCTTATAAATGTAACCCCACCCCCCCCCCCCATCTGAAAATAATACTGTTGTTCAAGAAAGGGTTAGTGTGTGATTGAAATACTTACGCTCTGGCCACCGCTTCCGATTTGCAGATCACCATCCGTTGAACCATGTATTGGTTATTGATCATGAAGCTCCCAGCCGCTATCGATCCAAACATGAACGCAAAACCATTGTGCAAGTCAGTGAAATCAAAGTTGAACCTGTAAGGGGAATAATTCAAGGTTATAACATGTTAAGAAAATCTTTAGTGGTCCACCTAGGCCACATAAAAAAAAACAATTGTTGATCGTCCCCGCCCGACCCTACAAAACCCCCCGACCCCCATTTTTTTTTGTAATCATAAAAAACGGTATTTTTAGTGATCTTTTCAGTCAAATTTGGCTATAGATGATTGACGTAAGGTTATTCATGTTGGCAAAACAAGAACAATTCTTCAAATATTTACTTGGGCTGCGTTTTCGTTTTTTGAAAATGTTTACAGAAAATGCCATCTAGGAGTTGAAAGGGTTTAACAAAACAATTAAAAACATCAAAATCACACAAGCCCTTTGTTTTATAGTGATTATGATGATGTCTTTATTCTTTATTTCATATTTTGCCATGTCCAAAGAAAAGAAAAAAAAGCCCTCCCTCCCCCACTTCCCATCAAAAAAGGACGATCAACAATGTTTTATTTTTATGCGGCCTTACGGGTAAACCATGTAAAAAAACTCTTTTAGGGGGAGTGTTGGTTCTGAGAAGAATCGGTGAAGTCTCAACGTTTCGAACAGTATACTTTGCTCGTCTTCAGGAGAATGCTGGACTGCTGAAGATGCGACGGTCAAGTAGGGCTGCTACTTAAGTGTCAGATTTTTTAAGGTTCATGCAGGCTGTTAATAAAGTTGAAAGATGAGGGTCAGCGAATTTCATTTATAATTTGGGGATCACCAAGGGGGGTGAAAGGATCCCCATTGGTAATGTTAAAAAATTCATGGCACCCCTCTGTTAGCTGGGGTGAGACCCCCTTAAATTTGGACATCTCTAATGCAAAGAATATAGTGTTTTTTACTGAAATTACCCTAAATTCTATCTTTACAGAAATGTGCTTTAAACTCAACCGATTGATACAATTTTGTGGTCATGTCTGTAGTGTTCTATATTTATAATAACATAGCATTTCTTAAATTTGCTTGTTTGGTTTAGAAATTATGCTAAGTGAACTTTAAAAATGACATAAAATTTACCAAAAACTTCCGAAATTACTGAAATTTGAAATCAATGTATTTTCTATATTCAGGCTAGTTCAACATTGAAACTCACATTCGTAAGAGGTTATGTAGTGTGCTTAAAGGATATTAAATCTAACATTTTTTTTTTTTAAATTGTTGAGGTAGGAAATTTTGTATATGGGTCATATTTACCCTTATTTTTAAGCAATAAATCGTGTTTTCCAGTTTAATTGAGTTACCAATTCCTTTTTTATTGATACTTTTGAGTTATAATAACTAAATAGATACAAAGCACCATGTTCTTTTACAGAAAAACACATTTTAATGATTTTGGTATATTCCATTCCTTGAAAGGGGATTTTAACCCTCCCCAACCACGTGGTTTATCTAATTTTGCACAATACACCCTTCTATATTTATGCTGACGTCATATTTTAAAGGTCAAAGGGAGGCTGTGGGTGGTAGGCTTTTACACTGCACCGTTCTGCTACATGAGTTTACCATCAGACATGAGCTTTTGGATGGATTTTGCGAGCGTCCGAAGGGCTGTATGGTCAAAATCAGAAACGAATGTAGTGTAAAAGCCTGCCGCACACAGCCTCGCTTTGACCCTTAAAATATGACGTCAGCATAAATATTAAGAAGGGCATATGCTTTCTTTATGGCCATACATCATGACAAAAACAATCTTTATTGTTAAAAATAATATTAGCTAAAGATTGGGCCACCCTGTACAGCATCAACAAAATGTTGTTTATAGCAATGTAATGGTATGTTCAATAAAAATGTTCAGAGCCATTTTTTAAGTCAACATATTGTACTGACAAATGATCATAAATTTTAAGGGTTTTTTTTTTTACTAAAGGGAGAAACTATTCCACTATCACATTCACAAGTCAGTGAATGCATGCAATGGTATATAGACGCTATAATCATGATGATATCAGAAACAGTTGCAGTTGTAATAGCATTTCGAATTTCTGATCTATAATACTTTTGGGACCTATGACATAACAAAATCAGTTTGACCTGTTATACCTTTTTATATTTCTAAAACAATTATTTCTGATAATACACCGTACTCTGTTAATTATAAGCCTTTTGTATTTTGGAACGTGCTAATCGTCATGATGATAACCTGTGTTGATAATGATAACATAATTGCACGTTTCAATTTTTGTATTATTTAGTTACATTGTTGGTTTTATTACTGCAAAGTGGAAGGCTTACGATATGATGATTATGTCTTGTCTTCGGAGCCACGTTTGTTGGTACAAGTACATGTACATTGACCAACAGCAAGACTTTTCAGTACTTTGATGAAACTGTCTTTGCGCGTTTCAGGTACTTCAACTTTCAATCCAAAGTTTTCACACAGATCTTTCAATTCACTTATGCGTTTCGATTTACCTTTGTTCTGTGTAATTAGAGTACAAACATTGATATCATGATTGGATGGGAAATCATGATTGGATGGGAAATGTCTATTTCAGCATAAACTGATTTGCGAAGTCTTTCTTCGTTCTCTGAACTTCCCCAAGTACGAAAGTCTTCTTCACTCGCATCTACGTCCACATCATCATGGTGACCTTTGCCTGCTTGATGCCTTTTCTGAGCAGCTGCAAGCCTACTAAAAAAACTTGAAATTTGTTTTGCAGTCCGCCATTCTGTGGGAAGGAAAACAAACTGACTATTGATTTTTTTTCAAGGTTTTCATGACTTTTGCAACGTGCGTGGCATCGGCTTTGTGCCCAGTTCTTATACCTGCATTGAACTAATAAGTCAGAAAAGATTTGACATTTTCAGACAAAGCTGATACTTTTCTCGGACCTTCCATGTTCTGTATGATCATTTTCCCAGCTGATCCAGCTGCAGTTCCTGAGCTGGTGCTAGACTCTGCCTCAGCTGCTGGTATCAGAGGCACTGTGTATTGTTGTTGAGCGTGGACGCCTGAAACTTTGTCCGCCCACTGCTTTCTTATGCTATCATACGCTGATTAATTTCAGTTGAGGAAATAACAGAAAATGATAAAATAGAAGAAGAAAAAAGACAGTAATGGTTTTAGCAACAAATTTCAAAGGCCTACTAATAACGCGATGTTTTGTCTCATTCTCATTAATGTGGCCAAGTCCAGCAACATGTCATCATTGCACATTTGGTATCATTTTAAAGAAGAACACTTCAGCTTTCTATTGATATGCAACATAATACAATAGGGTAATAAATAATAAAAATATACATGATTAAAAAAGTTTCCTAACTTTTTGTGAGCAGTTTACTTCAAGACATCTCACTCAAGAAAAAAATAAAAACCCACACTTTTGAAAGCATAGGGCTATTGCTGAAGGGAGTGCAATGTGTTGTTATGAAGGACATTTGGAAATTAGCCTGAATATAGAAAATAATCGAATTCAAAATGGGGCAAAATTTCACATTTTTCCAATTTTTGAAATTTTGTAAAATGGGGTAATTTGTTGTAACGAAAAATAAATGTTGCTAAAGTAGTAAGCATCTGTACTGTTGTGTGTGCAAGCACAAAGGTATGCACATTGAAACCATATTTTTGTTTGAGATCAATTGGTTGCTTAGTTGTTCTGTAGTAACTTCTGTAAGTTCGACGTAAAACTGTTTTTAAGCTCCTTCTTGTACATGATTTTGGGCTCATTTTTAGGGGGTACCATTATTTTCCTGAGGGGGGTACTGCAGATTTTTTAAATATCATTTTTGTAAATAGTCTTCATATTACATCAAAGTTGCAAAATATAATTGGATTTCGCCGACCCCCATCTTTCACACCTGCATGACCCTTAAAAAATCTTACACTTAACCCTTAACTCGAGGAGAGGCCAATGAATCATTCCACACATTGATAAAATTAGCATATCTCCAAAGTGTAATGACTGGGGGAGTCAAATTCCTTGGAATTTCTAGAATGGACCATTCTACATATCTTTGGTGATAGTGTTTTATTTCACTTTTGTCTTTCTCCTAGGCAGCCCTTTTTGTTTTGCCTGTTCTCCCTGGTTGGTTGTCCAACCTATATTTCCTTTGTTTTGTTGTGTTCTATTTTTGTGTGTTCTCTGTTTGCCTTGTTCATTTTGTTTGTTTTCACTTAAAATTATATCCATGCTGTATATTGGGATGGGGCGGTTTATAAAATGTGTTTTATTTTTATATATTTTACTTTTTTTGTATATTTTGCTTGTATTGTTTTTTATGCCTGAACAAAGTATTATTATTATTGTTATTATTAATATTATTATTATTATTATTATTAGAATCAAGGTCACGCTCATGCACTCCGCCATAATCTCTGGCCTTCAGATGCGGTATCTGCTCGTTTACTTTGATCACAACACAAAGGCATTATAATATAAACCCCATGTATTTGTTGGTCGGGTTCTTGCAGATAAAACATCCCCGATTAAATCAGGAAATTCAACAAATTGATCTAAAAGTCACCAGTGCGGCTAGAATCATTGTCCGCAATCGTGCCTGTTGAATACACTGCGCACTTTTTACGTTTGTGCTTTGACACTCAATATTAATCTTGCATGATGCCATCCTGGACTTATTGAGTGTCAGTTTTTAATTAAAAAGTCGCTACTCCGCCAATTATTCTTGTTTAAATCTAAAATAATCCAAGTTCCACAACTACACCTAGCCAAATAGCATGCCATTTGTATTGTTACCGTCGGGGTATTTCATTTCAATAAAAAAATCCATCAATGACCAGCTCTCCCGGAATTCCCATAGGAATTGTACAGCAGATACTTGACCTCGGGGTTAATAGCCACTACTTAGTGAAATGAACCGTATGGTTTCCAGATGGCTTCTTCTGTATGCTTGTACAATGGCTGTAAGCAGTGACCTGGTTGTTTATTTGGATGAATTGAGTGAGGTGGTGTTGCAAGGATAAGTCAGACCATGGAGCTCCATGCATTACACGCTATAGACTGTGCAAGTCTCGCGCAATGTTGAGCTTCCGGGACCATTGTGGTCCCAACCATATGGAGATTTACGTGGGCAAGATTTTGTTTTATCAATTATTTTATTTAAACGTGGTTTATGACCATGAAGAATATATATGTTGTTGGGAATGTAATACTTAGTGATACTTTTTTTTTAAAAATCAATTCAACAATAAAACGAAGAAAACCCGAGAATTAAACTTGACCTCAGCTTCCGGTTGCTCCAAAAAATTAAGAATTCTGTGCCCACCTCCGATCACAAAACTGATGTATACGCTTGTTTTGGATGCGCAATAATCGTCAGATGCTGCAAATGCAATGCGTACATAGCAGTCTATGGTTGTTGAGGCGTCAGCGTCCTCTATAAACTGTGTCAAACGTTAATTTTACGCCCGTGTGAACTTCGCAAATCCACGTAAGTGGTTTCTGAAAAATTAAGATCATAAGCATCCTTGTCCCAGAGTTTTAATTTTGGTTCAATAGTAATTAACAAACTGTTTGTGTATTTATTATAAAAACTAAAACTGATTTTATAAACATGTAATGAGTATTTTTGTCGTTCAGATTTTATCAATAAATATAATTTAAAACAAAGATTTGATTTCAGAGAAAAAATGTTATTCATTTGACGTGTTTTCTCGTTCCGATACGCGCGAGACTTGCACAGTCTATTATTATTAAACTGACTGTTGAAAACTGTCATGTTATAGTGTATAGCGTGTGCATATTGTTATGGTTTCAAGTAAAGTTGTAAAAATTCTAAAAAGTACAAATTGGGGTCATCTACAAATTATTTTTGCTTGAATTTGTTTTATTTAGTCAGAAGGGTCTATATCTAATGCTTTGGGCAATTTAAAGGAACGTTACATAACTGGTAATTAAAATTTTCTTTAAGATCACAGATTTACGTAAAACTGACACGGTCTAATGATGATGATAGTAGAAAACATCCCTAGAAATATTTCTGTCTGAAATGCCATATTTGATGAGATATAAATTTCCGATTGGAGTTTATCGCTCATGAGCGTTTTATCATGCATTGTATAACACATGCAAATTTGTATTCGGTTTTTCACTATTTTCTCGTGACCCAGATGGCCGATCGATCTCAAACTTCTACAGGTTTGTCAGTTTATGTATATGGTGGATTATATAAAGTGCTTATAACAGTTTTGTTACCAAAAACCAATTTTGTAATGTCCCTTTAAAGGTGATTGGTTCTCAACAAAAATGTATTGCACGCTAATATCTTACTCAATAGGTCCATGAGTGTGTCCGAGTGTGAATTTTGTTTGATGGTGTCACGCAGGGTTAATGGCAAAATAACGTTGCCCAACTTAAATTGTGTCCTTATTATATGACTATCGTTATTGAGTGGTGTTCATCGTCTTCTTTTAAAGAGTGTCAAACAAAATTAGTTTAATTCTGAAATCTACGGAATATGTTTGTACCAGTCAGAAGTTGTTTCCCATCCCATCCCGAGATAGTCCCAGCAATACGGTACTAACAAGTAGAACGTTCACAATATTACAAATATAAAACATTACACGTCAGTGTAAGACTACAATATCCGGACGCCTATGTTCTATAACAAGATCAGTCTGAATGTTAAAGTTCTAGAGGATCTCGACCTGGTCGGTCTCTACAACTTTCTCCGGAACATGGTCCCACCATTTCACAAGCACTTTCACACAATACTTCCTACACAGATCCCAGTGAATCACCTTGGCCAACTTGTCATGTCTTCCTTTGTACTCCGTCTGGGCCATCTTATTACATTCGCTGACAATAATGAATTACAGTCTCCTCTGCTTTCACACAGGAGTTTATTATTAATAGTACATGTAGTAGCAGTATTACCTTAACAAGTCAGTTCTCATTCCTTCGGCTGCCTTTTCCCACACCTTTGCAACACCGATCTCCATATTTCCTTTGATGACCACCGCAAGTGCAGCAATTATCATAAAGATCATCTGAATACTGTCGGTCCACAATACTGCTTTGATGCCACCCTGCAGCCAGAGGCAATAAAGTCAGGGCCGAAGACCATATTATTGCTCCTCGTTATATTCGTTTAGCTTCTATAAAGTGTGACCTTCTTCAGATAAAAACCAAGTCATTCACAAGACCGCAACAGAGCGTTGCAATCTTTTGACTGATATAATAATTATTATTTGTGAGGCTAATCATCCTTCGCTTGCAGCTGAGAAGCTGAATTGCAAAGGATCCGGCCAATGTGTTCAAGCTGCAGGCATACAAGGGCACCTCACGACAGCCAGCCACATCAACCCGTTATGAACACTGAGCAAAGCCAGAGATCGAAAGTGTTTGATTTTTCCGGAGGGAGAAAAACCGGAGGGCCCGGAGGAAAAAAAGAGGTGGCATTGAAGAGAACCAACGCACAAATTTACTCAAATATTGGCCCTAGCCGGGAATAAAACCAGGGCAACATTGGTAAAACGCGAGCGCTTTATGCACTGCGCCATCCACACATCTTGAAAAATGTATCCTTGTGGAGCATTCTTTTGTTCTTTCCTTTGTCCCTGCACTTAACAGTTTCCCGTTAGACTTTGTACACAAATTTCCTTGTGGAGCACCCTGGTCTTTAGAATTCCCCTATGGAGACCTTTTGTTTTCCCTGTTTTGTTTTGTCCTTGGTCTCCATAAGGTACCGTACCGAAAGTGAGAACACATTGGTAAAAGTCGAGCGCTTTATGCACTGCGCCAGCCATGCCACTTTACACTTTAAACACGTACTACCCCCTCCCCCCCCCCATACACACCTCTCTTTCAGGGTTATTGTGCAACACATCTAAAACCATTGTTTTGAAATTGACCTGTTAGACCAAAAAACTACTCAAGATAATGTGAAACTTGAATGTTTCATCAAGCGCACTTTTCAGAAACTTGTCCAAATTAAAACACTTCTAGTGAATAGACTGTGCAAGTCTCGTGCATTTCGAAAACGAGTAAAACAAACTCGACCTAAGACTATATTTTTCTAGGAAGTCAAATTTTCTTTTTAGATTATGATATCAAATTCTTGAAAATAAAATATCCCATAGCAAGTTGTTATAAATACATTTTCAATTTTTGTACAATACAAATAATTTGTTCAAATTAACATTGAAACAAAATTAAAAATTGGGACGAGGATGCTTATTGTTAGAAACCCCAATTGCCAATCACGCCCAAATGTGTGCGTCTATTACATAGGTTTAATGACAACATGCCCGTCAGTTGGGCAAAGTTCTTAATTTGTTACAAGTAATCGGAAATGGAGGTCAAGTCTTATTCTCGGGTTTTCTTCGTTATTTTGTTGAATTGATTTTACTTTCATATTGTTAATCACTTAGAATAACATTCCCAACAGCATAAAATTTTCATAGCCATAAACTACGTTAAACTCAAACCGACAAATAAAATCCCGCCTACGTAAAATTCCATGGTGTTGGGACCACAATGGTCCCGGAAGTTCAAATATGCAGGAGACTTGCACAGTCTTTAGGGGTGCACCCCACTAAATAAACTCCAATAGCATACAATGCAAAATGCTAAATATTCAAAAATCTAAAGAAAATACTTAAAAGTCTCACAGCTTTTTACAGTAAAGGGAAAATTATCCAGTGACTCTTGAACTTTTATCCTCTGCTCAATTTAAAATGAGGAGTCCGAAGGCCCGGAGAGTTACTCTCCCTAAAAACAAACACCCCTACCTACAGCAGTGACAGTATTTCCAAACGTCCGAGCATCAATCTTGATAAATGTCCCTACACCTCTCGGCAAACAGGACCATTTTTCAGGGACTATAATTTATGTCATCCGAAATACCTCAAGTTGTATGTTAACAGCCCCCAGGTCACAATTGGGCAAAATTGTCACACTTTCCCCCTTTTGGGGGGCTCTCAAATCTGTCTAATATAGAATATTTTGAGGGCCTACAAAATATTATTGAGACCGACGCTCTGTTTTCACGTTGATGTGTCCTATACTTACGATTACTGTATACACTGCGCAAACACAGCATGCACAGATGACAGCAACTTCAATACTGATACCTGTGACTGTAAAACAAAAAAACAATGAAAGAATGAATCCAAGGACTATTGTGATACAACTTCCTAAAGCTGCCTTAAAGGTACTGTACACGTTTGGTAATTACTCAAAATATCTATTAGCAGAAAAACTTACTTGGTAACGAGCAACGGAGAGCTGTTGATAGTATAAAACATTGTGAGAAACGACTCCCTCTGAAGTAACGTATAGTTTTTGAGAAAGAGGTAATTTCTCACTAAAATAATAAAAACTTCTTGCAAGAAGTTGTTATTCCTATTTGAAAGCACACAAATTTGTACAAAAAGGGTGTTTTTTCTTTCATCATTTTCTTGCAACTTCGATGACCAATTGAGCCCAAATTTTCACAGGCTTGTTATTTTATGCATATGTTGGGAAACACCAAGTGAGAATACTGGTCTTTGACAATTCCAAATGTGTCCAGTGCCTTTAAATACCACAGTCACGATTCAAATGAAAAGAGTAAAACAATGTTTAGCAATTCAAGTTGTTTTTCTAGCAAAGAACACGTCGAGAGATTTGATTGGATTCACATTAGACTTCCAACATTGATCACCATTGTATAATTGTTTTGAATAAAAGCTTTTGAACATTAATGACATGCCTCACATTATATCAAATTGAAGCTATACGTAAGGCAACATACAAAATGTTAAAAAATGTTGATCGTCCCCGCCCGACCCTACAAAACCCCGACCACATTTTTATTTTTATTTTTTTCATTAAAAAACGGCCTTTTCAATGACCTTTTCAGTCAAATTTTGCTCCGTTCTGCGCCGTACGTACAATTAGGTTGGAAAAGATGTTTGAAGAAAGGTTATTCATGTTGGCAAAAACAAGAACAATTCATCAAATGATAACTTAGGCTAACTGCGTTTTATATTTTTTGAAAATGCTTACAGAAAATGTCATCTAGGAGTTAAATGGGTTTAACAAAACAATTAAAAACATCAAAATCACACAAGCCCTCTGTTTTATAGTGATTGTGATGATTTATGTATAGTTTATTTTATATTAATTTGCCTTGTCAACAAAACTATTCCCCCCCCCCCAACCCCCGAAAAAAAGGACGCTCAACGATGTATTTGTATGTGGCCTAAGAACAATGCAGTAAAACCTTTTTTAAATTACAGTACAATTACAGTGGCATAATAGTGGAAGTGAAGTAAACTACGGTTTTAACACAGTTCTACCACACGATTTTGGCAAAAAAACACTTTAGTTTTACTAGAGTCACTACAGTAATTTATTATAATAATATTACAGTTATTATGTAGTGTTATAAAACTTTTATTGTGTTTTCAAAACTAGGCTATCTGCAGAACAATTACAGTAAAACTATAATAAGACTATAGAAACGATGTTTTTTGGTTGTTTTTTTGTTTTTTACCGGCACAAATTGAGAATTTTCTTTTTTTGTATATTCTTAAAAGCCCGGACGCTTTTTTAGTTAGAAAGTGTGAGGACATCTCATATGATAACACCCCACAACCACCAACGTCACCAACACCAACAATACCACCCTTAAAGGCATCGTACACGTTTGGTAATTGTCAAAGACCGGTGTTCTCATTTGGCGTATCCCAACATTATGCATAAAATAACAAGCCTGTGAAAAGTTGGGCTCAATTGGTCATCGAAGTTGCAAGAAAATGATGAAAGAAAATACACCCTTGTTGTACAAATTTGTGTGCTTTCAGAGGAATAAAAACTTCTTGCAAGAAGTTTTTATTATTTTAGTGAGAAATTACCTCTTTCTCAAAAACTACGTTACTTCAGAGGGAGTCGTTTCCTACAATGTTTTATACTATCAACAGCTCTCTGTTGCTCGTTACCAGGTCAGTTTTTATGCTTATATATATTTTGAGTAATTACCAAACGTGTACGATACCTTTAAATGTGAGGGGGCATCCCTAATCCCCAACTTATCGACGCCCATGTGAATTTGAGGGAGTGGGGTGAGTGTATCAAACAAAACAAATTTCTTCATCTGCTTTTTCAAAATGGAGATCGTTTTACAAACCTGCGGTGACAGCAACACAGGCCGTATAGATGACCACACCCATGTACAAGAACTGCATAAAATAGTAATGTCAGATATGGAATAAATATCCTTGGAGGTTGTTACTTGTTTTCTATTAGAGTTATACATTATTTCAAACACTGTACTTGCTCGATTAACGTGTCGATCAGTCGAGTGAGGATGGGGTTGTCTGGAATCCATGAATATCATGCAGTGAAAACGTGAGTCATATTAATTTGACATTATATTGTAGACCATGTGACCTGTGACGTAACATGTTTACAAGAGCCACAGAGCTTGGACTTCCTGCAGGCAGGATTTGTACACAGCTCAATGGAAGAACACCAACAATATTCTATTTTGTGGCATGTCGTGGCCGGGCGGTTTGGGCGCATCGGACTCAATGAGTTCTGTGGTTAAGTCATCAGGGTGTGGGTATATTTCGAGTCCCGGTCGTGACACTTGTGTCCTTGAGCAAGACACTTAACTATAAATGCTTCTCTTCACCCAGGAGATGATGAGTACCTGTGAGGGCAGAAGTGATTGAACTAGCTTGGTGCGCTACGTGGCAGCACAGGCTGTATACTCACCAGTGAGCTATGAATGCTTTAGGGAATGAAATAAATGGCGAATTGACCATGGGTAATAATGTTGGAGCGCCATGTGAGTGACGGATTTGAGTGCTATTTAAAACGCCACTTTCCTGGAGGTTGTACTGTCGGATTATCAACTTTTGATAGGAAGAAAGGCACATTTCAAAGTTGTACAGCTGGTTTTCATCTATTTATTTTCTTGGTTTATATCTCTTGAATTTATCTGAAAATTATGACCCAAGATGTAAAACTTCCCATATTACCAGCATGTAGTACCGGTATCTCGTCTGCCAGAAAGGCCCTGGTTACGTCACTCTTTTTGTAAACAAAGGTTACAACTTAATAGATGTTAAATTTGCATCGGGGATAAAGAATATTGTTGTTTGGTTTTTACCCGTACACCGATGTGTGTGAAGCACTGTATACTCAGTACTTTCCCGAGTCCTGTGAAAAAAATCACAGGCATATTACTCGGGTGGGATTCGAACCCACGACCTAGGCAAACTAGAGCAGATGCCTCTAGCTACCGGGCAATCTCGGTGGTCTAGTTCGTAAGACATCTGCTCTAGTTTGGCAAAGGTCGTGGGTTCGAATCCCACCCGAGTAATATGCCTGTGATTTTTGTTCACAGGACTCGGGAAAGTACTGAGTATACAGTGCTTCACACACATCGGTGTACGGGTAAAAACCAAATAACAAAGTTTACAACCTTCGACCCATAGCTCTGGCGACAGTGAATTAATCTTCATAATACCAGTTGTTTAAGTCAACTTCACGGTGGCTCATATTTGCCAATTCCTCGTGTTTACGGCGGAATATCGCCAAATTATTGCGTTATTTCGCCGTACTACATGGCGTTATATCGCCGTACTATTACCTTACCGGTATATCTCCGTAGTTTATTATTAAATACGGTGATATTACGCATTACGGCGAAATAACGCTATATACGGCGTAATAACAGATTAGTTAGGCGATATAACGCAATAAAAAACGGCGACATTTCGCAATTTTAAACGGCGATATAACAAAATAATAGTGCGGCGATATGACGCAATAAATTCTCTCTCAGAATTGGATAATAATAGCCATTAAAACTTTTGATAAAAATTGTTTAACTTACAATGGAAAACGCAAATGAGAACAATCCACAAAATTTCGTTGCTGTGTTGAAACGCAGTTCCAGATACTGTTTCAGATAAAGAATAAAACAAGAATCTTTAAAGGTATCGTACACGTTTGGTAATGACTCAAAACAAATATTGGCATAAAAACTTACTTGGTAACAAGCAACGGAGAGCTGTTGATAGTATAAAACATTGCAGGAAACGACTCCCTCTGAAGTAACGTAGTTTTTGAGAAAGAGGTAATTTTCTGGGCGTTCCTCCATGGTTCTTCTGAGCACTAAGAGACTTTCTTTTGAAGGTGTTAGGCTCTTTATAAATACAGTTATTATTATTATTATTATTATTATTATTATTATTATTATTATTATTATATTTCCGAAAACACAAACAGGACAAATTGTGTGAATACTCTGTACAATAGACTGGTGGAACAATTACAAGATCGTTTTTTGTCGACACGAAAAGAGTTGGTTGTCAATTTCTGTTCCTAGATATTTGTAATTGGACACTGCTTCCAAATAAATCCGCGTTCAGATTTTTAGCTTCATTAGGCACTTTTTGTCTTAAAAGAAATTTGTGAAAAATTTAGATTTTCGTATTATTGATTACAGAATCACAACCTACACTTTAAAAGGCAGGGTGTACTTTTGTTACTACACAGGATAATGACTATAAAAGCGCACTGGAGAGCTGTTGATATTTGTTAGAAACGACACCCTTTAAAGTAATGTAGTTTTAGAGAAAGAGGTAATTTTTCACCCACAAATTTGAATCGGAAAAAAGGTTTCAGGCATGAAGTCTTTCTCGTGCATCTGAAATCACACAATTCCATGCAACTAAGTGATTTTCTTACATTATTTTCTTGCAACTTCGATGACCAATTGAACCCAAATGTCCACAGGTTTACTATTTTATGCAAATGTTGGGATACACCAAGTGAGGATACTGGACAATTACCAAAAGTATACCCTGCCTTTAAAGGCATCGTACACGTTTGGTAATGACTCAAAACAAATATTAGCATAAAAACTAGGTAACAAGCAACGGAGAGCTGTTGATAGTATAAAACATTGTAGGAAACGACTCCCTCTGAAATTACGTAGTTTTTGAGTAAGAGGTAATTTCTCACTAAAATAATAAAAACTTCTTGCAAGAAGTTTTTATTCCTATTATCTGAAAGCACACAAAGGGTGTTTTTTCTTTCATCATTTTCTTGCAACTTCGATGACCCAATTAAGCCCAAATTTTCACAGGCTTGTTATTTTATGCATATGATGGGATACACCAAGTGAGAACACTGGTCTTTGACAATTACCAAACGTGTACAGTGCCTTTCAGGCAAACTATTTTTGGATAGCATATGAGAGAATGGGGTATCTTGGGGAAAAATCGAGAAACGTTTACTTGCCTGGTATACGGACGCTAATCCAAGTTTGTAATAAATTGGCAAGTAGAATGCCAACGAGAGAGATGTTCCCAAGAGGGATGGGACGACAAGCCACATTATCATTGGTCCATGGTAGTAGACCTCAGCCGGGATACCTTGCAACGACAGTCCCGAGAAGTAGCTCGCGAGAAAAGATAGCGTCACCGGAACGAAAGTCATGTTGCGATTGGCGAGTATGTACTCAGACGAGGTGCGCTGGCGATCTCCGCTCAGGCCATAGTATAATCCTACGGCCAATAAGACGGTCAGCATCACCGCGATAACGGCGTAGTCTGCTGGCTGGAAGTACGAACGATCTCCAAATACTTCCTCCATCGCACTCGATCTTTGCTGTGGAAACTCTTGCTCTATGTTCAAACACTCAAAGTCAAATGCGACCGTTTCTCGCGCGTGTAGGTTATATTATATAATTCCCAACTGCACCATCATTACCCGTGCGGGTCCTACATTTTTCATTGGGGGGCTAAGAGAGCTGTGTGTTGAATCTAACTCACGTGAATGGTTCACAATATTATAGATCGTGACTGAATAAATACAAACTGAACCTTCGCTGCACAAGATTGACAGTCTCATTCACAATAAAAATAATACTTGTACAATGATGCATACTGTGAAAATGGCATGTTGTGTAACCATCGAGTGTGGGACCTGCGAAATTACTTCGATTGTTCCTGGGAAACTACAAAATTACATGTGACAACAACATCAATTTGCCCTGAGTTGACTGACCGGAGAAAGGGGAAGGGGTGGGGGATAGGCGTGGTGTTGGGGTGGGGGTAGGCGTGGTGGTTAGGAGTTGTGGGTGAATGAACGAAGAGGGTCGGAGGAGGGGGTGAAGGGGTTCGGGACGGAGGGGGCAAGAGAGATAATTGATTTACTAAAAACCAGTTCCTTTTTTTGGGGGGGGGAGCGGAATAAACTCTAAAACATTTTAAGAAATCTTTACCTGTAATCAAACGAAAATCAACCTTACTCCTCCCCTATCCCGACCCCTCCTCTTAATCATGGGTGTTACACCACGTTTGCCACCCAACACTCTCCACACAACCTTCAAATTGCAATTGCAATGGCAACGGAATACACATACACACACCGTACGACGAGACTGAGTCGGGGTGCGCGAAGACTTTTGCACCGATGGGGACCGTCCGGGCGCACAGTGAACCTCAAATATGGGGGATTTTGTGTGCACCACCTTCCCGGGTGTGCACACGTACGTGTACACTTAATGCGCCCGTAAAAATATCCCCATATCTGAGGTTCACTGTGTACAAATACGGTCAAGGCGGTGCAAAAGTTATCGCGCACCTACTCCGACACCAGTCACCTTCGAACGTATTTCAATTTTATTTCCAAATAGGAGGAGGGAGGATCGGGGAAAGGGGGAGGGCAGTGTTGTCCTTCCTTGGATTATTGAAGGACTGACGGAAAGGAAAGTTCTCCCTTGATTTCTTTATCCACCCCCCACCCCCACACCAGGGTAATCCACCCCCTCATCCCCCACCGATCTAGAAAAACAGATGATGTTATTAAAACAATAATATTGAAAATTTACTTGAAGCTGTTTCTCTTTAAGGGTAGGCCCATTGAAAATTATCGTTAAATTATGATATTTATATAACGTAAAATGATATCCAAAGATGTAAATAGAGGACGCAATGGTGGCATATGCCGTCTTAGCATATGCAGAAACAATATTGAAACAAAGCTGTAATTTAGTTGTTTTCCAAATAAAATAACCAATATCATTGCGCAAAAGTGGCGTACCAAAATGGCTGGAATTGGGCCTACATTTAAAATTGTTGTAGAATTTCGGGGTTAATTTGGTGCGTGTAGGGATGGCTAAAAATGTCGTTTTATTTACTGGTGCGTTTTGCATCAAATACCCCCCTAAGCAACCCCAACCTACACAACCTTAAATTTACACACAAAAAATTGCAATGAAAACGAACGTACGACGGTGACCGAGCGAGTCCAGGGGTGCGTTTAGACTTTTGCACTGTTCGGACCAGCCAGACAGCGAACCTCAGATTTGGCAGATTTTTACTGAGTGCACACACAACGCAGCAATGTGTCTATTGCAATGGTTAAGTGGGCGACTGTAGTCGACATCGTCAACCTTTTGCAAAGTGTGCACACCACATCGAATTCACTCGGCCAGTGGTGAACCTACAATATGACACCTTTTTATGAGGCAACTCGCCCTATATAGCGCGTGCATAAGTGCTAGTAGCAATGTCTCCATATTCGAGGACAACATTCTCCACAACCCGCCGGATTATCCGCCATGTGTGATTATGGAACTAGCGGCTGAGGAAATTCTGACGTTCAACCTCAAGTATGCTTTATTTTCTAGGGTTACATTTTCCATGTATTGTTCGTGAGCCTATTACAGTAGGAAACGCTTCAAATTACCGGATCAGTATGGGACACGACGTTCCACACTTGTGTACGTGCACAATGCATCACACACTGGGACACGACCGTAGCCGGTGACTCTTCAAAATCCTCTGTTTTCGTTGGTACATTTTTGGCATCTCCGCTCTCACTCCGGCCATCTGGAGTTAAAGACATTGGCAGGGGGTGCGGGGTGGGGGGGTGTAGGGGGACGGGATGGTATGTTTACTGTCACGTTGCCCAAAGATTTTGGCAAGGATTGTGTAGTGTCTGGTGAATCTCAAAATTGTTTCCTTACTTTAAACTCTTTCAGTGCCAAGGACCCGTTTTCTCTAGATTTGATTTGGGTTCTTTCAAGAGGGTGCTTTGTTTTCTGAGCTTTTCTAACATACTCTACCCAAAATGTACACCTAGAAAATAAGGTTATAAGAAGTGAACAAAATACCAACGAAAAACTCTTTGCAAAAAAAAGGCCACACAAGACATCATGGACTGGTAGGAGTGTGTGTAGGACCTGCGAAATTACTTTGACTATGGGAAACTACAAACTTACATGTGACAACAACATCAATTTGCCCTGAGTTGACTGACCGGAGAAAGTAGGTTGGGGTTAGGCGTGGTGTTGGGGGCGGTAGGCGTGGTGGTTAGGAGTTGTGGGGGACTCTGGAGAAGGTTTGAGGAGGGTGTGAAGGGGATCGGGACGGAGGGAGCAAGGGAGATAATATATTTATTAAAAACACTTCTCTTTTTTCTTGGGGGGTGGGGAGGGAGCAGAATAAACTGGGGAAGTTGTGGATTAAAACATTTTAAGAAATCTTGACGAAGAAAATAACTCAGCCAGCCCTGTAATCAAACGAAAATCAACCTTACTCCTCCCCTATCCCGACCCCTCCTCTTAATCATGGGTGTTACACCACTTTTGCCACCTATGTCCACTCGCCACACAACCTTCAAATTTAGACAATTGCAATGACAACGAAATACATGCACACCGTACGACGAGACTGAGCCGGGGGTGCGCGAAGACTTTTGCACCGATGGGACCGTCCGGGCGCACAGTGAACCTCAAATATGGGAGATTTTTTGTGCACCACCTTCCCGGGTGTGCACACACAACTCTGCAATGAGACCACTGAAGGTGGACGACTCCAGTCTAATGCAGAGTGTGCGCACACACCACAATGGGGACATCCAATAACACACTTTTTTTATGAGGCAACTCGCCCTATACAGCGCGTGCAGAAGTGCTAGTAGCAATGTCTCCATATTCGAGGACAACATTCTCCGTGACACGCGATTTAACTCACTGTGTGTGATTATGGAACTAGCAGTTGAGGAAATTTTGACGTTGAACCTCAAGTATGCTTCATTTTCTCAGGTTACATTTTTATTTAACTCACTGTGTGATTATGGAACTAGCAGTTGATGAAATTTTGACGTTAAACCTCAAGTATGCTTCATTTTCTAGGGTTACATTTTATTTACTGATGATCCTAAGCTAACTGGGGCAGAAAAATGCTCAATTTACAGCATCAGTATGGGTCCCAGCGTAACAAACTTCACTGCACCTGCACAATGCAATCACATGTGGACACGACGGTAGCCGGTGAATCTCCAGAATACGCTGTTTTCCTTTGCACAATTGTGCCATACTCTACGTACAAAAATGTACGCACAATTTTCTCCATAACACCGGAACGACACATGTGACTGCTTGTGTGTCGCGTGTCCCCGTGATCGCAATGTGGTCTGCGTTTCGCGGCACTTTTTCGGGTGAATTTTTCGACGGTTAGGCCTATCCAACACTGTACGTGCAACCGGACGATCGGTCGGTTTAACCGTGTAACCGGCAGTTTCGTTAATGTTAGGGTTGAATGTTTGACATGTAGAGCGATTTACTAATCAAGCCAAGCTGCGGAGTCGCCTTGCCAAAAATCAAATTCTTGCTGATTTTTGTACTTGTTGGATCGTCCTTTAAAGAGTCACAATTATGGCTGTGTATTTTCAGATTTTGGACTGGGAGAGTTTCGAGGAAAAGACATTTTGACCCTGTTTTAGCGTGAGGTAAGGGACTCAAAATAATTGTTCTGTTATTGGGGACTCCATCTATTGAAAAAATGTAAAAACTAAATATTTCAGAGCATCCTAGAACCGCTCTTTAAAAAAGCGGACAATTTGCTTCACCTGGTGTATTGCTTTTTGTGTTCTAGGCGTGCGTAATTTCATCATACAGTTTGTCTCAGTGACGAGACCCAGCGTGCATTGCACTTGAAATCCCCACTTGTCCCATAAAAACAGATAAGTTCCAAAGAGGCAATTTTAAAAAACAAAAAAACCTGTCTATTGCGAATAGCACTTATTAAAAAGAAAAAAAGGAGCATTTTAAAGGCACTGGACACGTTTGGTAATTATCAAAGACCAGTGTTCTCACTTGGTGTTTCCCAACATATGCATAAAATAACAAACCTCCCCCTGTGAAAATTTAGGCTCAATTAGTCATCGAGGTTGCAAGAAAATGATGAAAGAAAAAACACCCCTGTTGTACAAATTTGTGTGCTTTAAGATAGGAATAAAAACTTCTTGTAAGAAGTTTTAATTATTTTAGTGAGAAATTACCTCTTTCTAAAAAACTACGTTACTTCAGAGGGAGTCGTTACACCGTTATAATACACCCTTGTTGCACAAATTTGTGTGTTTTCAGATGCCTGAAAAATACTTCTGGCCAGAAGTTTTTTTTTCAGATTCGAATATTTCAGTGAGAAATTACCTTTTTTTCTCAAAAGCTACGCAACTTCAGAAGGAGTCGTTTCTCACAATGTTGTATATTATCAACAGCTCTTCGTTGCTCGTTATCAAGTAAGTTTGTATGCTATTATTTTGGGAGTAATTACCAAACGTGTGCAGTGCCTTTAATGCATGTTGCGAAAGACACTGTGACAGACCTGGCAAAGTTCGCACCAGGACCATTTGTCGACTAGAGGCTGATATTGCCTGGTGCCCAACACATGTTTTGAATCGTGAAGACCAGTTAATATTGACCACTGGTTGAAAATAAAATAGTCCTTGGGTAAACTTGGCCCTTTTTGTTGATGTTGTAGTTGCTTGCTTTGGAATGACTTGTGATGATTGAATATGTATTTTGTTGTAGTTGTGGCCAAAAAAACTCACATAAAAAAAATCATTCAAAACCAAGGTTCTGAAATGTATTCTTATTATGTGTCTATACCTTCTCAACTAAATAGTTATTATAAAGCTATTGTGTAGAAAAATTAACTATTGCTGTGTAAACCGTCTACACAACTAAATGGGTACTTTACACATACTTGTGTAAAAATATAAACCAATTATTGTGTTAAACGTTTACACAACTAGTTGGGTAAATTAATTGTGCATATAATTGTGTACAATTATCACACAACTGTTGTTTAAAAATTACACCACTAGGGTTGTGTAAAAAAAAATTCACAACACAGTTGCTAGGTTCATATAGTAAACAGGGTTTGTGTAAAATTTTACACAACTTTTTGTGTAAGATTTTACACGACTGAAATAACAATGCGGTCACGAAGTTCAGCAATTAACCATATGGGAAGTCCACCAGTGCTCATGCTGTCTTGTGTGGCGTTTTTTTTTGTGCAAAGAGTTTTCGTTTGTATCGTGTTCCCTTCTAATGGCCTTATTTCCTATGTGTACATTTTTGGTAGAGTACGTTAGAAAAGCTCAGAAAACAAAGCACCCTCTTGCAAGAACCCAAATCAAATCTAGAGAAAACGGTATTAAAATGTACGAAATTGTAAAATACGTTAGAGTGATAATGCCCTCTCGTGACAACATGCATATTATTATGGGTCGTATACATGTACGATTGATGGCACTTTTTTAGTACATAGAATAGATCGTACATGTACGCCCTTGGCACTGACAGAGTTTAAAGTAAGGAAACAATTTTGAGATTCACCAGACACTACAATCCCTGCCAAAATCTTTGGGCCACGTGACAGTAAACATGCCCTCCCGTCCCCCACCCCTCCCCCCTCTCCTCTGGCCAATGCTTTAACTCCATGTGGGCGGGGTTGAGGGCGTAGATAGATAGAGTATGCCAAAAATGTAACAACGAAACAGCGGATTTTGAAGAGTCACCGGCTACGGTCGTGTCCCAGTGTGTGATGCATTGTGCACGTACACAAGTGTGTTACGTCGTGTGCCATACTGATCCTGTAATTTGAAGCATTTCCTACTGTAATAGGCTCACGAACAGTACATGGAAAATGTAACCCTAGAAAATAAAGCATACTTGAGGTTGAACGTCTGATTTTCCTCAGCCGCTAGTTCCATAAACGCATATGGCGGATAATCTGGCGGGTTGTGGAGATTGTTGTCCTCGAATATGGAGACAATGCTACTAGCACTTGTGCACGCGCTGTATATGGTGACTTGCCTCATAAAAAGGTGTTACATTGCAGGTTCACCACTGGCCGAGTGAATTCGATGTGGTGTGCACACTTTGCAAACGTAGACGATGTCGACAAAAGTCGCCCGCTTAACCATTCCAATAGACACGTTGCTGCGTTGTATGTGCACTCAGTTAAAAATCTGCCAAATCTGAGGTTCGCTGTCTGGCTGGTCCGAACGGTGCAAAAGTCTAAACGCACCCCTGGACTCGCTCGGTCACCGTCGTACGTTCGTTGTTTTTCTTTGTAAATTTAAGGTTGTGTAGGTTGGGGTTGCGCACCAGTAAATAAAACGACATTTTAGCCATCCCTACACGCAACAAATTCACCCCGAAAATTCTACAACAATTTTAAATGTAGGCCCAATTCCAGCCATTTTGTTTCGCCATTTTTGCGCAATGATATTGGTTATTTTATTTGGAAAACAACTAAATTACAGCTTTGTTTCAATATTGTTTCTGCATGTTTATGCTAAGACGGCGTATGCCACCATTTCGTCCTCTATTTACATCTTTGGATATCATTTTACGTTATATAAATATCATAATTTAACGATAATTTTCAACGGGCCTACCTTTAAAGAGAAACGGCTTAAAGTTTAATGTTCAATATTATTGTTTTAATAACATCATTTTTAGCTCGGTGGGGGGAGAGGGGTGAATTACCCTCGGGGTGGATAAAGAAATCAGGGGAGAACTTTCCTTTCCGTCAGTCCTTCAATAATCCAAGGAAGGACAACACTGCCCTCCCCCTTCCCCCGATCCTCCCTCCTCCTATTTGGAAATAAAATTGAAATACGTTCGAAGGTGACTGGTGTCGGAGTAGGTGCGCGATAACTTTTGCACCGCCTTGACCGTATTTGTACACAGTGAACCTCAGATATGGGGATATTTTTACGGGCGCATTAAGTGTACACGTACGTGTGCACACCCGGGAAGGTGGTGCACACAAAATCCCCCATATTTGAGGTTCACTGTGCGCCCGGACGGTCCCATCGGTGCAAAAAGTATTCGCGCACCCCCGACTCAGTCTCGTCGTACGGTGTGTATGTATTTCGTTGCCATTGCAATTGTCTAAATTGAAGGTTGTGGAGAGTGGACAGAGGTGACAAAAGTGGTGAAACACCCATGATTAAGTGGAGGGGTCGGGATAGGGGAGAGGAGTAAGGTTGATTTTCGTTTGATTACAGGGGTTGGCTGATTTCTTTTCTTCGTAAAGATTTCTTAAAATGTTTTAATCCACAACTTCCCCAGTTTATTCCGCTCCCCCCCCCCACGAAAAAAGGGAAGGGTTTTTAGTAAATCAATGATCTCTCTTGCTCCCTCCGTCCCGATCCCCTTCACTCCCTCTTCCGACCCTCTTCATACATTGGCCCACAACTCCTAACCATCACGCCTACCCCCCCCCCCACCCCTTCCCCTTTCTCCGGTCAGTCAACTCAGGGCAAATTGATGTTGTTGTCACATTGTCTTGTAGTTTCCCAGGAAACATCGAAGTAATTTCGCAGGTCCCACACTCCCACCAGTCCTCATGATGTCTTGTGTGGCCCTTTTTTTGCAAAGAGTTGTTCGTTGGTATTTTGTTCCCTTCTTATGGCCTTATTTTCTATGTGTACATTTTTGGCAGAGTACGTTAGAAAAGCTCAGAAAACAAAGCACCCTCTCGCATGCAAGAACCCTAATAAAATCTTGAGAAAACGGTGTTAAATGTACGAAATGGTATAATACGTTAGAGTGATAATGCCCTCTCGTGACAAAATGCACATTATTATGGGTCGTACATGTACGGTTAATGACACTTTTTTAGTACATAAAATAGATCGTACATGGACGACCTTGGCACTGAAAGAGTTTAAAGTAAGGAAATAATACTGAGATTCACCAGACACTACACAATCCCTGCCAAAATCTTTGGGCAACGTGACAGTAAACATACCCTCCCATCCCCCCTCCCCCCTCTCCCCGGCCAATGTCTTTAACACCAGCTGGCCGGGGGTGATGAGGGCGTAGATAGATAGAGTATGCCAAAAATGTACCAACGAAAACAGCGGATTTTGAAGAGTCACCGGCTACGGTCGTGTCCCAGTGTGTGATGGATTGTGCACGTACACAAATGTGTTACGTCGTGTCCCATACTGATCCTGTAAATTGAAGCATTTCCTACTGTAATAGGCTCACGAACAATACATGGAAAATGTAACCCTAGAAAATAAAGCGTACTTGAGGTTGAACGTCAGAATTTCCTCAGCCGCTAGCTAGTTCCATAATCACACATGGCGGATAATCCGGCGGGTTGTGGAGAATGTTGTCCTTGAATATGGAGACAATGCTACTAGCACTTATACACGCACTTTATAGGGCGAGTTGCCTCATAAAAAGGTGTTATATTGTAGGTTCACCACTGGCCGAGTGAATTCGATGTGGTGTGCACACTTTGCAAACGTAGACGACGTCGACAAAAGTCGCCCACTTAACCGTTCCAATAGTCACGTTGCTGCGTTATGTGTGCATTCAGTAAAAATCTGCCAAATCTGAGGTTCGCTGTTTGGCTGGTCAGAACAGTGCAAAAAGTCTAAACGCACCACCCCTGGACTCGGTCACTGTCGTTCTTTGTAAATTTGAAGGGTGTGTAGGTTGGGGTTGCTAGGGAGGGAGGGAGGGGTGGGGGTATTTGATGCAAAACGCACCCGTAAGTAAAACGGCATTTTAGCCACCCCTGCAAGCACCGAGTTAACCCCGAAATTCAACAAAAAATTTGGAAATATTGTTTCTGCACGTTTAATGCTGAGACGGCGTATGCCACCATTGCGTCCTCTGTATCTTTGGATATTATTCTACATTATATCAATATCATATTTCACGATAATAAACAGACAAAGGAACACAAACTTGTTGTTTAGAGCGTTATATGATTATTTTTCTTGCTTTGATTTTAGCGGGTTTTTGTTTCTCCCCCACCCCCGGTTACAGGCCTGACAATTTTACAGAAAAAACAGCTCAAAGTAAATTTTGAATATTATTTTTCTAGCTCGGGATAGGTGGATAAAGAAATTAAAAGAAAGCATTCCTTTCAGTTAGTCCTTGCATATAATCCAAGAAAAACAGTATCCCCTCTCCCCGACCGTTCTCATTATTTAATTGAAAACAAAATTGCAATGAAAACGAATACGTTCGACGGCGACTGGTGTCGGAGTAGGTGCGCGATAACTTTTGCACCATTTTGACCGTCTTTGTACACAGTGAACCTCAGATATGGGAGTATTTTTACGGGCGCATCCAGTGTACCTGTGCACACCACAATCATCGCAGCAAATTACAGTGACACCATTGTAAATATGCCTCTTCAATATCTTTGTTGGTGGAGGGGTCGTAGGTTCAGAACTTCATTGAAGTGCTCTGCCCACCGGGCATCTTGGTCTGATTCTGTTGTTAGAAGATGTCCCTGCTTGTCTGTAATTAGAGTGACTGGTGTTATATTGCTCTGTACTTCCCACAATTTGTCTTAGTGATCGTTGTACACACATACCCTGTTCTCCTTTACTTGCTTTGTGCAAGCAAGTACAGTTAAAGTGTGTAACGTCGTGTCCCATACTGATATTGTAAGTTGGGGCATTTCCTACTGGACTTATTATGCTAAAAAAACAAAGTACTGGGAAAATTTAACCCTAGAAAATAAAGCATACTTGAGGTTTGAACGTCAGAATTTCCTCAGCCGCTAGTTCCATAAACACACATAGCGGGTAATCTGGCGGGTTATGGAGACAATGCTACTAGCACTTCTGCACGCGCTGTACATGGCGACTTTCCTCATAAAAAAAGGTGTTATTGTAGGTTCACCACTGGCCGAGTGCATTCGATGTGGTGTGCACACTTTGCGTACGTAGACGATGTCGACAAAAGTCGCCCACTTAACCGTTCCAAAAGTCACGTTGCTGCGTTCTGTGTGCACTCAGTAAAAATCTGCCTTATCTGAGGTTCGCTGCCTGGCTGGTCCGAACAGTGCAAACAAATCTAAACGCACCCCTGGACTCGCTCTCGCTCGTTCACCGTCGTACGTTAGGTATATCGTTTTCATTGCAATTTAAAGGCACTGAACACGTTTGAAAATTTGACCATATGCATAAAATAACAAGCCTGTGAAAATTTGGGCTCAATTGGTCATCGAAGTTGCAAGAAAATGATGAAAGAAAAAAACACCCTTGTTGTACAAATTTTTTTTGCTTTCAGATATAGGAATAAAAACTTCTTGCAAGAAGTTGTTATTGTTTTAGTGAGAAATTACCTCTTTTTCAAAAACTACGTTACTTCAGAGGGAGTCGTTTCCCACAATGTTTATACTATCAACAGCTCTCTGTTGCTCGTTACCAAGTCAGTTGTCATGTGAAATTTGTTTACAATAAGTGTGACCTTGTGCATTCTTTGGGTATTCTGGCAGGCATAATATTCTACACAGGTCCTTTGGGAAAGTTGACATTTTGTGTCATGATTTCCACATAAATCCAAGAATTATGAAAGTAAAAGCTGGACAAGTTTTGAGATGTGCCCCCTTTCATCATATCAAAAGTTGATAGGAATTAGACAGTGCAATCTCCATAAAATATAAGATTTTATGTTTTATTCCATTAGTCTGTGTACAAATCGTGCCTGCAGGAAGTCCAGGCTCTGTGGCTCTTTTGTAAACATGTGATGTCACAGGTCACATCGTCTATATTTTGAGTAATTACCAAACGTGTACAGTGCCTTTAAGTTCTTTGTAAATTTGAAGGATGTGTAGGTCGGGGTTGCTAGGGAGGGGTGAGGGGTATCCGTAAATAAAACGGCATTTTAGCCACTCCCTGCAAGCACCAAATTTAACCCCGAAATTCAAAAACAATTCTGGAAATAAGTGAATATCCCCTCATATTATGTTAATCAGGCCATTTTTAAGGTCGCATCCTGTGTACGTGTGTGCAAGCACACGCATCGCAGCAAATGACACCATTGTAAATATGCCTCTTCAATATCTGTTGGTGGAGGGGTCGGTTCGGAACTTCATTGAAGTGCACTGCCCACCGAGCATCTTGTTCTGATTCTGTTGTTAGAAGGTGTACCTGCTTGTCTGTATATTGGAGTGTCACTGTTGTTTGCTCTGTACCTCCAACAAATTGACTTGGTGAACTTGCATTGTGCAACTACAGTTACAGTGTGTGTAACGTCGTTTCCCATACTGATCCTGTAAATTGGGGCATTTCCTACTGGAATCAGTATGCTCAAAAAACAAAGTACTGGAAAATTTAACCTAGAAAATGAAGCATACTCGAGGTTGAACGTCAAAATTTCCTCAAACGCTAGTCCTCGAATATGAAGACATTGCTACTAGCACTTGTGTACGCACTGTATATGGCGACTTATACACGCGCTTTATAGGGCGAGTTGCCTCATAAAAAGGTGTTATATTGTAGGTTCGCCACTGGCCGAGTGAATTCGATGTGGTGTGCACACTTTGCAAACGTAGACGATGTCGACTAAAGTCGCCCACTTAACCATTCCAATAGTCACGTTGCTGCGTTATGTGTGCACTCAGTAAAAATCTGCCATATCGAAGGTTCGCTGTTTGGCTGGTCCGAACGGTGCAAAAGTCTAAACGCACCCCCTGGAACTCGCTCGGTCACCGTCGTACGTTATTCGTTTCATTGCATTTTGTTCTTAGTAAGTTTGAAGGGTGGGTACAAGGATGGTCAGAACGGTGCAAAAATCTTCACGCACCCTGGGCATGCTCGGTCACCGTCGTACTCGTACGATCGAATATGTACATCGTTTTCATTGCAATTTTCTTTGTAAATTTCAAGGGTTGTTGTGCAGGTTGGGGTCGCTAAGGGAGGGGGGGGGGACATTTTGATGCAAAGCGCACCAGTAAATAAAACGGCATTTTAGCGAGTGTGTATATATCGTTTTCATTGCAATTTTCTTTGTAAATTTCAAGGGTTGTCGTGCAGGTTGGGGTCGCTAAGGGAGGGGGGACATTTGTTGCAAATCGCACCAGTAAATAAAACGGCAATTTTAGCCATCCCTGATCCCTCCATGCACGCACCATAGACCCCGAAATTCAACAACATTATTCTGGAAATAAGTGAATATCCCCTCAGAAGTTCCCCCGATCCTCCTTCTCATATTCAATAATTGAAAATAAAATTGCAAAGAAAACGAATACGTTCGACGGTGCTGGGTGAGTAGGTAGGTGCGCGATGACTTTTGCACCGTCTAGACCGTCTCTGTACACAGTGAACCTCAAATATGGCAGTATTTTTACGGGCGCATCCAGTGTACAATCATGTGTGCACACACATCGCAGCAAATGACACCATTGTAATCGGTTCACTCAAACGGTGGGCAACTGTAGTCGACTACGTCTACGTTTGCCATTGTGTGCACACCACATGCGATTTACTCGGCCCGTGGTGAACCTACGATATGACGCGTTTTTATGAAGCAACTCGCCCTATACAGCGCGTGCTTAAGTGCTAATAGAAATGTCTCCATATTCGAGGACAACATTCTTTTTGCCCGCGAGATAAGTCGCTATGTGTGTTTATGGAACTAGTAGTTGAGGAAATTTTGACGTTGAACCTCAAGTCTGCTTTATTTTCTAGGGCTACATTTTTTTATCATTGCTGAGCGTTGGCAAACTGAACTAGAAAATGTCTCAATTTTTAGGATTTTAAACTGCACATGCAAATGCATCACTACGGGACACTGCAATCGCCGGTCAGTCTCAAAAATACGCTGTTGTCTTGAATACAATATTTTGAGGTTTTGCAGCATGTTTTGTGCTTTCGAAAAAAGCCTATTATGGATGGTGTTTAGAAAGTTTAAGCATGGGACTAGTGTGTTTTACCGAGTGGGCTAGGACTATTTCAAAGACTTCGTGGCACAGGGGAGCTATGTACTGGCAGAGGAAGGCCGTGTGGCTTCCCTCTTCACTATCGCTTGCAAGTGTTGCAAAAAATCTGATGAAAATTGATCGTATCACCAAGGTTGCCAGCAAGATAATAGGTTTTGAATGAAACTCATGCATGAAATCGTAAACAACCAGAATAATGCTAAATTACAAGTAATAACCCAGGACCTACTCATTCCCTTCACTCTTTCATTCACATTCTCCCATCATGAAAGTACCGTTCTCTTTCTACTCGTACAAACCGGTTCAGACTATCTTTTTAACCCGGTGCTATCCATCTTTTTAACTCACTTTTTATAAGGTAACTTAGTTTTGTTCAAACTATCAGTGATGGTAAGTTTGAAAAAAAGACCTGGGCCAAATGTCATTGCTTTTCCTTTCCCTGTGACCTGTCACCACGAAACCCGGACAAAGCAGCCAAAACTAAAATTGAGTTTATGTTATTTTTATATTGTCCTATAATTCAGCTTTCCAATGGTATATAGATTGTATTGTTTATCCCTCCTAGAACCCCATGAGAGGGGATTTGGACCCGAGCATTGCCCGACCAAAAAAATAAAAAATATTAAGAGAAAACCAGTTGTGTGTGAACAGAAAGAAAACTCCAACAACAAATAGTACACGCATCAACGCACTCCGCACGGTAATTTCAAATCACCATGACAACCACCACGTTTCTATTGTTGGATTCACTTGAAATTTGGCACACATAAAGAACCAATCAAGAAAAATATTTACAGGAGGTTTGAACAATTGTTACTGGACTTTGCAAAAGTTATGGCAGTTAACCTTTGATTGAAAAATGGGTACACTTGTACAAGTGGACTTGCTAGTTATACAATACATGCACATGTATTAAAACTGATCGTCCATTGTGCTTACATCCTCATGTCCGAACGGTAGTTCTGTGGCATTTTGATCACATACAAAGTTTAAACAGTCTTTTGAATGAATAATAAACACGTTATTCATATTTCAAATAATAAATGAATAAGAAAATTGTGGAGAAAACAATACCAGTTTTCAGAAAAGTGATAGCACATCAGCTAGCACTACAGCATGTCAAAAGGTCGGCGAAAATTGGAAAATTAAAACTATTAAATGTCCCCCGGCAAATCGGTCTCATTTCGTGGCATTTCTGTCGTAAAATATCACAATTTTGTTTTAGCAACACAAATAATGTAATACTTCAGAAAATATGGGTACAAACTGGTTTTTTTTTTAATGTTATATGGATTTTGTATTTTGGAATAATTATAAACTCTTTGGTACTAAAATATTAAGTCCAAACACAAAACACAACACTTTCACTGTATTGAACTCTGCTCGGTCCTCCTTGCGTTCGGACCGGATCGGCCCTGCCACCTGTTGGCCAATCGAACTCCGCCTGTGTCTTTGAATAGTATTTTAATACTAACAACTGTTCAACTGACAAGATTTTATGTTGTTGATGTTGAGATGAATGCTTTACCGGAGCTACCAGCTGAGGAGTGCATAGCACTTCTGCAGTACTGACATTTCACCAGAATAAAAAGTCAGGAATATATAAACACCGTGGGTGGTAAACTGCTTTATATTCAATAATATAGTTTCTTTCTGTTTCAACATTTTTTTAGAATTTTTTTTTAGAATTTCAATGAAAATTTCGAAGGGGAAAAAAGGGGGGAACAGGAAGAAAAAGTCGGTCGCGATGCAAATGACGGTCGATCGGACGAGGACAAACAAACAATTCTGTTTTGCCTATTAACACCATAGACATTAAAAAACAAACCACGTATATACCAATATTGGATGCACCGCCCTCGTTCAAACCACAACCTTCTCCGCCGCGACGAGACCTTTCCTCGTTTGGACAGACGGGCTGGGAACAATTATTTTGAAAGCGGCGCTGCGAAGCGTCCAATAAATATCCATATTGGACTCCAATATTAAATTCTTTAGCGTCGCGGTAAACATGGCAACATAAATGGAGACACGTGACCTGTGTTCCACCAATCAAATTACAAGGATGTGTCCATGGTGTATATACAGGTATTTATTATTAATCATTGCATTTGAAATCCGTTGAAATAACAAACATGAGCAGTTTGTTGGTTATTACAAAGATTTTACATCTAGTTACTATTATTTAAATATACATTTTTAATACAATTATACATTTTGGCCAGCAATAACATTTCCCCGATGCTAATAATTTAAATATTTTCATTTGAAATACACGTTTAAGTTTAATTGCTTTTTCTAATTATTAGTTATCTGGAAACAACTTGTTTATAAAGTGGAATAGGCATCCTGTGTACTTGCTACAATTACTACAAGGCATTGTGGGCTGTGAGCAATAGGCTCAGAACAAAAAAAATCTTCTTTTTTATGAGAGATCGCCTTACATCACAAGGCCGAACTGCCACTTCAAAGTGAGGGCTACACTTAACCGATTTGGGCTATCGACTCAAATCAACTGTCACCAGGGGCACGTTGTCACCTACGGGGCTGAAACAGGGTCTACCCCCTTCACAGTCCGTATAGGTTGTATAGGCATATGTATCATCCACTAGGAGCCTGGCTGGTAGAGCTGACTGATACCTTCCCAACTTGTTACGAAGCATTTATGGTTAAGTGCCTTACTCAAGGGCACAACAAATGTCATGACCGGGATAGAATCCCGGTCATGACACTTACTCTGCTGCTGACAACACCAGAGCTTGGGTCCGGTGAACTAGAACGCTCGGCCACGACACGCCACAATACAATTATCAATGTGAACAAAATACACTTAGGGCGCTGCTTTTTATGTTTGCTTTTTGATATCAACCAAATTTGTTCTGGTCTTTTTCAAATACATTCCACTGTGTTCTAAACTGAACCGAAGTCACAAGCTAGAATGACCTATACGCTTTCCTGCTTGCACATTCTTCCAAAAGCAATTTTCCAAATACCTTATTTTGTTCCTCGATACTAACCCTTCGGAATGCGTCCTATCATACAAATTTTGCTGCTATACAACCGTACCACAAGCAAATATAATTCCTGTTTCCATAACGACATATAAAACCATCGAATTATCAAAGTCAGCAAAAAAATCCAAGATACAAATATTGGTCATGGTAAAGACAGAGCCAATAGCGTTCGTGATAAAATGATAAGACATTCATCTCTGTCACCGTGTGCTTGTTCTGTTGTTATACCCCGCACTTGACCAATAATCAATCAATCAATGTAACATTTATTTCAATGCTGTCATTCATTACAATAATGCACATTTATGTTGAAATTAATACATTAACATGAGATATGAAATATGTTTTGTATGAATGATTCAATAGTAATCGGCAAATAAATGACAACATTCAGGTGTAAGGTTAAGCAAAAGGCTTTTGTTCCCTAACCTATGGACAGACAAACATACAACCAAGGAATCGTAACAGGACAAAGGACAAAGTTACACCAAAGTTTATGAATAGGAGTCAATGAACTGAGCTCTTTATCTTTAGTCTTAGGTTTTTGTTTTTTAAATAGGGGTATTTCACCTTACCTCGAAACTCCCGTACCAGATGAGCTGACATTAGAGAGGTTTAGCTGCTCGTCACGTGAACGTGAACTTGAACGTGAACGCGAAAAGTGTGTGCTGTTGGTAGATGACGTCATCACTTTTTACCCATTCCAGCTCGCGTACCCGTCGATACGTCCGTGTAGTCGACCGGTACGCGAGCTGAAATGGGTAAAAAATGATGACGTCATCTACCAACAGCACACACTTTTCGCGTTCACGTTCATGATTACCGTATGGCGAGCCAAAGTGCCATTTATTAGAATTAGCAACGTCTTTAAAATGTTTTAATGCCATCGACGATGTCTTCAATGTATTTAAAAATATATTTAAATGATTAAGAGATATATCTAAATCATTTAGAGATATCTTTAAATTCGAGACATCTCTAAATAATTTAAAGATCTTTCAACTTATTGACACAAAATGATGATCCGCGTGTCACTTTGACACCAGGATGTTAATTGGAGTAGTTAATAATGGATTGATGAAAACAGCTTTCCGTTATAGTTTCACAAAACGAATTTATTCGGAATCTGAAAAAATGTAGAGAAGAGAGCAGATTCAATTACGATGTTACTTCTCTTGCATTTAGAAAGTGAATGTGGAAGATATAATTCATATAATTGGACTCATAACTAAAATAATCAGACAATTCGAACATAAATTATTAAAGGAAATAATTTAATAAAATTTTTAATTTGCTGTACAAGAGGAGATAACTACGGGAACGCACTATTAAAAACTGATTTGAACAATGGCGTTCCCGCCAAAAGAGTTTCAATGGCTGCTATCTTGCTGCCACACCTTAGACTATTATTTACGAAAATACACATTAGGTCTAAATAACTTTATTAATCAAAGGATATTAATGTGACCATTAAGATGTTGTTAAGTCACTGTATTAAATAGGCACGGGGAAACTGGCTTTGAAGTTCTCTCTTGAATCCGGTTCTTTATTGAATCTGTAAAATTGGTGAACAAGATGTTGATGAAGGTTCGGCCAATTTCAGAATGACGGTAAACTCAGGTTAAACAATAGGAATAACAAATGTATAAATGGAAAATGAATCAAGCTTAAGTAACAATAAAACTCCCGGTCGCCACCTTGGCGAACCGCATATCTCATGTAAACCGTAAGGAAATTGATTATGGAAATACACTAAATAATACAAATATATGTTGACCTAAAGAAACACTAGAACTCACATACATTCCTTTGATACTTAGGTAAGAGTTAAAAGATTTAAGAAATGATGCAAAGAGATATATAAAACAGACAAGATTCATACCTGTAAAATTGGTGAACAAGATGTTGATGAAGGTTCGGCAAATTTCAGAATGACGCCCAGATTATTGAACGGCGGGAAATACAAATTAGAACGTAGGGGGCGTTTCGTAAATTTAAATGATAAAGAGATATTTACAACAACAAAAGGTTTGACATGAATATGCAAAGTAGGAATATACCAACATTAAACGGGGGTGTTCTTCATGTACACCTGGGCCGTGACATTAATAAACAGACTAAATAAAATGATGTGAATAAAATGGTGTTATATGTACCTGAAAAAAATGTAAAGAAGAGAGCAGAGTCAATTATGATGTTACTTCTCTTGCATTTAGAAAGTGAATGTGAAAGTGATGGGGGCTTGGGAGGGCGCAAGTGTTTACATGTTTTATTTGCATAATAAAACATTGCATAGTGAAAGGCAATCGGCGGATGGATATTAATGCAGTAAGTAATAATCGTGTATATAAATGAAAGAAAATAGTACTTAAAGAAAAAATTAGTAAGCTCTGTGGCGGATATCTTTATAACCGTCACACTTATTTAGAAAAATAATTTGTCTTTCTAACGATTAAGATCTCTAAATATTTAGAGATATCTCTAAATATTTGGAGATATCGCTTAATATTGAGAGATATCTCTAAATACTTTAGAGATATCTTTAAATTGTTTTAAATACGTTGCTTATACTACTAAATGTTACTTCTGCTCGCCATAATACAGCGGGGTTAGTCATAACAGCATGTATGTTCAATGTTTACGTCTAATCAATAAGACTGTTCGTGATAACAAGACTTTTCTTTTGGAGAGGATACGATGCTGTAAAAGGTCAATTGCGCCAATGGATACCGTGATGTAAATCCGTAGATAAAAAGAGTTGGTTGACAAAGTTTCATCAACTGAAATGACAGTAAAAATACTCATGTCTTCGTGTCAAACGTTATGCTGGATTCGGCAGTGGCTACGACCGGAAAACCGGAAAGCTGAAGTCGTCAACGATGCCGTAGCCGTAGCTAAAGTCTCTTGATTCGGACGTGGCTTCGGTTTACTGTTCATTATCGTAGTGAATAGCTCCCTCGGCGGCCTTAGGTGGTTCAATCACGAGTACCGTCTTGCATCAAGACTAGATATATATGTTTACTGCTCGATAAGGGTCAGCAGGGCATATTCGTTTGAAACAATCGTAAAGATCGGTAGTAAAAGATTTGGTTCCGATACCTCTACGTGGGTTCTATAGCTCACACACAACGGTGTCATATTGCACTTGATTGGTTGGGACCTGGATATGGGCGTGTCTTTCCTGTCGACGTTTCGTGAGTGCGATCACAAAGGTCAGCAGGAACGCCACCAGGAACATAGCGCCCCCTGTCAGGAATGGGACCACGTAGTTACCCGTAGCATCGTAAAGTCTCCCTGCAAAATAATTGAAATAAAATTTGGTTTGTTAAACGTTTGATGATGCTCGAAAGCAACGGTTTGGCATTGGCTTCGGCTTTGACTATCACTCTGGCTGTGGCTACGTCACAGCGTCTGATATGACAACGATGACAAAGACACACAATTATTCTCTGATCGAGTGAAGGACGTTCAACAGTTGTCAATCTGGGATAAATACCACGCAGCAGTTATTCCATTGACCCCATTCACATGACGTCATCGACACAATAATATTGACTGCGCCATTTTGGGAGTCCCTGCCCTGAGTGCGTTACACAGTTAAGTCCGCTTTTTAGGCTACGTGACATTTACACGCTCCCCGTACGCGCAATTTGACTCCCAACATTGTTGTGGAGCCCCTTTCTACAGTTTTGGAAGCCCGCTATAGGGCCTTTTTGTTTAGCCTTATCATTGAACTGGCGCAGATATAGCCCAGGGCGTTTGTCTCATCTCACCACTCATGAATTCATTTCTTATGTTCACTGATTTTCCAAGGTAAGAAACATTTCTAACAATTAGTTTGAACCAGAATTTAGTTTCCAACATGAGATTTATTTCTGTCCTCTGTTAGACTTGATTTCAAGTCTGAGCTTGCGGTTATTTCTCTGCATCAGCCACGCAGAATTCCCCGCAGATTTGCTATCACGCGCTCTAACTCGCAATCTCAGACTTGACCCTCTTGTGTATACGGGATATTCATTTATTCACTACTGACATTTACATAACAACACTATGCCAGAGAGATGACCAATCAGGAGACCACAAAACTCCCGTTGGCTGCGTCCATTCCAAATAGAATGAAATCGCTTCAGCATTTTCTGTAAAATCGAGCCATTGCTTTTATTTTATAGTGCTTTTTACGTACAGTATATACGCTATAATTTATACATAAAATAACACAAGATTTAATCTCAAAATGTTGAAAAATAAACTTGACAAACAACCTGATCCTTACTAGACGAAAAATTATGATACCTTTGATTTGAATGGTATCGTCCAAAGATTTTCCCAACATTTTTTACGTATTTTGAATAAAATAACTAGAATCACTTTGTTTTTTTGTGTTTCCAAACTGTAAGTTGAATCACCGAGCAGAGCAGATTAGTTACACGTGCATCAATGTTGTATTTCCTACTATTATCCCGTGGTATAAACGGTTAAGTTTGAATGTGCATTTTATTAAGGGCCTCGGAGATTCTGACCAATCAGAGTGTTCCGTCCACTTTTGGACTAATTCGCCATAGGGTGTGTACAAACCGACGAACAATGTTCCCAAGTCTGTGGTCGTAGGTTCAAGACGGAGGTTTATCCACAAGAGGGCGCTGTTTCAGCCAATAATGTGTCGGCTATCAGGACGACTAATAACCACGATCACAGACTTGGAACCAAGTCTAGTCCTCTGTCAGTGTAGTTTCTTTTCAAGTGAAACATAACATCATTGAGCGTGGCAATAGCCACGTGTGACGTAGAGCAAGTAAAGTAGTCAGCGCTGCACATTGATCTCTATCCAAGCTCAATTAATGGCGCTGCAGCTAATAATAGACTGTGCAAGTCTCGCGTGTGTTCGAACAATTGGACTCATTAAAGCGCGTGAGTTTGTTTCCTTCACGCGTTAAAGCATAGTACGTGGGACCAAAGTGTTCCAAAAAATGTTCGAATACGCGCGAGACTTGCACGGTCTATAATGTTTAATTACGCGCGAGACTTGCACGGTAGACCTTTGTCATTGTACGGCCATCTTGATTTTTCTCCAATCCAAATCATTGTAACCAAACCAAGGCTGGAAGAAACAAAACCCAGTCTGGTTCCTTTTCTGTGCAATGAATTTTAGCATTCGTTACTGCTATTGGATACAGGGAACAAGACCAAAATGGTGGGTTCAGCAAAAGGACGCTCAAGTTAACTATCGACATTATCCCTTAAACAAAAATTGAAAAAAAAAATTTACCTGCAACTACTGACCCGATTCCGTTGAATATAAACGCTGTTGCCCAAATCAGACTTAGCCCTACCGGCACATGGGAGGATTCCACCAACTTTCTCATACTAGCAAGAAACAGAGGGCTGGTGATTCCTGTCATCGCTCCACAAATCACCACGTATCCAACCAGGAAGATATAACTATTAGATACTGGGTTCAATGCAGTTGTAATTGCACTCACAAGTAAACAAAGCGGGTGGAGTTTGAAGCAACTGATGTAGTTCCTGTCGACAAACCAACCGTGTCCCACTCTGGTCACCATGGAAGCAATTGCATAAACAACAAGCAGCATGCTGCTGTGGTAATCGGACCACCCCGCGTCCTTGGCACGTGCTGGTAGATGAGATACGTTGATAAAGAAACCCATTGAGAAGGCACAGCAAGCTAGTAATAACAATACAGCTTGGATGTTGGTGAAGACGTATAAGAATCTCAGAGATGGTGGGAGGATGCTGTCTTTAGTATCGCCCCGGTGATGAGACGCCTTAACATCCCTGTTTGCTTGGATGGTTTTTATCTTAATCGCTCTAGTCTTAAAAGGACGAAAGAGGGCGCATGCACCTACACAATTGAACTGTAGTGCTCCAGTGACGAACATTGCACCTCTCCAACCGTAATTATCAATCAGGAGGCGGAACAGAGGTGGAAAGAGCATTTGTCCTACGCAGACACCCAATAAAGATATGCCATTTGCGAGTGCATATCTTTTGTTGAAGTAATGCGTAAGTACAACAGATCCCGGTGTCAACATCATAACAACGCCAAAACCTGGACACCAGGAAGAATAAAGATATATCAAATCATCTGAAATAAACTCACCATGCAACCAATCATTGATTTATCTTTAGCAAATTCGGTGGAAACGTTTGAGTGAAAACAAAGAATTTTAAACGGGTTATGTTTTGTCAAGTTGTTCATGTACGTTCAAATTGGACGCTCGACGGCTGCGATTGAAATAAGAGTGTGGACTCTTTAGAACCCTCCCGGGCAACATTTTAATTTAGGTCTGTGGCCGATCCACTGTACGCGCGCCCGCTCAAGTGGTAACCTGCAAAAGAGGCATCAAGTCCAGCAGAGCAATTGGTTCCCTCTTTTTCTATTTTGATCTTTTTGGAATCGCGGCAAAACACTTGCATTTTGACACGCGCGTACTAAGCGTCCCGTAAGCGCCATACAAGCGCTCGAAAGTCTTTAAACAAGCGTGCACGCAAAGTAGTCATTTTTGGGAGCCAATCAGCGTTGTTTTTCAGTACATCCCTACCGGAGCTGCGTTCCACTTGCGCAAACGGATCGCAAACGTTTGCGATCGTTTGATCGATTGGTTGCGCACTTCGTGATGTCAATATGGCGGCGCTCTGCAATGAAGATGGCGACACCGTATTTATTTAATTTTTATAACTTGATTGTTGCTGTGTTGTAGATATATTTTAGGTCTCGCTTGTTCATCGCGACATCAAATAATTAAGTTATTATTTCAACTCCACCTGACTGCGTTATTAATAACTGAAACACATTATAATTATTTTCGTGACAAGAATCTTGTTGTCCGCCATTTTGAAAACCACCCGCCAACAGTTCAGAAATACGTTCGCCTAGGGTTGCTACGGTCGCCAACGTTGGCGGCGCACAACTCGTTCCACTCGAAATTGCTTGGCAAACGTGCGCAAACGTTGCCAAAAGTGGAACGCACCCCAGGGGTTAGTGACGAGAGATATCGATACGGCACGCTGCCCATGGTATCGAGGCTCTGCTGCCCATGATAGCGAGGCTACCTCCTGTGAATGTGTAGCTGTCTCATCAGTAGACTTGTGGACAAGTCGTTAAATGTCTGTCGCTGGGAGAGCGAAACGGCTCTCTCGCAACTATCTCGCGAGACTGTTGCTCTGTGCGAAATTACTGCTCTCAAGTAACTACGGTCCAATTTAAGGACTTGTACAATCCCATATGTGTACGATTCATCTAGCATGTCTGTACCTAGTACACAGCCTCGCTACCATGGGCAGCGCTCCGTTAAACCCCTGGGAGGGAAACACTGAAAATCAACGCTGATTGGCTAACCAAAAGTGACCGATTTGCGTGCACGCTTGTTAATAAACATTCGAGCGCTTATAGGGCGCTTGTCGGGCGCTTAGTACGCGCGTAAAAATGCACGTAGAACGCGTGTAAAAATGCAAGTATTTCGACGAAATACATTTCAAATAAATCATGTTTTTATATGGTCTCCCTAAACTGCATACAGTTAGACGTATCACAAGATCGAAAAAGAATGGGAGGGGCCAGTTGCTCTATGACTTGATGCGTATTTTGACAGCGCGCTCTGCGTAGTCTCTAACACAGAATGGATCAACCACAGGACTAATTAAAATATCCCTTATATTCTGATACTTTGAAGTCACACTTCCAGCAGCCTCGCTACCATGGGCAGCGCGCCGTATCGATACACTGAAAATCAACGCTGATTGGCTCCCAAAACAGACTAAATGACCATATAGACCTTATGCACATGATGTCATTTCAGTAGGGCGCCCTCGCTGAGAGGTCAAAAGGCGCTTGTTCATTGGCCAATCTTGTGCGCCGCGCGTACAAATATGTGCGTTTCGATTGTTTCGTCATCGTTTTACCTCTAAGATGGCGGCTGGATGACGTCAATGCATAAGGTCTATACCGGCTTCCCAAGCCGCTTATCGACACGGTAGAAGTACCACAGAACAAGTTTTCACTTTGAAGATCCTAGCAGAAAAGGCCATCACAGCTGATAGCTACGAACTTCACCTTTTGCTTCTTGACATGTCAAAGGCATTTGACTCCGTGAAGAGAGTAGTTCTTTTTGAAGAACTTAAAGAAATGTTGGAGCAGGATGAACTACATCTTTTGGCAATCATAATCAGAGAAGTCCGCTTACAAGTTAGAGTGGGTACAGTCTTAGGTAAGCCCTTCAAAACCAACATTGGCGTACCTCAAGGAGACTGCCTGAGTCCCATTCTCTTCACAATCTACCTTGCGAAAGCACTGAGACAACTAAATGTACAAACACCAGCGGCACCACTGAATCTCCAAGATCATAACTACTCTGCCAATCTACTGCAGTCTCAGTCCCAACCCCTACCTGCGGAACTCGAAAACCACAACAATGCCATTTGTCCACCATCATACTTTGAGATTGGGCTGCAATATGCTGATGACATCACATGGGCAAGTAACAATACTCACCCACTTAGGGAAATAGAACGGAGGGCACCCGAGGTTCTTAAAGAGCGAAACCTCAAGGTAAACAACGCTAAGACAGAAAAACATCACATCAGCAGAAACGGAATTAACACCAGCTGGAAAAAGTGTAAATACTTAGGCTCCCTACCGGACACTGAGGAGGACATCACTAGAAGGAAAGTACTTTCGATGGTATCCTTCAACAAATTTCGAAGTGTTTTCAACAGCAAGTCGATCTCCCATGCAACGAAACTCAAAACATTCCGAGCATTCATAGCATCCATATTTTTATACAACAGTGAATTATGGACACTAACCAAGTCACTAGAACAGAAAATAGACGCCTTTCACAGGAGGCTCCTGCGTTCAATCCTCGGCCTTCAGTGGCCCAAAAAGGTGTCAAACAAAGTGCTCTATGAAAAAACCAACGAGAAACCTTGGAGTGTCATAATCGCCAAAAGACGCCTGAGATGGACAGGCCATCTCCTGAGACTACCTGATGAAACACCAGCCAAGCAAGCGCTTATGGAGTGTTTACGTCATCACAAGCTGCCAAGGGGCGGTCAAAGAACAACATGGCTGAAAAGAATAAATGAAGACCTGAAAGCCACGGACCTGAACATCAAGAACCGACATACCTGGCACTTGGCAGCTGATAGAGAACAGTGGAGGATACTTACAGAGTGCGCAATGTCAGACGCACTTGACAAAAGCGCCTAGATGAGATGAGGGCGCTTGTCGGGCGCTTAGTACGCGCGTAAAAATGCACGTAGAACGCGTGTATAAATGCAAGTATTTCGACGCAATACATTTCAAATAAATCCTGTTTTTATATGGTCTCCCTAAACTGCATACGATAACGACGCAAAGAGAACGCATTCCATTGGTTGAATGAGCATGTGCGTATTCTGCGTGGAGCAATTCGACCAATAGAATGCGTTTTCTTTGCGTCGTGATTGTTATCGTTTTCGTTATCGCTGCAGTGGGACCGGGCCGACGTATCACAAGATCGAAAAAGAATGGGAGGGGCCAGTTGCTCTATGACTTGATGCGTATTTTGACAGCGCGCTCTGCGTAGTCTCTAACACAGAATGGATCAACCACAGGACTAATTAAAATATCCCTTATATTCTGATACTTTGAAGTCACACTTCCAGGGGTTACAATCGAGCAAGGCATTCTGGGAAAGAAAAAAACAAAATGGCGCGGCGAGATCGTACACCACTGGGAACGAGGTTTCGTAGTACATTATTACGGTTGGCGTGGCGGCCAATGAGACTGTTAGAGGGCGCGTCCATTTTATCTGAGGGTGGTAATATTTTCAAATACTGTGAGTACACTGCATTTTTAGAGTGAGAGTATTTGTAAATGGGTTTCGTGCTGTTAACTGCTTCGGTAATTTATTGGTTTGATCAATAGTTACGAATCACCCGACCCGCAACTGAAGAGTGTCCGAAATTGAGGCACGAAAACATGTTATTGCTAAGAACAGGATCTGAAAAATATCCTCGCGGTCTCACTCACAATTATAGTGACGCAATCGTCAAAATGGCTCCTTTGGTCACCCTTAATATATTCGCCTACCACCTTCCCCTGTCACAATGACAAACTCTGCAAATGTAATACATAGATACGGACCCTACCCATAAAACTTGTAAAATTTATTTTGCCAACTTATGGTGTTCAAGTCAACAGTCATAAAGTGTCGCTGAATCGGACAGCGCCATCATTTATTTACCATTTCTTTTCAACAGGTCTTAGCGTTGTTGAGATATTGCCGAAAATCTGGAGCGATTATGTCCATGCAGGAAGAATAATCTGCAATTATTGGAATACACAATCTGAGAAACGTTACTGTCAGTAACGCTTCTCAGATTCAAATATTGGGGGATAAAAAGTGATTTTTTGTTCCATAACGCAGTAATTCGACATGTGCAGTTTCTCAAAATGCATTATACTATCCAAAGCTGCTGTACTTCTTACCAAGTAAGTGTTTATTGCCATTCATTTTAAGAGTCATTATCAAACGTATACAGACCCTTTAAGTTGGAAACAAGTCAAGAAGTCAAGCCCTTTGAAGTGGGACCACGCCCATGATGGATCATGAATAGAAGGCGTGTTGAACTTTACTTACCACACAAGGCGTTACAAATATACAAATGCCAAATGTCCTTGGAGAGCGAGCCGAGTATAGTAGCCGACCCGTTGATTAGAGCTCCAGTCACAGCGACTCGTCTGAGGCCAAGACGAGACGCAACAACACCAATGACAACACCTGGCATGTACAAGAAAATAAGGAATATTTGAAACAGAAATGGGCCTGTCGTTTAGAATGCTTGTTATACAAAGAGTTACCAGACTGTAAATCGTCCATTAACTGTGTTTAGTTATATTTATTTGAATGAGGGAATGTGACTGATCTACGCCAATTGACATTCTCTATAGTTGTGTTCCTTTAAAACGAGGTTTCTATGGATATCATCAACTAATACGACAGGAGCGTCTTGAAACCAAGACTACAATACAACAAACAATGCGGGAAAATGGATGTATATTGATCAATGCAAGTCGGCTATGTCCACGAGCTTTGTATCCCATAACCGCCCCCCCCCCCCAGATCTGATCATCTGATCTACTATCACTAGAACCAGATTGAAAACAAAACTTTGTCAAGTTGTTATCAAAAGTTATTACAAGGTTCACATTTAAAGGCACTGAACACGTTTGGAAATTGTCAAAGACCAGTGTTCTCACTTGGTGTAACCCAACATATGCATAATCTGGCGGGTTATGGAGAATGTTGTCCTCGAATATGGAGACATTGCTACTTGCAATGCACGCGCTGTATATGGCGACTTGCCTCATAAAAAGGTGTTATATTGTAGGTTCACCACTGGCCGAGTGAATTCGATGTGGTATGCACACTTTGCAAACGTAGACGATGTCGACAAAAGTCGCCCACTTAACCGTTCCAAAAGTCACGTTGCTGCGTTGTGTGTGCACTCAGTAAAAATCTGCCATATCTGAGGTTCGCTGTCTGGCTGGTCCGAACGGTGCAAAAGTCTAAACGCACCCCTGGACTCGCTCTCGCTCGTTCACCGTCGTACGTTAGATATATCGTTTTCATTGCAATTTAAAGGCACTGAACACGTTTGGAAATTGTCAAAGACCTGTGTATTCTCACTTGGTGTATCCCAACATATGCATAAAATAACAAGTCTGTGAAAATTTGGGCTCAATTCGTCATCGAAGTTGCAAGAAAATCGTGAAAGAAAAACACCCTTGTTGTACAAATTTGTGTGCTTTCAGATAGGAACAAACACTTCTTGCAAGAAGTTTTTATTATTTTAATGAGAAATTACCTCTTTCTCAAAAACTACGTTACTTCAGAGGGAGTCGTTTCCTACAATGTTTTATACTATCAACAGCTCTTCGTTGCTTGTTACCAAGTAACTTTTTATGCTAATATTTGTTTTGAGTCATTACCAAACGTGTACGATACCTTTAAAGGTCGAGATGGGTCGATGTAATCTGATATACCAGGGACCGACTTTACCCCCACCCCTTCAATAGGTTTATTATTGCTCCGTTACCCAGCAATAATATAAACTAAAACGGGGCAGCAGGCTTCTGTGCAATAGTAATTTAGTTTACCTTTGTTGCCCCTGACTCTCATGATTTGTCGTTGTTTTTCCCGTGTTTGGTTTTTCTTTTCATGTTTGTTGGTTTTGTTCCCCTCCTGCATGCCCCACCCTCACTCGCTCAATCCGTTTTGGTCCCTAGTTGTCTTTTCCCTTGCTTTTATTATTTGTTAATATTATTTATTTATTTATTTATTTGTTAATATTATTTATTTATTTATTTAATTATTTATTTATTATAATTTATTTTGTTATGTATTTATTTAATATTTATTTATTTATTTATTTAATTATTTATTAACTTAATTATAATTTATGTCCCACACTTTTTATTAATTATTTTTTTAGGGCCTACTTATTGACTTGTTTTCTATTGTTTACTTGGGTTTTTTTTTGGTATTACTTCTTTATTCAATTTCTTGTATTTGCTTCTTTGTACTTTTTGTTTTGTTTGTCTTGGTCAAATAAATAATAACAATAATAACAATAAAACTTATTGATTATGCATACATGTACATAAATAATTTAGTGTGACTGCTATATGATTGTAACTACATGAACATAAAATATTACGCAATTTCGTGGCATACTTGTGTGGATCATTGTATTCTACTTTTAAAACATCTTTCTAACCATATGCTTTTTACAACAAACGGTTACAAAAACGTTTCATAGACCAACTCGCCCGATCCAAGGCAATGACCAAAAGCACAAAGGCACGCGCACGGCTCTGTCTATATAATACAGCCAGCGCTGGCAACATTCAAATTTTGCCATCAGTTTTTGATTAACAGGAATTCAACCATGGCCGAACGACCTCACTGAAAACCGATCTGACCTACAATCACTAGAACCAGATATGCAAACAAAACTTTGTAAAGCTGTGGCTCAAAGCCCGACTTTACCCTCTACCCCTTCAATAGGCTTATGCATACAAGTACATAAATCAATTAGTGTGAATGCTATATGATTGGAACTACATTAACATAAGTATATTATTGTGATTGTGTGATTGGACATACATCGTCAGCAATTTCACAAAGTGCCAAAAAGTCAACTGCAGCCAAACTTTAATGTTTGGCGAAAACCGCGTTTGAAGTTAAGCTAATTTGGAATTTACTAGTTCGTGGACTGTTCGCCATTTAATGTTTGAAATTTTACATACCAGGGAAGTAGAGATCTTAAATCATACAAATCTGTTGAAATTTGTTCATAACGCGTTTAATGAGTAATTATTTAATTAAAGAGATTGTCTCTTCGTGAAAACTGTACAAAACGTGGTCTGTGCAGCGCGTCGTGTGTAAACTTGTTGGCTGTTTTGGGGCACTTCGTGGAAACGTAATTCAAGATTCACGTTTTTTGTTTTGCCTTTCATATAAAAAATTGTAGGTCAAAGTTGTTGACGCTTCGTGATGTCGCTGAAGACATAATTAATTTAGTGTGATTGTTGAATGAAGGGACATAGTTTCCAAAATCCTTTCTTGCATTGACACAAAAAAATTGTAAATAATACCCTTTCCACATGAGTTGCCTTGTCTCAGTGTCTTTTCAGAGAGTTTTGTCCTTGACATATTAAAAGTCTTTGTCATATGGAAAGTATATAAGCACTTCAGTTGTGCTCTATCTTTCCATGAAGATTATACACACATTACAATACTGTACCCGTGTATATAATTACTACTCAAAGGGAAACGTTGCCTTGGGTCGGACGAGTTGGTCTACAGCTGTGAACAAACACGGTCGGCCATTTTGTGGAGTCAAATTGTTGACTCCACAAAATGGCCGACCGTGTTAGTTCGCAAAGTAAAAGGAAAACCACACAATTTCGAGGCACATTTGTGTGGATCATTGTATTCTACTTTTAAACGTCTTTCTAACCATATGCATTTTATGACAAACGGTTACAAACGCTTTTTTAGACCAACTCGTCCGATCCAAGGCAACGTGTCCCTTTAACGTTAATCAGTTTGTACATCTGTGTGTGAATTGTAACTGTCAAAATGAAATAGTATGGTGGCCCTGAAGGGATATCGCAAATATGTGCGCAGACTTGTGCGATGTCGTGAAATTAATCGCAAATTTGTGCGCAGACTTGTGCGATGTCGTGCGCAGACGTGTGCGAATTTATGTGCGATGTCGTGAATTTGATTGCATACTTTGACGCACACCTTTGAGATGAGGTCAAGGAGTACGTGGCACACAGCAGGAAAGAAGTCAGGCCCGTGTAAGCATTACCATACAATTCAAGGAACTTGGCACCAGGCCAAGTCTCGCCACTCGGAATACCACCTCGCCTTGCTTGCCTAGACGTCCATTGAATTGAATTGATAAAGCAAAATTCATTTGAGCACCAGTATTCAAAGATATTTGACAATGTGAACTCAGACAATTTGTCCTTAATTTTGGTTATAATAACCAGCTGTGGTGCGTTACGGGTTTTCAGATACAGTTTTCTCGAATATGACTTCATATCAAAGGGAAATATTTTACAGTAAAAAATGGTTCTAGTATGAACTTCATAATCAGTAAGCTTTTTCAGACTCTAATTAAACAATGATGTTTTTATCCTTACCAATCCTGTCTATTTGTTTAACCTATACTTACACAATGGTATACATTATCAACAGCTGCAGTGCTTCTTACCTAGTAAGTTTTTATGGTCAATAATTGTTGGAGAAATTACCAAAGATATACCCTCCCTTTAGCCTATGTACTTACAAAATGGACTTACAACCATCCATGGCATACTGAGAATCAAACTTGTGGCGGTTGCAGTTGAACCAAAATATTCCTTCCATTCAATGTAGAAGACACCTAGTGTTGTCAAATATCCATAACCAAGCATGTTAACAAAATGCGAACCGATGAGAACCATCCAGGCCCAGCCGCGATCAGGAACGTCCATGGTGAGTCTTGTCATACCTGGAGTCCAGACTGTGTATAACTCGGTAATAACAACTGGCTCCTGTCTCACTACTGTGCTACTGCAGTGACAGTGTTCCAACTCGGTAATAACAGCTGGCTCCTGTCCCACGTGGTACTGCAGTGACAGTGTTCTAACTCGGTAATAACTACTGGCTCCTGTCCCACGTGGTACTGCAGTGACAGTGTTCTAACTCGGTAATAACAACTGGCTCCTGTCCCACTACTGTGGTACTGCAGTGACAGTGTTCTAACTCGGTAATAACTACTGGCTCCTGTCCCACGTAGTACTGCATTGACAGTGTTCTAACTCGGTAATAACAACTGGCTCCTGTCCCACTACTGTGGTACTGCAGTGACGTTGTTCTAACTCGGTAATAACTACTGGCTCCTGTCCCACTACTGTGGTACTGCAGTGACAGTGTTCCAAATCTCGTTCACCTTTAGACTTGTGGACAAGTTGTGAAATTTCTGTCGCGGTGATAGCGAAACGGCTCTCTCGCAACTATTGGGCTGCTCTCACCACCGGTTATTATTATTAGTTTATTAAAAATATTCAAACATTGCAGCCACAGGCTGAATTGTGTTTAAAATACAGCAAGAGATATTATAGAAAAGATAAAAATACAATAAATGATAAAAGCAGCAGAAAAACATTAAAATTCAACCTTTGAGAAGTCTGGTCAAGGACGGGATCGGACTGTTTTTATACCTGTTAGTTCTACACTTGATAGGGCGACGTTTGTTTGTATTTCTGAGGTTATTGTTTCGAATGGGTGGAAGCAAGTGACCGTATTTGTTTGAACTGGTTAGCGATTTACCAAACTTAACAAAGAGCTGTTCAAGTCTAACAGAGACAGGTGGCAGACCAAATTGGGTGTCAATTTCATTGAATGACTTAGTACTATACAGAAGTCCTTAGCTAAAATAATGCGGAGGGCCTTTGGCTGTAATTTCTCCAGACATTCCAACTGATATTTAGTAAGACTGGAGAACCAAACTGGACAAGCGTATTCTATTGTAGGCCTAACATACATAATTAACAGGTCTTTAACAGGGGTACAACAACGCTTGAGTTGACGAAGAAAAAAAGCTTACGGTTAAAAGACTTGCACATCTGATCAATTTGGGTGTCCCATTTAAGGTTCTTTTGAACGTGTACACCTAGGAGTTTCAGGCAGTCAGTTTGATTAAGCATGATGCCATCGGACTGTGGTCCACTGTCCGTTTTCAATTAAATAATCAGTACTCCGCCATTAATTTTGTTTTAATCTAAAAAATTCCACATTCCCCATCTATACCTAGCCAAATAGCATGGTAAATGTCTTGTTACCATCCGGGGTCTTTTTCACCCCAACAAATCCATAAAATGTCCAGCTCTCCCGGAATTCCCATAGAAATTGTACAGCAGTTACTTGACCTTGGAGTCGATAGCCACTACTGGGTGAAATGAACCATACAGTTTCCAGATGGCTTTTTCTGTATACTTGTACAATGGCTGTAAGCAGTGTACTGGTTGTTTATTTGGATGAATTGAGTAGGGTCCATATCTAATTGTTTGGGCCATTTGGAAGTGATTGGGTTCTCCACAAAAATGAATTGCACGCTAATACAAACGGACAGTTAGCCTACTGTCCGATGGCGTAAGCGTGTGATTTTTTTGTGATGGTGTCACGCAGGGTTAATGAGCCACCAATATTAAAGGTAGGTCCTACAGATGGAGAACGCTGAAAACAAATATTAATGGATTGACACTTGGGTGGATTAAGTCTCATATTGTTAACAGTAGACCATTGTTGGAAACGATCTAAATCGTTTTGCATGCTAGTATTTTGTTCAGGATTCCTAAAGGTTTGACTAAGTGTCATGTCATCAACATATTTATAGTATATGTGAAACCTCAGACGAGTTGGTGACAAAATCGTTAATCATAACTAAAAAAAAAAGCAATAGGTCCAATTTTGGTGCCTTATGGGACACCTGCATCAACAGTTTCCAAGTAGATACAAAACCATTATAGCGAACTGACTGTAAACGAGATGACAACAAGTCAGTAATCCGTGGCACAATAGAGGATCTGACACCAAGTTGAATGAACTTTTGAATTACTACCTAGTGGCGTAACCCCCCCCCCTCCCAATTGATGTCCGTGCCCCCCCCCCCCGGTGCCCCCCTCCCATTTGAAATCTGGACTTTTGTGATTGGAAATTTCCAGAGTAAAATGTTACATTTTATACGCTTTAATGAGATAATTTCGATGCTTTTAAAACTATTTTTCCATTTACATGCAGAAAATAATTTAAAAATTACACTCACGCCAGATTATCTTTTAAAAAAATAGTAAGTAACATAAAAAAGGCGACGAAAAAGGGCTTGTTTTAAAGAAAAAGGCAAACGGAAACTTGGCCAGAAGTGCCCCCTTAGAAAAAATGGTCCATCCCCTTGTGCCCCCCCTGAAATTTTACCCTAGTTACGCCGCTGTTACTACCTGATGATCAACTCTATCAAAAGTTTTACTGAAATCCGTAGCAACTAAAGCCGGCCTCAGGTCGACCTACGATTTTCTTGCGCGCGCACGATGTCCCAAATACTCGCAGGTCGACTGCGATTAGTTCCCGACCGTCGGGATCACGTCGTACAAGTTGAAATTGTTCTACTCTTGAGACTGTTAATTTTTTCGAGCGGCGACTGTTTCGGATGGTCTTAAAATCATCGCAGTTACGCTCAGGTCGTAAATAATTGCCGACTGAAAATTTCCGATGGTCTTAGCTCAGGCGCAGTGGGATCCTGAAATTTTACCCGATGATCAACTCTATCAAAAACTTTACTGAAATCCGTAGCAACTAAGACTGCGGAGCTACGAGGATTACCGGTTACACTATAAATGGTGTTTAAAGGCGTTACTAAACAAAGTGAGGTTGATGACCCCTTGAGTAAGCCAAATTGCAGTTTGTCTATTAAGAGATTTCTGACATCTTTCATTATCCAATCTGCAACAAATTCTTCAAAAGCTTTAGCAAAAATACATGTAAGTGATATCGGACGAAGATTGTCCATCCTTGGGGGATTGGTTTTTGGTACGGAAACAACAAACGCAATTTTCCAGATATCAGGTACAAATCCTTCTTGGAGAGAACAATTGAAGATATGACTCAGTTGAAAACAGAGTTCATACGCGAATTCTTTCACTAGACGTGGTGGGATGCAGTCAGGTCCTCCACTCTTGTGGCGTGTCGTGGCCGAGCGGATAAGAACACCGAACTCAAGCTCTGGTGTTTCTGATCAGCAGAGTGTGGGTTCGAATCCCAGTCGTGTCATAATTATGTGTCCTTAAGCAAGACACTTAACCACACGCTTCGTCTTTCGGATGGGACGTTAAGCCGTAGGTCCCGTGTGTTGTGTAATGCACGTAAAAGAACCCAGTGCACTTATCGTAAAGAGAAGGGGTTCGCCCCGGTGTTCCTGGTTTGTGTTCTGAACACACAGTCCATCTGTAACAAGATGACGATTATGCTGATTTTGTTCTGCAAAAAGATCTGGACCTTGTTGCCGTTTCAGAAACATGGCTGAGACCAGATGACAACTTAAAATGTCGTCAGTCTGCTGGCTACTATTTTCATCACATCCCAAGACCTCACAAGACCGGTGGAGGAGTTGCACTATGGTACTGTCAGTGACATCTTGGATAAATACGCACCTTGGAAAACAAGATCAGTCAAGGTCCGAACTGAAGTTTCCTGGTTCAGTGATGACATTCGTACAGCAAAAAAGATCTGTCGTCAACTTGAGCGGAAATGGTGGGAAAATGGCAAATTGGAAATACAACGACAAGAATATCGCAACCAATGTAAAGTAGTCAGGAATTTGATCAACCAGGCAAAGATCACCCATTATTCACCCCAAGTACAAGAATCCTCAAGAGATGAAAAGAAGCTCTTCAAGATAATTGGTAAGTTGTTGCTCAAACCCAAAACCCCTGTCCTTCCATCCACTTACAATGATTAGGACTGGGCAAATGAATTCCAGATATTCTTTGTCACCAAGATTTCAGACATCCGCTCATCATTTTCATAGTCCCTTACAACGTGCCGCAGACATTGCCACATCTTCAACCAGAGTGTAGACTATCTGTGTTTGAGCCTGCAACTGTTGCTGATATTCAAAGGGTTATAGGATTTTAGGCATTGCATGGTGAGGTATCAATATATTTGGTTTGCGGTAACACCATGTGTGTATCTACTTGCGAGGTAGAGTTTGTTCTTAGAGAACTGTCTTGCTTAATTTTACTATCGCGGAGTAGATTGTTCGGGTGTTCGGGAGACTTCTCAGTTCTGAAAAGAACTGTCCTGCTTATTAACTATTACCTGGGCGGATGGTATAGAAATAGGTTGGGACTACTACTTTAGCTTATAGGATCGTAATTAACCGTACTACCGCGGAGTCAGTTCTTGGATTGGTCTCAACGTTTCGACTAGCTTGCTCTAGTCATCGTCAGTCTCCTTCGAATCCAAGAGAGGGCGCTATTTCAGGCAATAATGTATTAGCTATCGGGTAGACTAAAAACCACGATCACAGACTTCGGGGTACTTCACCTTACCTCGTAACTCCCGTACCAGAGGAGTTGGCATTGATTACAGCGGGGTTAGTCATAATGAACAGCATGTTCAATGTTTACACCTAATGTCTATTCAATAAGACTTTTCGTGAAGTGACCAAGTCACTTCTTTTGGAGAGGATACGATGATGTAAAAGGTCGATTGCGTCAATGGATACCGTGATGTAAATCTGTAGAAAGAGTTGGTTGACAAAGTTTCATCAACTGCAATGACAGTAAAAAGACTCATGTCTTCGTATCAAACTTTATGCTGGATTCGGCAGTGGCTACGACCGGAAACCCGAATTCGTCAACGATGCCGTAGCCGTAGCTAAAGTCTCTTGATTCGGACGTGGCTTCAGTTTACTGTTCATTATCGTAGTGAATAGCTCCCTCAGCGGCCTTAGGTGGTTCAATCACGAGTAACGTCTTGCATCAAGACTAGATATGTTTACTGCTCGACAAGGGTCAGCAGGGCGTGTTCGTTTGAAACAATCGTAAAGATCGGTATTAAAATAGTTGGTTCCGATACCTCTAGATGGGTTTTAGCTCACACACAACGGTGTCATAATGCACTTGATTGGTTGGGACCTGGATATGGGCGTGTCTTTCCTGTCGACGTTTCGTGAGTGCGATCACAAAGGTCAGCAGGAACGCCACCAGGAACATAGCGCCCCCTGTCAGGAATGGGACCACGTAGTTACCCGTAGCATCGTACAGTCTCCCTGCAAAATAAATGAAATAAAATTGAGTTTGTTAAACGTTTATTGATTCTCGAAAGCAACGGTTTGGCATTGGCTTCGGCTTTGACTATCACTCTGGCTGTGGCTACGTCACAGCGTCTGATATGACAAAGATGACAAAGACGCACAAATATTCTCTGAATGACTGAAGGACGTTTATCTGGGATAAATACCACGAAGCAGTAATTCTATTGACCCCATTCATTGACCCCATGACGTCATCGACACAATCATATTGATTGCGCCATTTTGTGAGTCCCTGCCCAGTGTGTTACACAGATTAGTGCGCTTTTTAGGCTATGTGGCGTTTACACGCTTCCCGTACGCGCGATTTGACTCCCAACATTGTTGTGGAGCCCCTTTCTGTAGTTCTGGAAACCCACTAGGGCCTTATTGTTTAGCCCTATATTTAAAAATAACCTGTGCCAATTATCTCGCGCAGATGGCCCAAGGCGTTTGTCTCACCACTTATGTATTCATTTCTTATGTTCAATGATTTTCCAAAGTAAGAAACTTTTCTTAGGCCTATATTTAGGTTGAACCAGATATAGTTTCCCAACAGGAGATCTATTTCTGTCTTCTTTTAGTGTAGTGTCTTTTAAAGTGAAACATAACACCATTGATCGTGGCAGGCAATAGCCAAGTGTGACGTAGAGCAAGTAGTCAGCGCTGAACATTGCTCTCTATTTAAGCTCAATATAGAGATCAATGGCGCTGCAGCTAATAATAGAGTGTGCAAGTCTCGCGCATTATTTGAACTTCCGGGACCACTGAGGTCCCAACCACATGGAGTTTTACGAGGGCGGGATTTTATAGTTTATGGCTATGGAAATTGTATGTTGTTGGGAATGAAATATATAGTCTTCGTTCGTTTTACTCGTTTTCGATATTCGCGAGACTTGTACAGTCCATTGGACCCATTAAAGCGTGCGAGTTTGTTTCCCTTACGCGTTAAAGCAATACGTGGGACCAAACGGGTCCCAAAAATGTTCGAATACGCGCGAGACTTACACGGTCTATAGACCTTTGTCATTGTACGGCCATCTTGATTTTTCTTCAATCCAAATCATTGTAACCAAACCAAGGCTGGAAGAAACAAAATCCAGTCTGGTTCCTTTTCTGTGCAATGAATTTTAGCATTCGTTACTGCATAATGGATACAGGGAACAATGCCAAAATGGTGGCATTGTGATAAAGGTATATTAGGCTCAATGGATTCAGCGAAAGGACGCTCATGTTCACTTTTGACATTATCTTCAAAAAGATTTAGACAAAGGTGATATTTACCTGCAACTACTGATCCGATTCCGTTGAATATAAACGATGTGGCCCAATACAGACTTAGCGCTACCGGCACATGGCAGGATTCCACCAACTTTCTCATATTAGCAATAAACAGAGGGCTGGTGATTCCCATCATCGCTCCGCAAACCACCACGTATCCAACCAGGAAGATATAACTATTGGATACTGGGTTCAATGCAGTTGTAATTGCACTCACAAGTAAACAAAGCGGGTGGAGTTTGAAGCAACTGATGTAGTTCCTGTCGACGAACCAACCGTGTCCCAATCTGGTCACCATGGAAGCAATTGCATAAACAACAAGCAGCATGCTGCTGTGGTTATCAGACCACCCTGCGTCCTTGGCATGTGCTGGTAGATGAGATACGTTGATAAAGAAACCTATTGAGAAGGCACAGCAAGCTAGTAATAACAACACAGCTTGGATGTTGGTGAAGACGTATAAGAATCTCAGAGATGGTGGGAGGATGCTGTCTTTAGTATCGCCCCGGTGATGAGACGCCTTAACATCCCTGTTTGCTTTGATGGTTTTCATCTTAATCGCGCTAATCTTAAAAGGACGAAAGAGGGCGCATGCAGCTACACCATTGAACTGTAGTGCTCCAGTGACGAACATTGCACCTCTCCAACCGTAATTATCAATCAGGAGGCGGAACAGAGGTGGAAAGAGCATTTGTCCTATGCTGATACCCAATAAAGATATGCCATTTGCGAGTGCATATCTTTTGTTGAAGTACTGCGTAAGTACAACAGATCCCGGTGTCAACATCATAACAACGCCAAAACCTGGACACAAGGAAGAATAAATATATTTAAAATCATCTGAAAAAGTGAACTATTTTCTATTCTTCTGTTTCCAACAAACTCACCATGCAACCAATCATTGACTTATATTTAGCAAATTCGATGGAAATGTTTGAGTGAAAGCAAAGAGTTTAAAACGGATTATGTTTTGTCAAGGTTTGTCATGTACGTTCAAGTAGTGTTAATATGTTTTGAACATACGTCGGTCGGTTGACTACGTCAGAGCCAATGAATAGCTCTCCTAGGATAGCTCCACCAATGTCCATGCACGACGGTCGTTGAATACGGTGCCTTTATTGTGAGTCATTAGCAGGGTAAATATTCATGCCTCAGGCTCAGCGACGACGAAACAACTGGCATGCTTTTTACCGCGCTATTCAAAAGCGAAATAGACGGTGTGTGCATGTGACATACCAAATGATACAAAGAGTCCCACAAAAGACAACGTGAGTGAAGGCAGTCCTACACTGGGCTATGAGATGCAGTGGCGTAGCTCCGTGTTGGAAAATGGGGGGGGGGTGCTTGTAAATGTTGGTACAGCTAATGTGAGACTTTTGAAATTGCTCACTTGTGTATTCTAATAAGTAGTTTTTGAGAATAACGACACATTGTTGTGCATTCTCAGCCATTATGAGTTAACTGTTGAGCAAGTATGGTTTGAAACGTATGGTTTTTTTTTCTCTTTTGACCGTCAGGATTTTTCTTAAAAACAAATTTGTGTTTGGAAATAAGAGAAGCGTGCAACCACGTATTGTGACGTCTTAAATGACGTAAAGGGCCTCTCTTGGTTGGCAAATTAATCATCATAAGATCTTATGTTGTCACTATGGCAAAGTCCAGGATTTCTGCCAAAATTAATCTTTCGTGAAAATGTAATTGTATAGATTTGCAACAATAACAAAAGAATTTGAAATCTGACGAGCCAATTTGTCCGGGATAAAATATAATGTCGTTCCGGCATTCAAGTGTAACGAGTACACTTAGGCCGTATCCGAATTGGCGGCTACAGCTAAAGCGTGAAAATTTAGCCGTAGCCGTAGCTGTAGCCGCCAATTCGGACACGGTCTAAGCTTGAATTTGAGAAACGTCACAGACATTTAACGACTTGTCTACAAGTAACTGTTTTCAGCAAATTGCCAATTAGTGCATAACTCTCTCATACAGATAGTCCCATTGCATTGCATTTTTACATCATTTCAAAGGATCAACTTAGAAAATACTTCTTCCAATGGGAAACCTTTGAACGCTAGGTGGCAGCAGACTTACCGGGTAAATTTCCATTGTTTACGTAGTTCTGAACATGCGCACATTACCGAGAACAATGTATTTACCTGGTAAGTCTGCTGCCACCTAGCGTCCCAAAAGTCCCCATTGGTATTTTCTCTTGTAATTTATTAACATTAATACGTGTAATTAGCAAAACACAAACAATTGTATTGAATTAAATTTGTTTAGACCTGAATACTGGAATACTACAAGGACATTTTATGAATGTTGTCAAACAGTTGCAAGCCTATATAGAAGTCAACTTCACTAATTTGTGTATTAATGTAAAACAAAAAGTCACTCCTAGTGCAGCTGCAGTACCGTGCTGACTCCCTGGGGATAACTGAACCCTTCCCAAGAAGGTTAAATGGATTGTATACGTTTGGTAATTGGAAACTACGGCTTGTTTCAATCATATATCATATAACTATACCTGTGAAAATTTCAATTCAAAAGGTGTTAGTGTTGTTGAGATATTGCCGAAAATCTGGAGCAGTTATGTCCACGTAGGAAGAATAATCTGCAATTGGAATACACAATCTGAAAAAAGCATTACTGTCAATAACGCTTCTAAGATTCAAATTATTGGGGCAAAGTGGTTTTTGGTTTCCATAACCGCATTACTTCAAAGTGAACAGTTTCTCAAAATGCATTATACTATCCAAAGCTGCTGTACTTCTTATGTAAGTGTTTATTGCCATTAATTTTCAGAGTCATTACCAAACGTATATAGACCCTTTAAGTTGGAAACAAGTCAAGAAGTCAAGCCCTTTGAAGTGGGACCACGCCCATGATGGATCATGAACAGAAGGCGTGTTGAACTTTACTTACCACACAAGGCGTTACAAATACACAACTGCCATATGTCCTCGGTGAGCGAGCCGAGTAAAGTAGCCGACCCGTTGATTAGAGCTCCAGTCACAGCGACTCGTCTGAGGCCAAGACGAGACGCAACAACACCAATGATAACACCTGGCATGTATAACAATATAAGGAATATTTGAAACAGAAATGGGCCTGTCGTTCACCTCTTCCTTATTTCGGACTGTACTGTCACATATAAAGACAAGGCCGCCCATACCCCCGCTACAAGGATACAATCAAGAGAAATCTGACACCGGGAAATCGACACAAAGTCATCTCTGAGCGACTCAAAGAGACGACTGGAGAGCGTCTGTCAAGTAATGGAAGCAGTCTTTGTTGCTAAGCAGCTGGCAGCAAGATGATTATGACTATCACCTTGGCTAAAGTTCATAGAGTTGCTTATAAGCACACACAAAAGCTAAGCACAAAACAATGTTGCATACCAGAATAAGGTTACCAGCCCAAATAGCATGTCATGTCATGTCATGTACCATTAGTGACTGGTTTCCGCTCATTTGTGCTTAGCAGAAACTTATTAAGCATTATTGTCTGCTTAAGCCGCTCTATGAAATTTGACCCTGGTTAATATGTTTATCGAAACCCTATCGAAACATTGCTTCCATTTATTGCAACACTTTCCAGTCTAACGCATACTTCTCTAAAGAGATCCATTGAACCAGGCTCTGCCAGGCTCGCCATTTGGAAATTGCACACTTGAAAGTTATGCGTGTAGACGCCGCGTGGCCTAATAGACACTACATTGTACAGCACAAGGGATATCGACTGCCAAAATGGCGCAACCAAGAATATGTGATGATGACGTCAGGTGAATTGGGTCACTACCGTCGAAATATCGAGTAGAATGTTGTTGATGCTGTACAACGAGATACCAGACTGTAATTCGTTCATTAACTGTGTTTAATTGTATTTATTTGAATGAGGGACTGGACTGATCTACGCCAATTGACATTCTCTAGTTGTGTTCCTTTAAAACGAGGTTTCTGTGGATATCAACTAATACGACAGGAGCGTCTTGAAGCCAAGACTACAATACAACACACATGCGATTGATCAATGCAAGTCCGCATTGGTCACGTGTTTCGTATCACGGCCATGTTCAGACAGCGTTCTAAAGTTAGACTCGAAAGAGTCAACATTCAAACTTTGCAATCACTCCAGATTTTTGTTTTAAGGCATCGTACACGTTTGGTAATTGGAGCCTATATACCAATCCTTCACCGATCTTGAACTCTTGGTGGCAGCAGACAAACTGCGGTGGTACTGCGGTGGTACGACCTTGCCACTTATGTAACTATTATTTATAAACAACCATTATTTACATATAACCATTTATAAATTAACTAGTGTAGCCCAGCCCTTAAGCTCATCGATAGGCAGCACAGTACCACCCAGGTACCACCGCAGTAATGGAGGCGTTTCTGCTGCCACCAAGAGTTCAAGATCGGCGAAGGATTGGTGTATTGTTTGTTTTAAACCTATATAGTCGTAGATATATACCATAAAACTAACCTGTAAAAATTTCATTTCAAAGAGGTGGTAGCGTTTTTGAGATATTGCCGACCATCTGGAGTGGTTATGTCAACGCAGGAAGCATAATCTGCATTGGAATACACACTCTGAGAAGCGTTACGCGTAACGCTTCTTAGATTCAAATGTTTGGGGGATAAAAAGTGATATATTTTTCCAAAACCGCAGTACTTCGAAGTGAAAAGTTTCTCAAAATGCATTATACTATCCAAAGCTGCTGTTCTTCCTACCAAGTAATTTTTCTTTGCCATTAATTATCACAGTCATTACCAAACATATACGAAGCCTTTAACGGGAATTGAACCACGACCGACTTTAGTACTGTGTCTGAAATGGTCCGAACGACCTCACTGAAAACCGATCTGACCTACTATCACTAGAACCAGACATGCAAACAAAACTTTGTAAAAGCTGTTACGCAATTTATTACAAGGTTAACACTAATGTTCGAGATAGGTGGCTATAATGTAGCCACCTATGAGCCGTCGGTCTCTGGTCAGATATCTGACCAGGGACCGACGTATTATAGGCGGACTTTACCCCCCACCCCTTCAATAGGTTTATTATTACCCGACAACCAGTAATAATATAAACTGAAACGAACCATCTTGATTATGCATACATGCACATAAATAGTTTAGTGTGACTGCTATATGATTGGAACTACATGAACATAAAATCTTAGTGCGATTGTGTGACTGGACATACCTGGTCAACAATTTCACCAAGTGCCAAAAAGTCCCCTACAGCCAAACTTTAATGTTTGGAGAAAACCGCGTTTGAAGTAAAGCTAATTTGGAAATTACTGGTTCGTGGACTGTTCGTCATTTATTGTTTGAAATTTTACATACCAGGGAAGTAGAGCTCTTAAATCATACAAATCTGTTAAAATTTTGTTCATAATGCGTTTAATTAACGAGTAATTATTTAATTAAAGAGATTGTCTCTTCCTGAAAACTGTTCAAAACGTGGTCTGTGCAGCGCGTCTTGTGTTAACTTGTTGGCTGTTTTTTGGCACTTCGTGGAAACGTAATTCCAGGTTCATGTTTTTTGTTATGCCTTTCAGTTTTATAAAACATTGTAAGTCAAAGTATTTGATGCTTCGTGATGTTGCTGACGACATGAACATAATTAATTTATTGTGATTGTTGAATGATTGGACATAGTTTTCAAAATCCTTTCTTGCATTGACACAAACTTGTAAATATTGTTTACCCTTTCCACATGATCAGTGAGCTTTCCGACTCTAATTAAACAAGGATGTTTTTATCCTTATCAATCCTACTCACAAAATGGACACGCAACCATCCATGGTACACTGAGTATCCAACTTGTGGCAGTTGCAGTTGAACCAAAATATTCCTTCCATTCAATGTAGAAGACACCTAGCGTTGTCAAATATCCATAACCAAGCATGTTAGCAAAATGCGAACCGATGAGAACCATCCAGGCCCAGCCGCGATCAGGAACATCCATGGTGAGTCTTGTCATACCTAGAGTTTAGACTGTGTATAACTCGGTAATAACAACTGGCTCCTGTCCCACTACTGTACTACTGCAGTGACCGTGTTCTAACTCAGTAATAACTACTGGCTCCTGTCCCACGTGGTACTGCAGTGACAGTGTTCTAACTCGGTAATAACAACTGGCTCCTGTCCCACACTGCAGTGACAGTGTTCTAACTCGGTAATAACTACTGGCTCCTGTCCCAATTGCAATGACAGTGTTCCGAATCTCAGTCACCTCCGCGCGAGACTACAGCCCCCCGGACAAAAAATGTCGAAAAATACTTTCGACGAGCACAAGCCACCGTTCAACTAGACTTGACCCAAGTCGAACTTTCGTCGAGTCCTTCGTCGTCTGATTAATCCACTGCATGCACTTTAACTCAGAATCGCAGCTTTATTTCACCACTTTGTGCGCCCTCACTCGCCAGGAAAGTGCCAATCAACTGTATTCGAAAGTCCGACTTGATGAATCTGCAAGGAGGCACCCCCCTGCGTGATATGTAGTTATTCATTATGCATATGCAACAGTTTAAATAAGCAACACACGCGTCCGCTGCTGACCAATGAAATCAGTTCAATTTATGAGGGCTTCCTCAAGTAGGTGTTCACAATAACTCCACGGCGTTACATTCAGGTTAATATGTCTGTGATGTGAAGAATCGATATTGAAAGAATATATGAATATAAGCCAGACTCTTTGAGATAGATTTCCCTTTGTTGACGAATTTCCGTTTTATGTTTAGGCCTATATATTTTTTAAGAGGGGTTCCGTGCAGGTGGAACAATGGACTGTTCTTACTGCACAATGAACCGTTAAACCACAAACATTACGTGATTTTAAACTTTGAATAAGTTGCCAATTATGGGAAGAAAAATTATGAAACAATATTCTTCAACAAGCTAAACTCTTGATAAATACATTCCCAAGTTTTGAAGAATTTCCGTTTATATTTTGACATTTTTAAGACATGTGAGGGTGTGACAACGACGTTGCCCCGGTCTGCATGCTTCTCCAATCCCCTCGGACTCCCGACCCTTCCGGTCCCGCTGCCAGTTCGTGGGGGCTGGAGCTCCGCAGAGCTGTAGCTCCGCAGAGCCCCACGAGATTCACACGGCGTCAATGCAAAACCGATCCGTTGAGCCCCAAACGGTCGTCATATCTTATGATTTTAACTACTGAACAATACCCCACTTAAATATTAATATACTGGCGGAAAGACAGAATCTAAAGACCTTGTTCATGGTACACGATGAGCCCCTAACGTTTGAGAACCAAAGCATCCACCATCCATTCATGACCACTCTAAACAACCATTAAATGCACCTTCACCAATAGTCGCCATTTTTCAAAACAAAGTTGTATGGCAGAGTTTCCAAGGAAGCCTTGAATATTCATCAATTTTTCAGGTCAAAGTCTACATAACAGTAATGTATTCTGAATGCTGCAATCTCATTGGCTGCTACCCAAATCGGTAGATGAGCTCCATTGGCCGTGTACAAACTTCTGGCGGATTCACCAAGTCGGGTGTCGCGATCCAAAATTCACTGGATTGGCAAATAAATGACACTAGAGGGCGCGCGTTACAACACTCATAGATTACTGACTCGATTAGCACGAGACCCGACTTGAACCAAGTCTACCGTTCAACGCGCTAGTAGATCGATCTTTTTGTATTAATAGTGTGCAGCGACTGGTACCCAGAAGTCAGCTATTTCGTAACGGCATTTCGCGTGCATTTTTCTCTGTGTCGCAGGGCATCCTGACTACATTTTTAGTCGATGAACGGAACCTTGTATCCAAGACTCAATAATTGAGTCGACCCCGCGCTATCATGAGAGATATTATTATTGTCCATTGTCCATCAGGGGCCCGAGGTTGACAATTATCAGGGCGTTTAATTTACTGCAAGGACGGTTTTGCACGGGGGCGGACACGATTGCATTGCAAATGTGTCCGGGCGGACACAATTGCATTATGCAGCAGCGTCCGCGCGGACACGATTGCATATGCAAAACCGTCCGGCGGACATTATTGCATATGCAATAATGTCCGCCGGATAGTATTGCATAGAGGACATAATTGCATGCGACAACGGCCCTAGTGGTGTGAGCAGTAGTCTCGCGCCGAGCAGCCCTCTCGCGAGATAGTTGCGAGAGAGCCATTTCGCTATCACCGCAACAGGACGACTTGTCCACTCACTGCATTGCTACTCATTTTACCATGTCATTGATAAACCGCTAAATCACTTAACCGCTAACACACTACGTACACGACTTACTCACTTTTCACGCACGGATGAACAGCGCACCATTTGTGATAACAGCAAAATGCCACTGACAACAAAAATGAATGTCTGTATTAACTATCAACAGAACTTTGCCCCCAAAAGTGCAAGCCGTAAAACTTAAAGGTATCGTACACGTTTGGTAATGACTCAAAACAAATATTAGCATAAAAAACTTACTTGGTAACAAGCAAAGAAGAGCTGTTGATAGTATAAAACATTGTAGTAAACGACTCCCTCTGAAGTAACGTAGTTTTTGAGAAAGAGGTAATTTCTCACTAAGATAATAAAAACTTGTTGCAAGAAGTTTTTAATCCGAAAGCACACAAATTTATACAACAAGGGTTTATACATTTTCTTGCAACTTTGATGACCAATTGAGCCCAAATTTTCACAGGCTTGTTATTTGATGCATATGTTGGGATACACCAATTAGTGAGAACACTGGTCTTTGACAATTTCCAAACGTGTTCAGTGCCTTTAAAGATCAGCTGATTTTTATCCCCCCGCCCCCAATATGGTAACCTTTGCTCCGGGAGGGGGGGGGGTGCATTTGTTGAAAAACATTGTGTAAACAACAAAACCATCTCTGTCAGTGTGATGGAAAATGAAGTATATACGCATTCACTGATTTGTGTATTTCAATACATTTTTAATAAAATTTTACATTTCGGCCAGCAATAAAATTTCTCCGATGCTAATAATTTTTTCAGTAATCTTTCAGTTTTACGGCTTGCATTTTGGGAGCAAAGTTCTGTTTAAACAGACACTCATTTATGTTGCAAGTGGCTTTTCGCTGGTATCAAAAACGTTACGCTGTTTCCGTGCGAGAAAAGTGAGGAAGTCGTAGCTTTGTACACAGTGTATTTGAGGTTTACTGATTTAGGGGTTTATCAATGACATGGTAAAAATATGAACAACAATGCAGTGAGTGTGCCAAGGTGAACGTAGACTTGTAGACAAGTCGTTAAATTTCTGCCGCGGTGATAGCGAAACGACTCTCTCGCAACTTTCTCGCGAGACTGGGCTGCTCTCAGCACTACAGTCCAATTTAAAGGGACATACCATCCTCATTGGGCGATTTTGGGCGATTTTGGACGGTAACATAGACAAAGGCATGACAAGAAAGTCTTCCAAAAGTAGAATATAAACCTCCACACCAAGAACCCATAAACTTGGCCGATTTTTGAGTTATTTCAAGGAAAACGTAGGTCACGTGACTTTTTTCTGCTTCAAAAAATTGAAACCGAAAAGTCACGTGACCATTCAGCTAGTTTTATTTCCATCCGTATAATTTTTTTATTACTGAACCAAATTACATTATGATTCTTGGCAATTGTCTGTGAATAAACAACAAAAGTATACATATATTGAAATTGTGGATCAAACTTATTAATAATGATAGGAATTGCATTTCAAAACTGATTTTACGAGTCCGGGAAAGGGACCGTGGCCGGCTCGTGACTCATGTATCCGGCCGTGGCCGGCCCGGGGCTCAACAGCCCATTACGACATCCATAATCTCAGTGTGTTTTAACAAACAACTCATCAAGTGATATGATCCGGAACTTGAGCAGCTAGATCACTAATATTCAGAGCTCGGTGTACTGTCAGATTTAGCCCTACCACCACGCTTTTTCCCATGTTTTGGAAGGTCTTTTGACGATGAGCCTGTATCCATGGCTTGTGGGTTGCGTTGTGACGGACGGACGGTCATGACAGTCTGTTCTGATCTTTTCGTGATAAAATGTTGACAGACTGGTTCCTTATACGGAATTATTGCAATTACAATAGTAATGTAGTTGGGGACCAGACTGCTTGAAGTTGAAGTCACTTTTTTGATGATTGAAACGGCTGGATATGCGTATACGGTGACCTTTGACCTCTTTTGTTTATTTTGATGATTTCTCGTTAATTACAGGACTTGTGAGTTTCGGGTTTTTTCGAAATTGTTCACAAAGGTGTACTTTTATACCTTTGAAGTCGTGAACTAAGTAATTTTGTAAAATTTGAGGATGGTATGTCCCTTTAACACTGGTGAGAGCAGTAGTGTCGCGAGAAAGTTGCGAGAAAGCCGTTTCGCTATCACCGTGACAGAAATTTCACGACAATAATGTCCACAATAATAGTCTAAAGGTGAACGAGATTTGGAACACTGTCACTGCAGTAAGCACAGTAGTGGGACAGGAGCCAGTTGTTATTACCGAGTTAGACACAGTCTGGACTCCAGGTATGACAAGACTCACCATGGACGTTCCTGATCGCGGCTGGGCCTGGATGGTTCTCATCGGTTCGCATTTTGCTAACATGCTTGGTTATGGATATTTGACAACACTAGGTGTCTTCTACATTGAATGGAAGGAATATTTTGGTTCAACTGCAACCGCCACAAGTTGGATACTCAGTGTGCCATGGATGGTTGCGAGTCCATTTTGTAAGTACAGGGAGGGTATATCTTTGGTAATTTCTCCAACAATTATTGACCATAAAAACTTACTTGGTAAGAAACACTGCAGCTGTTGATAATGTATACCATTGTGAAAAACACTTCCCTTCAAAGGAATGTGGTTTTAGAGAGAGGGATTCAAAAACATTTCAATCTGAGCATAGAGGAGAAACGTTTCTCAGATTGTGTATTCCAATTATGGATTATTCTTCCTGCGTGGACATAACCGCTCCAGATTTTCGGCGATATATAAAAACCGCTACCACCTTTTGAAATGAAATTTTCACGGGTTAGTTTTATTGTATATTTCTACACTTATATAGGATTAAAATAATCGAACGGTTCCAAAAATCATAGGTATACTTTGCCTTTAAAGGTAGTATATAGGACTTGGTAAGGATAATAACATCAGTGTTTAATTTTAGTCTGAAAGCTAATACACGACGCGCTGCACACAGACCACGTTTGCACAGTTTTCACGAAAAGACAGTATTGTTATTTAACTAATTACTCATTAATTCAATGCGTTATGAACAAAAACATTAAATGGCGAACAGTCCACGAACCAGTAATTTCAAAATTAGCTTAACTTCAAACGCGGTTTTCGCAAAACATTAAAGTTTGGCTGCACTTTTTGGCACTTCGTAAAATTGCTGGCGATGTATGTCCAATCACACAGTATATTTATGTTCATGTTGCTCCAATCATAATATAGCAGTCACACTAAATTATTTATGTACATGTATGCATAATAGTAATAAACCTGTTGAAGGGGTAGAGGGTAAAGTCGGCCATGCGCCACTTATCTCGGCCTTTAAAGGTATCGTACACGTTTGGTAATGACTCAAAACAAATATTAGCATAAAAACTTACTTGGTAACAAGCAACGGAGAGCTGTTGATAGTATAAACATTGTAGGAAACGACGGACTCCCTCTGAAGTAACGTAGTTTTTGAGAAAGAGGTAATTTCTCACTAATAAAAACTTCTTGCAACAAGTTTTTATTCCTGTCTGAAAGCACACAAATTATTTTGTACAACAAGGGTGTTTTTTCTTTCATCATTTTCTTACAACTTCGATGACCAATTGAGCCCAAATTTTCACAGGCTTGTTATTTTATGCATATGTTGGGATACTGTTAGTGAGAACACTGGTCTTTGACAATTTCCAAACGTGTTCAGTGCCTTTAATGTTAACCTTGTAATAACTTGCGATAACAGCTTTACAAAGATTTGTTTGCATATCTGGTTCTAGTGATAGTAGTTCAGATCGGTTTTCAGTGAGGTCGTTTATACAAAGTACTAAAGTCGGTCATTGTTCAACCCGATCGAGTTCGACTCTGTTCGTGTGTCTGAACCCGGGAAAGCTAGACCGTCGAGCTGTAGGGTTTATCTTGTTAACACTGCGTTATTGGCTGCCAGACAGAATAAGTTCATGGTTGCTCTGTCTACATGCAGTCCAGTCAGTATTAAAGTATACATCGACCCACAACACAGTTGATTGTCAACACAAACGTTGAAAGTCATGACCACAAAGACGTAGAAATGCCAGCAGAAATACAAGGAAGAATATCATGCAAAATGGCCGTGATAAGTAGTTCAAACAGCGGAAATTATTGCGCATTTTGCATTGCCGATATCCTGTGGAAAAACGAATGGATGTGGGACGAAACGACGCATTGCGTTACTTTGGGGCGATCGAATGGCACCAGGACATTGGAAAATGCGCAGTCTAAATGCGAGGTGTTAATTTTAACACCAGCTCTGTTTTAAAATTCCTGTTAAAAAAAATGATTGCAAAATTTGAATGTTGCGAGCGCTGCCAGTATAGACAGAACCGTGCGCGTGCTTTTGTGCTTCTGGTCATGAAGTTAAACTGTTTCGAGTCTAACTTTAGAACGCTGTCTGAACATGGCCGTGATACGAAACACGTGAACAATGCGGACTTGCAATGATCAATCGCATTATGTGTTGTATTGTAGTCTTGGTTTCAAGACGCTCCTGTCGTATTAGTTGATATCCACAGAAACCTCGTTTTAAAGGAACACAACTAGAGAATGTCAATTGGCGTAGATCAGTCACATCCCCTCCAACCTCGTCCCCATGGTTTACTTTATTTCCAACCATGTTTACAATAGTAAACCCTGTGAGGGAAACTCCTTACCTGGACACTGATTGGAAAACGACTGGTGTACAAAAGTCTAACGTAAACATGTTAACAGCCAGACTATTCTAATTTGCATACGTATCCAACAATTTTGGATATGCAAATGATCCAATACCAGGGTGAGAGAGCGGTCAACCTCGTACTGCTCGACACACCATGGGGACGAGGCTGTGTCCCCTCATTCAAATAAATATAATTAAACACTGTGTATGGACGAATTACAGTCTGGTAACTCTTTGTACAACATCAACAACATGCTACTCATTATTTCGACGGTAGTGACCCAATTCACCTGACGTCATCATCACATAATCTTGGTTGCGCCATTTTGGCAGTCAATATCCCTTGTGCTGTACAATGTAGTGCCTATTTTAGGCCACGCGGCGTCTACATGCATAACTTTCATGTGCAATTTGACTTCCAAATGGCGAGCCTGCCTGGCAAACGGTAGACTTGGTTCCAAGTCTGTGATCGTGGTTTTTAGTCGTCCTGATAGCCGATACATTATTGGCTGAAACAGCGCCCTCTTGTGGATAAACCTCCGTCTTGAACCTACAATCACAGACTTGGGAACATTGTTCGTCGGTTTGTACACACCCTATGGCGAATTAGTCCCAAAGTGGACGGAACACTCTGATTGGTCAGAATCTCCGAGGCCCTTAATAAAATGCACATTCAAACTTAACCGTTTATACCACGGGATAATAGTAGGAAATACAACATTGATGCACGTGTAACTAATCTGTCTCTGCTCGGTGATTCAACTTACCGTTTGGAAACACAAAAAAAACCAAAGTGATTCTAGTTATTTTATTCAAAATACGTAAAAAACGTTGGGAAAATCTTTGGACGATACCATTCCAATCAAAGGTATCATATTTTTTCGTCTAGTAAGGATCAGGTTGTTTGTCATGTTTATTTTTCAACATTTTGAGATTAAATCTTGTGTTATTTTATGTATAAATTATATATAGCGTACTGTACCGTACGTACAAAGCACTATAAAATAAAAGCAATGGCTCGATTTTACGGAAAATGCTGAAGCGATTTCATCCTATTTGGAATAGACGCAGCCAACGGGAGTTTTGTGGTCTCCTGATTGGTCATCTCTCTGGCATAGTGTTGTTATGTAAATGTCAGTAGTGAATTAATGAATATCCCGTATACACAAGAGGGTCAAGTCTGAGATTGCGAGTTAGAGCGCGTGATTGCAATGCGGGGGAATTCTGCGTGGCTGATGCAGAGAAATAACCGCTAGCTCAGACTTGAAATCAAGTCTAGGCAAACGGTAGCCTTGTTCGCCGTGGGTTCAATGGATCTCTCTGAGAAGTATCCGTTGGACTGGAAAGTGTTGCAATAAATGGAAGCAATGTTTCGATAGGGTTTCGATAAACCTATAGACCAGGGCCAATTTCATAGAGCTGCTTAAGCAGACAATAATGCTTAATAAGTCTCTGCTAAGCACAAATGGGGAGGAAACCAGTCACTAATGGTAGATGTGACATGCTATTCGGGCTGGTATGCAAAATTGTTTTGTGCTGAGCTTCTTTGTGTGCTTAAAGGTACTGAACACGTTTGGTAATTGTCAAAGACCAGTGTTCTCACTTGGTGTATCCTAACATATGCATAAAATAACAAGCCTGTGAAAATTTGGGCTCAATTGGTCATCGAAGTTGCAAGGAAATGATGAAAGAAAAAACACCCTTGTTGTACGAATTTGTGTGCTTTCAGATAGGAATAAAATGCTTCTTGCAAGAAGTCTTTTATTATTTTAGTGAAAAATTACCTCTGTCCCAAAAACTACTTTACTTCAGAGGGAGTCGTTTCTCACAATGTTTTATACTATGATCAGCCCTCTGGTGCTCGTTACCAAGTCAGTTTTTATGCTTATATATATTTTGAGTAATTACCAAACGTTTACAGTGCCTTTTAGCAGCTCTATGAACTTTGGACAAGGTGATAGTCATAATCATCGTGTTGTCAGTTGCATAGCAACGAAGATAGCTTCCATTACTTGACAGACGCTCTCCAGCCGTCTCTTTGAGTTGCTCAGGGATGACTTTGTGTCATTCCCCTCCTTGTCGCATTTCTCTTGATTGTATCCTTGTAGCGGAGGTATAGGCGGCTTCGTCTATAGGTGATAGTTTAGTCCAAAATAAGGGCTAGGTAAAAGACAGGACCATTTCTGTTTCAAATATTCCTTATTTTGTTATACATGCCAGGTGTTGTCATTGGTGTTGTTGCGTCTCATCTTGGCATCAGACGAGTCGCTGTGACTGGAGCTCTAATCAACGGGTCGGCTACTATACTCGGCTCGCTCACCGAGGACATATGGCAGTTGTATATTTGTAACGCCTTGTGTGGTAAGTGGAGTTCAACACGCCTTCTATCCTTGAACTATGGGCGTGGTTCCACTTCAGGGATTGACTTGTTTCCAACTTAAAGCCCACTGTTTATCAGGTTCATTCCAGTACCACTGCTCCAAAGAATTAAGTTTAAAAGTCAATAGTGTCAAAGTCGAGGAAATAGCATCTATCCCTCCGGTGAAGGGTGCAGTTACCCCCAGAGAGTCAGCACGGTACTGCAGCTGCAGTAAGAGTGAAATGTTGTGTTTAATTTATACACAAATTAGTGAAGTCGACTTTTATTATGCTTGCAACTATTTGACAACATTCATAATGTACCTGTAGTATTCCAATATTTAGGTAATTTTTGTTAAATTCAATTCCTTTTTTTTACGTTTTGCTAGTTTATACGTAGGTCCAATTTTTATAATTTACATAATATCATATGTATTTACATAAGAAAAGATTTTTAAAAACATTACCCTGCACCTAGCCAAGTAGCTGTAGCGGAAGGTTTTTTTTTTTTTTTAATAACATAAGAACCGTCTATTTATGATCCATGGGCGTGGTCCCACTTCAAAGGGCTCGACTTCTTGACTTGTTTCCAACTTAGAGGGTCTGTATACGTTTGGTAATGACTCTGAAAATTATTGGCAATAAACACTTACATAAGAAGTACAGCAGCTTTGGATATATAATGCGTTTTGAGAAACTGTTCACTTTGAAGTAATGCGGTTATGGAAAACAAAAACCACGTTAAAATGTCTGTGACGTTTCTCAAATTCAAGCTTAGACCGTGTCCGAATTGGCGGCTACAGCTACGGCTATGGCTAAATTTTCACGCTGTAGCTGTAGCCGCCAATTCGGATACGGCCTAAGTGTACTCGTTATATACACTTGGGCCAAGTTCGCGCAAGGACTATCGTTGACCATAGTTCGACTAACTTAGCCCGAACTCTGTATAGTCGATGATAGTTGGACCACTCTAGTCGACTATTTGGAACCAGCCTACTGGGCATGGTCGCATCGCTGGTTACCAATAGCCGTTTTCATAGCACAGTGCAGAGTGAACCAGTTATAAGAAACTGATAACGTATGTTGAGTCGCCGGTCGTGTTGACATGACATGACTAGAGTCGTTCGCACTTCAACTTCTGTGCGCATGCCCTACGTACGTCACTGAACAACCACTAGTTAACCATTGTTCCTTGCGCGAACTTGGCCTTGAATGCCGGAACGACATTATATTTTATCCAGGACAAATTGGCTCGTCAGATTTCAAATTCTTTTGTTATTGTTGCAAATCTATACACTTACATTACCATGAAAGATTCATTTTGGCAGAAATCCTGGACTTTGCCATAGTGACAAAATAAGATCTTATGATGATTAATTTGCCAACCAAGAGAGGCCCTTATACGTCATTTAAGACTTCACAATACGTGGTTGCACGCTTCTCTTATTTCCAAACACAAAGTTGTTTTTAAGAAAAAGCCTGACAGTCAAAAGAGAAAAAAAAACCATACGTTTCAAACCATACTTGCTCAACAGTTAACTCATAATGGCTGAGAATGCACAACAATGTGTCGTTATTCTCAAAAACTACTTCTTAGAATACACAAGTGAGCAATTTCAAAAGTCTCACATTAGCTGTACCAACATTTACAAGCACCCCCCCCCCCCCATTTTTCAACACGGAGGTACGCCACTGCATCTCATAGCCCAGTGTAGGACTGTCTTCACTCACGTTGTCTTTTGTGGGACTCTTTGTATCATTTGGTATGTCACATGCACACACCGTCTATTTCGCTTTTGAATAGCGCGGTAAAAAGCATGCCAGTTGTTTCGTCGTCGCTGAGGCTGAGGCATGAATATTCACCCTGCTACTGACTCACAATAAAGGCACCGTATTCAACGACCGTCGTGCATGGACATTTTAGGAGGAGCTATCCAAGGAGAGCTGTTCATTGGCTCTGGCGTAGTCAACCGACCGACGTATGTTCAAAACATATTAACACTACTTGAACGTACATGAAAAACCTTGACAAAACATAATCCGTTTTAAACTCTTTGCGTTCACTCAAACATTTTCATCGAATTTGCTAAAGATAAGTCAATGATTGGTTGCATGGTGAGTTTGTTGGAAACAGAAGAATAGAAATAGTTCACTTTTCCAGATGATTTTAAATATATTTATTCTTCCTTGTGTCCAGGTTTTGGCGTTGTTATGATGTTGACACCGGGATCTGTTGTACTTACGCAGTACTTCAACAAAAGATATGCACTCGCAAATGGCATATCTTTATTGGGTATCAGCATAGGACAAATGCTCTTTCCACCTCTGTTCCGCCTCCTGATTGATAATTACGGTTGGAGAGGTGCAATGTTCGTCACTGGAGCACTACAGTTCAATGGTGTAGCTGCATGCGCCCTCTTTCGTCCTTTTAAGATTAGCGCGATTAAGATGAAAACCATCCAAGCAAACAGGGATGTTAAGGCGTCTCATCACCGGGGCGATACTAAAGACAGCATCCTCCCACCATCTCTGAGATTCTTATACGTCTTCACCAACATCCAAGCTGTATTGTTATTACTAGCTTGCTGTGCTTTCTCAATAGGTTTCTTTATCAACGTATCTCATCTACCAGCACGTGCCAAGGACGCAGGGTGGTCTGATAACCACAGCAGCATGCTGCTTGTTGTTTATGCAATTGCTTCCATGGTGACCAGATTGGGACACGGTTGGTTCGTCGACAGGAACTACATCAGTTGCTTCAAACTCCACATGATTGTTTTACTTGTGAGTGCAATTACAACTGCATTGAACCCAGTATCTAATAGTTATATCTTCCTGGTTGGATATGTGACGGTTTTCGGAGCGATGACGGGAGTCGCCGGCCCTCTCTTTGTTTCTAATATGAGAAGGGTGGTGGAATCCTCCCATGTCCCGGTAGGGCTAAGTCTGATTTGGGCAACAGCGTTTATATTCAACGGAGTCGGGTCAGTAGTTGCAGGTAAATCTCATTTTTTTTGTCTGAATCTTTTTGAAGGTAATGTCGATAGTTAACTATAGCGTCCTATCGCTGAATCCAGACCTTTCTCATGCTGCAACCATCTTGGTTTTGTTCCCTGTATCCAATAGCAGTAACGAATGCTCAAATTCTTTGCACAGCAGAGGAACCAGACTGGGTTTTGTTTCTTCCAGCCTTGGTTTGGTTACAATGGCCCGTTTCGAAACGACCGGCTTCGGCTTGGATTCGGCTTCAGGCTCCGTTCTCTCGTCTGAATCCCTGAACACATAGCACGCGTATAGTCAAAACAACTGAGGGGCCTAGCTAGCCTGAGCCGAATCCGAAGCCGAATCCGGTCGTTTCGAAAAGGGCCAATGATTTGGATTGGAGAAAAATCAAGATTGCCGTACAATGACAAAGGTCTATAGACCGTGCAAGTCTCGCGCGTATTCGAACATTGTTGTGACCCGTTTGGTCCCACGTTTGCTTTAACGCGTGAAGAAAACAAACTCGCGCGCTGTAATGGGTCCAATTATTGTTCGAACACGCGCGAGACTTGCAGTCTATTAGCTGCAGCGCCATTGATCTCTATATTGATCTTAAAATAACAGAGATCAATGTGCAGCGCTGACTACACTACGTCACGCGTTGCCTGCCACGCTCAATGGTGTTATGTTTCACTTTAAAAGAAACTACACTAAAAGAATACATAAATAAATCTCATGTTTGGAAACTAAATTCTGGTTTAACTTATTTATTAGAAACTAAGGATTCTTACCTTGAAAAATCAGTGAACGTACGAAATGAATACATAAGTGTTGAGACCACCAACGCCCTGAAGCCATCTGCGCTAGTTCAATGGGTACATGTTTTTTTTTTATAATATAGGGCTAAACAATAAGGCCCTGGCGGGTTTGCAAAACTGTAGAATAGCGCGTACGGGAAGCGTGTAAACGCAACATAGGCCCTTTTCGAAACGACCGGCTTCGGCTTGGATTCGGCTTCAGGCTCCGTTCTCTTGTCTGAATACCTGAACGCATAGCATGCGTATAGTCAAACATCCGAGGGGCCTAGCTAGCCTGAGCCGAATCCGAAGCCGAAGCCGGTCGTTTCGAAAAGGGCCATAGCCTAAAAAGCGCACTAAACTGTGTAACACATGGGCATGGACTCCCAAAATGGCGCAATCAATATTATTGTGTCGATGACGTCATGTGAATGGGGTCAATAGAATTACTGCTGCGTGTACACTTAGCAGTATTTATCCTAACCTTTAGTCAAGGCGCACCGCGGCACCCCAGCCTAGATATCATGCACGAAAAAAGACTAGCGCGAGCGGCGAAGCCGCGAAGCGCCTTTACCAACTCGTTCAGCTAATCAGTTATTCATGAACAGGAAATATTTAAAAAAGCAATTTTTTGTAACCAATCACCGTCAACTATAGATATTGGACTCCTCTATTATTTAGATGGGTAGGCCTAATGCTGTCAGTTCACCTGAAATTTGCATTTATTGAGCAGCAAATCTTATGCTTTGCTGAAACAATTTGTCATCAACACTTCCGCTAGTACTACTAGTCGCCATCTTGCTAATAATTTGCATCAAATTTGCATCAAACATTCATGTGACGTCTTGCAAGTAATTGTGTCTTCTTATTGGCCAACAACTCATCACGCTAATGCATTATGCATTACATTTTCCTACCAAAATCGGTAGCAAAAATTAAAGAAAAACATAAAGCCCCTAAACGAGTTGGTAAAGGCGCTTCGCGGCTTCGCCGCTCGCGCTAGTCTCTTTTCGTGCGTGATATATTGGCTGGGATGCCGCGGTGCGCCTTGACTAAAGGCTATACTCATCCCAGTCAGACAACTGTTGAACGTCCTTCAGTCATTCAGAGAATATTTGTGTGTCTTTGTCATCTTTGTCATATCAGACGCTGTGACGTAGCCACGGCCAGAGTGATAGTCTAAGCCGAAGCCAATGCAAAACCAATGCATCATCAAACGTTTAACAAACCCAATTTTATTTCAATTACTTTGCAGGGAGACTTTACGATGCTACGGGTAACTACGTGGTCCCATTCCTGACAGGGGGCGCTATGTTCCTGGTGGCATTCCTGCTGACCTTTGTGATCGCACTCACGAAACGTCGACAGGAAAGACACGCCCATATCCAGGTCCCAACCAATCAAGTGCAATATGACACCGTTGTGTGTGAGCTAGAACCCACGTAGAGGTATCGGAACCAAATCTTTTAATACCGATCTTTACGATTGTTTCAAACGAATACGCCCTGCTGACCCTTGTCGAGCAGTCAACATAAGTGTAATATCTAGTCTTGATGCAAGACGTTACTCGTGATTGAACCACCCACGGCCGCTGAGGGAGCTATTCACTAATGAACAGTAAACTGAAGCCACGTCCGAATCAAGAGACTTTAGCTACGGCTAAGGCATCATTCACGAATGCGGGTTTCCGGTCGTAGCCACTGCCGAATCCAGCATCAAGTTTGACACGAAGACATGAGTCTTTTACTGTTATTTCCTTTGATGAAACTTTGTCAACCCACTCTTTATACGGATTCAATCATCCTTATCCAAGGGCTTGTTGGGAAGGCCTACAGGATATTTTAGACAGAGTAAGGGTTATTTAAGGCCAATACAAGTCTCGAGATGGGGTTTGGAAGGTTGAGGGGCGGGGTGTCAGAGCAACCTAGTACGTAGGTCGTCATCAACCATTCATAAAAACAGATTGAGGGGAAAAGAGCAAGACTTTTCCATTTTTATATTATATTGGAATGTTCGCTGTATAAATGAATAAATTATTATTATTATATATATTTTTCAGGCAATAAGCATCTCTATCCCCTCTAGGGGTATCAGACTTGAAAATAATGAGCTATAGCTTCAGGTGTTTTACGATTTCCCAAAACCTACTTATTATTACAGCTACCCACACTTTAAACTATTTTAAAATTACGTAACGTGCAGCAGGGTAGGGTTGACGCGGATCTATACGACTTACTTTGACATAGAGAAACTTATTAGGTGATCCCTGCGGGTCCTTGACGACAACATCTTTGGTTGCTACTTGAAGAATTTCATCTTTTACTTCTTGAGGTTTTAGCTTTGGGCTATTTTGTTTGCCGATGGACAGAGCAGCTGCACCTGTGATAAACCAGATTTAGTTTCGTTTTTGAACTTTTGTTTTGTGAAAATTCGTTTTTGTAAATTCGTTTTTAAAAATGCATACGTTTTTGAATCGTTGCATTTCCTTCGGCTAAGCCATTGGACTAGTGTTTACTCCGCCCAAAAATCGATGAATTTCTTTTTTTAAATCCAAGTTCCCTAAAATCGTCGTGATCGACTTGGACGCCACTGTCGACCACGTATATGTCGACTCCCTTAATACCCTGGACTTTCATTGATACAAATAAAATGATTCAACTGTGTAACTATAGGCAATCGAATAATTGTGCCGTCGTTAAAGAAATAATGATCAATTAATGCAAACTGAAGGTCAACCTTACCAGAAATAATGTTCTCTTCGTGGACGGGTATCAGTACGGAGCTCTGGAAGTGCAGTTCGACATGTTGAGATCCTGGGATTATTTACTGCCGGATGATGACATCACAAACGTAAGATGTCGACATCCTGAGATGATTTATCTCTTGATGTCGACATTCTGAAGTAACATGTCGACTTCCCGAGATAATTTATCTCGGGATGACGACAACCTGAAACGTAGGATGTCGACTTCCAGAGATAATTCAACATGGGATGATAACATCCTGAAAATTTCGAGAGCCTACGGATAAATTATCTTGGGAAGACAATATCTTACTTTATCTCAAGATCTCAACAAGGTGGATGGCACTGAGGTATTTGGGCTATTGGTCTTCTCTTTTGAGCCAGTGGGTGACAAATGCATTGTGTTTGGTATTGTTCCCGTTCGATGTTTGTTTTGTTCTTCGTGCAACGTTGGTTTGAAGAGGATCAACTTATCTTCGTGTGTGTACGGTGTTGTCTTGGATGAGACCGGCGGGTCTTGTATGAGACCGGTGGGGTCATGGATGAGACTGGTGGGTCTTGGGTGAGACCGTTGGAGTCTTGGATGAGACCGGTGGGGTCTTGGATGAGACCCGTGGGTCTTGGATGAGGCCGAGCGAAGAGCTTCCGGTCCCCAGTGTCCCCTACTCAAATTCACGTTCAATACACCGATTAGCATGCCGGTTTGCTTCTCTGTTAAACAATAACAAAAATGTACAAATAGATCCTCTTAACCCATTTGAACGTCTCGTTAACCTACCACCCTTGTTGTATGTAAAATAGCCATCCGTCCCGGTCCGTTGGTCGATCCTATCAACTCCCCAAGATGGGGAATAAGCCTGCTCACTGAAAAGCTCACACAGGCTGTCCTGTTCCATAAACTCCACACCATCCAGGGAACGCATTGGTTGAGAACATGTAGACACACTTTTGTTTGTTTGTTTGTTTGTTTGTTTGTTTGATCTTCCCAACAAGGGAACTCTGCAAAGCTCCCTAAAGGGGATGTGAACGCCAAGCACAGCCAAATTCTACATATACACACAAATTGTGATTCAGTAACTAGACGACAATATATTCTAGTCATTGTGAAATCAGCGGTATAAGCTTGGTAGGATTCGAACCAAACCACAACCAATTAGGCAAGTTGCAATTGAAATTATGTCGTCTAGTTAGGTTTTGGTTTTACACATTATTTGCAAAATAATTGACCACCATCAATAGTAAACGCAAGTGTATGTTACTCATAGAGCTTAAAACTCTGCATGATGCCATTGTTCACTAATATTATTGAGTGTCAGTTTTTAATTAAAAAGTCGGTACTCCGCCAATTTTTGTGTGTGTGTATCTAACAAATTCCAAGTTCCACATTTACACCTAGCCAAATAGCATGCCAATTGTCTTGTTACCATTAGGGTGTTTTTTTCACACACAAAATCCATCAATGCCCAGCTATTCCGGAATTCCGTTAGGAATTGTACAGCAATTACTCAGCATCTAATAAGGTAAGTATTATAACTCTACAAAGAGAAACATGTGGGCTCATCTTAAAATAAATTTTGCTTGAATTGATTTTATTTAGTCAAAATGGTCTATATATAATGCTTTGGGCGATTTAAAAGTGATTTGGTTCTCAACAAAAATGTATCACACGCTGAAATATAACTGTTACTCAATGAGTCAATGATGCTGTCCGAGTGTGAATTTAATTGTTTGATGGTGTCACGCAGGGTTTTAAACCAAATCGTAGTCATACGTCGTCAATGGACAAACCGTTTAAATGAATATTGTTTGTTATACACGCCTAAGAAATGACAATCTGTTTGATGTAGGCTCAAAAACGGTAAAACAGGCCCTGTAGTTTGAGCTCCCCGATGACGATCACCCATAGCCCGCCATCTAGCAGATATTATATTTTATGGTATTGGCTTCGTTCCATCTTCGCTCGTTCCCAGCGCCTCATCCAGAGGCACGGGATGGGCTGATGTATGCACATGCGCATCGGACCATTCCCCATACCTAATAACCCCCGGTCGCGAATTTTTTTTCCCCAAACGACATTGCAATGATGACCTTTTTTGTTATGATTTTTGTGGTGTTTTTTTCGATCTGAATGCGGATGTTGGAAAGAAATATAAAAAAAAGGAAAATAAAAAAAAAGTTTGGGAAAAAAAATTCGCCCAACGGTCACCTATATTTTCTGTTTACCAAAGGGTTGGTTTACTACAAATAATTGAATGTAGCTCTATTTTGTAAATTCATTGCAAATAATATTATTGCTGCTTTACCTTGTACTCAAAATAGGGCTCGGTGGCAACATTCGTCTCGCAACTTTGGTTTCAAAAGATCGTTTACATTACATGGAGCCTCCATGCGTTATCATATCGTGAGGTGTACATGTACATTGTTGTGTTGCGCATTGCGCCTATCAGTCGTTTCCATCATGCATCACTACATCCTGAGCAAGAACTTGTACAAGCTCATCAGCCCATCCCAGCGGTCTTGGATTTCATAAAAGCATACCGATAGTCACGACAAGTGTGGCATTACATGTTACTGTGCATTGTTCACGACAAACATCTCATTTCAATGCGGAGATGGATTTTAGACTTTAGCGATGTCGTTTTAGGGCTACTGTTATGATGGGCAACGTTCATAAGAAATTTTAAAAAGAAACTGTCTACGTCGACTCACCTCCTCAATAAGGTGCGGAGGGATACGTAAGGAAAAAGCTGGCGGAGGTTCTTGACTTTAGGTGTCGGCATCCGCAACTTAAGCCGGCCTCGGGTCGACCTTGCGTCAACAACAAACAGTCGGCGACTGACTCCTGAGCTAAGACCATCGGGAACTTTTCAGTCGACGATTATTTACGACCTGAGCGTAACTGCGATGATTTTAAGACAATCGGAAACAGTCGCCGCTCAAAAAAATTAACAGTCGCAAGAGTAGAACAATTTCAACTTGTACGACGTGATCTCGACGGTCGGGAACCAATCGCAGTCGACCTGTGAGTATTTGGCACATCGTGCGTGCGCAAGCAAATCGTAGGTCGACCTGAGGCCGGCTTTAAGGAACCGGCTCACAACCTCACTTTCAACATCATCCACTAGTGATTTATCCTGCAGTTAACCAAAGTGTTGTGTTTAAGCACTGTCCGGTGCATAGTGTTTTCAAATTCACTGTTTGTATTAAAAAAATGTATTCACGTTATTTCTAATAAAAAAATACAGTTGTGACATGTAAAACATGCCCCGTTATATTTCGGTTTTTGTGAACTTCTCAGTCAATTCCTTTAACTTATTCTATAATAACCGAATTAAATCGAGCGCCCTCCACGTCGGGTTTCTGGGCGCTCCCATAATTCCATTCATTGAAGACATCTCTAACATGTTGTTCATCACTGTCTTTATTTTACAGATTAAAGAGATTTACCGCACCCCAATATTTTGAGTGTCACACTTGTATAAAATTGCCCTATAGTACAAATTTACGGAATTCCAATTCGCCAGAACAATAGACCCTTCCCATGGAATATATAAATTACACATGGTGCATGCGCACGAACACTGGTTGGCAGGAATTAGGGCATATCGCGCCTTTTTGTAGTGGACTGATGGTGGCGTGACGCCAGTTAACGTGTCAAAGTTAACTATGATAGTCTTGATTGGCGACGGTAGTTTTGTTTTAGTCGACTGGCTCAGAGGGACTGGTTCAAAACTAGCATCTTTGAAACGAACCCCCGTAGAAGTTTTAACGATTAATCCAAATAATTATTTGATACAGATATATCCAGCAAATCGTGATCGGCGACTAACAAACGTCGCCATATTATACTCACTACAGAAAAAATGGCACAACCCGTAGATCGCGGGTGATGCAAATTAATTCAGTTCTATTTGTTGTTTATTATCATGAAATGTTTTTCACTAGTACACTTATTGTACGCTACTCATCACTTCCTCCATGCTCATCCGCAGTAACCACACGTTTTATTTGGAACACTGCTTCTAAAGAAAAAGAAGAACAAGAAGAAAGAAAATTATAAGACTGAAATATTTTAGCAACAGGGCCAAATAAAACAAAATGCAGCGCATAGAAAACCCATTTAGAATTCCAAGTGCCGATTGTCCCAATCTGTAATTTAATTTACACCTATAATCTTAATTTATCATTTTTATAATTGCCACCTTCAATCATAATATTTCCCCGTCCAGAACAAACATTAGGGCCTATATTTTTCGCAGCTCCTTGCTGCTACATTGAAAGTAGTGGCTGTTTTATGAATAACAAATTTATATACGCAACAGTCGTCGGGCCGGGAGGTGTGAATAAAAAATACCCATGATGCCTTGCTTGTTGCCAACGATCTCAACCGAGCAGTTAAAACAGACGAAGTGATACGGAAACCGTGTTAAAAACCTCTATTTAACCTTGTTTTCCTCGGAGATTTAAGTAAAATGGAAGAATATCAAACAGCAGAAGAGGTAAAGTATTACACAAGATCGGTTTCAATTTCTTAACTGTTATAATTTGCATCAAATTTATAAAAAAGTCGACTTAGCATCGACTCGAGTCAATACGTCAGATCATGGACGACGATGTGTAGTCACGAGAGACTAACCTACATGTAACTCGATTCGACATCACCAAATGCATGCCCAACAAATTTTGATCTAAACATAGGTAGAAAATTGTAGCCCTGTTTTAAATTGAGCGAAAATGATCCTTTAAATTTTAAGATTCCTAGTCCAGTTATTTCACGACAAGTATTGTTTTACATTTTAGACAATGAATAATTGACAGTGATTGATCCTTGTTATTTTTTAAAGACTATTTGTAGTAGGGGCCTATTTGATTATTTTTTAAGCGATGCTTTTTTAAATCTTTTTTTACGGTAGGCTAGTAATAAAATGTATGAGTACATTCACAATCATCATGATCGCAATGTTTTAAGTTTAACCATAGAGTCCTTTCTCTATGGTTTAACACGCTCATCATATGGGAAGCCCCATAAAAAGTGCCAATGCTGGACTCCCTCCGCTTCTTTTTGGCCAGTTGGCCAAATGGCCACATTGTCATTACATAAATTAGGACATGTGTACTGTATGTAGGGCTAGGAGGAGGTGAGATGATTTTTCGAATACGTGTTTTTTTTGCCAAGATTTTCCCCCCAGTTGTCACTTACCAATTGCGCAATTGTGGAGAGCACTAAAACGATTTTGTGCAAGCAATTGTTTTAGTGAAATTTTATGAATATCTCTAATCCAAGCTGACAATCACTGGTTTGCTTTTTTTAAACATTGTCAGCGCCAGGATGTTTACTGATGCGCATCGTCACAAGTGATGAATTGATTTGCTGAAACAGCAGCATTCAGAGATGCCACTTTTCCGGATTTACCCGGATTTCCATTAAAAAAAAACCCCAAAACCAACTTCTGTTTTTTTTAAAATCAAGCCTGAATAAAGTTATAATTGTTTGGCCTCTAAAGCAAGTCCGCTTTGCAATAAGCAATTTTCGCTTAAAATATTAGCTTATCTTATATATCGTAAATGTCATAATTTTCCTCTTTTTGCGGCTTGGTGAGTTGAAAGCCTGACTTGAACAAGTGCTCGGCGGTGCTACTCTTTTTGGGAATTCAATGTTAGCATAGCTCTGCGATGATTGTTCTGCGATAACTTGTCACAATGGTTACCACTTGCGACATTCATTCAGTGGCTTTCTGCTTTTGTCTAAGGAAAAATAATTTGTAGTTTTTTTTTCGTTACCACAGTGGCATCTCTGAGCATTACTTATTAAATCTAATCTTTTTCGTGTTGCTGCATGGTGCTGATTTAGTCTGCATCCCCGATGCTTGCTGCTGGTTTGTTGTCTATGGTGGTGGCGCTGTGTGTGATGAATACCGCCTTGACTAAAGACTACGAACTAGAATAGCGAAGTCATACAGTTTGTCATCGCACATAATTTATGTGCATCAGTAAACATTATGGCGCCGACGATGTTTAAACTAGTGATTGTAAAGCTCAGAGATTTTTCAAAAAATTACACTAAAACCACCACACTCAAATCCTGTCAATGTGCTCTCCACAATTGCGCAATGGTAAGTGACAATTGGGGAAAAAAAGGCAAGGCTTCTATTTGAAAAATCATAGCCTCCTGATGCAATGATGGCGTAGAGCCTAGAAGCGGAGGGAGAAGCATATAGGCACTATTTATGGGGCTACATGTAGCTCCAGGGATATTGTAATACGCACAATGAAAACGGACACATGGATTTATGGCCTAAGTTGTACTCAATGAAATTGTTTTACTTTTTTCCAAGTGTCAAGTATCATGCATGTCTCAAATTGAAAGATGAAAAACAGATACATAAATCCTTCCCTTTTTAAGTGCTTGATACTGAATCAACAACACTTTTAAAAAGGTGTACTTTTGTATTATATTACTCCACAAGAATATTACCATAAAAACCAGGGTTCTCCCCAGGTTTTTTCAAAACTGTGGGGCATTCTTGGCCAAAATTTTTGGATGTTCGGCCGAAGCACGCTGAATTGAAACAAGGTCCTCGGAATGTTTCCTACTTGGTTTTCATAGCTCTACTGTGCAATTTGGAGCATATTTTATTTGTTTGATACCTAGCTTGTGCATGGGGAGAACCCTGAAAACTTACTTGGTAAAGAGCACTGGGGAGCTGTTGATATTATAAAACGTTGTTAGAAACGTCCCGCTTTGAAGTAATTTAGTTTTAGAAAAAGAGGCAATTTTTCACCAACAAATTTGAATCTGAGAAGCTGAAGCCTTTCTCAGGCATCTGAAAGTACACAATTATATGCAACAAGGGTGTTTGTTCTTTCATAATTTTTTTGCAACCTCGATGACCAATTGAGCCTAAGTTTTCACAGGTTTGTAATTTTAGGGATGTTGGGATACACAGAGTGAGGATACTGGTCTTTGACAACTACCAAAAGTATAACCTGCCTTTAATTGCATGGGATTGTTATGTGGTAACAAATGTTATCTCTTAATTTCAGACTTCCTTTGTGGTGGATGAAGTCAGCAATATCATCAAAGAAGCTGTTGAAGGGACGATAGGAGGCAACGCATACCAACATAACAAAATCAATCAGTGGACATCCAATGTCGTAGAACAATGCCTCAACCAGCTGACGAAACTGGGCAAACCCTTCAAATACATTGGTAAAAACAAGAAAGTTTCTTCATTAATTTGTTCACAAATAGGCCCATGTTCCCCCCATGCAGATGCTTTGCACAGCCCAACTTGGGCCACCCAAGGCAAATAGCATGTTGTGAAGAGGAGGGATTGTAAGCTACGGTCAGTCAGGTTGGCTCAGTGGTTTCTGTCCCTGCCTTTCACCTCTGTGGACCCTGATTCGATTCCCGGGCTGAAGCCTTGCATGTGGATTGGGTTTTCAGTCCCTACCTGACTGTGTAGGTTTTCCCTCTTTGGGGTTTTCCTCCCACGTCTGAAACTGAAATTTCTTTGATGTCTTCTTTACAAAAGTTGGTGTGATGTTTCCATTTTATTTAGGATACTTTGCCGACTATGTACATGTATATAATTCAGATCAGTACATTAAGTACAAGTATGTGTGACATGGTAGCATGGCTGCCGGCTGAGAGATTTCAGAATTTTGTTTGAATTTGGACATTTCATATAGATCTGCCTGGTGAAAAATAGTATCTGTTCATATTTTATTCAGTGTAAACTGGTAAAGAATATAGCTCTTTGATCTACATCTCTACAGCTGAGGATTCTGTTCCCAGAAGCTCCTTGAACTCTATATCTCCAGCCGTCGATTTCACCAAACTCTACCTAACTTAAGATTAATCCTAGGCAATGCTAAGAGATAGGACTAGTCTTAAGTTAGGACCAGTACTTAAGACTAGTCCTATCTCTTAGCATTGCCTAGGCAGGGGTAGAAATAGACATCCGACATACCGGGGCCAAATTTAGCCCCTGGGTTAGCAAAAAAAGGACCGGCCCAGGAGCTATCCTCCTGGGACTAAAGGCTTTTCCCGAACTAATTTTATAATTCAATATTGCACTGTTGCCCGGCCCCGGCACCCACAAAAATCACGAAAACTACCAGCATGTATGAATCAACCAACGTTTTGGGTCGCCTGCAAGTTTTTTTACAAGCACACAATTTTCCAAGTGTTGAAAAAAAAAAAAAAAAAAAACACGGAAGTGAAGTTTGTAAAATTGCGTTTTGGGACGATCTTTTCCCCTAATTTCTGCCCTTAATAATACTGTTTTCATCAACAGCAATTTGCATCGTTTCGTAATTTGAGGATCGGTTTTATAGAACTTTTTTTGCACTGAAATCTTAGTGATTTAAGATCGATCGACAACGCACATTGGTAAAATTGTGTGGCGAGAGCGATGTGTTTATGAATACGAGGTTAACATTTTGCAAGAAATATTACAGGAACGAGGTTAAAATTAGACTCCACAGCGCGTCTTTTGCCCCTGGAAATTCAAGTTGTGTGTTTCCCTTCTCGCCTTCCTATTATTGTACGGAACATGGAGATGAGAGCCAGACTAATAATAATGCATGCGTGTTTTTACTGGAAATAAACGATCGCAATCGCGATCGCGGCCACATTAAATCTAGCAATTATCAAGACTTGTCAAACAATTTTTCTTGTCAAACCGTGTGGGTTTAAAGTTATTTTTTATAACTGTTCATGTAAGAATTGGACCAAGGGTGTTTTTAAGCGCCGGAAGCGTTGTAGAAATAGAGGGTCAAGGGGCTTTTTATTGGGGACCAAGCGCTAATAGCGCCGAGGCGCCGGGTTATTTCGACGCCTGCTAGGATTAATCCTAAGTTAGGAAGAGTTTGGTGAAATCGACGGCAGGGGTTAGCAAAAGATGGAAATGCCATCATTTCAACATACCTCCCAAAAAGCGTGGAGCATGGCGTAGTGTTAACCAGAGGGGTGTCTGGGTCTTTTGGACACCCTGTTTTAAATTTGGACACCCTGTTATATTTGTCATTTACATGTAAATGTCTTGTACATTTGTAAGTGAACAATTTGGACACCCAGTTTGAAAATTTACAGCAAATTTGGACATCCTTTTACCAAATCCTGGCTAAAACCTTGGAGCATGGTTTCAGATAATTTTGTCAGCAGTGACTGCACAAATGCAGTCTTAAAAATATACCGCAATGCATCTTGAGAAACAGAGTACAGTTAAAAGATAAATCAAGCTGCCAATATAGACGCCATGCCGTAGTTTACATGTAACCATGCCGGGTTTTATAGTTGTGTACTGCATTGCTTCAAAACCAGCGCACCATGATGGTTGTCGGTGTTGCTTGGACTCGGATTTCATCCGGAATCCGTTGCGCGCGAATCCATTGGGTGCCGATCATGCGCATTGGAACATTCACTGGGCCCGAATTTGAGGGGGAATATCCACAAGACTAAAGGGCTTGTAGCTCAACATTTTGACTAGACCAGAATTTATTTTACAAGACCAGAGTCAAAATGAGTTGAGCAAGCACTAAGAGAAAATTTATCTCATTTGTCTTATGTGTAAGTGTACTTCGATACTCAACAGAATTGACAGATATTTATCAGATTTCAGACTCATAGACAACTATTATTTCACAACAAAATTACAAATTGAGGTAGCCTCTTATTGTTCAATTGAAAAACACAAGACCATCGAACTTGTCCAGCCGTGAGTTTACTGGCCTGACCCTAAAATCACTGGCCTCGGGCCTGTGGCCCAGTGTTATATTTGAGCCCGATGCCTATGGGCTATTTGTTCATTGTGGTTTACTCCGTCTAACGTCTTAGATGCTCTCTCTTCTTTCGTGTTACAGTCACCTGTGTCATCATGCAGAAGAACGGCGCTGGTCTCCACACAGCAAGCTCCTGCTTTTGGGATAACATGACCGACGGAAGCTGCACTGTCAGATGGGAGAACAAGACAATGTACTGCATCGTCAGCGTCTTCGGCCTCAGCATCTGAGCTCATTCTTTATCAATTTGTAAATAGTCACGCTGGGGTCAGAGGTTAGAGGTCAGAGGGGAATACATGCTAACGTATGCATGTAAAGGGGGACCCCATAAGCTGCCGGTTTTAAATTTCCATTACCTTGTTTACAAAAAACTCTACGATATCAACACAGGTGTTTTGGCGGCTCATTTTTAAAGGAAAAAAGCAGATTTAAGATTCAAAGGTTTGGTGGCATCTTCAGACTTCATTTTCCCCCGGGCAAAATATTTGATTTATTATTATTATTTCATTTTCATTTGGATATTTCATATTATGTCTTACTGGGTTATGCACACATTCGTTTGAACTCTGTGCGCCTCTCCGTCCGTTTGCAGTTTTAAGTTGACATTTAAAAAAAAAGTTTTCTTGCTTTTGTTTTTTTGCATTTACCATGTTAACTCTAAAAGCAAAAACCTGTGCTGCAATCAGTCCTTGTACACATTTTTTGTTCCTTGAATTTGTAACTCACCAAACCACAACCAGGCACTTTCTGCCAAACTCCAAAATGAGTATACTCACTCATCAAATAGATGAGATCATGAGTTTTTGAATAAGACCTTATTTAGGCATTTTGTCCCCTTGCACAATGCGGAATACACCTCTATTTCTGCCGTTTTGGGAGTCAATTCCTGTGGGTACATTTTGACTCCCAAAATGGCGGACACGATCGTTGCATGTTAGTGCGCTCCACGTTGTGCAAAGTGGTCAATTTCTGGAAAGTCTTTCTCAGCATATAGAATGTTTAAGACATCACATCAGAGTGATATCGATATTTCACTATTTCTGAGAAGTTCCTGATTTTGGCGTGGGGAGACACAATTGTTTGTGGAAATGTTAAATCAAAGTTGAAGAAGTAAGATTTGTTTATAAATTCATTCTTGTATTTTGTTCGTAATCGTTGCCCTGGTCTTGACCTTGGTGCCCCTTCAAAAGTTTCCCCGAGGAGATATTCCAATGAAAGTGCCCGTTGCATGGCCTTGCCATCTCAAAGATGAAATTCCAGGCCTACTTTATATTGATAAATTGGGAATATGTTTGTACATCTTCGGAAGAATTTCAAACAAATTGTTGTTATCTGCCACAATCTTGTACATTACACATCATCCAAAGAACAAGTGAAAGGGAACATAAAGTCTCTTCAGCTTCCAAAACGGATATTTGGTTTTGTTTCACTTCATGTGATTAGAAAGCTTAGATTGTGCTCCCAAAATGTTGATGAATAGCATGACAAATAGGCATGTTACCACTTAATTACCACGGTTTTTTTATTCCATTTTGAATGTTGCTACTTGATGTTATCATAAAGCAAACTTGAATCCTTGATTCCGATTGGTCGATGCATAGCAACAAGAGTGTGATATAAACCTATATTCCACGGCCCGTATCAAACCCTGTTCTAATGCACTGCTCTAACTCCGCGTATTGTGCTGTTTTAAATTACACGTCAAGTTTGCTTGAAAATTGTTGGGCACAAAGGCATTCACCAGGGGCATGGAGGCAATTGCATCCATTCCCTTCTGTGAAATATCAGGTCTGGGGTTGATTTCACAAAGATTGATCTTAACTGTGTATCAATCTTAATTTCTAAGCAGAGTGTGATGTCACAATACAAATCACTATGGCGATTATGATAACTCATCTTAAGATGAATCTTAGCACTTTGTGAAATCGAACCCTGGACGTGGGTTTATTTTAAATGTATGTATAAAAAATGATCTTAATTTGGTATGCAATGTGTACATGTTTGTAAAAACAGCGATAGTTGTACAGTCCACTCTCGTTAAATAACAAGATCGCTGGGACTGGCCAAATTACCTCTTTATACAGGACAGTTGTTACTTGTTATACAGTTATAAGAGGATAGCAAAACAAAAACACACAAAGTAGAAATGAGATTCAGGACTTCAGATAAAGTCTTGATAAGCAGAACCTTTTTATGACGAGGGTTGACTGTAATTCTGTTTATTTGTCTTGGGTATGTTAGTCAAGTACCCAGCCTTAGCAATGTATATACGCACTGACTCACAAAAAAATGGGGCCAGTCCGTTTTTGCTTCCAGCCTCTTTTTGAGCATTGTATTTGTGCATTACTCCATGTTGTTTAAGATGTGTAATCTATGGGTTAAGACAGATTTCTTTTTTGAGAAGAAAACAGAATAAGTAAGACTGGATTGTCGTTTATCAACTGAAATTTAGTCTTCACTCCAAGAAGTTGCTTTTTGCTCCCTGTTTATGTTGTGCATCGATCCTGTTACTGTGGTTTGTTTTAGTTCCAGGTTTGAAGTAAACACTAAACATTTGGTACTAGCAGTTGTCCTCTGCATTGAAAACTAGTCATACATTCAAAGTGATGAATTAATTAATTATCAGACAGGAGTGTCTGGAAACAAGACTAGTAATGGCCTCAATGGATTGCATTTTCGTTTTTCAGGATATGGTAGTCTTTAGTCAAGGCACTTGTGGCACCCCATACATCCAGCGTGAAAAAAACCACTGCCAAGTGGTGAAGTAATGTCGCACAGTTGGCGTTGTCTTCAGCAGTACCGCAACTAGGGTGCCACGCCCGCCTTGCTTAAAGGCTAGACATGAAGGAAGAAAAGAGACAGCTCCATAATAAGATATTGTAAAATTGTGTGTTACACCAGAAAGGGGCATACACCATGACACTGTGGATGAGGTTTCTTTCTCATTGCTAATCTTTGCCTCAATCATTTTGTGGGTTACAACCCTATGTTCCGACACCCCTAGTGTGTTTACCTAACTCTAACCCTAGCGTGTGGACACGAGGGGTTTTTCGGAACATAGGGATGTCAGAATATAGAGCAGTCACCGTTGTGTGCATATAGATTCAAATAGAGTTCTATTTATAATGTAAAAAGTCTTTTTTTGTTATTGTTTTAATTTTATGCCAACTGTTAACACAATTTTTTTGAGGTTCAGTCTGTGATTCATATAATTAGCTTAACCCTTACCCTCCTTAATCCATCTTATACCCTCTGTGCCGAAATGATTCCGAAGGACTGAGGGCTGTAAGCACAAAAAACAATTGCTTATCACAGGGTCAGGCATTCCAAACAATTTGGTGTGGAGTGACATGGGATAGGAGGATATCGGAGGATTGAGGTATGTATGCAAAACTGCCTAGGGTGTAAGGGTTAATAACGTTTGCTTGTTAACCTAGTGGTAGTATTTAGTCTTCAAAGAGAAATAGTATTTGATTTGATTTATACGGTTTTCTTTTTATTTATATTTCTTTGCATTGAGAGCAAAAATAAACGGCAATTTTTAAATTAACTCTAACATTTTGTAGACAGTGTGATGGTTTTGTGCCCCCCCCCACCTTCCTCCCTCAGTTTGGCAACCATCAAGCTAAGCTAAGCCTTGCATTCAAGTTTATTTGAAGAGAATGTGCAACATTTTTGTGTCGCTGAAGTACAAACTGTATTTCCTTCCGCAATTTCAAAGAGACACATCATTAATTTAACATGTAATTTTGCCTGAAATTATGAAGACTTATTTAGAAGAAAGTTTTGAAAGATTACATAACTTCAGTCGGAACATAGAGGAAGGAGACTGCGGAACTACTTCTCTGGAAGATTGTTTCTGGGAAATCAATTTAAATGATATAGCTCTGCTATATAACTATCTTTATTTATGGATTGTTTAAGTCATACTGGACCTAGTGTGTGATTTTTTTTGGTACCCCTGTTGTAATAAACAGAATGCTCAAGATGGTGAAGCAAATCACAGATTGGACATGTAGTCTCTGCTTGGTGGTGATGTTAGATTGGGGGGTGAAGAGAGATTGGCCAGGTCGAGTGCGGGTGTTTTATATAGCCTTTCTCCATGATAGGAGAGAGATCCTTCCTTTGGAGGGAAGATAATTGCTTCACACCAGATGGTATTTGTCCCAGATTAAGGGCAGACAATGGTTACAAGGAAAACCACAAGTTCTTGATATTTGTGATACATCCATTATTTTATTACGAGCCATGATACGATCTGTTAGCTTACGACAACAATTTCGGGAAGCTGGGAGCTAGAAATGGGGGCGGGTAAATATTTTTTTTTTTACCGGCATGTGTGAAGGGCGCCACCAATCGTTACCGTTTGGTAGCATTTTTCACACTCCGATCGATAAATAATCATGGCGGACGAAGAGTTCTATTTACGATACTACGTTGGCCATAAAGGCAAATTCGGCCACGAATTCCTTGAGTTTGAGTTCAGACCAGATGGTAAGTTACCCAAGAAATACGTAGACATTTAAGGGGGCATATTATTATAATATTCACAAACGTATAAACCAGTTATTTCTTCAAAACTGTTCGTTACTTATCCGTTATCGTATGAAACGCACACATGTGGTTCTGTAGTGTAGATCAGGACCGTTGGTGGCGTATTGGGTGCACACTGTATAGTGTACTGTGAGTACGTATTCTGTCTAACAATAAACAAGTAAACAACAGTAGTCCTAGCCCACCTTGTTGAGCTGTAATGGCTCTCTTTTATTTAACATCGGTCTTATAACACTCACCATTAATGGTGAGACACTGTTATAAGACCGATGTTAAAAGAGAGCCATTAGTTACAGTAGTCAGGTAGTTTAATTTACAAAATTTTGAGATTTGATCTGATTGAGTTGTAATGGATAGAGCTCTTTGAGAACATTCATTTTGCTACTTTACTTGTGGGGATCGGTTCATGAAAACCGGACTTATGGAAGGTCAAAGTTCCAAATATCGCCAAATATTTGACCTTGTTTACATAACAAATTTTGTTGACCCTGTACAAGCGCAACGTTTTCCCTGTTGCACACAACATCCAATTCCCCTCGCGTAATTGAACATTTCCCAAGGGCCGTATCAACGTGTTTGACAATCAAGCGCGAAAAAGCGCGACAATTAAAAGTTTTAATTCCAAAAGTAATTACATAATTAAATACTCAACTAACTGTCATTTTCGGTTCGTTGTGGGGCCCTAAGAGGATAACTACTTACAGTTCTCAATGAATTTCAGCGCAGAAAACAAGATTTGATTTTTTGTGATTTTACAGAAAGTTTTACACAAATACTCCTAACAAAACGGACGCCAAATTGCATATCAAACGCAAGAGAAAAACTCCATCTTGAAAGTAGTTCCATTTATTTTTATGAATGAAACGATTAACATGGGTCTAATCTATATCCCTCCGCACCACCGATCTCTCTATAGCGTTGTACACGTTGAGGTGGTCACAGTTTCCCATAACAAAAAGTGGCTGCGCGGTGAACAGCGCCCTCAATCGGTAGTGATTGACACTATTTACAGCTCAACAAGGTGGGCTACAGTACATAGTCCGAGTTAATTACGCCAACCTTTTTTAAACATTTGACCTTATTTTATGATGATTTTATATGTTTAATCCAGCGTATGTAGGGTCCGAGTGAATGCTAATTAATAAATTTGAATTTGATGGAATGTTGTTCTCGTCTAACAAATGCCCTAACTAAATTAAAATTAAAAAGTACACAACAATTCAAAACCCAAAAGCGAGGAGTGAACAAACTGCTGCAAAATCCATCATAGACCTCTAAACATGGCACTTCACTGATCAGTAAGGCTGGGTACAGGTGGGTCTTTCCATAAATGAGGGGGCCAAACTCCCAAAGCGTGACATGGTGTTATATCTCAAAAGATAACGTATCCTCGTATCCCCATTATTCGCGCACGTAAGAATTGAAATTGAATTTTGACTTGATTAACAGAATCAAGAACAACTTTTAGCTTTAATTTTAATTGTCTGATGTCAAAACCCACCTGAGAGGAGAATTTGAAGCCCGCAGAACATCGTCAAAGCACAATGAAACTTGTCGTCTGCAATCGACCCCGATTTGTCAAGTTTCGTCAAGTTTCGTTTTCCGTCATATGAATTCGCGCACTTGGGCTGGAACGCCACTACGGAGTCCCTATTGTCCCGCCTTTCTTCTAAATGCTTTAGTCCGTGCGGCAGGGAAGCTGCCGGTTGAAATCGGCAGTGATAATTATTTACGGGAAGGGGTGGTGGGGTTGGCGAGGTGGGAAATGGACTCTGCGCTGTTATCACAAAGTTGGTAAGCCCCGCGTCCAGTTAAATGCAAACAATTCGTAATTTCTGAAAAAAGGATTATAAGGCGCACTTCCACTTTAACCTTCCGTAGTATTTTGTACGCCCTCTGTTGTTAAATGAAAATCACGTGGTCTTGTAATTTAAGTATTGAAGTATGGCAGACGATACGCACAGAACTTTCAGTGTTTTTTTTGGTTTTTTTAATCGACCATCTTATCTAGCTATGTTTTGTATTTAGTCTAAAAAGGTAAGATTGTATACTACATTTGTAGTTTATCTAAAATATTACCGGAAAGGCTTTGATTTTCCACATCTTCGCAGGAAATTGTTTATCAGGCTTTATACTTTCATGAAATAAAAAAAATTGAGTCACTGCGTATTGTAAACAAAATAATATGCGTCGGGAAAGGTACCTGCGCGAATATTTGTGATGCGCGAAATTGGGGTACGGGAGGATACTACTTTCTATATTCTTTGCATTTTTAAGTGGTGGGGATAGCTCATACGTCTAATGTATAACTTCAATTTCTCGAATCAGATTTTTTGTTTTCATATACGATCCAAAACTATCCATCACACTGTAACGGAGACACCGGTATCTCAGTTTCCTGTTACAGTGGGAACTTGTGACTCTTTTGCCATACTTTAGTAGGTTTTCATTGAAAATTTAAATTTCAAAGGGTAATATGTAAACATCATTGGTAAACTGTAATTCAGCAATTTTCAATGAAAACCTTCAAATGTAGGCCAAGAAGTTAAAGCCGACAGTTTCACGCGTAACCAAGACAATGGTGTCTTTGTTACACCGTGACTCAAAAATTCTTCTCTCCCTTATTATGCATTATAAATGTGTGAATCTAGCAAAGTGCACAGTAATACATGATGTACATTTAGCAGGTATTACATATCCTTTGCTAGATCGGCCATCTGGTTCACGAGAAAATAGTGAAAAACCGATTACACATTTGCATGTGTTATACAATGCATGAATAAAACGCTCATGAGCGATAAACTCCAATCGGAAATTAGTATAATTTATTTCTCATCAAATATGGCATTTCAGACAGAAATATTTCTAGGGATGTTCTCTACTATCATCATCATTAGACCGTGTAAGATTTATGTAAATCTGTGATCTTAAAGAAAATTTTAATTACCAGTTCTGTAATAAGGGTTAAAACAAATTATATTCTTTATCCCCGATGCAAAATTATAACATCTATACAAATAATACATTACTCATTCAAGAAACAAATATATTTATAATTTATATTAAGCCAAAGTTGTTTTTTTCTTCCCCCTTTAGGCAAGCTGAGATATGCTAACAATTCAAATTACAAGAATGACGTCATGATCAGAAAAGAGGTGAGTCAGTAAATTGCAGGAATATAATGAACACCATTTAGAACGTCTCAGATTGCACAGTAGCCAGGGCTAGAATTTGGGAGAAAAATCCACAAGACCACAGGGACCACAGGGCTTGTCTCTGAAAATGTTTACTGGACCAGACATTTTTGTACAAGACCAGAATCAAAATGAGAAAACAATTCCTGAGTCCTGACAACATGCATTAAACTGCTTTTATTTGAACGATAATTGCACTAAGACAATCTCTCTTTTGGGGTTGGGGTAAGTATACTTCATTACTCAATAGAATCAAAAGGTATTTTTCAGACTCAAAGCCAACATTTGGTTATAATTTGTTTCTGTTTAACAGTGAGGTACGTATTTTTATTCAATTGAAAAACACAAGACTGCTGGTGTTGGACTTGTCCGGTCATAAGTCTACTGGATGGACACTGAAACCACTGGCCTCGGGCCTGTGGTCCAGTGTAAAATCGAGCCCTTTATAGGGCTTTTAAAACCAAAGATAAACACAAAGTAAAAAACAGGACCTTGCTTCTACGTGCCCAAGGCCAAACTTCAAAAAATTGGGTCCAAAAGTCCCCCCAGTTTTGAAAAATTCTGGGGAGAACCCTGCATCTGATTAATTATTTGTGTGATTCCACTCCTCAGGCTTACGTCCACAGAGCGGTCATCGAAGAGCTGAAGCGAGTTGTCCAGGACAGTGAACTCATGCAAGAAAACGATGAAATATGGCCGGAACCAGACCGAGTTGGTAGACAAGAGCTTGAGATTGTCATGGGCAATGAACACATCTCCTTCACAACCAGCAAGATTGGATCACTGATTGACGTCAACAGCAGCAAGTGAGTTATTCAAAAGCAGGCTTTAGGGACCATTCAAAGTTTTCTATATTTTGAAGATCGCACAGATCAAAGAGTACCACTTTTGAGGACCTCCCTAAGGGCTCAAATTTGGGGGGGGGGGAAATCTACAAGACTGCAGGGCTTGTAGCTCAAAACTTTTTATGGACTAGGCAATTTGTGACAAGACCGGAATCTAAATGAGAAAAAAACTATCTCTACTTAAACTGTTTTTATTTGATCTAATGGGTAGTACTTTCATACTCAACAGAATTGACAGACATTTATCAGATTCAAAGTCAACATTTGAACATAAATTTTTTAATTAAAGATGAGGTTAGGTGTTATTATTCAAAAACACAAGACCATCGGACTTGTCCGGTTTTAAGAGTTTGTTTTCTTCTTTTCAATGGTAATACACTTTGTTGGGATTATGTTGCAGTGTGATTATTGGAAGCATGGACGAAGAAAAGTTGGAAGGGAGCTTGTTCATTGTAATGCAGCAATGAGCTCAACATGGGCTTGGGCTGAATCAAACTCTTACTCTCTCAACTTGGTGACAATTTCATAGAGCTACTTGCTTTTTGAAGGATAAATATTTGCCAGGTTCATATTAAAGGTGGGGTCATCGTTTAGTTTTTTTCAATGGCTGATTTATTGGCTAAATTATAAAGAAAGATACAATAGAAGTCATCTGGGAAGGTTTCAGCTGAATACAGTGTCTACTTGTTGAGAAAACAGCAACAAAAGTGTCGCGGTATTTTCACATGAACGTAGAATCCATCCACGTTAGCGACTGACAGCGGGTACCAACCACATCTGTGGCCGCAACAAACGCAAACAGACACCAACCCTCAGAAATCTAAGAAACGATTGATGCGTGAATCAGTTCTCAGATTCAAATGTTTTTATTGATTTCTCATCAATGGGGGCACTCCAGACGAAACAATTTCACAGGATGCTTACTACCATTATCATCTTAACAAGTAAGCTTTCGGATAGAAATTACACAATTTGTTTTTGCGGTCTTTACCAAAGTATGACCTTACCTTTAAAGGCCCTGTACACTATTGGTAAGATCGAAAAACACAATGTTCACAGATTCACACATGACTTACATGATTTAAAGTAAGTAATGGTAGAAAGGGTTCCTTAAAATATTTCTGCCTAAAGTGCTATCGTTTCTGAGAAATGAGTAAAAAAATAGTTTTTATCACGCACGATAATTTGAAAAAACAGAAAACACATAAGGTCTCTTTTCACTATTTTCTCGTGACCTCGATGACCAATTAAGCTCAAACTTTCACAGGTTTGTTTGTTCATGCATATGTTGAATCACAAAAAATGTGGACACTGATTTTGAGCTGTTACCAAAGGTGTACAATACCTTTAAGCATGGATTATAAAACACACAGAACCTACCGCTTTACATCCCATCCAAACGACAAAGCAGTTACGGTAAAATATCTCGCTCAAATGTCAAACATACAAGCATCATGACAAGACAGGCCAGGATTCTAACCCAAACTCTGTGACTGACAGAACTTGATTACTGTCCTTAAAATAGCTCCACCACGTCACTCCATTTAATTGTTAATCCTAATCATATTTCACTTTTGTCCCTTTCTTCTCCGTCTTCTTGCATGACAGGGACGCTGAGGGTCTTCGGATCTTCTACTACCTCGTACAAGACCTCAAGTGCCTCGTCTTCTCTCTGATTGGTCTTCATTTTAAGATCAAACCGATCTAGCGCGTCACAACACATGATGCGTTCATTCTTCTTGGTTTACTACTTTTGTTATTTTAGTGTTTAATCATCATCATTTGTCGCCTGGAAAAATAATGAGAAATAACATTCCATTCAGGAAAATCTGTTATTGTTTTCTTTGACAGTAGTTTAACATGGCTCTTATTCGGCCTCGTTGGATATGAGAGGCAGAAACCCCATTTTTTTTCTGTATTCCACTTGGGCTGGTGTGATAACTAATAATACACACATTTGATACACCTCTTCATCTTCATTGTAACCTGTGTGATAGTTCAATATTGTCACAAAAATTAGCGGCATATCCTTGTTCCATCGGGGCCCAATTTAATTTCATGGCTCCGCCGAATTCTGCGCTTGCGATCACTGTTCTTCGCTTACAGGGCAAGCGCCAAATTTTCTGCGTAAGCGAAGAATGCCTAGCAACGTGGACTACACACACGCACAAGCAACAATTCCCTGCTAACCGGTGAACTATGCTTGACGTAAGTGCGAAATTTGCTGCTTTCGTAAGCGTTGATTTTTTGCTTACGGTAAGCAGAGTCATGAAATTGGGCCCTGATCACCATGTACATGACACAAGTTCATTTTATGAAGTTTCTGCAGCTGACTTTTCTCATTTCAAGAATCAATGAGTTTCACCGATCTAAACATGTGGTGCTGGACATGTTCAAATGGATGAACCATTTCAATGGGCTACGACCAGGCATGATATTCTTCCTACTTAAAGGGTGTGTACAACATTGGTAAGAATGAAAATATAAATGCTCACAGATTTGCACATAACTTACATGGTATAAAGATGGTCATGGTAGAAAACTTCCCTTGAAATAGTTTTGCTTGAAATGACATGAGTAAAATAATAGTATTTATCCTGCAGGATAAATTCCGATGTTTGAAAAAAAGTTAAAACACATAAGGGGGTTTTTCACTGTTTTCTCGTGACTCCGAAGGCCGATAAGCTTTAACCCCTTGACGCCGGTATTATCCGGCCTCAATGCCCGGCTTACACGCATGACTGCACAGCAGCCTTTTTTTGCTCACAGCTGTACCGGCCGCAGACTGCATTCCAGGGCTTACCACATACACTGTTCACAGCATTCCGGACCCCGATTAGCGGTCATAGCCGCCTTCCGTCTTCAAGGGGTTAAACTTTCACAGGTTTGTTATTTCATGTATATGTTGGGTCACATCGAGTTTGGATACAGGTCTTTGGCAATTACCAATGTTGTACACACCCTTTAAGTCTGATTTCCGATTTTTTTTTCCCTTGGAAAAATTCAGAAAAAAGTGTGACTAAATAGACTGAAAAGTCTGTTAAACCCTACACCATATGAACAAGTAGGTCAGCACTTGTGCTAAAAAAAAAAAATGTTCCTATTTTTTCCAAGAACCAAATATACTTGCTTGGTGCAAGTCCAATTGTACTAGAAGAAGCCAAAACCAAATGTTACAAACCAAAAATGCTTTTTACAAATGGTTTTGACTGGTTCCTCCTTGAACTTCTTTAGCAAGTACATGTGATCAGAAGTATTTTCTGCCTACCAGCTTATTGAAATTGGAGACTTTTGGACACTAGGTGGCAGCAGACATACATGTACAGGAAAACTTTCCATCAAGACACTTCTGAGCATCTGAACACTTGCAAGAACCAAGGGATTTGTTTACCTGGTAAATCTACTGCAGCAGAGCATCCCCAAAAGTCTCTCCCGAGGCCTCGGATGTTACTCATACTGTACGATCTTGAAGTGGTTAAATCTGCAATGACATTTTCTGAAGAAGACGCATGTTTCCTTTTTTCTAACTGTAGTTATTTTAAGAATTGTGTATCGGCAAGTTGTTGCTAAAATAAAAGAAGTTCATGTTTTGAAAGAGTATTTTCCGTGTTTCATTAGCTTTTGTTGCAGTCAAAAGTGATTGATACGTCTATAAATATTTCAACCTTTCAAATAAGCAAGAGGCCAGTCTTATAAAGTATAAGACCACTATAAACACACACAAATGTTAGTTAAACCCTTTAGTTTTATTGAAATGGAAAGGAACTTGAGACCCACCCCTTGTAGGCATGACATGCAAGGCTTAGTGTTACGGTAAGGGGTAGGGTTAGAATGTAGAGATGAGGTAGAATGTAAGGCTTATTCTCTCATCACAGCCCAAAAGTGAAAAAATCACCAGATGTAAGTCCAGCATTTTTATCAAATTTGTGTCAAAAAATGAAAGAATCACAAGGGGTAAGTCCAGCATTTTAATCAAATTGGGGTTAAAAATTGAAAGAATCACAAGGGGTAAGTCCAGCATTTTTATCAAATTGTGTCAAAAAATGAAAATAAATCACAAGGGGTAAGTCCAGCATTTTTATCAAATTGTGTCAAAAAATTAAAAAATCACAAGGGGCAAGTCCAGCATTTTAATCAAATTGGGGTTAAAAAGTGAAAGAATCACAAGGGGTAAGTCCAGCATTTTTATCAAATTGTGTCAAAAAATTAAAGAATCACAAGGGGTAAGTCCAGCATTTTAATCAAATTGGGGTTAAAAAGTGAAAGAATCACAAGGGGTAAGTCCAGCATTTTTATCAAATTGTGTCAAAAAATGAAAAAATAACAAGGGGTAAGTCCAGCATTTTAATCAAATTGGGGTTAAAAATTGAAAGAATCACAAGGGGTAAGTCCAGCATTTTTATCAAATTGTGTCAAAAAATGAAAAAATAACAAGGGGTAAGTCCAGCATTTTAATCAAATTGGGGTTAAAAATTGAAAGAATCACAAGGGGTAAGTCCAGCATTTTTATCAAATTTGTGTCAAAAAATTAAAGAATCACAAGGGGTAAGTCAGAAATTTTAACAAATTGTGTCAAAAAATGAAAATATCACAAGGGGTAAGTCCAGCATTTTGATCAAATTGTGTCAAAAAATGAAAAAATCACAAGGGGGTATATCCAGCATTTTATCAAATTTGGGTCAAAAATTGAAAACAATCACAAGGGGTAAGTCCAGCGTATTTTAATCAAATTTTGATCAAAAATTGAGAAAATCACAAGTAAGTCCAGCATTTTAATCAAATTTTGATCCAAAATTGAGATAATCACAAGGGATAAGTCCAGCATTTTTATCAAATTTTGATCCAAAATTGAGAAAATCACAAGGGGTAAGTCCAGCATTTTTATCAAATTTTGGTCCAAAATTGAGAAAATCACAAGGGTAAGTCCAGCGCATTTAAATGAAATTGGGGCAAAAATCACAAGAGAAAAATTGAAAAAATCACAAGGGGTAAGTCCAGCTTTTTAATCAAATTTCCGAAATTGAGAAAATCACAGTATTTTTATCAAATTGGATCAAAAATTGAGAAAATCACAAGGCGCAAGTCCAGCATTTTTTGTCAAATTTCGGTCCAAAATTGAGAAAATCTCAAGATTTTTATCAAATTTGGATCAAAAAATAGAAAAATCACAACGGGTAAGTCCAGCATTTTAATCAAAGTGGGGTCCAAAGTTGAAAAAATCACAAGGGGTAAGTTCAGCATTTTAAATGTTATCAAATTCTGCCGGTGGTACAACATTTGCATACAAGTGTATCAGCCTCTAACCCTAACCCAAACTCTTACCCTTGCTCCAAACCTTGCCCTGACCCCGATTCAAACCCAACACCTGGCCCCCACCCTAACCCAAACCCAAACCCTAACCCATAACCCAAACCCAAACCTTAGCCCTAAACCAAACCGTTACCCTGACCCTTAACCTTGCCCTAATCCTTATCATACCCTAACCCTACCCAAAACCCTACCCTGCACTTATCAAAACCCTAACCCTAGCCCTAACCCTAACTCTTACTCTTACCCTTTCCCTGACCCTAAACCTTGCTCTAGCCCAAACTCTTGCCCTTACCCTAACCCTTATCCTGACCCAACCTCTTACCCTAACCCTAATCCAAACCCTTACCCGTACCCAAACCCTAACCCTTGTAGAAATGACTTGTAGAAATGAAAGAAAGTGCAAAGTCTACGCCTCTGCAGAAATGAAAGAAAATGCAAAGTTTATGCCTTGTTTTCTGACATGGTTAGTTTGCAGATTGCACTGCATCAGCTTGCGAAACTCTTAAAAGGAAAATGTGACACAAGAAAACGGATCTCATTTCAACATCTTAGCAAACCTGTCTTAAGCCCGGTTCATACTGCGAAAGCGAAGCAAATTTCCTTGCGTCACAACTGGAAAATGGGGCATTAGGTATTGATTGCGTCACATTATTCGCTTTCACATGAAGTATAAACTGGGCTTGAGTAACATGTAAGTGCTTTGAGACACCTGTACATGTAGATAAAGCCCTATAAGAACTGATTAGTTCTACTACTACTGAATGAATTCGAACAGCAAATACAAATAACTTCACTAACTCATCATAACTTTCTTTTTTCAAGTTTGTATTCCTTTTTAATACAAAGCACAGATACAATCTTTAAGTGCTTTTATATTCTTCATGTTCATCATACCCTCTTATATTTAATTAACAAGTTTAACACATTTCAAAGCTTACATCAAGATTATTGTTCAGTTAATTTCATCAGATGTGCAAACATTCAGTAAATATTAACACAATCATGATTTCGTAACGCCATTTTTATTTTTAATTTTTAAAGTTGATTTATCTGTGTGGTATTAGAGTATATCAATACACACTGCACAAGCAAAACAGTCTAGCTCTGCTTCCTGCATGATCAGTCCATCTTTTCATTTTTTATTTTTTCAAGAGACATTTTGTCCTACACCTTAAAAGCACAAATACCTACAGGCAACATTCGTTTGTTTTTTTCCTCTGCGTTTTTCTTCTTCTTCTGCATTACAACAGTTAAGAGAATTTACCTTGAACATCTTAAATATATTGCAGAGTTAACTTTCTCACGGTATTATACAAGTTAGAATTTGGTTTACATGGATGATCAACGGACCAATGTATCTACTGGTATCCCGCAGCTGGTTACCAAAGTGAAAATCATGCACTCAAATCAAAACAAAATAACAATAATAAAGTAAAAACAAACTAGAAAATAATACCACATCCTTGGTGTTTTACAGAAATCCATGTTAGAATATCACCCCCCCCCCCAAAAAAAAAACATACCCACCAACAATCAATATTTCTTTTAGCTAGATTAAAATGCACAATTTTAATGCATTCAAATTGCACATAACATTTATGATGACATTAAACATGTGTACGTGTTATTAACTTTCATATAACATAGTCTTGAATCCCGACAAAACTTTCCTATAAAAAAAAAGAAGAGCAAATTAGACCAATATGAAATGCTAAATTGAAGCAATGAAACATCCATAAGCATATCTAATACTTGCAAATGTTTGATAATGGAAACAAAATATAAATCTTGGGATATAAAACTAAGACACTGGAAAAGTCGTAACTATTTTCATCAACTGAGCTTCAAGCAAAACTCTTTTGTCAATTAAATGTTTAGGAGTGAAATCAACCTTGATTTTAGATAAGTTTCAATACATCTAGGTTTTCTCAACAATAAAAGCGGAATGACAAAAACCAGAGCAATGTCCGTTTGTCGCATCAAAACATTTGGCAGACAAAGATGTCCACATCAATACCCATGATTTATTTTATACAATAATCATAAATACTGATACTAAACCCTGCTGTAATTTAAACCCCACTGATCCTCAGAACAAAACAAAACCACTGTAACACCCCAATAAATTAAATAAACGACAGCAAATTTCCCCGTATAAATTAAAATTTTCTTTAGGTTAATCAACTTGCCCAATAATAATACTTATACAATTTGTTTATATTTGATAATATATGTTATTGAAATTCAAGTTTTTACTTCTGTTTGCCTGATGATACTAGCCACTTTGAATGATGAATAATGAAATGTTGCTTCATACAATAAGGCAGTTAGCATTTTAAATCTTGTAAAAACTTGTTGTAGTTGTTTTGAAATTGTAATCCTTCTTTTAATTGCAGACTGTTTTAAGCCGGGGCCAATTTGAGAGCTACTAAACACAAACATATCCCTGCTAAGCACATCAGAATATTGCTTAAGAAAAAACAGGTTACCAGTCAAAATACCATGCAACATATTTTGTTAGTGACTGGTTCTCTGCTGATAACATTTGCTAAGCATCTCTGCTTAACAACTCCAGGAAATCAAGCATTGGGAGTAACTTTTGCAAAATGCACAAAGTAGAGTGTAAATGTCTAAGATCACAAGTCTGGAATTAGGACTTAGAGAGGGCAAGGCCATTTTCATTTTGCAAAGAGCACTTCCATTTTCCTTTTTCAAAAATGGTGGACACTATAGGATTGCACTGTTTGGTCTGGGTGTATACAGACAAATTTGAGCGAACCTATATGTGTCCACCATATCAAAAAAATGGCTAATCGGAAAATCTACAAGTTATGGCAAACCTTGAAGGGGGCACCAAGGCCAAGACCAGGGCAATGAAAGCCAAGACCTCAGTGGCCTCCGTGTAAATCAAGGTCAGGTATCAGTTCAAGTAATATCTGCTAATATTTGGTTCATGGCAGACTAATTTATGTTATCTCAACAATCAACAACTCCAACAAGTTTGTTTTCCCTACAAAGTGGCTCATGCATTCACACGTTATCATCCACCATCTCTCACTCTCTCACTCACTCTCTTTTATCCCACTAATAATATAAGCAGCTACATCTATATTTGAGTATTTACAACTACTGAATTGATTTAACAGTTTAGAGACAGCTCAAAAGATGCTTGTAAAATATGTAGACCCTTAGGACTGTATAGTTCATGAAACTTTACTACGGCTCCCATTGAGCAGTGTAGCAGAATTACGCAGGATTAAGCCCGGTTCCTACTTCCTGCGAATGTGAATGTGATGCGAATTTTGACGTCAGAAATTCGCAACAAACAATTCGGAAGAGTTGAGCTGTCCGAAACTTTCGCAGCGAAAACAGCTGTGTGACGTGAAATTTGATTCGTACGAGGCATTCGAGGAAGTATCAACCGGGCTTTAGTTGTTTCTGATTGAGTTTGAATACTTTGGGTTTGAGCAGAAATAATGGCAGACCATGGTTGAAGGAAAGCAGACACTTTTGGTCTGAGCAGCAAAGCCAAAGCAAGAGCCTTGGCTTCAGCATTAACACGTAGCCGTAGCTGTAGCTGAAGCCACAAACATTGTTTCAAACATAACCTTGAATATCTATGACTAAAACCTCATACTTCTCGCGAATGCGAATGCGATGCAAATTTTGACGTCACAAATTCGCAACGAACAATTCGCAGCAAAAAACAGAGCTGTGACGTCAAAATCGCTTCGCACGAAGCATTTGCAGGAAGTATGAACTGGGCTTAAAGCTGCTGCTACTGGCTGCAGCTAAAGGCTGCAACAGCCACGTTGATGTATTGACGAATGCTGTGATCTAGTCAAAGCATAGCCAAAGATTAAGATCACTGCCTTTGGCATCAGGCAATCTAAAGGTTACCCATAGCTGCATTCTTCAGATAAACTCCAGAATCTTTACAGCACTCCGTTAACGGTTATTGCAAGAATGGGAGAAGCGTTATTGAAGGGTCTATAAATTTGATGGGGGGACACTTATAACTGACGGTGCATTATGCTCTATAGACATGATAGAGATGAAACAAATGCTATTCATTTACAGTGTATGTACAAAAAGACAATTACTTAAGTGTGTGTGTGTGAAGGGGACCTATTTCACATACAGCTAGTTTATTACTTTACAAGCCCGCCCTCTCTTGTCAGGAATAAGTTAATGGGATATTATTACCACATGAATTGTTTTATTTTATATTATGCTTATTGACAATTAAATTCCACAAACGAAACCTACTAAGTTAAGAGCTTGACAGTCCAGCAGATGACTGCCATCGATAGAATATCTTTCACCGATAAGATTGAACAAAATAAAACTGCAACATTTTGAAGTATAAAACCGTCAACACCAGAAACTAGAGTGCCAGTGTTACACACCCATTTTACTTCATGATAAATACCACTGCATTTAAACGCAAAGCAATCATGACGCTACAGTTTCAAATCAAAGAAATACAATTTCTGACCAGTTTGCCAACAGTTAATTATTGTTAAGATTCTCCAAGAGCTTTTGAGAAATTTAGTGACGTTTATTAATTCTTCCTCTCCAATATACTGAACATGCATTTTATGCAATCAAAGCCACATTATGTATAATAATATGCAATCATATACCACACGTCAAGCACTGAAAACAGTCCCTTTTCTTTTTGATCCCCGCAAATATCTTCACTGATACACAACAATTTTTGCATAATTTATGTTTTCATGTCTTTTTTTTATAATAAACACGACAATAAAGGATCTTAAATCCATGTTTTTTTCACTCAAATGAGCGATTACATTCTAGAGGCTTAACATTCAATGCAATTTTACAACAGCGTATAATTCTGTACGAATGTGGGATTTTTTATCTCTGTTTTGTTTTCCCCACTGGTATTTGTTGTTGGGAGTTTCCACTTTCCAGAACTAGCAACCACCAATTACTTTCTTGGCATTTCACTACGTGTTTTTAATTCAGGAAATCTTGGTACAGAAATCACACCACTTTTCCTCCTAACCCAGGAACCGGATGGAACCGTGTCAAGGTTTCCTCAAAAAGGTTTCCTGAACATGTTTAAGAAGGAGGAATGGAAATTGTGTTTTCATGCAAGTTTCCCCAAAATTGGTTTTCAAAAGATTTGCCAAATGGAAACCTGTCGAAGTTGTTCTTTAATCAGTTTCCAAGAACGGAAGAGTCCATAATAAAAATACCAGCACAGAAATCTCTGTGGTTTCTGTTGGTAGTTCCATAGCATGGCATTTGATGGGAGAACTGTGATAGGAATCAATTAGCTTATCAAGAAGAGTTCATGACCGCTGGGTCTAGCATGCATCCAGCGTCTTCCAAAGAGTCATCTGGTTCAAGAAAGCTTCCTAAAGTCTTTCAAGAAATGTTACCCTCAGGGGGAGTCCTCTCACACTGTCTGTGATCATGATAAGTGTCAATTGATGACCACAGCATGTGTCTTAATCACACTACATCAATGATCGTTGCAGCATGGGGGCCTTATATTCTGAGCGCCACTGTATGTGAATGCCACTCAACTCAATGCATACAACGAATCTCAGTCATGCATCCATAGACATTTTTAGATTCCTATTCGAAAAGTTTGTGTCTAAGTGTGAGACAACCCAGGAGTAGTTTAGCTTGAATGCTCCATCAATGTGAAGGCAAATCCAATGATTCTACACAGTTCGTTGGATGACCGCCTTGTGCAAACGCAACACAATGTGAACATACATGAATTGTGTAGCTTCTGAATGAACTGTAGAGTTTCTTTGGTCGGTGGCCGAGTATAAAATGAGCAGCCACAATCTGGCAAACTGTCAGCGTTATTTTTAAAGCTGTGTTACATGTATAGCTGTCGAAATGAATCCACCTATGGGGTACAAACATCTGGAATTGGTCCGGGCGGAGAACAATTTGAGGTCCTAGGAGTAAACCGACAGCGAGATTGGGAGCGGAATCCATTTCTAGATTTCTCGGTGCGCAAACTGATCCCATGGCTAATATACAAGTTCCAACTGGAGTCTTTATAGGTAGGCAATGCACAAATAATAGTTTAATAGTTTCTTTTTGTTATACTGTCGTATAAAAGACATCTTCCAAACTTCAAACGGCATCTGTAGGGGGAGGAAATGGAAGCGAAGTGTTACCCTTGAGCAAATACTGGATTTGTGCAGGATTTGGGAGGGGTAGTAGGCGAGCAAATCTTTTCTACAGGTGAAGGGGGCAACTGATTGAGGACGGATGGGGTAACATCTAATTAACACAGCAAGCAATTTCAGAGCTACCAACTTTTGCATCTTGCAATCAGGGAAATTTTGCACAGCAATCAGGGAGATATTTAGAATTACATTCAACATAATAGGGACAAAGTTTCCATAATCAGGGAGATTTTTTCACATTTGCCCATCACAACATGGAAAGATTGGTTTATTATTTAGGAAACTTTCTGCAGAATCAGGGAGAGTTGGCAGCTCTACAGTTTCAACATAAATCAACTTTGGAAATGAATGCAGAAATGGTTATCAGAACAAAATGTTAGGTTAATTGCTATAATACTACACATGTACTAGTAGCCATAAAGCATGCTATGGACTAGACTATGCTGCTACGAACACCTGTGTTCATCTAACATGCAGTCACTCAATTATCAGGCATGATTTTTGGTTCTTGGGAAAAAATAGGAACATCTTAGTGAGTACAAGGGCTGACCTACATGTACACATGGTGTAGGCTCTAATAGACTTTTCAGGACTTACATGTACTAATAAACCAAATTCTGACTTTTCCAAGCGTAAAACAAAATAATAATAAAGTTAGATAACAGACTTAAAGGCCCTGTACACTATTGGTAAGATCGAAAAACACAATGTTCACAGATTCACACATAACTTACATGATTTAAAGTAAGTAATGGTTGAAAGGGTTCCTTAAAATATGTCTGCCTAAAATGCTATCGTTTCTGAGAAATGAGTAAAACATAAGGTCTCTTTTCACTATTTTCTTGTGACCTCGATGACCAATTAAGCTCAAACTTTCACAGTTTTGTTTGTTCAAGCATATGTTGAATCACACAAAATGTGGACACTGATTTTGAGCGGTTACCAAAAGTGTACAATACCTTTAAGAAGGAAGAACATCATGCCTGAATTATCAAGAATAATAGCCTCTGTCGGCAACTAGAGTCATGTGAATCATAGTGAGTATACAATGTAAACAAACGCCCAACAAACCAAGCAGCCACGCCCAGTGTGCGTGGACAAGCATGGCTGCTTCCGACTGCTGTAGGTGCGGAAGAAGCCATGCTTTTCCCAAGCACACTGGGCATGGCTGCTTGGTTTGTTTACATTGTATACCCACTATGAGTCACCTGACTCCGGTCGCCGATTGTGTCCATTGCATTATATATTTTTACATTGAACCCTCAGGTGCATAGCATACACCCTGGTGCTGCGCAAAATGAGAGTGGTTCCCATTGCACATCTGTATCAGAGCTGCCAACGTTTGCATCTTGCAATCAGGGAGATTTTGTACAACAATCAGGGAGATATTTAGAATTACATTCAACATAATAGGAACAAAGTTTTCATAATCAGGGAGATTGTCAAATTTGTTTATCGGAACATGGAAATATTGGGTTTGTTTTTTTGAAGGGAACTTTCTGCAGAATCAGGGAGAGTTGGTAGCTCTGCTATATTTTAAGAAAGAGACCAAGAGACAATCAACTTGGGAAACAAAAACAAAACAAAAGTTTATTTCCTTGATGGTAAATTTTAGTATTAAGCAGTGACATTCAAAACAAATATTCACGGCAGCTCCATTTGTGAAAACCCTTAACTTCGCCCGATTGTCAAAAGTGCGATTTTGGCATTAGTCGTGAAAACAAGTGATGTCAACAATGTTTCAAAGTCTATAAAATTGGGCCAAGGTGAAAAACCTACACGTGTAGGGCCCAATTTCAAAGAGCTGCTTAAGCACAAAAAGTAGCAAAACACAACAAAATGATGCTTACCAGAATAAAGTAACCAGACAAAATAACATTCAACATGTACAATCTGTGACTGGTATCCTGCTTATTTTTGCTTAGCAGAAAACTGTTAAGCAATTATTGCTGTTCAAGCAGCTCTATGAAGTTGACCCCAGTGGAGAGCCCACTGTAGTATTAAGCACACAATAGTTCTGCATTCTGATGGTACATGTAAATGCTAATCTAAACAGCAATGGCTGATTTCACACTGACGCTAAACACATTCGCTACACACTGTACAACATTGCTTAGCAGATACACCAGGGACTATGTTCATAAAAGCTGTTTATTGGTAAGGCCTGGAATCGAGAGGGCAAGGCCATTTTCATTATGCAAAGGGCACTTCCATTGGAAAATCTTGGAAAGTCTGTGAGGAAGTTTTGATGGGGCACCAAGGCCAAGACCAGGGCCCAGTTTCATAAAGCTGTTTAGTAGAAAATTCTGCTCAGAAAATTTCTTTGCTAAGCAAGAAATGAGTGGGGTACCAGTCACAGCAATGGTAACTGTATGGTATTTTGGCTGGTTACCTATTTTTCTTAAGCAAAAGTTTTCTGCGCTTAGCAAGTTTTTGTGCTTACATGCTTTATGAAATTGGGCCCAACTACTGTACGTTTAATAAGAATTGTCCTTTGAAAAAAAAACTAGGTAGTATAACAAGCATTGGCAGCCATTTAGAAACTCTCGATTTGTTCTTGTTAATCTACCCATATTTTTGTCAAAATTCAAATCTGCAATGGCCCCATAGCTAATTCGCTTTCTCATGGCATACACTGACTGTGTGGTAAATTCCTTGCTTGTTTCATCAAACTCACAATTCCCCCAAATGTTTCCCCTATCTGCCCCAACACTAGGTAGGAAGCCTTCGGCTGAGCAATAAGGGAATTGTGCGTTTGTAGGTTTAACAGGTAAGGGAAGAATCGCCTGAAGCCTAGAAGACCAGAAGTCTAGAAGACCAAGAAGTTATTTTGAGGAATTTTTTCTTCATGAGAGGGACACACAATAAGCAGCAACCTCAAGACAAAGCAGCCACTTTCTACTGTGTCTACAGATGGACTTTCAATATATATCTGGAATCCCAGTTTCTGAGCAGGTACAAGCAAGTACATGTATTTGATTGGACATACTACATGTACAGGTCTGATGCCTTGTTTTTGAAAGGGCAAGGGCACCAAGGCATTTTCTTCTTGGTAAAGGAAATTGAGGAGGAAATTGTAAATGAGGAAATTGTAAATCTCTACTGGAACATTTCAAGGGGCACCGAGGCAATGACTAGGGGCAACGGAGGCATTTGCCTCCATTGCCTCCATGACGCATCAGGCCTGTATGATCTGAACCTTTTTGCCACTGTCGGGTAAGTTAGACTGGTACCTTTTGATAGATTCTCAGTATTGTGATTATACCACATGATGTATACTGGGATACCAACAATGACTTGACAGTGCAGTGCGTCTATTTCTATTCTGAAGGCTCTAGTCTTTACGCAGGTTGTAAAAAAAAACCAAGGCAAGTAAGCAGATGAAAGTTTAGAGAAGTTACCCAGGCTTCTTTTATAAAACCTTGACAGAAAGATTTAAGAAACTAGCAGAAGACTTGTTTTCCTCTTCCCTAACACTCACTAGACAAGTAACACCTTGTACCACAAAGGAGCAATGGGTTTACAGGGCAAACACTATTACATGACAACCTTCACAGTAACATTGGTAACATGCACAACATTGTCCACCTGGGCCAAATTTCATAAAGCTGTTAAGCAGAAAATACTGCTTAGCAAATTTCTTCGCTAAGCAAAAAATATGAGTGCAGCTAGCTCTAAGTGCAGCACCAGTCCAAGCAGTGTGATCTTTATGGCATTTTGGCTGGTAACAAGTTTCTGCTTAGCAAGGTTTTTCTGTGCTTGGCAAGTTTTTGTGCTTCCGAGCTTTAAATAATTGGACCCTGTTGGCAAACGTATCAATTATCAAACACCTGCAACTGTCTGTAAAATCGCTCTTCATCTTCACGGACGGTCGAGTGAAGTTTTAGCGCCAGGCTACACTTACCAACCACAACTTTGTTACAGTAAATTTTACCCCATGGAAAACCTGGTGCATGTGACCACAGAAATGTATTTTTTACAAAATTATAAGTGTTCTTTTAAACAGGGAAAACAAATCAAATCATGCTACAGGCTACAGCTGCCAACTTTAAGCACATAAAACATAAAAGGAAATGGAAATACTTTAGCGGCATACATCGTTGATAAATCATGCCAGTGCTAGCTCATAAAAGGGAGAAATACCTTCTGGTGTCATACACACAGCCATTGGCTGCTGCTGTTCTCCGTTAGACTCCAACTCGCCCAACGGGGAGAAGGATAGAGTCATCTGGGTATCATCCGATGCAAACCCCGCCTTCATCCCAAGGTTGGCATTGAGTTTGTCACTGGCGGAATCAGGAGATAGCACTTCGATTGTGCCACCGTCTTCGCAGGTCCCAGTCGTCTCGTCTAAATCTAGCAGAGCCTTCTTGGTGACGAGGTCTTCGTCCTGGTCTTGTTGGATGAAGCTCTCTCCATTTGCATTATTAAAGTCAGACGTAGCAGGCACATTGATGACTGGAGATTTGATTGTCCCTAAGGGCTCTACTTCATTCCCGTTCCCAGACGACCCCTCACTCTTCTCATCGTAATCATCATCAGCGCTAATATCTTCTCTCTCGACATTCCCATTAGTGGGTGGGACAGTTGGGTTGCCACCCTCTTCAGCCACACCCATGTCTGTGACCGCGTCACCATCCACATTGTCAGACAACCCTTCGAATGATTTGGCTTGTTCTTCATAGCCGGTCGTCAATACAGGCTCACCGTTGGAGACATCTTTAAGATCAGACCAATCAGCGTTGAGCTCTTGTTGTTTGTCTGGTACCACGTCTTCAGGCATGTCTTCTTTATCATCCGATGAGCCTCGTTCATCATCAGCCTGACCTCCGTCTCCTCCTTGGCCATCATCAGTCAGGGCGTCTTTATCATCGTACAGTTTCTGTTTGTCTTGAAGAGACTCGATAGCCTCCAGGCCTTCTACCGACATATTCCCGTCGTCTGAATCACTAAAACTGGTGGCAGCTTTGCCGTTTGTAGCACCCTCTAATTGGTCCCCATCGAACCCTTCTTCATCTTCCTCGCCTGATAGAGGGCAGTGTGCAAATAATGGAGGAAAGAGGGTGACACTGTTTTCTCTTTTTCAAAAAAACTTGGGTGGTTTTCATAAATTGCTTTCTACTTAAAAAATACTAACCCATTTTAGTTTAAATTTTAAGAATAAGTAGAAATCTGGGAAGATGTTCTGAACATTTCTGAACTGAATTTTTTGGTGTACACATTCTCTCACCAATCAGTAAGTTTCAAAGCTTACCCAGTAAGTATATGTTAAGAATTTTATTTAATCAAAGCTTCTCTTAAACAAGAGCTATTAAGCAATTGTTGTTTTTGAGGGAATTAAATTTTGGGGAAAAACTACAAAATTGTCTCATCACAACAGAGCATTAACATGTATTTTTCTTCAGAGCAGAAGAAGAAGACAAAATTGCCAGAACCACAAGCAGACAAGTAAAATCCTCACCTTTGAGCTTTTGGCAATCAATTTGAATTTCATGGGAAAGAAAAGAAAGCAAACCACACCCAAGTAGGTTTGAAACGAGAAACAGTTCTGAAGGCTGCGGGGGGAGTTGTTAGTCAAATAATCCCAGCTACCAAAGTGACATGAACGTTACATGTATGATACATCATTGTATTTCCAAGGAGTTCATTTTGTTACACTCCCCAAGTTGTCAAAGACCACAAGTTACAACCTACCTATAAACTGTTCAATTAGGTAGTAATTTACAAGCGTTCATTCACGTACACGAACAATATGTATTTCACTTGGACAAAATTTCTTCAGACAAATCATCCTAGTTTCAAAGTAAAGCGTTCAGATTAAAAAAAACTATTAATTACGAATTATGTATCATACATTTAGGTTAGATTTAGGGTCTAGTCCAAGCCTAAGTTTTGACTTGAACTTTGTCAGACATTTGGAAGGTGTACATGCTGTATGAGCATGCAGTATGAAAATGACTGTCAATGACTGGCGGAGTAAGATAGCACAGAGGTTTAGATAAAACCTGAATGCTGTATGAAATATATCCAGCATTGTGCAAACGTTTACCCCCAAAGAGTTCAAAGAATGGTGCAACAAATATATGAGAAATATGTGAAATGTGTCTTACCAACCCCCGATATTAAAAACAAAAACAAAGATGAAGAGAGAATTTTAAAAAGCCATCAAAAATCCACAAGAAAGAAGAGAAGTACTTTTCTTCAATTGAGAAAAATAAGGCTAATAATATCTACGAATGATTATCCTATTAAATTATTAGATTGGCTTCAACATCTGACTGTTGTGAGTTTATCAGGGTATGTATTATGATCAATCTTTGTGGCGTACAACACCAAGTTCAAACTAATCTTATTTTACAGGACCAGTGGCCGACTTCACAAAGCACTAAGATTGATCTTAAGATGAGTTGTCAATATCACAAGTGATTTGTACTGAGACATCACACTTTGCTTAGCAATTACGATTGACTTGCAGTTAAGATCAATCTTGGCTAAGGAAGAGCTAAGATTGATCTTAAGATGTGTACCAGTCTGAATTGCTAAGCAAAGTGTTGTGTCACAATTCAAATCACCATAGCAGCCTTGACAACTCATCTAAGATTAATATTTGGTGTAGTGTAAACTCGAGCCCTTAGTCCACTTTCATAGAGCTGCTTAAGCACAAAAAGTAGCTTATCACAATAAAATTACGCTTACCAGAATAAGGTTACCAGCCAAAATACAATGTCAGATGTACCATTTGTGACTGGTATCCTGCTTATTTTTGCTGAGCAGAAGAGTTTTAAGCAATAATTTCTGCTGAAGCAGCCCTTGAAGTTGGACCCTGGGTCCAATTTCATAGAGCTGCTTGAGCACTGAATATTGCTTTTTTTTGGTATGTTATTGTATTGTTTTCCTGTAGACGCCTTGAGCACTCTATGGGTGGATATGTGCGCGTTATAAGATTTGCTATTATTATTATTTATTATAAATACTTTTCTTCTTAACGAAAATGAGCAGGATACAGTCACAGATTGTACATGTGAAACAGCATTTTGGCTGGTAACCTGATTCTGGTAAGCATATTTTTGTTGTGCTTAGCTACTTTTTGTGCTTATGAAGCGCTAAGAAATTGGGCCCTTCGTCATAAAAATGTATCCATCAAGGAACTTGAAGAAAACCATTACCTGAGATCTTATTCCGATTGAAGAGTAGATTCCGATACTTCTCATTATTTAGTAGACTACTACTACTTGGTAGTGTGCTGCTTACGCCATTGGTCTTGCGTTCCGAGCCTGAACCAGAACCACTCTCAGAGCCGCTGTCTCCATCTTCAGATGCATCATCCTGAGAATAGATCCAATAAATAATTCAATACATGGTAGGAAGAATCCTCTTTGCTAGCATTCACCTGGGTGAACCAGAGCTGCCAGCACTTGCATCAGACTGTGCAAGTCTCGCGCAATTCAAACTTCCGGGACCACTGTGGTCCCGACCATGAAGTTTTACGTGGTTGGGATTTTATTTCGTCAATTATTGTAGTTTAACATAGTTTATGGCCATAAAAATTACATATGATGTTGAGAATGTAATACTTAAGTGATAAACAATATGAAAGTAAAACCAATTCAACAAATCACCACCGGCATCGGTGTCCTGTGACTCCACGCTATCAGCGTAGCCGCCGTGGTTCAACGAAAAACTACCGTCCGCTGCGTAACCATAGGGGCCACCCATGCCTGTGTTTATCATAGACCCCTTATCATGACGCCTGTTGTTGCAACAATTGTTCCAGTTTATCAATTTTGGACGAAAGTCCTTTATCCTCCTTGCCATTAGAGGGAGGCTTCTTTTTAGTAGTAGAGGATGATGTCTTAGAATTTCCCTGATTAGTTTCTACATATTCTCCATTGCCAACGGCCATGGCGGTTTCGTTAACGGCGACTGACACTGCATTGGGCTTACATGTGACAATACTTGTTGTACATGCGATCGTTTTTGATCGGGTATTTTTACTACTTTTCATCTTGTTTTCTACACCATCGACTGTTACAGCCGTATCCATTTTTTTAAAATAATTGTTCTTAGACAATCAAAAATTTAGATGGGTGAAAATCACCTCGATGACGGTTAACAGAAAAACCGTAAAAATGTACGAAGCTTGTAAATAATTAAGAATGCTGCCCAACTGACAAGCATGTTGTCATTAAACCTATGTTATAGACGCACACATTCGGGCATGCTTGGCAAATGGGGTTTCTAACAATAAGCATCCTCGTCCCAAGTTTTAATTTTGTTTCAATGTTAATTTGAACAAATTATTTGTATTATACCAAAATTTAAAATTGATTTATAATAACTTGCTGTGGGTATTTTTTTATTTTCAAGTATTTTGTATAAATACAATTTTAAAAGAAGATTTGATTTCATAGAAAAATATAGTCTTCGTTCAAGTTTTTTTCATGTTTTCAATATGCGTGAGACTTACACAGTCTATTTGCATCTTGTAATCAGGGAGATTTTGTACAACAATCAGGGAGATATTTAGAATTACATTCAACATAATATGGAAAAAGTTTCCATAATGAAGGAGTTTTTCAAATTGGTTCATCAGAACATGGAAAGACTGGTTTATTTTCAAGGAACTTTCTGCAGAATCAGGGAGAGTTGGCAGCTCTAGTGACCACGAAAGTTGGTACCTTCTCAGTGTTCTATTTCTATATTGATATGTCCAAAGCTGACAAAGAGGGCGTGTACAGCTGAGCTCAGCATTCTCTGTGTTCCTCCCTCCCTCCACCCCCCTCTGTCTCCCTATTCATTGTTTACCCCTTGCCTTGTCTGTTTGCTCTCTGCCTCTATTCATGTATTTCCACTTGAATGCTTTTGTTACACTTATATACCTGTTCATGTGTGTTGTCTTGTCATTTAGCCTTTGAGAAAGACTCTGCTAGGGTCGAAACGTCAGGCCATTAACTATTTTTTGCTATTTCTATATTGATACTCTATGTCCACAGCTGACATAGAGGGCGTGCACAGCAGACACAGACGGCAATTGAGCTCAGCATTCTCTGTGTTCTACGTTCCCCACCTACCTTATCTTTAGCCTGGGCACCACGACGAGCTCTCTTCATGATCTCCTCTACTCTCTAAAAGAAACAGATCACAGTTAAAGATGGTCAAGTGTCAAATCTTGTGGCAAAATTTCATCACTATCCACTGATGTAAAGAATAGGCTGGCCCCTTCATTCTGAGATGAGATTTGAAGAATGTGAGATTTCCTGAAAAAGTGGATCGTGGGCCTAAGTTCCCCTTATTCTAGATCCTGAACAGGGGTAAAGGGACACGTTGCCTTGGATCGGGCGAGTTGGTCTATAAAAAGCATTTGTAACCGTTTGTTATAAAATGCATATGGTTAGAAAGATGTTTTAAAAGTAGAATACAATGATCCACACAAATGCGTCTCGAAATTGCGTGGTTTTCTTTTTACTTCGTGAACAAACACGGTCGGCCATTTTGTGGAGTCAAAGGAAAACCATGCAATTTCGAGGCATACCTACTACTCTACTTTTATAACGTCTTTCTAACCATATGCATTTTATAACAAACGGTTACAAACGCTTTTTTTAGATCAACTCTTCCAATCCAAGGCAACGTGTCCCTTTAATGACATAATATAGTATACCAATAAAGACAAATTAAATCAATCTTCTTTTGCATGTCAAATAAAAACAGTTAACTTAAATGCATGTTAAACTGGGTCAGGAAGTTTTTTTCTTATTTTGATTCTGGTCCAGTAAACATTTTGAGCCACAAGCCCAATTGGTCTTGTGGATTTTTTCCTCAAATTCAAGCCCTCGATTGTCTTACCTTCTTGCGAGCATCTCTCTCCTCGTTTTCTTTGCGGCATTTCTCAGCGAGTTCCACTTCTTGTTTCTGCAGTTCCTCTTGACGAATCTTTTCCTCTTCAGCTCTCTATAAAAACAACAAATGGGAATCAATGACTGTGCTCTACAAAATGAGGCTCCACCCACCCCCCTGCCCCAGCACGACTGTAGTGTAATAGTATTTTCCTATAAAGAATTATTAATTCATACACTAATTATTCTTATTCTTTATATTATATATTTCTGGTAATGAAAACCAAGGATGCCTCATAAGTGAACTTAATCACTGTAGCTCGCAAGGCTGAAGGAAACCTGTAAACAAGGGTGCTTACTATGTGAACCAGAAACACCGGGATTCACCCCTACTCTTCCATGACAAGTGTTCTGGGTTCTTTTACGTGCACTACCAATCCTAGTACACGGGACCTACGGCTTATTGTCCAATCCCAAGGACAAAGTAATTATGATAAAGTGTCACGACCGTTACTCGAACCTACACTCTGCTGATCAGAAACACAAGAGCTTGAGTCCAGTGCTCTTAAACGCTCGGCCACATTTTTATATGAAATATGTACCTGTGACAAAATTGGTGGACTAGTGAAATGAAAAATTTACTGGTCCTGCTGGCTAGTCATTAACAAATTTAAGGGCAAACCCTGCGGTAGATAACGATACAAGAGCAACCCTAAATATACTCTTGTTCTATATCTATGACAAAACATAAACAGCGCCCTCAATAGTACATATGCTAAGACTGGATAGGTTCTCCTACCTGTAATGCTTCAGCTTCTTCTGCTGCCTTTCTCTCTTCCTCCTCCAGCTCCATCCTTTCATTCTCCTCAATAGCTTTTCTAAGGCGTTCCTCTTCTGCTATCTTATGCTCCTCAGCTAGCCTCCTTGCTTCCTCTTCCATGCGTATTCTCTCCTCTTCTTCAAGACGGATTCGTTCTTCCTCTTCACGCCTTCAAACAAAGTATAAATAGAAGAACAAAATTGCAACGTTGCCTCTTTTCTATTGCCCTGGTTTTACGGTTTGACTCACAGATGGCCCGGGTCACACGAGGCAATTTACAGGCAACTAGTTCCAGGCAGTCTCCATAAAGAAAAGGCATTCACATTTGAATGTTCACATATTTTTCTTGGGGATCGTAAGACACTGCTTGAAAAAAGTACTCATGTGCCACCAAAGTGATCCTGCAGCATGCAGTGCAGTTGGTTGCCTCAAAGTTGCCTGTAAAAGTTGCCTCGTGTGACAAGGCCCATAGAGTGTGGTTGCTTGGAACACTTTTTGGCGCCACGCTTTCCTGTTGGCTGCCAGGGTTGTCCATTGATGTTTGTCTATGCCGCAAGAGCCAGTTGGGCAGGAAAGTATACCGATAGTAATAAGGTTTTAATGACTTAATCCCAAGTTTGCCAAGAGCTTTTCCTTGCAGGAATTCTGACTCAAACAATTGACAATAATGACTTTATGAATTAAGTTTAAATCTAACCTTGAGGACACTGACTCACAGTTACACCTTAGGCTTGAGATTTAACGACTAGGTAGAAGTCTGCTAAGACCTCGACGTTTAACAAGGTGTCAGCTGGTACCAACGAACACCAACCCTCAGAAATCTGAGAATCGATTCATGCATGAATCGTTTCTCAGATTCAAATGTTTTTGGGTAAAAAATTATCCAATCCATATTACTTCAAAGGGAATCTTTCTCAAAATAGTTTATACTATCAACAGCTGCAGTGCTACTCACCAAGTAAGTTTTTACGGTCATTAGTTTTTGGAGTATTTTAATACTGATCTATGACCCTACCTTTAATAGATGTTAATTTTGCAGCGAGGATAAAGAATATAATTTGTTTTTAACCCTTACACCGATGTGTATTAAGCACTGTATACTCAGTACTTTCCAAACATCTGTGAGCAGATGTCATACTACTAGACCACCGTGCTAACCCGGTGGCTGAGGCAGTCCGAATCCTATATTTTAGCAGCAGGTACCACAACAATTTAACAGATGTTAAAACCACTTACTTGAGCTGTTCTTGTCTCTGTCTCTCCAACTCAGCTTCCCTCTCAGCTTTCTCCCTAGCTTGGCGTCTCCTCTCAGCCAGGGCTTGTTTAGCACGCTCTTCAGCAGTCAGATCTTTAGCTGGTTGAGACTGGGGCTGGGCCTGGGGCTGAGGTTGAGCCTTTGGCTGGGATTGAGCCTGGGACTGTACCTTGGCAGATCCTACAGACGATGGTGTCGATCCACTTGATGATTCTGAGACCGTTGGAGACAAGGCTCTCTGAGGCTCTGTAGAGAGGATTAATGAAACAAACCTAGACTTTTTAGAATTGTTTTAAATTGGATTGATGATTTACATTCAGTAACCAAGGTTATACAAAATGACTTCCAACACAATGTCTGCAAACTGCTACACAGTACACAGACATTTGAAAAAGTCACTCGGAAAAAACGGTGATTTGTGGTGACCATCAAGTTACGTGTCAAAAATGTAAATGTGATTTATTCAGTGGTGTGATTGTACAATAATGACGATCCAAGTCTCCTCTTGGACTGGAGATAAAGCCCCACTGATTATACAAGATGGTAAAAGTTGTTGCAGTTTGTTGCATCTAGCAGTCACCTTAAATCCCATACATTTGGCTAGGTTCTGCCTAAACGCAGGGTATACTTTTGGTAATTTGTCAAAGACCAGTATCCTCAGTTGGTGAATCCCAACATATGCAGGGAGAGTTAGCAACTCTGCATGTCGTACGGTGCCTAGAAAATATCTTCTATGGTCGTTAGGGTAAACCTGGTTCGTACTTCCTGTGAATGCTTCGTGCGAAGCGAGTTTGACTTCACAGCTCTGTTTTCACTGCGAATGCTTCGCAAGAGCTGAGCAAAGCTCAACTCTTTCGAATTGTTCGTTGCGAATTTGTGACGCCAAAATTCGCATTCGCATTTGCAGGAAGTATGAACCGGGCTTTAATCGTTCTTTACCCTTTGCTTTCGTCTCTTTAGTTTCTGTCTTCTCCTTCTCCACAGTCTCCGTCTTAGCAGGAGGCTTCTCCGGAGCGGCTACCTTAGGCTTCTCTGGAGCTGCTACCTTAGGCTTCTCTGGAGCTGCTACTTTAGGCTTCTCCGAAACTGCTGCCTTAGGCTTCTCCGAAACTGCTGCCTTAGGCTTCTCTGGCGCCGCTGCCTTAACTGCAGCAGGTTTAGGCTGCTTAGGCAACCCCTTGGGCGTGGTGGACGTTTTTGCTGTAGTGGTCTTTGGTGTTGTTGTTGTCCGAGTCGGAGAGCTGACGGTGGACTTGACAATGTCTGTTCGTGGGGTTAGGGCCTTCTTGATTGGAGGGGCTTGTCCTGGTGTTTTCTTGCCTACAAATGGAGAAGAGAAAAAATAATACAAATTTAAATGTTTTGTCTGCAGGAATTCCAGGCTCTGTGGCTCTTCTGTAAATATGTGAAGTCACAGGTTACATGTACATGGTCTATACAATAGTGTTCAATGTATTTATATCACAGTGAACGATTTCCTATGAATAGCAAAGCAAAATGCTACAAAAATGTATCAGTTGCTAATCAAAAAATCATTGTGCTACTCAATATTGTTATCGTTCTGTTTTCAAAAAAAAGTTCAATCCAAGTATTTTCCTATGCAAAATTGCTGTCTGAAATCATTCCCTGTGTCAACCACACGAGCAAAATTCCCACCTTCACTGTGTTTTCGTCTGTCCCCATTTGTTTGCTTAGGTAGGTTTCTTGGAGATGCGGCCCTGCCTGGTGTGGTTTTACTACCATCCACCGTTGTTGACCCTTGACCTCCAACAGTCCTTGGTGATGGCACTCTGAGTGGCGCAGTCCTGGGTGTGGAGGGTTGTTGCCTTGGCGATGGAGGTCGCATATGTAGAGGGGTGCGTGGAGATGGTGCCCTCTGTAAATATGCAAATTTAGAAGGTCAAAGATTTCAATTATAGAATTTGCTGGTCATCTTCTCCAGGTATGCGACTTTGCTGGTCATCTTCTCCAGGTATGCGACTTTGTTATTGCGAAGAACAAGAGGAAACGGCCATCTTTGTACAGTGTTTTTCAGTTTTCTATGGCACTAATACATACTGTATAGACTGTGCAAGTCTCGCGCGCATTGAAAATGTGAACACAACTCAAACAAAGACTATATTTGTCTATAAAATCAATTCTTCTTTTTAAATTCTATTGATACAAAATTCTTGAGGTAAAAATACCCGTACCCATTTGTTATCAATATAATTTCAATTTTTATACCATACACATTACTTGTTAAAATTAACATTGAAACAAAATTAAAACTTTGGACAAAGATGCCTACTTTTTAGAAATCCCATTTGCCAATCACGCCCGAATATGTGCGACCATTATAGGTTTAATGATAACATGAAGTTGGACAAAATTCGTAATTGTTTATAAGTAACCAGAAACAGAGGTCAAGTCTTATTATCTGTTTTCTTTGTTGGTTTGTTAAATTTATTTTACTTTCATAAATTTCATGGCAAAATATTACTTTCCAAACAACATGATAAAATTTTTGAAGCCAAAAACTATGTCAAACTAAAGTATTTGAAGAAACAAAAACTCCATTTAGTTGGGACAAACTTAGTCCCGGAAGTTTGAATATGCGCGAGATTTGCACAGTCCATTCAAGAAACGAGAGGAAATCTGCTTCAAAGTTCAATGCCTGCTTCTCACTGAAACTTTTTTTCCTGTACACTTAAATGGTATTCTTGAAATAAGAAAAAAAATTATTTCCAGAAAACTTTTCTTGTGTCACTCCCAAAAATCTTAATAGAAAACATTTTCTAGGAGTAACACACAAATTCTTTTCTTGAAATAAGACTGTTTTTTCCTTCTTTTCAAGGGGGGTTCAAGAATACCATTTTTAGCAGTGTAGAGAAATTAGGGTATACAGAGGGGCTCCAAAGTCAAATGAAAGTGGAAAGAAAAAGTCTAGTCTCTAACCTCATGTTAAAAGCGAAAATTTGAAGCATGACATCATTGGATGCAGCGCTGCCAACATTTGCATCTTGCAATCAGGCAGATTTTGTACAACAATGAGGGAGATAATTAGAATTACATTCAACATAATAGGGAAAAAGTTTCCATAATCAGGGAGATTTTCAAATTTGCTCAACAGAACATGGAAAGATTGGTTTATTTTCTGCAGAATCGGGGAGAGTTATATGTATCAGCTCTGTTGGATGTCATCAACAAATGGGTTCGTACATTCCTTAATTTTTTGTCAGTTAAAAGGTCTGTATACGTTTGGTAATGACTCTGAAAATTAATGGCAACAAAAACTTACTTGGTTAGAAGCACAGCAGCTTTGGATAGTTTAATGAATTTTGATAAACTTTTCACTTCGAAGTACTGCGGTTATGAAAAAAGATATCACCTTTTATCCCCAAACATTTGATTCTGAGAAGCGTTACGGTCGTAACGCTTCTCAGAGTGTGTATTCCAATGCAGATTATTCTTCCTGCGTGGTCACAACCACTCCAGATTTATGGCAATCTCTCAAAAACGCTACCACCTTTTGAAATGAAATTTTCACAGGTTAGTTTTATCGTATCTACAACTATAGGATTAAAACAAACAGTGGGTTCAAATTACCAAAGGTGTACAGACCCTTTAAAATAATGTCATATTAAACGCTGTTTTGATTGAATATCAGGAAAAACAAAAATTCCTGTACAATGAACGTATTTCATTAAACAATCACTGCTCTTAACAAGTTTGGTACTAAATTGTGCCGACACACAACACAAGCAAAAGTTTCTTGTTAGACTGTGAAGCATGTGTTACCACATTATGTGTTTCTACTACATACAGGAACAGGTATGTTCTGATTATAGTTGTAATTATTGTTGGTTATTCAAAAATAGGTTTATAAATGCAATGCGGGGCAACTTTAAAGACGACAAACATTTCTATCCTCCAATTTTTGAATGTGCAATTATGATTCCTATAGGCCTTGAGTTATTTGTATTCCTTTTTTGTCTGCCCAGTTTCCAAAGTTGTTGGTGGTTTTTTTTGTTTTTTAAAATTCTTTTATATTGAACTGTACGGATTTGAATGCTGGCTTTTCTATCCACAATGTGTCCCCTTGATTTCGTTTTTGTTTGTTTAGTCTCTTTCTTGTTGGTTTTGTGCTGGTTAAATGTTTGTTGTTCTGATTGTTTTTAATACTTGCTCATATCCTATTGTGTATTTAAACTGTTTAACCTTTTTGCTACTTTTTAAGTAATTTTTATATTGTACATGTTCTAGTGCAATTCAACCCTATCGGTTGTCATACTGTTCATTCCTTTTAAGTGTTTCTATGAAATAAACCAATCAATATAATTACATTAAAATGCTAATTTTCCTCACAAAATCAGCATCCAATGTAAAATGTAATGAAATTTTCTCAATTATTAATTTTGAGTTGAACAAAGAAAAACTGACAAGAGCGGGACTTGAACTTGCGACCTCCAGATTAACATCTACCAACTGAGCTATCTAGCCCAAATGTTGGCGGTCTCCCTATTTTATCAATATCTTTGTTCGGGGGTGCCAGTCAGAAGCCATTCAACCTGTAACTGCCGTATAGCCGGGGATCACACCCAAGTTTACGATACAACCTGGGAAGCAGCAGCAGAGGGATCACGTTACGAGGATGCAACTTTGTATTTCAAATATCAAGTTATAAACCAAAAGAAAAATTGTCTCAAGTGAAATTTCTTACTTCAGAGATGCCACTGTGGTAACGAAAAAAAACCTGAAAATTATTTTTCCTTAGACAAAAGCAGAAAGCCACTGAAAGAATGTCGCAAGTGTTAACCATTGTAACAAATTATCGCAGAGCAATCATCGCAGAGATGCAAACATTGAATTCCCAAAAAGAGTAGCACTGCCGAGTACTTAACTTCAAGTCAGGCATACAACTCACCGAGTCGTAAAAAGAGAAAAATATTACAACATTTACGATATAAACTAATATTTTCAGTGAAGAACACTTATTGCAAAGCGGACTTGCTTTAGAGGCCAAACAATTATAACTTTATTCAGGCTTGATTTATTTATAATAAAAAAAAAGGAAAACAAAGAAAACAAAGAAAGGTGGCATCTCTGTTACTTGTAAAACTGAATGGCGGGGATGAGTATACTTGTCTGAAAACCATTTGTCTACATGAACCATTGAGTCATGCCAGACACATGTATTGTATGAAAGAGCAACATGATGACTACGTAAATGCAAAGGTGCGTCTATGAATACCCCAATCTAGGTCATGCTAGTCTGCAAGGCCTTGATGGAGGTTTACCTTAGCTGGTGCCGGTGCCGGTGCCGGAGCCGTCCCCGTTGTAGGTGTGCTCCCTTCTTGTGCTTCATTATTTAACTTTGAGTTTGACGAGGAGCGTTTTGTTGCCGACAGTGGTCTTGACATGTGGGTTGGTGTGGAGTGGGCCGACCTGCTGTCCCGGTGCGGATACGGAGCTGTGGTAGAAACAAGACAAGTTAGTCCGAAAATTCTTAATGGCTATTCCCGTTCGTGAATGCTGTTTTTTGTGTTCATATGGAAAGACATGAATACATTGTACACAGGACGTTCAATTTAAAAAATGTCTAGAGATATGGCACCACATCCTGGGTAGAGTTTGCTCGAGAGATCCATGAAGCTTACGCCAATTAGCCGTACTTTAGTCAAAACAGACTGATGGCGAAGTCGGTGTATTTTAGAACACAGAGGTGACTAATGTTTGACATTGACAGATATTATTTGAGTCATGGGAATATGAAGTCAAAGACAACAAGAAACTGGGTCACGTCACTTGATGGAATATCTGTCAGAATATGACAGGTATGACAGATGAATGTGTGGAGGTACCGCCCTAAAGGCGTGAATAGGAGAGGTGGGGCTAGTACTGAAGTTTTGTTTGACTTTAAAGGGTCTGTATACGTTTGGTAATGACTCTGAAAATTAATGGCAATAAAAACTTACTTGGTAAGAAGTACAGCAGCTTTGGATAGTACAATGCATTTTGAGAAACTTTTCGCTTCAAAGTACTGCGGTTATAGAAAAAAGAAATCACTTTATAGCCCCCAAAATTTGAATCTGAGAAGCGTTACTGCAGTAACAGTTCTCAGATTGTGTATTCCAATTGAAGACTATTCTTCCTGCGTGGACATAACCGCTTCAAATTTTCGGCAATATCTCAAAAACGTTACCACCTTTTAAAGTGAAATTTTCAGAAAACTACTTTCATGGTATATATCTACAACTATACCGGATTGAAACAAACAGTGGGTTCCAATTACCAAACGTACATGTATACATCTCTTTAAGTCGGCCATCACTTACAGATTTATTTGAATATTCACTGCCTATCAACCGGAAAGAAGAAATGGAGGAAAAAAAGGAGGGGGAGGCCAAAAAAAACACCAGGATTACTTGCAATGTAATAGTGAGTTCAATAGCCCATACGCACAAGCGCAATCTTAAAAATATACCGCAATACATCTTGAGAAACTGCGTTTAGTTAAAAAGTTAAATCAAGCTGCCAAGATGGACTCCATGCTGTAAGTGTAAAGTTAAAATGTAACTATACAAGGTTTTATAGTTGTGTACCGCACGGCTTCAAAACCAACACTCCATGATGGTTGCCGGTGTTGCTTGGACTCGGATTTCACACAGAATCTTTTGCGCGCCGATCATGTGCATTGGGACATGCATACGGGCAATTACCGCCAGTGGATTCGTTTCCCTTCGCGCTTTTGACGTAAACAAACTCTGCAAGCAAACACATTCCAGAATGGGGTATAATATCCCAACAACAACGAACCTCTTCAACCCAACACTATTTTAAAAGTATCAGACAAATCTCTAAGCACCCCCAAAAAAGCTACCATTGTGCAAGAAATCTGAACTATTTGCTTTCCACATGAACAAAAACACAACATTCATCCGCAGAGCTCTCAATACAGACACATTCAGAGAATAGTTCCACAGCACTATGCTATTCATACTCTACACAGCATTGGGTCAAAGCAACAGGGTCGTCTGCACCATGGTGGTACAATAGCGCATTTAAAGATGCATAGAACGATACAGCAAGTGGTTAATTCACCCAAATCTCATGTTTTAACAACATATTGTAGTACATAAATAACTCATGATGGAGTCATACACCGCCCAAAATGAATTTTTTAAGAAAACTGCTTAAAGAGGAAGGGAAATTACCAATTTGATTTTGTGATGTACTCATTTTTCAATAGATAGAGTCCTCATGTGAGTAGGGAAGAAAATACAAGTGTCTAACCTCACGTTAAAATGGTGTAAATTGCCATTGTATTTGATACCCTTCCAGTGCAAAATTAGTCAACATTCAAAACATCTGATGACATCATTCTGAGAAAAATGGGTCTGTATATTTCCCTTCCACTTTAACCCTTTAGAGACCGTACATTTTTTGTATAATCATCACCATACACCAAGGCATTGCTAATCTTGTTGATTTTTTGCACCATTATTTTCAGGAAAAAATGTCAGGAAAAATTATTCCGAAACAGAAATAAATGGTTTTGTTTTTAGAGTTGTACATTCTATGTTAACTTGGGAACCGTTGAAAATTGTCAATTTATTCTGATACCTTTTCTTACAGCCTCTTGTTTGAGTGGAAGAAGGTCAAATCTTGCGGCCGTTTGCAGCCGCTATGGGCATTTTGGTACAAGCCGCTTGCGGCCGCTACGGTCTCTAAAGAGTTAAGGTACATGTAGGGTCATAGATTGGTTTTTGTCAACGTAAGGCTTATTTATAGGTACAATTATAAAGAAAGATACAATAAAAGCACACATGTGAAAGTTTCACAGTGTCTACTTGCTGAGAAAATAGCAAAAAACTGTCACGGTATTTTCAAGAATTCACCCATGTTTAGCGAGGTGACAGTGGGTACCAATCGCATCTCTGGCCGCAGCATTCGTGAACGGAAACCAACCCTCTGTAACCTGAGAATCGATTCATGCATGAATCATTTCAAAGATTCAAATGTTTTGGGGTGAAAAGTTATCCAAACCATATTACTTTGAAGGGTATCCTTTCTCAAAATAGTTTATACTATCAACAGCTGCAGTGCTTCTTACCAAGTAAGTTTTTATGGTCATTATTTTTTGGAGTAGTAACCAATCTAAGACCCTACCTTTAAATCTCTTGCTTACAAGGAACAATACCCATTTTTCCCTTGTCCCATCTCCCATTCACAGAATGTAACAGACCAAACTGAAGGTTAAAATACATATGTAGAAGCCCTTTTTATGTGAATGTACAGTACGTATAATTACTTTTATGATTGTTACTGTGGGTACATCAGAGCTGCCAACATTTGTATCTTGCAATCAGGGAGTTTTTGAACAATAATAATAATAAATATAATAATAAATAATTTTTGTGGCTTCTTATCTCAATCAAATCCGCCACTCAGTGACAGTCAATGGTCATGGCGCTTCAAATTATGTTGTAATTTTTTTATTGTTTTAACTATTACTGTTTAAAGTGTTCTGTAGTTTTTGCTTTTTTTTACTGTCAAAAGCCATACGAATTTCCCCTGGCGGGACAATAAAGTTTCATCTATCTATCCATCTATCTATACCACTGGTCACTGGGCATGCTGGGCTATTGATTTCATTCTTTAAACCGTCTCAGCTCCCTTGGGAGTATACAGCCTGTGCTGCCAAATATGTAGCGCACCAAGCTAAATCAATCACAAGAAACATCTCTGCCCTCACAGGTACCCATTTACCCCTGGATGAAGAAAAGCAAAGTGTCTTGTTCAAGGACACAAGTGTCATTACAGAGATTCGAACCCACACCCTGATGACTTAACCATCAGAACTTGAGTCCGATGCACTAAACTGATTGGCCATGAGCCCACGACATACCGGGAAATATTTAGAGTATCGTTCAACATAACGGGGACAACGTTTCCATAATCAGGTAGACTTTCAAATTTTTTCTTCAGAACGTGGAAAGATTTGTTTATTTTCAGGGAACAGTCTCCAGAATCAGGGAGAGTTGGCAGCTCTGGGTACATGTACAGTGTAGGTCTAGTTTAAGCTTGGAAATGTTGACCCTCCCCAGAGTCCTTTTCACTTGAATGAATTCAAAACAGGATGTATTTCTGGCTACATTCATTTCATTTCATGTCATTCAATTAATTCTGACTCTCAGAAAAGCGAACTATCATTGTACTAGCCAAGAACCCAATGAAGAGAAGACCAGAAAGTTTCAGTTTTAGATGTGTGAGGAAAACCCCAGAGAATTATTCCAGGGGAAAACCCACGCAATCAGGTAGGGATCGAAAACCCAATCCACGTAGTGCCCCCATTCTGGTTACAGCAATGACATTTTACGAGGCAATTTTTACTTGTTAGCTGCTCAGTATAGACTCTAAAATCTGGAAACTTTGTGCATAAAAGAAAGCATAATTTCCTATCAACATTACAAGTGCCATATTTGATTCAGAAAGAATAAGCGTACTAGTAGCAGTGGTTTGCATTTATACATGTGGGGTAAATCACCAAATGCTGTACCGTTCCTTAATTTAAAGGCGTTATAGCAACACCAGTTGCAGCATTTTTGCTTACATCACCAATGCTGTACCCTATCTTGATTATAAGGCATTAGGGAATAGCAATCGCAGCATTTTTTGCAGTGGTTTGCAGTGAATACATGTGTGGGGGTAAATCACCAATGCTGTGCCACATCTTACTTCAAAGACGGTAATCCAAACCAGTCACAGCTTTTTTGCTTACATCACCAATGCTGTACCCTATCGTGATTCTTAAAAGCATACCAGTTGCAGAAGCTTTTTGCCAATATCATCATCGCTGAAAAATGCTTTTAAAGTAAGTCACACAGCTTGTGAAGCATTTTGGGGTCGTGTGTTGTTTCTAAAGACATCTTTATGTACAGGCAACCATTTTCAGCCTATAGCACACTCATAGCATGCATGCTCAACTCCACACAATTCAACTAAAAAACCAAAACAGAAACGACAACATGCAGTGGACTTTACATTGATTATCTGCAACCATTTCACACACTATCAGTGACTATGGTTAACCCTAACAATCCCTAACCCTACAAATTCAAACAGGGCAAAGTGTTTAATTTTGTTAGGTTAGGTACAGTGAAGTTAGGATTGGGTGTTTGATTCTGTGGGATTGTGTGTATGATTGTGTAAAAAATGGTGTTGGAATTTGATTGACTGGGTATATGGTGGATGTGTGAAATGTACCTCCATGGTCTATTGATGTAATTTTGTTTTTGTGGGGATAGTTGTTTTTGATTATTTTATTTGGGTACTGTGTGATTTCACTGATCAAAATTTTGCACATGCCAAGTGTACACACTCCAACAAATCAAACAAAAAGGCCTGTTGGAGTTTGTTAGGTTGTGTATCGTCCCTTCTTGATTGGGTACAGTTCCCATCGCATGGTAGTGTAAGCTGTTGGAATGTGTTGGGTTAGGGATGGATTCTAGTAAAAACGCTTTGGGAGTTAGGGTTAATGTTCACCCACTGGACTGCAAACTGTTTGCCTAATCCCCAAAAGACTCTATGTATTGGAAATTTTACATTTTGTCCTCCATCATAAAAGACAATGACATTTCCAGCATTTCCATGGCAGTTCTCTGCCATACAAAATGAAATATGCAAACAGATTCCCCCCCCCAAAAAAAAAAATCTACATGTACACTATGGTTAATGTTCACTTACTGGACTGCAAACTGTTTGCCTAATCCCCATAAGACTCTTTGTATTGGAAATTTTACGTTTGTCCTCCATCGCAAAAGACACTTACATTTCCAGAGTAAAGACATTCTGAAGGAATTGCTAAAAGAAATTATCCAACAACTTTGCAGCGTCTGGTACAGAAAATGTTACACATAATTTCTACAACCTAAATTCAACATTTTGTTTGTTTTCTTTCAGTATTCCACAACGCATTTCCATGGAAGTTCTGTCAAATAAAAAATAAAAAATATGCAAACAGATTCTCCCCTCCCAAAAAAAATATAAAAAAATAAAAATTACAATCTACATATGCTGCCAGAGACATGTGCTGCCGCAGACAATGAGAGAGTTGCAACAACTTGTGATTAGAAGCCATTTTGTGTCAAAAAACACCGCATGGCAAACACAGGGTGCCAGACTTGTCTGCCCATTGGTTTGTGCTGCATTTGGACCGAAAAATGGCGTTAAGCAACCACATGACCCAAGAAAACTGGTCCTTCTATGTCGCAACTCTCTCAATACACAGCTTTGAATAGAATCGACCCACACACATAAAATATCGCTGTTTGTTTAACATAGTTGGGAATGGAACGAGTCTAAGTTATGTCTGAATGACAGAGGTAGACCTATGATAAGACGTGAAGGTTACATAAACTAACTAAACAATGACATCCACTGACTCTATTAATTAATAAAGATAGTCAGTCATTCATTGTTAACAACACAGGCAAAAAGCATGCTTGAAATTTGTTTAAGCCACACTTGCAAACGAAAAAAAAGAACACATTTTGCTTAAAAATGACTTGTTGTGAAATTGGCAATACATGTGAAGTCGCGTCGATTTCCCACAAATGTTCAGAATAGTTTTAATTTAGGGGGAGAAAAAAGACCCATGTTCTCCATGTTCTCTTTTTTTCTTTTTTTTCTTCTTTTTTTTTTTGAAAGAAAAAAATGATAAGTTTTTAGTATCCCTGACGATTTTTTTATTTTTTGTTAATAAATAAGATCGTATTTTTGACAGGTTGTCTCGAAAAACTTGTCGGGCGGCCATTTTGAAAAAAAAAAAAAAAAAAAAAAAAAGGCCCTCCTCCTTCCTTTTTTCAAAAAGGCAGGACGCTAAACATGTTTTTTATTTTATTTGGCCTTAGTCATAGAAACTATTTGTCTGCATTTCCTAACTAAATGAACCGCAACATTTTCCCAGGGCGCATTCTCACAAAGCACACTAAGATTCAACTTTAGTTGAGTTGTCAATGTCACCACGGTGATTTGTATTGTAACAACAACACTTTGCTTACCAATCAATCTTGATACACAGTTAAAGGTATTAATCAAGATTGGTAGAGCTGACAGATGCACAGACAGTGTTCATGTTTTGTGTGATCAACCATATACATGAAATAACAAACCTGTGAAAATTTGGGCTTAACCCGTTTGTGTGAGTCGGGAGAAAATAGTGGAAAACCATGCACAATTTTCAGCATGTAAACACATTGTCCTTAATTTTGGTTGTACATGTAACAACCAAAATCAGTTGTTCCGCTTTTTGGGAGGTTTTCAGATACAGTTTCCTTGAATACATGTATGACTTCATTTCAGAGGGAAATATTTCACAGAAGAAAAAAAATGCTTCTAGCGTGAGCTTGATATCTGTCAGCTTTCAGACTAAAATTAATCCTGTATACCATTATAAGATCAACCTTAGCTCTTTGTGAAATCGGCCTCTAAATCCTCCTGAAATATCCCAGGTTAAATTGGTTCAGTAATCAGTACTGTCAAAATCTACATCCAAATCCAACATAGCTAGGCTTACAATATATACTAATCTATTCAAATCAACCACTGATAGGCTTACAGTAATCTCAGTGTTACTTCCCTAGTCAAAAGATTTAGGTGGTTTTTTTTTAATGCATGTTTCTACGCTGTAGAAACTGATGGGATACCTCCCAGTACACAGAAGGTTAACAGCTACAGCGCATCGACAGACCAGGGTCCAATTTCATAGAGCTGCTTAACAGCCGATTTTGTGCTTACTGCGCGAGTTACCATTTCATAGCACTGCTAACCGTAAGCACATAAAAAGGCATGCTAACCTTCCGGTGTTTACTGTGTGAAAGTGAATGACATAACAATGTAGATACATGGTGAATGTGCAAGCTGGCCGCCTAATGTTCTTGCTAACCTGTGAAATACGCTTACGCTTAAAGTAATTTTTTCTACTATAGTAAGCACCAAAATTTGCTTACCGCTAAGCAGCGCTATGAAATTGGCCCCTGGATTTAAACAGTGGTATCGGAAGCCATTACAACCTGTTGCCCTGGTATGCAGTGCCTTACAAATCGTGTGAGATTTGTGGAGACCCATGTACATATCTTGCTATATGAGCAGTGGTGGTTCTGAGAAGAACTTTCAGGAGTTTTAACAACAATTTTTCCTTTTTGTTCATGGGAAAACAACCAGAAATCAGGCTGAAGTACATGTAGTTTGAGTTGCGGTCGTGAAACTTAGCCATTATTGCTGCGTCCTTCGGATGGGCATAAAGCCGTAGGTCCCGTAATGCACGTAAAAGAACCCAGTGCACTTATCATAAAGAGAAGGGGTTCGCCCCGGTGCTCCTGGTTTGATTGGCTGCATATTACGCAACAGTACCTTGTAAACTACATGGTGCTATGTAAAGGAATAAGTCTCATACTTCAAAACGTAGCTCCGCATACCTTGCAGGAAAACATACTGAGTGCTTTGATACGCCCATCAGGTGTGATAAAGCGCTTTATCTGAACTCAGTATTATTATTGCTATTATTATTATTAAGGTTGTTTTGCCGAGGGAGTTAGATTAAATTAATGATCCAAAGTTCGAGAGAAAATAAATCTACCAATAAAAATTTTAAAAACTAGACAACCTTTCATCCTTGGTATTCTGCTGATTTCAGCCGCCATGTTGGATTGTGACACATCCATACATAAGAGTAATTCACAGACAAGATGACCACCAAAAAGAAGCGGGAAAATCCAGACGAAATGTCACAAATCCTCATCCACCTCCGACTTCTAATTCTGCCATTTTAAAAGTAAGTGTTCGACTGTCTTTGCAAACAGGATTTACAAATGTCAAGTAAGATCAGATTGAATACATCACCGAACAATGACTTGTTTTTTCCCCGAATGTATTTGTATTTACTTGTGAAGTTTTTAAGTGACATCCATGGATACGAACAAAATGTAACATCAGGTTACGTGGCAACACTATAATAAAGACTATCAAAGAGTACAATTTCAAAATGTACTAACCCACTCTCAGATTGATTCGACAGAACACGAACACACACTAAAAATGGCAGAATGTATGAATCACACTGTGTAGCAGTCGCTACGCCAGAAGACGGTCAATGCTGAACCGTTCACATGTCTAGTCCACCCAGCAACTGACAGCCAGTAAAACCCACACTATACAACCAAATCAATACCACTACAGGAAACAACTGCAGGCCCCAACCTTAGGCCTGCAGCCTTTTGTTCAAACTACTCTATTGTCTTCTTTTGTTCACCTGAAGAAATACTAGACTTCCATATGCAGTAGACCCAGTCACCCCTACCTATTGTGCACAGAATCCACTTGGCTTTTGGCACCTGTTTTGAAATTTCTCTCTATTGAAACCACTACCCCAAGACCTTGTATATCTTGCTTGTACAAACAAGCAACTTCATACTGTAGGGGAGGCATGACACCTCGGAAGTTCACCTGGAATATTTTCTGAAAAGAAAAGTGCCAAGTCTAACAGAGTTTTGGACGGTAGCTTTCTGGTGTGTGACCGTTTCATTACATTCACTATTGATGGAAAGGTTTCTTGATTTCAAAGTGTCAATAAACTCCCCGTACGAGTGATTTATTTATTACAATTATGAACTCTTTCCTAATCGTTTTAAACAGGAAGTGGTAACTTTAAACAAGAAAAGTTACAGTTCATTCAACCATAGAGAAAGGACCTCTATGATTCAACAGTCCTGTTGACATTTTGATAACTATGGATTTTTAAAATCTGCTTCCAGAAGAGTAAACAAGTCATTTTGCTCCAAGTCAAGTCACCATACAAACCAAGACATAGGTTATTTCTGTTTACGATTACTTGCAACAAAGTCCAATTTACTTTTTTCAACTTCCACTCAAAACTGGAGTAAATACATAGTGGATTTTGTTTGCATACTGACAGACAATATGTCTTTTTTGGCCTTGTACTTTTCACTGGAAAATGCAAAATATGTCAACTTTGCACAAGACAGGAAAATTCTATTAACAAATCACTTTTGACAGCTGTCATAAATTTGTTTTGTCGTGACATTCAAACCTACTAGTTTGTCACTAGTCCCACGAAGTGACTTTTTGGTCCACAGCCTAAAAATCATGGTTGAAGTTGAGCTATTTTTCAAACTGCTGTTTTGAAGTCTGCTTTCTATTTTTATATATTTTTTTATGGCAAAAATAAAGCAGACTTCTTCATTCGTACAGAACTGTCAATATATTGTCATTCATGCAACTATTTTTCTGAGTAATTAATTCCTTAACACATATTTCACTTTGAGAGCACGTACAACCCAAATACACGTAGGTCACTCCGTGAAAACGCTATTAAGATTCAGGTCAAACAGATAGGTTACTCCCTGAAAAGGCAAAAGTTTTACCACGCGAGTTTGGCATCGTGCCAGCACTATGTATACCATGGGTAAAGTGGCGTATCATGATACATCACTTCGTGGAAACAAAAAATGGCAAATCTTGTGATCTGTAAGTCATGCTTATTAGTGTAATTACAAAACTATTTCGTATTAGGTCCTGAAACTTGCTGAAAATGTTAAACAGCTACTTGAGTGAAAACAAATTAATGGGAATGCTATTTAAATTTGTTTATACTGTGTTTGTTTATCATTTAAATGTAATTTTGATATTTGTACACTTCTGAATTTTTCGGAATTATCGCTCAAAAAATTAGGCCCCAGCCTCAAGGTTTTGAAAAACTAGAAACACTTAGCTGCTGTTGACGAAGTGCGTCAAAATGACAATACTTTCACATCATGTGTGGGATGTTGCTTTGTTATACCTCCATGTTGTAACAAAGCGGCTATACAAAACGGAGCTCCCACATATGACGCAGCATGAGTAATGACGTAACAGGGCTTTTCACGAATCTTTCTGAAAAGCACCGGAGAAGGGTATTCAAAATGATTGTTTTTTACACAAATAAAATCTGTTTAATCTCATGTGAACTCAATTTCCTTATTGATTGAAAACATTTTAAATGAATTTCAGCAAAGATCACTTGTTGCCATTTTCGTTCAAGTAGGTCTTTATTAGTAATGAGTATATTAATCATTTGTGCAAAAACTGATTAGAATTTTTTTTTGATTTTTGACATAAAGTTCACTTCGCGGGGACCAGCGACGAATTGATTCAATAACCCTAACCCTGTCTTTCTCAATGTTGGATATAATTTTCAATACTTTTCGCACTTGATGGTTAATATAGATCAATATTTCAAATTTCAACATGCAGGACAGACAATCATGCAAAATACTTCAGACTTTGGGGTTACAAGGGATATAAACAAATGGTTTAAAAATAACGATTGAAATAAACTCCAGCAACAATGGCTTTTGGGGATTTTTGTTTTGTAGGGAGAATGGTTGCAGTTTTAAAAACTAACTTTAGCATTTGCAAAAAACTTCTGTTTAGGATAAATAAATCAAAAGAGGGCAGCGCTTAAAAAATTGTATTGCCGTGTTCTATCTGATAAAAACTTTACTGATAGTTTGGAATTTTGTACTCAGTTAGCATTATAATGAAATAGAAAAAAGTATTTATGAATGTTTTTTAAAAAACCCCAAGGCAAAACATTTTCACAAAATATCTAAATCTACCTGGAAAAATGACAAAACCAAATTACACACACACGTACATCCTCTATCTACAAACACTTATATCACAAAATAGAAACCAAAAAATAAAAAGGTCACCCAAAACATTTGTTTTTCCTTCAAACTACCACCAGAACTTACCTCTAATGCGCCTCCTAACATTGTTTGCTTTACGTTCAAAAAATAAATGATATTTTTTTTTAATAAAAAGGATCTCTTAAAAAAATTATAAAGCTACTATACACGTTTGGTAAAATGCTGTATGAAAGGTTGGGTCATAGATTGGTAAATACCCCCCAAAATAATAATAATAATTACATAAAAAATGCATTTATAAGGCGCCTTATGTAAAATACCCCAAAGCGCCTCACAATAAAACCTAGGCAATAAAATACTTTATGAGCATAAAGACTTAGTTGGTAAAAAGCACTGCAGCTGTTGATAGTATAAACTATTTTGAGAAAGGATTCCCTTTGAAGTAATATGGTTTGGATAATTAATTTGTCATCCAAAAATATGTGAATCTGAGAAATGATTCATGCTAGAATGGTTTCTCAGATTTCTGATGGGGCCAGAGATGCAGTTGGTACCCGCTGTCACCTCGCTAAACTTGGATGGATATTTCTTTTGCTGTTTTCTCAACAAGAAGTACACTGTATTCAGCTCAAACTTTCACATATAACTTTTAACGTATCTTTCTTGATAATTTTGCTTATAAATCTGCATTATTGACAAAAACCAATCTATGACCCTACCCACATTACCAATGGCATATAATAATGAACCTAAGACTGTTATCCCAAATCTGTTTAAAACAAAAATGTTATGCTCCTACAGTAAGGTGTTTGTTAAAGTCACATCAAATATTAACACTAACAATCCCTATGCTGGAATAGTCCCATGTTCTTTATGTTAAATACAAATTCCCCAGTTGTTGCCTCCCCAATAAATGCATGAAGTTCTATCCAAATCTAACACTACTGATCCAGTCTTGAAAGTTTTTAAAAATCTCATTAAAAAACCCATAAGATTTGATAAAATTACAATCTAATTTCCCTTCCTACATGTAGTTATAATAACATTTGCTTTCTTAATGTTCTTCAGAATGCTCATTTCAAAGTTGAAAAATATTCAAGCCCATCTTTCTGTTAAAAAATACAATAAAAAATATCTGCAAAAGGAATATCAAAAGCAACTAATTTTTGGCAAAAAAAGCAGAGCATTGCAGCAACTCAGAAAAACCAAAAAATACCAAAACTCAGACAAAGCCGAGTGCCACAAAATGATCCTAAATGAATCACATGCCCTTCCATAAAACCATGCCTAGTCAGTCACAACCTCGTCCCCAAGGTGTGTCGAGCAGTACGAGGTTGACCGCTCTCTCACCCTGGTATTGGATCATTTGCATATCCAAAATTTCGGGATACGTATGCAAATTAGAATAGTCTGGCTGTGAACATGGTGAATACTGAATTAGTACAACTTAACATGTTTACGTTAGACTTTTGTTCACAGTCGTTGTCCAATCAGGGTCCAAGTAAGGAGTTTCCCTCCCAGGGTTTACTATTTTAAACATGGTTGGAAATAAAGTAAACCATGAGGACGAGGTTGAGTCAGTCATGCCTTGAAGAGTAGCAGCCATGTTGGTCTGGATCCCTGACTGTAAGTACATCTGTACATGGTCTGTGGAACTGGTTGCAAGAGTTTACAGTCTTCTGATTATATAAACTTTTTGGAGGTTGGCATTGAAAAGTTGGAGTGTACATTTTGTAAATCTTAACAAAAAATATGTTTGGAAAAACTAACTAGACTGCAGGACTTGTTGGGTTGTGGGGTTACCCGGTCTAATTGGGTATTTCAAGCCCTGCAATAATAAAGCAGAGAGAGGAGTGGATACTCGCAGGAATAATTTTGAAGCAAAGATTCAAAGTTTACGGGTACTCTGACTACTTCACTGATGAAAATCTGAAACCAAGATTTTATGCATTCTAACGCAGACGTCTTAACTGTTTACCCGACCATGACAACACTTGTCTAGTTTTCAGTTTATGTTGTTCAACCCTTACCTACATGTAGATGTTCCGATCGTTCGTTAAACGCCTTTTAATTGTCTTAAAAATTTGTTTTGACCCCCCGCAGATGGACTTGATAAATCCAAAATGGCTGCCACTGTGGCATAAACAAACCATGACACAGTATGCTGATTACCACAATTGCCATGCACTATGTCCACCACCACATGGGAATAACACAGATGAGGAAGTCAAACACCAGAATTTCACCCAAAATTAATCAAATTAAAACAAAATAAATCATGAATCCGGTAGAATGACTGCATGAGATGTGAAAATGTATCATGGAATCGTCGCTCTGAAATTTCATCTGGTTTCTTCTTTATGTGTAGCTGTGGATGAACGTAAAGAAGTATGTTTCCGTCTCACGTCTCTTAGGTTTTTTCTGCAATTAAAACTCCTTGTGTCCAAACTGTAGCTGGATTGGAGGAAAAAATAGTCTGGCCCTATTTTGTACTGGGATCCAACATTATGATTGTATTTGTGAACCCAGGGATCTGTCCAACTCACTGAAACCATCTTGTGAAATCTGCTTTGAAAGTAATCACTGTTGCCAAATTGAGGCAAGATGGAGAAAAAAGTCTGATCCCATTACCTGCATTAAGGTTCTGTATTATTCTTGTACTTACATGTTCAGGACTCTAAACATGACCAACAAGTTCTCAGCTTTCATTTGTTAGTTTGGGGATGGTCTATCAGAAATTCATCACTCACATGAATTATTCAGAGGTGCAAGATGTTTATGAAACACCGAATTAATTATCAAAATCACTGATGGTTATGCAATCATGTTAAGGGGCGTGGCTTCCAGAGGTCAGTATGGTAATCACATGTCACACAATTAGCATATTAAAACATTAAGGGAGGTAAAATCACTTGTAAACATTGTAACTACATTATACTGAAGGTATTGAAGGTTCTATTTCCCTATCACACCCTCAGAAATTAAGAGGTGAACAATTTTCAGTTTCAAAAATCTGTGTAAATGTATTAATGATTTAACTTAATGAATTCAAAATCAACTTGTCAATTGTCCAGGTTTACTGTTTTACAGATAAAATAATTTTGAGTTGAACAAAGATATTTGACTACAGCACTCAGCAGGACTTTAACCCTCGGATTAACGTGCCGACGCTCTACCAAATGAGCTATCTAGCCCTAATGTTTGTTCGGGGGTGCCAGTCATAAGCCATTCAACCTGTAACTGCCGTATAACCAGGGATCACACCCAAGTTTACAATACAACCTGGGAAGCGGCAGCAGAGGGATCACCTCAAGGGGATGCGACTTTTTACTTCAAATATTTGAAAAATGTAATGATAAAGGATTTTGATCTTACTTTTTTTTTATAATGCAACGACTCACTGGCTACAGAACCATTTTGGACCTGACAAACTATTTCTTGCAAACCACATCATTTCAGCTGGACTTTCTCAATCACCTACTTGTAACATCAATGTCGTTCATCAAAGTCAAATTTTGCACGATATTTTGCCACAAAAAATATGAAAGAAGTTACCAATGGTGTGTAGGGAAATCCATTATCCACCCATTACAAATTATACCTCAAAGTCAAACCTACAAGTATGTACGTTGTACCTACACCCTAACTGAACCTACCTTGTCCAAATTGTCAACCATCATTACATGGTTTCGTCTAACACCACAGGGCCTAAAAAACTAACTGAGTGTACTCACAGCATAACTAAAGCTGTACTCTATCTTGATTCAAAGCAAACGGTCGCTAAGCTCCAACTCAGAAAGAGAATACCTAGCCTATCTGCCTTAGTGATTTCAAAGTTGCTCTCAAAACCCGTCTCTTCCTGAATTCATCTATTGCCATTTGAACCACTACTCCTTGTGCTGGTGTTTTAACACTACATACGAAGTGTGGACCCTCGAACAAAAGAGGTCCACATAATGTAGGGACTTGAAAAACTATGTGGACTTACCCACGTCCACACAGTGTTTTTTTTTTTACAGTGTTGAAGAATAGGATTTTTCTTAAGTGTACAGAACAAAGGAATGTCCACAGAGTGACTGCAACACAGAGCTATGTGGCTTGCTTAGTTTAAGAAACTGATTTTGTATTAACTGATACATGTATGTTGTTTTTGAATGTTGTTATATAATCTTTTAGTGTTTTGTACCATGCCATGAGCGTCAAGACTTGACGGATACCGGGCTTATTAACTCTTTCGATCAGTATGACGTTGAAATAATGGTCATATCAAAAAAAACTATGGTCCCCATGTCTACCGCCCCCATTCGCTTGTTCAGAGCAATGTGTGGGCTTTATTTTGATGTGTCTTTCAATAGGTGGCGCTATTGAAGAAAAAATGGAAAACATGGTTGAACTTTGAAATACAAATTGTTGTGATCTTGCGAATATAATTACTCTGTGCATCAAAGGGTTAAGTGCTCTTACTATTATTATCAGTTTCCCAAGCATACCTTATCTCTTCAAAGAGCCAGCACTACACATATAGAGTTACCGCAAGTTTATCTTTGGTAATTTGATATCTAATCTTGAGTTAGAGTGCATACTGCACATTTAACGCTGTTCGCAAGTATTACGGATCCTGCACCGCAACTAAACTCCTACCTGATCTTTTCTAAACTTACTCTGAATGAAAGCTAGGGAACCCTACACTTGGTAATTGGGATGGAATGACTGGCATAACTCGGGAAAAGTTTACAGGGTCAAGTAATTAAAGATCTGCATTTCTGAGTTAAGTTACGGAAGACAGTCTTTGGTTTCCATTTTAATGTTTCCTGGCTAACACTGAGCTTTTAAAACAAAACTGAAAACCTTGAACAAACTTAATTTGGCCAAGTTGGCTACTGCTGGTGAACAACGTTCTCCCTAATTGAATGTGTAAGAAAGGAATCAATTTCCTTGAAAAGGGAAACAAAATAACAGTGTCAGAAACAATAGAGAAATCTACATACAACAAAAAATAATCTCACAAACCCTGGAAAATTTACCTCAACGTACTTTGAGGATTGATCTAAATTATCGACTTCTGCTCCTGAATTTACCCTAAATTCTCTGTAAAAAATCTGAATGGGAGCTGGAGGGTTTCAAGTTATTTCAAACACAACAACACATTATTGGATACTTCAGCCCGGGAGTACACAAGATGCTACACTTTGCTTCAGGAGAACTTAAGGGAAAATAAATCAAAAGCAATAACAATAAAAAAATAATAATACCAAGTAGTCGGAATTTACACCAATTTGTTTTTCTTTTTCGGGCAACAAGTATTAAAAGAACGACAGAATTTCTCGCTGTGCTTTCGATTTTCACAATCTTAAACAATTAGAAACAAATAAATAAATCAAATTAAAAAGGCAAATAAAATCAAAATAAATTTAGAGGGGGAATTTACACCAACGCTTTTTTCTCTGCCGAAGCCTGACAAATAAGTACATACTGCTGGCTTTTTTCTGAATAACAAATATTAAATATAAATAAATAAATCAATAAATAAATAACAAAAAATTCAATAACTAATTTACGGATAATATTATAGAATGTCATGATCCCTTGTGCGAATGATGGTAAAAACCCACTATATTGTATACAAAAAACCAAACCCCAGAAACAAGATGTGGAAAAAAGTTAAGTGGTGTTGAAAATGTGAGATTTTTGGAGTCTCTAAGATGATGTCCCATGGGGTAGCACCGGTATGCTGTTCAATGATAGGGCGATCACATGTCATCTCACTGCAGGAGTTGCCATAGCCATATAAGGTAATGAGACTCCCTAGCTCAGTAACAATTTATATCAGGTGTATCTCAGACTACTGCCATGTCTGCTTTTCCAATCAGTTTGGGGTGTGTTTTTTTCAAAGAATGATAAGCAATTCTTATCTCCAGGTATTTTTTGTTAGGAAAAGTATTCATGAGGTAATTGTGTCTATTCGAATTTTCAATTTGATAAATTAATTTATTCATTAAATGTCACGTTTTAGGCCAGTTGTCTTTTTCTTTTGACTAGAATTTTTGCTTACTTTTGTTTTGTTGAAATTGTACGTTATTCTGAAACCTCGGCTGTGACTCTGGCTATAGCTTTTTCCACCATTTTGAGTCAGAGAAAAAGTCCGAGCAAAATGGCTTCAAATTGGCTCACACAGCCAAAGCTGTCCATACATGTAGCATAAATGGTGAGTGTGGCATAATGGAATGAAGCCTCTCTTGTAAAAAAGCACAACAAAACCAAAAACAAACCCGCAAAACGTTGGTTGCCCTTTGATGGTTTCTATGCACAGTGTATATCCTGAAAAAAAGCCAATGTGAGATTTCGAGAGATTTTTTGTGCTTTTTTCCTTCAATTCTCTACAAAAGCCTCAACTTATCACTCTGAAGCCATTTTGTTTGACTTCCAATCAAGTCATTGTCACCAAAATGAGATTGAGAGGAGAGAATAGTGTGACTCCCATTTGGTCTGATGAGAATTAGTATCCACTATTGCTGGTGCGAACGGGGGACAAGACAAAGGTATGTTAGCCTAAAAAAGATTAGTTTGAATTGGCTGCAGCTACGGCAAGATCATTGGAAAAGCGTATTCTTCAGTATTGCATCTCCAGCGATAGCCAGAGCCAAAGTCGTTTATAAGACACAGCCATTTTAAGAGCAATGGGAAAAGGACCGGTAAGACTACCGCCCTCTTGTGTCCATGGTCTGGCAATTCCTGCAGCGTTGTGTTAGGAGGTATGTCAAGTATTAGCTTACATGCAAGGTTGGGTGAGGACATGTGGTGGCGGGGGGTTGCACTACTACTGGCGGGCAAAGGAGAAGAATCATTTTTCTTGTCGTTGCCTGGTGAAGACCCCCTGCGGGGCAGTGGCTCCGGTATGTGAACCTCGAACCAGTCATTCTCGTTCGGACCCAGTCGCACCAGATGTACAGGCTTGTGTAGGGCTGACACGGAGCTCGATAGCCTCTTGCTCGTGCCTAGGGGGAGCACCCCTGAGTAGGTCTGGTAGGTCTGTCGTTCAGACATCCTGTCTGTGCTGCGACCTCTCGCAGAAACTGGTGCCCCGCTGCTGGGGACGGGGGATGAGTAGTCGCGGGAACCGAATGCACTCCAAGAGCGGCGTTTCTCACGCGCGTTGTCTGAGCGTTCTCGTGAACGTCGAACGATGGCTTCTTTACGTGCCTGTAAAATTAATAATAATTGATGAAATTGATGAAAAAGGCAACCAATATCAGGGGTGCGTTTTGGCGGCTGTAACCAATAACTGTTTGGGTCATTAGCTAGTTATTATCTAGTGGACATAGGCATTTGCCAGATGGTCTCCTCCAAAGTTGTACCCCGCTGGAATCACTGACCGCTCCCACCACAGCCCGTCTTTCCAGTGCTGCTGCTTTGAGTTTGGTGGTATCAAAACCTGACCATTCTCGGATGTTGTCAACCCAACGCATCTTTGGTCGGCCCACGGAACGATGGCATCCCTCTGGCATCCCATCCACAACGGCTGCCGCCAAGCTGCCTTGACGAACCACATGGCCAACTCAACCGAAACAGTTATTGGTTACGATTGCGAAAACGAACCCCTAAAGTCACTTGTGGAACCTAATTCTAAACTCAGTGGAGCCAATCAGCTGCCTCACATGTCAAAATTGACCAGTCAACTCACCAGTTCCTCTTCCTCCTGCCTTTTTTTCCTCTCAAGTATTTCAGCTCTGTGATCGGATTCTTTGTGTCGAACCTCAAGAATTCGTTTTTGTCTCGTATCTAACTGTTGATGTCTGTATGTATCCTGCCTGTTTTCCTTTTCCCTTCGTTTTGAGGCATCTAAAACTGTAACCATTCAAAAATAATTCTAGGTGTTACATTGTATGTTTGAATCGGCCATTATCTCTAAGCTTCAAGACATAATGCAAGATCCGACCCATCCACTTCATTCTTCAGTGGTTGTCAACAAACCAGGAAGAATTCGTCCTCCACTAACCCACACTAAGCGTTTCAGAATGTCATTCTTGCCTAATGCTTGCCACAATTCAACTCTAAATTCAAAAGATAATCCCCAGCTTTTTGTCCCTCTTCTCTTTTTCATGATTTGCTGACATCCACTCATGATTTTCGTAGGCCCCCTTTGTCCTTGTGTTTTTAACTGATCTTTACTTTCATTGGTTTTTATTTGTTGGTTGTCACCCTTGTAATTTTTTGATCGTTGTAAAATACTCTGTCACAAGGTAATTGGTCCCGTTAATCTTGTTATTGTACCGGTTCTGTATATTTGTTGAAGTTCTTTCTATTTTACAAACATATCTCTATGTGTTTATATTGTAAGTTACACACTGGAAAACAGTGTAGTTTCTTTTAAAGTGACGTTTATAATAAATGAATTGAATTGAAATGACTTTCTAGATGGACTCCATCTCCAAAGACTTGTTTTGGGACTTGTTCATTGCAACTGTACAGGCCAAGTCACATGAGGCAATTCAAATAAGCCCGATATGAATCATGATAAAAGTAAAAACTCAGGCCTCTCCCTCTGCACAAGCTAGCATATCGACCGATACGCAAACAACAAAATAATAATAACAAATTGAAGTTTACAATTTCACAAAAAACATCAAGAGAAAACCATATAGACTGCTCCAGATTTCACAGTAGGGCTTTTAAAACCAAGATAGACATCAAGTAGAAAACATCCAAAGACCTTGTTTCAATTCAGCTTGCTTCAGCCAAACATCCACAAATTTTGGTCTGGAATGCCCCCCAGTTTTGAAAAAAACCTGGGGAGAACTCTAAAACCCGTTTCCGTTGTTGGCACATAAACGTGACCACCCCATTTCGTGAAGTTTTCACCAACAAAGTTATGCAATTTCCCTTTTGTATTGAAGAGCTTTTCCCTTTTCTATTGGCAGGAAGGCTGAAAACCACCAGGGCCCAATTTCATGGCTCTGCTTACCGTAAGCAAAGAATTGACTCATACGGAAGCAGGGAATTCCGCGCTTACATAAAGAAAGCGTATTTCACGGGTTAGCAGGGAATTTTTGCTTGTGCGCCTGTGTACTCTACGTTACTAGGCATTCTTCGCTTACACAGCTAGCGCAGAAATTCCGCGCTTGCCCTGTAAGCGGAGAATGGTGATAGTAAGCGCAGAATTCGGCGGTAAGCAAAGCCATGAAATTGGGCCCAGCTCTGGAGAGGTTTCATTATGCAGCGGCCATCACTAGGCATAACCCGAGAGGACGGCCTACTACTACTACTATTGAAGACTTACTAGGTTGAGCTCTACTCCTGGTTGGTGGACCATCCCCTCTGCTGCCCTCTGTAGAGCCTGATTCTTGCCTTGCTCTCTCCCCATTCTCTGATCTCACATGGCCTAATGACACGTTACTGTCCTCCTCTGAAAAAGACAAAAGAAAAAAATTCATTATTTCATTCATTTCATTTCTTGATTCTAGTTGTAAAGCCAAGGACTCTCAGAAAAGCGAAAATTCAGTTATAGATGTGGGAGGAAAAACACCAGAGAAATACTCCAGGGAAAACCCACGCAGTCAGGTAGGGACTGAAAACCCAATCCACAGAGTTTCCCCGGTGGGATTCGAACCGGGGTCCTAGAGGTGGAAGGCGAGGAAAGATACCACTACACCAACCCAACCGCCCAAATGCAATTATAAATATTATAAATATTTTAGATTCCAAGTTACATGTACATGTACAAACAGCATGTTTGTACAGCACCCTTGGTAACATTGTTGAAACTCGGTGAAGCAGTTTCACATCCCACTTTAGTAGACAATGCAGTTTCATGTCCTGGGTTTTTGTCCTTTTGTGCCCTAGAGGTCTGGGGTTAGAATCCTACTTCAGTGGACAGCTGGTCAATTCAACTACATCGACAGTGTATAAGTCCAAATGGTTTGAATCCTGTGATGTCTCACTACATGTAGATTACGTAAGAGTAAAGCAACATGGCAGTGCCAGGTTCGAATCTATTCAAGTAGACATGGTTCTGGATCAGTGCCCTAGAGGTCCGGGGTTAGAATCCTACTTCAGTTAAAACTGGTTAACAACTACACTGTACATGTATATGTCCACATGGTTTGAACTCTGTCGATGTCTTAGGTAGATGTGGATTAAGAGTATAGCAACATGTCAGTGCCAGGTTCGAATCTGTTCAAGTAGACATGTGTACAGTGCAATTGAGGTCCGGGGTTAGAATCCTACTTCAGTTAACAGCTGGTCAATTCAACTACATCAACAGTATATAAGTCCAAATGGTTTGAATCCTGTAATGTCTCACTACATGTAGATTATGTAAGAGTAAAGCAACATGGCAGTGCCAGGTTCGAATCTGTTCAAGTAGACATGGTACCTGTACAGTGCCCTGGAGGTCCCGGGTTAGAATCCCACTTCAGTCATTAGTGTTACATGCAGCTGTGTACGAATTGGCGGCTACAGCTAGATTTCCGCGTCATCATTCGTTGAAGTATAGGTCATCCTTAAAAACACCCTTAGCAACAGTCATAGCAAAAACTGTAGCCGCCAATTTGGATCCTGGCCTTAGTAGAGAAACTAGTAGAACAATCCTGGGCCTACATGTACATGTACATATACATGTACATTGTACATGTATGTACAGGCTTTACAATACAAGTACAATACATGTAGTTCTACATGTACCTTATAATACACGTATATGATGTAATTCTGAATTAACAGAACAGTCATCATTCCCTGCTTACACCAATTTCTGCGCTAGCTGTGTAAGCGAGAAATCCTTCATAACTTGAAGTATTTACACACGCACAAGCAAACTTCCCAACTAACCTGTAAAATACGCATAAAAGCATTTTCAGTTACTGTGAATGCAGTTTATTTGCCTCGCCAAGCAGAGCCAAGAAATTGGTCTCAGCATCTATAGAGCAATTAAGAGCCTCAGACTGGGCAGGCTCAAGAATTTTCCCTTGTGGAGAGTACAGTTGGAAAAGCACCAGTAACCCAATTGAGCAATCAAATTGTGTCAGCGTCTTGCCATTGTTTTCATGCAAGTACAAATTTTAAAACATACATACCGACAAATCAAACACCTTTGTTGTGTATGAACATGAACGCTAATGCTGTACCAAAAACCACATAAATGTAACAAGGGCAGACACATTGAATTGAATTAAGGGCTCCTCGGTGGTCTACCTCAACAGTTTGGTATCAACAGAGGAAGTCAAGGCAAGCAAATTATAGTGCAACAGACTGTAGCCAGCTGTACCTCTACGCCCAGCAATTATACCCCCTGCTTCCCCTTGTTGCTATCCAGTCCAAAGTCCCCCCATGACTACCATTATGGTGCCCATCTGTAACCTCAAGTAATTCCATTCACAGCACCTGTCTCCCGACCTACACACTCACTCCTGTACCGAAACCACAATAACTCAGTCAAAACATTGAATTAATTAGTCATACATGTGTAGGTGACCTCAGGTGACCTAGAAAAACATCAAGGCCATAAACTTACAATCTGTTGTTTCCTAATGTGTAACACTTACATTGTACATACACTGTACATGTACAACCATTAACACTTTAGAGACCATAGCGGCCACAAGCAGCTTGAACCAAAATGCCCAAAACGACCAAAAACGGCGCACGCAAGGTTTGACCTACATGTACACATGACATTCACATAAAGAGGTCAAAGTAAAGGTCATGTCTGGATATGAAATTTTCCAATGTAGTATGTTAACATAGTATCCCAATTTCTAAACACAAAACTAAATTTTCCATTTCATGTTATTTCTGTTGACATTTTTACTGACAGTATTTGATTAAAGAAATGAACAAGATTAGAAATGTCTGGGCGTTTTGTGATGATTATACAGAAATGAATGGTCTCTATAAAGGGTTAAAGGTACAAGAACTGTATTATGACATGTTCATCGAACATCATTTGTATGAATTGGGGTACAACGGCAGATTGTTTATTAGACATACATGTTGAAAACTTTCTTTTCAGAAACTACATACATGTATGTACATGTAGTACCAACTGTCCACGGGAATTGTCTGAAATACTACAAACTAATAATAATAAGGCCACATAAAAATAAAAAATGGTTGATCATCCTTTTTTGATGGGAAGTGGGGGAGGGAGGGCGGTGTTTTTTGTTTTGTTTTTTGACATGGCAAAATATGAAATAAAGAATAAAGATATCATCATAATCACTATAAAACAAAGGGTTTGTGTGATTTTTATGTTTTCAATTGTTTTTTTAAACCCTTTCAAATCCTAGATGACATTTTCTGTAAACATTTTCAAAAAACTAAAACGCAGCCTAAGTAAATATTTGAAGAATTGTTCTTGTTTTGCGAACATGAATAATCTTTCTTCAATCATCTATTTCCGACCTATGGATTTTGAAAAAATATCAGCTAAACAAAAATCTGGGAGCCAAGTTTGACTGAAAAGATCATTAAAAATACCGGTTTTTATGATTAAAAAAAAATATAAAAAAATTTAAAAATTGGGGTCGGGGGGTTTTGTAGGGTCGGGCGGGGACGATCAACAATTTTATTTTTTTATGTGGCCTAATGGGTTCTTATATAACACTCATATCCTAGTACATACATGTAGATCAAGGCGCTTTACAACATTCTTATATCCCTGTTCATTGGGCATGCATCGACCATTCCTCAAACTTTCTCAAGTCCCTGGGGAGCATACAACTCAAAGCTGCTTGAATTGTCGCCAAGGGGCTAATAAAACACAATACTGTCAGAGACATTTCAGGTTCCCATTTACACATCTCGGTTAAGAGAAGCAATTATGGTTCAGTGCCTTGCTCCCGGACACAAGAGTCATGACCAGGAATCAAACCCACACTCAGATGATTCAGCCATGAGAATTTGAGTCCGATACTGACATGTCCATTGTCCCTTCACAGTTTTAATTTAGATTTGATGAAATAGACACACAATAATCAATGAGAAAACAAACTGTAATTAACTTTTTCTCTGAACAATTTGCATTAATTGGAAACAGAGGATTTACAAACTATTTAACTCAATTCCCCCAAATAATATTGTATACACTGTACACCAAGAACACAAAACTTTACTTGGGACATTAAAAAGGTCTGAAAATTTAAGAGTGATGTTACATATATAATCGCATAATGGGCCAAGTACAAGAATACGATCTCTGTTTATTATCACCGTTTCCTTGTAATTTTTGCCAAGTTTAATGATTGATGACCATTCGTTTTGTTTCAATTTGATTTCCTTTTAGAATTGAAGCAATCAAACGACACATGTACACACAATGAGCAGGTCAATACAGTACTCATAAAAGGGATTGTATACGTTTGGTAAGCGGAACCCACTGTTTGTTTCAATCCTATATAGTTGTAGATATATACCACAAAACTAACCTGTGAAAATTTCATTTCAAAAGGTGGTAGCGTTTTTGAGATATTACCGAAAATCTGGAGCAATTGTGTCCACGCAGAAAGAATAATCTGCAATTGGAATGACTTTCTGAGTCACGTTTCTGACAGAAACGCTTCTCAGATTCAAATTTGTTTGGATAAAAACTGATATCTTTTTCCATAATCACATTACTTCAAAGTGAAATGGTTCTCAAAATGCTTTATACTATCGAAAGGTTCTGTACTTCTAACCAAGTGGATTTCTATTGCCATTAATTTTAAGAGTGATTACCAAACGTATACCTTCCCTTTAATGTTTGAAAATTTAACTAGTTTCTCTTATCTGGTTTGACTTGATGCACAAAAATGTACATGTACTTTACAAATTGTACATGTGGGTGTACTTAACCTTTCATACTATAGGCCATGTAACCTGTGACATCACATGTTTACAAAAGAGCCACAGAGCCTGGACTTCCCGCAGGCATGATTAATAGTATTTATTAATACAAAGCTCAATGGACAACAACATTAAATCTGATATTTTATGGAGATTGCACTGTCTGATTTTTCTCAACTTTTGATATGAAGGAAGGTGGCACATTTCAAAACGAGTTCAGCTGTTATTTGTATTTATAACTCTTGAATTTATGAGGGAATTATGACACAAAATGTAAAACTTCCCATATGACCAACTGTAGTATCTTGCCTGCCAGGAAATGCCCTGGAATGTACAAAAAAAGGTTACATGTCCACTATACAGGTTGTATATTTGGCTTGCAGTAAACTTCAGTTGCAAGCAGGAAACTTCCTTCACTATCGAGCGGCTTGTGAAAGTCAGTTCCATATTGTGCCAACAAATATGTTTTTTCCACATTGTCTGACAGGAGCGGGGGTGTCTGAACGACGTCTACACTTGAGATTCATTTGACCTTTATCATGGAGCAGCCATCTTGTATTTGGTCTGTACTCATATCAATGTTACAACCAAATTGAGGCTTCAGCAGAACACAAAGCCTGGTCTACATGTATTTTCTCCTCCATGCTTCTAGTGACATATTGTTACTGGCCGATTCTACTAAGTCAAAAGTCCTAAGTTATATCAAAGGAAACTACAAGAAAATATTGTCTAAAATGAGGGCCTGGTCATGGTCAACCAGTTCACTGAGAATATTGAGCTACATGAAAACTCAATGTAAAGTACATATATGTACATATGGTAAAACCAGCCAAATGCAGTGTAACTGTAATACTATTCTAAGCATGATTGCTTTTTGCTTAGAATGATTCCTTTTCTGCTTAGCAAATGTGTGTGTTTTGTTGTATAAGTACACACATACATGTACCTACAAAATGTACATTAATTATACACTGTACATGATAGAAGTCAGGTGTCACAGGATGTATCACAATATTCACAATTCAAAAGTACTTTGCAGTTTCTGTCTCATTAACATACGTACAGTAAGTCCTGAGTCACGGGTCAATGTGAGTATTGTACCCCGTGTACATGTACAATGTACATAGAAGACAAGTAATCTTTGTCTATATCTTCAGTTAAAGGCATCATACACGTTTGGTAATGACTCTAATAATCTATGGTAATAAAAACTTACTTGGTAAGGAGTAAAGCAGCTTTGGATAGTATAATGCATTTTGAAAAACTTTTCACTTTGAAGTACTGCGGTTATGGAAAAAAGGTATCAGTTTTTATCCAAACAAATTTGAATCTGAGAAGCGTTTCTGTCACTTGTCAAAAACGTTTCTCAGACTGTGCATTCCAAATGTAGATTATTCTTCCTGGGTGGACATAACCACTCCAGATTTTCAGCAATATCTCAAAAACGCTACCAACCACCTTTTGAAATGGAATTTTCACAGGTTAGTTTTATGGGGATATCTACAACTAACAATGCAGGATTGAAACAAACAGTGGGTTCCAATTACCAACTGTATACAATCACTTTAATACGCAGTCCAAATGAAGGTTCTTGGTGGATGATGCAGACTACATATGTATGCACAGTATATGGGATAAGTGTGAATCATTTAATGTTGTCGGTTTTTACAAAAATGCTGGATGGTATTATGTTCAAACCACTGTCAGACTGTATGCCCTATATTGTGTATGTGTATGTGTATATTGAGGTTACACTTACACAGGTGATAAACTGATGGCTTAGGGTAAAGGTCAGGGAAGTGCCAGTAGAGATGGGGTCTCATGGTACAGTTTATGTATTAAATGTCACTTTACCATGCCCCATTACTGTCCGATTCCCAAGAGTAATGCATCTGTGCATGATGGGTCCATGGCACAGGTGCTGTACACCTGTAAACTTTATGCCCCTTAATTAAGTGGATATACTCCTTCTTTCACAGGGGGAACTGGCATGCCCTATACTAATGGGGTGGGAGTACAACACTGTATAAATGCGCAACCCATTTACAAGGGGTATCATGTTCACCCCTTACAGGCACTGGACACGCTTGGCAATTACTCAAAATATACATGTATATTAGCATAAAAGCTTACTTGGTAACAAGCAAGGGAGAGCTGTTGATAGTATAGACCTTGTGACCTTTGTTTACAATAAGTGTGACCTTGTACATTCTTGGGCCTTTCTGGCAGGCAAGATACTGCACTGGTCATATGGGAAAGTTTACATTTTGTGTCATAATTTCCACACAAATCCAAGAGTTATAAAAGTAACAGCTGAACAAGTTTTGAGATGTGCCCCCTTTCATCATATCAAAAGTTGATAAAAATTAGACAGTGCAATCTCCATAAAATTAAGTTTTTATGGTTAGTCTTCCCATTGAGTTGTGTACAAATCGTGCCTGCAGGAAGTCCAGGCTTGGTGGCTCTTTTGTAAAAATTCACATCGTCTATAAAACATTGTGAGAAACGACTCCCTCTGAAGTAACGTAGTTTTTGAGAAAGAGGTATGATTTCTCACTAAAATATTTGAATCTGAAAAAGACTTCAGGCCTGTGCAACAAGGGTGTTTTTTCTTTCATTATTTTCTGCAACTTCGATGACCAATTGAGCCCAAATTTTCACAGGCTTGTTATATTATGCATATGTTGGGATACACCAAGTGAGAATACTGGTCTTTGACAATTACCAAACGTGTCCAGTGCCTTTAACACACCATGGTGTTATTGATGCTACAGCATTCTTAAGGATGACTCAACAAGTCTCGGTTTCCTGTAACGGAAACAACGAGTGCTGGCCTGGATCGTTAGCCACCACACAGTGTACATATCAACACCATCAAGAGTTGAACCAAAACTGAACCAAAGAGATGGCCGAGAGTTCTTTGTTTTATATCCATGTTACATGGGCACAACTTTTAAGGTGGCTATTGAAGGGTCGAAAAAGAACATTGAAAATTGAATTTCACAAGCGTGAATTTTTCCAAATTGACAGCATGCACGTGCACAAACTTTACAGTGTTTTTTTGTTATTGAATTTTTTCAAAATTTTCTGTGACACAAACACTGACATTGACAAGGAAATCAGCTGGAGCCAATGTCATTACAGAGAGCTGTTACATGTATGGCACACAATTGTTGGCAAATGTGGCACAGACTGATCTTACTCAACAAAAACATGTTGATTATCATGGCTTGAATTTTACACTGGACCGCAGGCCATTAGAGGCCAGTGATTTTAGCATCGGGCCAATAAACTCATGACCTGACAAGTCCTGCAGTCTCGTGTTTGTGTTCAAATGTTGACCTTGCGAATCTTTCTGAAAAGCACCAGAGAATTAGGTACTCAAATTGATTGTTTTTTACACAATTAAAATCTGTTTTTAAATCTCATGTGAACTCAATATCCTTAATGAAAACATTTTAAGTGAATTTCAACAAAGATCACTTGTTGCCGTTTTCGTTTAAGTAGGTCTTTAAGGGCAAACACTGCATGTACCACTACCTTCAAAACAGTTGGCTGGTTACCTTTTAGGTTATTCCATATATTCTGATTCAAGTTCCCACATCATAATAACTGGAAAACCGATTAACCTTGTCACAACATGTTATTAATAGTACAGAGACTGGTGTATGGGGCTAATCAATCAATAAGAATCAATCCAGCACTGCTAGTGATACATGTTCATCCACATGGACACTGGACAATGGAGCATGTACTAAACATCAATTTACATTTTGCAAAAGAAATTTACGGTTTACATTCACTGGTTCACAGCTACTACACATTGTACAGACATTGTACATCCATACTGTAATGTACATGTGTATGTACATGTACAGTTAGTACATTACATTTTTATATGTACTATACAAGCTTCAAAGCTTCTCCTCTTTAATAATAATAATAATAATAATGAAAACTTATAAAGCGCACAAATCCAACAAAGTGCTCATGGCGCTAAAATACAAACAATAACATTCAAATTATGTACAATCACCAAAATTAAAACGTAAGCCTAAGTAGAGAATAAATCTAGAACATGTGGTATAGAAAAAACAATACAAATGCAATATATAAGAAAAACATCGAAGGTAACTACAAAATAACAAAATCAAACCATTTACTCAAATGCCTGTTTGAAAAGATGTGTTTTAAGTTTTTGTTTAAATTGGGTTAAAGAAAGGGATGATTTTACTAGTGCAGGCAATTTGTTCCATAGACGTGGGGCAGCATGTGAGAAAGATCTGTCTCCCCATGAATGATTGGATATGGGTTCAATAAGGAGGCTAGAATTGTAAGTCCGGAGTTTGCGAGGAGGATTGTATGGGTTTAGAAGATCATCAATATCATCTTTACAAGTGTATCAATGGCTCTTCACCTGAGTATCTTCAAGAACTCATTCACAATCATAAACCATCTCGCATTCTCCGCTCTGCCTCTTCATAACAACTCCAAACACCAGTTACACGTACCAAGCCATACGGTCATCGCTCTTAGTCTCACACTCATCATCTGTACTCTGGAACTGTCTGCCACATCACATCAAAACAGCCAAGACTGAAAATCAGTTCAAATCCCTGTTACAAACCCATCTATTCCAGTAGTCCACAGTTGTCTCTGCTGCTTTCGTGTTTATACCTCCTTTTGTAAATTTTTGTCATTCTGTATTTTGTATGAATTTTTCTTGTTAATTAAGCGCTACGAGACTCTAGTGTGAGTCGCTATATAAAAGCTGCATTTATTATTATTATTATATTATTGCTTGCGGACTGTTTTATTCCTGAAGATTTTATAAAATTACATGTAGTTTTTCTGTACTCAGGGCCCTATTTCATAGAGCTGCTTTACGGCCGTTTTTGTGCTTACAGCGCGAGTTTCCATTTCAGAGCACTGGTAATAACCGTAAGCACACGAAAAGGCATGCTAACCTTTCGGTGCTTACTGTATGAAAATGAAAGACGTAATAATGCAAATTCATGGTGATTGCACAAGTTGGCCGCCTAATTTTCTTGCTAACCTGTGAAATATTTTACACGAGGCAAATTCGCTAAGAAATTTGCCCCTGGTGATTGGACCGGCATTAGGAACCAGTCCTGGTACTAGTTCTTGTAAGGGCAATGCTTTTTTCCGAAGTAAGGGACACCAAATACACAATGTACGTGTGATCAGGGGTATAATTATTACTGGCGAGGAAAATGGATTTGTACTTTCTGTTTACAATGTCGTAGAGCTGCTTTAGGCCAACAAGCTACTAACTCCAAAACAATTAAGCTTACCAGAATAAGATTACCTACATGTACCATAAAACCAGTTTCCTGCTTATTTCTGCTTACCTGCAAACTGTTAAGCAAAATTTTCTGCTTTAAAGCAGAGCTCCATAAACTAGTTTTTAACGGCAGACATGAATGTCAAAAACCTTCACTAGCTTCACACACAAAAATGCTGTGAACACAGAAAATACAGCCTTGCTGCTTTACAAACCACGATTGAACTTATACAATCGGGGTCATGTAACAGGCGCTGCAAGACAACTAAAAACTTCTTGACCTTTTCCCATGATGCACTGCAAAAATGGCCTCTCCCAGGCAAACACTAGAGGGCGCACTGTACTGCAAATTACCCATATTGCCCCGAGCATATTTGTACAGTCTTTTCAAGTTTTGTATGGCACAAAAGACCACAAAAAGAAATCAGTTGATCAGCTCAACTAAATCCAATGTTAAAATATTTTCTATTTAGCATGTCAATTTGAGCCTGTTATTTACATAGTGTCCTGGACACATGATACGGAGAGATAACTGATATCCATTACACAGACACAATGAGCTGCCTCATCAAAATCTACATTAGATTGATTTACAGATTGTCATACTTGACTGTCTCCACTTTTCCAAAAGGGCATACGTACATCCAGCCAATACAGACCGGTCGGCGGCAAAACACTCTGTGACTCCACACTTTTTAAAAAATTCATTTAAAATGGACAAAGTGCAGTACTGAATACATGACCTGTATCAAATATCAGAAAACAAGGTGGTAACTTCACCTTATGGATTCTTCAACTCAGGATGGTCGGTACTTTGCATTGATCGGTCACCAGTGACAATGAGAAAGGCCTATAAGCTTAATTGGTTATGACTTTTTTGTCTTCCCAGGAACCGGACTTACCCACTACAGGGTTCTTCAGCGGCGGGATGGATTTCCAGGAAGGCTGACCAAAACGTTTTTATCGGAAGGAGGTAATGAACATCTTCGAGGCCGTCTTTTAGGAATTACTAGCAAAGTGCAAACACCCCCAAGATAAATGAGAAATAAACGCATCCAGAGTCCACAAAGCACTTCTCTTAAGGAAATAGCAATAAGGAGTAATCAAAAAATAAACGAGACCCACTTTCATAGAGCTGCTTTAAAGCACAAAAAGTGCATTAGCTTTAAGCGCAACAAAATCATGCTTACCAGAATACGGTTACCAGCCAAAATATCATGTCACATCCATCTGTGACTGGTATCCTGCTCTTTTTTCGCTAGCAGAAAATTTTTCAGCACTTGTACATGTAGCATGGAGGACAACCAGGGCCCAGTTTCATTGAGCTGCTTAAGCACAAAAATAAGCTAAGCAAAACAAAATTATGCTAACCAAAATAAGGATACCAGCCGAAATACCATGTCACATGTAGAATACGTGTGACTAGTATCCTGCTCATTATTGCTAAGCAGGGATTTTTTAAGCAGTATTTTGTGTAAAACTCTATGAAATTGAACATGATGTACATGATTGTATACTGCTGTCAAAGCAGCCAAGGGCCAAAGCAAAGAACATTGCTGAACAATTTTCTGCTATGAAAAAATTGAGCAGGATACCAGTCACAGATTGTACATGGTATGGTACATGTACATGTACTTTGGCTGGTAATATTATTCTGGTAAGCTTCTTGTTGTTGTGCTTAGCTAGTTTTTTGTGCTAAAAGTAGACCATGAAATTGTGCCGAGACCGTTCAAAGTTGCCAGAGCATTTCATTGGAAAGGCAAGTCCAGCCCCTAGTTCAGGGTTGACTCCTCCATGATCGCAGTGAAATGGAGACCGGGAATCCAACCTGGGAAAATCCAACCTGAGCCCAATTTCATAGCGCTGCTTAAGCAGCAAATGTTGCTTAGAAATTTTCTGCTAAGTAAAAATAAGCAGGATACCAATCACAAATGGTACATGTGGAATGCTATTTTGGCTGGTAACCTTATTCTGGTAAGCATATTTTTATTGTGTTTAGCTAGTTTTTGTGCTTAAGCAGCTCAATGAAATTGGGCCCAGGGCTAATCCAGCCCCCAAAAACCATTTTGAATGTCAACATAACTTAAATATAACCTGAACACATTGTTTGCACTTTACATCTCAAAAACTACAAACTGAAACATTCTTACTTGACCATGTTTACATACCTCCTGCTTCTTGTGAAGTTGTGATGTATTTTGTACAAACATTTTACCGAAGTTACACAGGCACTACATGTACTCATTTATAAGCAGATGAGAAACCGGATTAAAAGTGCATCTAACGTACTATATCCTGCATCAATGTTAAGAGAGTACATGTTATAAAACCGTCTGATCCATGAGGCATTGACTGATTAGTAGGAGTACCACACCTTTACTGTCATGTGCAGCATTAATTCAAACACTGTGTCTGCAATTGTACTGCGCAAGTATTTCCATACCGTGCCACTAAACACACTCATGGTTCATAGCTCCGCTGTGCATGTCCTTGTTTTGATGGAACAGCATGCACACAGCACATTAACCATGAGCGAAAACATCCCACATCGTGTACATTTTAATTTATCTGTCTTGTGTACTATACACTGGACACTTCAGTACACCATGGAATCATCCAGTACATATTTGTACACTATGTACAGTTAAAGGGTGATGTCCTTACATGCAATACGTGCAAGCACATGTACATGTACCAATTTTAAGGCTTGAATTTTACGCTGGACTGCAGGCCCGAGGCCAGTACTTTTATTGTCAGGCCAGTAAACTTATGACCAGACAAGTCCGGCTGGTTGTGTTTTTTGATTGAATATTAATGAATGATAATAACTCACTGTGTAATATCTTGAACAAAAAATAAATTATGTTCAAATGGTGACTTTTTAGTCCGATAAATAACTTTCAATTCTGTTGAGTAATGAAGTATATTTAAAACTAAAGACAAATGAGGTAAATCTTCTTTTACAAAAATAGTGCTTGTTGAAATAGCTAAATGCATGTAAAAAGCTGTGTCAGGAAGTTTTTTGTTCTCCTTTTGATTCGGGTCTTGTAAAAATAATTCTGGTCCAGTAAACAATTTTAGCTACAAGCCCTGTGGTCTTGTGGATTTTCATTTAAAATTTGAGCCTTGACCATGTGTACATACTTTTGTGTATGTAAATTTGTTAATTAAAGGAACGTTACAGAACTGGTAATTAACATTTTCTTTAAGATCACAGATTTACATAAAACTTACACGGTCTAATGATGATGATAGTAGAAAACACCCCTAGAAATATTTCTGTCTGAAAGGCCATATTTGATGAGAAATAAATAAAACTAATTTCCGATTGGAGTTTATCGCTCATGAGCGTTTTATTCATGCATTGTATAACACATGCAAATGTGTAATCAGTTTTTCACTATTTTCTCGTGACCCAGATGGCCGATCGATCTCAAACTTCTACAGGTTTGTCAGTTTATGTATCTGGTGGATTATATAAAGTGCTTACACTGCCAGTTAGCAAAAAACAATTCTGTAACGTTCCTTTAAACATGTACAAAACAACATGTAGGAATACCATAGAGGGCAAATCCACAAGAGGGCGTACAAAACCATGTGACATGGCCTGACAAGAAGCATTTTTTGCGATTGAGAAAATGGTGCTGAGCCACCGTATAACAGAGGAATACGCACCAATACACACAGCCAACATTTTGTAAGGGGAAATTTGTAAGTGATTTACCCATAGGGATTCGAACCCATGGTGATTCACCTGACGTGTGTGTAATCAGGCCGTGTCCAAATTGGCAGCTACATCTCCGGCTACGGCTAGATTCCCGCATAATTATGCGTTGAGAGGTATTTCCAGTACATTCTTAGCAACAGTCATAGCCGTAGCTGTAGCCGCCATTTCGGATACAGCCTGAGAGTGCTCCCTCTAATTTTATTATATACAACTCTGAGGAATGTATAAGTACAGTACATGTACAGTAGTACATGTAATTTACATTATGGGTGTACAATGTACATGCCATAGACTCTCAAGCAAGGACCAGCCCATGATACAGAGTACACGTGTACACGAGTAGACAAGGGTGGTCGGGTTGGCGTAGTGGTATCTTTCCTCGCCTTCCACCTTTAGGACCCCGGTTCGAATCACGCCGGGGGCACTACATGGATAGGTTTTCAGGCACTACGTGGATAGGTTTTCAGTCTCTACCTGACTGCGTGGGTTTTCTCTAGAATAATTCTCTGGGGTTTTCCTCCCACATCTAAAACTGAAACTTCCTTCCTTGTCTTCTCTCCATTGTGTTCTTGGCTAGTACATGTATAGTGATTACATGTAAGTTCGCTTTTCTAAGACTCCTTGGCTTCACAACCAGAATAAACAAAATTAAATGAAAAGAAAAGTAGATGTACATGTATACCCATTGACACGTGCAGTAGTGTAATGATGTTCCTAACATCAGCAGACTTTGAAAACAGATGGTTAAAATGAGACTGTACACATGTAGCATGCAGGGGTACCAGCTAAGGTTAATAACAATGCATAAAGGTTAACATTGGGTCTAGGTTACATGTACCTGGCATGATTTAGCCTACATGTACATGTACACATGTAAACCCCTGTAATAGAATCAACTCAAGAAATTTCATTGCTTAAAAATTTGTACAATGTAGTTTCATCCACTGAATTTCATCATAATTGCAAAATCTTTGCATTTCAGATGATTGTTCTTTAATCACTGTATTCAGGTATTACACTACACATCTATCAAGCAATCTGTACAGTGTAATTTACAAAAAGTACATTTACACCAAACAGGAACCCCTCAAATTTAACACTTTCAAATTCTCAATTTAAATTACTCCAATTTAATCACTACATGCACATAATATTAACTTCAAAAGCTCATAGTCTGGTTCTCTACTACATGTGCATTACACATGTACATGTACATATTTCAAGAGACTAGATGCCATGTAAGCATTGAACAGCCTGAAGAATGGCCTTTGAACACGTTGAACATGAAACGATTCAAAATTATTCTCGGTGAAAGAAAAATCACAAATTCTGTTAATTGTTACCATGGTTACCATTCTTTTCATGAAAGGTATCTTTGTAATAACAGTGTGAGAACCCGGTCTTCACTGCGTGGTAATGACCTTGGCTGGTGGCTGGCCGCTGTCTGTGTTAAATGGACCACAGCTCGGTCCATTAACAGTGGACAGCCACCGACCCGGTCATTACAATGTTTTTCCTTCTGGTGAAAATGTTTCTCTAGCACTGATTTTTATAGTGGGCGCAATTTCAAAGAACTGCTTTAACCCTTTGCATGCTACCATTCCCTACACACACTATTCCCTGACTGCTGGATTCTTTTTGCACAATCATTAAAATAACACACGGTTGTACTTAAAAGCTTTTTTCTGTGCATGAAGGAATTATTTTATTGCAAAATGCAAAATAAGACAAATGTAGAGTATAATACTGGCAACCAGTTAGTTCAAACAGAATTGATTTTGAATGCAGAATTTAGAAAATACACACTTCCAAAGCACACCGAAAAGCATCCTCAACACCTTGGACTGTTCTACTCTATTCCCCTCCTTGCATAGGAACGATGCCGTCGTCGGATTCGGCCCCATCGTTGATAGATATGTGTCCGATATCTGGCCCAATGTCAATAGACATTTATATAACCCAACTGAAGCATTATCATCGCTATAGTCTCCCAAAACATCCTCGAACTCCGATTTTCCCGAGTTAGAATCCGCGAAAATATTCTGGAATGCTGCTGTGGCATCCATTGTTACTGCCTTTTGTTTTACGGTGATAACAGTCACGGAAAAACTCGGAAATTACATGATTTTTTCAAGAAAAATTGTCGCGTATTCGTTCGTAACATGGCTTCTATGTATCGAAGTGTACAAAAAGTACCCGGATGCATGTCAGGGGTCAAAAGAAAGCTTGATTGTATGCAAAACAAGTAGCAAGTTGTGTTGGGTGCAAATATGCGCCCACAGCAGTGAGGGAATAAATGTTGCGGGTGCAAATTTGCGCCCGTACATGTAGCACGCAAAGGGTTAAACACAAAAATCAAGCTGAAGTACTTTATAAGCTTCAGTAAAAACAGTTGTTCGGACCAGAAAAAGGTTACCAGCAAAAATAACATGTATACATGTACTATGTATATGGCTAAGTAAAACATGTAAATGTACTATATTTGCAACTGGTATCCTGCTTATTTTTGCTTTAAAACAAACAATTGTTAGGCACCTTGAGATTGGGCCCTGTTCCTTTACAACAGATAAATTTAACGAGAAACAGAATTATTCAAAATTATTCGTTTACCATTAACAGCAAATTAAATTGTACCAATATTACACAGTAATCATGATACAGTTGTAATAACCAACATCTGTGCAAATGTCCAATTTGCTGTACACCTGGGGCCAAATTCATAGAGTTGGTTAACGGCAAGCAAATTTTTCTGCTTACTTTAGCAGATTTGTTTTGCTTTCACAAGCGTATTTCACAGCTAAGCAAGTAAAATAAGCCGCCAGTTAGCTTGTTCATGTAGCATTGTTACATGTACATCTTTCAGGGTTCTACCCATGCACAAGATAGCATATCGGGCCAGAATGAACATCTTTGAGAGGGCAAGGCCATTTTCACTTTGCAAAAGGCACTTCCATTGGAAAATCTTTAAGATCATGGCCAACTTTTGAAGGGGCACCAAGGCCAAGAACGAGGGCAACGGACCCAAAAACATTTGAATCTGAGAACCTCAGATTTCTGAGGGTTGGTGTCCGTTCGCGAATGCTGCGGCCAGAGATGCGGTTGGTATCCGCTGTCACCTTGCTAAACTTGGATGGATTCAATGTTTGTGTTAAAATACCATGACAGTTTTCCGCTGTTTTCTCAGCAAGTAGGGGTAGACATTGTATTCAGCTGAAATTTCCACATGTATCTTTCTTCATAATTTTGCCTTCAAATCAGCATTCTTGACAAACACCAATCTATGAACCCCCATTTTGTTTTTATGAGATATTTATCGCCCAACACTACAGTAAGGATGGACAGCAAGTTCTAGGGGAGGGCTACACAAAACTGATTTGGGCTGTTGACCCAAATCAACTGTCACCAGGGGCTAAAACAGGGTTACCCCCTTCACAGTCCATAAGGATGTACACACATGTATGCATGGGTATAATCCACTAGGAACCTAGCTGGTAGAGCAGAATGCACTACCTTCCAAACTTTTTACGAAGCAATTATGGAAAACTGCCTTGCTCAAGGGCACAAGTGTCATGACTGGGATTCAAACCCACACTCTGCTGCTGACAACACCAGAGCTTGGGTCCGGTGAACTAGATAGACCGCTCAGCCACGACACACCACAATTTAAGGTTACCTTTAAGGTTATTAGTGCCATGGATTCTATGGAATGAAATGAGTACAGCATCGGCCGTAAGCAACACTATGAAATTGTGCGCTGTGCCCATGTTGTCTAGACTTTAACCAATAACCACCATTGAGGTGGAAAATTCTGCATTTTAAATACACCATTAAAATGACATAAAATGCTAGACTTCAGACTAAGGATTTATAAACCATCCAGGGGCCTTTCTAATGGAGCTGATGATCAGATGGAAAATCAGGAATATTTTGACAGGAGCTCATCTGAATATTTGATATCAAGAAAATAAATTTCTTCTGGGGAAAAAAATTATAACTCGTCTGTAGACTAGTTTTCCTTTTCGTTGGGAGAACTACGTAATTTATAAGTTCTTTAAATAGTACTCCATTTTTGAACAATCGCTTTCTGAAGGTTGCAGGCCACTTTGAGGCGAGGGTTGACCAAATCGGGAGTCAAGAATTACCAATATATTATATATTGTTATAATTTAAATTTTAAGATACAAAACTTGTTGTTTTTTGTATTTTGTAGTTTTTATGTAAAATGTGTAGGCATGATATTTGGTCCTCTGAAAAAATTAGAAATACATGTACACCTGTACAGGGCAAGGGCTGACAGGTGGCTGAGCTACATCATGTATATGTACATGTACATGTACATGTATGTACATGTACACATGTGGTGTAGGCTTTGGCACTGAACACATTTGGAAATTGTCAAAGACCAGTGTTCCCACTTGGTGTATCCCAACATATGCATAAAATAACAAGCCTGTGAAAATTTAGGCTCAATTGGTCATCGAAGTTGCAAGAAAATTATGAAAGAAAAACACCCTTGTTGTACAAATTTGTGTGCTTTCAGATAGGAATAAAAACTTCTGGCAAGAAGTTTTTATTATTTTAGTGAGAACTTACCTCTTTCTCAAACATTACGTTACTTCAGAGGGAGTCGTTTCCTATGATGTTTTATACTATCAACAGCTCTACATGTACGTTGCTTGTTCCCAAGTAAGTTTTTATGCTAATATTTGTTTTGAGTCATTACCAAACATGTACGATACCTTTAATGGACATTTCAGGCTACTTAATCACATTTTGTACATTACATTTACAACTGGTGCCACACTGACTTTTGTTGCTGTTAAATTTATGAAGCAATTTTTATGCTTAAAATATAAATAGACTTATGTACTAGAAAAACTGCTGCACGTGTCGTCACTTTAACGACAAAACACTCCCATATAAAACCTGTCCTTTTGGATCTTCACTGGCTCCCAATATCATCTAGAATCATCTACAAACTCATGCTCATTGTTTTCAAATCACACAATGGGCAAGCACCTGCTTACATGTACATCCTGGACATGCTCAAAATCTACAAACCATCTCGCAACCTTCGATCTGCAACTAAATATCTTCTTCAAGAAGTCAAATCTCATCGAACCTGGGGGGACAGATTTTTTTCTGTTGCAGCACCTCATCTCTGGAATCAACTTCCTCTTCATATCAAAACTTCCACTTCTATTCACTCGTTCAAAACATCTCTCAAAACACACCTCATGTCAAAAGATCCGTTTTTTGGTATTTTAACTGGGTTTTTTTAATGTATTTTTTGTGTTTTAGTTTTTCTTTGTAATAGCGCCCTGAGCACCTTGGCGGATATGTGCGCTTTATAAAACTTCGTTATTATTATTATTATGTACATGGTATAGAAATGGGCCCTGGAGATAAAAAAAAAAGAAACAAATAGAGATCCCCAGATGTCACTAACAAATAAAAGACACCCCTGGATTGAAATAATAAACATTGAAATAGAGACCCTGGATTGCCAGTGACAGATGATACATCAGAATGAAAAGAAGAAAAAAAATAGTAATAAAAAAAACACATACTGATATCTCCAGAGGCAATTTTTATCGTTTATAAAATCAATTTCAGTACAATGCCCATTTTAAATATTTACATGGTCATCAGCTCCAGGTAGAAAAAACAACTCATTTACAACTTCTTTAAATAAATACACTATTAATGTAAATCTTCGAAAAACAGGTGTTTTCAACTTGAATTTAATTAATCTCATTTGTGCATGTAGATTGAGGTTTTTGTGGCAAACACTTCACAGTACATTCATTTAGATAGAGCCTTCTGACATCTAATATTGTTGTTAAATACAATTCCAGTAATAAACCACAAGGGGAAACTGGCTGGCACCACCCCAAACAAGGACACTAACAAAATAGGGAGGTCGCCAACATACATGTAGGGCACCAGCATGTTAATGGAGGTCGCAGACTCAAGTCCCGCTCTAGTCAAAACAAGTTGTTGAACGCAAAATTAAATACAACTCCCTAAGAAGGAATTCCATCACCGATGAACTCAAAGCAATTGACCATTCATTAGAGGATTCCTTCAAGAATTCCAATTAAATTTGCTCACTAGCCAATCCATGATTTAAATAAAGAAGCAAAAACAACAACTGAAACAGCCCAAATTATGCAAATCTTGTATTAATGATATGCACTGATTTGTTTGTGTCCATCACATCTGCACAAATTGTGTTATGGACACAATTTCATAGAGTTGCTTAAACTTACAGTACTTGTAAAGCAGAAAGTTTTGCTTAAAACAATTTTCTGCTCAGCAAAAATGTACGGGATACCAGTCACAGAGAAGAGGAATTTTGGTCGGTAACCTTAGTGTGGTTTTAAAGCCAAATTTTGTTGTGCTTCGCTGCAAAATGTACTTTTCGTGCTTACATATTTGCAAACAACTCTCTGGAATTCGGTCCCTGGTTCTGAACAATAAAATAAAGCACTTAGTACAAAATTAGCATTTTTCATACAGACTGATGATAGAGACTGCACAATGTATGTACATTAATGTACACATGTGTGTACATGTACACTATGTCAAGTTTTTGCAGCAAAACAATGTCACTGACAAAAATGAGCGAGACTTCAGCTAAACGTACGAGTCACTAGATGGGTTGCTTTGTTAGGGATACCTTTATCATGGTGCCGCCATCTTGTTTCTCTTCAATACAAATCAGTGTAACCAAACTGAGGCTGGAAGGGAAAATAGACTGGCACCCTTTGGTGTAATGAGAATTTGAACTATTTTTGCCACTTGGTATTCAGGGAACCTGACAAAGATTGCAACAGAGTGATAGAGATCTATCAGAAAAACTGCAGTTTATGAATTGTAAATTTTATTCACAAACATTCAAAAATTATGCATTTACTGTACTGGGACACCAGATGTGGGTGGAATTTGTTTGAGGCCTGGACTATTTATATTGCTAGCCAAATGAGTGCGAATTGAAAGCATTTATTTAGTGCGAACCATTTGTAGTTTACTTTTGAGTTCTGTGCAAATAGAGCCGACAAAAATATAAAAATAAATGGGTGTGTTAAAAGACGATGGTGACCAGGTGACACGCAGACTGATTGTGGTTTTATACACAGCTGCTACTGAGCAATCTTGAACTAGATGATGTATTTTGGATTATATAAATGAAACACCATGTGGTTTTGTATACACATACATGTACGTGTTAGTAGTGAACTCTCCAGGGCATACAAATCTAGCAAATAAAAAGGCTTTTCAAGCCATTTTACGAACTTTAAAAAAATCTTGCTACAGTACATGTGTGCACATGTATGTTATGAGATTTTATCACTATACCCCTTTACTTATTTTGACAATTAGGGAAAAATGTTTTGCCTCGCCCAGCGGACTACAAAGAGAAGGGTTTGGACTCGCCCGCCGCTGTTTCAAACCCTGTGTTGTGTGCATGATATGAAAATCAGGCACTTTCTGATGTGGCTTATATTCCAGGCAGCTTATACTGACCTCTGAAATAAAGTTCAGAAATTTTCCGGTGCTGCGGGTTCCGGGTAGCTTATTCAGTCCAAAAATTAGAGAAGTACATTGTACAGTACATACAGTGTACATTGTACACACATGGTTAAAATTATTCAAGAGTCTCAAAAAGTGAAGTGTGCACGTAAGTGTAACCCGCAGCTACCCTACATGTAGTGCATTTACTACAATGTAAAATCTTATCAAAATAGACTGTGCAAGTCTCGCAAATATTTGAACTTCCGGGACCACTGTGGTCCCAACCATCATGGAGTTTTACGTGGGCAGGATTTTGTTTTGTCAATTATTTTAGTTAAACGCAGTTTATGGCTATGAAAATTATATGTTGTTGGGAATGTAATACTAAGTGATTAACATATTGAAAGTAAAATCAATTCAACAAAATAACAAAGAAAACCTTAGACTAAGACTTGACCTCTGTTTCCGGTTACTTGTTAAAAAAACAAAAAACTGCCCAACTGACGGTCATGTTTTCATTAAACCTTTGTTAGGCCGCATCCGAATTGGCGACTACAGTTATGGCTACGGCTGTTGCTAAGGGTGTTGCTCAGGACGTCCTATTCTTCAACGCATGACGATGCGGAAATCTAGCCGTAGCTGTAGCCGCCAATTTGAACACGGCCTTATAGTATCCTCATCCCAAGTTTTAATTTTGTTTCAGTGTTAATTGGAACAAATTATTTGTATAATACAAAAATTGAAAATCTATTTAGAACAACTTGCTATGGGTATTTTTTATTTTCAAGAATTTTGTATAAATATAATCTAAAAAGAAGATTTGATTTCATAGAAAAATATAGTCTTCGTTCAAGTTTTTTCTCATTTTCGATATGCGCGAGACTTGCACAGTCTATTAAAGGCACTGGACACTATTGGTAATTACTAAAAATAATTGTTAGCATAAAACTTACTTGGTAACGATCAATGGAGAGCTGTTGATAGTATAAAACATTATGAGAAACGGCTCCCTCTGAAGCAACGTCGTTATTGAAAAAAAAGTAATTTCTCAGTAAAATATTTGAAGGTCTCGAAATCACATCTGAAAGCACACAACTTCGTGTGACAAGGGTGTTTTTTCTTCCATTATTATCTCACAACTTCGGTGACCAATTGAGTTCAAATTTTCACAGGTTTGTTATTTTGTGCATATGTTGAGATACACCAAGTGAGAAGACTGGTCTTTGACAATTACCAAAGGTGTCCAGTGTCTTTAAAGAAACAGAAAACAAAGCATGCTCTCTTACATACTACGACAGATACACGAAAGATGAAGCATTCACCTTTAGGGTTTGCATGTTTAGAGATGTCACAACTTGCTTCAGAGAGTTCTGATCCAGTCAGAGTGTCTGTACCACCAGAGGTACTACCATTCCCCTCTCCAGTCACAATGACCAAGGGTGTTGTATCAGGTGGTTCAGATCCCACCGGTGGAGTCCCCTTGTCTTGGCTAGGCTCAATTTCCTCGGGCTGGGAGGAGGTTTCAGGTGTCACACCTTGCTCCTCAAATGAATTCAATGATGCTTCTTGGTTGTTAGCGTTGGGCGCTGGAACAGTGTTAGCTAGAGTGATGGTTTTGTTTTCTGTTTTATAGAGGAAGGGGTCGGGTATAGACGGAAGTGGAATACAATGGAGAGATGATGCAGAATGTGTTAAGGAGGATAAATTGCATAATGAGGACAAGTTGAAAGACGGAAGTGGAATACAATGGAGAGATGATGCACAATGTGTGAAGGAGGATGAATTGCATAGTGGAGGATTTTGGACAGAGTAGTGAGGCACGATGATTAAAAAAGACAAAGGATGTGTTTGATAGGGGAAAAAATGAATGTAGTGAGAGTACGCAAAAATATGGATAATTGAAATTGGATAGATACAGAAGCAGTTACGACGAATGGATGATACAAAAAATAACGAAAATTTTATAAATGAAACAGATTATCAATGGAAACAGGAAATAAACAGTGTACATATCAAGGAGGGAAAAAGACACAAACGAAGATCATGTAGGATATTTGGTTCAGAATGATGTTATGACAATGAATAGAAGATACAACCCACAGCCAGAAGCACACAGGAGATTCACACAATGAGTATTTGGGATATTGGAGATGATGCGTTGCCATGGCGATAAAGATGTAAAAGACACAGCAGAGAGCGAGTATAGAACAAGGATGAAAGGGAAGGAAAGTGATGAGACAATGGTGAAGACAAGAAACGCAGTATAGAATAAGATGTTTGGAATGATAGCATTACATGCAGCAGGGTTGTATGGAGATTGTAATGAAGGGAAGGTAAGGTGAAGAGGAGGAAATAAGAAAAGAGAAAGACTTGTTAATAAAAATCCCATAACCATTTTATAGCATTCTATTCAGGTTAATTAAGCAACTAGAAACTGTTACTTTACATTGATCTTTGTTGTTTTCATAAAATGGTCCAGATTAGACTCAAACCATACTAAAAATGTCATCAAACATTGTCAAATAAAAAACATCAATGAGATTCCACAAGACCATAGGGCCTGTAGCTCAAAATGTTTACCAGACCAGAATCTTTTTTAACAAGACCATAATTGAAAAAAAAACAAAACCTATAGTTTAACAATTGAACTGTTTTAATTTGAACGAACACTAAGAGAAAATTTATCTCATTTATATTATGGGTAAGAATTCTTCAATACTCAACAGAATTGACAGATTTTTATCAGACTGAAAGTCAACATTTGAACAAAAACACAAGACCGCCGCAGTTTTCCAGTTATGATAACACTGGCCCGATGCTACAATCACTGGCCTCGGGCCTGCAGTCTGTAAATGTGGAGCCCTGACTACATCATGTATACACTATATTCATGATAGATCTCAATAATTATTAAAATTTACAACGTGATGCTTCAGAGGGATTTGCATGTACACTGCACAGATTAAAACCCAATCCCTCCCAAATCCTTCCATCATATTTGCAACAATGAAGGATTCAGGGCTGTTACTCAGCCAATTCCAATATTATCCAAGTCCAACCACGTGTGCGAGGTATTTCACTATAATATGATGGGGACCTGGGGAAAATGGAACATTTTTACAGGTACATTAGGCCTAAAAAAAGTTTTTATTGCCCTTTTCCGACCGACCCAAAAAATCTGAAATCCACGGTCGCGTTTTTTTTTTTTTTTTTTTTTTTTTTTAAATGGCGATTTTTTGATTTTGTTTGAAGTATTTTATACTTTGATTCCCAGTAAACGACATTTAAGATAGAAACCTCGATGTTTTTATGTTTCTTTTGCAAAATTATATTGTTTTATGTTGCAGGCCTGTGAAATCTCCGCTTTCTCATTGACCGTGCCGATTTTTTATTTCCGCCTTTTTAAAATGTGAGATAAAAAGACGTGACGAATTTTCCAGGTCGGCCTGCTACATATACATCATCATACACCACACACACGACACAAAGTCCGTAAATCCTATGTCCTTGCTCCATGCAGTGCGCAGGCGGGTATCCATCACGCACTTGTGTTGCAACTCCTTGCCAATAGAGGGCGCTGTGTGATCGTTGGCATTGCATGTACATGTACATGTATATCCAAGTACACGCACTTTTAAGCGCGGCTCGGCGTGGTATTGAACGCGTCATGTTTTCGAACATCAATCAAGATGTCGGTGCAACCATTCCTCCATGGGGCAACACAAGTGCGTGATGGATACCCTGGCTGAACAAAAATTATTATTTTACAGAATAATGTAAGATTTCTTTCCGTCTTGGTCCGGGTTTTTTAAAGTTTTTTTTAAACCTTTTCCTTGCGTGGCAGTTTTCATCGCACGTCAATTTCTTTCCCGATTGAACGTTAATGTTTAGAGCGGCATCTATCAAGAGTTTCGGCGTGGCGGAGCTCCACTCCCATCATTGTTACATGGTTGTATTTTTCCGCTTTTTTTAATGGTCCACTCACAGGCCTGATGTTGAGAAACAACTTCATATTTATATTATTATTTTATTTATTCATACATCAAGTTTTCAAAAGTTTATTTTTGTTTTGTATTCACCATATGAATGTATACTACTTTGAGAACATTAAAATGGTTGAAAACATAAAGTTGTGTGTATATCTACTGTGTTTTTTCCTCCTCTGACGTATTCTTAAAAAAAAAAAAAAAAGCGACCGACCGACCCTCCCGATTTTTTAGCCAAAAGGGCAATAAATACTTTTTTTTTTTTAGGCCTTATGATGAACATGTGGACCAGATTATAGTATTAAGATTAAGGAAAAACAAACAAAAAAGAAGTTATTTTTGGAATTCATAAATTTGACTACTTTTATTTGAAATGTTATATATTTTGTATGGTAAATACAGGGCTCAAAATTCACGGCTGCCATGGGTGTCGATGCCCTTGTTACTGGCCGTGATGCCCCTCCAAATATCACCTTCTTCAAAGCCATAATTGCCATGCCCTAAATCCCCATTGGCCGCCGTCGTGCCCTTTTTAATAGAAGTTACATACATTATCAGTGTTGTTCAGAAGCACCAGCTGCGGCAATTTTACAGAAACTTTTTTACCCAGTTGTCGATGATTATGAAAAAACTAACTTTTCTAGACAGACAAGGCCGAAAGTTGGAGATCCTTTTCTTTATTTAATGTTGGCCCCTGACACTATCCAGGCCTCACCTGGGAGAATGATTAACACTCCTATGACCCAATTACTCTTATCTTAATCCTCTGCAGTTTGTTATACAATTGTTTTAGTTTGTAAAACTCTTGCTTCCCTCAAAAGACAAGCCTGTGTGTGGGGTCTCTGTGGTTAATCCTCTACAGTTTGTTATACAATTGTTTTAGTTTGTAACACTTTTGCTTCACTCAACAGACTAGCTGGTGCAGGCAGTGTCTCTGTGGTTTTGTGACCTGGTTTTTGACTCATAGGAGTGGATGTAGTGTTCTACCTAGAAAGTGTGTTGACATCTGGTGGCTTACATTTTTACGGTTTGTTTATGAATAAGATGTGATTTATCAATATTTTATTCATGCAAATTGTTTCATCGGGTTAAACACCCATAGGGGAACCTCTGGCCAATTTTCAAATAGGCCTATATATTTTTTAATTTTGTGTAAAAACCTTTGAGGGTAACTAATTCGTGTTTTTTTGATTTACAACTAATTATTTATTAATGGCCTTCGTGCCTTTTTTAATTTTTGGAATTGGTGCCCACTCTACTGGCCTTGGTGCCCTCCAAAATTTGGCTTGCTCCAAGGCCAAAGTGGCCTTGCCCTAAAAATGGTGAAATTTGAGGCCTGAAATATTCCACACATTTTTAAAATTTTATTTTAAAGGTCAATGTTATTGCAATGGAAGATGCATCAATTTTAAGTGGAAAAAAAGTGTTGGGTAAATGGACGCTGTATCGCTATTCCGACAGCCCATTGTCTGACACTAGTGACAGCCCAATCATCTCTTATATTGTTCAATAATTTGTCGGCCCATTCTTCCAACATCTCATTTAGTCCAACGTTGTAACCCGAGTCTCCGGAGGAACACACAATCGGACTAATGGTTCGTAGAAATTACAGGGTGTCTTGATAATGGGCCGTTGGACTTATTATGGACAGGTCTATTTAAAGAAGAAACTCGGACTGGTACGCCTGAGTCGTCAAAATATTGAGAGCACGGACAGCATACTATCCAGATGTACAAATTTGGTTTTTGCCCATACACCGATGTACAAATTTGGTGTTTGCCCATACACCGATATGTACAAATTTTGTTTTTGCCCATACACCGATACATATAGCCTACTAGTATTTTCCAGAGTCCTACAAAATCCACAGGCATATCACTCAGGTGGGATTTAAACCCACGACTTTTGCCATGCTAGCAGGCCTGGAACTACACAAAGGTCGTGGAGGCCGCGGCCTCTGTAGTCCCCTGGTCTTAGCCTTGGTGCGCCTACAACAGTTTCCCATCTAGACTTTAAGATTTTCCAATGAAAGTGCCTTTTGCCAAATAAAAATGGCCTTGCCTTGCGCTCTCAAAGATGAAATTCCAGACCTGTGCTAGAGCAGATGTCTTACCACTAGATCACCGAGCTAGCTCGGTGGCTAGTGGCAGTCCAAATCCTACATTTTTAGTGGCGGGTACCGCAACGATCGATTAAATAGATGTTAAAGTTGTAGGGATAAACTACATTTAAAATGACTTAATACAGTAAACCTGCAACACCTGCAACTAGCTCCTGGTCCCCGTACCCATACTCGCTACGGTGAACGAGCCTTCTCCGTTTGTGCCCCCAAACTTTGGAACAATCTCCCTACATGTACCAGCATACATGATTCCCCGACTCTGAACACTTTTAAGACTAGATTGAAAACTTACCTTTTTAATTCAACTTCATAATTTATGCTCTTTCTTTGATGTTTATTGCTATTGTTTTTTTTGTGTTACTTTTGTAAAGCGCTCAGAAACACTTAGTAATTCTACCTCCATGGTATTAAAAACACACACACACAAAAACTACCAAACAAAAACATACAGTGTACTTGAAAACATGCAGCAGACTTACATACTTGATTCTGTTCAATCACTTTGTCTTTGTTCTCAACATTCCTACATGTATATTGATTATTATTATCGGAATGATAACCCACTACTATAAATGGACAACAAGTGTTGAACAAACTGTCACCACTGGCACACTAAACCCACTCAAGCGTTGTTCCAGGGCAGCAAAAGTCCTTGGCATTCTGTCTGATTCTATTTAAATCTTATAGTCACTGGATAAAGCGTCCAGGCACAAGATTGACTTCTTGGATTAAGATGCACAACGGTATGACCTTGCCCTACATTGGTGATGTAATCTTCACCTCAATGTGGAGCAAAATGCAAATCCAAAGAGCAAAAGATTCTTAAAAATGATGTTAAAGGCATCGAACACGTTTGGTAATTACTCAAAATATATATTAGCATAAAAACTGACTTGGTAACGAGCAACGGAGAGCTGTTGATAGTATAAAACGTTAGGAAACGACTCCCTCTGAAGTAACGTAGTTTTTGAGAAAGAGGTAATTTCTCACAAAAATAATAAAAACTTCTTGCAAGAAGTTTTTATTCCTATCTGAAAGCACACATGTACAACGAGGGTGTTTTTTCTTTCATCATTTTCTTGCAACTTCGATTACCAATTGAGTCCAAATTTTCACAGGCTTGTTATTTTATGCATATAAAAAAATGTTGGGATACACCAAGTGAGAACACTGGTCTTTGACAATTTCCAAACGTGTTCAGTGCCTTTAAAGACAGAAATAAAGAAAAATGTCGCATGTTTTATAAAACATGTGACATCTTGACATCTTGAAGCAAAACCGATCTGCAACTGTTTGCGCTTTATAAATCTCTCTTTATTTATTATTATTATTCATAATGCATACATGTACGTGCACATACGTACAATGTACTTGCACTCATAATGAAGTCCATTGAGGCAACATCACCAGTATTTAACACCCCATTGCATTACGCAGACTATCACGTACATGTACATGTAGTACCGAACAAACCTGTACATAATACCCCTGTCAATGAGATACATAAAAACGGGGACTGCTCTATATTCCGACACCCCTATATTCCGACACCCCTATGTTCCGACAACCCCCTCATGATTTACATAGGATTAGGGTTAGGTTAGGGTTAGGGTTAGGGTTAGGGTTAGGAATAGGAAAATACACCAGGGTTGTCGGAACATAGGGGTGTCGGAACATTGGGGTGTAACCATAAAAACAGTGTGTACAGGGTTCTCCCAATACACAAGCTAACGCATCGAGCCAAAACGCACGAATTGCATGGACCGATATGCGCATCTTCCCACCCCCAATGCCCCACCCCTTCTCTGCTGCAGTTGCTTTCACTTAAAACATTACACAAGTATGCCTACATGTAGGTACTCATTATCCCTTTTAAAAATGCATTTGACAAGTCATCAACATGGTGCAGTTTCTTTTGAATATTGAATCATAGAGGTTGAATTTGTAATACGTACAATGTTGTGTCGTGGCCGAGTGGTCAAGCGCACCAGGCTCAAGCTCTGGTGTTTCTGATCAGCAGAGTGTGGGATCGAGACCCGGTCTTGTCACTTGTGTCCTTAAGCAAGACACTTAACCATTATTGCTTCGTCCTTCGGATGGGACGTAAAGCCGTAGTGCAAAGCATTCATGTCCACTCACAACCCTGCTTGGTTTACTTCAACTACAAACACTGGAGCGTTGAGCAGCTTCAGCAGATGCAGATGTAGGGCCTACACTGTATACATTCCCAGCCGATTGCCGGTTGTCAAATGCACATACAGCAGACAGGGTTCCTACACCAACCCAAACAACACCAGGACTGTCACCCTTTCCTCTACATGTAGGTAGACGTATTCATTCCCTCCTGCCTGCTGCTGAGGAGGGCAAGGTTTCTTTCATTTCTTGTCGTCTTTCAGATAATAGACCCACTGCAGTGAGTGACTCAAACCATGGTTGAAAACATTATGCATGCCCCGCACACATCGCCTGCAAACCCCTGACTTTGCATTATGTTGCGTGCTTAAAGGGTGGTTTGACTATAAAAGCCTAGACCATGGTTCACTTGATACATTAACCCAGTTTGATGGAAGTTCTTCAAAGTGGTTTTAAAATACAAGTCTGTCAGATTATATCAACACGTTCACAAATTTGCAATGCAAATCAAATTGACTACATAATATCATGTGTACAGTAAGTTTGAACCTTGGAATACTGTGTGTACACATGTCAAGTATTTCTACCTCCATGATGAGTAGGTACGATAATGTGCATGCACTGACTATAGCAGACAGTATGCAGAGCTGCCAACATTTGCATCTTGCAATCAGGGAGATTTTGTACAACAATCAAGGAGATATTTAGAATTACATTCAACATAATAGGGAAACAGTTTCCATAATCAGGGAGATTTTCAAATTGGTTCATCACAACATGGAAAGATTGGTTTATTCTCAGGGAACTTTCTGCAGAATTAGGGAGAGTCTGGCAGCTCTGTCCAGGTTGTCACAGGTTACATGGTCCATGTATGGTCTATACAAAAACTATGAGTGGATAGGCCTACCCCTTTACTAAGGCCATCTTCGAAACCATGACTTGGGCTTGGGCTTAGGCTTGGGTTCCACCAGTTATTTATTATGTGGCTTTAAACAGTCTGGCAGAGCCCCAGTCAGAGCTGTGGTTTCGAAAACAGCCTGTGGAAGAACTGTCTTGCCCTTACAACCGAAGTACATGTATCAGGCCTATTATGTACTTACCTGTATCATGTAGTGTTAAAATGTTTTCTACACATGAAGGCCTTTTGAACCATTTTGTTTTCCTTTCATTCATTGCAATGCAACCAAAATGAGACTGTAACAGGTAGAATAGTGTGATTCCATTTCAGGAATTGCTAATTAGGATCTACATGGATGCAAAAGTATTTTGCCGTTTACATTACAAGTGCAGTACATGTACATGTACAATGTATAGGGAGTCAGTCATACCAAGATGGCTGCAATAATGATTAAATTCAAGCTGCTAAGTTTTTTCCATGTTGTGTTTGTTAGTTCGGCTAAATTCTCTTGTTTTTTAATTCCAGAACTGAGGTTCAGGAATAAGCACTTTTATACACTGTGTGGTATGTTATCTTCCCTTCAAATTTCCTGAACAAATACTGTATTACTTTAAATTCATAACAAGAGGCCATTTAAACTTTTTGCATTTTGTACCCCAGGGACCAATTTCATACAGCTGCTTTTGAGCACAAAACGTAGCTTTGAAGCACAACAAAATTATGCTTACCAGAATAAGGTTACCAGCCAAAATAGCATCTCACATGTACTATCTGTGGCTGGTATCCTGCTTATTTTTGCTAAAGCTGAAATTGTTTAAGCAGTATTTTCTGCTTTATTGGGCCCAAGTCATTTTGGTAGATGTACAGGTACATTACATAAGACGTTTGCATAATTTATTAATTTGTTCTTTAGTTTAAATTAATAAGAACAAATCTAAGCTTATAAGCTGATTAAACATGAAGTAAACAAACAGAATTTTAAACCACATAAATCATAATCACTACACATGTTTGATGTCTGTTACCGCCATTGAAGTGTGATCAATTTCAGAACACTATCGCACCTTGTCTGCCAAACCATCAACAATCCTCAGACGGCGATCCGCTGCCGCTGTTCAATTTTCCACAACATGATTTCCCGCAGTAAAAACAGGACAATCCATTCCGATATTAATCGGGTAACAGTTGCCAATATATCTGCGTACACAAAGCTGAAAACCATTTCCAAAAGGCCGGCCAATAACTCCCTAGACCTCATAAAAAAAAAATTATCGCTGAAGTGTGAAGACCAAGCAGGGCTCGAGTCTGTTTTCGCAACGGCGCACACGTCGCGGCTCGCGCACGTGACAAACACCTACAAGGTCATGCCAAGTTTGAATCTGTGCCAAATCAATAGCCAAACAGAATTAGCAGCAGATGGCTGAATTTCACAGTGAGGGGAGAAGTGAAATCTTGGCAAGCCTAGGACTATTGTTTGTAAGACAATGGACCTCACGGACACATCGTAAATTTGGTAATGCATGGATTAACGTTATTAATGAAAAAAATACACAATAAAGGGCCCTCAACTTTGCGTCAAGGTTTTAGCCAGGATTTGGTAAAAGGGTGTCCAAATTTGCTGGAAATTTTAAAACTGGGTGTCCAAATTGTTCACTTACAAAACATTTACATGTAAATAACAGATAAAACAGGGTGTCCAAATTTAAAACAGAGTGTCCAAAAGACCCAGACACCCTTCTGGCTTACACTAAACTTTGCATGCATCGCGTAACAGTTTATCCAATTACCATTAATTTTTTGAGAAAATAGAATTAGCTGTTGCAAACTGCTTACCAACCGAAAGGACCTAATGGTCTAAATGCAAAAGAAATTGTTAATGGCCTGTTATTTCGACCCTAGCAGAGTATTTCTGGAAGGCTAAATTACAAAACAGGTCAAACAAGTGTAAAAGAAGCAGTAAAGTGGAAAGAAATGAAAAGAGAGAGAGGCAGAAAGCATACAAAAAAAAGAAAGGGATGAATAATGAAGATAGGAATAAAAATGAATAAAGAAGGAGACAATCATTTTTGTTGAGTACCTGAGACCACCAGCTAAACAATGTTCCAACATGTACGATTGATCAGGTGTGTAGAGTTATTGTGGTTACACTTGAACAACAAAATTGAGTTGATTCATTTGTTGGCCAGTCACTGACAAAGTTTTAAGGTGACCCTACAAAAGTGCAAACAAACATTTAATTCAAATTATGACTAAAACCAAAACATAATTACGTGTACACAAATGTACAGTACATTTTGTGCTCATTTTCGGTACCTTATGGAGACCAAGGACAAAACAAAAAAGGTAAAATAAAAGGTCTACATAGGGGAATTCTAAAGACTGGGGTGCTCCACAAGGAAATTTGTGTACAAAGTCTAAGGGAAATGTTAAAGGCACTGTACACGTTTGGTAATTACTCAATAAAAACTGACTTGGTAACGAGCAACAGAGAGCTGTTGATAGTATAAAACATTGTGAGAAACGACTCCCTCTGAAGTAACGTAGTTTTTGACAAAGAGGAAAATTTCTCACTAAAATAATAAAAACTTCTTGCAAGAAGTTTTTATTCCTATCTGAAAGCACACAAATTTGTACAACAAGGGTGTTTTTTCTTTCATCATTTTCTTGCAACTTCGATGACCAATTGAGCCCAACTTTTCACAGGCTTGTTATTTTATGCATATGTTGGGATACACCAAGTGAGAACACTGGTCTTTGACCATTTCCAAACGTGTTCAGTGCCTTTAAGTGCAGGGACAAAGGAAATAACAAAAGAATGCTCCACCAGTATGTATTTTTGAGAATGTGTGCATACATACACGTGTAGGCCTACTGTAATTAGTATGCAGAAATTACATACAAATTATATTCCTTTCAATTACATGTACAGGTGCAGAGTGTATGGTTCAGAGGTTATTGTGGTGTGCAAGATTTTTTATAGAAATTTCTGCATCAATGCTCTGATTGTTTTTATTAGAGTTTTTGTTTTCTTGAATACAATACAATCATCCAAGTAACCATTAAGCAAACATGTAAAGAACTCAACAAAATCCAAACCCACAGGGGAAAAACCCATAATTTGTTGGTGACTAAGTACACAGTGAAACTGTAATACATTGACATTTCTGCAGACCAGGTATATAGACACATGGACAAACCTGCCTTTTTGAGTGCGCCTGTTTACAATTAGAAGACCATATTTGGAAGCCAGCAGACATCCTTAGAAAATCCTGTCTGACAAATGGAATGTGTAGCCTAAATTATTTTGATGTGAAGCGATCCAATTCCAAATCTAGAAACAACCGTTCTGACTGTTCATCTTGGAATGAAACAGGAAAATGTTAAGTGAAATTTCCAAAACAAACAAAAGTCCTCGAGAATTCCAACCTCCTTCAAAATTGCAACATACAAAATAATTTGTATCAGCTGCATTAAGATTTAAACAAAAATCCATAATGCACAAGTGCACAGTGCCGAAAATATTAAATTCAAGGTAAAGTGAGAAAGCATTCCCAGTCAATATTTTTCCCTAAAACTAAAAGGGCTACTCCCACCTCAACATCCTTCAATAAATGAAAAAGTAGTCAAACATCCGGAAACAGTTTCACAAATTTGTCCTGCAATTATGTCAATCCAATTTGCTGGATAGCGGTCAACTCTTGCGCAGTGAGCTGGCGTTAAAAGCTTAAAACCTGTTACCACGGCAGCGAATAACAAAAGACAATGCCCAGACAAACAGAAGCTGATGTCATTCAAGGTCCCTGCCATGAAATCCTAATGTGGATAAAAATCATCTTGGATATTTTTAGTGACACCAGTGTTGACTGTGAAATTATATTGTAGCAATGAAATTATATTGTAGCAATTACATTGAATTTTACTGTATCAATGTAGTTTCTTGGATCAATGAATGGCACTGAGTACATGGACTATACTCTTACCGCGTTTACACTCAATCCAATAAGGTGGATTGAGATCCGGCGTTTTTATCACGACCACATATCAAGATCTGGTGTCGCGTTTACACCAATGCCTGATTCGGCTCTGATCCCACTTTTGAGCAAAACCGGAAATGACCGTGCATTGAATTGCGGTGTCTGATCCACCTTTGCGTTAACACTTGTTTCTGGAATCCACTTTGCTGGATCTGATCCACCAATTGCAGGGTTCAACCCTCATCAAAAGGTGTCAGATTAAAATTGCAGGATCTTGAACCGGGTCTGATCCTGCTTGTTTGCGTTTACACTAGCTGTTAATCCACATTGCAGGATCAGATCTGGGTCTGATACACCTTTCTGGATCTAGTGTAAAACAAGGTCTATCATTCTTGTGGGGGTGACATTACTTTTTCTGGAGAAAGGTGTCAGAAGAAAATCAGCTTTGGGAATTTTTTTAAAGCTACAACAAGATGTGGTCATTGTTGTCCGTCGTCTGATTGGTTTTTGCGGTTTCGTCTTTGATTCCACTAGATAGAAACACCAAATTGTTTTGTAAATATAATTTGAAGGTGAACAAAGGAAAAATGTCTAGAACATAATTTGAACCTGGGACCTACGGTTTAACAGGCCGGTGCTCTACCAACTGCGCTATTTATCCCTAATGTTGGCGGTCTCCCTATTTTGTAAAATCTTTGTTCGGAGATTGCAGTCAGAACTTCAGAAGCCATTCAACCTGAAACTGCAGTACATGTACAATGTATAGCCAGCGATCACACCCAAGTTATTATACAAATGGGATTCCTGGGAAGCGTTAAAAATTGTACTCTGTAATTATACTATTTTTTTTCATGTAACCCCATGGCCCCCAGGGAGAACAGTTCTTTGATAACTGATGGGGCTACCCTGGTTTAACAAGACAAAATAAATAAATAAATAAATAAATAAAGTACAGGAAATGCTTAAATGGGATGCAACTTTTTATTTCAATAGGGGTAGGGACCTGTAATAGGCATTTATAGAGTGCTCCTTACACGAGGTATCGGAACAAAAAGAGCACACACGAGAAGGCTAAACAATGCGTATTACTATACTAGTCAGGCAACATGCAACACCTCGGAACCACAAAACCAGACAGATACAACAAATACAAAGCCATACATAGTGCCATCATCAAAACCCAGTACTGAACAGAAGTGTTTTGAGGTGTTATGAGATGTCCCATGACTCCACTCCCCAACCATTCTGGGCTCTCATTTCCCTGTAGTGTAATGTCTTACATCTTGGAAAGATTACAGTGGAGGGCGTCAAACAATCAGGGCAGAGGAAACTTGCTCCCATTGCATTGATGGACAGGCTTCATTACTTTCTTTAATTTAACAATTTCCCATGTTGCTGTGTTTGCTCACAGATCTTGTTCAAAATTCTTGGAACTGCGTGTTTTGTTGCCAATTAAAAACACCTGTACAGCATGTATGCCTGTATACTACACACGTACAATACTTCCTTAAAATGATGAAAACACAATCTTGTTAGGAATCAACTTAAATCTATGCATTCTTCTTGAGATTAGTACAGTTTGCCAATTATAAAGTCTATACTTGACCTCCATCCTTACTCCAAAAAATTATGTTAATAATCATAAATAAATGAAATAATAAATATTATTTATTATTTATTTATTTAATAAACAGACAATAAGTAAATATAAATAAATAAATAAATAACCAACCAACCATGCCAACCAACAAAAACGAAAACAAAAAACAAACAAACAATACACAATAAATAAATAAAACTGGGAAGAAATGATAACAAATACGGGCCTACATGTAATAAGATAAATAAATAACAGAAAAGAACAATTTTTGCAGACTTCAAAGCCTGCCATTTGCCCCCTTGGTGTACAAAACACCATGGACCTCATCACAGCATGATCCATGATCACAGCATGCATCAATATAATGCACTGTACATCCAATACATGTACACATGTATGTATATTGTACATTGTATGTACATTAAAGTATTCTCCTATACATTGTGTTTGTGTGTACCGTACCCACACAGTACATGTACATCAAGCACTGGTGCACAGTAAATGTACAAAATATGCAAATGTCTTACCAACTTATTCATTGAACGATTTCCCCTGTAAGTATAGCAGAGCAAATTGCTACACAAAATGTATCAGTTGCTACTCAAAACAAATAATTTGCTACTAAATATTAGCATTCAGTGTGCACAAAACAAGTCCAGTCTAAATACTTTGCTATGCAAAAATTGCTGACCAAAATTGTTCCCTGATGTACAACAGTGTCAGCAGTGTAATACATGATAGTAGCCAGTTATTTGTACCATTAGGCCCTCACCATTATTTTTAGCTTCATAATTTATTGTGTAATTATGCAACCAAGCTCTAACAAATTGCTTTGAAGTATAATAATAATAACAGTGGCTTCTTATTATACAGCGCTCAAATCCGTCACTCAGTGACGTTCATGGTGCTCCAACATTGTCAGTATTTTTCCTGAAAGGTATGCAGAGCTGCGTGTACGTTTTGAAGTATGATACACATGTACCTTTTTCCTTTATAATAGCACCATGTAATGGTTTACAATGGCGCAATATGCTGCCGATATGCTTTGAAGTATACATGTACATGTACATTTGGCAGCCCAAAACGCCGACCAGTTCACCAGTATTGATCACTTGAGGTGTGCAGTAAAGTACCCTTACTGCCTCCAGTCATACACTACCTTGTGATTGTGTACCTGCGTCATGTGCAGTCAGACACCATGTCTAGAGCATTAATTAGCTTATCACCCTATGGAGGGCTACATGGATTGTCTTGTACATGTACATGTACATGTACATGTACATGTACATGTGTGTAAGTGAATTATGAGCGTCAATGTAATGGTGAATGTTAATCAACTGTAGTCTTTCACTCGGTACATGGTGGGGCACTAAGGTAAATGTTGTGGTACTCTAAGGAACTAAAATGTTGTGTACACACGTAAATCATGCAATACATACATATGTACATTACAATGTTCTTCACGGCCATTGTAAGGGCCTTCCTCCATGGTAGGGCAAGACAGAAAAGGCTCTATTTGAAGGGAAATTTCAATTTCTCCCGGAACATTTCAAGGGGCACCAAGGCAATGACCATGAGCATGAAGATGATGCCTCCATAGACTGTGCAGGTCTCGCGTGTAATCGAACATTGGGACCCGTTAGAAATGTCCAGGCTATGTGACTCTTTTGTTTAAAATCATGTGATGTCACAGCTTACAATGGTTGATTGGCAATTAGGCCCTATCAACAAAACAAAATAGTTTCAAATTGAAAGCTTACTAATTTATAAAGTGTCAGCGTTCTCCCTTAACAGTGTTCCGCTGGCCAATTGCTAGTTAAAACATCTGAGGACAAGTCACCTTCTCACCAAGTGGTCCGGCTGGCTAGTTCAGTGTAGAAAAGCATCCCTAAAAAACCCACTATTTAGTATGAATTATGGACTTGTGAAAAAGCTGGGGGACATGTGACATGTAAAGCTAACTGGTCCTGCTGGCCAGTCACTGAAAAAGTTAAAGGCAAACCCTGTAAGTACATCAATTTATTGCTATCAATGTGAGGACTTTCCTTTACTTTACACTCTTCATACATTACATGTAAGACTAAGCGCATGAAAAAGAGAGGGGCTGACATAAAAAAACAAAGAATTCTAATGTGAGGACGGCATTGTTCCTTTTGTATTCCTTTGCTCTACCTTGGTTCTACTGTCCCCTCTCTGATAATACCATGACATATTTATGTATACTTGTCTACAGTGTAATTTGAATAAAACTCATTATAAGTTACCAATCCAAGGTTGTCATATCCCCATAGATTTTAAGGCATGTATAATTAAGCACTGTGGTTGTTTTGCGTTTCCAAACTCAAGGATTTAATATGGTATAATGAATTTGGTCTACATGTAATTAAAGAATTATGATTGAAATGGTAAATGTACACATTGTATGACAAACACCTGTACAGCATCAGCAATGTTTACAAAACTGACATAATTTTTTTTCTCCAATTTATACTGTGTAAAGCATACGTGGGTATACATGTACATAACATGAAAAGTGTCCTAGCATAGTGCCTGGGGCATGCTTTGGCGACCCCCGACCAGAAACAAGTTTCTGAAGTAACATTCATTGACCGAAACATTTTCCCGATAGTAGCGTGAAAATAGGTCGGTAAACACAAACAATTCATGACGTAGGGAAATGTCATCTCTTGAACATTTTAGTCTTTTTAATTCTATCAGCATCATTGGATTGCTTAAAAGTTTTTAATTTTAAAAAAAATTGTGTTGAAATTTTCTGTTACATGTAGTTTGTAGAACCGCCATCTTGAAACCAAGCCTAACTCACTGAGCCAACAACTCGGTTATGGTTTGGTCGGAACAGCTGCGTCATCGCGGTTGAAACGAACTTGGGAAAATGCTTAACCAGTGAACGAAGCTCAAACATGTTTCTTGTCTGTGTCGCCAAAGCAAGCCTCTGTTTATTGTGTCAATTCAGGATCTGTGTGTACTGTACAACATGTAAACATCACACAGCACAATATAGTCTTATAGAGCTACATGTAAGTCCAACATTGTGCAAACCAAAGTCCAACATTGGGTGGTACTTTTCTACAGTACATGTATGTCAGCGTTCTCCCTTAACTCTAACCCCCATCAGGGTCCCTCCACATACCCTGCCAAATACAACAGAATGCAACACAGTTGAAATGAGAACCATGCCAAATGCAACAAAATGCAACAAGGGATTGTGTTGCATTGTGCAGGCATGTTGTTTGTGTTAGGACTGAGCAAGGGGGTTTGCCCTGCTAAATGGAACAGTATGCACATAAGTGTAGTGGTGACTACAACAAAATGCAACACCAATATAAAGTCACTTGACTGCTAAATGCAACAAATTCAGTCAAAGAATGACATCTGAGTTGACTGCCAAATGCAACAGATTACAAAAACTTTTGCCATTTGGTGCATATTGTTGCATTTAGCATAGTTAGGGTTAACAGTGTTCCGCTGGCCAATTGCTACTTGTAGTTAAAACATCTGAAGACAAGTCACAATTCTCACCAAGTGTTCCGGCTGGCTAGTTCAGAGAACATTACCTTGTAAACCTACTGTACTTTTTCTTTTCATACAAATTCTACTACATGTATTCAAATCTAACCAGAGGGTAAATTATAAATTTTGCATTTAATTATATTTCGACTTGTGATTCAAGAACCTCTTTCCCTTTTAATTTGGCTTATTCCGTCTGTTTTTCTGTTATGTCCAAATTCATTAATCATACTAAGTTGACAATCAAGACAATACACACCCAATCATTGAGCCACTAAAACCGTCACAACTCAACATGGAAAGTACCTTTTTCCTGCCATATTAATCATCAATTTGTACAATTATTTTAATCGCATATTTTCAATGTTTACGATACGGACAACAACCAATCCAATCAACCAATCAACCAATCTGAGTCAACATGTACTTTGACCAGCATCTCCTCCGATACTCGAGTTCACTCTAGACATGCTTACAATGGAAAAACAGGTCGTCAGTTCCAGTAAAAATACAAACAACAACAAACTAACGAGCAGGTGGGTGGCAAAGAACTTGATTAAATAAACAAACAAATTGACCACGAGATTTCGAGGAAAATAAAATAATTTGTAAAGAACTGTGCTTACACTGTGTGTCATGTAATTTATGTATATCTTTGGGTGCCGAACATTTCAATCAATTCAATTCAATCAATAAGTCAATCAATCAATCAATCAATCAATCAATCAATCAATCAATCAATCAATCGATCAATCGATCAATCGATCAATCGATCAATAGTTAAATTTAATCATTAAACCTCAAAATACACACAAATGTCTGGACTACATGTATCACTGATGAAAAAGCTGACGGATCGGTAGGCCTAACTGTTATGACTAAGCTGCGCCCAATTTCATAAAACCTGTAAGCACAAAAACTTTCTATTTCTCAGCACAGAAAAAACTTGCTTAGCAGAAACAGGTAACCATCCAAAATTCCATATTGCGACTGGTGCCCCATTCTTTTCTTTGTTTTCCACTTACATGTAGCAGAGAAATTTGCTTAGCAGCAATGCCTGCATAGAAGTCAGCTCTGTGAAATTGGACCCTGGGCTCAATTTCATAGAGCTGCTTTTTTTTAAAGCATAAAAAGTAACTAACCACAATAAAATGATGCTCACCAGAATTAGGTTACTAGCCAAAACACAATTTCACATACCATTGTGACTGGTATCCTGCTTATTTTTGCTTAACAGAAAATTGTAAAGCAACAATTTGCTGCTTAAGCAGCTCTAAGAAATTGGGCCCAACGTCTCACAATGGAGGTACATGATCAATGGTCTAACTGCCTAGTCGCTGAGTGAAAATGGCAAAAACTTTGCAATTTCTAAACCTACATGTACTGCCGTGGTTATTTATCAAGTGAATGAATCAAGTGAATGACCAAGGTTGTACGTACAGTGTATACAATCTCTTTGCTCTCCTAATGATTCAACAGAAAAGAACAACTCATCCTACTGCAGTATCTGTTTCCATCATGCCAAGTCACACTTCTGTCTTCTTGAATGGTGTCAAAACAAACTAAAACAGACCTGGCCCAGTGTATGTATTGCAGTCCAAACTCGCACACAAACCTACGCACGCAATGCAGTATGCAGTGCACTGTCTAGCCATTGATTTCAGCAGTGGGACCTACAATTGTACATAATAGATACTATGAATTACAGCGTTGAAATGATCACAGTGTGAAAGTATCCACCTGGGTGGGACTGGGGGCAGACAACGTCTTGTTGATATTTCAATTACGGCTGCGTGAAAATGACCCCATTATTAGAACTTGAGGTTACACAATGGACATTGCATTTAAGCTTTGAGAGTATGAAAGCAACCATGACATGACACAACATTCAATCATGCCCAATGTTAGTCTTGGTGAGAATGTTAAGTCCTAGACTACATGTACATGTACCACGCCAGTCTAAAATCATCCATTGATAGAGGGTACGACAATTCCGACAGTAAAGGGTGGTTGGTTCAATGTAGAGCAATCACAGAGATATTTTGCTTTTTACACTAAATCAAGACTTTAAAGGTATTGTACACTTTTGGTAACAGCTCAAAATCAGTGTCCACATTTTGTGTGATTCAACATACATGTATACATGAACAAACAAACCTGTGAAAGTTTGAGCTCAATTGGTCATCGAGATCACAAGAAAATAGTGAAAAGAGACCTTATGTGTTTTCTGTTTTTTCAAATTGTCGCGCGTGATAAAAACTATTGTTTTAGGGGGGGCCTACTCATTTCTCAGAAACAATAGCATTTTAGGCATAAATATTTTAAGGAACCCTTTCTACCATTACTTACTTTAAATCATGTAATTTGTGTGTGAATCTGTGAACTTTGTGTTTTTCGATCTTACCAATAGTGTATAGGGGCCTTTAAGTGCAATGAATAAAGTGAGGTACATGTATTGACCCGGCAGGTACATAGTATGCTTCTTTACTGCTGTACCTTCACATCAAGCAGTTGTCAAGAAATTTCTTATTTGAAAGTAATGATTTGCATTTAAAACAACATACATCTGCGATTGCTATATCTACCGTTTTTAGCTGTCAATATTATGTGACATGTAATTAAATTAAAAGTTTGGCTAGAGAAATGTTTTCCCCAGTTAAAACCACACAGACAGTGTAGGAAGAGTTCACAACAAATAATAATAATAATTCCTTTCATTCTTTGTAAAATTTATGCACAATTTTTGCTCAATTAGTTCACTCAACTGGACAAGAATTATTACAGAAAACCCCCCACATTTTGACACTATACTGTTAAAAATCTTGGCTCTTGAAACTTCCTATGAGGGGCAAGTATATGTAAAATGCACAGTTTACTAGCCTGGTGGGCTACTATAGTTCTAACAGAAAACTTTTCACAAGGCCTGTGTCTGACATGTAACCAATGAGCAGTGTACTTTCCAGAACTCTGAAGTAAGAATTGTTTTTCACAGAAAGGTAAACACTCAAAATAAAAATCCTTAGTTTTCAGAGAAAATATTATTACAAGTTTGATCGTAACTTTTTTTCAAAATAGCAATACTTAACATTATGTGCTGGTATTTCAGCCTACTACACTGTACAGTAAGTGTACAGTACACATGTACAGCTTACACGCCTTTTCTGTTTGCATAAATTAGCGAAACAATCCTCACGATCATCCCAAGGTTTGCCAGGAAGAGCTGTATTTAATGAGCTAATTGATAAGTCACTAATTACAATAATCACGTGAGGGTAGAGAGATAAACTGATGAGTAATAACACTAGCCTCAGCTATACACACCTGTTTGCAGTGTCACACAGTTGCACAGTCTCTGCACGTTTGTCCCATAACTAAGGGTTCCATGCCGCCAAGCAAGAAATATCAGCAAGTTTTTAAAAATCTGCATGTGCCAGCAATTATAAGCATCAAAATAGCGTGGGCCGATTTATGTGGAGGGGAAAAATGTTTTACACTTCTCGTTGTACAGTGCATGAACATTATATTTTTCCTGAATAAATCACATCATGTAATAGGCCCCTACATGGTTTAAAAAAATAATATTAAAAAATTAAAAAATAAAAAAATAAAAATCGGTTTTTATACCTGTACGGGGCAATTCTCGAGTGCATTCAAACTTCCGTGGGCGAGATTTTGTTTCGTCAATTATTTTATTTTAACAGAGTTTATGACTATAAAAATTAAATATGTTGTTGGGAATGTAATACTTAGTGATACAAAAATATGAAAGTAAAATCAGTTCAACAATATATAACAAAGAAAACCTGAGAATCAAACTTGACCTCAGCTTCCGGTTGCTGCACAAAATTAAGAATTTTGTGCTCACCTCCGATCACAAAACGTACATGTATGTAAACGCTTGTTTTGGATGCGAGACGATAATCGCCAGATGCTGTAATTTCATCACAAAGCCTTTTCATTGCAGTCTATGGTTGTTGAGGCGTCAGTGTCCTCTAAAAACTACAGCATGCGTCAATTTTACGCCCGTGTGACCAGCGCGAATCCTCGTTTACAAGGGGTTTCTAAAAAAGTTAAGATCAAATAAGCATCCCTTTCCCAGAGTTTTAATTTTGTTTCAATAATAATTAACAAATTATTTGTGTATTTATTATAAAAGCTTAAACTAATTAATATAAATTGTAATGATTATTTTTGTTATTCAGATTTTGTTATAGATAGAATTTAAAACAAAGATTTGATTTCAGAAAAAAGAGTCTGTGTTTGATGTGTTTTCTTGTACCGATACACGCGAGACTTGCACAGTCTGTAGCCAAGGTGTTAACAAAGTTCGGTTTTTCAGTTTTTATTAAAAAAAATATATAATATGAAATGAAAACGAATGAAAAGCAAGATCGTCAATTTCATTCCTGATTAAACTACAAAGTTGTTTGTTTCAGCCAGGAAAAGCCATTGAAAACTAATGATGTTGGAGACCTTTGATCTAAATTATCTGGTTCATTTGAGGCATTACTTTGTTCTTCAGTGTATATTATATTATGAAGCCATTCAATATTTTAAAATCGAAATTTGGGCTGGGTTGGTGGGTACAAAACAACTTCAATTTTGTTTTAACATTGACTATTCTGAATGACCCCTAACTATCCTCAGGTTTGTTGTTGTGCATGGGGATACGCACATTGTTACATGAATGTTGGTACATAATGTGGGGTTTCTGAGCTTTGACCACTTGTTGATTGTATTTTGGGACATTACAAATTACAAATCAAATGTTACACACCCTAATACAGAACTGAGTGCACTAAAATTATATTTTGATATATCTTTTGTCATAAAATGTCAGATTTAATATTTTAATTGTTAAAATTAATGATACCTGTAAAACTGTCAACATGTGTGCATATGTACACGTGTAATAACTACATGTCGCTGATCTGACATAAAAAGAAATTAAAATAAGAGATGCTGGTCGAAAGTACAGCAACCTGTGGATTTCACCCTCAGCAAAAACCTTTTCATTTTGCCATATAATGCAGGGTTCTCCCCATGCACAAGCTAGCGTATCAGGCCGATACGGGCCAATTGCGTGCCGATACGCAAAACAAAAAACAATAAAATCTATAAAAAAAATCACAAAAAACATGAAAAGAAAACCATATGTAGAATGCTCCAAATTGCACAGTAGGGATTTGAAAACCAAGAAAAACACCAAGTTGAAAACATTCCGAAGACCTTGTTTCAATTCAACGCGCTTCGGCCAAACATCCAAAATATTTTGCCTGGAAAGCCCAACAGTTTTGAAAAAAACCTGGGAAGAACCCTGCCATATGACAGCCATTTTTCCCTTACACAAATTATGATGTACTGAATACATAAATCATAAAATGTTTGTTTATTATACAGCACAGATTCCAACCAAAATTATGACAGAATTATGATAGGACCCTATTACATCTCAAGTGATGTAACAGAAGAAAAAATGTTCAAATATACATTTAATTGAACACAGTATTGCAGGGCTGAAATTTGGGGAGAAAATCTACAAGACCACAGGGCTTTTAGCTAAACATTTGTACAGAACCGGAAATTTGTTTGCAAGACCAGAATTTTTAAAATGAGAAAAAAACTTTCTACACAGTTTAACAGTTTTTATTTGAACATTCACCAAGAGACGATGATATCAACTGTCTAAGTATCAATGTACTTCGATACCCAACAACATTGACAGATATTTTATCAGACTCAGCTTTGTTTATTTCAAATGATAATAAGAGTGAGGTATGTACTACATGTACATGTATGTATTATTGATATTTTTCAAATGAATGACACAAGACCGCTGGACTTGTCCGGTCGTGAGTTTACTTGCCCGAGGCTAAAATCACTGGCCTCCGGCCTGCAGTCCACTGTTAATTTCGAGCCCTGTACTGTGGTACAGTCTTCTTAAAGGGTTTGTATACGTTTGGTAATTGGAACCCACTGTTTGTGTCAAAAACTAACCTGTGAAAATTTCATTGCATTTTTCAGATATTGCCGAAAATCTGGAGCGGTTTTGTTCACGCAGGAAGAATAATCTGCAATTGGAATACACGATCTGAGAAATGTGACTGTCAGTAACGCTTCTCAGACTCAAATTTTTGGGGATAAAAGTTATTCTTTTTCTATAACCGCAGTACTTCGCGAAGCTGCTGTACTTATACCAAGTAAGTTTTTTATTGCCATTAATTTTCAGAGTCATTACCAAAGGTATACAGACCTTTTAAGACAGAAAACACATTTAATACTGTATATTTTCACAACATGCCTAAATTACACAGCATGCATGAATAAGTACATGATAACAAACACCCGGTATAATTGGTACTTAAGTAAAGTATCAAGTACGTGTAGACGGACAATGTCAGAAATACAATGAACGAAAAATACATTACTTACCAAACAACTCATTAAAAATCCAAGTGCACAACGTATGCACATCCTACAAATGACAGCGTTTTAAAAGCAAATTAAACCCCCGTCTGTCTGCATCGACGCCATTAGACAAATTGTAAATCAGATAACAATTGCATATCAGGATAATCGACAACACTGGCGCACGTGACAAATATAGCATCATGGCCAATTGAAAATCATATCAGATAAGGTCTGTACTTGAACTCTTTTTAAATAAAGACTGTATAAACTTACAAGGATTTAGTCTGGTTGACAGTCCTTTGTGGCGATGAAGAACAAAGAGTGACAGAGTGAAGCTATGATTGCGTATTTTTTTGCAGACTGGATATCTGCTCATGCGTTGACTTGAAAAAATATTGATCCACGTCTGGTGTGTGGCGTTTGATGTGGAGGCTAATGTTGGTTTGTGTTGTATTCACTCATTTGTGGACATGAAATACACTTCATGTTTTACCAACTCGGTCTACATGTATTGTAAAATATACATAGTGTCTCGCAGACAATGAACAGATGCCTGTGAATAATTAACAGACAACGATTTTGTGGACAGGATAAACAGAACCTATTGGGAGCAGTATGATGTTTGTGTAAATAAACATGTAAACATGTATAACGTGCGATAGGTGTTACATGTAGGTGGCAGCAGTCTACCCTCTATTGTGTCCATGCTCAGATTGACAAACGATGTTAAAAGAAAACAATTAGAAATTCAGGCTACAAAAATGTGTACAAGTTACGTACACTACATTGCATGTAATGGATACAGCCACCTACATGTACTACTGTCATGACTGTATACAAGGACCTATGTAGGCCTCCATGTACATGTAGGACTACAAGGAAAGAGTATTTTAGTGTGACACACAAATTCACGAAAGACTTTGAAACAAGACCACAAAAAAGAGTATTAAAAGCAGTTTGGGCAATTGGTAAAGAGCAGCCCAAATTCTTCCATTTCCACTTCTCCTACATGTCACTCTACACCAAATTGTTTGGACCTAACACTGTACCCGCCCCAGTCCTTCTGAATCCTTGACGTTAGTACACGTGTACGTAGAAGAAATTGGACCCATCAGGGTTCAATCAATATATAGTCACCGAACAACATGAGCAAACATTAACAGCAGGCATTGAATTACACAGAGGAGGTCACGGAGGTCATAAATGTGCACACTAGCCTCTGTTGCCCCTGGTCTTTGCCTTAGTTTCCAATAAACTTTAAGATTTTCCAATGGAAGTGCCCTTTTCAAAATGAAAAAGGGCCTTGCCATCTCAAATATGAAATTCCAGGCCTGACATTATTTACATGTACATTGAAATCGACACACTTACTTGACTATGAAGTCAATTAACCTAGGGTTAAACTCTTCGCCAGAAACCTACAGTACCGATTAGTCCATGCATGACGTGCAGCTCACTTACATGCGCCTATCCTGTCCGCCATTTTAGGAGTCAAAATGTACACAAAGAAGTTGTCCCCCCAAACTGTGGAAATGGTAGACGCCCATTATGCGGAGGTGCGTTCCGCTCTGCAATGGGTCAAATGTTACATGAAGTATGTACATTTAAAAAATACCAGCCACAATCCACTTTGTATCGTGTGTTACGAAGACCATTCAAATTTATGAATTTATCAACTTTCCTTACATAGTAAGTGCCCTTGAGGCTCCAAAAGTACAAATGACGCAGGTGCTCCAACAACCAACAGTATTCCACTTTGTTTCACCGTCCAATAGTTTGAAATCAAAACCAGTTGTAACCAAAGCCCAAGAATTAACACTGTAGACTGTACCTGAATAATGAATCAAGTGAGACTGTGTACCAACATTCCAGATAAATCACTGCACACATTTCCTGATGTCCATGTCACACATCCTTCCTGGGTCACACTCCTTCCTGGACACAATTTTTTTCCGTTTGCCAAAGAAAAGAAACAAACTTCACTTTCAAGTTGTGCATCCGTACGTGTACTTTACATCGGAGTTGATCGGTATGAATTACGCATGCCTAAATCTGACCTGCATATATTTAAGCGATGGTAACAACATAATATTAGACATATAGTTGATGTCAATAATGAAAGTTTAGGATGTGGGCTGGGCTTGGATCTTGCGTGATGATACCACAATGTTGACAGACACAAGGTAGCTCTGTCAACTAGTGTCAAGCAAACCGGTACATCCTTGGCTTTCAACAGTTCAACAGTCAGTGGACAACCCACCCTCCCTTCCTCCTTTAAACAACATTACAAACATGACTAGAACGTAAAGATCTATAGATCTTTGTTAATTTACATGACGTACATGTAAATCAGAGCATAGTGAACTTGTAACGGATGTTATATTAGGTTAGTGCCTTTTTCTTCCTGTGCCCTAGATGTGCCCTTTTTAGTATGAAGCTTGTTTTTTTTTTCTCATCATGGTCATCTTCATGTCAGAGAGTTCTACTGGCAACTTGCTGAGGTTGCAGATTGCAAGGAATTCTCCTACGAAGACAAACTGCAGAATGGCAGGCACAGTAAGTATGCATGTCTGCATGAATGCTTGCGAACAAAGTATGACCGATTGTATGTACTTACTGTATTACAGGGTCTGTATACATTTGGTGATGACTCTGAAAATTATTGGCAATAAAAACTTACTTGGTAAGAAGTACATCAGCTTTGGATAGGAATGAATTTTGAGAAACTTTTCGCTTCAAAGTACTGCGGTTATGGAAAAAGATATCACTTTTTATCCCCAAAAATTTGAATCCGAGAAGCGTTACTGCAGTAACGTTTCTCAGATAGTGTATTCTAATTGCAGATAATTCTTCATGCGTGGACATTAGCGCTCCAGATTTTCTGCAATATCTCAAAAACGCTGACACATTTTGAAATGAAATTTTCACAGGTTAGTTTTATTGATAGGATTGAAACAAACATTAGGATCCAATTACCAAATGTATACAATCCCTTTAAATGTATAAACTACTGATTTTCAGCTGACCAACAGAATCTTTGGCTGTTAGTTTTACAATAATGAAATTTAATTCCGCACTGTACAGAACTGCATCTTCAGCTATACCCCCTGTCTTAACAAAAAGGTATACACCTCTTCACATGCCAATGCTATGAACAGATGAAAATGAAAAAAAAAATGAAAAAATTAAAACAATGTCAGGAAATTTGAATAATACAGTATGTTCCTGAACTGGGTGCAACTATTCAATGTACTGTTTGTGCGCTTAATACATACATTTACATGTCTACATACTGTTTGCCCCCACGCCCATATGTACAGCTGTCTGTCTATTGCCTTTCTTCAGAGGCGTGGTCATAGACGGCAACACTTTCTCAAGACACAAACCCAAATCTTAATCCAATATTTCTACTCACCCTAATAAATTACCACGTATAGAAGCACATTTATTTACACACGTTTTGACGTCAACGCCACTCACACCCCGGTAGTTATAGATTCCCCTTGATGAGCAGGTTGCAGACGTCTGTACACAATTAACGTCACGGTTAACCAACCATGAACAACAACCACCAGGCCGACCTCAACAACATCACCAACTTTATCCCCCCACCCTGTATATTTGTAATCCTTCAGAACAAAGAGTCAATCTCAAGCATGTCTAACTGCCACACCTCCACAAGATTCACATCTCGCTGATGACTGAATCAAAAACGAAACAAGATTTCTCCTCACGCCTTGAAAAAAATAAATGTCCTCTCTGAGTCTCTTTCTCCAAGAACGCAACGTGATCATCTGACGCATTTGCACATGGCAGGCTGCAGCGTGTCTGAGCATGCGTATCCGGAGGCCTCTTCTACATGCCACGGGAATATGTAATGGTCTACAACAGAGAGCCGTTCGACAGTAGGAATATTACACCGGCAGTGTGTATAGACGTGTCTGAATATAATTGTATGAAAGCTTCGTGTGTACTTGACCTAACCACGGTCTCGGCACATGCCCGATATCCAAGACTAGCCATAAATGCATGCCGGGATCATGTCTCTTTCTTCATTTTATTAATAAAAGACAAATTTGTTTAGACTCTTTGCTTTCATCGAGGAGCTTTTAAACTGAAAGTAATGTAATAAATATTATTGCAAAACTAATAAAAATACCATACAATGAGTTGTAAATAATATTTAAGAGTATAGTATCCATAAAAATGAAATCTTTTGTGCAAATGAACAGGAGCACATCCTAAAGTAATCAAAATAATTTTGTATTGCCCTTGGTTACACAATTACCCATTGATTGCATTCTACACAATAACAACAAAACTGCCCCTAATACACATTTAACTTAATCCAGCAATAATATTTAATACATAATTTACATGTGGTGAATTTAACTGAAGGGCAGGTGGTTTCTGTTCTCTGCGAGGGGGGGGGCCTATAAAAAGAAAAGAAGGAAATATGGAACAATTGTATTGTCTAAAAATTGAGTGCTTTGGACTATGTACACTAACAATACATTTTTTTTTGAAACCCTCTTTTTACACCCCTCTTTATCCCTTTTTCACCTTTGATATTTTAGTGTTTGTATAAAAATTAACAAATTTTATGGATAATATTAGGTATTTTAGTGTGTTTATTACCATTTGCTTTTTGCCCTAAATTCGTCCATTTCACTTACATGTAAATTTTTAAATTAAATTTGTGCATTGTTCTTTCTTTTTACTTATTGTTTTACTGTAAAGCGCTTTGAGGCTTGCATAAGGCACTCTATAAATCCCTTATTATTATTATCATTATTATATTATTAAAGGTGGAACACTTGAGAAACATTTGGGTTTACATTTGTATGATGCAGGCCTTGAACTTCACTCTGAAAGGGCATGGCAGTTTTCCTCTGGTAAGGGTCACTCCTACAAGTATGAGGAAACTGTAATATGTTTGTATTAGATTTTTGCAAAGGGCACCACAGCAAAAGCACAGGGCACCGCGGCAATTGCTGTGGGTGCTAAGGGTTCATTCAAGGCAAACTTTTGGCCAGGATTTGGTTAAAGGGTGTCCGAATTTGCTGGAAATTTAAAAAACTGGGTGTCCAAATTATTCAATTAAATGACAGATAAAACAGGGTGTCCAAATTTAAAACGGGGTGTCCAAAGACACCCAGACACCTCTCTGGCTAACACTATGATTCAAAGCCAGTAAATGAACTATACACAAAAGAAATGTCTTTTGTTTACAAACACTGACCACCATTAGCATCCTTCCTTGATAATAACTGGTTCAAATTTACCAGCACCAAGGCCATGGCAATGGCATTATTTTATACTATGTCAGGTTGTAGGCCATTGCCTCCATGCCCTCCATGTAATTCTAGGCCAACCACTGCACTTGTCTGGATGTGATGTTCTTGGCCAAACGCGTAAGTCACTGGACGCAAAACGACGTCCAGAAGGTACTTTTAAGCTCCGACTTGTTTGTACTTTTGTAAATAATGTACGTGTACATTGTGATAACCTGAGGATATTCATATTTTCGTTGTTAAATGACATACTGTAGCGCCCTCTACAATGAAGTAGGAGGGTTCCCAACGTGGCGCTGATGTAACGGAAACCAATGGGAGTTGTTATGCAGAATAAATGCAATTCGAGCTCATGTTTACACAATTTGTTGTCTTCATAGGCCTATTATAAGATTATTTCATTGGCGACGAGGATGGTAGGTACAAATGTAATATTTCCCTTTATAAAGTTCTGACCTGCAGGACCAATTTCAGAAAATATCGCTCCGCAAATTCACTCTGCTCAGCAAAAACAAGAAACTAGTCTTACACAATACATTCATGTAGTGTACAGTACATACATTAACGATCCATGATTTTACCACCTTCCGATCAATTTGTTCAGCATGCACATTCATGTACATGTACCATGATCTAATAAAAACATGAACGTACGTACATACATAGGTCCACTGACATTAAAATTGTGTGAAGACTGTACTAATACACACAACTACACATGCCGTCAATATGTGCCCCTGCTGTACAAGTATGCTGTGTTTAACATATAGACAAACACAGCTCTTACATTTACATTTATTTATTTATTTCGTCTTATTAACCAGGTAGCCTCATCAGTTTTCAATAAACTGTTCTCCCTGGGGGCCCTGGATGCATACAAGAAAATACACAAGAATAAAATACAAAAGCAGCTACATGTAAGAATTACCTACAAGAACATCTAGTCCTAAGAAGTACATACATGTACATACATAATGAGCCCTATTGACTCAATGAGTAAAAAAAACAACAACAACACACCCAGCCACAAAAAGAGGCGTTCGGAAAGAACAAGAACAACAAGTGAAAAAGTTTGCTTGGACAAAGAACCAAAAATGTATTTAAAAAAAAGAGACATTCCGGATGGTATGAAAAACATTAGGCCAAGTAACAAAAGTAACAAGTTTCTCGTCCGGACTTTAAAAAAAGGGAGGAGGCAGGGCTTTATGTTACTATTTTTCAATTTTTTTCCAAGATGGCGCTATGCTAAATATGGCTGGCCAAGGTATTTATTCACAGATATTGTGCTACATTGTATTTGAGTATACTGAAATGCAATGTATGACAAAACAAATGATTTGTATCATTTTAGTCCACTTGCTAAGCAAGTTTCAAAATTCAGAAACAGTGAAAAATGTACATACTGTGTTCAGCTCGAATTAGCTATAGAATACTACGATTGGCTGTTGTATTGCAAAGGTGAAAAAAGAGTCTAGACAAATTCTTACGCAAAAATAAACCAAGGAACCTCATGTTTTTTTTTCTTTGAATTTTATTTACCTTTTTGGGGGGCTTTTAATGTGAATAGTAACTAGTAAAAAAAAAGGAGGCGGCGGCCAAAAAGGAGGTAAGCGGGGACGAGAAACGTGGACATGTACTTTTGTTACTTGACCTTACACATCCTGCGTACTAATTCAATTAAAAGTAAATGAAACTGGAGCTGCTGGTGATTGCATTTAATCAGTCATTGATATTTAATTTGAACAGTGAAGTGTTACTTTCCATGTTTCTGGTAATTATATCAATGTCAGGGCACTGTTTTGGGTTTTCACTTCATAAATCTAGACGTGACTAGTTTTCACTCAGGGATTTCCCCATGCACAAGCTAGCGTATCGGGCCAATACGCGCAATTTGCGTGCCAATACGCACAAATTTCAGCCGATAAGCGAACAAAATATATATCTATTTTTATTTTTTTTAATTTTTGTCACAAAAAACATCAAGAGAAAACCATAGAATGCTCTACAGATATCACAGTAGGGCTTTGAAAACCAAGATAAACACCAAGTAGAAATTATTCCGGAGACCTTGTTTCAATTCAGCTTGCTTCGGCCAAACTTCCAAAATTTGGGGCCAGAATGCCCCAGTTTTGAAGAAAAAAAATTGGGAGACCCTGTTAAAAGGATAGGACACTTACTACTGTGTTAACCCTAACAGTCCTTATCCCCTCAAACTCCAACAGTTTGTTTTGTTGGGATATGATGGGTTGGGTACTGTGTACTATAGATAAAGTGATGGGATGCGATGGAATGGGTACTGTAGACTTGCAGTTCTCTGTTGGACTTTGTTGGATTGGGTATGGTGAATTGCAAGGAGGAGGAATAAACAACTGACAAAGGCATGTGATGTACATGTGGTGCATTGTTGATCCCTTTGTTGTAAGCGCAAGGAGGAGGAATAAACAATTGATAAAGGCATGTGATGTTATTGTATGTATGTGGTGCATTGTTGATCCCTTTGTTTCTTACAATGGCAGACCCAACCATTCAACCATGGTGCAGTAACAGTTGTTGGATTTTGCTGGGTTGGGTTATGCCAAACCCCCCTCTTCATACTTTGAACAGGACCAAGGATACACACTCCACTAATATCCAACAGTTGGACTAGGTACTGTTATCTGCACTGTTGGAGTTTGATGGGTTAGGTCCAGTGAATTAGCAGTAGCACTATTCATGTTCGAATTTGATGGATTGGGGAAAGTTTTTAACAAAGGTCGGTTGGGAGTTAGGGTTAATGTGTCATTGAACAGTTTGTAATAAACAAACAATGATTCACTTCAGATTTGTTCTTAAGGCCCCTAGTATTTTTTAAAATCCCACTAAAAATAGGCCCTGGCTCATGCCTCGGAACGTCAGCTGGTGAAAGGACGAACATAAACATACAGGTACATGAACAGTGTTGTGGCGTGAAAACGCAGTGGTAGAATGTGCAGTCTTGAAATAGATCAGTGCCTCTTAACTAGCATTTTGTCTGTGTGATTGGAAAACATACTTAATTTGGAACATACAAAACAAACAAACCAACAAAGTCTCTTAAAGGAACATTACAGAATTGGTTTTTGCTAACAAAACAGTTAAGCGCTTTATATAATCCACCATACATAAAAATGACAAACCTGTAGAAGTTTGAGATCGATCGGCCATCTGGGTCACGAGAAAATAGTGAAAAACCGATTACACATTTGCATACATGTGTTATACAATGCATGAATAAAACGCTCATGAGCGATAAACTCCAATCGAAAATTAGTTTTATTTACTTCTCATCAAATATGGCATTTCAGACAGAAATATTTCTAGGGATGTTTTCTACTATCGTCATCATTAGACCTTGTCAGTTTTATGTAAATCTGTGATCTTAAAGAAAATTTTAAATACCAGTTCTGTAACGTTCCTTTAAGTCAGTTAGTGCAAGTAATTTTGCCCTAAAAGACTATACACATTATATAAAACAATAGGTTTTGGGCTGTTGGCCGAACACCTAATGAATAGGTATTTATGTCTGATGTATCCCCTCAGTCGTGTATATTGCATGTGGCCAGCGGGCTTTGCCAAAAACAGATTTTGTTTTTAGCATTCCTACATTACCCAAAACATTCAAAATAAACATATAACAACTGATTACTTGGAATCCCTCATCCCTTAAAAAAAGAAGAAGAGAGAAATAACCGAGAAGGAGACATTTGGTTAGCCCCGATTCCATCAAGTTGCAGACTTCAAATCAATATTTGGCAATTGAAGCGTATGATTGGAGCAAGCGATAAATGAGGTCTTCTGAATGTACGCAGTTTAACTTGAATGTCACGGCATGTAGAGACGAATCAATGCCTGGGATCCAAGGGCAGGGGGGGGGGAACACGGAACTTGCCGAGGGGGTTGTGATTATTTGCATGGGTGTACATTGCATCTGTTGATCTGTATGCATTTCACAGGCTAGAGGTGCCCATGTAGACAATGAAAGACTTTTAAGATGTGGAGGGTTTGCCAACGGAAGGAGATGTACACGTACCTCGACCCTCATTGCATAGAGCACAAGATGATGCATCTCGGGCCAAATTTCATAGAGCTGCTTTAAGCACAGAAAATAGCTTACATTGTAGCACAACAAAATTATGTTTATCAATAAGTTTACCAGCCAAACTACCATGTAGCTCGTACAATTTGTGGCTGGTATCCTACTCATCTTTGCTAAGCAGAAAATTTTTTAAGAAAATGTTTTCTGCTTTGAAGCAGTAAGTAGGCCCAGGCGTGATACTTCACGGAGGCGACGGATTGCCTTAGAGAACCAAGAAAATTCGCCCTTTTGTAATCCTTTCTCTATGTAACAATTGTGACTTGTTTATTTGGTTGTTTATTGCCCACATTAAGCATGTTAATCTGCCATGAAGTACTAGACTTGGAATGATTGGAGGTTCTTGGAACTGAGTGCAAGTAATCTCTCTATCCTTGACACTGAGTAAGGCTCGGCTCAAGTGCTTGAAATTCGTCTTAAAAAACCTGAATGATGTAGCCTACATGTTGGCCCGTCAAAGTAGATTTGAATATGTCAGTCCACCTTCTATCAGCATCTACATGTACCAACATTCTACGATGAGGTCTTTATTATTTACTCGGTTAAGGTAGGTGATAAAAATAGTCACTGCTTGAGGGTGCATGGTGGCAAGAGGGTTTATGGTGGCTAGTGGGTGTCTTTCAAATCTCTACTCAATTCCCCAATAGCTCTAATGGATACCAATTTAGCATGCAATGCCCCCTAACTATTTATGTTTTATCCGGAGGCATTATTACACCTCTTGCTAACTAGACATGCATACATTGTGAAAACCAAAGATGTCATTAGACAGGTAGGCCTAGGGTACTGAACATGAGCAGCGCACTCAGTGCCGACTGGAAACTTGTGCATGGTGAGAGTACACTGGCCTATGCTACTCATGTACAACCATTTATCTTCTGTATAAAAAAAGAAAAAAGGATTTGCATCGTAAAAAGTGTTTCAAAGACAATTTTTAACAATAGAATTATAACATTTTTGTCTAGACTGACTTTGATGTTTGCTTCCCATGACAAAAGCCCCTTTCACAAGTACGCAAAATTCCCAGCAAGTTTCCAACAAGTTTATTTGACCTTTTCAGGCCTAGAATTACACTGAGGCCATGAGGCCACGAGGCCATGGCCTCCGTTGCCCCCTTGGTCTTGGCCTTGGGTGCCCTTTCGAAAACTTCCAATAGACTTCATGATTTTCTAATGGAAGTGCCCTTCATAAAATGAAAATGGCCTGCGTTTTAATGTTGGTGGAGGCTGATTGAAAGTGGACTGACAATTTACATTCACACTTGAATTTGCTAATCCGTGCAAACTCCTGGGGGAAAAATCCATTTCTAGGGAAATAATGTAGCTACCACTGCTTGGGAGTAGGATTAAAGGCACTGAACACGTTTGGAAATTGTCAAAGACCAGTGTTCTCACTTGGTGTATCCCAACATACGCATAAAATAACAAGCCTGTGAAAATTTGGGTTCAATAGGTCATCGAAGTTGCAAGAAAATGATGAAAGAAAAAACACCCTTGTTGTACAAATTTGTGTGCTTTCAGATAGGAATAAAAACTTCTTGCAAGAATTTTTTATTATTTTAGTGAGAAATTACCTCTTTCTCAAAAACTATGTTACTTCAGAGGGAGTCGTTTCCTACAATGTTTTATACTATCAACAGCTCTCCGTTTTTGTTACCAAGTCAGTTTTTATGCTAATATTTGTTTAAATAGTGCCTTTAATTTAAAAAAATGATGTTCAAATGTTAACTTTGAGTTTGAGTCTGGTATAACCTTTCAATTCTGTGTTGAGCATCGAAGTATACTTGTAATCCATTTAGACAAATTATGAGAAATCTTCTCTCAGTGATTGTTCAAATGAAAACAGCTTACATGAAATAAACTTACTGGAAAGTTCTTTCTCATTTATATTCTGGTCTTGTAAAATACATTCTGGCCCGGTAAAATTTTTGAGACACAAGCCCTGCTGTCTTGTGTAATTTTACCCCAAATTCGAGCCCTGTATGATCATTATTTTTTGGAGTAATTACCAAACTATGACCCTAGTTTAATTCAAATTTCACACCAGCTGTTCTGCCCTGGGTATGGTGTTTGAATTGATAATAATAAACACTGAATTGTAATTCAGAATGACCTTTATGAGTTTTTGACTAGAGGGACAATGTATAATATGTGTCACCTTGGAAAACTGTTAAAATGAAGAGCCAAGGAACAAGGCAAAATGGAGAGAATAAAGGAAAGATAACTGACACACTGTGATTCACTGTGAGAATGAGTCACCGTAAACAAAACAACCTCGGATCATTTTAAAGGAATGTACATTGTAAAAATGTTTGAATTGTAAATAAAATAAAAATACATAACTCTATGCACACTTTACAAAATGAAATGACAAATGTATCAGGGTTCTCCCCAGGTTTTTTCAAAACTGTGGGGCATTCTGGACCCAAATTGTTGGATGGTTGGCCGAAGCACGCTGAATTGAAACAAGGTCTTCAATTGATTTCTTACTTGGTGTTTATCATGGTTTTAAAAGCCCTACTGTGCAATCTTGAGCATTCAATATGGTTTTCTCTTGATGTTTTTTGTGAAATTACAAACAATTTGGGTTTGTTTTTGGTTTTTTTGGTTTTTTGGGGGGGCCTAACCGCCAAAATTTGCACAAATCGACACGCAAATCGCGCGTATCGGCCAGATACGCTAGCTTGTGCGTGGGGAGAGCCCTGTTTACCTTACAACAATGATGATCTGTAACTACATGTAGGGTCAGACCATCAGAAGCCTCTTGGTCTATGGATAGATTGTTTTACTACATGGGTTGGGTACATGTATTTGCATTGTTGTCAATGTCATGGCTGTTCATAATTAATATGGGGATAATTAATAAAAGTGTGTAATTCAAATAGAAACTAATGAGCATGGACGCTGGCTACACTCATATTGTGAAAGGTCACTTGTACTTTATAACAATTGTAAGCGTGGGTGCAGTATCTTCACTTTAGGTATTTTTTGTATGATGACACAATGACCACCTGGCAGATTGGCAATTGTTAAACTACAATCAATTACTGATGCACATCATTAGCTGGAGTTCCAAGGTCTCAGGCAGTGCAATCAATTTTACACATTGTTTTATTATTACCTTCAAGGTGCAGCCATCTTTATGTGTGTAACCAAACTGAGGCTGAATGGTCAAAATAGTCTGGCACCTTTTTGTATTGTATTTTAATTGATATAATTGATACATTGATACATGGAACCAGACAAAATGGCAATCAGAAAATAAGAACAAATGCTTACTGATTAAAAAAGAAAGAAATACCCCTACAAGTACAAGTACATGTAGAGTCAGTTACATTTAGAATAATCAGTTGTCTGAGTACACGTATTGTATTGTATTCCGGATTTTCTAATTAGGCCTATAGATAGATGTTTCCATTTTAATTATTGTGATAATACATTGTTTGTATAGCGCCATGAGCACATTTGTGGATTTGTGTGCTTTATAAGTTTTCATTATTATTAATTGTTATTATTATTATTAATATTATTATTATCACATGTCCAGACAAACATTCCAGTCCCGTTCCCTAAGAGCTCAATTTAGAAACTCCTTGTTCTCGGCCCACTTTGAACAATAAAGCAGTTCACTGAATGTGAATACTTCCCATCTGATATTAGATGATCCCATCCATTCATGCACAAAGGCGAGGCTTCAAACAGTAATTATTCATCCTCGGTAATGTCAAGTGCCGTACAATGGACATTAGCCTCATCGGTTCACAGATCAACCGGTTCCCATTCACTTCATTTCTATTCAGCTTTAAGAAAGTAATAACCTGTGCAGTGCAAGGACGGTGCATCATTAGGTTTGTGTGGGAAAAGTACATTGTCGTCCACATCAATGTCATCATTTTTTTTCACTCTAACAACAAACAAAATGCCATCAACTTAGGTAGTCACATTTTCAAATAAACACCGCCTCTCTGTTTTGTCCGAATGGAAAATGTTGAGATACAATCAGCAAGTTTTTGCTCAGATTTCAAATCATTTCAACACTAAAACTTGGCGTACAAGGTCTTTATCATGCTGCCAGCAACTTGGTCATGTTCCTTGTATCCAATACCAGCAAACACTCATTGTAAAAAAAAGGAACCAGACTGTTTCTCCTTCCAGCCTCGGTTTGGTTACATTGATTTGAATGGGAAAAAGTCAAGATGGCCGCACCATGATAAAGGTCCAGTCCCACTTGATGATCGTTCACACTGGTCAAAGAGCCAAGTAAAATCTTTTCACAGAAGTGCACAACGGTTTAACAACATCCATAAACTACATACATGTAGTGTATGTACGTGTAGTATTTAGAAGAGAAAACTGCCAATCTTGGCTAATCATGGTTTGAGGTGTATCATGTTGCACAATGTTACATGAAGCATAACCAAACAGAAACACACTTTCACAGCAACTGTAACATAAATTGTGATATTTCGTATTATGTGTTTATGTTAGGCTACAAGTCATGACCCCTCAATGGCCACTCAAAACAAGTAAACATCAAATGCAATACAAACACACAATCTAATCCAAACAACCTAACAAAACACATCACCTTGACTTTACTTCCTGTACCAAACACACAATGACGCTATACAGAGATACAGTACCTCAGGTAGCAGTACGTGGCGATGATTTCATAAATGCCACATTCACACAGATAAATGACGCACTCCAACAATCTCCCGTTTCACCATATCTCACAGAGTGTCTGATCACACACACGTTTCCCTTGGTCTTATTAATACCTCATTTGGTTTCTTGGATGCAGGTTTGAATGGAAAGGGAACATTAGGATGAACCTGTCGGCGCTAGATGTCACCGAGACTAAAACGTAACCTTGGCATGCATTAAGGTGGAGAGACACACAGGCACCGAACAGGAGAATATTTACATCATAATTACAGCTCCATACCCACTAATATAAAAGCTTTCATGATTGGCTGCAAGGGCAGGATCGGAGGACTGACTAGTGACTACTGTCAGTAGTGACTACTCAATGTCACCAAATTCAGCCAGACGGTGTTGATGTAATAAAACAATAATAATAATTATACAGGCTTGTTGTCTGTGGCAACAGTATCAACAGCAGCATGAGAAACGTGCCAGATATCAAATTGATTATCCAGGGACATTTATTAAAAATTAACAAGTGTTCTTCCAGCATTTTTTCTTTCTTTTTGCTGGGTGTTGATTAATTTTGTATGGATTGGATCATGAAAATTACAAATGCTGAGTGAAATTATTTTTCTGCCCAAAATTACAGTACACTGAGACGAACATGTACCTGTAGGTGAGTGCTGTAAAACCACAAATTGTCCACACAAAAATTAGTTCAAACATTATCAAAGGAAGTTTTCTTTGAATTGATTTTTGAACCAATAAATTTTCAATGATACTATGTCAGTACATGCAAGGTTTTAGCCAGGATTTGGTAAAAGGGTGTCCACATTTGCTGGAATTTTAAAAACTGGGTGTCCAAATTGTTCACTTACAATACATTTCTATGTAAATGACAGATAAAACAGGGTGTCCAAATTTAAAACATGGTGTCCAAAAGACCCAGACACCCCTCTGGCTAACACTGTGAGTACATGTATCTTTTCCCACTTGTTAGTAAACAAAAATGACAACCTTTGACCTACAATTGACTGAAATTATTTCGGTCACGTTTGAGGGAGGCCTGAGTTCAATTGCAGTACTCAACAATAGCGCCCTTACTGTGTGTGTATAGCAGACTAATCCTAAAGGTGCATGTGCAGTTAGAATTTGATGCATTGAACTGTGTCATGGCCAAGCGGTCGAGCGCACTGGACTCAAGCTCTGGTGTTTCTGATCAGCAGAGTGTGGGTTCGAGTCCCAGTCTTGACACTAATTGTGTCCTAAAAGCAAGATACTTGTAAAAACCATTATTGCTTCATCCTACAAATGAGTTGTAAAGACGTAGAGTAAGTCCTGTGTGTTGTGTTATGCAAGTAAACGAACCCAGTACACTTATACTTAAGAGCAGCATTCGCCAACGGACACCACAGATATTTGAATATTCAGTCGACCCTCAGAAATCTGAGAAACGATTTATGCATGAATTGTTTCTTAGTTCAAGTGTTATGGGGGTGAACAATCAAAGGGAATCCTTTCTCACACAGTTACACTAACAGCAGCTGTCCCCAGTGCTTCTTACCAAATAAGTTGTTATGGTCATTAAATTTTTGGAGTATTTATTAGATACCAATCTATGAACCTACCTTTCAAAGCTGAATATATAATAACAATAACAAACCAAGCATTTCATGCAGCCAGGCATATAATTTCCAGAAGTCCGCTGGTTTGGTATGTCATGGTGTTGGAATGTATTGTATTCAATAACTACTAGGTTGAGATTAAAATTCTTTTTCATTCTACCTCCCTGCATGTCATCTGTTGTACTCGATGGTACTTGGAATTTCATTCTTGTTGCGCCATGCCACTTTTTAGGAAAAGAGAGCAATTGTTTTCTTTAAAAAAAGGAATTTCACCTGAAGAAAAACATCTGAGGGGCAACTGGGCAAAGACCTGGATACGACAGGCCATTGTCTCAACTCTCAATCACCAGTGACTGTGGAATTCAAGATCAGAGCCTAATCTTTTTCAAAACTGTGGGGCATTCTGGACCCAAATTTGTGGATGTTTGGCCGAAGCATGCTGAATTGAAACAAGGTCTTCGGAATGTTTTCTACTTGGTGTTTGTTTATCTTGGTTTTAAAAGCCTAGTGTGCAATCTGGAGCATTCTTTATGGTTTTCTCCTGATGTTTTTTGTGGATTTGTTTTAATTATTATTATTTGTTTTGCGTATCCGCCGAAATGTGCACATATCACCACGCAATTTGCGCGTATCAGCCTGTTACGCTAGCTTGTGCATGGGGAGAACCCTGACACATACATGTACAAAAAGTAACAGAAGTGTAGTCAAGTAGAAAGAAGTGAAAAGATAGAGGCTGATCCCTTACTTCTTCTGACTGCATTCTGCCTCTCTGTTTTCATTTCTTACTTCACTGCTTCTACTAAACTATTATGCTTGGTGTGTTTTGTGTCCACGATATGCTAGCTTGTGCATCTAGGGAGAACCCTGCTAATGTTATGAAGCTGTATAACTACAGATTATCTGCGCTTACAGCGCCTTATACATGTACGGTGCCTCGTAGTGTGCAGAATTGCACAAGGGTTAGCAGCATACATGTATGTCAGGCCTGGAATTACACTGAGGCCACGGAGGCCATAAGCCACTTTGAGATATGGCGGACACATTACTATAACACTGTTTGATTTGGGTAAATTTGTCTGTTTACACCCGAATCCTACAGTGCACTCCTATAGTGTCCACCATATCTCAAAAAGGCTAATGGCTTCTGTTGTCCCTGGTCTTGGCCATGGTGCCCCTCCAAAAGTTTCCCATAGACTTTACAATTGTGCAATGTGCCCTTTGCAAAACGGAAATGGCCTTGCCCTCTCAAAGATGGAATACCAGGGTCCAGTTTCATAGACCTGCTTAAGCACAACAAAATTATGCTTACCAGAGTAAGGTTACCAGCCAAACTACCATGTCATGTATGTACAATTTGTGACTGGTATCCTGCTCATTTCTGCTGAGTTGAAAATTTTTAAGCAAGATTTTCTGCTTTTAAAGCAGCTCTATAAAATTGGGCCCTGGTCTGCAGGGCCACCACTGCTCTTTTTAATTGTAGATCATTTACATGATGTAACCTTTGAAAAGCTATAGGTAGTAGATTGTTTTGCCAACCATGCATTGTAGACTCACATCCTATCAGATTATTAACATCTGAAACTAAACAGACACAGCTCTAGGCAGTTGTCTCTGTTTCCTGAAATTGCCTTGAAAAAGTACAGTAGGAGGGAACGATTTCAGTGGAAAAAGTTTTGTGCAACCGAATGCCATGTATTTTTAGTTTTTAGCAAAATGTTGTTTTTTGAATGTTTGAGTAGCAACTGATACATTTTGTGCAGTATTGTGCAACATGAATGCTATACACAGGAAATTGTTCACTGGATAGGCCTACACCTTAAAAATAAATGATTGATTATTTATTGACACCTTAGCCTTGCCCCCAGATAAAAGAATGAAATTACAGACCTTGGGTATACATGTACAGGTATGTCTGGCATACATTGTGGGTGTATCAATGCCAAGAAGCAATTATACATTTGAGTATACTCATTACCATTGTAGACGGAAACAACTATAATCAATTATTGAGTGTGATTGATAAAAATGATGGCGCTGTCCAATTCAGTGACACTCAAAGACTGTTGACTTGAAAAACATAAAACCGTATTATAAGGGTACTCGAGAATCTGAAAAAAATATTCTCAGTAACATTACCCCAGTTATAATCACTCACTGACTCAATAGTCATGTTGGTTCCAGGGCCCCATTTCAAAGAGCCGCTTTAAAGCGTAAACATTAGCCAAGTACAACAAAATTATGCTTACTAGACTAAGGTTACCAGCCAAAATGCCATGCCACATGTGAGAATTGTGACTGGTATCCTGCTTATTGTTGCTTAGCAGCAATTGTTTAAGCAATTTTTTTCTGCTTAAAGGCACTGAACACGTTTGGAAATTGTCAAAGACCAGTGTTCTCACTTGGTGTACATCCCAAAATGCATAAAATAACAAGCTTGCGAAAATTTGGGCTCAATTGGTCATCGAAGTTGGAAGAAAATGATGAAAGAAAAAACACCCTTGTTGTACAAATTGGTGTGCTTTCAGATAGGAATAAAAACTTCTTGCAAGAAGTTGTTATTATTTTAGTGATAAATTACCTCTTTCTCAAAAACTACGTTACTTCAGAGGGAGTTGTTTCCTACAATGTTTTATACTATCAACAGCTCTCTGTTGCTTGTTACCAAGTAAGTTTTTATGCTAATATTGTTTTGAGTAATTACCAAACGTGTACGATACCTTTAAGCAGCTCTATGAAATTGGGCTCTGGTCAAATTATATTCACCAATAACTACAGTCAATATTTTTATGAAAATAAAATGAATTCAATATCATGACATGGACCTCATCCATAAAACAGGTAATCATATTTTATGGTTTTATGTTTTTCAAGTCAACAGTCTTGGAATGTCACTGAATTGGACAGTGCCATTATTTACAAGGTTTTAGCCAGGAATTGGTAAAAGGGTGTGAAAATTTGCTGGAAATTAAAAAAATGGGTGTCCAAATTGTTCACTTACAAAACATCAATACTATGGCCCTTTTCGAATCCCCGGCTTCGGCTTCGGATCCTGAAGTCGAATCCAAAGCCAAAGCCATGTATTTGAAAAGGGCCCATATATAATGACAGATAAAACAGGATGTCCAAATTTAAAACAGGGTGTGCAAAAGACACCCAGACACCCCTCTAGCTAGGAGAGCGCCATCATTTATCAATCATTCAACGTTCTCAGACAAGAAGCAATTGTAAATTTGAGTATACTTATTACCACTGTAGATGGAAACAATAATAATCAAATTAAACATTTTGTTGAGCTACAATTACAAAAAAACACCCAGACATACATGTACTCAAACAAAGGAAGTCTCACCATATCTTTACTGCACCGGGACACAGCTTTACGTGACCAGTAGGCCTACATGTATATGTATGTAGACCATGTGAGTCCTTTATCTTACGATACGATGTATTGTGTTTTATTTCCTCGTTTTATAATGCAGAGTTGCCCTACAAAAAAAGCACTTGCACTTGATTCAACACTTCCTGATTTTTGTTCCCGTCATTGCAGTCATGGAAACGAGGCCTCCTATAAACAAAGCGTGCCTAGCATCGATCACTGAATCAGTCAGGGCCCACTTTCATTAGAGCAAACAATAGCACTTGATCATGTTGCTCTGCAAAAAAATAAGCAGGAAACCAGACTGCAAATGGTTCGGTATTTTGGCTGGTAATCACTTTTTTGGAAAGCGGCTCTGAAATTGGGCCCAGGTCAGAATAATCTTTGTCTGGCTCCAAATGTGCAACTGCAAGAAAACCCTTGAGTGGAAAGGAGAGCCTGGCTATTTCACCTTCATTTTTTTATTTTTTTATTATTTAACATGTTGTCGCAATGCTCTGACTTGTGTAGGACCAGACTTGGAGCAGCTTAATTTAGTCGCGGAAATCACGGCGTAAAGTTAGAGTAGGTCGGGTAAACTGGAAACAGAACTATTATTTTATTTGGCCTAAAGTAATAACATTTGTCTTTTAAGTTTAAAAATCAAGCTCTGCAGCCCCAGGGCAAAATAATGCAAAGGACAAAATTTTAAAAAATGAAGTAAGTAAATACAGCTAAGACTAGGGAGTACACTGTGTAAATAAGTCCAACTCCATCCAAACCCAACGCATCCCCACCCCCCACCCCACCCACCCATTTCCCCTTTCTCCCCGCACAAACATAAAATATAAATTAAAATTTAACATTTCTCAAAATTTATACAATGAACAAACAAACAAACAGACAAGAGAAAACAAAAGTTTTTAAGTGCTCAAATTTGGTCAATGTTTTTGTTCTGCCTAAACTTCAGAATATGTGTTTACATCCTCCAATGACTGAAAATGAATGTTGCTTTGCTTTTGGAGTTCCAAAAGTTAATGAACTATCTTGTATCCTTTCAATAGGGGGAAAAGTATTATTATTACAATAAATACAATTAATATGAATTATTTATTGCCTAACCATGTCCACCATACCCATGGACGATAGGCTATAATCTAACTCAAATGCTAACTTTAAACTAAGCCAGCACCTTCAAAGTTTATCTTCAAATTTAAATGCCCAATTAGGCCTAATTATTTTATTTTTAAAACAAAAGTTTGAAACGCTCCATTACTGATGTGTTGACAACAACACCAAAATCATTTTCCCTTGTGATCATTTTCATCATAGTTTGAAATGACTCAACCTAGCATGCCATTAAAGAAATCCTCACTGTTCTTGTGTATCGGACTGTGAGGTTTTGACTGTGCGCGATGTTTTGTTTTGTTTTTAATTCAACACAATTTAGTTACACAAAATAAAAAAGAACTTGTAAACAGAGCTGTTATTTCCAATCCCATTAATTAGCCACAAATGTCAAATGAGAATCCCTCGTTTCGCCAAGTGGACGTAGTTTTTTGCTGATCCGACGACATGGTAATGGTTAACCGAAAACTAGACATGTGGAAATAGCGATGCGATTTATCATCCACAGAAACCAAAACTTTATCAAAACAAGCGAAAATCATGCCCCGTTTTCAACAAAACGCCTCCCAAAAACTTCATCATTTTCAATCTACAAATCATTTTCGGTATCTTCAAAATATTGTTCATAAAGTTAGTTTTTTTCTAATGACATTTCAGGTTCTATGGTGTTAAATTTACCTTCTTTTGGCTGAAAAGATCCATCTTCCACTCCTGTGTTTTCCGCCATCTTGATGACATCATGCTTGGAAGACGTCAACCAGACCCCATAAGTCCCCCATGATTTATCCTGCGCGTGTTGGGTGAACGTTCATGGGAGTTATATACCGCCCTCATATTCGGGAGTGTTTTCCTCCATGACCACCACATGCACCACCATGGCGCTGCTGTTATTTTTATGGAGAATTGTCACTTTCAGGGGAGGATCAGGATCGGGGGGGGGGGGCTGGCTGGCTGTTCTTTCTCTTTACGATGACAACGTATGAGGAACAAAATGCCACACCTAAATTGAGCCAAACAGCAATTGCTAGGGGTCGTGAGCCTGTTGTTTGTTTTTTGGTTGTTGTTGTTGTTGTTTATGAGGTGGGTTGTTGTTGTTGTTTTTTTGGAGGGGGGGTGTTCAAAAGAAAATTGTTGTGGGTTTTTAATAATGGCCTAGGTCTGATGGACTCATCACGTTTCTGAGTCTGGACCTGTAAAGTTGACAAAGCATCCTAAAATATTAGAAACATCACTTCAACTTTTGTTAAAGGGTGTGTACAACATTGGTAATTGTCAAAGACCTGTATCCAAACTCGATGTGACCCAACATATACATGAAATTACAAACCTGTGAAGGTTTAAGCTAAATCGGTCTTCGGAGTCATGAGAAAACAGTGAAAAAAAACCTTATGTGTTTTAACTTTTTTTCAAACATCTGAATTTATCCTGCAGGATAAATACTATTATTTTACTCATTTCGTAAAAACTATGGCATTTCAAGCAAAACTATTGCAAGGGAAGTTTTCTACCATGACCATCTTTATACCATGTAAGTTATATGCAAATCTGTGAGCATTTATATTTTCATTCTTACCAATGTTGTACACACCCTTTAATGAAGACATTTTTTAAGTTTAAGATGTCGGAGGAAAATCCCAAAATAGGGGAAACCCCACGCAGTGAGGGACTGAAAACCAAGGCTTCACTGACTGGCGTACATATAACAGAAGCAGACAAGTGGGAAAAATGAATACAACACATTCGCCCATTCATTTAACGATGCCTTGTGGCCCGATCGGACTACTACTACAACCGAAATCCTAACCAATTCCTAACAAATCCCAACCTTACACTGTACAAGTCTATTCGGACTACATCTGAAATCCTAACCAAATCCTAACATGCGCCCACACCGCACCGATGCATATGCCTTGTGGCCCTTTACTGCCCCCGATCGGACTACTACTACAACCGAAATCCTAACCAATTCCTAACAAATCCCAACCTTACACTGTACAAGTCTATTCGGACTACAACCGAAATCCTAACCAATTCCTAACAAGTCCAAGTCCTAACGATTTCGGTTGTAGTAGTCCGATCGGGGGCAGTAAGTACACTCTGTACACGTCTATTCGGACTACCACAACCGAATTCCTAACCAATTCCTAACAAGTCCTAACGATTCCTAACAATACACTGTACAAGTCTATTCGGACTACCGAAATCCTAACCAATTCCTAACCGATTCCTAACAAGTCCTAACAAGTCCTAACGCGATTCCTAACAATTCCTAACAATTCCTAACATTTCGGAAAAAGGGGCATAAAGCATTATAAAGAAAGGATAAGGCATCTGACTACGAATCAAGGGATTCCAGGTTCGAGTCCTGGGGCAAGGTCGAAAAGGTAAAAAGGTTCCTTTTTTCGGGCATTGTTTATCATTAAAACATACTTCCATATTCACATGCCACACTGTTATGTTTATTCATATAACATTACAAGAAAGCGCGCGCTTTTTTGTACTACCAAATACTAAAGTTGATCACGTCGCGACGTCGTCTCTGCGTACCGCTCAACCAATGTAATGGTCAGACATCACTTCACGCGTCTTAATTACAATAAAAGACCTGTACAAGTCTATGTCTGTATTGCGCGCCATGGTCTTAGAAATGAATATATACAATCCACGCAATTTTAACGTATCGAGGCCTTGTGGCCCAATGGATAAGGCATCTGACTACGAATCAGGGGATTCCAGGTTCGAGTCCTGGCAAGGTCGAAAAGATTTTTTTTTCTTTCTGGCATTTTTTTTTATATTATAACATAGCATACAGCCAGCTCTCAAAACTGATCAAATTTATTGTTTTTTAAATTGGTTATTGTTTTCCAGAATTAAGTACTGAAAGGAAAGCACAAAGTTTTAATAATGTCTGAATGTACTCATTTGGTGCAATCAGTGGGTGCAATCATGTTAATTTTTGACATGGGTTTTTGTCAATGCTGCTCCGCTGCTCTTTATTATAAGTAAAACAACAATTGTTTTCAGAAATGACCAGAAATAAGACTATAAAACTTTCACCTCTTTTACATATTGAAGGTAATTGATCTTAAAGTAAGTATATACCTTTGTTTTTTGGAGCTGTTCAATTGTTTTAATCCTATATATAATTGTAGATATACAATAAAACTAACCTGTGAAAATTTCATTTCAAAAGTTGGTTATGTTTTTTAAATATCGCCGAAACTACTGAGCGATTATGTCCACGCAGGAAGAATAATCCGTAATTGGAATACACAATCTGATAAATGCATCTGACAGTAACGTTTCTCAGATTCAAATTTTTGGGGGATCATTAGGCCTACTGATATCTAAGTTTTTCCCAACCACATTATACTTCAAAGTGAAATCATTCTCAAAATGCTTATCGAAAGCATGCTGTACTAAAACCTAGTAAGTTTTTAATGCCATTAATTTTAAGAGTCACCAAACGTACACCTTCCTTTGAGACATGAACATGATATTCATCACATTGAAGAAGCTGGGGTGTGAGAAGCCGGGTTAGAAGGGGTGGGGGTTGGGATTTGGATCATATTGTTTATAACAAACTTTACTACAGCACATGGCAACCGAATTGGCACGCATTTTGCTAATCATTCACATCAACAATCTCTACACCCGATCTGGAAACTCATGGGAAACATATGAAGGGACACCAAGGCCTGAAAACCAGGGGCAACAGACTCCATTGTCTCCGAGGCCTTTGGTAATAGACCGTGCAAGTCTTGCGCATATTCGAACATTTTTGGGACCACTGTGGTCCCACGCAAATTGCTTTAACGCATGAAGGCAACAAAAAATAACGGTCCCAATGTTCGAAAACATGCGAGACTTGCAGTCTATTCCAGGCCTAAACACAGGTACCATTTACTTTTGGGTGATGAAAAGTAATTGTGGTCAAGTGTTTTGCACAAGAACACAAATGTCATGAATGGGACTCGAACCCACTCCTCGATTGGACATGATTATGACACAATTTTCTAGTGTACTGTGAGCCTAGAGATTTTTCTTTCATTTACACTAGATTGAAATGGCTCTTTTTCAGACAGAGGCTACATCCCAACTCTTCACCAACAAGATTAACAATACGCTTCTGCACTCTATCTACATGTGGATGATTGTACAAGTTGTGTGTACATGTTTCCACATTCAAACCTACCCCAGGAGTATGTTTGATGTGGCGTGTCGAGGCCGATGGGTCTAGTTCACCCGGACCCAAGGTCTGGTATTGTCAGCAGCAGAGTGTGGGTTCGAATCCCGGTCATGACACTTGTGCCCTTGAGCGAGGCACTTAACCATAATTGCTTCGTAAAAAGTTGGGAAGGTATAGTGCATTCTGCTCTACAAGCCAGGCTCCTAGTGGATGATACACATGCCTACATCCTTAAACGGACTGTGAAGAGGGTAACCCTGTTTCAGCCCAATGAGTAGGTGGCAACATTCCCCTGGTGGCAGTTGATTTGGATCGGCAATCCAAATCAGTTAAGTGTAGTGAAAATTAGACTAATCTGAACTAAACGTTACCAATATGAATAATCATGAATATTCATCTTCTATACATAATTCAGAAGCAGAATCACATGACCCCCATTTTACAAGAACTCCACTGGCTTCCTGTCAACGCACGCATCCATTACAAAGTCCTGCTCCTCACTTTCAATGCTATCCATGGTCTCTCCCCTCATTACATTTCCGAACTGGTTTACACCATAATACTCCGACAAGGACCCTCAGATCCTCTACCCAACATCTTCTACAAGTACCCCCGTAAAACTTACGGTAAAAGAACCTTTGCCTTCAGCGCACCCACTCTTCGGAACTCTCTCCATGCTACCCACCATTCTCAGACGAACCCGGATCTCTTCAAAATACACCTCAAATCCTACCTGTTTTCACAACCTTATTTGTAATTTCAAATTGTTAAGTTCATTTCTAGATTATACTTTATTTTTGTTTGTTATTATGCATTGTATGTAAAGCGCATTGAGAGATCTCCCGGAACTGAAATGTGCTCTTTAAGAACTTCATATTACTATTATTATTATTTTAAATTCAGGATTAACATTAAATTATCTCCTCACTCTCATGCCTCCTTAATCTCCACTATAATCCAGATTTTGTACCCTGAAAAGTCGTATCGAAATTGTCACGTATGTCATTAAAGGAAAAGTATACCTCTGGTTTTTGGAACTGTTCGATTATTTTAATCCTATATAAATGTAGATATATACAATAAAACTAACCTATGAAAAATTCATTTCCAAAGGTGCTCGCGTTTTTTAGATATCGCCGAAAATCCGGAGCAGTTATGTCCACGCAGGAGAAATAATCCGTAATTGGAATACACAATCTGACAGACAGTAACGTTTCTAAGATTCAAATTTTTGGGGATTAAACCAATATCTTTTTGCATAACCACATTACTACAAAGTTAAATGTCAAAATGCTTTATACTATCGAAAGCTGCTTTACTTCTAACCAAGTAAGTTTTGATTGCCATTAATTTTAAGAGTGATTACCAAACGTAGTAAGGACCATGTACTTATTATGTTGCCCCTTCTTGGTTATAACACAAACATAAATACTGTTTCTTATACAACTCATATAGCTAATGGCTCAGAGGTGGCCGGAAGTTCAATGGTGACCTTATCGTCGCGAGACTTGCATAGTCTATAATGAAAAGCACCGAATAGAATAAACCTGAAAAATGCTACTCTTGTAAGTTTGTTTTAAGAAGACAGGATAAGTAGGAATGTACTGTTTCAAAACCTGGTATTCATGTATAAATAATATCAAGGGAGGTTTGCGGAGACACCATGTCATTAACTGTCCCTATGTGCTGTGGTGGTTCTGAGAACAACTGGTAGTTCTGGGAAGAACTGGTGGTTCTGAGAAGAACTGGTGGTCTACAACTCAACGTTTCGATCGGTATGCTCTGATCATCTTCAGGAACCGTGTTAACCACCGGTTCTTATCAGAACCACCATCAGCTCATAGAGAAACTTAACTACATGGTGTCTTCGCAAACTTCACTTGATTGTATTCCCACCATGCAAAGTTTCAAATTCTACTTGTATTATGTATTATCATACCTTAAATGGTATTTCTATGATGCTAGTTCAGAGCACCAGTGGAACTACGAGTACCAGTGAACAGTACCACCCCTCCAAAAAAAGCATGCCTGTAGAAGCAGTTGCATTTTTCTCTTATGTAACAACCAATGTGGTCAGGTTGGCGCAGTGGTATCTTTCCTTGCCTTCCACCTCTAGGACCCCGGTTCGAATCACGCCAGGGGTACTACGTGGATTGGATTTTCAGTCCCTACCTGACTGCGTGGGTTTTCCCTTGAATAATTCTCTGGGGTTTTCCTCCCACATCTAAAACTGAAACTTCCTTCCTTGTCTTCAAATTGGGTTCTTGGCTAGTACAGTGATTAAGTTTGCTTATCTGAGAGTCCTTGGCTTAACAACCAGAATAAATAAATGAAATGAAAATAAATGAAATGTACCATATCTTGATTCAAAGAGAGTAAGGCTGCATCCTAATTGGTGACTACAGCTACGACTACAGCTACGGCTACAACTGTTGCTAAGGGTGTTGCTAAGAACGTCCTATTCTTCAACGCATATGACACGGAAATCTAGTCGTAGCCGTAGCCGTAGCTGTAGCTGCCAATTCAGACACAGCCTACGCAAAATAATAGAGGAAATAAATCTCTTCTGATGACATTGTGGGTTCTGAGAAGAACCACGGTTAAAGGCAGGGTACACTTTTGGTAATTGTCAAAGACCAGTATCCTCACTTGGCGTATCCCAACATATGCATAAAAATAACAAACCTGTGAAATTTGGTCATCGAAGTTGCAAAAAAATAATGAAAGAAAAAGCCACCATTGTTGCACAGAACAGAATTGTGTGTTTTCAGATGCCTGAGAAACAAGCCTTTCTCAGATTCAAATTCTTTGGTGAAAAATTACTTCTTTCTCTAAAACTACATTACTTCAAAGGGGGTCGTTTCTAACAATGTTTTATACTATCAACAGCTCTCCGGTGCCCTTTACCAAGTAAGTTTTTATGGTCATTCATTTTTGGCGGAATTACCAAAGGTATACTCTCCCTTCAAGAGGGAGTCTTGACATTTGAACAGTGTGTTCTGCTGATCTTCCTGTACTTCATCTTGATGCAAAGAGAGTAAACATACCAGTATGTTAAACAAAAACATATACAGTTCAATTGACTCTAATAACAAGCCTCTTACTAACATTTATATATTTGTTTTGTCAAAAGAAAATTCTTCCCGTATCAAGGTGAACATTAAATAGGCCTATGCGTCTTGTCATGGCCGAGCGGATAAGAACACCAGACTCAAGCTCTGGCGTTTCTGATCAGCAGAGTGTGGGATCGAGACCCAGTCGTGACACTTGTGTCCTTAAGCAAGACACTTTACCATTATTGCTGCGTCCTTCGGATGGGACGTAAAGCCGTAGGTCCCAAGTGTTATGTAGTGCACATAAAAGAACCCAGTGCACTTATCGTAAATAGAAGGGGTTTGCCCTGGTGTTCCTGGTTTGATTGGCAGTATATTGCGCCACACCACGTTGTAAGCTATGTAAAGAAATAGGTCTCATACCTCAAAAATATAGCCCTGCATACCTTGCAGGAAAAAAATACTGAGCGCTTTGATACGCCCCTAGGGGTGTGATAAAGCACTATAATAAGAACTCAGTATTATTACTATTAAATATATAATCTTACATATTCATCTTAGACAATTTTTTTTTTTTTTTTTTAATGACAATATCTTTTGGTAAAACATATAATTATGGCCAAATGAGAAGCAAGTTCAAACTTTACGCAAACACAAAAACAAATCACGCTTGGGCATCATAGTTTGAAGTTAGTTATTCTTGGTACTCAGCATATTGTTAACTTTTACAAAATAGAATTAAAGTCAAAGTATACCTTTGGTTTTTGGATCCGTTTGATTGTTTTAATCCTATATAAATGTAGACATATACAATAAAACTAACCTGTGCAAATTCATTTCAAAAGGTGGCAGCGTTTTTTGAGATATCGCCGAATATCTTGAGCAGTGTTCTTATGCAGTGTTCTCCCCATGCACAAGCTAGCGTATCGGGGCGATATGCGCGATTTGAGTAAATTTCGGCCGATACGCAAAACTTTTTTTTTTTTTTTTTTTTCTTCACAAAAAACATCAAGAGAAAACCATATAGAATGCTCCAGATTGCACAGTAGACCTTGTTTCAATTCAGCGTGCTTCAGCCAAACTTCAAAAATTTGGGTCCAGAATGCCCCACAGTTTTGAAAAAACCTGGGGAGAACCCTGGTTATGTCCTTGCAGGAAGAATAATCTGTAATTGGAATACACAATCTGAGAATCATTTCATGCCAGAAACGCTTCTCAGATTGAAATGTTTTTGAATACCTCTCTCTAAAATCACATTCCTTAGAAGGGAATCGTTTCTCAAAGTGTTATAAATTATCAACAGCTGCAGTGCTTCTTACCAAGTAAGTCTTAATGGTCATTTATTTTTGGAGTAATTACCAAAGGTAATTACCTTTAAATGATGGTATTGTACTTTAACCCTTTACATACTACAGTGGCCACGATTGGCTCGTATCAAAACACCCATAGCGGCCGCCAATGGTCATAAGATTTGACCTACACGGTACAGGGCTCAAATTTTACACTGGACCACAGGCCCAACGCCAGTTATTTCAGCGTCAGGCCAGTAAACTCAAGACAGGACAAGGCCAGTGGTCTTCTGTTTTCAATTCAATATCTTTGTTTGAAAAAAAAAATTATGTTAAATTGTTGAGTTTGAGTCTCATCAATATCTTTCTATTCTGCTGAGTATCACCAATAAGACAGAAGAGACTTTTTTTGGGAGTAATTAGGAAAGGTATACCCTCCCGTTAAAGGGTCTGTATACATTTGATAATGACTCTACAAAATTTATGGCAATAAAAACTTACTTGGTAAGAAGTACAGCAGCTTTGGATAGTATAATACGTTTTGAGAAACTTTGTACTGCGATTATGGAAAAATATTTCACTTTTTATCCCCACAAATTTGAATCTGAGAAGCGTTACTGACAGTAACATTTCTCAGATTGTGTATTCCAATTGCAGATTATTCTTCCTGTGTGGACACAACCGCTCAAAATTTTCGGCAATATTATCTGAAAAATGCTACCACCTTTTGAAATGAAATTTTCACACGCTAGATTTACGGTATATATCTACAACTATATAGGATTGAAACAAACAGTGGGTTCCAATTACCAAACATATACAATCCCTTTAAAGATAACTTCCTGATTCATTTTGCATTTGCGAGGTGTCGAAACTGCTTTAACCCTGGCTCGCCATTCTTATAATAAACGTGCGATCTTGTCTATAAATCTGTACATAGGCATTGTCTTCATCAATGATCAACATTGTTTTCTTGACTTTCTGTTTGACTCCTCTTCAAGGGTAGTTCGTAATTCCTCCAGGAGCATGCCTCTCCCTTCTTCAGTTTGATTTCACATTTGCTTCCGAGCATTGTCATGGAGCTTTTGGTCGGGTCGATCACCTACGTATACAAGGGGAAAATAGAACAAAACTGAACATATCTGGATTGTTTTCTTTCCATGAAGTGTGTACTGACTTTAAAGGGTGTGTACAACAGTGGTAAGGTTGAAAATTCAAATGTTCACAGATTCGCACATGACTTGGTAAAAAGATGGTCATGGTGGAAAACTTCCATTGAAATAGTTTCGCTTGAAATGCTATAGTTTTTAGGAAATGAGTAAAAACATTAGTCTTTATCACTGTTAATAAAATCCGATGTTTGAAAACAGTGAAAATATCAAATGTTTTCTCATGACACCGAAGACCGATTTAGCTTTTGTTGGGTCACATCAAGTGTGGATACCGGTCTTTGACAATTACCAATGTTGTACATTTACTTTAACCACTCCACGTTGGTATAAAAGAAATATTATAATTTCCGTGCCTCTGCACAGCTTTAATTTTTTTCAGAACTTTCAGAAAATTGTTTTTGAGAATATCGTTGTCACATGAAACCCTGACTAAACAAAGTAAAGACAACAATAATTTATAATGCACGGGGTTCTTTTGTTCTTTTTCGTGAAAATGTAGAATGTCTCTTCCAAGAATCGGCCAACCCTTGGCAGTAAAAGCCAAGACCGATAATCAGCCATGGTATACTGGAATCTCAGACTTACCTCCCATATGCCAAATACAGTAATCAACAAATGGTGGCAGCTTATCAATTTCAAAAAGACGAAGGTTTGGAATTGGGGATGCACAATAACCCCAAGAGAAAGGGAGATATCGAGCATACATTCCAGTACCTTTTGCCCCTCTTTGTATTGGGGGAAAATTAAGCTTAGCATGTTGAGTGCATGACTGTCCATGCTACACATTGGAATGTCTGGGTGTATTAAAGGGAGTTTATACTTTTGGTAAATTTCAAAGACAAGTATCCTCACTTGGTGTATCCCAACAAAACATGAAACAACAAACCTGTGAAAGTTTAAGCTCAATCGGTCATTGCAATCACCAGAAAAAAGTGGGGAAAAACCTTAAGTGTTTTCAATGTTTTCAGACATCGAGTTTTCGACTCATGAGATCAAAACAAATTGTTTTACTCATTGCTCAAAAACTACAGCACCTCAGCCAGTAATATTTCAAGGGAAGCTTTCTATCATCATTATCTTTAAACCATGTAAGTTTAATGTAAATCTGTGAGCTTTTCTGTTTTGTGTTTTACCAGAAGTATAGAGACCCTTTAATGTGTCATCACCTTTGACCTCATACTGCACATCCACCCCCCCCCCCCAAAAAAAAAAAAAATAAATAAATAAATAAAAAATAAAAAATAAAAATTAATAAAAAATAAATACAAAATACAAATATGTTCCGCTGTAAACAAAATCAGGTTTATCCGACTTCTGTTTTGGTGTCCGAAAAAGTTGTGCATACAAACACAGCTTCTGGCATTAAATGGTTAAGAAGGGTGTCTTACTTACCCCTTCCAGAAGGAAAGTTTTCTTGAATTTGTTCTTGCCCTGATTGAAGGTTATATCAACATTCATTAAGACTCGGTTTGCTTCCAGGAATGAGACATCTGGCTGGGAGAGCTTACAATAGACAGAAAGCACAACGTGGGAGCCAGTCTGATGCCAATCGTACCTGGACATGATAGAAACATTTACGTCAGTAACTCGTCTCAGGACAAAATCCTCGAATGTTTGGCTCTCATAATTCGGCTACAGGGGGGTAGAAGTGTCATTTATGACCAGGGACCAATTTCATAGAACTGCTTAAGCAGAAAATATTGCTTAACAATTTTCTGCTAAGCAGAAATGAGCAGGATACCAGTCACACTTTGTACATGTTGCATGGTAGTTTGGCTGGTAACCTTATTCTGGTAAGCATAATTTTGTCGTGCTTAGCTGCTTTTTGAGCTTAAGCAGCCCTACGAAATTGGTCCCAGGGCCCAATTTCACAAAGCCTGCATGCACAAAAACTTGCTAAGCACAAAAAACTTGCTTAGCTAAAACTGGTTACCAGCCAAAATTTAATAAAATTTACATTGTTGCCACTGGTTCCCAACTCAATTTTTGCTTAGCAAAGAAATTTGCCAAGCAATATTTTCAGCTTTACAGCTTTATGAAATAGGGCCCAGTGCTTGAATTTTACACTGGACCACAGGTCCTAGGCCAGTGATTTGTTAGTCGGGCCAGCAAACTACGGACCCGACAAGATCGGCGGTCTTGTGTTTTTCAATTAACTGGGTAATATCTAATTCCTTTTAGATGACTTCAAATCTTTCCTATCCTATTTGGAGACTAAGTTGCATGAAAGACTTGGTAAGCATAAATGGTTCTTACAATTACCACGATTCCTCACTTCATTCTTCCATTTAAAACTTTTTTCTTTTCTAAATCTTCCTCATATTATCAACATTATGTCTAAACAAAAGTTGCTCGACCGAAAGTGAGTCCTTATTCCTGACCCTCACACAAATCACACCAACCTGCAATCGACTAGTTTCTTTGTGTCATCTTCTTTTAAGAACCATACATGGGTACCGGTTGTGCATCCTTCTTGCTCAAGGAAGTTGGTGAAATCTGAAGTCCGCCTCTTGCAACAAGACCAGAATTTCATTCTATGAAAGATAAGACAATGAAATCCCAAGTTATCTCAACAATAATTAACATCTATTAAATCGTTGCGGTACCCACTGCTAAAATATACAATTCAAACTGCCTCTAGCTACCGGGCTAGCTCAGTGGTCTTAGGTCTCAGTGGTAAGACATCTGCTCTAGCATGGCAAAGGTCATGGGTTCGAATCCCACCCGAGTGATTTGCCTGTGGATTTGTTTTCACGGAACTCGGTAAAGTACTGAGTATACAGTGCTTGATGCACATCGGTGTCTGGGTAAACACAAAAAAATTATTGATGAGAACCAAATCTTCACCCATGTGTAACAAACTGTGTTTTCTGAATACATTTTAATTTGCCCTGCAGGCTATGTTCATATTTTTTTCTTCTATTGATGGGAATAATTTTTAAAAAGATAGAATTTATTTTCTTTGGCGTGTGTGAATGTAAACCCAGTTTTCCATTAATGCGTGCAGGCACCATCGGACTATTGGTTATTGTCAAAGACCAGTATCTGCACTTGATGTGACCCAACATATATACAAAATAATAAAATTGTGAAAATTTAAGCCCGATTGGCCATTGGAGTCACAAAAAAACATATGTAGTGGGAAAAAAAAGTATTTTCACTGTTTTCAATCATCAGGTCCGGTACAATGCCAAAACAGGAATCCAAATTCCTGTTCTGGCAACAAACTTCCTAATCAGGAAACATTCACCATCCAGCAAAGTTGTTTCCAAATCAGGAAACGTACTGTGAGTTGCCTGATCAGGATTTTAGGAAAAATTGTCACATGATTTGATGTTTCCAAATCAGGAAACATCATGAATGTTTTTCCTGATCAGGAAATAATTCTGCTTTAAATTCATTTTCCTAAATAGGAAACATTTGTGTTTCCTGTTCTGGAATCGCATGTACATTAGCCTATTTGATAATTTAATTAAATGCTGCCAATGATTACACACATCTACTACTCCATCTTTTTTTTTTACCCCCCAAAATCTCAACATTACTTTTTGTAAAAGTAAACAAAAAAAGAGGATGGTCTGGATACTTTAAGGGGATAATACACATGTATGTCATACTCATACATGAACATGTTCACATGCATTTCATTATAAAAAAGGGGGGGGCCTATTAATGCTAGGTAAAGTTAAAATCCTGACTGGCCCAATGGTGCAAACTTCATGCTCCAAGTATTAAACACACAAACATGTAGGCCTGCACATTAACCCCACCCCCACCCCAAAAACACTCGGCACCAAAGACATAAATGTACAATATCATGTACATGGGGCATCCATACATGTACAAATGCTTTTACATGTACAACTTGAATGATTTATTTAAAAATAGGAAAAAATATCTTTAAAAATGTATATATGCAATTCCTCTGAAAAAAAAAGAGTTTTGCTGTGGGCACTGTCAGTTTTGTGAGTAGACTGGCTCCTGGCTTGTGCGTTATAAATGCTGATTGTGAGGAGCCAGCCTACCCTGCGAAAATTGTCAGGCCGCCAATAGTAATGAAACTGTTCATTAAAAACAGTAAAAAGTAAGTAAACAAAATATGGGCCAATATCTTTTAGAAGTAAATAGTTTTGTATTGCAAGAAAATTAACCATTCAGAAAGGGAATTTATTTCAAGATGAACATAAAACAACTATAGTATTAGTATGGAGAATGCATCTTTTCTAAGGAAAATTGAACCTTTACAGATTAATTTATGCATTTGTTTATGGAAAATGAAACACAGTTGAACATTTCACTATGTTTAATAAGGATTTCAAGAAGTCCTTTAGTAAACTTTTGAAGTTGATCTCCTTGGAATGTGTGCATTAGAAAGCTACACCTTCTTATTGTAAAAACTGTTGGTACACTACAAGTATGGAGGAAGAAAATTAGATGCTATAAGTATGTAACCTACACATGTACATGTACATGCACAAGGAAGCAAGGCCCTACCAAAAGCCCCATTGTTTGCTAACATGTTAGTGATACCATGGAGTGAGAGGAAGTTCAGTGGTGCCCCAACCCCCAAAGGAGAAAATAATAGTTGTTAAAATACAGAGAAAGCAAATTTTTCTTCTTTAACACGTTTGGAAATTGTCAAAGACCAGTGTTCTCACTTGGTGTATACCAGCATATGTATAAAATAACAAGCCTGTGAAAATTTGGGCTCAATTGGTCATCAAAGTTGCAAGAAAATGAGGTAAGTTTTTATTATTTTAGTGAGAAATTACCTCTTTCTCAAAAACTACGTTACTTCAGAGGGAGTCGTTTCCTACAATGTTTTAAAATATCAACAACTCTCTGTTGCTTGTTTCCAAGTAAGTTTTAATGCTAATATTTGTTTTGAGTCATTACCAAACGTGTACGATACCTTAGTATTTTACTAAAATAACATTTTGTGAAAAAAGACTAAGGACTATATCGTATCTCCATGGTTAGGCCCACTATTTTTATTGCACAAAACATGACAAAGTATAGGCCTACTGGTTGGCATCTCTGATTGAGACATGGGAGAAAAGATTCCCCCAAATTTATGTCACTCCTTGCCCCATGATTTGATGTGATATTGCAGGTACACTGTCATAGATAGTCTACTCTATTTGAAATATACTATGTATGATGCATCCTTAATAAAGCAGATCCTCACAAATCCCAATAATTGTTACAATTTAATGGAGAGCTCAGAATTATTCCAGATAATAGACCGATTGTATTCTGGTTTATTATTAAAAACAAATACATGGTTGGCAGCCACTGGCTGAAATAACCTTGTTTACAAGTAAAAATTCATTAATAGTTAAACAATTTGTATAACACTGGATAAAATTCTTTTTAATGAGTTCCAACAACCCCTTCCCCTTCAAAAAACCCTCCCCTCCCCTTTCTCTTACCCCCCCCCCCCACTCTTTCTTCAGTGTAGTTGCACAAAAACATCAAAGATTAGGTCTGTTTTAACCATTGCCTTGATTATTTGGAAAACAGAGACATTGATCATCTCCCACCCAGACAACATCCAAACAGTCAGGGGATGATTTATTACCAGAGACCACGCAGATAACACATGTTTTCCTTTTTAACTCCCTCTCTCAGCCAGTTTATCTTTTGCTAACACCAGAATTAGTTTCAAATTTCCTGCTCACAGTGCAGTTTCGCTCAGGTTTAATGGGGCAGCCTCATTCTTTCTCACACCCTCACTCCTATCCAAACCCCACCCCCTACCAACACCTGTTCCCCTTGTGTCTTTTCCCTTTTAATTCCTACCTCCATGCTTAAACCACCCCCCCCCCCCCCATCCCTATGAAGAACTATTACATAACGCCTCATACATTTTTTAAAGCTTTAGTTTCCATACTTGACTCTCCAGTTAACAAGGGAAGAATTTTATAATATATCAAACCTAAAGCTTTTTGAACACTTGCGTTCCGGTCGGTCCTACTATTTTGTTTTGTGCTTGTCCTCTAAAAAACACTCCTCGTGATGCATATATTACCATGGAGGAAGAAAATTACCTCCATGATATTACCATCAAAAGGTTTTGTTGTGGTCGCACTAGTCTCATCATCTCTGTTTGCACAGGGCTACATGTATGATTTCTTTTTTCCCCTAACACACGTAATAATAATCATGAAAGCTCGGAATTAAAAGAGAATTAAAAGCTGACATACTGGTTCAGGCAGGCCTGGCAATAGCCAGAAAATAGGACCTGAGAAGCATTGCTGGGTTGTTAAAGATCTTCACAGACTGCCTTTTATCCTTTGCTACAATTGCAATTGAATTACATGTAGGCTGAATTACATTCTGAAACATTTGAGTAATTTTAGGAATATCTAAATTTCTTAGTTTAAAGAGACTTGATTCACTTTTGAATCTACATTTATACCAGGGAATTGACATTTGAAAACTTAAGTGATTTTTTGTTGTTTTTGTAGCAGGCTAGATTTAGAATGGATAATGCTCATCCAGCATAATACAATTCAACATTTCCTATGTCTGACCATAGAGAAAGGACAGGTCTGACCATGACTTGCTTTCTGTTGTCCTTTCTCTATGCTTGACTGTACTATTCAATAAACAGTTGGCATGGTTGGCACCATCTCTGAGCTGGATTTGTGAGGTCAGATAAGCTTTAAGGAGTCTCACATAAACAATCAGTTGTAGTAGCTAGCCCAGGTGGAGAGATTAAAGGATTAGGGATTAAGGCAGAATAAGGAGATTTTGATTGTAATTATGATTTGATTTATTTGTTTGGATTTGTTTAAGTAATCAATTTAACTCACTGCAAATATTGGATGCATTCTGATGTTAGATCATCTTTCTCTATGGTTAGATGAATGTAAAATTGAGTACAGTTTTGCTCTTCAACTTACCAGTGCCCTGTGTCTTTTATTTTTACAGTTAGGCTACTAGCATAAAAAATAACACGTTTTGATAATTGTATTGCTTTTGAAATCACAAACGAACATTCCTTGTAGGACCAAACGGCCTAATCATTTGGGCCCCAAAAAGTTGTCCTTTAAAAAAAACTTACAATCAAATGTACAGTAAAAACACTCGGCAACAAAATAATTTTTGTTGTGTTGTTGAATTCCAATAACTTCACAAAGTTCAGAAAGTTTCAGTCCTCTGTGTGCTATCATGGTATCATAAGCACTTCTACTTCTACTTCTACAGGGGGGGGGGGTTTCTCATCAAAGCCTGTTCAGCATCTAGATGAGGGAACGGTGTGTGGCGCTTCCAGTACTAGTAGTGGACACTAACAATGTGCTCTTGCACTCTTCACTGTCTCCATAACAGGAGACAAATTGACCCAATTTATGGAAACATGTCTCTAAAACTGGAGTCCATCACAATGCCTGCACTGAAGATGTTTCCTTAAAACCCTTAAACATGTGACCTTGTCAAATTTTAGCCGTAAATATAAAGTGTTTTTGTTTTTATTCACTTGCAAAGCCCCAGCAACTTGACCATCCACGATATCCCAGACAGGACCATTCCACATATCTAAGATGGGGGGGTCAGTTCCCAGAGTTGTGATTTTTTTTTTATGGGCTGTGAAACTTGTTCCTGGCATACAACTGTACACAAAATGTGCTATACCAATGCACACAAACACAGATGACCCAGATCTAACCCACTGATAAGTGGAACAATCTGTTCAGATGTCTGTTCTCTGTTACCAGGCTTGGCTTGTCAAGTCATGTCTCGCCCTCTGCTTGAGCAAGGCCACTCAACCCTCCCCCCCCCCCCAGGACGGACGGACAAACTGGCACCATTCTGTGGGTGGTGGGACCATGATGGAGAAAGTCAGGCCAATACAATTCGATTGTTTATTACAGAGATGGCTGGATTTGACAGGCAGGCCTGGCTAACATAATTTGGTTGTTTATTAGAAGCGCTAATTATTTAAAATCAGATGGATTTGACAGAATTTTTGTTTTCAACCCAAAATTCTTTATTAGTTGTCTCTATCTAAAAACAAACAAATTAATTAACATTCTTTCATCATTTTCTTGCAACTTCGATGACCAATTGAGCCCAAATTTTTACAGGCTTGTTATTTTATGCATATGTTGGGATACACCAAGTGAGAACACTGGTCTTTGACAATTACCAAACGTGTACGATGCCTTTAAGTAATCATAGACAACAACTGGGCTTGTAAAGAAGTCACTAGGATGTCAAAAAATTAATGGGAGATGAAAATATAACAATAAGAGGGGGCGGGGCATCACTCATGGGTGGTAACGTCCTACAGTTAGCAAGTTTCTAGGGGGACTCATTGATGATGATGTGGGGCCATGTTGATAGTCCAACAGCCCATTGGTAAGACCAAAGAGCAGGCTTGGAATTTTATCTTTTAGAGGGCAAGGCCATTTTCATTTTGCAAAGGGCACTTCCATTGGAAAATCTTTAAGTCTATGGGACACTTTTGAAGAGGCACCAAGGCCAAGACAACGTGTAATTCCAGGGACCCCCACAAGCTGTCAGACCATGGAGCTGTTGGACCATTGTGTACAAATTATTTTACTCAATGGTCTGACAGCCCATTGGTCTTAAATTGGTATTAACACTTGGATGGTTGAACTGTGAGACTAATGGGTAAAAAACATTGTGCGACTAAAACAAAATGGGCTGCCAGATTAATGAACCCCTTTTAAGGAAAAACTAGAACAGCAGAAGCTGCCATGGCGAGCTGCCGAACGCCCAATAGAGGAACAATGAATAATAGAAAAACAATCATTTGATCAACTGATGCTCAAAGAGGTGGGGACAATTAACAAGTATGTAGTTAACCATTGCCTACTTGGTTTGAAATGTGGGAAAGAGGAAAAAACTTTAACAAAAAGTCTCAATGCGGATGGCCAGACAGAAGCTGTTTGATTTACAGAGGGTAATACTGTACCCTGAAAACTTTAACATTTTTAAACAATTTCCATTAGCACACTGTGGATCCAACCACATTTTGGCTGTAAGACAAATGAACTGCAGTTGAGAGTAAAAACAATTATTTTACACAACAAACTATATTACACCATATGAGGCAAAAACTTTAACAAAAAGTCTCAATGGGGATGGCTGGACAGAAGCTGTTTAATTTCCAGAGGGTGATAGTGTACCCTGAATACTTTAACATATTTAACCAATAGAAAAACTTGACCACAATTTCCATTTTCACTAAGTGAATCTTTTCACACAAAAACAATTACATAACACAACAAACTATCTAAGGCAAAAACTTTATCAAAAAGTCTAATTCGGACGGCCGGACGGACTTCCTACGGACAGACAAAATTGGTATTACATAGGCTCGCATTCTGCTAAAGCAGCTCGCCAAAAAAGACAAAAAACTGTCATGTACCAATGAGCCATTGGACCAACAACTGTCAAAATATTGGGCAACCCAACCTTCTGAAACAATCACATTGTATCCTAGGGTACAGTATGTAGCTCTATGGTTGTCCAAACATTGTTTCCACAATAAGAAACATGCTTCCTGAACAGGGATCCTATGGGCTGTCTCCGAAATTGGAAACAGCCAAGAACCTCAGGAATGTTTCCATATCACGAAACATTTAGAATGTCTCCAAAAGTGGAGACGTTGCATGATGTTTCGTGAGTAAGAGACATTGTAAATGCCTGGAAATAGTGTCTCCTATTCAGGAAATACTTGTTTCTAGCTTTTACATGTGATATTTGGCAATCCATAACTTTAGGTAACGATATGTGCAAAATATTCATAATAGATGGGTTAATAAATTTTGAGGAAATATTTCCTCAAAAACGGCTTGGCGGTGAGGTGTGGCAGTCACAAGATATAGGCATTTGAAATTTTCTTTGCTTAAAGGCACTGAACACGTTTGGTAATTGTCAAAGACCAGTGTTCTCATTTGGTGTATCCCAACATATGCATAAAATAACAAGCCTGTGAAAAATTGAGCTCAATTGTTCATCGAAGTTGCAAGAAAATGATGAAAGAAAAAACACCCTTGTTGTACAAATTTGTGTGCTTTCAGATAGGAATAAAAACTTCTTGCAAGAAGTTGTTATTATTTTAGTGAGAAATTACCTCTTTCTCAAAAACTACGTTACTTCAGAGGGAGTCGTTTCCTACAATGTTTTATACTATCAACAGCTCTCCGTTGCTTGTTACCAAGTAGGTTTTTATGCTAATATTTGTTTTGAGTCATTACCAAACGTGTACGATACCTTTAAAAAAAGTACATGTATGTAAAAAGGTGAACACCTCATAATTTTTTTTTTTATGTTTGACATTTCTTCCACTTTAATAATTTTTTGCATAAAATGTTTCATAAATATACAAGTTTTTATAAAAAAGTTTTTATGGAAAAATGTGCCCAGATCAGGAAACAAAATCAAATGTTTCCCGATTTGGCATTGTACCGGACTCCCGAGATCAAAACTTGTGTATATTTAGTTTGCGGTAACAGTGTTACTAACACCATGTTATCTTCTTTGCTGTGTAGATTTTTGTTCTTCGAGAACTTGTCTCAAAGAACAAAAATCTACACGGCAAAGTAGATTATAGATAATTTTATACACATGTTGTTACTGCAAACCGAATATAAAATGATACCTCACCATGCAATGCCTCAAAACCCAGATCAAAACCTTTGTTGTTTTACTTGTTTCTCCAAAAACTACAGCATTTCAGGAGAAGTTTTCTACCATGACCATCATGATCTTTATACCATGAAAGTGTGTGCAAATCTGTGAACATTTATTTTGTCCACTTCCACCGATGTTTTGGGGTTTAACAAAGAAAAATTTACTAGAGCGGGATTTGAACCAACGACCTCCAGTTTAACGTACCGGGGCTCTAGGAAATGAGCTATCTAGCTCTATGTTGGCGATCTCCCTATTTTACCCAGTCAGTTTCCATTGTTGTTTACAACTTGATATTCAACCAATGTTGTGGAAACCCTTTAAAATACTTCAGAATTTAATGTCTGCAAAACACAATTTCCGATTTCACGAAGTGACACGCTCAAATGTATTACAACACTACGTGTGTGTCCTTTTCGTAAGAACAGAGGTCTACACGTGCACGCCACACACAAGCTTTGTGTCAAATTGTGAATTATTTGTTTTCTTCCCATTTGAGCTTGGTGTGCACCAAGCATTACAATGGTAACGAAAATTATGCAACTTTTGTGTCAGTTCATGAAAAAGAAAATTGTCACTATTGTGCAAAGATTGCAATGCAAAATAATTGTAATTAAAAAAGTACAGCTTTTGAAGCTTTGAAACTTCACTAAATTGTAGTCCTTGATGAATATTGTTAAAGGGTCTGTATACGTTTGGTAATTAAAATTAATTGCAATAAAAACTTACTTTTTATTGTAACTTTTTATTGCCATTCATTTTCAGAGTCATTACCAAACGTACATACAGACCCCTTTTTATAAAGAAAAAGGTCAAGCCGGGCCTGGGAAAATAGAAGAAATAAGAAAGCAGAAAGAGTCAAACGTACCCTTCATGGAATACTGCCTGGCCTGGGTGAAACTGACACTTCTCATAAGTTGAATGCTCTCCCATGAACGCCTAGTGAACAATAAATAGAAAACAACTCAATTATTGATGGTGATAGGAGTGTAATATGAACCTGAGACCTTCAGACTAGAGAAAAGATTGGTGGTGTACATATAGTATTGTTATATTACTGGAATAGATTAGGAATTTTTATTGGTCAGGAACCAGTCACGTGATGAGCTACAAAGACGCATGTACTTGGCTCCGGGGAACATGAGTGATGTACCCCACAGGAACATTACCTTGATCATGCCCACTGTTGGTCATTTCCAGCGCCTTGTACTATGTTAGAAATAGCTGTAATACACAGGTACTAGGTAAATTTCTCAACATTCCTCTGCGATGTGACACAGGGAACAGTAAAGCAATATTTCTGTCAACGTCAACGATTGCCAATGTTGTTTACAATTCATTCGCCACCGTTTGCCTGCTGTTTTAACTGTGCCAATGTCATCGTAAAAATGTTGGAAGATGATAACATATCGCCTCCAAAGAAGAGGAATCTATTACCAAACAAAACAACTGTTGCATGCTCTGTGATAGGGTCCAAAGGGTTTGTACACCGTCGGTGGCAAATGGATCCCACGGCTTTGCCTCGAGTGCCATTTGCCCCTTCGGGTGTACAAAACACCATGAACCCAATCACAGTGTGCAACAATTGTAGCATGTCGTGGCCGAGCGGTTAAGAGCACCGGACTCAAGCTCTGGTGTTTCTGATCGGCAGAGTGTGGAGTCCCGGTCATGACACTTGTATCCTTGAGCAAGATGTTTTACCATAATTGCTTTGTCCTTCCGATGGGACATTAGGCAGTAGGTTCCGTGTACTAGGATTGGTAGTGCACGTAAAAGAACCCAGAACACTTATCGTGGAAGAGAAGGGGTAAACCCCTGTGTTTCTGGTTGAAATAGCAATCACCCTTGTTTACAGGTTTCCTCAGGCTTGCGATCTACAGTGATTAAATTCACTTATGAGGCATCCTTGGTTTCATTACCAGAAATATGTAATAATAATAATGTGAATTGTTAGTTGAGTTCCATTATACAGTATTTACATAGTATATTACCTTTTGACAGCCATGATTCTTGCATACGGTTCCCTCTGTGACCTCATTACTGACTTGTTCATCTTAGGAATAAAAAAATAATAGGTTTTACCAATTAATAGGGTTTTTTCGAGCGGTTTTGTGCATCAAACTCAACTGGTGGCTGAGTCATCAGGGTGTGGGTTCGAATCCCGGTCATGAAACTTGTGTCCTTGAGCAAGACACTTAACTATAATTGCTTCTCATCACCAAGGGGTAAATGGGTACCTGTGAGGGCAGAGATGGTTCTTGTGATTGATTTAGCCTAGTGCGCTACATACTGTATACTCCCCAGGGAGCTGAGATGCAGGCCTGGAATTACACGGAGGCCACGCAGGCCATGGCCTCCGTTGCCCCTGGTCTTGGCCTTGGTGCCCCTTCAAAGGTTTCCCATAGACTTCAAGATTTTACAATTGAAGTGCCCTTTTCAAAATGAAAATGGCCTTGCCCTCTCAAAGATGAAATTCCAGGCCTGGAGATGGTTTAAGAAATGAAATATATGGTCCAGTGACCAGGGGTAATAATGTCTGAAGCGCAATGGTCATTGTTTGGAATTGCCTTATATAAGAGCCGATATTATTCTTATTATTACTAGATGCAAATGAGAAAAACCAGACACTGAGTCCGTATGACAACATTAGAGGGCGGCATGTACATCTAGTTCCACCAAACTAAGAGAAGGGATTCTTTAGAAGCCGCTTAGGTTTTTACTCTGATGTTTCTGTCAGCAATTTTACTTGTAGTGTTTGAGGGAACGTCTCAAAGTCCAAACAATAGGAACGCTCTCATTGGATCGGATATGTACTCCAGCGCATGTATATGGACCAGTCTGTTGGAATGCCCAAAACATTCTATTGGCACGTTCAAATTGCTAATGCATATAAAACACTTGTGTAGGATTGTTACTGAAGTTCGATGCAGAACATTCTAGCAGTCTATTGGATTGAGGGCGAATGCCTACTGGAATGTTCTTTTGTACCAAGAGCATGCTGACTTTTTGGTTGCTCAATATTCTAGTGTAACATAAGCCTGGATTGGTTTTTCTTCAGAAGGGTTTTAGTAGATTCCAGCTCATTTCAAGGAGCCATTTCCGAGATAGATTTGAATATCTAGCAGAATGACTTGCTTGGTGACAAGTTACCAATTATAGCTTGAATTTGTGAGAAAATGAGTAAGCTGTTGCAAACTGGCGTGTCGTGGCCCAGCGGATAAGAACCCCGACAAGCTCTCTCTGGTGTTTGAGATCAGTGCAGTGTGGAGTTAGAGTCGGGTCTTGGTTGTGTCCTTAAGCAAAGACATTAAACCATTATTGTATTCCTTCGGATGGGACGTAAAGGTAGGTGAGGTGTGTGTTGTTGTGTAATGCACGTAAAAAGAACCCAGTGTACTTATCGTAAAGAGAAGGGGTTCGCCCCAGTGTTCCTGGTTTGATCGTCAGCATATTGCGCCACAGCACCGTGTACATGTAAACCATTACGTGGTGCTATACATTGTAAATCCGTTTTGCCTGTACCCCTTTATGCAGTTTGACCACGTGGTCGCTTGTCAACCAGATTGGTACCGTACTACCTTTCACTTCAAATATCAACGTGTTGGTTTTTTTCACAGAACTCGGGAAAGTACTGAGTATACAGTGCTTAATACACATTGGTGTAAGGATAAAAACAAATTACATTCTTTATCCCGATGTAAAATTAACATCTATTAAATCGTTGCGGTATCCGCTGCTAACACATAGGATTCAAACTGCCTCTAGCCACCGGGCTAGCTCGGTGGTCTAGTGGTAAGATATCTACTCTAGCAATACGAAAGTCCAATACAAAGAATCCCACCCGAGTGATTTGCCTGTGGATTTTTTCCACAGAACTCAGGAAAGTACTGAGTATACAGTGCTTAATACACATCAGTGTAAGGGTAAAAACAAAACATATTCTTATTCCCCGATGCAAAATTAACATCTATTATAAGTGTGTTGTGTTGTGTTGTCATTTAGCATTTCAGAGAGATTCTGCTAGGGTGGAAACGTCAGGCCATCAAAACAATTTGAAATTTGAATTCCTCAGACTGTAGAGACAGTTGTTATGTCACCTGATTCGGGCAAGCTTTTGCGTAGTTACATGTCCGTAAGAGACGGCGAAAACCATTAACCAATTTTTAAAAAAAAATTCCTCAGACTATAGAGCCAACTGTTATGTCACATAATTCAAGGCAAGGTTTCGCGTTGTTATTTAAAGGTATTGTACACTTTTGGTAACGTCTTAAAATCAGTGTCCACATTTTGTGTGATTCCACATTGCATAAACAAACAAACCTGTCACCTGTGAAAGTTTGAGCTCAATTGGTCATCGAGGTCACGAGAAAATAGTGAAAAGACACCTTATGTGTTTTATGTTTTTTCAAACATCAAGTTTTTATCGCGCGTGATAAAAACTACTGTTTAACTCATTTCTCAGAAACGATAGCATTTTAGGCAGAAATATTTTAAGGAACCCTTTCTACCATTACTTACTTTAAATCATGTAAGTTATGTGTGAATCTGTGAACATTTGTGTGTTTCGATCTTACCAATAGTGTACAGGGCCTTTAACAGATGGTGAACTCCCAAACATAATTTTGAGTAAACGTATATGGCACAATTGTACCACGGTTTGCTCATCTGGAGGTTGCTAAACAAAAGCTTTCACAAACCATTTGACATAGCAGTCTTGTAACCAAGTCATTTTTTCTCAAGTCGAGTCAAGTCTCAAGTCATTTTTGCTCAAGTCAAGTCAAGTCTCAAGTCATTTTTGCTCAAGTCAAGTCAAGTCACAAGTCAAATTTTTGCAAGTCAAGTCAAGTCACAAGTCAAATTTTTGCAAGTCAAGTCAAGTCACAAGTCACATAATGTCCCGAAATAAGCCCCCTCCCATGATGTTGCGACAAACTTAAGTACAATAAAAAACCTGTTACAAGACCAGTTAATAAATTCAATCAGTAAATCAGAGCTCATTCACTCTGACCTTTTATTCACATGAAAACTGAATTAAAGCAACAGGCCAAAGTGGAAAAATACACACTTGTAATAAATCTTAGAAATTGCGCAAACTAGTACATGTACTGTATGCATGTGCATGTTACATACGTCCATAGGGAGGCGCGCATTGTGATAAACATCCAGCTCGTCAGCAGCGCAGCGGCATTGTCGCCGAAGACTCGATTATTGTAAACAATAATTTCGACTGATAATTTCATTGTCATAAAATCAAATTTATTCAAGTCAGTTCTCAACTATCAAGTCATTTTTGCGCAAGTCAAGTCAAGTCTCAAGTCATTTTCCCTCAAGTCAAGTCAAGTCACAAGTCAATTTTCCCCAAGTCAAGTCAAGTCGCAAGTCAATGAAATTGGTGACTCGAGTCTGACTTGAGTCCAAGTCACCGACTCGAGTCAACAAGACTGTGACATAGCAACTGTCTCTATAATCTGAGGATTTCAAATTTACGCAGTAACTTGTGACTAAGCTTACTCGCAAAAAGGCTTATTGAATCGACCTACAGTGAGGTTTTTAAGACATTATAAATCTTTGTGATTCCTTACCACTTTGGTCCTGCGATGGGGTTATAGTGAGAGTCTCTAATGCTGCTTTTAGTGATGACCCAACAGTGACTGGTAACCGAACTAGAGGCTCAGATTCACTGTTGAAGATAAAGAAGTCAAAGTTAAAAACTAGACATGAAGTGCTTGTAAAACAAACTACAAACACTAGGGGTTCAGGTTTTCCAGACCTGCCAACATTTCATCTTGCAATCAGGGAGATTTTGTACAACAATCAGGGAGATATTTAGAATTACATTCAACAAAGTTTTCATCTTCTTCAGGGAGATTTTTTCAAATTTGTTCATCAAAACATGGAAAGATTGCTTTATTTTCAGGGAACTTTCTGCAGAATCAGGGAGAGTTGACAAGTTTCCAACGGTACTGATTTCCCATGATTTCCCATGACCAATTTTGGCATGGGGTGTCATCTCTACACAAAATGAAATACACTTTGGGTTGAACAAAGACAAATTTGCTAGAGCGGGACTTGAAATACCTGCAACCTCTTGAAACGTGCCGGCGCTCTACTACATGTAACTGAGCTATCTTGCCCTATGTTGGCAGTTGAATGCCTTCTGACTGGCGCCCCGAACAAAGAATTGACAAACTAAGGGAGACCGCCAACTTAAGGCTAGATAACTCAGTTAGTAGAGCGCCGGCACATTAATCCGGAGGTTGTTGGTTTAAATCCTGCTCTAGTCGATTTTTTTCTTGTTCAATCAAAAATTTACCCAGTCAGTTTCTCTTGTGATTTACTACTTGGAAATGAAATAAAATGAAATAAAATTTTGTATTTCCGCACCCTGTGAGACGGTGATTGAATTTTCTTTTGGTTTATCCCCAAGACTGACAATAACAATCAAAATGTGATTGTCTTCTGACGTTGAGCCAACAGAGAATCCAACAGAAGATTCAACATTGAATCCCAAAAGAAAACTTACACACCAACATAAAACAAACTTAAGGCAGTCCAGCAGTAAAAATTATGACATTTAATTTATAAACTAATATAATATTTTCATATAAAAATTTTCAAAGCGGCCTGCTCTATTGGTCTAACGGTCTAGAAATAGAGGTCTAACAATTATGAATTTATTTAAATTTTTTTATTTTTTTTTTTGATTTTTTTTTTTTTTTTTTAATGACCCCAATTTGCAATTTTCCAAAAATGAAGAGAACCTGTTCATTGTCAATTCAACAAAATTCTGATGAATAATGCCCATTGTTTATTCAAAAAAATAAAATAAAAAATAATTCAAAAAAAAAACACCAAAGCAATCAATACCACACCACAAAGCGACTTCAGTCAAAGCAGTTTTCCTCAATTGGCCTGTCAATTTCAATTTCCATTTCCACTGCATTCTTATTTATTTTCCTTTTTTTTATCGATATTTTTATCCTTCGCCACAGATCTTGGCCTCCATTGAATCGATGAATATTTTGTTGATTATTTAGTTGATCGCTGCAGCGATGACGTTGATCATCAAACAAACAAAAACAACCGAAAACAATGAACTGATGGCGCTGAAAAAAGTTATTCAGATAAAGTTATCGCATCCGCCGCTGTCAGCGTTAAAAGCTAAAAAAAAAGTCTCGCTAAAAAAAAAAACTGACTGTAAAATGACTGCTGAATGCATGCCTTGCGGCTCAGCTGTGTGTCTGTGCTCTCTTGTGCAGGTGAAGGTGTCAGGTAGGCAAATCCTGAGTTATGTTGATGGGACCTCCTTGGTTTAAGCTAACACCAAAAACGCGTCTGAAATTCAGCGCGTCGCTCATTAACCACGAGTCAGCACATTCATCAAGTTTTTTTTTTTTTTTTTTTTTTTTATTTTTTTTTTTTATCTTGATTGTTTACATACTACATTATTTTACATTGGGGGCTTGTTTTTATCGTATTTAATTGAAGATTATCGGCGTATTCATCGCTCAAACAAAAATTTATTTTCCCCCAAACGTGTATGTTAGCATCTCTGAAATTGTCTCAAAACAAATAAATACATTTAAATAAATCATAACTAAGTTAAAAACAGTGACATTTTCCAAATCAATATAAAGCCAACAGCCTACAAAATGCTGATCCTACCTTGGCCTTTGGGTGGGTGGTTCAATTGGCTGATGTTGCTTGGGTAGCTCAACTTGAATTACCTCCTGTTTCAGAGAAGAATCCGAAAATTATGGCCGGTTCAATCTCACAGTAAATGGCAAATAATACAGCAGGCAGAGTGTACACATTGTGAGTAATCAATGGTTCAACAATCCTATCCTAATTTAGCCCTAACTCCCATAAGCATTTTTACTAGAATCCATCCCTAACCCAACACATTCCAACAGCTTAAATACTACCATGGGATGGCAACTGTACCCAATCAAGGGGGGACGATACACAACCTAACAAACTCCAACAGGCCTTTTTTGTATGATTTTGTTAGAGTGAGTACACTTAGCATATGTGCAAAATTTGATCAGTGAAATCACACAGTACCCAACGTAACATAATCAAACAACTATCTTCACACTATTTTTTTATGTGGGACAAAATGTTGTTTGGACTCAGTTCATCTGAAGCACAATTTTGAAAATACCTAAATTTCAATGGTAGAGTCCATCCACCTGCCTTATATAAATGCATTGTTTGTTACAAAGTAAACATTAATGTCAGACCTATGGCAAGAAAAAAGGACAAGCACATAAATCTTGTATTACTACCAGTCACCCTTATCACTTGTTTATGCTAGAAGAACTCAAAAGGACCACACCATCAAACTTATTCAAGCCACACACCATCCCCACACATGTACATAATGCTAAACTTGCCAAACCACCCCCCCCCCCCAAACAAAATTACACATCATCAGACCATGGAGGAAAGAGCAATGCCAGAAATGTACATTTCACACATCCACCATACCCACTCAATCAAATTCCAACACCATTACTTGGCAGCAAGGATACACAATCCAACAGAATCAAACACCCAATCCTAATTTCACTGTACTTAAAGGGACACGTTGCCTTGGATCGGACGAGTTGGTCTAAAAAAAGGCGTTTGTAACCGTTTGTTATGAAATGCATATATATGGTTAGAAAGACGTTATAAAAGTAGAATACAATGATCCACACAAATATGCCTCGACATTGCGTGGTTTTCCTTTTACTTTGCGAACAAACACGGTCGGCCATTTTGTGGAGTCAAAATTTTGACTCCACAAAATGGCCAACTGTGTTTGTTCACGATATAAAAGTAAAACCACGCAATTTCGAGACATATTTGTGTGGATCATTGTATTCTACTTTTATAACGTCTTTCTTACCATATGCATTTTCTAACAAACGGTTACAAATGCTTTTTATAGACCAACTCGTCCGATCCAAGGCAACGTGTCCCTTTAACCTAACAAAATTAAACACTTTGCCCCGTTTGAATTTGTAGGGTTAGGGATTGTTAGGGTTTTAAACTGGACACGTTTGGTAATTGTCTAAGACCAGTATTCTCACTTGGTGTATCCCAAATATGCATAAAATAACAAACCTGTGAAAATTTGGGCTCAATTGGTCATCGAAGTTGCAAGAAAAATTATGAAAGAAAAAACACCCTTGTTGTACAAATTTGTGTGCTTTTAGATGCCTGAAAAAGGCTTCTGACCAGAAGTTGTTTACTATTTTGGTGAGAAATTACCCCTTTCTCAAAAACTACGTTACTTCAGAGCGAGTCGTTTCTCACAATGTTTTATACTATCAACAAGTTTTTATGCTAATATATATTTTGAGTAATTACCAAACGTGTACAGTGCTTTAAGTGTTGTTTGAAGCTTTGCATTTTTGTGGAAAAATAAGTAGTTACTATAAATAAATAGTAAACTTGCAGGTACAACCATGTGTAAAATTTCCTAGTGGGAGTGTTTGCTCTGAAAAGAGCTGGTGTGGTCTCGACGTTTCTCCTGAAGACAAGCAGAGTATACTGTTCGAAATGTCGAGACCACACTGGCTCTTTTCAAAGCCAACACTCCCACAAAGAGATTTTACACATGGTTGTACCTGCAAGTTTACTATTTATTTAATATAGTTACTTCTTATTCCAATTCTTTAAAAAATGATTTTTACCCACCCTCAGACTCCAAATTTTGATTTTTGAATATTGAAGGAGTATTTAATACACCAAATACATTACGAATACAGTAATGCTTCAAAATTCAAATGGAGCAGATATTTTACATCAATGTTCTCCCAGCTCAGGTTTCAATGGCTTTTCCGGATTCCAGGATGCAATTTTGAAGTTGAAACAGAAGAGGAAATTCATGCCATCTTCCTATTGGGCACGGAGGTCGGCTTAAAAACAAGATTGACCAATGGAACAGCACAGAAGGATAGACGAATAGGAAGAGGCTGCTGGGTATTTTCCCTTTAATATATTTATTTATTTATTAAAAAACCAACTGCACAATTAGTGCCAATAAGAGGATGAATAGGAAACAAGAAGAACTTGAGAATGGTAATACGATTAATGGTTGGTTAACCATGATTGAGAAGTAAATTAGAACATGAATAGTTTCACCTGATTTCTTTCTTTGGAAACTTGAGGTTTGGGTTTCTCTGGTGGTTTTTCATTGCTATGAAGTCCCTTAGAACAACCCTGTAAGACAAAAGACAGCAATACATTTTCATTCTCCTATAGACGATGTGACCTGTGACATCACATGTTTACAAAAGAGCCACAGAGCCTGGACTTCCTGCAGGCACGATTTGTACACAGCTCAATGGGAAGAAACCATAAAAACTTTAATTTTATGGAGATTGCACCGTCTAATTTTTATCAACTTTTGATATGATGAAAGGGGGCACATCTCAAAACTTGTTCAGCTGTTACTTTTATAATTCTTGGATTGATGTGGAAATTATGACACAAAATGTAAACTTTCCCATATGACCAGTGCAGTATCTTGCCTGCCAGAAAGGCCCAAGAATGTACAAGGTCACACTTATTGTAAACAAAGGTCACAAGGTCTATACTTCCTTCTAATAAAAATAATGTATCTTGGTAAATCATAAGTGTCAGAAAAAATCTTTTCACTCTTACACAGCATTATACCCCATGTGAATATCTCTTTTGAGTAGAGTTGGTTCTGAACAGAACCGGTGGTTAACGACTCAACGTTTCCATCAGTATGCTCTGATCGTCTTAAGGAGAAGACGGTCTTCTCCTGACGACAATCAGAGCATACTCTGATCGTCTTAAGGAGAAGACGGTCTTCTCCTGACGACGATCAGAGCATACTCTGATCGTCTTAAGGAGAAGACGGTCTTCTCCTGAAGACGATCAGAGCATACTGATCGAAACGTTGAGTCGTTAACCACCGTTCTGTTCAGAACCAACTCTACTCAAAAGAGATATTCACATGGTGTTACCGCAAACCTCTCTTAGTTATACCTCCACCATGCAAAGTTTCAAATTCTACTTACATTTAATTATTTAAAAATTGAAATGCTTGCTCTATTTTCTGTTTTGAGGCTCCTTACCCGTATATTCAGAAATTCAGTGAAATCCGTAGTTCTTTTATTACAGCAGGACCAACCCTTGTAGGCATCATGAAACACTGGCTCGCCAGGATGGTGTATACAGGCCTCTAAAAAATAAACATCAAAAGGCACAATTGATGGTGTTTTATTGGAGTTTACATCATGCAATCAACAACAACAAATAACAACATCTTCTATTCGTTACTCGGCAGGATCCATAAGTTAGGATATAAACGCCAAGGAGCAAGTGTCTTGCTCAAGGACACAAGTGCCGTGACCGAGATTCGAACCCACATTGTGATGACTCAGCCACCACAACTTGAATTCGGTGCGCTAGACCGCTGGGCCACGACAGTAATGTTTGAAACCGCAACCCCCAGCTACATGTAGGAGAATATTTTGTTGTTTCTTACAGTTGGGATTCAAATATTATGACCTTCAACAACATTGTCATCTCCCGGTATCGAGCCCCAGTCTCAACATTTGGGTTTGAAGTGACAACCACTTCTCGTCGGGTTCCCTCTAATACATGTACTTCTTATGTAACAATGAATGATCTGATCAACTGCTACAAGATGAGGGGGCACCCTACATGTACATGTTGTTAGTGTGCCATGTCAAGAGTATATTACGCACTTTTTTTCCAAAAAAAGAAAAGAAGTCTTTTCCACAGAGATTTAGTTCTAGCGAAGTTTTTGAGTAAATTGCAGCGGAAAGTTAAAGGGTCTGTATACGTTTGGTAATGACTCTGAAAATTTTAACTTACGCAAAAGTAAAGCGAATTTTCTTCTGCAACAATTGGAAAAACGGGGCGTACTAATATTGCGTCACCAAATTCGCTTCGCAATCGCTTTTGCGTGTGAAGTATCAACCGGGCTTTACTTACTTAGGATTGATGGGAGAAATTTATAGGTTAAAGCCTTTTAGTTTTAGTTTTGGTACCCCATCCATTTTCTTTCCAGAACTTATAAATATGTTTTCTTTGAACATGTTTGTTGTTTTCACATTGTGACATTGACCAATGTTCACAGGTTCAGGAAGATTATTCCACAACTCGACAGGGCTTGAATTTTGGGGAAAATCCACAAGACCAAAGGACTTGTTGCTCAAAATTTTTACTGGCCCAGAATTGTTCTAAAATGACCAGAACAGTTTAACATGCATACTGTTTTTATTTGAACAAGCACTATGACATTTGAGATTTATCTCATTTGTGTTTATGGGTATACCATGTCTTCCTCCATGGGTATACATACTTCATTAAAGGTGTTTATCAGACTCAAAGTTAACATTTGAATATAACTTGTTTTTGTTTAAGATATTACAAAGTGAGGTTCTGTTATTCAATTTAAAAATATTTTTTAAAATGCTGGACTTGTCCGGTCATGAGTTTACAGGCCCAACACTAATACTACTGGCCTCAGGCCTGTGGTCCAGTGTAAAATTCGAGCCCTGCTCTGGAGAAGATTTTTTTTTTTCAAATTCAAATTCTTGTGGAGCTGTTTTTTGAAGAGGTTGGAATTGTGTCCCTTTTTTGAGTAACTTTACTCCTAGAACTATCATTTGTTGTATGACTATAAAATAATAGTACATGTATCCTCCCGTACCTTAAATTCGCGCGTCACAAATATTCGCGCAGGCATCTTTCCCGGCGCGTATCATTTTGTTTACAATACGCAGTGACGCAATTTCAAAACTTCATGAAAGTATAAAGCATAATCGTCAATTTCCTGCAAAGATGTGGAAAATCAAACCCTTTCCGGTAAGTATTTCAGATAATCTTTAAATATAGTATAAACTCTTACCTTGTAGACTAAATACAAAACATAGCTAGCTAAGATAGTCGATTAAAACACTCAAAAATCACTGAAAGTTCCGCGCGTATGTCGTCTGCCGTACTTCTACACTTAAATTGCAAGATCACGTGATTTTCACTTGACAACAGAGGGCGTACAAAATACTACGGAAGGTAGAAGGGTCATGCGCCCTATAGGCCTATTTTCAGAAATTACGAACTGCCGGTGGCGGGGCTTACCAAAAAACACCGTCGGGGTTGTTATTTTGAAAATAATTATAACATAAGCACACTGTTTTTATTTTTCAAGCATAAATACAATTGTATGTTTTCAATCATATTGGTAGGAAACATCAGCATTCTAATAAATAACTTAATTATTTTCACTAAATGGCATCCAACCCAAGTGCGCGAATTTATGTGACGGGTAAAACACAAATCGGGGTCGTTTGCAGACGACGAGCTTCGTTGTGCTTTGACAACGTTCTGCAGGCTTTAAAAGCTCCTCTCAGTCAGGTAGGCTTTGACATAAGACAATTAAAAATAAAGCTTAAAGTTGTTCTTGATTATGTTAATCAAGTCGAAATTCAATTTCAAAGTCTTACGTGCGCGAATAAAATGGGGACACGAGGATACACTACACTACATACAGTACAGTACAGTCTGTACCGAATGTCGGTCACTTCGTACCCAAGTCATTTCGTACCAAGTCACTTCGTACCCAAGTAACCAAGTCACTTCGTACCCAAGTCACACACGGCCGGCCACATTAGTCAGTGACTCAGAGTCGGACAATGATTATTGCATGTATTGAGGTACGAAGAATTGACTTGTGTACGAAGTGACTTGGGTACGAAGTGACTTGGTAAAGCATGGAGGTGTATTTCCTTCCTCCATGGGTAAAGTGACCGACCGACATCGTCTGTACCTACCTTAGCCCCATTAATAGTGCCAAATTCTCTGGACTTCCTCCGATCCTTGGCCCTACGCCCACGTACCTCCAGGAGGTGACATTTGTTTTCGAAAAGAAACTCACATTTTTATGCCGAGATTTTTTCCCCAGTTGTCACTTATTGTAGCTCATTTGTGGACAGCACATTAATTCGAAATAGAGCTTGCTCTTTTTGGTGTAATTTATGAAGAAAATCGGCTTTGACATAAGACAATTAAAAATAAAGCTTAAAGTTGTTCTTGATTATGTTAATCAAGTCGAAATTCAATTTCAAAGTCTTACGTGCGCGAATAAAATGGGGACACGAGGATACACTACACTACATACAGTACAGTACAGTCTGTACCGAATGTCGGTCACTTCGTACCCAAGTCATTTCGTACCAAGTCACTTCGTACCCAAGTAACCAAGTCACTTCGTACCCAAGTCACACACGGCCGGCCACATTAGTCAGTGACTCAGAGTCGGACAATGATTATTGCATGTATTGAGGTACGAAGAATTGACTTGTGTACGAAGTGACTTGGGTACGAAGTGACTTGGTAAAGCATGGAGGTGTATTTCCTTCCTCCATGGGTAAAGTGACCGACCGACATCGTCTGTACCTACCTTAGCCCCATTAATAGTGCCAAATTCTCTGGACTTCCTCCGATCCTTGGCCCTACGCCCACGTACCTCCAGGAGGTGACATTTGTTTTCGAAAAGAAACTCACGTTTTATGCCGAGATTTTTTCCCCAGTTGTCACTTATTGTAGCTCATTTGTGGACAGCACATTAATTCGAAAAAGAGCTTGCTCTTTTTGGTGTAATTTATGAAGAAAATCGGCGGCGTTACTGACACGGTTTGACTGCCCGGCATCCGCGATTTTGCTAATGCGCTATGGTCTTGGTGCAAGACGTTTCTCGTTTACCTTTTCACGCACAGCGCGGCCGACGACCCGCTCATTCAACTCGCCAATAGCGCGCGCCACGAACACCTGACTTTAGCCCACGAACCGCCCCCCGCGCGCTATTGGCGAGTTGAATGAGCAGGTCGTCGGCCGCGCTGTGCGTAGAAGGTAAACGAGAAACGTCTTGCACCAAGACCATAGCGCATTAGCAAAATCGCGGATGCCGGGCAGTCAAACCGTGTCAGTAACGCCGCCGATTTTCTTCATAAATTACACCAAAAAGAGCAAGCTCTATTTCGAATTAATGTGCTGTCCACAAATGAGCTACAATAAGTGACAACTGGGGAAAAAATCTCGGCATAAAAATGTGAGTTTCTTTTCGAAAACAAATGTCACCTCCTGGAGGTACGTGGGCGTAGGGCCAAGGATCGGAGGAAGTCCAGAGAATTTGGCACTATTAATGGGGCTATACCTACCTGGTCCATTCTTCGACGGAAGAAATTTCTTCCCACAACCTTTATTGTAGCAGTGTGTTTCAACTTCACCAGACGCCATTACTGAATCAATGGTTAAGACTCAACTCTTCAGCAGTCACTTATCCTCTACGTCTTTATAAATCGGAATATTGGCGACAGAAATTTCCAGAAAACGTCTTTCATCCAACGTTTTTAACTAGAGTCGGAGGATCCAGAGTCGGAGCAGTTACTCAGGCCGAACGTCAGTTTGGTGTCTGTGATGTGGCGCCACCAATTGGTCAACAACAATTAGTTTCTTTATTTTTTATTTTTTTATTATTATTTTATTTCTCTCCACAAATCCAATAAAAATTTACACATAAAAGATATACAGGATATGGAGAAGGCTAGACTGAGGAGGAAATTTTTTTTTCCCTATAACCTAAAGGTTCAGTCTGCCGATAAAAATATTTCAAAAAGGTACAGACACTCAATGTACACATGGAACAGGAAAACAAAAACAAAGATAAAAAAAGATTAAAAATTTTGCATTGCATTGGTTGAATCGAGGAGAAAGCTGTTGACTGCTGCTTTGAATAAAGAAATAGATGTCAAACAGCGGATATCGATGGGCAATTTGTTCCACAAGGCAGGAACACTATGAAAAAAGGAGTACTTTAAACTATTACATCTAGAAAAGGGAATTGTGAAATTCGGAAAATCTCGACGTTGATTGATTTGAAACAGTGTGTTGTCAATGCCTGTGTGATTATAAAATATTTGATAACAAAAACATAAGCTCAACAACTCTCTCCTTGATTCAAGCGATGTAAGATTTAGTAAAGTCAACCTTTGTGAGTAATTCAGGTAGTCAGCCTGATCATGGTTAATTAAATTCTGTCTAAAAAAGAATCTGGTAAAATTACGCTGGACCCTTTCAATTCGATTTATATTGCACTTTGTGGGGTGATTCCATACGGGACTGGCATATTCAATAATAGGTCTACAGAGTGCTAGATAAAGCTGGTACGAAAGTTTAGAATGGCCACAAGTTCTCTTAATGAAACCCAGTGTTTGTGTAGCTTTAGAACAAGTTGTGTTGATATGAGTTTGCCATTTAAGATCTGATTGAATTGTGATTCCAAGATACTTATGATCTCTAGTTATGGACACATGGTCATCCAAGATATTATAATCATACAGAAATACATTTTGACGTCGCCTAGAGATAAGTAACAGAGCACATTTAGATGGGTTAAGTATCATACCGTTCTTGTTACTCCAGGAAATGATATTGTTAAGTACTGATTGCAAAGCGTAGGCATCAACTTGGTTGGTAACAGGTCTGAAGATGGCAGTGTCATCTGCATACATGTACATTGAGGTACCCGGAGAAATGCAATGTTGCAGGTCATTTGTAACATTATAAACAAGAGGGGCCCTAGGATTGATCCCTGTGGGATCCCGGATGTAACCTTCACAGGGGTAGAAACTTTACCTCCATAAATAACACTCTGATATCTGTTGTCTAAAAAATTTTGTATCCATCCGCCAAGCTGTTGTCCAATACCTAGACAATGTAATTTGTGGGTCAACAGGTTATGTGGAACTTTGTCAAAGGCCCTTGTCCAATCTAAAAAGATACAATGAATATCGGGAGGACTTCTTTGATCAAGAATACTAGCCCAATCATGAAAAATCTTTGCCAAAAGACTGTTACAAGAAAACCCAGGACGGAACCCAAACTGATTGGGAGACAAAAGGGAGTTGGTAACACAATGTGAATAAATGTGATCATGAATGATTCGCTCCAGTAACTTGCATATCACCGAGGTCAGTGATATAGGACGGTATGAATCAAATGATGCTCGATCACCCTTACCCTTAAATATTGGAACAACATTAGCATGCTTCCAAGCCATCGGAACCCTTTGTACTTCCAGAGTGAAATTAAAAAAGTCTGCTAGGGGATAATTTATAGAAGATGCGATTGGTTTTAACATTTTACCATTAATATTATCAGATCCGGGAGCACTATTACTTTTAAGTCTACATATCGCTTTACTCACAGCTTCAGGGGAGACAGTGAGCTTATCAATTTCAGTGTGAGAATTAATAATAGGTTGGTTGGTATCAGGTCCGTTAGTACAAGAGCTCGGAAGATTGAAATACTTCTGAAAACACAAATTAAACTTGTTTGCTATTGTTTGTTTACAGGTGAAGTTTTGATTATTTTGGGTGAAAATTGTTGGATTGCCCAGTGATCGTTTGTGGCGGACAATGGACCAGAGCTTTTTGCTTTTATTAGTACCTTGGTCAGCTAAAGATGATATGTATCCAAGATATTTTTTTCGCACAGTTCGACGAACAAGATTACTAAATTTCTTATAACGTGTCCAGTGATGGGGTTTGCCAGATTTTAAGGCTTTCCTACGTAAGTTACGTTTTTTGTGAGACAAGTTAATAATATCAGGAGTAATCCATGGTTTTCGAGCATTGCCTCTGACTTGCTTGGAGGGAATGGCACTATCCAGACATGAGAAAAATGTTTTGGTCCACTCTTCCCATGCAGAGTCAACAGAGTCAATAAATTCCCGCCCCCCCCCCACACACACACCACACAGATTCTATTTTTTACATCCCTATGGAGACATCTTTTGTTCTTTCCTTTGTCCCTGTAGTTAAGAACCTCCCATAGACTTTGTACACAAAATTCCTTGTGGAGCACCCAAGTCTTTAGAATTCCCCTATGGAGACCTTTTGTTTTCCCTTTTCTGTTTTGTTCTCGGTCTCCATAAGGTAGTGAATATGAAGGCACACCCACACACACCCCACCCGCGACATTGTGTAGATGCCACTAACACTGGCCTACTAATCACTATTTCAAAATAAAAAATTCTTGTAAACTTTTATAATTGCCAACTTATAATAATTCCCGTGGTTTATTATTATTATTGTTTACGATTATAACGTAAAAGAACAACAATAATAAACCACTAGAATTATTAGTTGGCAATGGGCGATTCCATGAAAAATAGGACATGAGGGTACATTTTTAAAAATCATTTTTGCAGTTAGTGTTTTATAATATCATATGAAAAAAAGAAAATTTGAACTTTCTAAAAATATAAAGTTTGGCAAAATTTATCGCCCCTGAAAGAAATAAGTCCACCACTGAGGGCGCTGTTGCAAAAGTTTTGCACTTTAGATGGCAAAATCCTTCAAGTCAGTTTGAACAAGTTCTGTGCCAGATAGATTTATGTGTTGGGGACATAGTAAGCATGGAATACTTATTGAGCAATTTTGAGCCAATTTGAGTTGAGCTTTATCTCTTACTCTGGGGGTCTGTCCTAGCAAGGGTAACGTTCGCCACGTAACGTCCGTCGCCAAAAATAATGACTTTTTAAATTTAATTATGTAGGCCTACAGAGAAAATGTTTTCCCAGTCATATCACATATCCAATGTTAGTTTGTCATGGTCTTTCATATTTGCAAATATTGCAACTTTTTAAATTCACAAACTTTTTTTTTGAATAGGTCAAACGTGACGGACGTTACGTGACGGACGTTACACAAGACCAGCTTTGTGTAAAATCTTGCAAGTTTCGTATAATAGGTTGTACAAGTTAAATATTGTAACGAGCTATACTGTAACAAAAGAATTGTTTGTTTTAACTGTACACACAGTCAGACCATAGTATTGTCGCGCAACGCCCCCTTTAGCAAGAAGTTGCTTGACTATAGGCAGCTACCTAGGGAGGCGCTGGCTTCGGACGGCCTGACCGGAAAAACCCTGAGCGGCTAGGGAATGATCCGTTGGGACTGAATTGTACCGTCCCGATTTGATAACAACTACACAGGATCCGAAATGAAATAAGAAATAGTCGACAAACTAAATGCAGCAAATCAAATGGTTTATTTAATAACTTCCTCCCTCAACGGAGGCTCTCTGTCCCTGGCAAATGATCAGAACACTTACAAATCACAATATAAATCACACACTAAATCACTTTTATAATAACCTCCACCTACGAGGTAGGGCCAGTACTTAACAAACAACTTCACTCTGATATTATTAAACAACTACCCCAAAATACAACGTGACTGTTCCCAAGCAATTCCTCCGTGAGGCGGGCTACCTCAGGTGATCGCTTTCGTGTACACTCAACTACACGGTCCTAAACACCACCGTGAGCACGGCTAGTCTTTCCAAGACTACCGGTAGTTTCCCAGGGGTCCGAGCAGAAATACCTGGGGCCGTTCTCGCACTAAAACCGTGCGTAACCACGCAACAACGGGTTCACAGGCCCACAATTCCAATCTGCTACCTCACATTCAACACACTGAGTACAACCCAAGGTTCCTCAAAAGGCACCTCACCATATACTCTACAGTGAATGAAACAACCCTCACACAATTCCGCACTGCACACACAGCGCTAAACTAAAAGTGTACTCACCACTTCCAAGGCTTGACATGAACTCCCTAAAAACTTTCTCCCGCACGCCGCGCTACTCATGCACTTTCGCTGCACGCACTTGGCTTGCGGCGGCCGTCAGACAGCGCAAGCACGCTGCATTCTCGCATGCCGTACTCCAGCCTACTGCTCTGCTGGACTGTACCATTAATCTAAGGTAAGTAATTTAATCAATAATCTCACTGGCCGTCGTTTCGCCACATAGCCTCCTGACAGGCCTGGACGTCCCCGTACAGACAAGCCGAATAAAACCATCAAACAAAGTAACGGCGGCCATTCTGCCCCTCATTACAATACAAAATTTTACTCAAAACCCCAAGGTCCTACAAGGTCCTCGGGAGCCTCCTCCGACAAGTAAGTCACGAGGTACCCTCATCTCGATACTACACCTCATCACATCCTCCTCAACAATATTTCAACATGTTTAGAGAAAACCCTGAACTTTATCAAAAGCTGCAAACAGGAATACAAAAGTACAAAAGGTAGCACGTGTAAAACATTAGGAGGTTTGATTGGTTTGGCAAGATTACAGATAATTCACACATCATTTAGGCACTTTTACATAATTAAGCAATCATATACAAATTTAACAACAATCACAAAATTTGCACCGCTCTCTGAAATAAGAATCATACAATACCCTGCACATCTCCATCGGTCATAGCTAAAGAACTCTTGATAATGCACTAATTATGGATCAATTACTGGAATAATTAAATGTTAACAAGCAATTCGGCAATAATTTCAGTTCTGATCAGATGATTATTTTCAGTCCAAAACGACAACAGTTCGCGCAAACGTGACCATGAGGCCCAAAGAGTTAGTGTTCTTGTGGCCGGTCCCAGTTGACTTCAACTTGCCGGTAGAACATATCATTATGTTCTTCTCTTCGTACCACGGCTCCGTTTACCACAGTGAACGTGAAGGTTTTCCTGATGATAGTGGCGCGTGTAGTGGCAGCAGGTGGCTTGGCAACTTCCTCCTCATGGCTGGCTCCTCTTGCATGGATTGGGGTGGCCCTGCTGGTTCCTCTTGCGCGTCTGCTTCCAACGTGTCTGTCGATGTGTCAAACGAGGAGGTCGATGAGCTATCTGATGAAGAGTCGCTCTCTTTCCGGAACATTCCTCGGCTTCCCCGACACCGCGATATTTCTTGTCACTGGTGTCTGGTACAGGGGTGAGATGCGTCCAGGGACAAGCTCAACACCGGGAGCTTACCTCCCGTCTCCCGGCCTCCTGACTATCTTTTGTGGTAGTAGCTGGGGCGAGGCTTGACCTCCACTTTGAAGGGACACCTCACTTAGTGGTACCCTCACTGGCAACCTCTCATCACGGAAGACACCTCTTGCCCTTCCTTCAGGGCCCAAAACGCGCACTGACTCCCTCCTAATGTTATCCAAATCAGCCATGTTGCTCGAAGAATGCTGGAATTTATAATGACGCCGTAGGTTATCTCGGCGTTTCGTACCAAAATCACATCTCTTGCAGTACAGCCTCATGTCAGGTCCATGCTCAAATTTGCGGTGACGAGCCAGGCCTTTCGCTTGCGTAAATGCTTTCCTGCAAATACTGCACCTCCATAACTTCTGACAACTTATAGGTGGCATAATTTTTCTGAAACAAAGCAAACCAGACTCAAATGATAAAAATAAATTAACGATACCGTTTAGGTAACTTGTGTTGCCTCACTGGGTACCTCTTCGCTACATTAGGCTCAGGTGTCGACACCTGATTTCGACCACCCACCTCAATCAAACAATCATCCTCAATCGGGGGGTTGCTCCCCTCATTCTCAGTCACACTAACACTCTCATCCTCAGGTACCTTGCCCTTAGCCTTAGGTACCTCACAATTATCTTTAGGTACAATACACATAGAAACCTCATCTGCAACCTCATTAGTGTCTGGAGTCGATTCTACTCGTTCCAGAGACTCCTCCACAGGAACCTCACTAGTGTGGTTCCATGCCTTTATGGGATCCCCTGTATATGGCTTGAGCCTATCTACATGCACAACACGTGGCTTGGCCCCTTTCCGCAGCTGTATTCTAAGGACTACGTCTGAAAGTTTTCGCAATACCAGGTACGGCCCCTCCCACTTTAGCGGAAGTTTCGGGCACACACCTTTCTTCTTTGCTGGATTATAGAGCCATACAAAGGCACCTTCCTGTAGGCATGGATCAGTGGCTCTTCTATCGTAGTTACGTTTCTGCCGCCTTGAGTTCTTCTTAAGACACTCATGTGCCTTATCATGTGCCTGCTGAATACGACACCTCAACTCCTCTGCGAAATCAGTGGTCGGCCCCTCAGCACTAATACTTGGTTGTTCAGTACACAAATCAATCGGTTGCATTACCTCTCTCCCAAGCATCATCATATTCGGCGATTCACCGGTTGTTTCTTGGGGTGTGGAGCGGTAAGCGCTCGTCGCAAAGGACAGACACTTATCCCAGTCACGTTGTCCTCTACGGGGGTCTACCATCATAGACACAATGGAAATGAGGGTACGATTAAAACGTTCCACGAGCCCATCTGATTTGGGGTTATACGCAGTTGTTCTCGTCTTTGCAATCCCCAATATACTGCACATCTCTTGGAAAACCTTAGACTCAAAATTTGAACCTTGATCAGTATGGAGTTCGTTTGGAACCCCAAATCTACACACAAACTCACTCACAAACTTAGCCGCTACTGTGTCAGCATGGGCATCGGGAAGCGCATAAGCCTCCATCCACCTTGTATTGTAATCTGCAACAACAAGGATCCATCGATTCCCATCGTCGGTCACAGGCAAGGGGCCCATGAGGTCCATTGCGACCCTCTCCATGGTACCTCCCACATGGTACTGCCGTAGTGGCGCAACTCGTTTCTTCGGAGGAGACTTCTTCCTCGTACACTGATTACAACTCCGGATACAAGACCGTACATCGGCAGTAATACCAGACCAAAAGTACCGTTGTTTGACTCTGGCCATGGTCTTCTTTAGACCAAGATGACCACCCAATGGTCCTCCATGAAGTTCACACACAAACTTAGATCGAAACTGTGCCGGTACAACTAACAACCATCGGAACGATATACCATCGTCCGAATCCCAGCGCTTGTACAACACGCCATCACGTAAAGACATTTGCTCCCAATAGGCCCAATACATCTTACTCGCTGGAGGCAAGTGGGAAACATCCTTCCAATCAGGACGTCCTAACCCCTCACTCTTCGTGGTTAACAACCAACTCATGGTTTTATCTGCCAACTGCGCCTCACGAAGATTCATGTGACTAATTGAAGGTTCCGCTACCACACCCCTCACTACGGCCTGGTTAGCCTCAACCACTGAGCTAACGGATGGTACGGACACCTCACTGTCCTTTTCTTTATCACCTTGCCCACATTGCTTGCACGGTTTCCGTGATAGACTGTCCGCATTGGTATGTTTCCTGCCTGGTCTATGTTGGATTGTCATATCATATTCAGAAATCACTTCTAACCACCTCGCCAGCTGCCCCTCAGGATCTTTGAAATTGAGCAACCAGCGGAGTGCTGAGTGATCTGTTCTGACCGTCACCTTTTGCCCATAGAGATACTGCCTGAAGTACCTTAGGTAAACCACTATTGCCAGTAACTCCTGCCGAGTCACACAGTAGTTTTTCTCTGCTTTGCCAAGCTTTCTGCTTGCGTAAGCAACAACCTTCTCTTCGCCCTCACACACCTGCGACAGCACCGCCCCAATACCTTCAGCACTTGCATCAGTGTCCAATACAAACTTCCCATCCGGCGAAGGATAAGCCAACACCGGAGAAGTTTGCAGTTCTTTCTTCAATTGCTCAAATGCCTCTTGACAGGCATTGTTCCAATCAAAGACCTTTGACTTCCCAGTCAGGGCATGCAAAGGGCTTGCAATATCCGCAAACCCACGGATAAAACGGCGATAGTAAGATGCCAGCCCTAAGAAACTTCTCACTTCTTTTACTGACTTCGGGACTGGCCATTCGGCGACTACTTTGATCTTTGCAGGATCAGTTTCTATCCCCTCACCCGAGACTATGTGACCTAGGTAGGTCACGGACCTTTGGAAGAGGTGGCATTTGCTGGGCTTCAGTTTCAACCCGGCCTTTCTTAGCCTTGAAAACACTACTCGAAGACGCTCCACCTCCTCACTCACTGTCTTGCCAAAAACGATAATGTCATCGAGATAAATCAACAGAACTTCCCATTGGAGGCCAGACATAACCTTTTCCATTAGGCGTTCGAATGTTGCCGGCGCATTCGCCAAACCAAACGGCATTACCTTCCATTTATACAACCCGTTGCGTACCAAGAACGATGATTTTAGTTGGGCGTCCTCATCTAAAGGTACCTGCCAATACCCTGACGCCATATCCAAGGTTGAAAACCACTTTGCCCCTCGAGGGCATCAAGCGTCTCATCGATACGGGGTACTGGATATGCGTCCTTGATAGTAGCGAAATTCAAACCCCTATAATCCACACACAGACGTTTTGATCCATCCTTTTTCTTGACCAACACAATGTTAGCCGCCCATGGACTATCGGACTCCTCTATTAGACCCTGTTGTCTGAGTCCCTCAACTTGCCTCAGTATCTCTTGCTGGTGACAAGCAGGATGCCTTCTAGGCCTCTGCTTCTGTGGCCTAGCATCCCCAGTGTTAATAGAATGCTTAACAAGATTTGTGCGTCCAATGTCACCGTCACCCTTCGAAAATATATCCTGATATTCAATCAAGCACCTCATCACTTCCAGATGGTGTGATGGACTCAAATCCGCAATGCCCCTCTCATACAAATTCCGTAGGTGCACCGGAAGAGCCTCATGGTTTTGACTATCGTGTGCATTTGGCACGGTCTCCACCTCAACAGGGAATACCCTTGCGGCTGTAGTTCCCGCGTGGAGTACTCGCTTTCCTTGCTAGGGTTAAACACCCTAACAGGTACCACCTCAGTGGGTACCTCGACAACAGACCTAGCTAGCACGAGGCCCCTCTGGGCCAGCTCGCCACCTCCCTCGATTGGCTCAACAATAAATGGACCCTTGAGCCCTCGCCACGGTTGATGATGGCTCCCCTTACAATGCCCTCATGACCGGCTGGTATCACAGTTGTCTCAGTTACCACCACTCTGCCGACAAACGCTTCACCTGAACTATTCGTACACTTGACCCTTTGGCCATTCACATTCAATTCCATATTTCTAAAATCTAAATTACCACCAGTGGACAATAGCCAGTCCATTCCCAACATTGCAGGAAGTGAAATGTCTACGACTATTACCTTTACAGGTGTAGTTGTCTTACCGACTGTAAGCTCAACCCACGCCGTGCCCAATATTTGCAATGGCGTACCATCCACTTGGCGTAGCCCAACGTCACAACTCTCCAGGGTTGGCCTCTGACCTGGTGGAATTTGGTAATACACTGTAGAACTAATTAACGTGTCAGTTGCACCTGTGTCTATCAACATTCGAAATTTTGTCGACCTCACGCATCCATCCACAAATAAACCATACCTCGGGACTGAAACAACCCGTACTTTATTGTCACACTCAAGTTTCCTTTTTCTACTTGATGTATCTGGTTCTCTTTCCATGGGCCCATTGCTCACTTCAGCCTTTCCGCGGACCCGCCGGAAGACTGCTCGTCGTTTCCCTGCTGGTGTCTGGGTTTCTTGCACCTTGCTGCAAAATGCCCCCTCTCACCGCAGTTAAAACACTTCATGTCAGACCTGGTCCCCCTACTCTGAAAACGCCGTCCATCTGGACTTTGGGGAACCTCAGGCACCCTCACAGGGGCCTCTTTTGATGGTTGCGACGCTAACAGCTTTACCATAACATCTAGCTGTTTTGTCAAGTCACCAACACACCTCGACTGTTCACCAAGGGCCCTTTCTACAGACATTAACCGTTCCTCAGTGTCACGGTCCACCGCCCTCACTAGCTTAAACGGTCTCTCCTCCCTCCTCTGAGACTCAACCTCCTCAAAACTCTGCGTTTCGAGGGCTGCCTGTATGGCTTCAGCCAAAGTCTTAGGCCTGGCACGAAATATGCCTTGCCTCACGGACTGACCCGCCACGGCATCCATAAAATGGTTCCGTTCCAGACGATCTCTCGAATCCTCTGTGATTTCAGGATATGCCTTTAACGCCAATTCATGTATCACTTGGCCCAGTTCTTGAAGAGATTCTTTGGGTTTCTGACGCCTATGTCTAAGTTCCACTAGGAAGTTCTCTGCCTGGCGGCCAAGGCCAAACCTCCTGGACAAAAGCTTTACCAACTCGTCATACGAGTATTTGTGCTGTTGTGTACTGTTACCAAGGATACGGACAGCATCACCTTGTAGACTGGCTGCCAAATACTCTGCCGACTGCTCTTTGTCCCAACGGTTAACTAACCGACAACTCTCAAAATGTTTATGGTACTCATTCCATTGAATTCTCCCACTGTAACGATCGGGGACAATATAAGGGCGACGAGGGGTACCTCTATCTTTCACCCCCTCTCCCCCAACAACTCTCGTTTCTCTCTTCAGGTTCCAAGGCCCTGCCTTTTCAGTGCCTGTTTGTTCAGCTGACACACTGTCAGAAATACTTGGTGATCTTGTTGCAAAACTTAACAACTCACAATGGACTTGTTTGTCCTTCATATCCACAAAAGGATTTGTACTCCTCAAACCCTCCTCCTCACGTACCTTAGCGGTAACAGGAGTGGATACCTCATTGCTCCTCCGAGGAGTAATCCAATCACTCAAATTATGCTCTCCATGTCCATCCAACAAAGGGATCTCGGCAATTTCCTTTGTACTAGATGGTGTTCGTGCCTCAAATGAGGCGAAGCCTGAGGACTCCTCCCCTAAGTCGTTTAAACATTGACTCGGAAATTTAAAATCAATGTCCCCATCTATTCTCACACGCTTTTGCTGGCGTCCTCCAGCTCGACTAACTGGTTCCTCGGACGTCTTTGCCTGCTTTAAGGCAGCCTCAAGCTCCTCAATCCGCCTCGCCTGTTGGGCCTTCTCCCACTGCAGTAACTGCAGTTCCATTCTGGACCTACTAAGGTCCTCTTGATAGCTGGGATTTAATTGTTTGGTCTCACTCATAGTGAGGTGACCTGCTCACTGCGAGCAATAACAATACGCCTCTGCCTCAGAAATTGTCTCCGTTGTCGGTGACTTTTAATTGCCAGCAGGCAGACTATGATAATTACCAAAACCAGACAAATAAGAACTAGACTTAGTGCTAGAAAACCGAGTACTTCTTTCATGGGAAACTCCCACTGACATTGACTAATTTACATGGAATCGGTCCTTGTAGTTGCATCAAATCATAATCCCACTTCTGACACCATTTTGTCGCGCAACGCCCCTTTAGCAAGAAGTTGCTTGACTATAGGCAGCTACCTAGGAGGCGCTGGCTTCGGACGGCCTGACCGGAAAACCCTGAGCGGCTAGGGAATGATCCGTTGGGACTGAATTGTACCGTCCCGATTTGATAACAACTACACAGGATCCGAAATGAAATAAGAAATAGTCGACAAACTAAATGCAGCAAATCAAATGGTTTATTTAATAACTTCCTCCCTCAACGGAGGCTCTCTGTCCCTGGCAAATGATCAGAACACTTACAAATCACAATATAAATCACACACTAAATCACTTTTATAATAACCTCCACCTACGAGGTAGGGCCAGTACTTAACAAACAACTTCACTCTGATATTATTAAACAACTACCCCAAAATACAACGTGACTGTTCCCAAGCAATTCCTCCGTGAGGCGGGCTACCTCAGGTGATCGCTTTCGTGTACACTCAACTACACGGTCCTAAACACCACCGTGAGCACGGCTAGTCTTTCCAAGACTACCGGTAGTTTCCCAGGGTGTCCGAGCAGAAATACCCGGGGCCGTTCTCGCACTAAAACCGTGCGTAACCACGCAACAACGGGTTCACAGGCCCACAATTCCAATCTGCTACCTCACATTCAACACACTGAGTACAACCCAAGGTTCCTCAAAAGGCACCTCACCATATACTCTACAGTGAATGAAACAACCCCTCACACAATTCCGCACTGCACACACAGCGCTAAACTAAAAGTGTACTCACCACTTCCAAGGCTTGACATGAACTCCCTAAAAACTTTCTCCCGCACGCCGCGCTACTCATGCACTTTCGCTGCACGCACTTGGCTTGCGGCGGCCGTCAGACAGCGCAAGCACGCTGCATTCTCGCATGCCGTACTCCAGCCTACTGCTCTGCTGGACTGTACCATTAATCTAAGGTAAGTAATTTAATCAATAATCTCACTGGCCGTCGTTTCGCCACAGTATTGTAAATAATTTGGGGTTGAGCAAAGAAAAATTGACTAAAGCGGGATCTGAACCAAAAACCTCTGGTTAAACAAGCCGGTTATCTAGCCCTAAACAGATGGCCCCTAAACGAGCAGTGCACAATGCACACAGAACTTTTACAAAACAATATACATGTTCTACTTGTCTAGGGGCCATTTGTTCCCTTGTTCACTGCACAGAGTTGTTCTACACATATTATTGCAAGTTAATATACCCCTGTGTGACCAGTCTTCGACCAATATATCAAAGTGCATTAGTCTTCAAGGTACACGCATTACATGATACATCATGTACACTACATGATGAAATTATTGTGTAGCCCATCTTCAAAACACAGTTAGGTAGAACTGTAAGTTCAGTAAGCACACACTCCCTGCCCACTCCCTGCCCACTCCCTGTGGGTTTCAGTTTCAGTTTTTCTTTTTTAGGTTTAGTCTAGTCCCACTCAAGCCTACACGCTCACCGAAACTAAGCCCAGCTTATCCAGTTCCCGCCTTTGCGCAACACAAAGCTAAAGTACTTAAGCAGCATCCACACAGCAAAAACTGGGGTGTTAAATTTAACACCTCCGGTGTTACTAGAGGACTACACCAAGAATTTTCACCGGTGTTAAAATTGTGGGTGTTATTTTAACACATATTGGTGTTGTTTTTAACACCCATGGTGTACTGACACACTCATGGGTGTAAATGAGAAACACCACAGTGTTAATGACACCAAATTGGTGTAGTCCTCTAGTAACACCGAAAAGTGTTATTATTTTTTGCAGTGCAACAACAGAGTCCAGCATTCTCCTGAAGACGATCGGAGCGTACTGATCGAAACGTTGAGTCGTTAACCATCAGAACCAACACTACTCAAAAGAGATATTCACATGGTGTTACCGCAAACCTCTCTTAGTTCAGTAGAACTGTAAGATCAGATTAAATCAATATTTTATAACAACTTTGTTTATTTGTCATATTACAACTCTTTTGGATCAATAGAGACGATACACGTACATGTATCATTTGTACATGATTTAAGCATTGCTGTGACAACCGAAAATGGGCAAAATAACCCAATTTCAAAATGTTGCCTCACCATGAAGGAGATGAGTCTCCAAAACGAAATTTGGTCCAGATGTAGATTGGACTTATCTTTCAAATGGTGTAAGTTTAATGTTGGTGGGTAACTGCTGCCAAGGTCAAAGGTCACCAAGAATTTCTGTGTTTTTTTCAATATTTTCTGTGTATAGAACCAACTTTGGAGCCTTGTCAACATTTTATAAAATGAATAAGGGCTCTATCCTTGTTTGGGGGGTAACCACGTGTGCCTAGATATAATACAAATAGCAATATTAAGCTTTTCAAACTATCAAGTATAAGTATTAGGGGGGTCTGAAAATGAAAAGCCCGCAGAGAGAAAATGGGACGAGATACCCTTGTTTTGAGGCCAGATTTGAGTTATTTGGGTGACAGTCACCCTATGTAGATAATAATTTACAGCATTGTATCTTTTTTTAAAGGCGTGTTATAAAACTCATTACAAAACGCAAAATATTCATGTCGCAAATCATGCACGTTCACAGAAAGGGGGGGGGGGGTAGCCAAGCCCACTTTAAGGGGCCTTAAGCCTTAATTCAGAAACGACTATAGTTGGAGTGCTAATGGAATTTTTTGTTTTGCATACACATGGATGAATATTATAAATGAATTTCAGCCAAATCTGAGAGGTGACCTGTAACCCCATTGGTTGATTTGACACAGAATGACCCTAATTGCAATGTCAAATTGTTGTTTGACTTGTCAAAGAAAATGGCTTGGGGGGTGGGCTAGGGATGGGGATGGAGGGGGCTCGAGATTCATAGGTAAAAACAATTTGATAGTATGTGAGTTTTACCAATACAAATCTCAATAACTCAAACTTTATGACGTTTGGTTCAGGAGATATGGTTTTTAAAATGTTTGAGTTTCCTGTTTGGACCGGAAGTAGAGGTCAACGTGGGTTTATCCTTATGAATAAAATGTCACTAATTGTGTAAGATGCTACAACACAAAGATTATGACTTTATGACGTGTGGATTCAAAGCCGAAGCCGGTCGTTTCGTGACGTCATCAGGTGTCAAATTACGGTAATTCGTAGCTTATTTACTTTAAAACTTTGGCACTCAAACTTTGGCATTGGCAGTGTATTACATTAATATTTCACAGAGTGTAAGTCACAGAAAGTGTAACGTCCATCACAGGCTTAAATGGTGGATTTCTTCTAAAACCATGTGATGTTAAAAATTTAACATTTTGTAATGACTACCTCAGACCCTCATACACTAATGACAATAGTAGGATTTTTCACAAATAATATGTACAATTTACAGGGATTTTTAACTCATTGTCAGGAGTCTAAAAGGCTTGTCCTTTAAACGTAACGTCCGTCACAAAAGGTTTTTGAAGTTTTTATAAAGGTTGACAGAAAATCATGATCTTGCATACCATGCTTTATTACAAGTGACTTGTTACGCTATCAAACTGTAACTATTATGTTTCCCAGCAAACCTTGGATAAAAATCTGCAAGACAAATTGTTTGCTATTTTCTGTGCAAATGTAACGTCCGTCACAATGGAATCGCCCGTTATGATCTGTCAAAGATGGTATATTTCCATCTTTTGATAAAGTCCCAAAACACCCCTATTTGAAATTAATGGTAGCCTATAACCCACCAATGTACCTAGTGATTATTTTCATACATTCAATGCAGCCTCTAAGGACCCACCTATCCATAACTGTTAAAAATATTTTTTTCTATAATGTTGTTTTTGGTAACGCGGCCCTGAAAAGAGGCAAATTTCACTATTCCAAAACCGGAAAAAAAATGCAAAACCACCCGAAATGGCAAATCGGCTGTTGCCATGGCGACGAAGTTATTTTGTGAATTATTTTTCCATATTTTTGTTAGTTTGGGGCCATGGTCCATCAAATATAAAAGTATAAAGGAAATCAGTTTTTTGGCCGTGGCAAAAAATTCTAAAAATCTTTGATATTTACAGTCCCTTACTCTTAAATATTTTAATCATAACTGGAGTAAAGAAGTACAGTATATTATTATTTAAAACAATATATAGATAAATAAAACAATTTATATGATTGCTTCAAATTGTAAGTTTTACAGATATCTAAAGGCTTTGTGGTAACATTCCAAGCCGATTCCATAGAAAGGGCTACGAAATCAAAGCCGAAGGAGGTTGTGATAAACACTGCATTGCTTTGTTTCCAGACACGTGGGGGCAAACCTGTGCCCAGACAAAAGGGGCACCAGAAGCAGACGAAACAAGTGCGCTTAATTGACTTGTCACGCGACAATCACGTGAACACAGAAGTTTTCTTGTTAATACGTCACAACGAAGCCAGCCAGCCACATCTCTGGCTTGCTCTGTATTAATTTGACACAAAAATGGCGCTGGGGACTGGATTCAAAGCCGAAGCCGGTCGTTTCGTGACGTCATCAGGTGTCAAATTACGGTAATTTGTAGCTTATTTACTTTAAACAATGCATAACTCCCGAACCACACGTCATAAAGTCATAATCTTTGTGCCCTCTTGTAGCATCTTACACAAGTGACATTTTATTCATAAGGATAAACCCACGTTGACCTCTACTTCTTGTCCAAACAGGAAACTCAAACATTTTAAATATCATATCTCCTGAACCAAACGTCATAAAGTAATTTTATCCCGTGCGGTCTTGTAGCTCACAGCACATGTCATAATTTATTTATAAACATGTCCCCACTTTGACCTTCCCTTCCGGATCAAATATGAAGTTCGAATAAAAAAAATCATATTTCCTAAGCCACGTGTCATAAAAGAAATAATATTTGTACCGTCTTGTAACATACAGCCCATGTAACATTTTATTTAAAAACATGACCCCACGTTGACCTGTCCTTCCGGTCAAAACAAGTTCAAATGAATCATATTTGTATATCAAGGGTCCTTGGTCACTTTACAAACATTAAATGTGTTGTCTATGTATAGACTCATCGGTGACAACTAAGTTTTCAAACACATTTTTTATGACGTCATCACTTGTTACAGCGCCCTCTATCGAAATGTTAAAAACCACATTAAAATTAATATCTCCTGAACGATATGACATGTGTTAAAACATGTTTGTCTAAAGATCCAAACTTGTCTGAAATTGCTGACAGTGACCCCTTTATGACATTTTGCATCCAGTTTGAACATGATTACACGAAGTTTACACAAAATACATTATCACTTTCATTTATTTGGCTACTGAAAGGATCTTCATATAGTAATTGTTAGTTACAATCTATTTTCTAGTTTTATTTATTTTCAAATAATTTACATTTAAAATTGTCCGGTCAAGAGAAAAGTTTTTAAATAGTAATCATTTAAAAATACATTTAACAAAAATAATGTCCTCAAAAATGTGTCAGAACCATTAAAATGTGTACTAACTAGATGAACCGAATCCTTAAAAGTGTTACACAAATTAAAATTAGCATTACATTTTCAATAATCAAAATGTTACAACCACATTACAACCATAAATACATACAAAACTCGAGTCAAGTATCACAAACTAACCCAAAAACCAAGAAAAGGCTGTAGCTGACAAAGAAACTATAACAACAACAACAAACTAGAGTAGACAGAAACGAACAAAAAAGAAAGGGATACCGACATTAAGCACTACAGATGAAGCAAAGGACAAAGGTTTGGTTTAGAATAGGCAAAACTTAACAGGAATTGTGAAAAAAACAATAAATGGGCAAACGACAGACAACCAAAAACAGGCATTGTGAAAAGATTTACTGATATAATGACATAACATCAGATAGTTATATGTACACCACAGCCGCAGGCGCAAGATGGAGAACTGGGGGCTTTATCTTTTTTTATAACGTGAAACACGTTTAGGCGCCATTTCGGCAAAGGTTTTGTTACATCATTGATAGCAATACATGTATGGTCATTGTCTGTCTATTCTCAGATCAGAACAGTTCACCATCTTGCGCATTCGGCATTCTTTAACCTTTGATGTTAGACCCACAAACTGGAAACGAAAGACTCATTATAAAAACTTGTAATAATCTTATAACGAAAAGTGTATAGATTCTGAAATAATTTGCTAGACGACTTTGACTTGTTGCTTTCAACTACGGTTATTATAACTTATGTGACAGTACATAGTCGGCCCATAAAACTAATCAAAAAGTATAAACAACCTGCACGAAAATACTGGAGGGTTAAAGGGTGTGTACAACATTGGTAAGAATGAAAATATATATGCTCACAGAATTGCCCATAACTCACATGGTATAAAGATGGTCATGGTAGAAAACTTCCCTTGAAATAGTTTTGCTTGAAATGCCATAGTTTTTACGAAATGAGTAAAATAATAGTATTTATCCTGCTGGACAAATTCCGATGTTTGAAAAAAAGTTAAAACACATAAGGATTTTGTTCACTGTTTTCTCACGACTCCGAAGACCGATTTAGGTTAAACTTTCACAGGTTTGTTATTTCATGTATATGTTGGGTCACATAGAGTTTGGATACAGGTCTTTGGCAATTACCAATGTTGTACACACCCTTTAAAGTGAAACTGAGAGAGCAAGAAAAAAGAAAGTCATAATTGTGAATTACGTCTCATAGTTATGACTTATATCTCAGAAAGATTGTAGTAAGTCATAATTATGAGATATATCTCATGATTATGAGATATATATCTCATAACTTACACCTTATAGGGGGGCCTATATCAAAACGATGAATTGAGATATATCTCATAAAAATTACTTAATTAGCATAAGTCATAATTACGATGTATGTTAATTCATAGTTATGAGATATAAGCCATAATTATGACTGGTTAAAGTCATAATCAGAGATATTAGGTCAGAATTATGACTTTTCTCAATACCCCTTTAACGCTTTTGTACGAAAACGACAGAACAAAACTCTGTATATGTTACACTCAAATAGTGGACACTTTGTAACAGAATGTTTGTTTTTTGTTTTTAACGCCGGAAGTGGTTTGCAGTAACAGTCATACATGTCATAAGTATGACTTTATTTCTTTTCTCATTGTCCCTTTAACGTTTTTGTACGAAAACGATACCAGAACAAAACTCTGTATATAGGTTACACTCAAACAGGGGAAACTTTGTTATAGAATGGTTTTGTGTTTTTGTTTTCAACGGAAGTAGTTTGCAGTAACAGTTAAATCACATGTAGCGTGCCTGATATATATTTCATGATTTAAATGTCCCGAAGAATACTCAGTCAGGTAGGCTAGGTGAACTTTTCACAGCCTTGCACCACGGATTTCCTTTTCTCTGCAATCCACGTTTAGCATTTTTTTTTATTCATGCCACTGATTGAGAAAACACCCTCCAATTTAAAGGGATTATATACGTTTGGTAATTGGAACCCACTGTTTGTTTCAATCCTATACAGTTGTAGATATATACCATAACACTAACCTGTGACAATTTCATTTCAAAAGGTGGTAGCATTTTAGAGATAATGCCGAAAGTTTGGAGCGGTTATGTCCACGCAGGAAGAATAATCTGCAATTGGAATACACAATCTGAGAAACATTTCTGACAGAAACGCTTCTCAGATTCAAATTTGTTTGGATAAAAACTGATACCTTATTCCATAACCACATTACTTACTTCAAAGTGGTATGTTTCTCAAAATGCTTTATACTATCGGAAGCTTCTGTATACTTCGTACCAAGTTAAGGTTTTATTGCCATTAATTATATGAGTAATTACCAAACGTATACAGACCCTTTAAAGGCTGCACGCAAACAAAAAGATAATATCCTTGGTGAACCAAAGGCTCACCTCGCCATGCTGCAATGAGTGGATCTTGTTTAAACCTTCACAATGTCAACATTGTCAAATTACGTCCACCTTTCAGTAGTCATATAGATGGTGTTGTTATCAGTAACCAGACGATGTGACCTCTGTTTACATTCAAACCGCCCTCTGTTGACAAAAGTCATGTTTCCGCCGGGCAAGAAGACGCGTACTCATGGTAACATTGCATGTCCTTTATAGCTGTCTGTCAGTACACAACGGTTTTGCCCGGCGACATGCGCGCGCATCATGTTATGATTTTCGAATGACGTCAGAGGTCACATCGTCTATAAGGACAGTATTTACATGATGTAGATTTGGTAACAAGTTGTGTGCAGCAAAATTGCCCCCTGACATTAAAAGTGACATGTCACGGGCGGAGGAGAAAATTTACAGGCAACAGTTCCAGGCTATCTCCCAAAAGGGGTTCACACTTTACTTTGCGCTATACTTTTCTTGTGGGATCAACAAATATTCAAAGTGGTTCTTGTTCATGCAGTGCTGTCATTATTGTTGCTGACTGTACACAGTTACCTTGTAAAAAAACGATCTAACATGTACTCGGGTATAGATTTTTATTTTTTGAGAAAGAAAAATAAATATTCGGACATAAAATACATAATTACACTTAAAATTGTCATCAAATCCGTCAGACCCAGAAATCTTTACTTTTAAAGTTAAAAAGTACTGGAACGGTCGCGAAAATACTATAAACAATATTGCAGTGTTACAGTTGAGGCGTAATAATATTGAGTAATTTCGATCATGATTAAAATAATATGCAGTCATCTATTCAAGTTAGACTCGAGAATGATCAACGTATATAGATGAGAACCTCCTTAATTATTTATGACATCATCTCAGGCGATAGGCCCTTTTCGAAACTTGGGCTCCGGGCTTCGGGCTTATAGACTCCGTAGGCCTGTTTGAAGCCTCTTATAAAAAGCGCACCTTTTCAGAAAGAAGTCGGGCACAAGCCGAAGCTATGGCTTTGAAAAGAGCCAGATACCTGACCCAACTGCACCTCCCTCCCCCAATCCCCTTGCAATACAGTGTTCAAATCAAAAATAGCATGAACAGCAACAACACATAAAATCATTTTGCAATGTCCCTTACTTTCTCTTCCTTCACTTTTCTTCAATTCCTGTCTGTGCCATCACCTTTTGTTCAATTTGTTATTTTCAATTTCAATTTCTTTCTTCATGGTTTGTGCATTTTCAGTCTGTTTCACAGCCTCATTTTTCATCTGAGTTTGTTTTCCAAGCTATTCCTTCATCCGTGGTTCATATTCTTTCTTCTTCTGTATCCCTTTCTTGTTATCTGTCTCAATTTTTCCATTTTCTTCCTTTTCATTGTCCCCCTCCTTCCGATGCTTTTGTTCCTTATCTTTTTTAAGCTCAGATCCCACAATCCTATCCCACAAAGCTAAGTATTTGTGGTCGATTGATTTTACATGGCCCACTCCCACAGCGAACCCCCGTTTTAAACCATTCTCAATCGAAGTGTACTGTTGGTACAAACCTGACAAGCTTGCAGAGAAGTTCATGGCGGCCATAAGCATTCCGTTATAAACGTCATCCAGTTTGAAAAATGGCACTCTGAACGATGTTTCATACAGTCGCATTGCTACATCAGTTGACACAACGTAACAGCCTCCGTTTAAGAAGGGTGGGTATGTTGGATTGGGGTATAACTCCTTTGTGATAAACCACTTTGAGGCCCTACTCCGCATCGGTGCGACTTTTACTCTTCGGTTTCCCTCAGAGAACAGTTTTCTTGGAGCCTTCTCTAACCTCAAGATAAGATTCCTGGGGTTCAGCGTCATATCAGCGTCTATACTCACACCGTAACTTGCTGTCGGGCAGTAGCTCGACAACCACCTCCATCCCATAAGAGTCTTGTATGTCAAGTTATAGTACGTGTCTAGAAAGTCTTCCTGTATTATATCATGATATTTCTGATCTTCATCTTTTAAAAGTTTATCTTTTGAAGGGTCGCTCGTCTGACCCGCTAGGAACATTGTCCGAATCTTCCTGCCCAGTACTTCTTGAACACCACCCCAGGTTCGTCGAATTTGTTCCCGGTCGATGGTCTCCCCTACCCGGCACTTAACCAGCATCACCAAGAAGACATCGGAGTTCTCTCCTGAGCAAGCGTCCTTATTTGCGATCATGAATCGGAAAGGATGAGGGTTTACAACCTTCGGACTCGAAACAATTAGCCTGGTGGTAGCATTTAATGGAGACGGCGAAGTAGGAACTCTTGGTATTATCTTTAGCCTGGTGGTAACATTTAATGGAGACAGGGAAGTAGGAACTCCTGGTATTATCATGTTAGTTCTATTCGTCCTCTCATAGTATGTAGATTCTGCTCTGGCGACATTAAGTTTTGTGTACATAGTCGCAAAAACATACGTTAAATTTACCAAAGCGATTCCGTAAATAATGAGACCTATATAGCACCGTGTCATACTTTGCTTTGAAGCTCTGAAGAGGTGCTTGACGAGTTGACTGCCGGTTTTCCGGGCAGTGGTCCCCCGCCATGAAGATCGGTTCCTCCGTATCTGTTTCCCTAGAAATCTGGACTCCATGTTCCTGCACGCATCCACACAGACTGCAGGGCAGACCCCGATTTCACTCGTATGGGGCGAAGCAAAATCAAGATGTTGCATTTAAAGACGACATGGTTCAGTGATCAACAAAAGCTTCTTATAAGGAGTAACCCCCCAAGAAGGGGGTTATCAAAAAGGTACGAACAACACCCATTATGGCAGCCCACGGGGAATGTAGTCTACGACTTAAGGCTATGTGAGGGCGGGCTAGAGTGAAACTAAAGAACGCATGATTGTGTGTCGTGTGTGCTACGTGTTTATTGCCAAGGATTCTTGCCAACTGTGGCATGCTTATGCCGCATTCTTGTTCTCTGCTTGATATCCCCATAGTTGGCGACAGTTTCGGTTATCTTGGATAGAAAGAAACAATATCCTGATCGGGATATTTGAGGGGACTTCCCCGTCAGCATTTACGAAAGATTGGCTGTAGATCATTTGGCACTGGACACGTTTGGTAATTACTAAAAATATATATTAGCATAAAAACTTACTTGGTAACAAGCAACGGAGAGCTGTTGATAGTATAAAACATTGTAGGAAACGACTCCCTCTGAAGTAACGTAGTTTTTGAGAAAGAGGTAATTTCTCACTAAAATAATAAAAACTTCTTGCAAGAAGTTTTTTATTCTTATCTGAAAGCACACAAATTTGTACAACAAGGGTGTTTTTCTGTCATCATTTTCTTGCAACTTCGATGACCAATTGAGCCCAAATTTTCACAGGCTTGTTATTTTATGCATATGTTGGGATACACCAAGTAGAACACTGGTCTTTGACAATTACCAAACGTGTTCAGTGCCTTTAACGTTGTCTACACATTGATGTGGTTATAATATGAAAATGAAGCAATCATGTCTGTATAATAGGTCTCACGGTCACAGGTCAGTCTCAACACCAATCAATTAATCAACGAGTTATTATGCATCTATCTAATCATGGAGGAAGATTCTTCCTCCATGATCTAATTAACCAACGCAGCACGGGAACGCTTTCAACGACACAGCTGCTCGGGATTTTCCAAACATTATAGAGTTAGGCTTTGGTGTAGCAGGACATTCTGTGCCCCCCCGGAGATTCTGTCCCCCATACGGCGAACTGTGTACAAATTATTTATTGTATGCACACAGTCGCAAGTTCCTGACTAACCAATAAAATACACCTATATTGCTTACGATAAGCATTATTAGCAGCACCGCTTACTGCAGCATTTTGGTGACTAATATTTTATGTCACGTTCACTTTATACATGACGTTCAAGGTTTTTTGATGCTGTCGTTAACGATAAATCCCAAGTAACAAATACAATAATTAGCACCTTACAACCACAAATTGGTGCATTATTTTTTTTCTTTATACTTTTGTCACAATATGGGTCTGCTTTAGATTGGTATGTAGAATGTTTAAAGGGAAAGTATACCGTACCTTTGGTTTGTGTAACCGTTCAATTGTTATAATCCTGTATAAATGTAGATATGCAACGTATAACCATATACAAAAAGCTCTGTCCTTATACGCTATGATAAAACTAGCTTGTGAAAATTTCATTCAAAGGGGGGTCGCGTTTTTGTGATATCGCCGAAAATCTGGAGCGGTTATGTCCACGCAGGAAGAATAATCCGTAATTGTAATACACAATCTGAGAAATGTTTCTGATAGTAACGTTTCTCAGATTCAAATTTTGGGGGATAAAAACTCATATCTTTTTCCATAACCAGATTACTTTGAAGTGAAATCTTTCTCAAAAATGCTTTATACTACCGAAATTCTACTCCTTTCCTTTCTTAGAATTTTTTTTAGTGCCTGTTTAAATACTACAATGTTGATTTGGGTGCACTTTTTCTCTTCATTGAAAACAAGATCGTCTCGACATCTCCAAACATTAGTCATTATGGCAACAATAATCATAGAGACAGAGGACAATGGTGTTGAGAATTCGTGTGCAATCCGTATAAGAAAAAAAAGCGACAACCAATACTAATAATAGTAATAATAAAGAGAGATTTATAAAGCGCAAACAGTTGCAGATCGGTTCCGCCTCAAGGCGCTGAAATACAAGCAAACAAAAATGGATTAAACGACATAGATTGAATTAAAAACAATTAAAAACAATTTTACAAAAAATTACGTCTTGACCAGCCAACAGTAAGCTAAAAAGATGAACTAGATAAAAATAGTTGTAGAAAATGAATACTAGATACAAACCTTTCAGTAAGTTGCAATGTTGCAAAAATACTGTTTGAAAAGATGAGCCTTAAGGCGAGACTTGAACAACTCAATGGATGACGACTCCCTGATGATACATTTTCCCCAAACATGGAATAGACTAAAGATTGTAGCGCCCCAACAGTGACCCCAGTAATAAAATACAATGATATGCTATTGATTATGTCAAAAAACAAAAAGTTTGAAAACCTTTATAGAATTAGAAAAAAATTATGAAATTATGGGGTTATATGATTTTGGACCATAATGTGCAACACCGAGGAAGGAGCTTGTAGATTTGTATACAATTACAATCCAACCCATTACAAACTTAGCAGATCAAGTTGTTCTTTAATTTTTTCTTCAAATATTTTGTCATTATGCCTAGTAACGAATGCCTACAAGAACTACACAAATATGGCCTAGTACAGTATAATGAAATGGGTATTAAATGTTTACGTGGTATAATGCTCATCAACTGCTTGCCAATATGCATGGTTTGGTTATCAGCCATTGTGAACACAATGCAGCTATAGCTCTTTGCCTTGATAAAATATTGAGAACTTCTCATCATGAACAAGAAAGTCAGTACAGATTGCTTATTGGAGCAGATGATATGAAAAGGATTCATTAATGTAAAATCTAGCCCTCCAAAGATAATAGGAAAGCATGTATATTGAAAAGGGATGAGAAATTCAATATTGTTCTCTGAATTATGACGCTTTATATCAAAGTGGTGGGGTAAAAAAGATTGTGGTCGCTACCTTACTGATGCTGTAGGCCTACTTGTATATACTCAAAACTCCATGAACTTTATATCTTCAGGGGTTATCAAATGGTGGAAATGTCATCGTTTCATAAAACCTTTCAAAATTTGGATCCTATACTTTAACTCCAGTTAGAAGTGTCATTTTTTACAATAAGCGGTCAACATACAACCAGGGTTGAACAGTAGTCTTGCATTATAAAAACAATGCTCAATAGTTTTTGCGTTAGAATCAACGAGTGGACACTCGATTTTTTCTGTGATTTTCATAAGAAAAAGTTTGTCCCAAGTTGGGAAGATCCTGTGATGAAGTCAAAAAATCATATCTTTATCCTTAGCAACTAAAAGGAAGTTTTTATGAATTTTACCCCAAACTTCAGTCCAGTTGAAATCTTTAAGAAGATTTCAAATCTGAACCCATTTTTCTTGGGCCTTTGGCAGGGCAAAATCTCTGGCTATAAGGGCTTTGTAAACAATTTCGGTGGACAGTTTTTAAATGTCGCAAAATCCTCTATACTCCTTTATCAATTTTTATATTCAGCCATCTGCTAGGATGATTACTGGGCCTACATCGTGTCTCTTAAAACAGGACCGGATTGATATTTTCAGCAAGACGCTTGTTTGTTTGTTTATTTGTTTGTTTGTTTATTTGTTTGGTTGTTTGTTTATTTATTTATTATTTTATTGGTGCTATGTTTTTTCTGTTTTATTTTGTTCCTTTTATTGCCTTGTATTGTATTTGTTGTTTCTTGTATTGTTGAAGTCGAATAAATAACAAAAATAATAGCAATATTATTACAAACACATGCCAGGATCACAACTTATTCATCAAAATTTAATAAAAATCCTTAATTTTTCTTTTCATCGCTTACTGTATTGTTACGCACAAAACATTCTATCTGAAAATCAAATGATGACAGAAGTGAAAGAACCTATCATAAACAACCATGGACTTTACAAGTTTCCTGAACCGAAGCAAAATTGTTAATTTTACAATCCATGAGAGTTTATTGTTTTTTGTTCTAAATAGGACACCATCAAAATGAAAACGAGATAATTTGTTTTGCATGTCCTCTGCGTGTAGCACGAGTTACCGATGTTCGCCGCTGTCCCATGCATACAAAAGTAAAACAAAAATTTGTAAAAATACTATGAGGATCTAGCCTTGAATGTTGGTTGTTAAAATACAAAAAATGAAGATTCCAACCAAATTGTTTAAAATCTTGAGCATAAAGTATGTAAAAAGACACCTTAAAGTGTAGCACGAGTCACAGTGGAATTGCCCATAAGAATAATAGGCCTATATCATGTATGTTGGTCTTTTATTAGTGTCGCTTGTTCTATCTCTCTCTGAACCAAGTCCAAGTTTGATAATTATAGCAAGGAGAGCTTTTCTAGGTCGTTCAAACATGCTAAAACCCAACAGCTTCAGGGGGCTCCGCCCCTCAACTCCCGCAAAGGGCTTCGCCCCTGGACCCCACCAGAGGCCCTTCAGCGGGCCCCTTGACCCCACGCCGTAAATGATCCTGATGTCCCCCCCCCCACATTCAGTGGCGTAACTAAGGGGGGGGGGGCACGGGGGGCACGTGCCCTCCAATTGGAGTCAGTGCCCCCCCCCGGGTGCCCCCCCCATTTGAAATCTGGACTTTTGTGATTGGAAATTTCCAGAGTAAAATGTTACATTTTATACGCTTTGATGAGATAATTTTGATGTTTTTAAAACTATTTTTCCATTTACATGCAGAATGTTTTTTTTTTTTGGGTACACTCACGCCAGATTATCTTATGAAAAAATAGTAAGTAGGCCTAACATAAAAAGGCGATGAAAAAGGGGCTTGTTCAGGCCCGTAACCAGGATATATTTTATTTTTTTATTTGGGGGAGGCGTATATGAAAAAAATGTACCTCGGCGCGTTAGCACCGCCCGTCACGTATCACGCAGGGGGGAGTTGGAAGAGGATGTGCCCCCTCAGAAGTTCGAAATGTTGTAAAAAAGAATGCCCAATTTGGTGCACCATTTTTGCGCTATGATATTGGTTATTTTATCTGAAAACAACTCAATTACAGCTTTGTATCAATATCATTTCTGCATATTTAATGCTCAGACGGCGTATGCCACCCATTGCGTCATCTATTTAGCCTACATCTTTGTATATTATTTTATGTTATAAATGTCATAATTTAACGACAATAAGTCACAGTTACGATGCAGACTCTTTTAATTAATTATATTTTGCAGACTTTTTTATTCAATTTTTTTTAATAGTTTATTTATTTATTTTTAATTTTTTAAGGGGGGCTGTCACCCCCCCCCGATTATGGGCATCGGCTTGTTTTAAAGAAAAACGCAAACGGAAACTTGGCCAGAAGTGCCCCCCTAGAAAAAATGGTGCACCCCCTTGTGCCCCCCCCCCCCTGAAATTTTACCCTAGTTACGCCGCTGCCCACATTTCAAGACGGATTGACACCCCGACTGAGGCATTTACACATTTTTAACGTGGATATTTTCACCTTCATTTTCACAGCGTTTGAAATGTCCATGATCCAACATTTTGACTGGCTTTTTGTTTCAGACATGTGCATGAATACATTAATACTTAGATTGTTGTTAGAGCTAACAAAACAAAATGTTTGTCGGGTTTTTCCACGAAGACTTTAAATTGGAAATTCTGTGCAGTGAAACACCGAACGAATTAAAAGCAAAAAGTTATTTCACTACAAATGGAATGAAGTTATATTAAAAATGGCCACTTCTTTGCCGAAGTTGACCTAGAAAACCCATGGTGTAGACTGTTGAGCTGTGATCGTAAGAGTATAAGGGACTGTAAATATCATACATAGGGTGGCCAAGGTCAAAAATAGATTTGTCTTCATAATTTCACATTATGATGGACCTTTGCCCAAAACTAACAATATGGAGAAAAACAATTAAACAAGAAATTACTTCGTTGCCATGGCAACAGCTGAATAACCATTTCAGGGTGGTTTCGCCATTTTTCTTCAATTTTGTAATAGTGAAATTTGCCTTTTTCAAGGCTGCGTTACCATTAAACAGCATAGAAAATTAAACAACATTGAAAGCTTGACAAAATCTGAACCCTTAAATACGGGCTGAAAACAAAAATCCAAAATGGCCGCCGTATATGGCGGCCATTTTGAGTTCACACAATGCATTAAATGTATTTTTAAATGTATTAATGTTATTGTTTAATATCTGTATGTTTATAGAGGGAAGAGTGAAACCACATGTAGCCGTGTGCAAGCAAGTCATGAGATGAGACCATGTGTGACCACGAAAATAGATTTTAACGGTATTTGATAGAGAGGTTTTTTTAAGGACAAGCAAAGAAAAAGTATGATGGTATTTGATAGGGCCTAACTGCATCATAAAGATTGTTTTTTGAAGGGAAGCAAAGTAAAAAATAATAGTATGACGGTATATTTGATAGGGCCTAATTAATCATTAAGGGTTTTTTAAGGACAAGCAAAGTAAAATATAATGATGGTATTTGATAGGGCATAAATGCATCATAAAGAGGGTTTTTTGAAGGGAAGCAAAGTAAAAATAATAGTATGATTGTATTTGATGGAGCCTAGTTAATCATTAAGGTTTTTTTAAGGACAAGCAAAGTAAAAATAATGATGGTATTTGATAGGGCATCAATGCATCACAAAGAGTTTTTTTTAAGGACAAGCAACAAAACAAATAGTATGATGGTATTTGATGGGGCCTAATTGCATCTTAAAGAGGCTTTTTTGAAGGGAAGCAAAATAAAAAATAATAGGACCGGAACGCATTCATATATGGTGTTATTTAGACGACAAATGTGCGTCGCGTCGTGCCGTCGCGTCGCCTTTGCCGTCGCCCGTCGCCTCGCCTGTTTTTTCAAATGTTTTTTATAGTGGGTTTGGCTACCGTCGTCCATCGCGTCGTGCCGTCGTCCGTCGCGTCGTGCCGTCACGTCGCGTCGTCCGTCGCGTCAAAACGCCATGTGCGTGTGTACTGGAAGCTGAGAAGGTTGTTTATACGATAAAGGCATTCTAGCTTCTCTCGATTTGGAACACTATGCGAAACTTTTCTGGCGAATTGTCAGGTCAATTTAGGTAGGTCATGTCCAAATGGAATGTGGCTATAAAGCTGCATTAATCAGTCACCATAATATTTTGGATACTGGATCAATTAATGATGGTATGAGTCAAAGGATAGGCAGCACCGAGTAACACCCTAGCAACAGTTGTTAACCTTAGCTACAACAAGTTCTCAAGGCCTTAGTTGAATTGATTTTAAATGTGTAATAATTTTTACTACAGGAAACTTGTTTCCAGGGGAACAAAAAACATACAAACAAACAAGCACCCCAACAAACAAACAAACAAGAAACATATAATCAATAAGGCCTATAACTGGGAGATATGTCATGCCGAAATGCCAGAATCCTGCTTATTTCATTATAATTTGTAGCCAGCACCAAAGTAGTGACTTACTAGTTCATCCCATAGTTTTCTGTTAAAAGGACTATAGTATATAGTATTTAATATTCAATAAGCATAAACAGCATTTCATAAGTATCACTTCGTTTACGGCTGACGAGATCATTCACCTGTTTAAATCAATTCTTAGGCCCTAACATGGAAGAGAAGTTTTCACACTAGCTCAGTAGACGAAACCATGGAAACCCTTTCGTACATCATACGTTGCTATTGACATTGCTTTATTTTACATGTAGGAGGCCGAGGTAATTAATAGTTGATATGTTTTTATAATTAAAATGATATTGTTAAGGTGACACAGAGTATTTTCCCCCAAGCATTTTGTTTTTAATTTTCCACAAGACCAATGTCTCATCTCAACAATAATTATGTGGTCGATGTTAAAAATCGGAGCACTACACTGCAAAAACGTTGGTCAAATCATGTAGCACATTTTGTTTGGCAAAGTAATTTCCACAATTATTGGTCAATAATTGCCCAACGAAAGCAACAATTGTTGTGGTTGGGCAAACATTTTGTTTGCCTTTTTTTATAAAAAGTTAAACAAAAGTTGGGCGAATGTTGGGCAAATTTTTCGTAATCTGAATTCATCATAATTGTTGGTTACACTGTTGCCCATATATTGGGCAACTTTTTGGTAGTTTGAATTAATCGTAATTGTTGGTGAAAATGATGCACATTAGTTGGGCAAATTATCCGATCATGCGCACTTCGATCAAAGATTTGCCCAACAACTGGGCAAGTTTCGCGCAACATCTGGGCATCCCGCGAAACGCCGTGCATGCATAAAAGCATAAAAACGATCTTTTCCATAATGGCGACTGGGAGAGTGGCTGTGGCTGTGTCCTCTCTCTTAAACGAGCGGGGTTGCTCAGTGGTTATAGATCCTTTTGAAGGTTGGTTTTTAACTAAATATGAAGTGTTGTTTCCTATTTAGTTGTACACAGTCGTGAAAGTGGCAGAGCAAGCAACACAGTGCTACTGCATTGAATTATTTTTAGTTTTATCATGCCATTCGTGTTCAATGTTACAAACATCGGGCAGGCAGCGCGTACTATGTAGACAATCATGCAACGCCGCGGCGTATGTGTGTATGTTGTATTGTACATGTACATGTATGTGTACGTTAAACAGCAATACATGAACGGCGCACTATCACTGCATTGCTTGCACTACAACTGCCACGACTGTGTACAACTAAACAGAAAACAAACGTTATTTAGTTAAAAACTAACCTTCAAAAGCATCTATAAACCACTGGGCAACCCCACATTTTTTAAAAAGACGCCAAGGGCACAGCTCGCCACCACTCGCCATTGTGGAAACAAAATCGTTTCGATTCATGGTTGTACGAGGTATCACAGGAACTGTGAATCAAGTGGTTAACAACAACACTTGGTCAAGTATAATTGCCCAACTGCTACATCAAACCTTTCTACCCAACAATTGGTTAAACAAAATTACCAATGAATGGATATATACTTTAAACAAGCCCAATTATTCAATAAAATATTCACTAACAGTTGGTTGAAAAGTGCCCAGTATATGAACAAATACTTTTAACCAATAAATGGTATACAAAGCATATCCAACAGCTGTGTAATAAGAATTAACCAACTATGTGTGGTTGGGTTTGCCCAATAATTTAGTAAATGGTTTACCCAACGGCTGTTGGGCAATAAATGCCCAAAAACTGGTGGGGCTGATATTTGAACCAACGTTGGGTAAAAAGTTGGGTAATTTTTACCCTTTTTTTTTTACAGTGTACCATATGGGTTATGAGCTATCAAAAAGTGGTATATTATTATTTTTTTACACATGGGTGTTTACTATTAGCTTTCCCGGGTCGACCCAGGTGGACACACGGAAGGGCATATGTGGGGTCCTGACAACAATGGAACAATTGACCCCACAAGGTCATTTCAATAGGAACAATTGGGCCCCACAAGGGAATTCTTCAGAAAAGGGAACAATAGAACAACAATGGCAGTACCCCACAAACCGGATCCGTAAGGATGTGTGTACTCATCCGGGTGAGCCCCTGAGCTAATCGAACGTCAACTTCCTCCAGCATTCACACCACTACATCTTGGGACAGGCGACCCGAAACTACGTTCATGTTGTGCATTACGTCCGTGGATTCACGAAAGATCGTAAAATAATTATTATGAAGGTAAAACTGCAACGTTAAATTATTTTACAAGCCCACGTTGATACCAAAGTACTCGTCTTCGAATACAAAAACACTTAATGCTCACAAAGTCGCTGTTTTAAGGGTGGAAATGTGTGTCAAACTTTCTGAAAGTGTCCCGCTGAAGTACAAACAAAATGGCGGCCATTGAGAAAGTTTTTCGTCGTGACGTCATGCACCTCGGTCAGCCCCAGTGACCCGCTCCACAAGCAGGGTACTTGGGGCTGACCTGGGTGAGCCCTGAGAATGAAGTCAAAGCTATTTGAACGCAACGGGGAGACCTGGGTCGATTTCACAAAGCACTATAATTCATCTGAAGATGAGTTATCAGTATTACCATAGTGATTTGTATTGTGACATAACTCTTAAAGGAACGTTACAGAACTGGTAATTAAAATTTTCTCTAAGATCACAGATCTACATAAAACTTACACGGTCTAATGATGATGATAGTAGAAAACATCCCTAGAAATATTTCTGTCTGAAATGCCATATTTGATGAGAAGTAAATAAAACTAATTTCCGATTGGAGTTTATCGCTCATGAGCGTTTTATTCATGCATTGTATAACACATGCAAATATGTAATCGGCTTTTCACTATTTTCTCGTGACCGAGATGGCCGATCGATCTCAAACTTGGTGGATATGGTGGATTATATCAAGTGCTTACACTATTCTGTAATGTTCCTTTAATAATTGTCAAATATCCCTCCATATGAAAACAATACCATTAAAGGGAAGGTATACGTTTGGTAATCACTCTTAAAATTAATGGCAATAAAAACCTACTTGGTTAAAAGTACAGCAGCTTTCGGTAGTATAAAGCATTTTTGAGAAAGCTTTCACTTCGGAGTAATCTGGTTATGGAAAAAGATATGAGTTTTTATCCCCCAAAATTTGAAGCTGAGAAACGTTATACTGTCAGAAACTTTTCTCATAATTTATCGTGTACTACAATTAGGGCCTACAGATTATCCTTCCTGCGTGGACATAACCGCTCCAGATTTTCGGCGATATCACAAAAACGCGACCCCCCTTTGAACGAAATTTTCACAAGCAAGTTTTATCATAGCGTATAGGACAGAGCTTGCTGTGTATGGTTTTGTTGCATATCTACATTTATACAGGATTATAACAACCGAACGGTTACACAAACCAAAGGTACGGTATACTTTCCCTTTAAACATCACTCTACATACCAATCTGAATTGCAAAAATGAGGGTGAAATTACATTTAAGCAGACTCAATAAGCCACTTTGAGATATGGCGGACACATTACTATAACACTGTTTGATTTGGGTAAATTTGTCTGTATACACCCGAATCCTACAGTGCACTCCTATATAGTGTCCACCATATCTCAAAAAGGCCAATGGAGATTGTGACAAAAGTATAGAAAAGAAAAAGAAAGGTAGAAATAATGCACCAATTTGTGGTTGTAAGGTGCTAATTATTGTATTTGTTACTTGGGATTTATCGTTAACATACAGTATCAAAATCCTCCAAAAAACCTTGAACGTCATGTATAAAGTGGAGCTTAAATTAAAGGTACTATACAGGATCGATCAGGACAAAAAACACTGTTGTTTAATTTTAGTCTAAAAGCTTACTGATTATGAAGTTCATACTGAAACCATTTTTTTCTGCGAAATATTTCCCTCTGAAATGAAGTCACTATTTGAGAAAACTGTATCTGAAAACCTAAAAAAAACACCAAAAAATGCACAGCTGATTTAGGTTTTTACAACTAAAATTAAGGCCCTATACACTATTGGTAAGATCGAAAAACACAATGTTCACAGATTCACACATAACTTACATGATTTAAAGTAAGTAATGGTAGAAAGGGTTCCTTAAAATATTTCTGCCTAAAATGCTATCGTTTCTGAGAAAATAAATGAGTAAAACAATAGTTTTTATCACGCGCGATAATTTGAAAAAACAGAAAACACATAAGGTCTCTTTTCACTATTTTCTTGTGACCTCGATGACCAATTAAGCTCAAACTTTCACATGTTTGTTTGCTCATGCAAATGTTGAATCACACAAAATGATGACACTGATTTTGAGCTGTTACCAAAAGTGTACAATACCTTTAAGGACAATGTGTTTTAAAGGCACTGAACACGTTTGGTAATTGTCAAAGACCAGTGTTCTCATTTGGTGCATCCCAACATATGCATAAAATAACAAGCCTGTGAAAATTTGGGCTCAATTGGTCATCGAAGTTGCAAGAAAATATGAAAGAAAAAACACCCGTGTTGTACAAATTTGTGTGCTTTCAGATAGGAATAAATACTTCTTGCAAGAAGTTTTTATTATTAATGGTAAGAAATTACCTCTTTCTCAAAAAATACGCCAGAGGGAGTCGTTTCCTACAATGTTTTATACTATCAACAGCTCTCCGTTGCTTGTTACCAAGGAAGTTGTTATGCTAATATTTGTTTTGAGTCATTACCAAACGTGTACGATACCTTTAATACATATGCTGGAAATTTTGCATGGTTTTTCTGTATTTTTTCCCGACTCAAACAACGAATTAAGCCCAAATTTGTTACATGTTTGTTATTTCGTGTATGTTTGATCACACAAAGGCTGTTTGTGACTATTTTGTCAGCTCTACTAACCCTGTATTAACAATAAAATTAATAATAATGAACACTTGTAAAGCGCCGGTATCCATCAGGCATGATGCTCATGGCGCATTCAACAATAAAAACAATTAAAGGCATCGTACACGTTTGGTAATTGTCAAAGACCAGTGTTCTCACTTCGTGTATCCCAACATATGCATAAAATAACAAGCCTGTGAAAATTTGGGCTCAATTGGTCATCGAAGTTGCAAGAAAATGACGAAAGAAAAAACACCCTTGTTGTACAAATTTGTGTGCTTTCAGTTAGGAATAAAAGACTTCTATAGCTAGAAGTCTTTTATTATTTTGAAAAATTACCTCTTTTTCAAAAACTACGTTACTTCAGAGGGAGTCGTTTCCTACAATGTTTGATACTATCAACAGCTCTCCGTTGGTCGTTACCAAGTAAGTTTTTAAGCTAATATTTGTTTGGAGTCATTACCAAACGTGTACGATACCTTTAAACACAATATTGAGTACGGAAAAGATGAGTTTTGAGCTTAAATGTTTACAAGTTGAATGAGTTGCATAGTTAATTACATGGTCAGTTCACTTCAACAATACAACTGTAATGATATACTGAGGGTTACGCACAGCAACAAAGACCAGCATCCGTCATAAAAAAAAGAAAATATTAATGACATCTATTACATGAATGGTAATGGTTTATGAGTAATTGTAAAGCTTCATTGTTCCCAATGACAAGATGGTAATTTGTACTTCTCATAATGTGTCAAATGGTAACAAGGCAACTCCAATTATATATGAAAAATGTCAACACGGGCGTGGCGTAAATCTCGGGACTGCGTTGGTTTTCCCTGGAGTATTTCTCTGGGGTTTTTCCTCCCACATCTAAAACTGAATTTTCCTTCTTTGTATTCTTTCAATTGGGTTCTTGGCTAGTATAGTGATTTAAAGTTCGCTTTTCTGAGAGTCCTTGGCTTTACAAACAGAATTAATAAATGAAATGAAATATAGATCCTAATTCAGTTGTATTTATATACATTTATATATATATTGTTTTATTATTTTATTATTTGTTTACTTTTTTATTTTCTAGTTTTGCTGTTGTTGCTGTTTTTGTATTTGTTTGTTTTGTTTGTTTGCTGGGGGAGGATGTTGGGGTGTTCGCTTGTTTGTTTGTTTGATTATGTTTTGTTTGTTTGTTTGTTTTGGGGGGTTGGAAAATATCATAATGTTTATGTATGTTTGAAAACATTGCCCAAGAAATGCCATTTCATATAATAAAATTAAAAACTAAAATACATTTTCCCCCTATTCCGTTCATCTTCTTAATGATCAGCATACAAGTTAATATTTGTATAATTCCTTTTATCACCTCCCTCGCCCGCCCTCATCTTGTTAACATTGTATGTCTTTTTAATTTTACTTACATTGCCTGTTTGTATGTATATATTGTTAATTGTAAATTTTTATATCAATCTTTTATTATGTTGCATGTATCGAAACAATTTTCCTTTTGTGGAATAATAAAGAATGAATTGAATTGAATTGAATTGAGAACGAAGTGATTGACTTGTTGCAAAGTTATAAGCACAGCCACAATTGAGTAATTTAAATTCAGTTAACTCTGACAATGTCTGCAAAAAGAGATCAAAAGATCTCAAAGTTTCATCATGTTTTGGACCCTGACGAAGTCCATGACCAAGTGCCTTGAATTCATAATTATGACTTTATTCTCTCTCAGTTTCACTTTAACCCTTCAGTAATTTCAGGCAAGTTGTTTATACTTGTTGAATAGTTTTATGGGCCGACCATATACTGTCACACATGTTATAATAGTAAAACTCTGACAATGTCTCCAAAAAAGGATAAAAAGATCTCAAAGTTTCATCATGTCGTTGGACCCTGACGAAGTCCATGACCAAGTGCCTTGATGGCTACTACACTCAGATGCTCCAGACGGCCTTCAACTCAGCTGAATGCAGAAAATGACCAATGAGCAGCTCTATGGTAACCTCCCCAAAATGACCAACAAGATAGTGGGAAGAGGGCTGCAACTTCGGAGGCACTGTCTCCGACACCTAGAGTTGCTCGCCAGTTGTCATCATCTGGGAACCGACCCATGGGACGATAAACCGTGGGCTTCCTTCAAGAACCATGGTCAAGACCCTGATGGAGGACAGTGGTGCTGCAAACTACAGACATTGATGAGGGTACAGGTAGAGCATTCGTCTTTGTGAGCAAGCGCAAATCGTAGTCAATCTATGAAGATGATGATTATGATGATGACAGAAGCATGTTGAAAGATCCATCATAGTAAAACCATCACCCTAGATTTGATGCTTTTTTTCCCCATTGAGCGGTGTGCAGAAAGCTTAGTCCAGGCTCTGTGGCTCTTTTGTAAACGTGAGGTCACATGGTCTATGGAGTTCTGATTTTTTGGTACATAAAAGACAACTTTTTTTTTCAGTAATCAATTAATACTTTCCAACCTGATTTACAAGAAAACAAAAACCTGATAACAACGTCATCACAATTGACTTTTCCTCTGAATGGATCTCTCCTCATCCACCAAGTCAAGTATTTGTTGAGTTACTGCTATGGTCTGATTCTCTGAATAATTCTGGCTGTTTGAAAGAGTACTCTCCAAGTAGTAACGATAGTTGACCATTAATCCGCATGATGATGTCATGCCCCTGGGTGACGTATCTCCCATCCAGTTTAACCTCCACATGACTGCGCCGTTACGAAGATGAAAATTGGCTGAAAAAATGAAGCAAATAAAGCATTGAAACTAGAAACATAGAATATGAGTTGAATGTAAAAAGAGGAAAACCCCACAAACAACGACATCACAAAAACACTGTGTGTCAGAATATTATCCAAACACCCCTATTGGATTGATAGAAGAGTCTGTAAAACTTTACTTCCATTGTGTAACCCAGTAGTTCCCAGTAACCGTGTAATCCTATTATGCAATTCGGTAGTTCTCTGAAATCTTAATCCCTTGACCCAGAAAAACACAGTAGCAGCGTTTAGCGATGCATGCAGCATGCAGCTTTTTACTTTAGATTTAACTTTATTTTTAGCCTGCAATTGCTCTAACCATGGTTGTCGTGCTTGAAGAGAAGTGTACTTAGCATCATAAAGAATGATTCAAATTAACAATAGTTACTAGGGACCTGCGTTGACAACAGTCGCGAACAGGTGAACTAAGTTTGAGTATACCGAGAGAGAGAGAGAGAGAAAGTGATCAGATGATTTTCGAATCAAGTTTGAATGAGGTGGTGTGAGGATTGATCGTGCCTCGAAATATCGTCACCAGGCATAGCGCAGAGCTATTGCAGACCCAGTCGGGCAGCGAATTCTTGCTGAAGACAATACCAGTATTTATGTATTCGTCTATTATGAGATAATCTTCAGGGCCAGTGTTGCCACTGTATGTAAGACACATCACGATAGAACAACCGTAAGTTAAAATTATTTAATTTGAAGAATCACAGTGTTGAATTAAGAGTCATTGATTGTACTAATTATCTAAAATGAATAGTAGATTGTTTGATTTAAAGGAAAGAGGTACATGTATTACCTGGAACTGGCTTGTAAATAAGGATGAATTATGCCACAGATGATGATCACTGATATTTTGACTTGTTTCAATAAGAAGACCAGATGTCTTACGTGATTTTGTTAAATATTGAAACTAAGAAAGTTATTTGAGCAAATGCGATTGTATACTATTCCTGGAACCCTTGATTGTTTTAATGTTATAGATGGTTCCGAGTTCCGAGCTAAGAGGTTAAACCGAGTTCTGGTCCGGACACTGATCTGAGATAGCTAAGCTATATGTGCATGTAGAGATGAGAAGGCCACGCCCAATACCAAACTGAAAGAGAGGCTCTGCAGGCCAACGGCGTTGCCAATGATGCCAACGACCACCCTCATCTACACCTAGGCCAACCAGTCCAGAACCACACCCGAGACTTGGTGAACTTAATATTGTATAGTAGTAATTGTGATGGCTTAAAACGTAGTTGACTATTAGCCACTGTAGTAGTAATTGTGATGGCTTAAAACGTAGTTGACTATTAGCCACTGTAGTAGTAATTGTGATGGCTTAAAACGTAGTTGACTATTAGCCACTGTAGTAGTAATTGTGATGGCTTAAAACGTAGTTGACTATTAGCCACTGTAGTAGTAATTGTGATGGCTTAAAACGTAGTTGACTATTAGCCACTGTAGTAGTAATTGTGATGGCTTAAAACGTAGTTGACTATTAGCCACTGTAGTAGTAATTGTGATGGCTTAAAACGTAGTTGACTATTAGCCACTGTAGTAGTAATTGTGATGGCTTAAAGCGTAGCTGACTATTAGCCACTGAACTAAATTGCATAGAAGTCTGTAATTAACCATTATTGTGATCGTGCATAAAACTGTGACGACTGTAAATGAATGATCCAATGAATTGAATATAAAGAAAGTTTGTAAATAATTATATGCGCGCTGCGAGCCAGTGAATAATTGAATGTAAATATAATGCCCACTGAGGAAGTTGGTAAATAATAATACTGTGGAATCAATTGAATTGTCCGTGTTATTTCCTTTCGTTGTTACCATATAAGCAGTGGATATTGAAAGACACTAAACAGTCCGGGTATTAGGCAACACTTTCAGTAAAATCTGAGAAATATCCTGACACTGTGTTCGGGTTGCTGATCTGGAGTTGAGTTGTATTCTGCATAATATCAAGGTTCATGTCTCATGACTCAAGATTCAAGACTTGAGATTCATAATTGACAGATTGCGCTGGAAGCCTGTTAAAGGCAGGAGTATACCTTTGGTTTCTAGAAACCTTTTGGTTGTTTTAGTCCTGTATAAACGTAGATTAACCTGTGAAAATTTAATTTCAAAAGGTGATAGCGTTTTTGAGATATTGCCGAAAATCTGGAGCGATTACGTCCACGCAGGAAGAATAATCCGTAATTTGAATAAACAATCTGAGAAACTTTTCATGCAGAAACGTCTCTCAGAATTTTTGTTTAATCCCTCTCTCTAAACCACATTCCTTTGAAAGGAATTGTTTGTAAAATTGTTATACATTATCAACAGATGCAGTGCTTCTTACCAAGTCAGTTTTTATGGTCGTTAATTTTGGGAGTATTTACTAAAGGTATACCCTCCCTTTAAGTATGATGCAATGGTCGATTTTGTTCAAATTTCACAATTAAAAAGCCATCTTGGTATTATCTATCAATGAAAAAATTCATAGTGAAGATGATTAGAGAATAAGACTTGACCTCTGTTTCCAGTTACTTATACATTGAGGGTCCTTCTTTTTGTTTCTTCCCTCCCTCTTTCCCCTCCCATTTAACTGTGGTAGGATGGCTCTGTAGAGGTGCTGGTCACCTGTTCGATCTTGTCACTCACTGGCGATTTGTTGTAACTTTTTTAACATTCTTTATTTACAGTATGTTATTGTTTTTACTACATTTACCCCCCCCCCCAAAAAAAAAGAAAAAAAAAAGAAAACAAAATATATATATATATATATATATAATGATTTTGGGTTGAACAAAGAAAAATTGACTAGAGTGGGATTTGAACCAACGACCTCCGGTTTAACGTGCCGGCGCTCTACCAACTGAGCTATCTAGCCCTATGTTGGCGGTCTCCTATTTTGTCAATATCTTTGTTCGGGGTGCCAGTCAGAAAGCCATTCAACCACAAACTGCCGTAGCCAGGGATCACACCCATACGATACAACCTGGGAAGCGGCAGCCGGGATCACCTTAAGGATGCGACTTTTTTATATATCATATAATTCAAGTAATGGACCACAAGGGAAACTGACTGGGTAAATATTAAATGATTTTGGGTTGAACAAAGAAAAATTGACTAGAGTGGGATTTGAACCAACGACCTCCGGTTTAACGTGCCGGCGCTCTACCAACTGAGCTATCTAGCCCTATGTTGGCGGTCTCCCTATTTTGTCAATATCTTTGTTCGGGGGGTGCCAGTATATATATATATATGAAGGCATGAGTGCATGTGTCTCTGCCCTCAATGCTAGTAAACAATCCCGCCCGTCAGTGAGACATATTAAGGAACTCATCAGCCACATTCTCATGAAGAATAATTTTTCATTTTCTGACAGGCACTTTCTACAGGTACAGGGTACTGCCATGGGTACCAAAATGGCACCCTCATATGCTAACTTATTCATGTCTCAGTTGGAGGACAGACTCCTGTCCTCTGCCCCCAACCGTCCACTAGTTTGGTGGAGATTTATTGATGATATTTTCTCCATCTGGTGTGGTGGCAAGGACAGCTTGGATGAGTTTATTGACCATATAAACTCATTTCACCCCACCATAAAGTTCACTACCGAATATTCTCTCACAAGTGTGAATTTTCTAGATGTTACCATAACCAAATCCCCTAATGGCATTGTCACGGATGTCTACAGTAAACCCACCGACACCCACCAGTACCTTCTCTCCAACAGTTGCCACCCTAGTCACTGTAAGAAGGCAATTGCTTACAGTCAGGCCTTACGTATCAGACGTATCTGTTCTACAGATACCCTGTACAAGAGGCGCTCATCAGAGCTAAGGAAACACCTTGTATCTAGGGGCCACAGCGAACGCAGGGTCCAACTTGCAATCAACAGGGCTCTCAACGTACCTCGTCATACTCTGTTGACTAACACGGAACTAAAAAGCTCCTACCAATAGAGTGGCCTTGGTCACCACCTTCCACCCCGAACTACCTAAACTTTCCTCAATCCTCAATAATAACATGACCATCCTTCACTCATCCAACAGGTTACACTCAGCAATCCCTGAGGTCCCCATGGTTGCATTCCGCCGTCCTAAGAACCTGGGTGACATCCTAGTCAGGGCCAAACTTCCCCAGGTACAGTCCGAACAGAACCCTCAACAGAAATACTGGGCTGTCACAAATGTACCCGTTCCAAATGTAGAACGTGTCTGTACATCAAGCCCTCACTTAAGATAAAGAGTCATATCACTGGCTCTTCATACAACATCAAGACCGACTCCCAATGTAGCACACCTAATGTAGTCTATGTCATATCATGTAAGAGATGTGGGCTACAATATGTGGGAGAGACTAAGACCAAACTCAGTCTTCGCTTTGCGAATCATGTCTCTTCCATAAAGACCAAGAAACCGTACCCAGTCTCTATCCACTTCAACAGCCCCAACCATAGTGTCAAGGATGTTGAACTTCTGGTGATTGAAGCTTGCAATGGTGATGACACACACCGCAAGCATAGAGAATCACACTGGATTCACCAACTCAAGACAGTCCAACCCTTTGGACTAAACATAAACACTGGTGTTAAATAACTTCCCATTACCCTCCACTTCACTCCTCTGCCTGATAATTCATTTGTTGTATATATTCTGTAAATAAAGTGTAAATCAACACATTTTTTTCTGTCAATAATTTGCTTTTATAAATTTCTTACTATAAATATCTCATGTAGTAACCTTTTTTCCACAGGTCCCTCACACCTATTTTTAATATCATCCTACCTTTGATCTTGCCATTCTTTAATTGACCATTGTTAGTTGCATCATGATGCAACTTGCTCTCCTATCCTACCCTTTCATGTTTCCCTGCATTGTTATCGAACAATGCATTTACCACTTTTATGGTCCAGTAATCCATCCTTTCATACTATACATCCTTTGTCCTCACCACTTTACTCCTATTGGTTCATAGCCACCAATTGTTTCTGAAATAGAAACTTTGATTGGCTATAATTTTCCCGCTTCTTTCTGGATCCTTCCCTTAATCCCTTTCCCTCTCTTTTTCTATAAATGGATATGTATTTGTTTGTACTTGTTTTATGCCTCTGAAGAAGGTCCGGTCTGGATCGAAAGCTAAGGCCATCTACCCTACTTATTATATATATATATATATATTTATTCCCTGTATATTTTATTTTTGCCAGTGAAGAAGTATCATAAAATAAAAAAAATAAAAAATATAAATAAACAATTAAGAATTTTGCCCAAATGATGTTCATGTTACCAATAAATCTATGTAATAGACGCAAAAATACAGGCATGATTGGCAAATGGGTTTCAAAAAAATAAGCATCCTTGTCCCAAGTTAAAATTTTGCTTCAATGTTAATATTATAAAAATTAACATTGTATTTGTAACTGCTATGTGGGTATTTTTGTTATCAAGAATCTGTTATAAATAAAATTATTAAAGATTTGATTTCATAGAAAAATAAAGTCTTTGTTCTAGTTGCACAGTCGATATTAAAGGGTCTGTATACATTTGGTAATGACTCTGAAAATTAATGGCAATAAAAACTTACTTGGTAAGAAGTACAGCAGCTTTGGATAGTATGATGCATTTTGATAAACTTTTCACTTCGAAGTACTGCGGTTATGGAAAAAGATACCACTTTTTATCCCCCCAAATTTGAATCTGAGAAGCGTTACTGCAGTAAAGTTTCTCAGATTGTGTATTCCAATTGCAGATTATTCTTCCTGCATGGACAAAAACGTTACCACCTTTTAAAAAAGAAATTCACAGGTTTGGTTTGTGGTATATATATACAACTATATAGGATTGAAAGAAACAGCAGGTTGCAATTACCAAACAAATACAGACCCTTTAAAGAATATCTGTATCCAGATGAAGCTTATGACCTAACTGAGTGGAAATATTGGTTCAAAGACTTTCTGAGAATTACCCAGAATGCATTGTAGCCATTGAATCCAAGTATGTTGTTTATTGTTAGGTGTTGACATCAAGTCGATAGAATAGCTTGTAGGACAAGCTGAGAGAAGTTGTGAACCCTTCAATATTGTGGTATGCAAAGAATTACCTTAATGAGAATTATTATATAAATCTTAAATTTGGAACAAGCTGCAAACACAGGCATGACACATCATTGAGGTCATTGCTGAACCCGAGTCCAAGTCAAGTCCGAGTCATCCTCATCGAGGGGGAGTCGCCTTTATGTCCGAGTCCCTCATGTCCCTGTAAAGTTAGTTGCGATAATCCCAACTGTCGCTCCTCCTGACAGTCATCTGGAATTATTTGGCCATTTCCAGCCATTTCTGTCAGACTAGTAAGCAGATTTGCCCCATTTTACCCTTTTAAAAAGTCAAAACACATAATTTTAAGGACACAGGACTGGGCCCAATTTCATAGAGCTGCTTAAGCACAAAAAGTAGCTAAGCACAACAAAATTATAAGGTTACCACCCAAACTACTTCTACTTCTACTTCGTTACTCGGCAGGATCCATAAGTTAGGATATAAACTACAACCATGTCATATGTACAATTTTTGACTGGTACCCTGCTCATTTCTGCTTTCTGCAGGCAATTGTTAAGCAATATTTTCTGCTTAAGCAGCTCTATGAAATTGAGCCCTGATCTCCACTAATTAATTTCGAACACTTGGAAACATCTTGCGAAAAGAACGAGCACAAACTTACAATAAACTGACCAACTTGTTCGAAATCCATGTCAACATGTCAATATTGAGTGTCACTCTGTGAAGGGACTAGACAACCACCAATCATGGAGGCAAAACATTTCCTGGACCAATCATCAATGTCAGCAAATGAAAAATGGACGTGAACAGTCAGCTATACAAAGCCTGCCGTTTCAAGTCTGAGATTGCACTTAGTTTTATCTGCATCACCGATCGCACAAAAACAAAATATTCGGAAGGTTAATCGAGAAGAGGGCGCTTTTTCAGGCAGACAAAATAACACCATCACAGAACTGCCATGACATGCGCGGATTAAACAAACAGGGTTCGTGGTTGATATGCAAAGGCCATAAGCATGTTGTAGGCAAAGAATTACATTTAAAAATGAGAATTATAACAGAAATCTAAAATCCAAACTAGCTGCGAGACTCTGGAATCGACTTCCTACTAAACTAAAATGTTAACAGTAGCGCTAGAATTAAGTTGCTGCTTAAAACTCATCTTATTTCAAGTTTCTTTAAAGGCACTGGACACGTTTGGTAATTGTCAAAGACCAGTATTCTCACTTAATGGTGTATCCCAACATATGCATAAAATAACAAGCCTGTGAAAATTTGGGCTCAATTGGTCATCGAAGTTGCAGGAAAATGATGAAAGAAAAAACACCCTTGTTTTACAAATTTGTGTGCTTTCAGATGCTTGAGAAAGAGTACAGGCCTGAAGTCTTTTAATATTTTAGTGAGAAATTACCTCTTTCTCAAAAGCTACGTTACTTCAGAGGGAGTCGTTTCTCACAATGTTTTAAAATATCAACAGCTCTCCGTTGCTCGTTACCAAGTAAGTTTTTATGCTAATATATATTTTGAGTAATTACCAAACCTGTCCAGTGCCTTTAAAGATGATGTACATTTGTAGCTCCATTGCTTGTTTTTAGATTCATCGTAATTGTTATTAATTTTCTTAGTCTCCGTACCTTGAGTGCTCAACAAGTGGATATGTGCAAAATACAAATCTTTGTCATTATTATTATTATTGTTATTACTTAACACAGGCATGATACTTCATCATGGTCACCTTGGTGACCATTGAAATGTTCCAGTACAAATTTTAATATCCCTCATAGATGTGTTTTTGTAAGGTCTGTAAACAACTTGCATAAAATTAGTCAGACTATATTCTTTCTGTAATCGCTTTAAGGGGTTGTGTCGTCATGATCAAAGCAGACCTGAGGCTGTACATGGAATTATGAACTCTCACCCAGTTACTGCACGCACGTGTGCGCTCTCTATAGATATGATACGGTGGGAGGGCGGGCGCATGCAGTAACTTGGTAAGAGTTTATAATTCCATGTACAGCCACAGGCCTGCTTTGATCATGACGACACAGCCCCTTTAAAAAACATTGTGAAACAAATTTAAAAGAAATTATTGTCAAAAAATGTAATGAAACTTCTATTTGTAAATCAGCAATTTCATTTTTAAGGGGAAAGTGATGTAACTTACCTACAGAGTCCAGAGCAAATTTCCTGTGTTTTTCTGCATAGAGATATCTGTAGTGACAAAAAGTATAGAGTAGAGTGTTTTATTTAACATGAAACCAATATTGGTATTGTAACTTGTTTATTTACCTTGTAATGGTTTTCACAAGGGGGAAATCCCCTTCTCTTAATGAAAAGTGTAACTGGGTTCTTTGATGTGCATTACACAACACTACGGCGTTACGTCCCATCCAAAGGACGAAGCAACAATGGTTAAGTGTCTTGCTTAAAAGGACACAAGTTTCATGACCAGGACTCAAACCCACACTCTACTGACCAGAAACACCAGAGCTTGAGTTCAGTGTGCTTGACCGCTTGGCCATGACACACCCCACAAGCATTACAAATTGAGCAATAAAAATCCCCACTTTTATCATTAAAGGGTGTGTACAACATTGGTAATTGCCAAAGACCTGTATCCAAACTCGATGTGACCCAACATATACATGAAATAACAAACCTGTGAAAGTTTAAGCTAAATCGGTTATCGGAGTCATGAGAAACAGTGTATTTTAACTTTTTTTCAAACATCGGAATTTATCCTGCAGGATAAATACTATTATTTTACTCATTTCGTAAAAACTATGATATTTCAAGCAAAACTATTTCAAGGGAAGTTTTCTACCATGACCATCTTTATACCATGTGAGTTATGTGCAAATCTGTGAGCATTTATATTTTAATTCTAACCAATGTTGTACACACCCTTTAAAGGGTCTGTATACGTTTGGTAGTAATGACTCTGAAAATTAATGGCAATAAAAACTTAAAGAAGTACAGCAACTTTGGAAAGTAAAATGCATTTTGAGAAACTTTTCACATCGAAGAACTGCGGTTATGGAAAAAGATTTCAGTTTTTAACCCCCAAAATTTGAATCTGAGAAGCGTTACTGCAGTGACGTTTCTCAGATAGAGTATTCGAATTGCAGATTATTCTTCCTGCGTGGACATTTAACTGCTCCAGATTTTCGGCAACATCTCAAAAAGGCCAATACCTTTTGAAATGAAATGTTCACAGGTTAGTTTTATGGTATCTACAACCATGTAGGATTGGAACAAACAGTGGGTTCCAAACAGATACAATCCCTTTAACATGCAATAATTACTTGAATTACATGTAAACTATAGCCTTCTGGGCTGGCCCATATGGGCCCCATATGCACCATCCCTGGTGGAACCCTAATTTTGGCCCACATACCCAGATAAATCTCATGTAATGCCCATATGGGATTACCCAGATTTTACCAAGGTTGTTTTTCCCCAGATGGGGCCCAGATGTATCCCATATGGGTTATCTGGGCCTACCAATATGGGACCCATATAAACCCATATGATTCTTGGGTGCAGGATTCGGTGGGGCTGACATGAGTTACCCCATGTGGGGCCTATGTTGGCACATATGGGACCCATGTGGGCATGCTACCTGGGAAAGTTGAAACTAGGAAAGAAATATAAACATAATCACTTTTAATTACCTTGCACAAAGTCTCAGTAATGGCTTCTCTAATATACTGACAAGCTGGTTAGATTGAGTCCACTGATTGGTTGCCAATAATCTTCTAACTGTATCCAATTCTGATTGGTCGGCTCTGCCAGAGACACTGTGTACTTTTTGTAGCTCCTCAGAAGTGAAGAGTTTTGTGGTGTTTTCACCTATGAAATAAATGTTATGAAACACTTTTAAAGGTATCATTAGGTTTGGTAAGAATAAAAAACACCATTGTTTAATTTTAGTCTAAAAAGCTTATACTGAATACGAAGTTCATACTAAAACCATTTTTTCTGTGAAATATTTCCCTCTTGAAATGAAGTCATATTCTCGAAAACTATCTAAAAAAACTCAACCCAAAAACAAAAACGCAACAGCTGATTTCGGTTGTTACAACCAAAAACAACTCTTTCATGCGCCGACCTTAAATCCCTTCAGAAAAATAGTTGTAGAACGAAAAATAAAGATCACACGACCACTGTCACACAGTTTTCAGAATGGGAGAGAGGACTCTTAAGGGTGCAATTGTAATCTGTTTTTTTGGGGGGGGGGTTGCGCCATTTACAAAAAATGAATAAACAATTATTGTGTCAATATGATCAATTTATCACTAAAATAAATGGTGCATGAAAGGGAAAGGACAATGTCTTTACATGCTGAAAAATGTGCATGTTTTTTCACTATTTTCTCCTGACTCACACAATAAATTAAGCCCAAAATTTTCACAAGTTTGTTATTTCATGTATATGGTTGATCACACAAAACATGAACATTGTCTGTGACAATTTTGACAGCTCTACCAATCCTGTATAATACCTTTAAAAATAATAATAATAATCTAGAAAAATGTGAGGGTAGATCTGTTACAGAAGGCGACGCTTTTGGGAACAGCAAGGATCCTGAGAAAGACCCTTGAGATCTAAGGCTACGGGATCGACGTAGCCCGACTTAAGGAGTTAATAGCACAAAGGAAAATGTGATCTTTCTTTTGCAAGCTGTGATAAAATGAAATAATGATTATAATGTGTGCAAGACAAGCAGTCCTCTCAAAGAGCCAGACACTATTAAAACCCCTGTTCATTGGGCCTTAACACGTTGACTGCCATTCATAAATTCGTAGAGGCATTCCCATTTGCCAAGCATCCAATTTTAGTGGTGCGCATGCGTGCATACCAAATAGGTATTTTTTTTTTGTCTACATGTTGTAGCATACAAATTCTAACGATGTGTGCTCACCACTGCCAGAAGCGTATTCGTTGCGTTCTCAGTGATGCCAGTGTATTCAATTCACTATACAAAAGCATTTCATTCTCTACGAGTATACTCGTAGTGGCAGAATCCGTTACACCTGTTACTACGAATATACTCGTAGTCAACGTGTTAAGCATTCCAGAAACCATCTCAAATCCTTTGGAGTATGCAGCACCAGCAGCCAAATGGGCGCACAGGTTGTTTATCATTCACATCAACAATCACTACCCTCACAGGAACCCATTACCTCCTGGGTGATGAGAACAACTATAGTTAAGTACACCATGCCCTATATCTGGGAGCATAGGGTACCCCCATGCTCTCATACTTTACCACGCTGTTTTCCTCTATTCCCCACTAAAATCCTTTTAAGAATTCCTGAGATCCCAAGTACACAAGGAAGACACAATAGAAGAGGGGGGGGGGTACCATCATGCCCCATATCCAGCACCAAATTAGTTAAGTGTCTTGCTCAAACAGGCCTGGAATTACATGGAGGCCACGGAGGCCATGGCCTGCGTTGCCCCTGGTCTTGGCCTTGGTGCCCCTTCAAAAGTTTCCCATAGACTTTCATATTTTACGATGGAAGTGTCCTTTACAAATTAAAAATGGCATTGCCCTCTCAAAGATGAAATTCCAGGCCTGCTGAAAGTCTTGTTACAGTTACATAACAGAGAGTCCTACAATTGGTCAGGTACCTTTCTGGAGCCTTGTAATTTCAGCTAGCAGCCAGACTGTGAATCCAGGTATCGGTGATAGTGTACAGAATGTAGTCAAGTGTGGGAAGTTAGCTTGGAGTGTACGTACAGCTTGTTTGATTAGGTAGTTGCCTAAATCTACACCTCGTAATCCTGCAGAATCGTCAAGAAAACAATATATAAGCCCAGGGGTTTCCCTTAACTTTTTTGTTCACTCGCCGGCCGGACAAGTCAACCATAATTTGCCATCAAGTTTTTTCACTAGCCCACATGTAATAATGCACACAATTTTCAAAGCGTAAAAAAAAAAAACCCTAAAAACAACACAAAAGTTAAATTCGCAAACTTGCCTTTTTGGACGATCTTATCCCATAATTTCTGCCCTTAATAATAATAATACTTTGTTCATCAACAACTATTTTCATGGATTCAAGATTTGAGGATCAGTTGTATAGAGACTTTCTTTTGCAATGAAATCTTCAAGATTTAACGATCGTTCGACGACGCAAATCGGCACACAAATCGCGCCTATCGGCTCGATATGCTTGCTTAAAGGAACGTAACAAAACTGGTAATTAAATTTTCTTTAAGATCACAGATTTACATAAAACTTACACGGTCTAATGATGATGATAGTAGAAAACATCCCTAGAAATATTTCTGTCTGAAATGCCATATTTGATGAGAAATAAATAAAACTAATTTCCGATTGGAGTTTATCGCTCATGAGCGTTTTATTCATTCATTGTATTATAACACATGCAAATGTGTAATCGGTTTTTCACTATTTTCTCGTGACCCAGATGGTCGATCGATCTCAAACTTCTACGGATTATATAAAGTGCTTAACTGTTTTGTATAACACATGCAAATGTGTAATCGGTTTTTCACTATTTTCTCGTGACCCAGATGGTCGATCGATCTCAAACTTCTACGGATTATATAAAGTGCTTAACTGTTTTGTATAACACATGCAAATGTGTAATCGGTTTTTCACTATTTTCTCGTGACCCAGATGGCCGATCGATCTCAAACTTCTACAGGTTTGTCAGTTTATGTATATGGTGGATTATATAAAGTGCTTAACTGTTTTGTTAGCAAAAACCAATTCTGTAATTTTCCTTTAAGTGCAAGGGGAGAACCTTGAGCCCTATTCAAAAACACCCTTTTGGGTACACCACAGACGGCCAGATTGATGAGTTTGCAGCCAACAGCCACAGCTGAAGCCACTACACATGGGCACTACCCTATTCTTACCCTTTTGTGTTGATGAAATGGAGTAAAAGATGGCTGACTTGATATGTTCAGGATCTTCTGGCTGTTCCGATGCCAGGGGGGCATCAGTTGTGAGCTGGCTCTTTCGCTCACCAACTATGGACTGGAAAATGAATAGAAAGGAAAATGATAGCGCAATTCCAAAGAATGATCATTGCGCTTCAAACATTATTACCCCTGGTCACTGGGCCATATATTTCATTCCTGAAACCATCTCAGCTCCCTGGGGGGTATACAGCCTGTGCTGCCAAATATGTAGCGCACTAAGCTAAATCAATCGCATGAACCATCTCTGCCCTCACAGGTACCCATTTACCCCTGGGTGATGAGAAGCAATTATAGGTAAGTGTCTTGCTCAAGGACACAAGTGTCATGACCGGGATTCAAACCCACACTCTGATGACTCAGCAACCAGAACTTGAGTCTTATGCACTACACCGCTCGGCCACGACACATGAATCTTTATTAGTAAGGTTCTATTTCTGGGTTTTATCTTGTTTCCTATAAAGCGCTCTGTTCTTGGTATATATATAAATGCTCTGTATTATATTAGTTATCACACAAGTGTGAGTAGAATACAGAAAAATATAGAATGTCTGCATCCCATATCCAACGAGGCTGAAGACCGAGTCGGATGGGACACAGGAGCGCTAAATTTTTCCGTTTTCCACAAGTGCGCGTGTGGGGATGAATTACCTTCAGGCAAACTTGATGCACAGCTTAAAATAGCGCAATATGCGAAGTTAGAACAAGGTAATACAGTAGGTGTGATATGGACTGCGCAATATGGTTTATATCAAACTGTTGTCATGGATAGACCAATCAGAATGGATGATTCAAGTTTGCTTGAAGATAATTCTTATTGTCAGTTGTACCTACTTGTACACTTGCAGGTATATGGTCCGTCAGTGCAGTGTGTAATACCACCACAGGTTCTAAAGGCATACTACTATGAGTGTAGACAAAGCATCGTCGATACGGGCCGACTCTTCGCTTAAGATCCGCCCATCCTCTTACTGGATGCACTGCTTCATACTCACTTATCTGTAATGAAGAAAGATAAGGGTAGGTTTTTATGAACATGGACTCCGAGACTCATGAACAGTGCCCAATTTCATAAAGCTAGCAAAAAATTACCGGGGTACCAGTCGCAGCAATAGTAACTGTATGGTATTATGATTATGGCTGGTAACCTATTTTTGCTAAGCAATTTGTTGTTTGTGCTCAGCAAGTTTTTGTGCTTATAGGCTTTATGAGAGCTGCTTAAGCAGAAAATATTGCTCAAGGCGCGGAGACAAAGACAAACTTAAATACAAACAATAACAAATACACTTCGATAAAACTACAAATAAACAATGGAACTACAAATGTACATCATTTTTAAAGAAACTTGACATAAAATGAGTATTAAGCAGCAATTTTAAAATAGCGATACTGGTACAACATTTGAGTTTAGTAGGAAGTCGATTCCAGAGTCACAGAGCCACAACAGAAAAAGACCCATCACCCCAGGTATGTTTTGAAGTCGGTACCATTAGGAGTGACATCTAGCAGACCCAAAAATTGAGCCCCTTTCTTCCATACAATTAGTCTTCACCCAGGGGTTTAAATAGGTACCTGCAAGGTAGAGGTTGATATTGTGTTAAAAAACCTTCGGAGTGCCACAGCAGCTCGGGGCTGTATAGCCTACTCCCGAGGGAGCTGAACAAAATATTAAAGGAATGTTATTGGTCCAATGACCAGGGTCCAATTTCATAGAGCTGCTTAAGCAGAAAATATTGCTTAAAACATTTCCGCTAAGCAAAAGTTAGCAGGATACCGGTCACAGATTGTAGATGAGAAATGGCATTGTGGCTGGTAACCATATTCTGGTAAGCATAATTTTGTTGTGCTTGGCTACTTTTTGTGCTTAAGCAGCTTTATGAAATTTGGCCCAGGGCACTAATGTAAAGCGCATTGAGACGTTGTTGTTAAATGCGCTATAAGAACTAGTTATTATTAAGTCAATTCCAGAGTCACAGAGCCACAAAAGAAAAAGACCTATCACCCCAGGGGCCGATTTCACAAAGAGATAAGACTAGTCTTATCTGAAGTTAGGACCAGTAACCGGTCTTAACTTAAGACTAGTCGTATCTCTTAGCATTGCCTAGGACTAGTCCTAAGTTAGGAAGAGTTTTGTGAAATCGACCCCCTATGTTTTGACGTTGGTTCCATTAGGAGTCACATTTAGCAGACCCATAGAATTGAGCCTGTCTTCCATACAATTAGTCTGTACCTTTTGAAGCATATCACAAGATGACTGCCAGGTTATCGTCTGTAGCTGCAACAAACCAGCAGAGAACCAATGAGCCAGCATCTCCTTCAGCGTAGTGTTTAGCGCCCTCAAGTGGTGATCACTGGCTGGATTTTGTTGATGCAGAAGAGTCTGTTTGACAACAGGTTGTGAAATTGATTTTTTTTTATCTATAGTTTTGTTGACATGGTGAAATATGAAATAAACTATAAAGAAATCATCACAATCACTATAAAACAGAGGGTTTGTGTGATTTTGATGTTTTTAATTGTTTTGTTAAACCCATTTAACTCCTCAAAAACTAAAATGCATTGTAGCCTAAGTAAATGTTTGAAGTATTGTTCTTGTTTTTGCCGACATGAATAACCTTTCTTCAAATATCTTTTCCAACCTAACTGTACGTGCGGCGCAGAACGGAGCTAAATTTGACTGAAAAGATCATTGAAAAAGGCAGTTTTTTATAAATAAATAAAAATATATATGAACAAAAGGGGGTCGGGGAGTTCGTAGGGTTGGGATGGGACGATCAACAATTGCTTTTTTTATGTGGCCTAATAATAATAATAATAATATACTCACAAGAATATCTGCTCTCATATCCACAAGGAATTTGACTCCATCTTCAAGACGTCCAATATGAGTAAAGAGTAATCGATAGCCGGGTGTAAGACTCTGCATCAATCTCTGCTCATATTGAAACACTGCTGCATCATCTTCATTATCCTGAGAAGAAAAAAAAAAACAGTGGAAAAAAGTTTACTTTATTCTCGAGTACTGTTTTTAATACCAGTTGACGCCGGATGTCGGATGTCATATTAACAATTTTTCATTTCATTTAATTTATTCTGGTTGTGAAGCAAAAGAATCTAAGAAAAGCGAACTTAATCACTGTACTAGCCAAGAACCCCCATGGAGAGAAGACAACAAAGGAAGTTTCAGTTTTAGATGTGGGAGAAAAACCCCAAAGAATTATTCCAGGGAAAACCCACGCGATCAGGTAGGGACTGAAAATCCAAACCACATAGCAAACCCGGCAGGATTTGAACTGGGGTCCCAGAGGTGGAGGGCGAGGAAAGATACAACTACGCCAACCTGACCGCCCTTAATCCTTAGTCCTAACTAACGGTAAATTGTAAGACTTGCTGGATAGACCTCATGCAAAACTATTGATATCACTGGAGTAAAGCACCCTCTTACAGAGGTTAAAGGGATTGTATACGTTTGGTAATTGGAACCAACTGTTTGTTTCAATCCTATATAGTTGTAGATAAATACCATAAAACTAACCTGTGAAAATTTCATTTCAAAAGGTGGTATCGTTTTTGAGATATTGCCAAAAATCTGAAGTTATGTCCATGCAGGAAGAATAATCTGCAATTGGAATACACAATCTGAGAACCGTTTGTCAGTTACGCTTCTATGATTCAAATTTTTTGGGATAAAAAATGATATCTTTTTCCATAACCACTGTTATTCTAAGTGAACAGTATCTCAAAAGGCATATATATTAATTCAAAGCTGCTGTACTTCTTACCAAGTAAGTTTTCATTGCGATTAATTTTTAGAGTCATTACCAAACGTACACAGACCATTTAAAAGAAAAAAATACAAATTATCACTTTGAGGCTCATAACAGCCTTCAAAACATTAGCAATAAGCCATTCGTAACTACGCAAAATCTTGCCCCGAACCATGTGACGTAGCAACTGTCTCTAAAGTCTGAGGAATTCAAGTTGAAGCGGTAACCTGTGACTAAGCAGGTCATTGCACCAGACTTTATTAAAATCTAAGTCGCAAATGGCTTATTATCAGGATTGTTGGACCAAATGTGACTGCAAACATATCCACACTTTCATAATTTGTAAGATTGGATGTTTATTTTGATCAATAAAGATGGAAAAATTCGTGAAAGTTGCGTTTTTTACACATCTGTTAGGACATTCTATTACAAATTTGGTATCATCTGAAAGCTGAGTAATTTTCTGACATGAAGACAAACAGCACTTGTTACTAGGGCGTGATTGCGCTGTGAATGGGATCGTTGTTTATTCACTGTCATGTGACCGTCATGTGACTGTACGCAAAAACACAGCGCAATACCTAGCCTGTCAACTGTTAATGTTCAACTCAACTGACTTGTCTTGCTCTGAGGAAAAGGTTTTCTAATTATTTACTATTTTAGCCAACTTGGAAAATAGCTTAATTTCAGGATTGTGGAATCAGAATTTTGAATCTGATTCCACATTTTTTACCAAAACTAGTATTTGATACCCCAAAAACTAGGTGTTAACACGGAATGCAAGCCAGCTTCAGAGTTTTATTAAACAGCCCAAACTTTGTAGAAATAATTATTTAAAATGAAGAATGTCTCAACAGTGTTCAGCTTTTATTTTTACAAAATGTTTCATTTGTTTAACAAAGAAATAGCAACATTCACTAAATTGTACTAAAATCTTCGAACTAATGCTCAAATATTGTGCATTAAAAGAAATAAAACAACAGTACTTATAAAGTCATAACAAACACTTGGTGAAAATTTCACACGAATAGGTCACCGTGAACATACTCCTAGGAACTTTCATAGAAATGGTATTAAAATACTTTGAAACACACTGCAAAGTTTACAAGGCTGTTTCTTCATAACCTATTTTGACCAAAATGGCAATAATTTATATGCAAATTATGGTATAACTTTGGATTGCAAAATGCTACAGACTTCTAACATACACCAAATTAAAGCTGAGAAAAAGACCTTTCTATCTATGTATCTAACTCCAAAATTATTTTTTGCACCATAAGGGCAATTATTGCAGTATTTGATATTTTAAAACAAATACCAGTTTCCCAGCTGCGAGTAAGGAAGATTAACCTCCCAAATTATAGATCAAAGCAGAAGGTCTCAACAGTGTTCAGCTTTCATTTTTACAAAATGGTTCATTTCCTTTATCAATAGTGTATCATCTTGCCTGCCAAGAGATGTCAAGGAATACAGAATTCACTCTTTTTAAAAACAAAGTGAGTTTGACATAGTCTTTGGGTTTGGGATAAATACCTGGATAGACTCCAACTTCTTAGCAGCTTTGACAGCGCTCTCATGGTCAGTGCCACACAGCTCTGATAAGGCGGTCAAGAAATCTACTTTTGCAGGATCAGAGAGTTGGAGGTAGTGGGAGCAAACCTGCCGGATGTCAGCCTAAAATGGTGTTTAAAAAATGTGTGATTATGTGACAAATGTGTAAATTTAAAGCAAATGTACAACATTGGTAATTCTCAAAGACCAGTATCCACACTTGATGTGACCCAACATATACATAAAATAACAAGCCTGTGAAAGTTTAAGCTAAAACGGTCTTCGGAGTCATGAGAAAACAGTGCAAAACCCATTGTATATTTTCACTGTTTTCAAACATCAAATTTTATCACCAGTGATAAAGACTAATTGTTTTACTCATTTCCTACAAACTATAGCATTCCAAGCAAAACTATTTCAAGGGAAGTTTTCCACCATGACCATCTTTATACCATGTAATTTATGTGCAAATCTGTGATCATTTATATTTCCAACCTTATCAATGTTGTACACACCCTTATATATTATTATTTAATATATGTACAGTTAATAGTTTGCTTTCTGAAGTTAACTTGTGCCATGGTTGTCGGTGCTGATGAGATTCCAACCTACTGGAACTTTAGTTTGGTTTACAGAACCGGTCATCCAAGCACAAAGAACCAACATTCTTTATCTAACTACAATAGAGACTTACTTCCGACATCATCAAGGTTCGCCCTGATGACCCTTTGCCTTTCTCCTTAGAGGTCAAAAGGTCAGGTAGCAGACGATGGACAGCGTCCCGTTGCTCTGTGTGATGTGAAGCCATCAGAGTATGGCTGGTTGACAAGGATGGCTTAGCCAGGAGAAGTTGGCTGTGAAATGACAACGGCGCCCTCTTGGCCAGGAGATGTTGGCTGTGAAACAACAACGGCGCCCTCTTTGCTAGGCGGCTGTGACAGCGCACAGCTGGACTGCACTGTTATGATATAAGAAATAAATACAGAGATGTCACATCTTTTGTCAGAAATGATCTTCAAATTTTAAAGCCGTAATTTCAAATAAATCTCCACTACATCACAGCTCAATAAACACAAACAACTAACCAGACAAACACCCCAACAAACAAACAAACAAAGCTCTTCTTGCAGGTCAGAACTTTCACTGGACCATATTAATATTTATAAGATCTGAAATATGAAAAAAAAATCTGATATTAAATTGAGAAGCTCATAAAGACATTTGGTCAATGTTCATTGACCCCCTTGCACAACGCAGTCCACAGTCAGCACAATGCACATCTACCATTTCCACCATTTTGGGAGTCAATTCCTTTGTTTACATTTTGACTCCCAAAGCGGTAGACAAGATAAGCGCGTGTAAGTGCGCTGGGCGTTGTGCAAGGCTTCTATAGTATTCGTGTTTGGAAAAGCACTAGACTGCTGGACTTGTTTGTTTGTTGTGGGATTACTGAAACAGTACTGGCCAAGTGCTAATATTACTGGACTCTTACCAGTGGTCCTGTATGTATTTGTTGGAGCCTTGGCCTCCATTTAATTTTACAGGGCTCAATTTCATAAAGCCTGAAAGCACAAAAACTTGCTAAGCACAGAAACATCTTGCTTATCAGGAACAGGTTACTGGCCAATATTCTATAAAATTTCTGGTCTGGAATTCCATCTTCGAGAGGACAAGGCCATTTTTATTTTGCAGAGGGCACTTCCATTAGAAAATTTTAAAGTCTATGGGAAACATTTGTAGGGGCACCAAGGCCAAGACCAGGGGCAACGCAGGCCATACTGGTGCCCAACTGATTTTTGGCCTAGCAATGAAAATTTATAAGCAGTATTTTCTGCTGATTAGCTTTAAGAAATTGGGCCCAGGTGAGTTGGAGGGGTGACTGCTCTATATTTCGACACCCCTATGTTCCGACAAAAACCTTTAGGGTTAGGGTTAGGGTTAGGATTAGGGTTAGGGTTAGGAATAGGAAAATACACTAGGGATGTCGGAACATTGAGGTGTCGGAACATAGGTGTGTAACCAGTTGGAGGCACCCAACTGTGCAGCATGCAGGAACATTTGTAAAGTCTGCTTTTAAACATTAACCCTTGCTTTGTTTGCCAAAAAAACCCTCTTTGCATCAATTTTGCAGAATTTGCTCATCTGATCCTTTAATTTTTAAACACCGGACAATGAAATCTGGGATATTATCGTCAGCTTGGGTGGCTCATCAGTCCATTTCCAATACCTTACCTTCTTCTAACATTTAAATGTTTAACCTGAATTTTAATATTCATTTTTACTCTACTCGGCAAGCTCTTCATTTCCATCCCATTGACTTGTACCTCTTTTGCCCCCAAAACCATCAAATATTATTTTAATGAGGGATCTCTCAAGTCTTATGATCTAATATTATTCTTCATAAAATGAAATTACAGCAAAACTAGCCCCATAAATACTGTGTAGTGCCAATTAACTCTGGAGAAAATTTGGTAAAGAAACCACAAGTTTCTATTTGAAAGATCATCACACTTCCTAAAGAAGCTAATGCTATGAATATGAGGCTGGGGCTGGGGCCAAGAAGCGGAGAGAGGGGTCCAGCGTGTTGGCACATCGGCCTACGAAACGTTATCGCAGCTACTATTTAGTAGTACTAGTAGTAGTCACTCTCAATGACCATGTACACTACTAAGTTATTACTAATCTAGTCCAGGTAAATCGAACACCAACAACCATGACAACCCTCTTCTCCTCACCTCAGTGAGCTAGTGTTGCTCATGAGAGTTAAAAAAGACAAGTGAACAAAGATTCGAGACCTAGCTCTGAGCTAGTGCTACACCATATGAGGATAGCGGAACGAACCTCATTCATCCTTGTTCTAGTTCATGTAGTTTCTACTTTTTCTAGGATCTCTACACATGCTCTCACTGTCTCTCTCAGTATAATCAGGCAAATTCGTGACCGCTAGAGGGCCCTGTGCGCGCCGGACTACTTTTTTTGGAATGGGAAACGGGGAAGGTCGAGCTGGTCACGCACGGCAGGGCTAAATCGCGTGGTGCTAAAAAATCTTTTGCCATTCTCAGACGTATATATAGCAAAAAATTGTCCACTTAAAAGACTGGTAAGTGCATATTTTAATAGGTAACTTGTATTTACGCTCATATTATGGGTTAATTACTGTGGGAACTTTAATGACCAGATTACAGGTATTATCTGAAGAATTTCTTGACCTACATGTAATAACATTATTTCCAAACTTGTAGGTCGTCGCGGTTTTTCGCGGTCGACCTTCAAAGTTGGTGATACACTGCTGTCGCGGCGGGAAATTGTGGTTTTTGTTGTGGACAGAGGTCAATGCTCACTTGCGTGTACGGTGTAGTGCGCAATATGTTTATTATCGTTGGCCATTATCTTTTTCTTAATTGAAGGCTGTTAATAGGCCTGCTTTGTTCTCTTGATCTGTATTTACTACTTGAAATTTCAGAACAATATTTTTTTTTTTTTGCTTATTAATTCGAAATATTGTGAAATTCTGATCCATTTTGAGTTTGTTATTTTTCTGTTTTTGTGCATTTAAATTAGCATGTGTTTAATACGTACAGTGTGGGTCACAGTTTGTTTACTATTGAAAGGGTTAAAAAATAATGACCTTTGACCTGGCGTAACTTTGGTCAGCATGACCCCATCCCAACAAATGAGGTGTCAAATTGATGTATTCAAAGAGATCTATTCAGCTAACCAACTAGAAACCTCATCAAATGTAATCTAAAATTTTGTAATTCTGCCTAGTATGAGTGTACAGTCATACTCAGCCTCGCTACCATGGGCAGCGCGCCGTATCGATACCTCTCACCACTAACCCCTGGGAGGGAAACACTGAAAATCAACGCTGATTGGCTCCCAAAAGTGACTGATTTGCGTGCACGCTTGTTAATAACATTCGAGCGCTTGTAGGGCGCTTGTTGGGCTCTTATTACGCGCGTAAAAATGCACCTAGAACGCGTGTAAAAATGCAAGTATTTCGACGCAATACATTCAATTAAATCATGTTTTTACATGGTCTCCCTATTAACTGCATACAGTTAGACCATGGAGGTAGGATTTAATTCCTACCTCCATGGTTAGTCGTATCACAAGATCGAAAAAGAATGGGAGGGGCCAGTTGCTCTATGACTTGATGCGTATTTTGACAGCGCGCTCTGCGTAGTCTCTAACTAAAACAGAATGGATCAACCACAGGACTAATTAAAATAGGCAAATATATGGGCTACTTTCGTTTCACACTTCCAATTCCAGGGTGTATAATCGAGCAAGGCATTCTGGGAAAGAAAACAAAATGGCGTGGCGAGATCGTACACCATGGGAACGAGGTTGAGTCACAGTGTAGATCCGAGTCTGAGCATGACTGTGTAGTGTGTGCGTTTTTATGTCTCTACACACGTACACGTACACTACAAGTACAATGACTCGATAGCGGAACAAACCTCATTCATCATTCTATTTTCTACTTTTTCGACACATGGTCATGGTATAATGCTCTCTACTCCAGTTGGTGTAGATCTGAGCCTGGTCCTTGCTATCTGAGATGGTGTGCGGGGGTGTGCGTTTATTTACGACAATACGGTACCGCACTGAAATAAGCTATAATTTTACCTTTATTGAAAGCAGCAGAAGAAATCTACGAAACATTTCAAAAGCCATCTACATGTCACGAGGTTGATAGAGGACGAATGAGCTTGATTTGATGATTTGATGATTTGATAAATCTTATCTCAATGGGACCACGTTCCGCCCTCCTCTCTCAGATCTACATCCACAAGCAAGACGTTTGTTTACATTCATTTATTAACGGGTAGACTGCATGCGATCGCGTGGGCTATTCCATTCTTATTGTAGGTAAACAGTTTATTCATTATTCAAAGCAGTCCACAACCAAAGCTTAAAATATTTTATTTTGAGTAAAAGTGAGTATTGTCCATGGCATAAAGGTACGTTTTTTGGAAATAGTTATTTCAAATTGACTCTGGAGTACCCAATAGACCTGTAATAAATCAACCGTTATCGTAATTTTACCCATGTAATAATGGAGTATGCCTAAGTACAACTCCCCGACTGGTGGCGCTCTCCATGCACTTCGTACAGACTTCGCACGTGGACGGGTGCACCCCTACTTGATGGGGCACCCCCTACTTGATAAAGAGCACTAGAGAGCTGTTGATATTATAAAACATTGTAACGACCCTTTTGAAGTAATGTAGTTCTATAGAAAGGGGGTAATTTTTCACCCACAAATTTGAATCTGAGAAAGCTTTTCTCAGGCATCTGAAAGCACATAATTCTAGACAACAAGGGCGTTTTATTCTTTCATTATTCCTTGCAACTTCAATGACCAATTGAGCCCAAATTGTGTTGGTTTATTATTTTATTTGTATTTTGGGATACACCAAGTGAGGATACTGGTCTTTGACAATTACCAAAACTAGTCCACGATTAACCATGTACAAAACAAACACAATTAGCAATCATTTATATTACTCCTTCAAAGACAAATGAAGAAACTATGACAATTCACCAAACCTTAGTTTAATCTATAATACAGGTATCAAGCTCTTATACTCTTGATACTTTTATTCCTCATTAAATTAAAAAAAGTGACAGTTCACATTAATTTCTAGTTATATCACAACAAAAGTGCATTAAATACAATGTACTTCTAAATTGTAAGTAAGTTTTCTTGGAGAAACATTAACTAATTAAGCGATGGTACGTGGTTGAATTATTTGAACCTGTGTGGTCCAGTTTGCAAAGTAACCTGTGCAAATTTTATCCTATTGTGAAATTACTGCAATGATTTAAAGATGCACAGAAAGTTCACACTTTTACTGAAGTCATCATTGCATCATGGGCAAATGAATACAGAACACCAAGAGGGAAAAATACATAAACAAAAAAACTATTGTTCACATCTTTGTTGTTTCACAATTATTGTATAAGCTAGGCAAAAGAAAACAAAATGTTTCCTATTAGCCCATCCGACCTAGAAAATCACATGGAACCTATTCTTTTTATAGGAAAAGATAATGAAAAATAAAAACAATTTTGGGTTGAACAAAGAAAAATTGACTTGAGCGGGATTTGAACGTGGGACCTCCAGATTAACGTGCCAACGCTTTACGAAGTGAGCTATCTAGCACTTTGGTAGTACTTGGTGTAAGCAAAGAAGTATGTAATGTGAAGTACTTACATTCCCACAGGCAGCTATTATTTTTTGAAGCTTTACTGAGTTTAGGGTGGTGCCTATTTTTCGCTTACGGTAGATGAGTTATGAAATTGAGCCATGATGGAGTTGGGGGGGAGGGTAGATAAGGCAATAGGACCCTTGCATATGACGTCACACGCTCAAAAAGCGCCCTCACTCAGGCCAAAAAGTGCCCTCACGATAGCTGCTCTTTGTGCCTAAAAATGTGCGCGTGACCTCAGCGTTCCTGTAGCGTTTCGCGTTATACAAGGGGTCTATTCATTTGTACAATTATTTTGTAAAAAAGCCAAATCATCAAAATATGGTTCAATTTAGAAATTGAAAACACCAGGTTTGTAAATTTAAAATTGACATTTTATATGGCACATACAGGATCTTAACATTTGATTGATGGAACACAAGACATGTGTCATCCTTTGTTTTGCCATGTATACTGCCGCAACGCTTCAAATTTTAATATAGGAGTACTATATGGATAAATATAGGACACTCGGACGCTTCACAGTGTTATTCCAAAAATAATTGTTGCCCAACCGTTCGTCCAGGGCCCAATTTCATAGCGCTGCTTAAAGGTAAGCAAATTTTCGTTCTAACTGTAACAGAAAAATCTGCTTGTTCATAAGCGTATTTCACAGGTTAGCACAAAAATTAGGCAGCCATCTTGCGTGTTCACCATGGATTTGCATTGTTACGTCATTCATTTTCATACAGTAAGCACCAGAAGGTTAGCATGCCTTTTCGTGTGCTTAGCAGCTCTATGAAATTGGGCCCAGATGAGCAGAGGTAATGTCATGTCACAGCCGACAAGGTTTCTGTCTACATGGAATCAGCCACATTGCTAATAAAAGTTTTTTTAAATACAATTTTCACAGTGTGGGGTGGATGAGTGTCGGTGTCTATTCTGTGTTAATTGTGAATAAAAAAAAGATACAATAAAAAATGATTGTGTGAGTCATATTATTATAACAAATATTGAATGCATTTCAATCGTGCATGGTTGCAGATTATAATCACTCGGTGAAATCTGGCTTTTCCATTTTACTCGGCTTCACCTCGTGAAACGGAATAGTCCTGATTTCACTTTATGATTACATTCTGCGACAATTGCACTCGACAAATGCATCCAATATTTGTGTATGCTTAGCGACAGTAAGAAAATAAGAGCAAATTTGCAGGACTTCTGTCCCATTTCTATCCTTTCACGACTGAAGGTAGTTAAAAATCTGTAGACAACCAATTATTTGTCCAAAACACCAGACAAGTTCTTAACAATTATCCTCCAAATTATCTAAGTGCACCGCCATGCAAGGTCACAATCTGTTTGTGAACTTCCCTGGATTGTTTTCCATACTTTGAGTTCTTACTGGTGATATTCCACTTCTGTTGAGGGGGATGGCTTGCCTTGGGGAGGTATCGGGGAAGGGACAGGTGTGACAAAGAACCCTTCATCACATCTTATGATGTTCTCGCTGTAGCCGTTGGTTGTACGTTCTTGAGACAGTGTTCCAAGCATCCATATATCTGTCCATACAGAATGCTAGGCATTTCTGTTCCATGGGAAAGACAAACAAAAATAACAATGTATATCTCAATAATTTGCAACAGGTGTAAAACAATAACCATTAAAGGGGCTGTGTCGTCATGATCAAAGCAGGCCTGTGGCTGTACATGGAATTATGAACTCTCATTCACTGCACACGCTCGTCCTCTGTATCATATCTTTGGAGTTTACGCGCATGCGCTAACTGGGTGAGAAGAGATTTCAGCCACAGGCCTGCTTTGATCACAACGATACAGCCCCTTTAATATCAACTTCTGATGAGCCCAATAGGGAAGTGGCCTATCCAAACAACAAGAAGAGTATCCATTAAAGGAAGGGTCACAGATTGGTAAATACTCCAAAAATTAATGACCATAAAAACTTACTTGGTGAGAAGCACTGCAGCTGTTGTTAGTATTTAAACTATTTTTAGAAAGGATTACCTTCAAAGTAATATGGTTGTGAATTGTGGTAGTTTTTCACCCCAAAACATTTGAATCCGAGATGAATCGTTTCTTAGATTTCTGAGGGTTGGGGTCCGTTCCCGAATGCTGTGGCAAGAGATGCAGTTGGTACCCGCTGTCTCCTCGCAAATAAATACCATGACAGTTTTTTGCTGTTTTCTAAGCAAGTAGACATTGTATTTAGCTGCAACTTTCACATGTGACTTTTATTGTATCTTTCTTCACAATTTTCCCTATAAATTATCATTACGTTGACAAAAAACAATCTATGACCCTTTTTTCAGAGACCAGCCTCGCATGGGCAGCATGCCATAGCGATACCGCTCGTCACCAACCCCGGGAAGGGATGTACTGAAAAACAGCCCTGATTGGCAGACCAAAAATGACTGCTCAGCCCTCACGCTTGTTACAAACTTTCGAGCGCTTGAAGGGCACTTCGTACGTATGTGACAAAATGAAAGTCTTTTAACGCAATCACGGCCACCCTAAACTGCATACAGTTAGGCATGTCACAGACCGAAGAGTGAGAGGGGACCAGTTTCTCTATGACTTTTTGGGGGGACTTGCAAGTAACTGTGCATGTCGGGGCCTAGTCTTGATTCCAAGACGCTCCAGTTGTGTAGTCTAGACTCTTGAAAGCATGTAGTTGCGAAAACCTAACCGCTATCTACATTAAACCGCTATCACCCCATAAACCGCCGCCACCAGGGGGCACTATCATTCCTGTAGTGGGGTGATAGCAGTTACAGGAATTATAGCACCCTCTAGCGGTGACATAGTTTTGTTGTGCTTACATGTATTCCTGATTACACAACTGAAGTGTCTTGAATCTAAGACTAGTCAGGGCTCTTCACCCTGCTAAATGCAGGACACTGCGACAGTAACATGATTGTAATTTAAGTTGACTGCAACAAAATACCACTTTTTTACAAACTGTCACATTTGTTTTAGCATTTGGCAGGGTAGGGTTATAAAAAACACAAACCAACAAGTAGTAAATCCCCTACTTGAGCTGGGTACCATAACAGTATACCCCTTGCATTGGCAGCCATCAATGAGGTCAAACAATGGAAATGTGCATGCATGTGTACGCCCCGCACAAACTCTCAGCCAATGATCTAGGTCTTCTTTGACCTCAGTGAGGGCGCTGTTTGGGCCTGTGGCGTCACTCATATGCAAGGGGTCTATAGTATTACCAGTAAAGCAGATCATACATTTCGCAAAAATTAACATCAACTCAATCAATCCTAAAACTTGTTTACATGGTCCTACAGTACGGTGCATTTACCTGTTCTGAGGAATCTAGCGATGTACCTGGTTTGTTCACACATTTCTTGAAGCATTTATCGGTCATTCTCTGCAAAGTAAAAGGATCAAAAAGTAAAGTTAATATTACTATTACTATTTCTTCCTAAATAAGTCATTTTAAAGGCTGGATAAGTTCCACGTTTTAATCTCAAAGTGAAACAATGAGCTTGACATAGTCTGAGTAACTTGGACCCTGAGAGTCTTGTTTTTGCATTCACATGACAAAAATGATTGAAATTGCACATGTACATGATGTTATTGTATGTGATTTGTTACTTGGCAGCTTGGGTTGTCTCGAAACCTTTCTGGTCTACGACCGTTGGGAGGATGGAGGGTTACGATTATCGCAACTAACACTAACACGAACGGCGCCCCAGTTACTGGGTCTAACATTAGCTAGTGACAGTGAGCATGGTGAGTGAGTCCATGACCATGGTTATGACTACCTGTCATGCCTGTCTGTAGTACTATATTTGCCCAAATGTCAGCAGCCGGGATCGGCAATTCATTAACAACAGCAGTAGGTTCGTTATTTATATAGCAGCACCACCGCACCACTGCATCATGGCGACAGCAAGGCCATCATTTTCATTTTGCAAAAGGGCACTTCCATTGGTTGGACATGTTGGAACATCTGTTCGTCTAACTAGAAGAAAATATACTATGCAAAACTTCTGAAGGACACCAAAGCCAAGACCAGGGGCAACAGAGAAGAGGCCATGCCCATGGCCTCCGTGTATTTCCATTTCCAGGCCTGCGTTGGCTTAAATTAAACAAATATTTTTATGATGTAACCTTAGCCTGTTTACTGAGTGTTAGGCCTAATTGCTGACATAACTGGCACAGTCGTCATGGTCGTGGCACCACGTCCATGCAGTGCCATACCCATCGAAAACCAACCTGGAGAAGTTCTTGAGCATTTGCTAAGGCAATCTGCGTCTTGACTTGATCCATAATCTGTCCCCTTTGGGCACTGTCCATCTTACCCCCTGCTGAAGGTGGGGCAGTTGAAAACGGGTCCATTTTTAACTCCTAGGCCTAGCTGACCTTGCTGGAAAATAATTTTCGCCGGTATCGACTGCACGTGAAAATTATAATGGTCGCGATCTATTGCGCCCTCTGTTGTCTTTAAGTTGGATGACTGGCCAAGGTTTATAGCGCCCTCTACTGTTTGAAACATCCCTTTTCGAAACCCTGGTTTCGAAAAGGCTCCAGCTTCAACATCTGAAGCCATCACTTCAAGGTTCGTAAAATGTGTAAGAAAGGCCGAATCCGAATCAGCGGCTACAGCTAAGGCTATAACTGTTGCTAAGGGGGTTGCTAGATATACTTCAATGCATGACGACGTGGTAATTCAGCCATAGCCGTAGCTGTAGCCGCTAATTTGGACATGGACTGATACTGCTAAACACTAGTCCACATTATTGTGGCCCCTTCGGCACGGCTGCCCTCTAATACTGCATGCGTTCCATACAATAATGGAGGTGTTTATGTAATCGCCAACGGCGCACATGTACTGCCTAAGTGAAATTAGATAAAGTTAACAATTTAGTAATTTATCAAATCAACTCGTTAGTTATACGAAATTACCACGACATTGATAACATTATTGAAAGTTTTATCTGGTGTTAATAATTATTACTTCCTAACATAAGGTATAACATTATTGCTTTAAATATTAAAGGTTTTCCCGGTTAATTTCAGCAACATTTAATTCAGTTTCTTTGCACGCGTTCAAATTCACGCACGTTTCCCAAATTAATTCAAACTGACGGCTTTCTTTTTAGCTACTATATGCATTTAATTTCGTCTCCGCGCACAGATTTCGTTCTCATTCAGGTTCATTCAAGGCAACATGTTCACCATTCTTTAGAGTGAATTCATACCTATTTAGGCCTAGCCTACAATATTGATGAAATTGAATGCTGACCAGCCTCTTGCTGCAGGCTTTATTCGAAATTAAATGATCATTATTATAATGATCTTATGAATTTGAATGATCTTTTATGAATTCTAGACTGTTGATTAAATTGAATTACACCTTTTTACTGTTGAATGCTGATGCAACGGAGCATAAATTTCCCCACAAATTGAATTTAGTTTGTGTTGAGTAACCGGGAAAACTTTGTTTTGTTTTTAATAGGGGGAACAAGGGGGTTCACCGGTTTTTTTTTCGGGGGGGGGGGCACTTCTGGCCAATTAAAACTGTAGTTTTTGTTTGCTTTTCTCTAAACAAACCCCTTTTCAGTGATTTTGTTTTGCCATGTAGGCCTACTTATACTTTATAGTTTTAGAAACATTGAAATTATCACAATAGAGGCACTGAACACGTTTGGAAATTGTCAAAGAACAGTGTTCTCACTTGGTGTATCCAAACATATATGCATAAAATAGAAGCCTGTGAAAATTTGGGCTCAATTGGTCATCGAAGTTGCAAGAAAATGATGAAAGAAAAAACACCCTTGTTGTACAAATTTGTGTGCTTTCAGATAGTAATAAAAACTTCTTGCAAGAAGTTTTATTAAGTGAGAAATTACCTCTTTCTCAAAAACTACGTTACTTCAGAGGGAGTTGTTTCCTACAATGTTTTATACTATCAACAGCTCTCCGTTGCTTGTTACCAAGTAAGTTTTTATGCTAATAATTGTTTTGAGTCATTACCGAACGTGTACAATACCTTTAAAGCTTATACAAATAATGTAACATTTTACTCTGTTAATTTTTTGTTTAATTTAAAAAAAAAAATTTGTGGGGGGGGGGGACGTAACCCCCCTCCCCTAGTTACGCCACGCACACTTTGCTGATCAGGAAAACCAGAGCTTGAGTGCACTTCGCGCTTGACTGCTACGACACGCTGTTAATGTTTTACTGAGACAAATTGATCACGTAATAGTTTGAAATACAAAAACTGATGGATGATGGAAATTATATATATTTTTTTCTTCCACACATCTTTAAAGATATTATGCACGATTAGTAGTAAGGATACAAAACATAATATTGTTTAGTTTAAGTATGATTAAGCTAAGTTTTAGCTTACTGATTGTGAAGTTAGTTCATACTTGAACCATTTTTTTTTCTGTGAAATATTTCCCTCTGAAATGAATTCATATTCGAGAAAACTGTATCTGGACACCTAAAAAACAAACAGCTGATTTCAGTTGTTACAACCAAAATTAAGGACAATGTGTTCACATGCTGAAAATTGTGCATGGTTTTTCACTATTTTCTCCTGACTCACACAACGGATTAAGCCCAAATTTGCACAGGTTTGTTATTTCATGTATGGTTGATCACACAAAACATGAACACTGTCTGTGACTATTTTCTCAGCTCTACCAATATTGTATGATACCTTTCGAACAATGATAGCAAGTAGGCCTATTACCAAAGGGAACCTTTAAAAAGTTGTGAACTAGAATTTTTCATTTAAATTGACATAACGATTAAGTACCACAAGTACACAGACTGGAGTCGGACAAAGTGCAAGCATCACTGTATACACTGGCAGGGACATGTCAATGTACAGTTTGATGCATCCACCTTTAATATAAATAAATAAAACATTTACCAAAAAGAGCTTATGGGATGTAGGATCCCTACTGCCTCAATCCTCCAAAATCAACCGATATGAGTTTATGTAAGATTCCTACTGCCTCAATCCTCCAAAATCAACCGAAATGAGTTTATGTAAGATTCTTACTGCCTCAATCCTTCAAAATCAACTGATATGAGTTTATGTAGGATCCCTACTGCCTCAATCCTCCAAAATCAACTGATATGAGTTTGTAGGATCCCTACTGCCTCAATCCTCCAAAATCAACTGATATGAGTTTATGTAGGATCCCTACTGCCTCAATCCTCCAAAATCAACCAATATTATGAGTTTATGTACATGTAGGATCCCTACTGCCTCAATCCTTCAAAATCAACCAATATGAGTTTATGTAGGATCCCTACTGCCTCAATCCTTCAAAATCAACCAATATGAGTTTATGTAGGATCCCTACTGCCTCAATCCTTCAAAATCAACCAATATTATGAGTTTATGTACATGTAGGAGCCCTACTGCCTCAATCCTCCAAAATCAACTGATATGAGTTTATGTAGGATCCCTACTGCCTCAATCCTCCAAAATCAACTGATATGAGTTTATGTAGGATCCCTACTGCCTCAATCCTTCAAAATCAACCGATATGAGTTTGGATCCCTACTGCCTCAATCCTCCAAAATCAACCAATATGAGTTTATGTAGGATCCCTACTACCTCAATCCTTCAAAATCAACCAATATGAGTTTATGTAGGATCCCTACTGCCTCAATTCTTCAAAGTCAACCAATATTATGAGTTTATGTACATGTAGGATCCCTACTGCCTCAATCCTTCAAAATCAACCAATATGAGTTTATGTAGGATCCCTACTGCCTCAATCCTTCAAAATCAACCAATATTATGAGTTTATGTACATGTAGGATCCCTACTGCCTCAATCCTTCAAAATCAACCAATATGAGTTTATGTAGGATCCCTACTGCCTCAATCCTCCCAAATCAACTATTATGAGTTTATGTAGCATCCCTACTGCCTCAATCATTCAAAATCAACCAATATGAGTTTCTGTAGGATCCCTACTGCCTCAATCCTCCAAAATCAACCAATATGAGTTTATGTAGGATTCTTACTGCCTCAATCTTCCAAAATCAACCAATATGAGTTTATGTAGAATCCCTACTGCCTCAATCCTTCAAAATCAACCAATATGAGTTTATGTAGGATCCCTACTGCCTCAATCCTTCAAAATCAACCAATATGAGTTTATGTATGATCCCTACTGCCTCAATCCTTCAAAGTCAACCAATATGAGTCTATACATAGAATCCACATCCAATGAGTTTTTGATGAATGAAATTAGGACAAACGATGCTAAAATCCTGCAAAGTCAAGCGACATGAATTTATTGGCGTCTTCTTTGTAGACGGACGAGCGTAACTTGGTAACAAAGTTACGGCCCAGTCAGGTCTGTGGGGCGACCGTCGGCACCTAACTGGATGCAGTATAAGGATTGCCGAGTAGGCCTAGCTGTGGTTGAAATTCGCTCGACTGGTGGGACCGAACGATTCGTTGAAACCCCCATTGTGGTTGATTCGATTGTGACGATCAAAGCCTCACACACTGTGGAGGCGTGGGCGATGATGTTAATGCATCCTCCGATGTACCATTTCTCATCCTGATGTACATATCCACAATCTCCAACTGAACTCGGTGCTTGCCAGACCCAGTTTGAATAGTCATTCGTAGAATGAGTACACGACCAGGTACCCTCATCCGCACAGGTAGACCCGAGCCATGCTCTAGTAGTCTGGACGTCCAGTTGACCGGCAATAAATGCGTTTTCATCAGACGACGTTATCACCAAAAGCCCTGCTTTAAGACCTTCATTAAGACCTTCACAGTACACCTTTGCATCTTCCCATGGTGTTCTGCTAGTGGTGAACAAGTAGCAAGACACCCGAATTCAACCCATTTTGGGGGGCAGTTGGTACCCGCTAACTGCAGCACTATCGACACAATGATACTCGCTTGTAACTTGTTCATCTTTTCATGAAGACGGTCATAGATCCGTTATCGAAACGTCAAACTGTTACACCTCGAATTGTGAATTACTTTTAAAAATATAAAATAATAATAATACAATAAAACATTCACAGTTACTGGTAACGAATCTACTGCGATCACAGATCCTCCTTTAATTATACACCGATTCCCATCTGTTTGAGTCATCAAGAGTCTTCAATTTTTTAACAGAAAAGCGTGTGATTATTGTCAGTACAGCTTGAAGTCGTGTTGCAACGCTAACCACATTCAGAGATAATGGTACCGTAGAAATATTGAACTACATGTAGGCCTATGTATATTGCGCTCGGTCCCATCGCCTGGACCAATGGGTGAGACGGGGGGGGGGGGGGTGGTATCGAGCGAATGATACTTACACAACCGTTTTCTGGTTGCCACGGATACAACGCCCGGATGATTTTTAAGATTCTTGGCTGGTATTGTGATTCAAATATCGAAAGGGCAGCAGTGATTTTCTAAACCATTTATCGATTTGTTGTACGGTACGTGCACTACCGATACTTATGGTAAAGCCGAATAACAATGGTAAAAACTAATATCAATTTAAATAGTGGAAATAATTCTAGAAATACACTGCTTTTCATGCGTATGAGCGAAGCGAAGTAGCATGAAAGTTAAATTTTGTCGTAATTATTGGCGCCAATAACTTTGCAACTAGGGGCACAATGACGTGATTTGCGGAAATATTGGCGTCAATTTTGACGCCTTTGCACAAGTCTTAAAGGCACTGAACACGTTTGGAAATTGTCAAAGACCAGTGTTCTCACTTGGTGTATCCCAACATGTGCATAAAATAACAAGCCTGTGAAAATTTGGGCTCAATTGGTCATCGAAGTTGCAAGAAAATGATGAAAGAAAAAACACCCTTGTTGTACAAATTTGTGTGCTTTCAGATAGGAATAAAAACTTCTTGCAAGAAGTTTTTATTATTTTAGTGAGAAATTACCTCTTTCTCAAAAACTACGTTACTTCAGAGGGGTCGTTTCCTACAATGTTTTATACTATCAACAGCTCTCCGTTGCTTGTTAAGTTTTTATGCTTATATTTGTGTCGAGTCATTACCGAACGTGTACGATACCCTTAAACATTGGCGTCGATATTGACGACTTACATGGCACAAATCGTGAAATTTGCCATGAATATTTACTTCAACCTAGTTCGATGTCCCTTCATGGCCATCATACATCTGCACGCTAATCCTTAACTAAGAAGTAACTATATGCCTATTGAAAGGGTGTGCACAACGTTGAAAATGTTCACATTAATTACACATAACTTACGTGGCATAAAGATAGCCATGGTGGAAAAGTTCCCGTGAAATGTTTTTGCTTGAAACGCTGTAGTTTTTGAAACGAGTAAGACAATTAGCAGAATCTCTGGAGGGACAGAATCTCCTGCCACACCGTGTCATTTGTCCGCCCCAACCTAAAAAGCATGCTGGGGAGATTGCTCTTTCTTCCTCTGCACCAAAGCTCTGGAATAATCTACCATATCCTTCAAGGAACTCCATCTCCAGTTCTGAGTTCTGAAAGAACTTTCAAGTTCTTAAAAACTTACTCATTCAACCATTAAGTTTTCGTTAGTTTCAATCCTACATAGTTGTAGATATATACCATAAAACTAACCTATGCAAATTTCATTTCAAAAGTTTTTGAGATATTGCCGAAAATCTGGAGCGGTTATGTCCACGCAGGAAGAATAATCTGCAATAATGGAATACACAATCTGAGAAACGTTACTGCAGTAACGCTTCGCAGATTCATTTTTTTGGGGGGGATAAAAAGTGATATATATTTTTCCATAACCGCAGTACTTCGAAGTTAACAAATTCTCAAAATGCATTATACTATTCGAAGCTGCTGTACTTCTTACCAAGTAAGTTTTTATTGCAATTAATTTTCAGAGTCATTACCAAACGTATTACATACCCTTTAAATAAGGCGCCTTATCAAATTCTTTGTTATTACTACATTATTTGCCCGAACCAACAAAAATAAATGAGCTGAATAATAAAACACTAATATCGCTACATTTCCTTTTGTCTCTTTGTTTATTCAAATATCTTAATCTCATATGATTTATTTAGTAAATATCATACAGCACTATTAACTTAGCAAACTCCAATTTTTCTTAGTAAAATATCTTTGTTTTTCCAATAATCAAATAATTAGTATTTGAAAGCAAATTAAACATTCTCATTTCTATATGTACTTAATTTGTACAATTCCTTTCCACCATACAAATGTGGAAATCATTTCTAAAACTGACGGGCAATATTTAAAAGAATCCTTCAACTGGGAAAGATCCAAGTTGCAGTTTCACAAGTTTGAACGACATATACGAAAAAAAAAAAAAAAAAAACCCAATATAAATCATGTAGGCTATACATAAAAACATAGCTCAGTGACATGGTGAACCAGAACCTAAAAGATAAACCAACCTAAAATAGTTTTATCTTGAAAAGAATTTCAACCATTTGGTTTTGTTTTCTACTTTGTAGAGACAAGTTATGACATTGAGTTCATATCACAATTCCTCTAGAACTATCTGGCAAACATTATCGAAGAACTATTAGAAGGAACTTTAGAAAGTTCATCCGAGAACCGATCTGTTTGCATCCTTTATTGGGTTGTTGCTTGACCCCAATTATTTAATTTTGAGTAAAATACCGTTAGATAGTTAATATAAGGGTTCAACAATCTACTGAATTGTCCCAGGTTGTCCCAACTAATGCTCTGGTTAAACCGAGAGTAAAATAACAGATGTGTCTGAAACGGAAGTAGAATCTTAATTTGTGTGAACATTGTGACAACCAACTGGAAAATCAACTGTTGTTATTTAGTAAGAACAACTCTTCTTTATCAAGAGCTGGCTGATATGGCAGGCATGATATTTGGTCCTTGGGAAAAAAGTAAGAAATTTTATCGAGTTCAGGGCTGACCTACATGTACATATGGTGTAAGCTCTAATAGACTTTTGAGGCCTTGTTAATAACAATTGTTTTCTTCAGATTTTTCAGAAAGGCAAACAATTTGAAATCAGACTGAAGTGGAAAGAATATCATGCCTGATATGGGATTACAAACATTTTTATAAGGTTGCTTATAATAAGCAAAACATACTGATTAACGTTTTCTGTTAAGCAACAATGTACAGGGTACAGGCCATAGATGGTACATATGAAATAGTATCATGGTTGATAACCATATTCTGGTAAGCATAATTTTGTTGCGCTAAGCTGCTTTTGGTATTCAAGCAGCTCTATGAAATTGGGCCATGGTCCTTCATGTATGAAAACTTTTCTAAAGTTTATTCCTTACAACAAAGAACTTTAAAGAACAGAACTAACCTATTCCACCAGAATGCTACAAATAACTAAAAGAAGAGGCCTTAGCAAAAACTACCTCGGTTAATCGTGTACCATCAGCTTATCAAATACTTGACTACAGGCAGGTAATTGTCTACAAGAAAATGAAATCTCTACAAGTATGAGCTTTCAAGTTGACATTATCTGATTTGTATTAAAAGCAAAAATGCTGCTTAACTAATTTGTTTTAGCACAAAACTACCACGGTACCAGTCATGAACTATGTAAATAACATGGTATTTTGGATGGTGACCCAATTTCAGCTGAGCAACCTTCCTATTTGTTTGGCTAACATTTTGTGCTTTGTTTATTTGAATTGGTAAAGCACCGAATCCAGTTATAGCTAATTAACACTTCAGTCAACGACTTGATGAAATTTACTGAACCAACAATGGGGGAAAAAAGCACCGTCCCATTGCCAAAGTCTAGTTACTTCACTTCACATTTTAGCTTTTTCAAGAATTTAACACTCTGCCTTCATCCGTGCTTCCTTTAAATATTAAATGATAATTTTCGTTTTAAATCTTCATACAAATTGTGTAATTGGTGTAATTCAATTTTAAATGTGCCCAGTATATCAAATTCAGCTGATATCATAATGTACATAAATCACAACCAAGATCTTTAAAATTAATTTGTATATTAAATAAAAATTGTGATGCAATCAAGCAAAATGAGTCATTTGTCGACCCAGGTCATTTTTCATTGTTGTCATACATTTGAAAAGAGCATAATCTATGCTTTAATACTGTTAAAACCCCCTGTTGATACCACCTTTGGTTCAAAAGTTGTGAAAGTAGAAACACCATGAGATGCGAGAGAATGAAACTGAGAAAAGGGGGTTTAAAATCGAGTTGTTTATTGAAACTACATCGGCACATTTTCTTTCAATGCTAATTTTAACCCCTTTTTGATGTTATTTATCAGGAAGGAATTTGCCAACAGATATATTTTTGCAATTAAATTTTCATAAAAATATTTTTGAAAATTTCACCCCTGTTGGCCTGTTTTGGCTTGTTTCTTCATACTGATATTTCCTACAAACGACTCATTTAGCTTGATCGCATCACATATTACTTGTTATTTTATTTCTATTTTTGTGAAAAGTTATTTAAGTACAAAGTCTACACCCTATTCCTTAGCTACGTGTCTCTACTATTTTGAGATGTCACCCCGCATGTGTTTAATATTTCTTTGTAAAAACATTGATTGATTATAAAAACAAAATTCCAAGTAGAGGGAAAACATAAAAATTTGAAAAACAGTGCCAATGGAATTTTGTTGGATTAAAGGATAATTAATACTTATTAATGGAAGTATTTGGCTTAACTCGTCTATTGTCTGACCATTCAATTTATGCCAGCCTCCAATACGATATCATGTGGTGAATGCATCTACACAGTACACAATCAACCCTCCTACTGTCTGACCATTCAATATCATCCTATGAGGTCTAAATGATAGATAAACTATGCCAGCCTGCGATATTATATCATGTGGTGAATGCATCTACACAGTACACAGTCAACCCTCCTACTGTCTGACCATTCAACATCATCCACTGTGGTTTTGAATGATAGAAAAAGTCTGTTTGATGTTCTTTTTGTTAACATATTATGATGTCATGAATGACATCATCTCTGACATATGTTTTAATGTCCAATAATTTCTTTTTTTACTATAACTAAAACAACAAAGTCTGAGTATACCATTTCGTGATGCATTTTCAAAAATGTGCATTTCATTTCCAATCTATAATTTACTATTTATCATACTTTAGAATAATATATACAATATCATATTAGTAATTAATTGTATCCAACAAAAGTTATACCATAACACTGACTAACACCAATATAAATATTTCATGCAAAAAACTCAACAAGATTTTTCTTTACTATGCATGCTTTTTTATATTGCTGGTGGTAGTATACTGTCAAATACATGTCCCTTGTTTTGTTTTTCATGATTCACTTTGCGTGACGGTATTACCAAAAATATGAATGAATATGCAACTAGTACATACAATCTCATATTTTTTCAAATTTATCTGAAATAATTGAAACAAACGCAGAAAATTTCCACTTTAAAAATACATGACTTAACAAGCAAAGTTACCAAAAAGGTCTTGGCACAGACCCATGTTAGTTTTGTATGTTATTTTATGCAATGGAAGAGAATTGAAAAACAAAGAGAGTAAACCAGCCTACTGTGCATGTTACATACAAAATTGAGTTCACAAAAAATGTGTTAACCTGGATGATTACATGGGCTTAATCTCACACCCTATAGTCATTATGTGTGAATTTGCTTAGCAATTCAATTCTGCTTAGCACTTACACAAGCTTTGTACTTAACAGAAACTGGTAACCAGCCCAAATTCTGTGTTATATATATATATCCCCAGCTGGTTCTCTGTTCATTTGCATTTAAAGCTAAATACTTTAGCAACATTTTGTCCATTGATAAAGAGTCTGGACACATGATCATCCAAAGCGTTGGATTTTTCAGTTAACTTGAGTGAGAATGTGAGAAGAAATCCAACTCTGTCACTGAATAAAAGGGGAAAGAAACAGCTTCTCGCCCAGAATATTGTACAGGGCCCAATTTCATAGAGCTGCATAAGCACAACAAGTAGCTAAGCACAACAAAATTATGCTTACCAGAATAAGGTTACCAGCCAAAGTACCATGTCGCATGTACAATCTGTGACTGGTATCCTGCTTACTTTTGCTTAGCAGAAAGTTGCTAAGCATAATTCTCTGCTTAAGCAGCTCTATGAAATTGAGCCCAGTTTCCTTTGACACAAAAGACACACAAACCCCCCGAAACAAAAACAGAAGAAGATCAAATCACGTTATATGTCTTAAGACAGTAGCAAAGCTAGGGTTCCGGTCAGTAGGGCAAGGTTAGAGGATGGTGCTTTGCCTCACTTGGTCTTTGAATATCTTAGAATTGTTCCATTGTGTAAGGAAACTTACACCGTCTCCAGCATCAACCGACATACACTCATGAACCACACCCACCCACCAATCAATCAACAACCCCCCCCCCCCATAGTCGTTTTGGTGCCTCACCGAGATGGCACCCAAGCACATGCTGCCTGCCCCCCCCTCGCCCACTATGCCACTGTCTCAAAAAGACAGCAATCAAATGCATGTTATTATTTCATGTCATCAGTATTTCAAAAAGTTAAATTTACTGAACGTTTTCACAGTGCAAAGATCTGCTTCTGGGCCAGTCAGTTTAACCAGGTTGACTTCAAACTGATTAGGAATGAATAGTATATAAGATGGAATTATGAAATACATTGGAATGCTCAAAGGCAACTACACAGTACATATATTTATATAAAGTCGACCAGCACAAAATCACACTCAAAATTGTTCACAGCTGATAAGCGTATAAAGATGTTGCTCAAACGACGTTAACCGATACCATGTTTTAAAGAAAGCTTTTTGGCACATGCATACTTAGACTAAATCAACATTTGGTGGTGCTAAGATGCAACTACATTATTTCGAAGAAAACCAGTTTCCAAAGTTTGTGCGATGATCTGCAGTTGCTTTTAACCCACAATAATTTAAAAATTAGTTAGTGGCCTGTCGCTTTGACCCTAGCAGGGTCTTTCTCGAAGGCTAAAAGCTTTAGCCTTCGCGAATGCCTCTGCTAGGTTCGAACACGTCAGGCCACTAACTATTGCATATTGTAGGTCCTTTTGGCTGGTACACAGTTTGCAACAGTTAATTCTATTTTCCCACAAAAATGTACAGATATAACTTCTCCACTGCATAAGGCACTTATTTAAAAAATACTTTTGGAATAAACAAGGAATGGTTTGAAGGGTAATTTGGAAGGGCATTTAGGGTTTCACCAGTCCCTACTCTCCATCAGAGAGAAGGGATAAACAAACAAATTAGAACAACTTTGGAATGTTATGTTGTTAGTTGTTCAGCATTGGGTAATTTGGAACCAACTATTGTTAATGCAGTCACAAATTGTGCATATGACATGGTAGTTTGGTTGGTAACCTTATTCTGGTAAGCATAATTTTGTTGTGCTTAGCTACTTGTTGTGCTTAAGCAGCTCTATGTAATTGGGCCCAGTGTAGACATGTATAACCCAATTGTAATAGCTTACTCTCATTACCAGGGCCCAATTTCATAAAGCTGTTTAGCAGAAAATTCTGCTAAACAAATTTCTTTGCCAAGCAAGAAATGAGTGGGGTACCAGTCACAGCAATGGTAACTGTATGGTATTTTGCCTGGTAACCTAGTTTTCCTAAGCGAGAGTTTTCTGTGCTCAGCAAGTTTTTGGGCCCAGATGAGAGTTTGCTGATAGAGGGAGATATTGCCAGAAAACGGTTCTGGTCAGGGTACAAGTTTATACCCAAATGGGGATAGTTTCAGGGTAAACTACCCATTGAGTGTTTCTAGCTCAAAGGGTGTTATTATCACAAGCATCCCTAATTTGGGACCAGGGACATCCCCATTAGGATAAGAGTCTCGTAAAATTTGTAAAGAGAACCTTGATTGGGATAGTTTGAATTCCAAGCAAATCTTCCCTGAAACTTAAAGAGATTGTATACGTTTGGAAATTTGTTTCAAAAATCACCAATAAAACCCATGTCTGGGTGTATGGTGATGATTATACAGAAAAGAATGGTCTCTAAAGGGTGAAGTTGCATTCAAGATTATGTTTTTTTTTTTAAAGAAAACAAGGACCATTCAACCGAATCTACCCAAAGTCCCTAGATTGACCTGTAACCTAAGATTGACCCATGACCCAAGATTGACCCATGTGACCTATAATTAACCCCCCATTCCTACATCAGTCTTTCTCCAGGACTAGTTTTTTAATGCGATCCAGTTCTACCTGCATTGCCATTCTGAACTTCTTCTCCTCATCCAGCTCAGTCATCAGATTCACTACCTCCTTCTTCAAATCAGACTTAACGCTTGCCATCTGATCCTGAAGGGTCTTAATATCTTTCTTGAGCTCCTCCACCTGGAAGAAAGTTAAACAAAGAAAGGAAAAAAGGACAAAGACAAAAGAAAGTTACGGACATGGTTTAGCTTTGACATAACCAAGAATCTGGCGGAAAATTATTTACCCAGTCAGTTTCCCTTGTGGTTTATTACTTGATATTTGGAACAAAAAGTTGCATCCCTTTAAGGTGATCCCTTGGCTGCCGCTTCCCAGGTTGTATCGTAAACTTAGGCGTGATCCCTGGCTATACGGCAGTTACAGGTTGAATGGCTTCTGACTGATATGGCGCGCTGCCCATGGTAGTGAGGCTGCCGCAAACCAAAAAACTGGATGTGTATTTTGTATTAGCCGTACCTGTGCATTGGACGCATTGCTACTATCAGATATCAAACTGCTTGGTCGGTTTGTGACGGCACTGGTGTCTGTCTGTCCCTTGGAGGTCGTCACGGAAGGCGACTGGGATAAGACCATCCCTGTCAAGGGACCGATCGGAGAAGACTTCGGCCGGGGTGGAGGCGCTGCGGTGCCATTTTCGACGGGCAGCTGTGGAAGGAAGGAGTTGATGTAACACTAAGAACACAATTCAAATTGAAACAGAGCTCAACAGATGAGTTGTTAAAGAAATGAAAAAAGACACTGTTTGCAGAGATGCAAAGAACCTTATCATGGTGCAGCCATCTTGGTCAGATCCCCTGTATACAATACAACAATGAGTACTGCTGCTCATTTGACCAAAAAGGGAACCAGATGCTGGTCTTGGTTTGGTGTATGCTGTGTCTGAAATGAAACACTTTGGCTGTAGTTGTGTGAGCAATGATCTCATCCTAGCCATAGCCATAATCATAACTAGCCATAGCAAAAGCCAAAGCCATCAGTGCTGGAGGACTTAAGGCTGGTCTCAGAGACCAGTCTAGAGTTAATTTTTTGTGGACTTGGACTTGGTTTCGGAGCACCGTGACTCAAATTCGGACTCGGCCCTGTGTAACTTGGCTTGAGACCGGGGAAAAACAGGGGAAAAACACGCAACTTGAGCTACCTTCATTAAGCAAATGTAAATCATCAATTTTGAAAAAAAAAAAAATTGTTTCTGTCGATGCCTTGCCTATGTCCTCAGCATACCATCCACTGACCCTGTTTGTTTCAACTTGGGTTATAGTCTTGTTCAAGTTCAATGAAAGATTCCTGAAATAGTGCCCTCTTCTCGATTAACCTTCCAAATAGCGTATTTACCAATAATGCAGACAAAACTAAGCTCAATCTCAGACTTGAACAGCAGGCTAGGTATAGCTGGCTCAGTGTGTCTGTTTTTTGTTGGTTTACATTAATTGGTACATAGAGATTTGCTCTCTCCATCATTTCTATGATTGGTCATAGCAAAGTCCTTGACAGAGCGACACTCAAAATGAAACGTCAATAAGTACGGATTTCGAACAGGTCAGTTTTTTGGTAAGTTTCTGCCTGTTTTTTTCCTTCTGCATGATGTTTTAAGTGTTACAAATTGATGGGGAGGACTCGGACTCGATGGGGAGGACTCGGACTCGATGGGGAGGACTCGGACTCGATGGGGAGGACTCGGACTCGATGGGGAGGACTCGGACTCTATCTCGATGGGGAGGACTCTGACTCGATGGGGAGGACTCTGACTCGATGGCGAGGACTCGGACTCGATGGGGAGGACTCGGACTCGATGGGGAGGACTCGGACTCGATGGGGAGGACTCGGACTCGATGGGGAGGACTCGGACTCGATGGGGAGGACTCGGACTCGATGGGGAGGACTCGGACGCGATGGGGAGGACTCTGACTCGATGGGGAGGACTCTGACTCGATGGGGAGGACTCTGACTCGATGGGGAGGACTCGGACTCGATGGGGAGGACTCGGACTCGATGGGGAGGACTCGGACTCGATGGGGAGGACTCGGACTCGATGGGGAGGACTCGGACTCGATGGGGAGGACTCGGACTCGATGGGGAGGACTCGGACTCGATGGGGAGGACTCTGACTCGATGGGGAGGACTCTGACTCGATGGGGAGGACTCTGACTCGATGGGGAGGACTCTGACTCGATGGGGAGGACTCTGACTCGATGGGGAGGACTCGGACTCGATGGGGAGGACTCGGACTCGATGGGGAGGACTCGGACTCGATGGGGAGGACTCGGACTCGATGGGGAGGACTCGGACTCGAGGGGGAGGACTCGGACTCGATGGGGAGGACTCGGACTCGATGGGGAGGACTCGGACTCGATGGGGAGGACTCGGACTCGATGGGGAGGACTCGGACTCTATGGGGAGGACTCAGACTCGATGGGGAGGACTCGGACTCGATGGGGAGGACTCGGATTCGATGGGGAGGACTCGGACTCGATGGGGAGGACTCGGACTCAATGGGGAGGACTCGGACCGGGACTCAACTACAGCACTGTATAGCCAAAGTAATAGGCATAGTTATACCACAGCCATAGCCAAAATCATAGACAGAGTACAGCAGTAGCCATACCCAAATCCATAGTTATAACAATAGCAATAGTTATAGCATGAAATAGCCATATTATAGGCATAGTTACAGCATCAGCCATAACCAAAGCCATAATTATAGGAATAAACATAGTCATAGCCAAAGCCATAGCCGATGGCATAGCCATCGCCACAGTGACAGACACAACAGTTATTTCCAATATTGTCTTCATTGATGAGGGAACAAGATGGCTGCACCAAGGTTCAAGACGACATCTTCTTGTTTAGAGGGAGGAGGCAGTGGTGCAGTGTGTGGCCATACTACAGAGGAGTGCTTGGCAGTGCAGTACACATGACAATACAAGCTTGACTATCACAGCAACGGTGTGAATTTGCAGTAATCTATGTGACGATGAAAACATCACAATATTTATTTTGTGTGTTCTTTACAAGGTCAAAAATATTTGTGCATATGTAGCATGGCAGGATGGACCCTAAACGACTGCTAAACATTCCCTGACTATTGTAGTTAAGTCTCTGTCTCGATACAAATGCACAAACAAAATATTAAATAAACAAGCGTGGGCAAACAAGCAAACAAACACACAAACAAACAAATACCCCACTTCTTTGTAAGGTGTACGGCACACAATGAAAAGAAAATTATGTCTGTCCTGAAGATGAACCACTTCAAATTTGGAAATGCAAAATTTCTTGACAAATAGCAATCCACACAGTAAAGTAATTACTATCACATGGTGTTCCTGCAAACAATCAATATTTCCCTTTCAATATTCCCGGTAATCTTAAAACAAAAATTATATAACTGAAACCAAAATTAAAACCAAATGAAAGCAAATCAGAAACAAAAATAATGAAGTAAATTTGCTTGACTTCAAAACAAAATAATGCGACGTGAACAGAAACAAAACTGTTACTTTTCACTCATGAAGTTAGGCTTTATTCCACTTACCTACATGCAGTACTTCATGTTCAATTAAGGTGATTAATTAACGAGGGCATTTTAGATTGAGAGAGCCTTGGCAAAAGAAGGCGTTTTATTAGATTTGGAAATTGAAGCTGCAAACAGTTGCTTGACAAAAAAATTAAAGACAAGGAAAAAATTGGGAAATTGTCTGCAAAACATAGCCTGGATTACACAATTCGCCATTGCCTCTTTATTAAGAACAAGTATAAATAAATAAATAAAAAAACGATTCTATGTCAAAGTTTCCTTGGAAGATATTGTTTGCCTTTAGATAATCTTTACCATGATTACTGAAGGGGTTGGTCTTGTTCAATGTAGAAGAAAACAAAAGGTCCTCTGTTCATGCCAGATGGTCATCTTGTATCGTACTGTTTTTCAACATTTTGTATAAATTTAACAGGGTGCCCGAAAGACAACAGGATAAAATGACAAACAAAGAGAGGAAGGCTCATGTCCAACTGTTATCACCTGGGGTTCTTTTGCCAGGGGGGAAGTTCTCTTTATAGATCTGGCTCTCAATTCCTTAACCCACGGAGGCTGGCTAGAATTAACAGGACTTGTTGGCGAAGTAACAGCAGCAGAAGAAGCAGAAGGAGTAGGGTTACTGGGACTATCGGGTGAATCATCATTCTCAGCATGCTGTTGAAATTTAAGCCTCTGCACACACAGCGACAGGTTAGATTAACGTAACGTTAAAGGCAAGCAAAAGAAAACACTGGAGGAAAGCATGCACATGCAAACAAACAAACAAGCAAATAAAATGGCATTATGGGTAATCAGATGCATGATGGGTAAGGATGAGATCACAGCTGTTGATCGCCACGACGTTCCTGTCGGTATCGAGACGATAACAAGCAGGCAACATGCAATGGGAGTTTGATATTCACTTAAGTTTGAAGTCGCTTATGAATATGTATGAGGAAATACCATCATGAATATTTATGAGGTCATACCTTGGGGTTGTTCTGTGCTGTTTGTAATTTCAAGCTTCGAGAGTCAAATTTTAAGGACTTATACACAATAATGGTTATTACTAAACTGTCATCCCAAACCATCCATTTCGAATAAACGTGACAGGTATTATGAATAAATCGCAGACATTAATTATCGATTCCAACATTAGAAAGTTTATCAAGCAACTTAAAGGCACTGAACACGTTTGGAAATTGTCAAAGACCAGTGTTCTCACTTGGTGTATCCCAACATATGCATAAAATAACAAGCCTGAGAAAATTTGGGCTCAATTGGTCATCAAAGTTGCAAGAAAATGATGAAAGAAAAAACACCCTTGTTGTATAAATTTGTGTGCTTTCAGATAGGAATAAATACTTCTTGCAAGAAGTTTTTATTATTTTAGTGAGAAATTACCTCTTTCTAAAAAACTATGTTACTTCAGAGGGAGTCGTTTCCTACAATGTTTTATACTATCAACCATTCTCCGTTGCTTGTTACCAAGTACGTTTTTATGCTAATATTTGTTTTGAGTCATTACCAAACGTGTACGATACCTTTAAATACATTTTTACACATTTTGCAAAAATTGTATCATGGAAAGAGCCTAAACTTTCCCAATTTTTTGTTTAATATTTGCAAAATTAAATTCTTATAAATGGTGTTGAAAATATTAAAGAATATTATTTGTGTTTTACCAATACACCAATGTGTGTTGAGCACTGTATTCTCAGTACTTTCCAGAGTCATGTGAAAAAGGGGGTTCGAATCCCATCCAAGTAATGCCTGCTGTGGAATTTTTTTCACAGGACTTGTGAAAGTACATCAAGTGTATATACATGTATAGTACATGTATGGGTAAAACACAAAAAATAAAAATATTTTGGGAAGTTCAAATAGTATTTATTTTTGGGGCCATCTGATTTTTCAAGGCTTACCCTGCATGCTTTCATAAATAATTTTGTTTTTATAAAAAGGATAATTTTTTTCTGTCAATATGGCACCACAGAAATTCCTACATGTATAAATGATATTATTATTTGGTTTTACCCGTACACCGATGTATGTAAAGCACTGTATACTCAGTAATTTCTGAGTCCTTTGGGAAAAAAATCCACAGGCACATTACTCAGGTGGGATTCGAACCCAGGACCTTTGCCATTCTAGCAGCAGGTACTGCAAACAAGTTTTTCACAGCACTCAGGAAAGTACCCAATGTACAGTGCCTTTATATCATTATTATTATTATATATTATTATTATATATTTCTGGTAATGAAACCAAGGATACCTCATAAGTGAACTTAATCTCTGTAGCTCGAAAGCCTGAGGAAACCTGTAAACAAGGGTGATTGCTATGTGAACTAGAAATACCAGGGTTAACCCCTACTCTTCCATGATAAGTGTTCTGGGTTCTTTTACGTGCACTACCAATCCTAGTACACGGGACCTATGGCTAAATGTCCCATCTGAAGGACAAATCAATTATGGTAAAGCATCTTGCTCAAGGATACAAGTGTCATGACCGGGACTCGAACCCACACTCTACTGATAAGAAACACCAGAGTTTGAGTCTGGTGCTCTCAACCGCTCGGCCACGACACACCACACATCGGTGTATGGGTAAAACCAAAAAGTATTCTTAATCCCCGATGCAAATTTAAACATCTATTAAAATGTCTAAATGCAACTAGTTTTGAGAAGACATGACCTCATAAAATTCATAGCAATCAACAGAATTTTACTTCTTCCCTCAAACAACTAACAATAAAAAAAGGAAGAAACAAATCTGGTAAACTCTGTACAAAGTTTTCTCAACTCTGACCAAACATCACTCTTAGTGATCATTGTTGGTTGACATGGGAAGAAACTGCACCAGATGTAAAACAGGGGATTTAAAACGAACCTGCGAGTCTACGACTGTGAAATGTTGACTATGAAAGGCAAGGAAAAGACAATAGGAATGATTATGGATTGATAAACATGATGGAATCGAGGCATGATGGCAAGAAAGCTACAATGCAATTCCAGATTATTATTATTTTTTTGTCAAAGGCAGTTGACACTGTCTGTTTTTTAAGTTTGTGCGACAAAGACAAATTGATGGGAACAAGATTTGAACCTTGGACCTCCGGATCGACGTGCTGGTTCTCTACCAACTGAGTTACTTACATGTAGCTCTACTGTTGGCAGTCTCCCTATTTTGTCAATATCTTGGCTGGGGTGGGGGGAAGGGCACCAGTCAAAAGTCACACAACTGCATAATGCCGTGTAAGTGGAAATGGACATTCAAACTTTGTACAGTGTTTTTCAGTTTTCTGTGGCACTCTTATTCAAGAAAAATGAAGAAATCAGCTGATCAGCTGAGAGGTTACATGCCTGAGATGTATGAAAAGATGAGTTATGAATTGAAATGATTTCACATTGATGTCAACAAATGATCTGATAAGGTTTCATAAAGTCTCATTTCATCGTTTTGTTGTAATTGAACACGCTGAAATGATTTCACTTTGATGTCAACAAATGATCTGATAAGGTTTCATTCATAAAGTCTCATTTCATCGTTTTGTTGCAATTGAACACGTTGGAAACGATAAACTTTTTGAAAATATGAAAAATGTGATAACTGTTTCTTCAGACTTGTAATTCTTTGAAGATGGAAAGTTAAATCACAAAATAACATTTCAGAAGGACTGTGTGTCCAAGGGTGGTTAATTATTCTTCAAGATATAAGAACTCAACCTCGTTCCCATGCCATTTTTTTTCCAGCATGCCCTGCTCACTCATAACCCCTGGTATTGGTTAATTTAAATGCGCTAATACATGTATATGGCACATTTTAATTAGGACTGTAGTCGATGCAATCTACACGCGCGCTCAAGTATGGTAACCCCCATAAGAGGCAACAAATCAAAGAGCAAACTGGTGCCCTCTCATTTTTCATTGATCTTGTGACATGTCTAACTCTATGCAGTTTAGGGTGAGTGTTTAATAAACTTGATTCATTTGAAGTGAGATCGTGTCAAATACTTGCATTTTGACACGCGCGTGCTAAGCATCCTTTTATGCCCTGCAAGAGCAATACAAGGTGCTCAAATTTGTTAAGCGTGGATGCAAACCAGTCACTGTAAGGAGCCAATCAGAACTGTTTGTCATCCCTACCAGGGGGTTAATGACGAGAGGTATCAATACGGCGCACTGCCCATAGCAGCGAGGCTGATAAGAACTTTCTATCATTGTAGAACTACAACCATTCATATCGATTGACCAAAAGGAGAGCATGAAAGTCACATGTCTGATTAATGGCAAGATGATTGGTCAAGGCATTGATTCACAAAGTGCTCCTTGATTCTCCCTTCATGGTTGTCATTTGAAATGATCAGCCACGCAAAATATGAATGTATTGTAAACAAATTCCAATTCTCATTCTTCACAATTGACACGGCAAAACTCTTGCTATTTCTTTCTATAGTCAGCACAGAACCTGAAAATTTATGAAGTGTTTAAAATCAGCAGAAATAAGAACACACAGCAATTTGGTTGACAAATCCCATCAGCATCTAGGCTATTCAAATTTAATTGCAAAATCTACGCGAAAATAGTGAAGCAAGAAGATTTTACAAATAACAATAGACTTTTATTTCCTTCCAGTCCTCAGGTTTCTTTGCCGACTTGGCAGAACTTATTAGTTTCCTAAAATTGGGAACTTTGCCCGGTTCCTTACATGTGGAAATGTAAACATGATAAAGATAAATAGAAGCAAAACTCTGAAGTACAATTCTAACACACAACCATTTCCTCGTTGAAAAGTGATACCCACAAACTAATTTAATGTTTTTTGTAAATTTGTGTAAAGAAATAGTTTGTAATAAAGAATTAACAAGCTGTGTTTCGAGATAGCAGTTTTCATTTTGAACTTTATACGAATAATGGACTCTTCTTGTATATAAAATTTTAAAAAACGCAAATAGAAAAAAGCTGTTGTAGAAACGCAGTAAACTGGAAAGAATTTGCTTGCTTTGTTTGGCTGCTTTAGGCTACATATCTATCCCATGACAGCATATATTAGAAGTTTTCTGCAAGTTGGCTGCTGGTTTAATGGATTTATTTGTTTTTTCACAGTTGTTAGTTTCAGTTTCAGAAAGGAAAAAAGAAAAAAGAAAAACAAAAATCACCGTTAGTTCTTGCATTGTTTTAGTACATGCACTTGCAACATGCACCTGATTTGACAATTGACCTCTCATTTATCAGCAGCCAGATGAGTTCAAAACTTACCGCATCGCTGAGGTTACCACCTTGCCCGCCAAACACTGAGGGGGGTCTTCGGTTGGCATTCTTTGGCCGTGATAGCGTGATATGTGTGAGCTTCTGTGGAGAGTCTGCTTTCATATCGTCAAATCCCACTTCTGTTATTCCACAAAAAATAACAAATTAAAGTTTTTATTCTGGGATTTTTTTGATTGGCCTCAGGCCAGTAAACTCATGACCAGACAAGTCTGGAGGTCTTGTGTTTGTGTTCAAATGTTGACTTTCAGTCTGATAAATATAATTCTGTTGATTATTGAAGAATACTTACCCATAATACAAATAAGATAAATCTTCTCTTAATGCTTTTTCAAATTCAAACAGTTCAATTGTCAAACTGTGTAGGCATTTCTTTTACTCATTTCAATTCTAGTATTGTACAGAGCCGTATATTGAGAGAGTTGCGACAACTTGCGATTAGAAGCCACTTTGTGTCAAAAAAAACTGCATTGACGAATACATGGTGCCAGACTAGTCTGCCCATTGGGTTGTGCTGCATTTGGACCGAAAATAGTCCAGCAACCACTTGACCAAAGAAAACTGGTCCCTCTATGTCGCAACTCTCTCAATACACAGCTCTGGTATTGTACACAAAATTCGGGTCCAGTAAATATTTTGAGCTACAAGCCCTGCAGTCTTGTGGATTTGAAACCAGGCCTGGAATTTCATCTTTGAGAGGGCAAGGCCATTTTTAGTTTGCAAAGGGCACTTTCATTGGAAAATATATAAGTCTATAAGCCTTTTTGAGGTATGGCGGACGTGATAGGAGTGTACTGTTTGGTTTGGCTGTATACACACAAATTTACCCAAACCTTATAGTGTTGTGGCATTGTGTCCGCCATATCTCAAAAAGGCTTATGGAAACCTTTCGAAGGGGCACAAAGGTCAAGACAGGGGCAACAGAGGTCATGGCCTATGTGGCCTTTGTGTAATTCTAGGCCTGTAAAACATGTAAATATTCTGCCGAAAATTCAAAAAGTTGTTTGAATGGGTCTTGTTTATTGAACTACGTAAGTGATCTGGTTTATTTGCTGCCTCTCCCACATCAATAACACCAACCTTTACACCAGGCGTGAGATTCACTGCTGACAATAAGTCTGAAACTAGGATCCAAATTTTAGGAGATACCTTGAAATAATGGAATTTCCACCTTTTGGTAAACCCCTGGGGTTAAGATTTCACAGAGCCTTTAGGAACAGTGTCCTCAGCACTAGAGAAGTAGATCAAGGGCTATGAATTTCTTAATATGTGGAAAATATAACGACTGTTTTTCTTCACGGGGCTGACTTAAAAAGTCTGAATTCAAAGTTTGCGGTGTTCAATATATAGGTGAAACAAGAACTACACTCAAGAGGCGTTTATACGGCCACAGATCCACAGTCAACACCCAAAAGCTGGATACACCTGTGGGACAACACTTCAATCTTCCTAATCACTCCATTTCTGACATGATTTTACAGGGCAGTAAGGCACTAGGTAACCACAGAGAGTTCGTCTGAGTAGGGAGAAACTGTGGATAAGGCGCCTTCAGACCATTCAACCCCATGGTCTGAACAGAAAAGGAAATGACTAATAACCTTTTGTCTTTGCCTTCTCCTTTTCCCCACAGATATCCCCTTTTTTTAGCCTGCCTCATTCACTAATTAATTACTCTTTCTCCCTCTTCCCACCTTTGATCTTGTTTCCAACTTCTTGTGGTCAAACCAGCCCCTTCCCTCCAACCCCTTGTCTCCCTATTCATTGTTTACCCCTTGCTTTTTCTGTGTGCTCTCTGCCTCTCTCTCTCTCTCTATTCATGTATTTCCACTTGACTGCTTATGTTACACTTATAAACATGTTCATGCATGTCATGTGTGTTGTGTTGTCATTTAGCCTTCGAGAAAGACTCTGCTAGTGTCGAAACTTCAGGCCATTAACTATTTTTCAGATAAAAGTCTGAAATTCCTCAACCCTGTTATACTAACCTTCTCCTTCTGGGGTATCATTCACAGGAGGCCGCCTTCTTAAGACTACAGATGGCTGAGATTCTTCTCTTTCAAGTGATGGAGGCGGACCTGAAGGCTTAGGGGGCGGCGGTTTACTCTTCACTGCTGGTTTCTTTGCGGGAATAGGTAACCCCTGAAAACACAACAAATAAATATAAGTCTAGTTCCTAATAGGGCCTAATGGGGATCAGTTTGATATCACAGCATAGGCACCAGGAGCCAATTTTAAAGAGCTGCTTAAAGGCCCTGTACACTATTGGTAAGATCCAAAAACACAAATGTTCACAGATTTACACACAACTTACATGATTTAAAGTAATGGTAGAAAGGGTTCCTTAAAATATTTCTGCCTAAAATGCTATCGTTTCTGAGAAATGAGAAAAACAATAGTTTTTATCACGCGCGATATTTTGAAAAAACAGAAAACACAAAACTATTTTCTCGTGATCTCGATGACCAATTGAGCTCAAACTTTCACAGGTTTGTTTGTTCATGCATATATTATGTTGAATCACACAAAATGTGGACACTGGTTTTGAGCTGTTACCAGAAGTGTACAATACCTTTAGGCAGACAATAGTGCTTAATGTTTTCCTGTTAAGCCAAACAAAAAGAAAGTAAAAAAGAAGGACACCAGTTTAATGTGTACAATAATAAGCGGGCAAATAAACACACTCTTGTTAGTAACCTTTCTCAGATTCAAATTTTGGGGATATAAACTGATATCTTTTTTCCAGAACTACATGACTTCAAAGTGAAATGTTTAAAAAAAATGCTTTATACTATCAAAAGCTACTGTACTTAAAGTTTTAATTGCCATTAATTTTAAGAGTGATTACCAAACGTATACCTTCCCTTTAATGTGTACTATAATAAGGGGGCAAATAAACACACTCTTATTAGTGACACTAAATCAAAGCGCTTACATTACATAGTAAAGATTAGAATTATATTGCAATGTACTAGTGACTGGTTCCCTGCCATTTGACTGGTTTCCTGAAATGTAGAAACCGTTTAGCAAACATTTGATGTTGAAAATCAAAGTTTACCAAATCATTTGCAAAAAAATAGTTAATGGCCTGACGTTTAGACCCTAGCAGAGTCTTTCTCGAGAGTCTTCGAGAAAGACTCTGCTAGGGTAGAAACGTCAGGCCATTAATTATTTTTTTGCATTTATACCATAGGTCCTTTTGGTTGGTAAGCAGTTTGCAACAGCTAAATCTATTTTCTCAAATCATTTGTTGATGAAATGATGAAGTTCATAAGGAATGAATGGCATTGTAAATAAAACTGCACACTGTTGTTACACACGTGGCTAAAACTAAAACAACTTTGAATGCATACAACTGTTAGGCCACATAAAACCCCCAAATGTTGAGCGTCCTTTTATTTTTATTTTTTTTGGGGGGTGAGAGGTTTTTATTTTTTATTTTTTTAGTTTTGTTGACATGGCAACATATTAAATAAAGATTAAAGAAATCACCACAATCACTATAAAACAGTGGGTTTGTGTGATTTTGATATTTGTTTTGTCAAACCCATTTATTTCCTAGATCACATTTTCTGTAAACATTTTCAACAAACTTAAACGCAGTGTAGCCTAAGTAAATATTTTAAGAATTGTTCTTGTTCTTGCCAACATGAATAACCTTTCTTCAAACACCTTTTCCAACCTACAGATTTTGAAAAAATATCAGCTGAAAAATCTGAGACTTGAAAAGGCTATGAAAAAATAGTCATTACCAAACGTATACAGACCCTATGTGTTAACTTGTGACTAAGCAAGTCATTGTCATTATTCAAATCTAACTCCACCTTATTGAATCCAAGGTATCCAAACTGAGATCAGAAGGGCGAAAATAGTCTGATCCCATTTTAGTATGACAATATGTATTAAATGTTGCTACTGTGCACACAGGGAACAAGACTAAAAAGATGGCAGCCTGATAGAGGTCCACCGGTTGAACTTATTCAAGAATTTGTCATCTCAAGTCTTGCTCCCTGACTACAAAGGTTTTATATGCATACAATCATGTTGTTGCGTGGAGCATAATTCTAAGCAGTGAAGAGTCTTTACATGCAACGCAATGACTTTCTAGTGTACTCTGATTTTCATGTACATGATGTTACCGCAAACCTTACTAGATTCTAACCATGAAATACTGTGTATGGATGAAAGCAGAGATATATATAGTTTTATGATATATGTTTTCTTCCATTGGGCTGCGGCTGTGTACAAATCATGTTTGCAGGAAGTCCAGGCTTGGTGGCTCTTTTGTAAACATGTAATATCACAGGTCACATCATCTACAGCAAAGAATCTTAAGCCTTAGAATTCCTTTCTATGAAACTAGGAAAACACACAGCAGAGCTGGCAACATTTGCATCTTGCAATCATGGAGATTTTGTACAATAATCAGAGAGATATTTAGAATAGACTGTGCAAGTCTTGTGTATATTTGAACTTCCGGGAACATTGTGGTCCCAACCATATGGAGTTTTACGTTTTGTCAATTATTTGACGTAGTTTTTGGCCATGGAAATTATATATGTTGTTGGAAATGTACATGTAATCTAAGTGATTAACAATAATATGAAAGTAAAATCAATTCAACAAAATAACAAAGAAAACCTGAGAATAAGCTGACCCATCGTTTCCGGTTATTGGAAAAGATTAATAACTGATGGTCATGTTGTCACTAAACCTATTTAATAGACGCACACATTCGGGCGTGATTGGCAAGTGGGGTTTCTAACAACAAGCATTCTCGTCCCAACTTGAATTTTGTTGCAATGTTAATTTGAACAAATTATTTGTATTAAACAAGAATTGAATACATATAACAACTTGCTATGAGTATTTGTATGTTCAAGAATTTTGTATAAATATAATTTTAAAAGAAGATTTGATTTCACAGAAATATATAGTCCTCGTTTGAGTTTTTTCTCATTTTCGATATGCGCGAGACTTGCACAGTCTATTACATTCAACATAATAAAGAAAAATTTCCATAATCAGGGAGATTTTCAAATTTGTTCATCAGAACATGGAAGGATTGGTTTCATTTCAGGGGACTTTCTGCAGAATCAGGGAGAGATGAAAACTCTGACATAGGCAACCAACAAAATTAAAAATCAGTGGAAGCCATGAAATACACTTCAGTACTTTTGTCCTTCTGCAACTTTCAGTTTAGAGCTCATCAACTTTTGTAACATTAACTTTTGCTATACAGCTTGCATTGACGTTTTTTTTTTCCCCCTGAGAGACGCAAATACCTGTGCAATGTCTACAGTAGTTAATGTGCAGCATTGATTTAATAAAGCTACATAAATTCCTGTTGCATTTAGAACTCACCTTTTTAGGCTAGATGTGTTGGCGGTTAGTTGGTATGTAAGAAATAGAGACAGGATACAAATTTGAAAGATTTTATGAACATAGAATAGGTATTGGTGAAGTATTTATTTAGGCAAAGGACAAATTTACTTATCACAAGAATCTAATAAATGCGCTTATTTCTCAAAATCAAGTTATAAACCACAAGGGAAACTGACTGGGTAAAATTTTTAATAATTTGGGGTTGAACAAAGAAAAATTTATTAGAGCAGGATTTGGACCAACGACCTTCGGATTAATGTGCCGGCACTCCACCAACTGAGCTATCTACAGTCCTATGTTGGCGGTCTCCCTATTTTGTCAATATCTTTGTTCGGGGGTGCCATTCAGAAGCCTCTAAACCTGTAACTGTCGTGTAGCCAGGGATCACACCCAAGTTAACGATATAACCTGGGAAGCGGCAAATCAACCTCAAATTATTTCTCAATATAGAGGGAGAAAGTATAAATATGTTGAAAAGATTCCCAATAATTTGAGGACAACACTTTGTAGGTTTACCAGCCCCAAAAAACGCTATGCATATTGAGCGTGACTGGTCCCCTGCTAATTTGTTGCTTAGTGAGTAACTTCTTAATCACACAATGGTATTATATCCCAAAACAATCAAACAATTAAGAGATCTTTCAAAACCCGCCATTAACTTTTATTGAATCTCAGCGCAGGCAGAAGGATTCATCTTCAGATATGTTGTCTCTATCACCATGGTGAATTGTATTGTGAGATCACATTGGCATAGCTGGATTCACTGGAGCAGTAATTCTTTAACAAGAAACTTTGTCTTTTGCGAGCCCAGGACACGATTTCACAAAAAACCAAGATTGATCTTAACCGTGTATCAATCATAATTGCTACAAAAGAGCGAAGTGTGATGTCACAATACAAATCACTATGGTCAACGGTAGTATTGACAACTTGTCTTAAGAAGAAACTTTGTCTTTTGCGAGCCCAGGGCACGATTTCACATAGAGCCAAGACTAATTTTAACCGTGTATCAATCGTAATTGCTAAGCAAAGTGTGATGTCACAATACAAATCACCATGGTCAATGGTAGTATTGACAACTTATATTAAGAAGATACTTTGTGTTTTGGGAGTCCTTACCTGACTAACTTCACCAAAACACATAAGAGCATTTGGTGCTCTGTATGGGGCATGGTCTAAACCCCCTACTGTGGCTCAGGAATTCTTTCTTTTCATTTTCATTTCATTTTCATTTATTCTGGTTGTGAAGCCAATGACTCTCAGAAAAGCAAACTTAATCACTGTACTAGCCAAGAACCCAATGGAGAGAAGACAAGGAAGGAAGTTTCAGTTTTAGATGTGGGAGGAAAACCCAAGAGAATTATTCTAGAGAAAACCCACGCAGTCAGGTAGAGACTGAAAACCCAATCCACGTAGTGCCCCCGGCGTGATTCGAACCAGGGTCCTAGAGGTGGAAGGCGAGGAAAGATACCACTATGCCAACCCGACCATTCTTTAGTAGGATTTTAGGGTGGGGGGGGGTACTTCTGTACAAGAGTAAAATAGTTTGTTAAAGTATGGGAGCATTGGGGGGTGGGGGCATGGTATACAAAAGAATTGTGGGTGTTTCTTACCGGCTTAGGTGCAGCTTGAGGATGTGGCTTGCGATTCGTCTCATCTCTAGGCTGAGTAGTGGGATGTGATGGTCGCCTGGTTGTCTCCTCTTTAGATTGCGTAGAGGATGTCTCCAGACTGGAAGATGGTGGAGGTTGAGATGGCTTGGGTGGGGCCGCGTTGTCCAGTGAAGGTCTGGAAGAAGGTATTTTGACCTCTGCTTGGGGTGGTCTCGGAACAACTTCAAATAACAAGATTTAATATGTTTACATGTATTTTGCTTGCAGTACCATGTGTACATGTATATCTACTTTGCTGTGTAGATTTTTGTTCTTTGAGAACTTGTCTTGCTATGTATTCTACTGCCGCGGAGTAAATTTCGGAATTCGGGAGACTATTCTACTGCCGCAGAGTAGGTTTTGGAATTCGGGAGACTACCAATTCGTAAAAAAAAACTGTTCTGCTTCTTAACTACTACCTGGGTGGAAGGTAGGAAATCGGGCGGGACTACTACTTTCGCTTAGTGGATCGAGGGGATCAGTGGATCGTGGGTCGAATGCAATGCCTCAAATCCTATATAAGATTAAATATAAGAGCCACAGTAATCTAGTTTGGTTTAATATGTTCCTCATGTCATTCCAACAGATCATCCTTAACCACTTCCCGATGGTAGTAAATAAATCTTTAGTGTGCCTTTTTTCCCGGACTTTTTCGGAACTTGCAAAAAAATGTTTTGAAAAAAAAAATAGAGAAAGCTGTTGCAAGAATTCCACCACCCTCCTTGTACAGGGGAAACAAAGCAGTTGTTAGCATGATGCACATTTTTTTTAAACGGTTGCACAAACATCTGACTGCATTGGCTGTCACCATTTCACTGGTACTGTACTAGCGATGATTAAGAACAACAATGTGATCGTTCACTGGTAACCAAGTATACCTGTACACCTGTCTCATGCCAACGTTGATTAATACATCATGTCCTGTGACAGCCTACAAAAGCAGTCAAGCATGATATATATATATTAACAAACAAATATCTCTCTTAAAGACAGGGTATACTTTTGTTAATTACTCCACAAGTTAATGACCATAAAAACTTACTTGGTAAAGAGCAAAACTTGTTAGAAACGACCCCCTTAAGTTTGAAGTAATGTAGTTTAAGAGAAAGAGGTAATTTTTCAACCCGAAATTTGAGAAAAGCTTCATGCATGAAGTCTTTCTCAGGCATGTCAAAACGCACATCTCTATGCAAGAAGCGTGTATTTTTCTTTCATTATTTTCTTGCAACTTCGATGACCAATTGAGCCCAAATTTTCACAGGTTTTTATTTTATGCAATGTTGGGATACACCAAGTGAGGATACTGGTATTTGACAATTACCAAAAGTATACCCTGTCTTTAAACAATGTTTTTTAGAACCTTTAAGCTTCAGTTACCTGAGGTTGGTCTGGCTGGCATTGGAGCCTTCTTCTTCACTTTCTACAATGGAAAAATGATGACAACAACAACAAAGTTAACGTAATTTGAAATCAAAATCAAGATTGTTATGCTGATTTTCTTTCATGTTACTTCAATGCATGAAAACATGGAAATCTAGCCATAGCCGTAGCTGTAGCCACCAATTTGGACACGGCTTAAGCTTGAGCCTAAGCCAAAGCCATTGTTTTGATAAGGGCCTCTGTATCTATAATCCATTTTGAGATACATTTACATGTATGGTGGAAACAACCCGGGCACTATTACAGTTTCAAACAATTTTTTCAAATTTTTCACAAATTTCAAAACAACTTTTGTGTGTGGACATTACGGGGAGTCCTGCCTGTGCGTGGAGAATTTGGAATGTATACACATTGTGTATTGTAATATTGTGTACAAACTGCCTGCCCCATATTCCATGCGTGGTGAGTGTGCCCGACCAATCACTGCATGCACTTACAGTGTGGAGATTATAAATACTCATTGATGCAAAACCAATACCCAACGTAAGTGTGCAGAATTGTCTCCGAGCGCTCCACACAAGGAGAGTGTGGAGATCTTGATAGCCATTGTGTTGGCCTATACCCAATACATTCCACCTTTCCATGCACAGGCAGGACTCCCCATAATGTCAAAAAACAATGTCTCCACACTCTCCACGCAGGGAGTCTAGGTTCTTTCGTTTTAAACTATATGTTATACATGTATGTAGCATGTATTACTGTGCACTTTGCTAGATTCAGACATTTATGATGCATAATAAGGGAGAGAAGACTTTTTCAGTCACGGTGTAACAAAGACACCAGTGTCTCGGTTACGCGTGAAGCTATCAGCTTTTACTTCTTGGCCTTTGTTTGAAGGTTTTCATTGAAAATAGCTGAATTACAGTATACCAATGATGCTTACATATTACCCTTTGAAATTAAAATTTTCAATGAAAACCTACTAATTTATGGCAAAACAAGTCACATTTATTTCCCACTGTAACAGGAAACTGAGATACCGGTGTCTCCGTTACAGTGTGATGGATAGTTTTGGATCGTATATGAAAACAAAAAGTCTGATTCGAGAAATTGAAGTTAAACGTATGAGCTATCCCCACCACTTAAACATGAAAAGAATCTACAGTACATTATCTTTTGAGATATAACACCATGTCACGCTTTGGCCCCCTTATTTATGGAAAGACCCACATACAAGTACTGACCTCCTTCTCCGGAGGTAACATTGTAACAAAGTTATCAGGGAAGACCCCTCTCCTTCCGTCGACCTCCCCTAGCCACCATCCACTATCTGCTGCCTCTTTGTCGATAATTGTCACAATGTCGCCCTCTTTGAGCTCGAGCTCGTCCGAATGCTGAGCCTCGTACGAGAATGTCACCTTAGCTCTCTGTTTTACTGGTGGAAGAAAATAATCATAATATTATCATGTCAGAAAATATATCATACTAATGAGTATAATCATAATCATAATGGTAACAACCCCAGCTGGAGGGCAGATTGCGCAATGAGAGTCAACATAAGCCAGGGGCCGAGAGACCCAACGAGTTAAAACCGGGATTGTAGCATACATTGTGGGATAGTGTTTTTCAGTTTCAAATTGCACGCACAAAGAAGCAAAAATACATGTAGGTGATCAGCAGAAAAGTTGCAAGCCAGCTAAATATAGATGATTTTTCCCTGGAGTATTGTTACTATAATAAAAATAATAATAATAATGTTACTTATACCGCGCATTTTCCATATTAAAAATGATCAAATACACCTTACAATAAGATAAATAAAAATTCTAAGAAAATACATACAGATAAGTAAAGAACAAAACGGCAGCAAACAAGCGTATACAAAAGTTAAAAACAAGTTCTTAAAAACACACCCTCATAAAAAGTTTAAGCCGGACCAGCCAGTGACTTCAATTATTGAGGTACAACACATCATTAGCACAAACAATAAACAGTGGTGAACTTAAACCTACTAGTAGAAATAACTTGACTAAAACAGTGGTGAACTTAAACCTACTAGTCATGCTAGTAGAGACAGTGAAAACATCTGTCCATTAGAAGTGTACCTCCACTATGGTTACTTTCTTATCATCTTAAACAAATTACCATTTTTTTAGGTTGCCTTCCTACACAGTACCCTGATTGACTAGATAATGAACAAAGTGAAAGGTTGTCATGAACACTACATCCTGTCAAACTACCATTCACAATTGTAGGGGTGAGCGACAATGCTGACAAAACATGCCATGTAGAGGTCCGAATTTAGGATCCAACTTTTAGGAGGTACGTTGAAATGGCATTTGTCACCTTTTGATGACCCCTGAACTGGGCCTTATTTCATAGAGCTGCTTAAGCAGAAAATATTGCTTAACAACTTTCTGCTTAGCAGAAATGAGCAGGATACCAGTCACAAATTGTACATGTGACATGGTATTTTGGCTGGTAACCCTGTTCTGGTAAGCATAATTTTGTTGTGCTTAGCTACTTTTTGTGCTTAAGCAGCTCTGTGAAATTGGGCCCTGAAGTTATCAATATCATGCGGCTTCTGGGAACATAATTCTCAGTACTAGAGAAGTACAAATTGATCAAACACGATTTCTTTAGATATGAAGGTACTTTTTCTCAGGCCAACATAAAAAGGGTCTGAAATAAGACAAAAGTCTGACATCTCTCATCGCTGATCAAAGAGCATGATTGGAAGGTAGTTCATTCTGCTCTACCAGCCAGGCTCCAAGTGGATGATACCCATGCCTTTATCCTTACGGACTGTGAAGAGGGCAATCCTGTTTCAGCCCAAGGAGTAGGTGGCAACGTGTCCCTGGTGGCAATTGATTTGGGTGAACAGCCAAAACAGTTAAGTGTAGCCCTAACCTTGAACATGGCCTTGTATTATTATTATTATATTATTATTATATATTTCTGGTAATAAAACCAAGGATGCCTCACAAGTGAACTTAATCACTGTAGCTCGCAAGCCTTAGGAAACCTGTAAACAAGGGTGCTTGCAATGTGAACCAGAAACACAGGGGTTAACCCCTACTCTTCCACGATAAGTGTTCTGGGTTCTTTTACGTGCACTACCAATTCTAGTACACGGGACCTACGGCTTAATGTCCCATCCGAAGGACAAAGCAATTATGGTAAAGTATCTTGCTCAAGGATACAAGTGTCATGACTGGGACTCGAACCCACACTCTGCTGATCAGAAACACCAGAGCTTGATTCCGGTGCTCTTAACCGCTTGGCCACGAAACGCCACGATTAAGGCGATTTCTCATAAAAACAAATAAAAGGAGATTTCTTGACATATGAAGGTACATTTTAATTTTCCCAGGCTGACATAAAAAAGGGTCAGAAATAAGACAAAAGTCAGATATTTCTTATCGCTGCAAATGTCAAGATTTCAGATATAGCTCTCTCTCTCAATCACATGATGTAATTATTCCTGACCTTTTGAGTTCACATTGACCCCAGCCCTGTATTCTCTCATAAATAAGTAAATAATTATTGTAACAATACTACATATTATTGTTGGCGCTATTATTGTAGCAAAACAGGCCTTGATTGTCTCAGTTTATTGAATGTTTTTTTTTCCGTTTGTCTTGGTGTCTACATGTATAATAATAATAGTGCTTTTTATATAGCGCACATATCCGTCACTCAGTGACGCTCATGGCCCTTCAACATTCAGTATTTTTCTGCAAGGTATTGTTGAGCTACATTTTTGAAGTATGAGACCTATTCCTTTACCATGTTTACATAGCACCATGTAATGAATAACAAGGTGCTGTGGCGCAATATGCTGCCGATCAAACCAGGAACACCGGGGGGAACCCCTTCTCTTTACGATAAGTGCACTTGGTTCTTTTACGTGCATTACACAACACACGGAACCTGCGGCTTTACGTCCCATCTGAAGGACGCGGCAATAATGGTTAAGTGTCAGAAGAGTAAACTTAGAGGGACAAGTTACCTTGGATTGGGCTATTTGGGCAATAAAAGGAATTTGAAAGTGTTTGTTATGAAATGAATATGGTTGGAAAGATGTTTTAAAGTAGCATAATGTAATAATCCACACAAATATGCTGAGAAATTGTGTGGTTTTCCTTTTACTTTGTGAACTAACACGGTCCGCCATTTTGTAGATCAAAGTTTTTGACCGGGTACCGGCAAGAGCTGGGGAGTAACCTGCAATTTCATTTAATTTTATTTTTATTCGCCAGCAGACATAAAAAAAAAATGTAAAAAGATTTAGCAAAGTACTAAGCAAGGAACAACCTCCAGGGGGGGGGGGGGGTGCAACAAAACAAGTAGAAACAAAACAAAAAACTAATAGAACCCTGGCAGGGACATGAGGGAAAGCCAACAGTGACAGAAAGTCACTTTCAATGTGGCTGACCTTGGCTGACGATAGACCTGCATCCTGCCCAGGAGGAATAGAAATATTCTCAGTCATTTAATGCCAATAAATAATTCTGTTATCACACACACGCGGGAGTGGAATACTGAAAAATATAGTGCTTCTGCGTCCCAAATCCAACTCGTAGAGTTCAGTTGATGGAATGAGCTATCTTGAGCCGGTGACTGCTCTATGTTCCGACAACCCTATATTCCGAAAACCCTCTCATAATTTACATGCTAGGGTTAGGATTAGGGTTAGGGTTAGGATTAGGGTTAGGGTTAGGAATAGGAAAATACACTACATTGTAGGTGTGTCGGAACATCGGGGTGGTGAAACATAGCGGTGTCGGAACATAGGGGTGTCGGAACATAGGGGTGTAGGAACATAGGTGTGTAACTGTAACCCTTGAGTCAGTCCTTGGCATGGCAGATTTCAGTTTGTGGAGAGAATTGTTCTGGATTTCCATGCCTATCTATACTGCCTGCAGCTCAAACTCCCAACAATCCCATTTTTCAGATCACAGTTGCACTATTGTACAGTTATCAGGAAACTGAAACAGTAACTGAACTACATGTTGAACGTTTCTAGTTGTTTTCTGTGCATTCATCATGCTGTACTACTCGTAGCTCCAGTTTAAACAAGGATCTATTCACTGTACAGACTTCCTTATTTGATATTATACATGTTAGAGCTCTGTACACACATGACTGCTGTCTGTACTTTTCAACGAGCATGTACATTATACTATAAAGGATAAATTAATTTGTATACTTATTTTGGTTATGAATTAATTTGTATTTACTTATTTCAGTTTAGAGGGTCTGTATACATTTGGTTATGACTCTGAAAATTAATGGCAATAAAAACTTACTTGGTTAGAAGTACAGCAGCTTTGGATATTATAATGCATTTTAAGAAACTTTTCAGTTCAAAGTACTATATGGTTATGGAAAAAGATATCACTTTTTATCCCAACAAATTTGATTCTGAGAAGCGTTACAGCAGTAACGTTTCTCAGATTGTGTATTCCAATTGCAGATTATTTTTCCTCCGTGGACACAACCACTCCAGATTTTCGACAATATCTCAAAAACGCTAACACCTTTTGAAAGGAAATTTTCACAGCTTAGTTTTATGGTATATCTCGATCTATATAGGATTGAAACAAAACAGTGGGTTCCAACTACCAATTGTATACAGACCCTTTAAAACATGCATTAGACATTCAGATTGGCTCAGTGGTTTCTCCACTGCCCTACAACTCACTGACCTTGGTTTGAATCTGGGAAGTTATTGTAAAGACTATGTTACTGTTATTGTGTTGAAAAAAGGGTGACCTTGCAAAATCCAGGGAATTTACCGGCAGGCAAGATGTTACAAGAAATGTGACATTTTGTGATGAAATTACCAAATAAAATAAAGATTTAAAAACAATAAATAGCAGTATAATTTTTTTTCAGATGTCCTTTATTCCTATCAAAAGTTGATAAAAGAATACTTCTGGTTCCATTTCAATAAAATGTAATATTTTCCTCTACTAACTGGACTGTGTATTAATTGAAACCACAGGAAGTTTCAGGCTCTGTAGCAGTTTGTACAAATGTGATGTCAAAGGTCACATGATCTATAGATTTGATATTCAGTTGGCTTTCAGAAAATAAGTCATAATTGTTTGTATACGATTGGACACGGGTCCGACCTGAGTAAGTTCGAGTCACCCTATAGCATTTCAATCCAGCATTGCTTGGTGTAGAGCATTGTCTCAGTGTGCTATGGATAATGGCGACCATCGTAACTAACCAAGCTTATAGGAATGCTTGTTCGTACATGTACATGTATTTCACTACTGCTCACTGACTTAAATCTAAGACTGGCTTATTGCAGAGAGATTATGCAGTGACAAATTTGTGTTGAAAATAAGGGTGGGTTGAGGGCTTTTGACCCGTGTAAAGAATTACACGTGTTGCAAAATGAATGATTTCGCGTTTGGCAGTGTAAATGCAGAGCAGATTCTTAAAGATGTTGAAACTTTATGAACTGAACGACGATTGGAACCATGGAGCTTTTAACACGGATAACGACTGATTAAGCTAAGACTGTCTAAGGTAGATAGCTGGCTATAGCAGACCGGTCTTAGACCGCTGGCTAAGATCGGTTTATTGCAATCCCCCCAAAGCTCAATATTGTGAAAAGGCCTTTAGACTTACCTCTCATACCCCTCTTTGCAAATCTCATGATGTCGTATTGTGTGTGAGGACCTAGCACTAAGGTTCAAGTTTAAATACTTCACACTTTGATATTTATAGTAATGACACTTCACAAAAGTACAATTGTGTCTCTTACAAGCGAAGGAAGTCACCCATTGAGGAAACGCAGAATAAAGTTGAATCATTTCAGGGCTTGTCATCAGTGGTGTTTATTTACTCTGGTGACATTGCTTGTTGTATCCTGTGCCCAGACCTGATGTCTTCACTCAGGGAAACAATTATCAAATTTCTGTTTTTTAGTCAAAATTGCCGAAGCTTACTTTACTAGGTTCTCCCCAGGATTTTTCAAAACTGTGGGGCATTCTGGACCCAAATTTTGAAAGTTTGGCTCAAGCACGTTGAATTGAAACGAGGTCCTTGGAATGTTTTTTACTCGGTGTTTATCTTGGTTTTAAAAGCCCTACTGTGCCATGTGGTGCAATCTAAATGGTTTTATCTTGATGTTTTTTGTGAATTTGATCTGAAGTAAAGAAAATCAAAAAACAATTATTATTTGTTTGTTTGCGTATTGGCCACAATTTGCACATATCGGCCCGATACGCTAGCTTGTGCATGGGGACCTCTGTTTTACATTGCTGTATAAGCTGCCCGAAATATAAGCCGCAGAGTTTGTTGATGGTATACAAATCAATTCATAAGCCGTGGCTAAAATTTTCGAAAATTATGGTACCACTCCTTCATTGCAACAAGGTACATCTACGATAGATTTACCAGTGCATTACATTTTGAATATCAAGTAATAAACCACAAGGGAACAAAGATATTGACAAAATAGGGAGACCGCCAACATTGGGGCTAGATAGCTCAGTTGGTAGAGCGCCGGCATGTTAATCCGGAGATCGCAGGTTCAAGTCCCGCTCTAGACAATGCTTCTTTGTTCAAACCAAAAACATTTAAATATGTAAATAATATGTGTAAATTCACATTTCTCACTTAATCCTAATTCAATAATAAACTAACTGGTATAATCCGCCCCCCCCCAAAAAAATAAAATAAAAATAAACCCCCCCCAAAAAAACCGAAAAAAGGCTTATAAAGATGTTATTTTGTTTTTTTCGTTTTTTAGGCATTTCAGTTTCTTAGGAAGGGTTAGTGAAAGTGATTTGTTCTATGAGGATTGCTGGTTTTGAACGTGGCCGTAATTATCCCCTTGGAAAGACCAAACCTATGAGGATTACTGAAAGGGTGCCATGGAAAAACGGTTCCAGTATAACCAAGAGTCATCCATTGGAAACTATGTGTGTTAATGCAATGCATGACATTGTTTTTGTTTCTACTTAACACACAGCAAGACCTTTGCTGGAATCTGTGAACATTGTAAATTACTGTTCAATCTGTCCGCACGGTCTTTGTTTCGCATACACTTTTCTTTCGAAATAATCAAATTTGCGTAGTCATCACATTAAGAAACCTCAGCATAATTAGTTAAACTTAACGAACCCCCTCACCCAAAATGACTCATGACACTCCAGCCATCCTCAGTCATAGAATCAGGCCTGCCTACACACCGACCCATACGTGGGTAACTCACCTCTTTCTGACTTCACTATGTGTCACACCAAGCCCTCCGATTCCTCCACCAACAAAACTAATGTCAGCTCAAATTACAACCGAGTTCCGTTACGCTGTCAAAGTAGACACTCTCGGATGATCGATTAACACTAATTCCTAGTCTTTTCGCACCCAACGACCAACTACCCAACTACTAGTATTTTTCTTTGCATTTTTTTTCTTTTTTTCTTTTGGCTTCCTGATTCTAGGCAGGAAGTTGCGGGGGGGGGGGGGGGGGCTTTGCTGATTTACAGGATGTATGGACAATATTGCTATGGCAATATGATGTTGAACGGTCTTGACATTTGACCTTCCAGGAGACCCTTGGACCAATGATCATTGTCATCTGTTTGACGTAGCATGGACATTGTCAAGTTTCACCTCCAGTGCAAAGTTCATTACACACATTACAATGACCCAGTGTTGTCATAGTCTATGGTTATGGACAACAGAGGGAGCTATTCAATCATCACAGAAAATTTAATGCAGGGCTTAAATTTTGGGATTGTATACGTTTGGTAATTGGAACCCACTGTTTGTTTCAATCCTATATAGTTGTAGATATACATGTAAACCATCAAATTGTGAAAATTTCATTTCAGAAGGTGGTAGCTTTTTTGAGATAATGCTGAAAATCTGGAGCGGTTATGTCCTTGCAGGAAATATACGCGATTGGAATACACAATCTGAGAAACGTTACTGGCAGTAACGCTTCTCAGATTCAAATTTTTGTTGGGATAAAAAGTGATATCTTTTTCCATAACCGCAGTACTTCTAAGTGAAAGGTTTCTCAAAATGCATTATACTATCCAAAGCTGCTGTACTTCTTACCAAGTAAGTTTTTATTGCCATTAATTTTCAGAGTCATTACCAAACGTATACAGAACCTTTAAGATCGCAGATCCTGTAACTTAAATTTTTTACTGGACCAGAAAATGCGTTACAAGACCAGAATTTTTAAAATTAAAGATGAGGTTAGATATTATTCAAAAACACAAAACCGCTGGACTTGTCAGATCTTGAGTTTACCGACCCTTTGCTTAAAATAGTGTCCAGTGTTAATTTGAAGCACTTTAATGCCTTCATTTACATTACATGTACTATGTGCATACTGTGCATGTGCATTTATGACTACACCTCATTTGTGGAGATTCATTTTTATGAACGATAGATTGAACACCAATGATGTGAAAATTCTGTCATATTTATTTATGGAACGATTAGCCAGCGTTTAGTTACAAAAGGAATCAAAAGCAGTTAAGTCATCCCATTTTTCACGAATCATGTTTCAAGCTTTCATAAATTGGTCAACAAAGAAGGAGTGGGGGGTTGGGGGGGGGGGTGACACAGGAATGGGAACGTCCAATAAAAAGTGACTGTTGAATGAAAACCTTAAAATATGCATCAGTGAAGCTGTCAGACAAGTGAAATGACATCCAGTTGGCTTGTCACAGAAAACAGTTAAGAGCAAATGATATAACGACTCCCTCTGAAGTAACGTAGTTTTTGAGAAAGAGGTAATTTCTCACTAAAATAATAAAAGACTTCAGGCCTGAAGCCTTTTATTCCTATCTGAAAGCACACAAATTTGTACAACAAGGGAGTTTTTTCTTTCATCATTTTCTTGCAACTTTGATGACCAATTGAGCCCAAATTTTCACAGGCTTGTTATTTTATGCATATGTTGGGATACACCAAGTGAGAACACTGGTCTTTGACAGTTACCAAACGTGTTCAGTGCCTTTAACAAAGGTTTTATGTTTTGTTAAAAAATGAAAGTTCAAAATGCCCCTTTTTCTAAAGACATTTCTAAAGAAATCTTCACAGGAATGTTAATTATAGGAAAAAAACTTGTGTTTTGGTTCGGTTTCAATTATTTGTACAGAAATAAATTTATTGATAATTGTTGATGTGAAATAGATATATTTTAATTGTTCCACATATATGTAAAGTTTGCAAATAAATATTGATGAATTACATTGTGAAAGTTTTTCAAAAGCCACTTACTTATTTCGTCATACTCCTCTTCTTCTTTCTTGTCTTCTCTTTTGACATCTTTCTTATCTTCCTTCTTGACCTCTGGTTTCAGATCTTTCTTAGGCTCGGCGTTTGTCTTGGTTTCTGCGGTATTGCCAGACTTGACAGAAGGAATCGGAACTGCTCTTTTCAGTGACAGCTGAGGGTAAAATTAAACAAGAAAATCTTATAACTGATGTACAATAATAATTGCATGGTGAAAGCACTGTATACTAAAAGAGTCCTACGGAAAAAAAAAAAAAATAAAAAAAAAATAAAACCTCCCAAACAATTCCTGAGGCAACTTAATTATAATAATAATAATAATAATAGTGGCTTCTTATATAGCGCACATATTCGTCACTCAGTGACGCTCAAGGCGCTTTTAACGTTCATTATTTTCCTGCAAGGTATTGTGGAGCTACGTTTTTGAAGTATGAGACCAAGTCCTTTACATAGCACCATGTAATGGTTTACAAGGTGCTGTGGCGCAATATGCTGCCGATCAAACCAAGAACACCGGGGCGAACCCCTTCTCTTTACGATAAGTGCACTGGGTTCTTTTACGTGCATTACACAACACACGGGACCTACGGCTTAACGTCCCATCCGAAGGACGAAGCATGTGGTTAAGTGTCTTGCTTAAGGACACAAGTGTCACGACTGGGATTCGAACCCACACTCTGCTGATCAGAAACACCAGAGCTTGAGTTCGGTGTTCTTATCCGCTCGGCCACGACACGCCACAAGCAGGAGTTGAACCTAAGACCCCCCAACTAAAGAGCAGATGTCTTAACCACTAAACAACCGTCTTCATCCTTCAAACATGATTTTAAACCTCCAGCGAGGGACCTGTTTGTTTGCAACGCTCCTGAGGTATTTATTTATTTTTTTCATTACACATCCAACAACTCCAACAGCACAATAAGTGCCAATAACAGGATGAATAGGAAACAAGAAGAAATGCTCAGTTTGAGATGTGGGAGGAAAACCCCAATGGGGGAAAACCCACGCAATCAGGTAGGGACTGAAAACCCAATCCACATGCAAGGCTCTGGTCTGAGGTGGGATTCGAACTGAGGTCCACAGAGGTGAAAGGCAGGGAAAGAAACCACTGAGCCAACCAGATCCCCTGTATGTTGTCAGCAATATGCTGACATGCTTTTTACCATTTAGGTTAAGCGTTAATCTAAGTGTGTTGTTTACATGTCCAGGTATTGCCTAGGTTAATTTAAGTTGATTTGTTTGCTTAATTAATTAAGTTTTATAATTTGGTTTCATCTACCATTGACAATTGACGTACCGATTTTGTACACAAAAGGATGCTGGCAGAGTTTTGTCCTGCCCCCTTCTAACCAAATCACTGTCCAATGTTGATTGTCACCCCCTCTAGGACATGTGGCACGGGCCAGCTTAGGAGCTGATCAGTGTGTACAATGTGGTTAAGACAATGGAAATATTAAAATATGTCAGCGGCCCTCACTGCAGGGTTTTAACCAATTTCACTGGGTGGATCTACGTCACATGCAGCCACTATCTAGAAGATAGGCCGAGCGGTCAAGCGCACCGGACTCAAGCTCTGATGTTTCTGATCAGCAGAGTGTGGGTTCGAGTCTCGGTCTTGACAATTGTGTCCTTAAGCAAGACACTTAACCATTATTGTTTCGTCCTTCGGATGGGACGTAAAGCCAGTGGTCCTGTGTGTTGTGTAATGCACGTAAATGAACCGAGTTACACTTATCGTTAAAGAGAAGGGGTTTGCCTCGTGTTTCTGGCGGTGGCTGCTGAATGAGCCAAAGCACCTTGTAAACCCTTACAAGGTGTTACATAAATGGGTCATAATTAAAAAAACTTTAAAAACCTGTCTTAAAAAACCAGTGTTCCTGGTTTGATCGGCAGCATATTGCGCCACACCACCTTGTAAACCATTACATGGTGCTATGTAAAGGACTTGGTCTCATACTTCAAAAACGTAGCTCCACAATACCTTGCAGGAAAATAATGAACGTTAAAAGCACCTTGAGCATCACTGAGTGATGGATATGTGCGCTATATAAGAAGCCACTATTATTATTATTATTATTATGTACAATGCTCACTTCAAAGTAACAACATTGGGAAACTCACCCCAAAAAATGTCACAATCAAGATTTATCCCTTTGAAAAGTTATTTGTGACCAGCTCTGGTGAAACCCTAAACTTTGAACAAATTTTTAAAACTTTCCAAAAGATAGAATCCTCATGAAAGTGGGGAACAAGTTACAAGTCTCTCTAACCTCACGTTAAAAAAGTGTAACATATAATTTTATTTGATACTCTTTCAGAGCGACATTTGAAACATGACATCATCGGACAGCAAAAACAAATGGGTTGGTACATTACAAAGAGGTATTTCTGCTCCAGTGATAAGCTCAAATTCAATCCCGTTTTGATTTAATATCACCAGAATTCAGGAATGAACCGAAAATTCTCTGTACAAAAATGTACAGACCATATATTTGAAATGTGACGAAATCAAAGATTTTGGGACTTAAAAAAGAATGTAACTTGAAGGATTTCAAACACACTAAATATTAACGCGAGGTTAGAGATTTGGACTTTTTCCCCAATTTTCTTAAGGACTCTATCTATCGGAAAATGAGTGGATCCCAAAACTGAATTTGTCAATGAAGACCCTCTTTGACAATGTTTCAAACAACTTTTCAGGATTTATCTTTTTTCCATCAGAGTCCTGAAAAAATGCTCAACATTTCCGATTGGTCCCTGGGGTTATTTTTGGACATTTTCATGGCCGTTATGCTCTGTAGTAAATAGTGGGAAGTTTTGGGTTTTGCCAGAGCGGGTTCGAGTTGTTTCTGAATTACCCTTTTCTGTGCCAATTCACTCGACCTGGCTGCTGGCGATTCTTTCTTGGCGTGATCTGACGTTGAATTTCCTCCCGTTTTCCTTAATTTAACTTCTCCGCCAGCAAAGATGTTACCAAATCCGACCCCCTTGACCTTTGGGGGTTTGGCCTTCGGAACTTCAGCTGGGGGCTCATCTAAAGAAGGAAACATATTATTTGATAACACAGACATGGTTGACAAAACCTCAGCCTAAACACAATTTTAAACATAATCTCAAAATGGTTACCAGACATTACGCTTCAGGGTACTCCCCATGCACAACCTAGCATATCGGGCCGATTTGCGTGATTTCGGCCGATACGCAAAAAAGAAAATATATATAATGCTCCAGAATGCACGGTAGGTCTTTTAAAACCAAGATAAACACCAAGTAGAAAACATTCCAAAGACCTTGTTTCAATTCAGCGTGCTTAGGCCAAACATCCAAAAACTTGGCTTCAGAATGCCCTCAATTTTGAAAAAAACCTGGGGAGAACCCTGCGCTTAATTTGTTTTCAAACATAACTTTTTAGGTACTGAGTTTTAAGATAAGCTAAACAAAAACCAACACATTATTCTTCCTACTCTTGGTTAACCCTTTAGAGACCATTCATTTCTGTATAATCATCACCATACACCCAGACATGGTTTTGTTGTTGATTTTTTGAAACAATTGTTTCTTGTAAAAGTGTCTGAAAAAATACTATTTATCAGAAATTTGGTTTTGTTTATAGAAACATAGATACTATGTTAACATGAGAAACATTGGAAAATGTCAATTCAGTTCATGATCTTTACTTTGACCTTTTTGGTTGAGTGGAAGTATATCAGATCTTGAAGCCATTTGTGGCCGCTGTGGGCTTTTTGGTACAATCCCTTTGTGGCCGCTTTGGGCTTTTTGGTACAAGCCCTTTGTGGCCGCTTTGGTCTCTAAAGGGTTAAAAATACATGGTCTATAGCTTCTAGACCATGTAACCTTTGTTTACAAAAAGAGTGACCTTGTACAGTCATGTAACCAATCACTACTTCTGAATGAAATGTTAAAAAGTAGTTCATCTTTGAGAGTGCTATCCCAGAAACATCCTCCGTCAAGAGATGAGTAAAGTTAAAGAGGAAGGGATATGACCAACTCAATTTTGTGATGTACTCATTTTCCAATAGACCCATTGCATATGACGTCAGACTCTCAAAAAGGAGGCAGATCAGAGAACGATAGCTGTGCGTAAAAACGTGCGCGTGACCTCAGCGTACCTGTAGCGTTTCGCGTTATGCAAGGGGGATCTATTGATTTCTATAGACCCCTTACACAACGCGGAACGCGCCTCTGAACAATGCGCGTCATTTTGGGTGTCAACTCTCTTTTGTGCATGTTTGTATACAATTTTGACACCCAAAATGACACCCAGGGTAGGCGCATGTGAGTACGTTGCGCGTTGTGCAAGGGGTCTATAGATAGAGTCCTCATGTGAGTGGGGACAAAATTACAAGTCTCTAACCTCATGTTAAAATGGTGTAAATAGCCGTTGTATTCGATACCCTTCCAGTGCAAAATTTGTCAACATCCAAAACATCTGATGACATCCTTCTGAGAAAAATGGGTCTGTACATTTTTGTACGGGGATGTTTGGTTCATAACTGACTTTCGATAACATAAAATCAAAACGGCCTTGAATTTGACATTTTGACGAACGAAAAATTCCCCCTTGGGATTGTAAAGATCCGTTAGTTGTTGAAATCCAATCACGTCATGTTTCAAATTTCGCTCTGAAAAAGTCAGTTATGAATCAAACATCCCCGTACAAAAATGTAGAGACCCATTTTTCTCAGAATGATGTCATCAGATGTTTTGGATGTTGACAAATTTTGCACTGGATGGGTATCGAATACAATGGCAACAAATGACAACAATTTCAACGTGAAGTTAGAGATTTTTAATTTTTCCCCACTCAAATGAGGACTCTCTCTGTTGAAAAATGAGTACATCACAAAATTGATTTGGTCATTTCCCTTCTTCTTTAAGGTGATTGTTTTACCAGGTCTCTCTGTACTTTTGACTTCAGCTCCATCAACAGCATCTTCCAAGTCACCCGCTTCATTTCCCTCGATTAATGACACAAAGTTAGAAGGAAACATTCCTTTCTTTCCTCTCAAGACGCCTTCCCACCAGCCGTCCTCTGGTTGGCTGGTTACACTGATGAGCTCATCGACCTGTAAGCCAATCTCATCGTCTTTTTGAGGGACGTAGCTAAAGACTACCTTGGCACGAATCTGCTTCCGTTTCTCTGACCCCTCTGTTGTAGAAAAAACAAAAGTAAAACATATTTGTCAGACTTTTGCAGTTAAAAGGTAAGGTCAAACTTTGGAAATGAGCCCCCCCCCAAAAAAAAAAAAATGTGTGTAATTTCTATCCGAAAGCTTACTTGTTAAAAGATGGTAATGGTAGTAAGCATCCTGTGAAATTATTTCGTCTGAAGTGCCCCTGCTGGTTTTGGTTAAAACAATTAATCTCTCCGTGATTTAAAATCTTTGGAATAAATGTTGAGTTATTGAATTTTGCAGTGCAGGCTGGGTGTAGTTTTGCAACCAAAGTTGCTAAGCTGGGTTAATAACCATTTTACACTTAAAATTTGCGTTTAGTAATAAAGAATTCAAGTAAAAAATTGCACCTCTCTGCGCGGCTTTTTCAGCAAAGTCAAACCCTGCTTATCTATGATAATGATATGCAAATATGATGATGAGTATATTAGAGCCACTCTTTAATACTTCATTCATAAATACCCCAGACAGTTTCTCTATTCCTATTGGTGGAGAGCACGTCACATGGGGGTGTTTAAACGGCTGATGAAGACCAGCTGGAGCTGTTTAAGACCGGGTGGCTTCGCGTGTTGGGCACGCAAGCTCATTTTACGCCAGTTTACTTATGCGGAACGCAATATATAGCTATTAGTACCCGCGCGTAATCTTTTTGTACACGCGTGACACACTACCCAATGCGCACAAAACAGAATTTTACAAAAGTTTTTGAAAATGTACAAACTCCGAAAATTTGCTAAATAAACAGATTGTCACAGATTGTCTATAGGCCTACCTGAATTTTTTTTCGCCTTTTAACAAAAGGGCATTTATAAATTGGAATAAGAGGGTACGGACTCGTTCTTAAATGACCGTTTAAAACCTTGCAGGGTCGTGGCCGTGCGATAAAGGCCCTCGCCTTCCTGCCGGTTTTAAATGGCCGTTTAAGAACTCGTCGCCACTCTTTTATTCCCTTATTAACATCCATAACAATAGACCCCTTGCATACTGTACATGTACATGTACATGTATGACATCACAAGGCCAAAATAGTCCCCTTGCTGAGGTCAATTAAAAGCTATCATTAAAGAGCTATCATTGGTTGAGAGAGAGTCGTGCATGCGTGCACGTTTCCATTGTTTGACATCTAAGCTGGCAGCCAATGCAGTCTTTTGTCTCTAATTACTTTTCTTGATAAAAAAGAGACTTGTAATGAACATTCCTTCTATGTATGATACCTCTTCTTAAGACCTCTTGCGACTCTCCATTAACAGTAACACTAACAGGTTCAGGAGGGGGAGGGCTTGGAGCCTTGGCTCGAACAGGAGCTACCTTCTCTGCTTTCTTGAGCTGAAAAAGACAACAAGAAAAAACTATTATAACATATTCACCGAACTGAAAGCAGCAGCACTAGACAGACGGGCTGGGGTTGGAGTGGTGCTAGTGATTCCAGCAGTGTACAACTTGAGGAGGAGACTACAGGCAAATGCCTGTACATGTATGTCTAATTATGACAATGAGATTTGTATTGTCCCTAAACCTAGATTATGTTAAGAGGTAACTAAAATAAATAGTAAACTTGCCAGTACAACCATGTGTAAAAACTCTTTAGTGGGAGTGTTGGCTCTGAAAAGAGCCGGTGGGGTCTCGACGTTTCAAACAGTATACTCTGCTCGCAAGTTTACTGTTTATTTTAGTTAGGCCTACCTCTTATTTGTCCACACCATGCAAAGCTTCAAACAACACTAGATTATGTATTTGTAATAATATTTTTAAAAACCAAGTTCTTGTTTTTCTTTTAAACATTTTTTGTACCTTTTAAACGTTTTTGTTATAACGCATACAAGTTGGCCTTCGGGCTACGATTTGTGTTTTCAATAAATATAAAAATAAAAAAAATGTCATGCTTCACATCAAAGGTACCATTACTCATCATGGGGCATATTGAGGCTCTGCTAACCACAGAATTCAGTGCTTACAGTTTCAATTATCTGCTTACAGGGTCAGCGCCATACATTGTAGGCCTATCTCCACAAGCTGACAAGCCTTGTAAGTGCAGAATGCTTAGTGCATAATGAAGAATGCACTGTCAGCACAAAAAAACAATTCCAAGCTAAGGTGCAAAACACACTTAAATATACATGTACAGCATGGATTTTTCTGTCTCCGTAAGCGCTGATTTTATGTCTATGAATGGCCATGCATTGGACCAGACTGCATTAGACCCTTGATCTTGAAGGCAGGCCTGATACCTCACGGAGGCAATGAAGGGAATTACCTCAACTGCCCTTGGTGCCCCCGTAAAGTTCCAATAGAAAATTACAATTTCCTCATACAGACGCCATTTATCAAGGAGAAAATGCCTAGGTTCCCTTGCCCTTTCAAAAACAAAGCATTAGACCTGCTGAAGTTTTCTCAGAAACAAGCTATATGTAGGAAGTTCAATGGTACCCACATTCATTGGTACCCACGTTCCATGATGATACTAAAAAAAGGGATCCTCCAAAGCTTCAGAGATTAAAGTACTTTAAGAATGTCCCCTCAACCCCCAAAGTAACAATAATATTAATATTTGAGTATTTTATAGCGCACGTATCCACCATTAAGGTGCTCAAGGTGCTTGGACAAAGAGAGACAGTTTTAAGACAGGTTTTGGAGTTTACAAATTAAATTTACGACCAGACAAGTCCGGCTGTGTTTTTCTTTCTTCAAATGAATTTAAACATGTTTAAAAAGAAGATTTTTCATGTTGACTTTGAGTCTGATAAATATCTTTCAATCCTGTTGAGTATCGATGTAATGTACACCAATAAGAATGAGATAAATCTTCTCAGCCCCTGTGCTTTTTCCCCTCATTTGATTCTGGTCTTGTAGAAACATTTCTGGCCCAGAAATATTTTGACCTTATAGCCCTGTGATCTTGTGGATTTTCCCAATTTGTTTTGCCTGAATGGGTCCCTCGTAATCTTAACACCATTGCAGATAGCATCAGTAGAGTAAGCGATTTTGATGACTGGTCAGTTGATCAATCTAGCTTTTTTCTTATCGATGAGCTATGGGGGCTACACTCCTTTGATCGTTTTGCATCACCAGCAACCCGTAAATTGCAGAAGTTCAATTCTAGATTTTGGTGCCGAGGTTCGGCAGGAGTTGACGCTTTTTGTAACGATTGGTCCAACGAAAACAACTATTTATGCCCACCTGTTTCTCTAATTGTTCATACTATGAAATACCTGTCAAAATGCAACAGTACGGGTACCCTTATCGTTCCAAAATGGACGTCTGCCTTCTTTTGCCCATATATTTGCCCCGACGGCAAACATTTGCACAGCTCTATTCATGACTAGAGATTGTTGAATATTTCATTCACACCACCAGGTATTACCCCCAATTCAATTTTCAATAGTTTGCCAAAATTTCTATCCTTGGCACTGCAAATTGACCATATCCCCCACAAGACACGAACAGGGGCTTTTGTTGCTCCGATCTTGGCTATTGCCCAGGGTGCCTTTGATTACTGCACAGTTAACCGTTTATTTGACAAACGGATTAAGTCGGCCATTTTGAGGCCTTACGGCTCGTTGCTATGCTTACATGGTTATTTGAAACCAAAATTTATTCCAAAAACAGTGTACAAATGTACATGTCGCAGCTTTACCAGTGACATTCTGTGATTGACTATTTTAAATGTTCTGCCCTTTCTTTTGCGTTCTCTGCGGTACGGCTGCAGCGACCCTACCAACAGTTTGAACATTCATTTCCTTTGTCCTTTATTTATGTTCTTCTGTATACACCTCAATAGGAGAAATAGAATAGAAATGGACTTTCTTACGTAAGAATGGAGTAAGAAAATAAGGTGCTCAAGGTGCTTGGACAGAGAAAGACAGTTTTAAGACAGGTTTTGGAGTTTACAAATTAAATTCACGACCAGACAAGTCCGGCTGGTTTTTTTTTCTTCTTCAAATGAATTTAAACATGTTTAAAAAGAAGATTTTTCATGTTGACTTTGAGTCTGATAAATATCTTTCAATCCTAGTATCAATATAATGTACACCATAAGAATGAGATAAATCTTCTCCTGTGCTTTTTCCCCTCATTTGATTCTGGTCTTGTAGAAACATTTCTGGCCCAGAAACATTTTGACCTTAAGCTCTGTGATCTTGTGGATTTTTCCAAAAAATTCAAGCCCTGTGTACACATTTTCTTGTTACATGTACATTTGTACCAGGCAAGATATTTGGCCCTTGGAAAAAAGTAAGACAAAGTAGTACAAGGGCCTTAATGTATTGTACAGGCTTCCATATAACTTTCATGCTATTTAATAACCATTTTGCTGACCTTTCTGAAAGCAAAACAAATCGGAAATTGCAAAACAATGCCTGATGAACAGTACATGGTACAAATACATGTAAGTATACACACACGTGTACGCAATTGACCAATTCAGCTCACAATTCCTCCTACTCGTGTACATATACAGTGTAAATAAACAGTGCCCAGCATTTTACCAGGATCTCATAAAGTTTTACCTGTCATAATTGTTTATGATGACATGCCTACCACGAATAAATAAATGCGTGTATCATTATTATAAATTTCATACAAATTAATAGTGTGTGCACACTAGTAGTACTTGGCACAGTCAATAAAATTGCTTTCAAATTGTGAACAGACGTGTTAACACACAGGTGTGAATGTACATATTGGCCTGATACATATATGTCAGTCCTGGATTTTCAGCTGTGAGAGGGCAAGGCCATTTTCATTTTGCAAGGGGCACATCAACTGGAAAGTCTTGAAGTCTATGGGAAATTTTGAAGGGGCACCGAGGCCTGAGACGAGGGCAATAGAGGCTATGGCCATAATGTACACCCCCTATGTTCCGACACCCCTAAGTTCCGACACCCCTATGTTCCCACACCCCTATGTTCCCACACCCCTATGTTCCCACACCCCTATGTTCCCATACCCCTATGTTCCCACACCCCTATGTTCCGATACCCCTATGTTCCCACACCCCTATGTTCCCACACCCCTATGTTCCGACACCCCTATGTTCCCACACCCCGATGTTCCCACACCCCTATGTTCCCATACCCCTATGTTCCCACACCCCTATGTTCCGATACCCCTATGTTCCCACACCTCTGTTCCGACACCCCTATGTTCCGACACCCCTATGTTCCCACACCCCGATGTTCCCACACCCCTATGTTCCCACACCCCTATGTTCCCATACCCCTATGTTCCCACACCCCTATCTTCCGATACCCCTATGTTCCCACACCTCTGTTCCGACACCCCTATGTTCCGACACCCCTATGTTCCCACACCCTGATGTTCCCACACCCCTATGTTCCCATACCCCTACATGTATGTTCCCACACCCCTATGTTCCCATACCCCTATGTTCTCACACCCCTATGTTCCGATACCCCTATGTTCCCATACCCCTACATGTATGTTCCCACACCCCTATGTTCCCACACCCCTATGTTCTCACACCCCTATGTTCCGATACCCCTACATGTATGTTCCCACACCTCTGTTCCGACACCCCTATGTTCCGATACCCCTGTGTTTCGACACCCCTACATGTACATGTATGTTCCCACACCCCTATGTTCCCACACCCATATGTTCCCACACCCCTACATGTATGTTCCCACACCCCTATGTTCCCACACCCCTACATGTATGTTCCCACACCCCTACATGTATGTTCCCACACCCCTACATGTATGTTCCCACACCCCTACATGTATGTTCCCACACCCCTACATGTATGTTCCCACACCCCTACATGTATGTTCCCACACCCCTACATGTATGTCCCCACACCCCTATGTTCCCACCCCTACATGTATGTTCCCACACCCCTATGTTCCCACACCCCTACATGTATGTTCCCACACCCCTACATGTATGTTCCCACACCCCTACATGTATGTTCCCACACCCCTACATGTATGTTCCCACACCCCTACATGTATGTTCCCACACCCCTACATGTATGTTCCCACACCCCTACATGTTCCCACACCCCTATGTTCCCACACCCATTTTTCCACACCGTACGGTACATGTATGCCCATTTGTTTAAATGTTAGTGTGCAATGGATGAATATGGCAACATGTAGTACATGTATACATACTGTTTGTACACCTGCATGGGCACCGGTTCACCTGTACAAGAAGCCTACATGTATGTTGAATATTCATGAGCTGTTACATGTACCTTACAAATGTACACAGTACAAAGTTTATTGACCCATCTAGACCTTTTTTCCTTTGGTTAAGGACATCCTGCAAGGAAAGACCTTTGACCTCACTAGGCTCTGATCCATTCACTTCAGAGAACATGAAAAGGAAGGATGTTGAAGTCGGCTCTACATAAAAACAGTTTATTATTATTAGGCCTATTCCTCCAATTTTCAAGTGTAGAGTTTAATTTAGCTTTCAAAACTACTTGGAACCCATCTTTGTTTTGTTATATGCACAAGACATCCCAGCCTACAAGCTTTTGCTTTTATGGGTCAGTCTCTGTTTTAATTAAGTTGTTTATTTTGATTTATGTATGGAAATAAATGTTGATTGATTGATTGGGAATCGTAAACATTGCTGTTTAGTAAAGTGTGTGCTTTCGTTTCATCCATTTGGGGTTTTCCTCCCAAAACTAAACATTTCTACATTATCTTTTTTGGTGCTGGCGCTGTTTGTTGGATGTGTAATAAATAAAAACGAAAAATGACACATTGCTTATTTTATTGGAAACTACACTATACATGTAGGCCTAACATTCATGTTGACATCCTATTCCCTAAAATGAGGCAAGCCCAGCGAGGCATCAGACACACATGAAAAGTTTTCCTGCGGAATCCCGAACAAGGAATTCCCAGAAACAATCTACATGTAGTACAGAGATATTTCAGATAAACTGGTCCAAAGACTTATTTGATGTGACGATTACTGGATCAACATACAATGGACCTTTTGCATTGTCATACGCCGCCATGTTAGAATCAAAACGAAGATGGAAACGCATGCAGTGCATGGGATGGGGGCCATTGAGCAATCTTTTTTGTATCCTGAACATCTGACGTCACACTTTGATGCGTTTGAAAAATGCCAGATACTGGCCTTTAGAACCTACTTGTGGCATGTATAGAATAGACTATGTATCTTTGACACAATTAAACCATTGTAAACTTTGCAAATTTCACTTTGTGTATCATACCGTGAATCCACACTTATGTGTGTAATATCAGTCTAGTAGGACTTTATCATGTTGTGTGAGCACTATTACAGTGTGTCACTGCATGTATTCCTATCAAAAAAAAAGTTTGGTCTGACAAACCTCGACAAGTTTGGTCTTTCGTACCCCACCAAAGTTTGATGTTACGAATCCCACAAATGTTTGGTCTTACATGTACACTGTATGTACCACAACAAAGTTTGGTCTTACTAACCTCAATGAATTTTGTCTTACATTTACACATAGCCCAACAAAGTTTGGTCTTTTTATGTACCTCAACAAAGTTTGGTCTTACGTACCTCAATGAAGTTTGGTCTTACGAACCTCAACGAAGTTTGGTCTTTTTTATGTACCTCCACAAAGTTTGGTCTTATGTACCTAAAAAATGTTTGGTTTTATGTACCTCAACAAGGTTTGGTCAAGGTTTGGTCTTATGTACCTCAACAAGGTTTGGTCAAGGTTTGGTCTTATGTACATGTACCTCAACAAGGTTTGGTCAAGGTTTGGTCTTACATGTATGTACCTCAACAAGGTTTGGTCAAGGTTTGGTCTTATGTACGTACCTCAACAAGGTTTGGTCAAGGTTTGGTCTTACATGTATGTACCTCAACAAGGTTTGGTCAAGGTTTGGTCTTATGTACGTACCTCAACAAGGTTTGGTCAAGGTTTGGTCTTATGTACCTCAACAAGGTTTGGTCAAGGTTTGGTCTTGTACCTCAACAAGGTTTGGTCAAGGTTTGGTCTTGTACCTCAACAAGGTTTGGTCAACGTTTGGTCTTATGTACGTACCTCAACAAGGTTTGGTCAAGGTTTGGTCTTATGTACGTACCTCAACAAGGTTTGGTCAAGGTTTGGTCTTGTACCTCAACAAGGTTTGGTCAAGGTTTGGTCTTTGTACCTCAACAAGGTTTGGTCAAGGTTTGGTCTTATGTACATGTACCTCAACAAGGTTTGGTCAAGGTTTGGTCTTATGTACCTCAACAAGGTGTTGGTCTTACTTGCTAATTGTACCTCAACAAAGTTTGTTCTTATGTACCTCAACAAGGTTTGGTCTTACGTACCTCAACAAAGTTATCAGGGAAAAGTCCTCTCTGGCCATTAAGATCTCCTTCCCACCATCCTTCCTCCATCATGTTGATGTTGGTGATGATTTGACCTTCCTTAAGAGTCAACTCATCTTCTTGAGTTGCTTCATAGTCAAAAGTCACTACAGCCTCCGCTGTAAATAATGTAAATAGAAACACATGTATTAATTATTTAGAGCATTTGAAGTTGAGGAATGGACTTTGTCCAATGTTAATTAAAGGTATCGTACACGTTTGGTAATGACTCAAAACAAATATTAGCATAAAAACTTACTTGGTCACAAGCAACGGAGAGCTGTTGATAGTATAAAACATTGTAGGAAACGACTCCCTCTGAAGTAACGTAGTTTTTGAGAAAGAGGTAATTTCTTACTAAAATAATAAAAACTTCTTGCAATAAGTTTTTATTCCTATCTGAAAGCACACAAATTTGTACAACAAGCTTGTTTTTTCTTTCATCATTTTCTTGCAACTTCGATGACCAATTGAGCCCAAGTTTTCACAGGCTTGTTATTTTATGCGGGATACACCAAGTGAGAACACTGGTCTTTGACAATTTCCAAACGTGTTCAGTGCCTTTAACCCCAAAATTAGTATGAATAAATTATTCATAAAGTCGCATCCCCTTTTAAGGTGATCCCTCTGCTGCTGCTTCCCAGGTTGTATCGTAAACTTGGGTGTGATCCCTGGCTATACGGCAGTTACAGGTTGAATGGCTTCTGACTGACACCCCGGAACAAAGATATTGACAAAATAGGGAGACCGCCAACATTAGGGCTAGATAGCTCAGTAGGTAGAGCGTCGGCATGTTAAGCCGGAGGTCGCAGGTTCAAGTCCCGATCTAGTCAACTTTTGTTCAACCTTATAAATAAAATTGAAAGCTTTTATCACATTCATTCACTCAACATGGAGTAAAACCCTTTTCTGATTTGTTCTCATTCAATAGCAAAATACGAGTACTGTACATTTAACTAAATGTACATTGCAGTTGCACATCATGCACAAACCTGTAGACATGTACATGTGTACATGGGCAGGAACCTGTATAATGTACATGGACAAGCCAGATACAAGCCAGGTACAATAATGTGTATGTACTTCCTTTTTGTACAAGACAAATTTCCTCAGTAAAGGGTACCTATGAGGGAATTTCTACTGGAACATTTTAAGGTGCAACAAGCGGCATGGAGGCAATTACATCCATTTTCTCTGTGACGCATCAGACCAACGATCTACTGTACATTGTAGCTATTCTTGAGTTTGCCACTTTTAAAGGGTCTGTATACGTTTGGTAATGACTCCGAAAATTAATGGCAATACAAACTCACTTGGTAAGAAGTACAGCAGCTTTGGATAGTACCTGTATAATGCATTTTGAGAAACTTTTCACTTTGAAGTACTGCGGTTATGGAATATATCACTTTTTATCCCCCAAAATTTGAATCTGAGAAGCGTTACTACAGTAACGTTTCTCAGATAGCTTATTCCATTTGCAGATTATTCTTCCTGCGTGGACATAACAGCTCTTTTTGGCACTATCTCAAAAACGCTACCCCCTTTTGAAATGAAATTTTCACAGGCTAGTTTTATGGTATGTATCTACAACTTTAGGATTGAAACAAACAGTGGGTCAATTACCAAACGTATACAATCCCTTTAAGTCTTATTCCCTGAATACAAAGGTGTTGTACACCTACACGTATGTAATTCTGTCCTCATGTACACATGCAAACCAATAGGCACTTGTAATGGCACAATGACTTTCAAGTTTACTCGTTAGGGTACCACATTAAATTTGTCTGTTTGCAAGGGCAACCTGCTTTCAAATACATCCAATAAATGATTTTTTTTTTGGCCTTGTTGTCAGTGTCATGAATGAAAAGGTGAATGTTAACTGTCAGAGTGTCTGTAATTTACATGTCGTCACTGACGCCATGAACTGACACCTACAGTATACAAACCACTTTCTTTTTTAGTTTTTTACATGTTTGTATACAGTATTTGCCAAGACCTACAATTTCATTAAGTTTTAACGCATTGAAATAATGCATTGCAACCTTTGCAAGAAAGTGGCAATTTTTGTTTTCCTGAATACACAAGTTACATAACATTACAATGCATGATGCACACTATGTACAGTGTACGCTCAAATGTGAAGAAAGAAAACAATTTTGTATACATAAAGTTCAAAGCACCAAGTATCCAAGACGAGAAAACTAGTTGAACAAACTTTGAAATTTTGTGGGAAAAAAGTCTTGTTTTAGAATGAGTTTGCAGGCCTGGAATTTCATCTTTGAGAGGGCAAGGCCATTTTCATTTTGAAAAGGGCATTTCCATTGGAAAATCTTAAAGTCTAGGGGACACTTTTGAAGGGACACCAAGGCCAAGACCAGGGGCAACAGAGGCCATGGCCTCCGTGGCCTGCATGTGATTCCAGGCCCGAGTTTGACTTTAACCATTTTCTTCAAATGCTAGTTTGTATTGTGTGTCAGTTTGTTCTTTGCATCATTAATGGTGTAACACATGATCATTGCTGAACAACAGATTCTACATGTATCTTGGCCAACTTAGGTTTTTGCTTTGAGCTTCTTCAAGCGTTCTAATTTTTCTACACAGCCAAATGGTTCACCGACCAATTATGCAAAGAATTTGATAAAATCCTGCATGCCGCACGCGGTAATTATGCATAAAGCATACATGTTACTGTACAGTACATTAAACAAAAATGATATCATTGATATTTAAACTTGAAGGGATTGTATACGTTTGGTAATTGGAACCCACTGTTCGTTTCAATCAGATAGTATGTAGATATATACCATAAAACTAACCTGTGAAAATTTCATTTCAAAAGGTGGTAGCGTTTTTGAGATATTGCCGAAAATCTGGAGCGGTTATGTCCACGCAGGAAGAATAGGCCTAATCTGCAATTGGAATACACTAACTGAGAAATATACTGCAGTAATGCTTCTCAGATTAAAATTTTTGGGGATAAAAAAATAATTAGACAGATAGATAGATAGCATTTATTGTCCACATTAAAAAATATAGAAATTCGATTTCCACTGGAAAAAGTGTTATCTTTAAATCCATAACCGCAGTACTTCAAAGTGAAAAGTTTCTCAAAAGGCATACTATCCAAAGCTGCTGTACTTCTTACCAAGTACATGTAAGTTGTTATTGCCATTAATTTTCAGAGTCATTACCAAATATATACAGACCCTTTGAACTAGGCTGACTTTCCAAGTAGGAACTATTGACAGTGGGTTACCGCATGACATGGCATTATGCCACAGTTTACATGTATCCCTCCTTTTTTCAAGCCTAACAAATATTTGTAGCCGTATTTCCTGCTTTTTTTACACACAATTGTGTTTGCATGAATATGTGTAGTGTTGGGGCTCCTAGCAGTTAGCCTCTATAGGGTCAGGAGTAGGACATTGTTTTATCTGCTGAGTGCTGGGTTCGAATCCCGGTCATGACACTTGAGTAAAACGCTTTGCTATTAATTGCTTCTCTGCCAGGGTCGAGATTATTGAATGATTAGCAACCTGCGCGCCCATTTCGCTGCCAGTGCTGCATAAAGGAATTGAGATGGCTCCATGCATGCTCAGGGCTGGGTGAACAGGGGTTAATAGGGGCCTGTATTTAAGGGGCTTTGAGGGGGTTGCACAGTCTTGCACAGTTGTGTCACAGGTCCTATTTGGGGGTAAAATTCACAAGACCACAGGCAGGGCTTGGAAGCTCAAAATTTTACATGGCTTGAATTTATTTTAAAAAGACCATGAACAAGCACCGAGACTGTGAGAGAAGATTTCTCTTACGGGTACCCTTCGATACTAAACCGAGTTGAAAGATATTATTCGTCAGACTCATAGCCAACATTTTTCACAAAGGTATGATTAACACAGTGAATTATTCAACTGAAAAACACAAGACCACCGGGCTTGTCTGGTCATAGTTGTACTTGCCCGATGCTTAAAATCAGTGGCCTCGGGCCTGCGGTCCAGTGTTAAATTCAAGCCCTGGCTGTGTGTTCAAAAAAACGATTGATTTGTCCGTAAAGATGACCAAGCCTTAAGTAAAATGTGTGACATCAAGTGGGAACTATGTAAGTCAGTAGTGCGTTGGTGTAAGGACATGAGCTTAATCCTTCATATTTTGTACTTTACAATACTTGATTTAGTGCCAGGGTACTTAAGGGGATTAATCTTCTAGCTTTCCTTCCCAGCAGTTATTCAACTCTCATTGTTCCCAATTCAGGAAGTGATTCTAAAATGATAATATTGTTATAGGCCTACACAACTGTAGGCCTACATCTCAACCAGTATCTCAGAAACAGAAGGATCTATCATTTAAAGAGATCGTATTCGTTTGGTATTTGGAGCCCACTGTTTGTTTCAATCCTATAGAGGTGTAGATATACACCATAAGACCAACCTGTAAAAATTTCATATCAAAAGGTGGTAGTGTTTTTGAGATATTGCTGAAAATCTGGAGTGGTTAAGTCCAAGCCGGAAGAATAATCTGCAATTGGAATACACAATCTGAGAAACGTTTATTCTGACAGATTCAAATTATTTTGGATAAAAACTTGTATCTTTTTCCATTATAAACACATTACTTCAAAGTGAAATGTTTCTAAAAATGCTGTTTATACTAACATAAGCTGCTGTAGTTCTTACCAAGGATACCCTTTGAAGTATGGTTTGCTTATTTTTCACCCCAAAACATTTGAATCTAAGAAACAATTCCCGCAAAAAATCATTTCTCAGATTTCTGAGGTTGGTGTTGGGTCCTTTCTCTATGGTGTGATGGTGTCCATTCGCGAATGCTGTGGCCGGAGATCCTCGCTAAACATGGATGCATTCTACGCTCTAGTGAAAATACCGTGACAGTTTTATTGCTGTTTTCTCAGCAAATTGTATTTAGCTGAAACTTTCAGATGTGACTTTTTTTGTATCTTTCTTTATATTTTGCCTAATCAGCATTACGTTGACAAACATCAATCTATGACCCTACCTTTAAAGATGGACTACAACGAAAACTCACACACTAAATTTACTATCAAACCTTGTTTATGTTGTGTTCAGGTAACAGTTTGATGTTGTGGTCATGTTTTTCTTCAAATAATTTTGTTGCAATTTGAACGAAAAAATTAGACCTCGATTCTTAGATTTTGAAATTTCCCGCCCTGTACTGGTTCCCGGCAAAGATCCATTGAAAACCACAATGAAATCCACGATATATAGTACCAGCGGACTTGTAAACCAGCGAAAAGTGATGACGTACTACCCATGAGCAACCGAGAGTAAACAAAAGACGCCATGTTATTCCGTGTGTAACGCGAGTTACCGACAAGAGAGGTCCTTTCTGATTTTTTATCAATAGTTTTGTTATTATTTGAATGTAATCATGCATCATACATGCCTATGTCATAGAAACACAGAAAAGTTTCCATCAGGGTTGCCCAGTTTGAGGAGAATTTGAAAACATAGCTGATGTGTTTTTATTACATGTCCTTTCTATGTAACATGAGTTACCGAAAATAAAGGTGTTGCCAAAAGAAAACAAAAGGTGTTTTTAAATTTTTTTTTGGGGGGGATGTTGTTAATCATAACTCAATAATGTTCCTCAGAGAAATTTTATTTATCTGACCTCAAAATAAAAGAATACCAGCCCAAACACTCATGGAACTACCCATTAAATGTAATGCGAGTTACCGTGGAATTGCCACGAAGGCGCCGCGAAACGCTGACCGCATCACGCCACACAAAATATGCGTTACACGATCCGACGGATGTATAAACGTAAAACAAAATCACTCAAAGGTGCCGCAAATCGCTGACCGCATCACGCCACACAAAATACAACACATGATCACACAGTACACAACACACGCACACACTACACACGGACGTCGTTTTCAGGCCTGTATGTAGTCTTTGTCACTTTGCGTGAGACAAAAATGCAAGAAAAGGGCGTTTCGGAACAAGGCGATAGCGCGAGATTAAACGCCCTCTATTGGTGAAATTACGCGAACCAGTTACAAACACCTTGAGACAAGACTCAACGTGTCTGCACATGCTCGGAAAATCGGTCATTCGATTGCATCGTCCGTTTTTTTTTTAACACAATTTTTGTCAGTAAAATACAACTTTTGGGAATAAAGAATACAGTTTTTGAACTCCAGAGGTTGGCAGGTCTGGTTTGGCAACAAAGTTTCGCTTGAAGCCTGGATCGATCCCCACATTGAAAGCGCCAAAGATCGACCACCAGGCCTACAGTAGCTTGTCTGCTGTTATTCCGCATTGTATTGTACGGTAAAAATGCTTTCACACGATCGACCCGAGGTAAAGCGTCATGGGTACTACGTCACACACAAACTATGAATTATTCATGAGTTAAGGGCTTTTGCTGAAACTGAGTTTTTCTGGGTCATAGAACCCCGATCAATTTTGGGGTTTTTTTGCATGAAGGAACAAGTTTTATTGAACAATAATAATATATTAATCATTATACATTTCACGAACGAAAACAGTAACACAGTCTTTATCATTATTCCGTTGTAGTCCATCTTTAAGCTTCAGAGAGAAATACATATCATGTAAAATAAAGAAAATTGTACAATCAATGAACAACTTGTTAGGAATATTACACAGGTGTACATGATGTACTTCATTTCCGGTCAAACTTCACCCTATAGCGAAGCCAGATATTCTACGTCTATGTGACTAAGGTCACGTCCAAATTGGCAACTGTGGCTACAGTAAAAAATACGACTGTTGCTGGGGTGTTGCTATGGGCCTCATGCTTCAAAGCTTATAACCAGAAATGATCAAACTGCAGCCACTTATTCCGATACACCCAAGCTCACTGACCGTTGCTTTATTTTTGGACAATCTGAGTTTCTCCTAAGTGGAGATTAACCCTCACCATGCTAAATGCAACAATATGCACCAAATGGTAAAAGTTGTTGTAATCTGTTGCATTTGGCAGTCAACTCAGATGTCATTCTTTGACTGAATTTGTTGCATTTAGCAGTCAAGTGACTTCATATTGGTGTTGCATTTTGTTGTAGTCACCACTACACTTATGTGCATACTGATTGCATTTAGCAGGGCAAACCCCCTTGCTCAGTTCTAACACAAACAACATGCCTGCACAATGCAGCAAAATCCCTTCATTGCATTTGGCATGGTTCTCATTTCAACTGTGTTGCATTCTGTTGTATTTGGCAGGGTATGTGGAGGGACCCTGATGGGGGTTAGAGTTAATATGGGATTTGAGGCATTGCATGGTGAGGTAATTTGGTTTGTGGTAACACCATGTGTATCTACTTGCTAGGTAGATTTTGTTCTATGAGAACTTGTCTTGCTTTTTATTCTACTGCCGCGGAGTAGAATATTCGAAATTCGGGAGACTTCTCAGTTCTGAAAAGAACTGTCCTGCTTATTAACTACTACCTGGGCGGGAGGTAGGAAATCAGGCGGGACTACTACTTTCGCTATGTGGATTGGGGGGACTTCTCGTTAATAACTACACAGCCGCGAAGTGAGTTCTAATAGGGAGATGGTATACATACGACTTAAAAAAATTACAACCACACTGATAGCTTCCTGGTTTAAAATGAGATAAATTGCTCCACACAGTGGTGTGTCTGGATCTAAAGTCTAGCAATTTTTTTATTTTACAATATTTCTGATATTGGGCTCAGGGTACAGGATACACACTACAGTACAGGGACACAGACTAGGACCAGATTTTAATCTACAACCAGCGAAATCACATACAAAAGAACCATAGACACTGATAGAGCGTGGACTTCCTGCAGGGACAAAGTGTATCATGTAAACAAGCATGACACGGGTCAACAGTTCGAAGAAAACATAAAATCTGACAATTTATTGAAATCTGTACAACTTTGATCAATTTTTGATCCATGAAGAAAGGGGGCACATCCTCAAAACCTGTCAGGTTATTTTTAGATGTCTTACAAAGTGATTTCTACTTTCATGACCAATTTAGTATATTTGCCTGCCGAGAAATGCCCTGAAATGTACCTTTACCTGAGATCACTCTTTGCAAACAGTGTGACATAATGAAGTCTGAAAACGAAACCCTTAAAGTGTTATTTCATGATCTACTTGCTTAGTTCTCTCAATCAGATTCAGGAAGTGTTTACAAATTTAAATTGTGTCCTTCTGTAGACAGGATACAGTCTTTGATGAAAATAGTCATTTGATAGGCCTATTACATGTAGGTTTTAATAATCTTGACTGAAAATGGGCATGTCTACAAACTTTTTATAATGTTTATCATTGCTCTATATGTCAAATGCTGGTGCATTACAATAAAATTTCATCTAAACTAAGTCAAAAATAAAAATGACACTAGAAAGATGCTCCGGGTGTATGCCATAGTGTACAATGTTTGAAAAATCATGCAAAAATAGTTAATGTCCTGATGTTTCGCCCCTAGTACAGGTATAGAGTCTTTCTTGAAGGCTACCTAAAATGGAGACCGAGGACAATCGGAACAAAAGGTCTCCACATGGGACAAGACTTCTGACGAGAGGGATGTTTAAAGAGGAATTGTTTGTAGTTGTACACAGTCTATATGGGAGGATATTAAAGGGACACGTTGCCTTGGATCGGGCGAATTGGTCTATGAAATGCATTTGTAACCGTTTGTTATAAAATGCATTATGGTTAGAAAGATGTTTTAAAAGTCGAATACAATGATCCACACAAATATGCCTTGAAATTGCGTGGTTTTCCTTTTACTTTGTGTACTAACACGGCCGGCCATTTTGTAGAGCCAAATTTTTGACTCCACAAAATGGCGGACCGTGTTAGTTCGCAAAGTAAAAGGAAAACCATGCAATTTCACGGCATATTTGTGTGGATTATTGTATTCTACTTTTAAAACATCTTTTCTAACCATATTGCATTTTATAACAAATGGTTACAAACAATTTTCATAGACAAACTCGTCCGATCCAAGGCAACGTGTCCCTACAAGTACAGCTGTAGACAAAGGAAAGGGAAACAATCTCCAAAAGGAATACAAGTGGGAATCAGTGTGCATCAATACGTGGCGTGTCGTGGCTGAGCGGTTTAGTGCATCAGACTCAAGTGCTGGAGGCTGAGTCATCAGGATGTGGGTTCGAATCCTGGTCATGACACTTGTGTCCTTGAACAAGACACTTACAAGTGCTTCTCTTCACCCAGGGGTAAATGGGTACATGTACCTGTGAGGGCAGAGATGGTTCTTGTAATTGAACTACATGTAGCTTGGTGCGCTGCATATTTGGGAGCGCAGGCTGTATACAAACTCCCCAGGGAGCTGAGATGTTTTTATTACGAATGAAATGAATGGCCCAGTGACCAGGGGTAATAATGTTGGAGCGCCATGATTGTCACGAAGTGATGAATTTGAGCCCTCATATGAAGCCATTACCTGCTCAACAAAAATCAAAATCAAGAGCAGGGTTCGACCTTAGTGGTGGTCAAAAATAGTCAAAAATATCCGCAACGGTACCACAGAACTCTGACTATTTTATTTATTATTTTTAACTGCAAGGGAGCTACCTTTTGATTCACAAAAGTTGTGTAGTTTTATTTGAAAAACTTTTTAAAATACAACTGCAGCTTTTGTAAGTAAATTTAATAAAGTTTTGCCAAGCGGAACGTCCCAGTTTCCTTCACAACACACTAACTTGTACGAAAAGTAAAAATAAATACAGAGTACACAGGTTGCTGTGCAGCAGGATCAGCAAATGGAAAAATTTGTTTCTCACTATGTAAATAAGATAGTCCACTGTGTCTAGTTTTCACCTCCTTGGATAGATCGCCCATGTACTGTGTGGTATGGCTATGCAGACTTACTGGGTAGGCATGGTGAATTGGTTTGCAGCCAGACTGCATGTTTCTTTGACTCAGTGGTTGGTGGATTGTTTATTTCGACTGAACGTCACTGATTTGGGGTTTCACAACTAACTAAACTGATGCCTCCCGCTAGCAAAGTAAGAAATAACTGTGGTCTGGATAGGTTGCAAATCTAGTTTGTATTAAATTGTTGTTTTTCTAGACAAAAGTGGGAAGATTGTGAGAACTTTGGTCTCGTTTTTAATCAAGTGAAGGCAATCAGATTGCTACGAATACAGTACATGTAGTAGTACGCAAAACTAGAATGCAGATAAAATTACTAACACTATAGCGATCGTTTGTAACCCTCCCTCTTCGGTAACCTAGATTAATGACGATCATCAATAACAAGTTTATGTTTTTTTATCGAGTCGGTTTTAAAGTTATTTGTTTTTAATTAACCACAAGCATAATTGTTTTCATTTGAGTATGTTTGAGCGCTGGTGCTGTCTTTGATTACTGAAACCATGGACTGAAACTATCCAAGGATTATTTCCAATTTGCTTCTGACAAATCTGACCTGTTATTAATATTATTTTCATTAATGACAACAAAAAATTTACACCATCAACAAGTAAACAAACTCCTAACGAACACAATAACTGTCTAAGCATAATAAAGTATGGTTATCAATGCAGTTAGCTTGACATTGCAACATTGAATTGAAATTTATAGGGACGATCGAAAATCAGGATATTGTTTCAATCAGTATGAAAAACTGACGGGCCAGTCAAAAACCTGGCGGACTGGCAGTTAAAAATCAAGCCAACTGGTCCTGCTGGCTAGTTGAAAAAAAAAAGTTTAGGGCAAGCCCTGAAGAGTTCAACATGTACACCACAGTATTCACTGCCTGGCAAGTCCTGTCTAATACACCTGTCTACAACACCAGGTCCAGCATTCCAAACATTACTCCTTCACCATGTTCACACTGTCAGTGTCACATAATTCAACCCTGGAGTAACACGGCTTCACTGAGAGAATTTATCCCAGAAAGGTGACTGATGCTACAGTTTTCCTACTGACATGATGGCTGTGATGTTCACACTTCACCAGATGTGCACAATTGAAAAATACAGCTTAGAGTGGAATGAGATGGTTTTAGAACGCAGTGATGATACTGATCAGCTGGTGATAGCGAGAGATACATGTAGTTACTGTTGATTGGTGAAATCAAACTGTCAGTACTACATATATGTACTTCAATTGAAATTTATAACAGTGATTTGGGGGTTTTCAATTTCTATTTTCTTGGATTTCTATTTTCTTGGATTGATAATAAATTATGTATTTTTCCTTTCCAATGGTTCAGTTCTATTTTACTTCTAATAAATCTCCAATTGTAGTCCGTAGTGTGTACATAGTGTCAACCACTTGAAACTTTTTGAAGCCATTCAAATTATCAGGAATGAAATAGGGCTACATTATGGGAGGTTCAATTCCAGGCCTCACTGATCTGATTGCTCAAGATTAATCATAACTGACATTGCTCCTAGACCTTTACCAGGTTGTATGAGGGTTTTTGTTTTTTGGGTTTTTGAGCTGTACAATGCCCAATCATCTTTGAGTTGGACTTAAGCTACAGATACTGTTCTTGAACGGATAAAGTATCAGCAACCACATTTTCATTCCTGACATCAAGAACAACAAAACTGGATGCAGATTTTTTCATTTTATTTTCCAAACTACATAGATGTAGTTGATAATTTGAAAGTGAGGTACATGTAGTGCAAGACAAGATTAGTCTGGTTATCCGAATGAGTATGCAGCACAGTCATTGGGCCATACGCCCGCGTATTGGTTTTACCACTTACATAAAGTGACGGGGTTTTCACAATTTTTCCGTGCCCAGAAAAGGGATTACATTTTTGGAACCTGGTCAAATGATTTGTTTTTTGAGAAGATCCTTGTCACAATGAAACCATGACTAAACAAAGTAATGGCAACAATAGGTTCTAATAATATGCACTGGGATTTGTTGGGTTTTTTGGGGAGAAAATATGAGATGCCTTCACCGTGAATCGCAAAACCTTGGCTGTCTTTCTCTGATAATCGGCCAGGGTATACTGGAATCTCGGACCACTGGGTTTACATCCCATTGAGCTGAATACAATGAAAAACAATGGTAGCAGCCTATCGATCTCTCGTAATCCTTGGTTGTACAACAAAAGGATCGTCTGGAATCGGATATTACACAATAACCCCCGGAAAAAGGGAGATTTTGACCAAGAATTCCAGTACCCTTTCTCCCTCCTTGTACGGGAGAAATGGTGTACACTGTGCACACTTTATGGAATGTGCGGGCATGTTAACGTTCCGGTAATCCGAGTTTACAATAAGCTGGTGTTGTCATCCAATTTCTGGCACAGAAAATATTGGCATATGTCCAAGTACTGCGGCATTAACTGGTTAACAGCGACTGCTCTATATGTTCCAGTCCACCTATTGTTCCGACAACACTACATGCCCCTAAGTGATCTACACATAACACTTGCTAGGGTGAGGGTTAGGGTTATGATAAGAGACATATTTGTAGGGGGATCGGAACAGATGGTAGGTGTGTAACCAGTTTACACTGTTGACTCCAAAAATGGCGAACTTGGCAGACAACGCTGCGTGTGACGTTGGTGCGAGGGGTCAATTTGTGCAAGAAAAAAAAGAACTTCACCATATAAACTAAAAATAGTTTATTTTTTGGCTATTTGTTTGTAAAAAATTTGAATAAAGCCTATGCAATGCAAAGCGAATTTGACATTACAAATTTGCAACAAACAATTCGCTCATGTTAAAATGTCCTCAACTCAAGTCTTGTGACAAATTTACAGCAAATATAGAGTTATGGCGTCAAATTCGGTTTGCATGAAAACCGGTCTTCTCATTTCCCATAGTGGAATTGTTACCGTCGCCGGTAAAATATCCAGCATATTTTTTTTCAAACATTTTATTATTCTTCAAAATCATTGAATAGGACTGATACTAAGTTAGCAGTTAGGTACTTCTAGAATTATAAGGCTCACCCGTGAGTCTTATAGGAGTCACACATTTTGGGCCTCCGTAACGCTATGTTTCAAAATGGTCATTGATAGTTCAACATTTTCTGGTCTTCAGCCAGCACTAACTTCAGTTTCCTTTACTACTCGCCTAAAACTTTCTCAACACACTGTTCACAATGCTAGCGCATCACTTTTGCCGAATTACATGCAAAAACCTCCTAAAAAAATGAAATTCCTTACTCAATACTCGCGGCTGTTTTGCTGTCAACAAAGCACACTCAACGCTTGAACCCGAATGTGCGGACAAACCATTCTATGAAGGGGGTGTTACAAGAAGCTTCCTGAGCACACTGCGTTGTCTTTATCGTGCGCTATGCGTGGTGAACAGCGGTGCTTGTGCACTGCGATGAAACACCCCTTTCACAGAATGGTTTGTCCGCGCATTTCGGTTCAAGCGTTGAGTGTACTTTGTTGACATGACAGTAGCCCATTGGCCACACGTCAGGACCCATTTTTTTAAAATTCAGCTTTATAGCGGTCGGCAATCAAAGGCGCATTCCCTACAGGCAGGTCAGCGATTTAAATAAGCTAAATGTGTTCACTTACCTCGTAGCTTGCCCTGGGTGTTTTGGATGAGCACTTTGCAACCCTAGGAAAAGGCGCTTTATAAATGTTATTGTTATTATTATTAATAAATAACCCTTTCAAAAGATATTTCAAATAAAAACAATTAAATTTCCTCCTAATTTCTCCTTATATACTGAGCGCGGCCATTTGGAACGATCCCAATCATGCCAATCAAATCACGACGTCATCAGTCGTCCAGGCTGTTGGCAGAGCGAGGATGCGAACAATTCAACGGATGTTTTATGTGACACCTACAGTACCGCGCGCTAAAATAATGCGCATAGTTGCCAAGCTGTAATCACATAAAACATCCGTTGAATTATTCGCACCCTCGCTCCGTGCCACCCACAGCCCGGACGGCTGATGACGTCGTGATTTGATTGGCATGATTGGGATCGTTCCAAAATGGCCGCGCTCAGAATACATCGAGGGAAGTAATTCGGAGGAAATTGAATTGTTTTTGTTTGAAATATCTTTCAAAAGGGTTATTTATTTAAACATCCCAAACACCCAGGCCAAGCTAAGAGTAGGCATGTCACTCACGCGCTGCCGTTCGTCAGCAGCCCGTGATTTCTGTGTGCACCATGTGTACGTTGAGCTCCATGCAAAAGCCACCGTGCAGTTGAGTGTGGTGCATCGGTGCACAATGTAGCCTCTTAAAAATCGACCCCCTACGTGTGTTAGCGATGTTTTAACTGGAAACGAGGTTGTCATATAGAAAGGTTGAAGCTCTGGCCATGCGATTACGTGCAAATAATTTTTCAAGATGGCGACTAGAAGCGGTTCGAAGCGACAACGCAAGAACTTGTAATATTCTTAATGAATAAATGCAGATATAAAAATTATTGTCCCCCCATATGAATTTACAGTTATTAATCTTTCAATTCATGTATGAAACTTAAACTTACGCCTTCGGTAACGATCGTAATAAACGATAAAGCTAGCCGGTTTCCATCATTTTTTCCAGCTCCCACACTCGGCGCTGTGGACACCGATGTGGATTAGCTGGACTTCTACCTATTTTTCAACTTTATTGTCTTCCCATCAGTGATTATTGAAAAAATCAGGCATTTTCAAGTATTTGTTACACAAAAATGAATTAAGATAGCACTGTACTTTTTTTTGCTCCTTGTAATATGGCCAGAAGTCCATCAAGAAAGCATCATTTAAACATTTATGACGAAAATTTCATTGTTGAAAATTGCAATAAAAAATGATGAAAAACTCTAATTATCGTCTTTTGTGAAAAATAGCGTGAATTGGGGTATATTTTTGTGCTTTGTTTTTCAACATAGCTCGAGAACGGAATGTCGGATTTTAGTTTTTTTTGCAGTTCTGAGTTTCTTTCTTCATACTTCTTCATTTAGAAATGATTTTGAGCCATAAGGACACACTTTGAAAAATGGTGTGACATGCCTACTAAGAGATAAGCTGTGAACACATTAAGCTGATTTAAATCGCCGACCTGCCCATAGGGAATGCCCCTTCGAAGCTGAACAAAAAATGGGTCTTAGCGTGTGGCCAAGGATTAAGCTTGGCTACAGAAGTGGGGCTATGTTGCCAGCAAAACAGCTGCGAGTGGTGAGTAAGAAATTTCATTTTTTGGAAGGTTTTTGCATTTAAATTTGGCAAAAGTGATGCGCTAGCATTGTGAATGTGTACCTGTGTACAGTGTGTTGAGAAAGTTTTAGGTGAGTAATACAATTTACAAAGGAAACTGAAGTTAGTGCTGGCTGAAGACCAGGAAATGTTGAACTATCACTCAACAATGACCATTTTGAAAACGTACGTCATGTGGGAAACACAGCCGAAAACAAAATATATCATTCATTCTGAAATCTTAACTCACATCCTAAACATTCTGAGCTCAAAATTCCCAAATAAAAAACTACAAACATTGGTACAACTGTTAACACTACACATGTACCTACAATATACAAATTATGTACGTCGTATGATTCACTCAATCATACATGATGTGTTGCCACTGTACAGTACAGTACACACGTAGAGTGTGTGTGCACAACCACTGACTGTGTGAGAGTGCGTAAAATCACACTGCAAAGTGGTTGCATCGGTCTTTAAATTCTCTCCCTTCCAGGTAAAATATTCCCCCAAAATGCACCCTTTAGATAGTCCCTGTCTCATACACTCACCCATTGTACCCTCCGCTATCGGTGACACATTTACAGAAAGTCAGAAAACGTCAAAATCGACCCAAATAATCACGCCTATTTTGGTCCCGAATAATGCATTCAAGTGCAATTTGCCGTACTCGAGCTCGGTGTTCACTTCCGCAATCTATGACCCCGATGACCTTTTGTGGAATGAGGTCGAATGGTCACGTGATCTTATTTATCAACCAGGTAAATCACGCATTGCATCGCATCCAGGCCAGTCTCAGGCCATTTTCGAAACCACTGCTCGGGATAAAAAACAAACCAACTGTTGATCGTCCTTTTTTGGTCGGAAGTGGGGGTGGGAAGTGGGGGGTGGGGGGTGGGAGGGACTTTGTATTGTTTTGTTAAAGACACTGTACACGTTTGGAAATTGTCAAAGACCAGCGTATCCCAACATATTATGCATACAATAACAAGCCTACTGTGAAAATTTGGGCTCATGTCGGTCATCGAAGTTGCAAGAAAATGATGAAAGAAAAAAAAAAAAAACCTTGTTGTACAAATTGGTGTGCTTTCAGATAGGAATAAAAACTTCTTGCAAGAAGTTTTTATTGTTTTAGTGAGAAAATACCCCTTTCTCAAAAACTACGTTACTTCAGAGGTGAGTCGTGTCCTACTATCAACAGCTCTCCGTTGCTTGTTATTATTTTCAGTCATTACCAATGTGTACGATACATTTAAACCCATTTAACTCCTACCCTAGATGACATTAATTTTTCTGTAATCATTTTCAAAAAACTAAAACGCAGCATATCTGTGTAGCCTAACATTATTTGAAGAATATTGTTCTTGTTTTAGCCAACATGAATAACCTTTCTTCCAAACATTTTCCAACCTATGGATTTTGAAAAAATATCAGCTGAAAAATCTGGGAGCCAAATTTGACTGAAAAGATCATTGAAAAGACCGGTTTTTATTATTATGTTTTTCTACCGCCAATGGTTCATTGTAAAAACGTAGGTCCTATAGCCTATAGTAATACTCAGCAACATTAGTAGTTTGGAGCTCATTCTGCTGCGGCTCTAGCTGCTAGTGCTAGTACTATACTATCGCCTTTCATTGTTTGTTATATTTTAATATAGATTTACAGGCAGGCTATCGAGGCTCCAGGGGGCAGTCCACCGGGAAATCTTGAAGGGGTGTGTGTGTGTGGGGGGTACAGACACCGCTCAGCTGGGCCCAACTTCATAGAGCTGCTTAAGCAGAAAATATTGCCTAACAATTTCCTGCTAAGCAGAAATGAGCAGGATCAGTCACAAGTTGTACACGTGACATGGTAGTTTGGCTGGTAAATATTCTGGTGAGCAAAATTTTGTCGTGCTTAGTTACCTTTTGTGCTTAAAGCAGCTCTATGCAATTGGGCCCTGCTCTTGTCCCGAGACCCTCACCGTAACTAGACATTTTAAGCAAGATAAAATCGATGGAACATTATAGGCCTACACTTCAAATTTAAATTAAATTGTTTTTGCTTATTTGTCAGCAATCATAATTGTTATACCACAGTAACAGATTGTGAATTTTTATTGGTCGAGAACCAATCACGTGATGTGATGCAAAGACGCATGCAACATGGCTAAGATCTGAAATCCATGTGCCCGTCATGCGTTTAAAACTGAAAATGGCTATAGACTGTGCGTAAAACTGAAAATGGCGATAGACTGTGCAAGTCTCGCGCGTATCGGAACGAGAAAACACGTCAAACAAAGAAAAAACATTTCTTTGAAATCAAATCTTTGTTTTAAATTATATATAAAAAAACCGATAAAATCCGAACAACAAAAATACTCATTACATGTTTATAAAATCAGTTCAAGTTTTTATAATAAATACACAAATAATGTATTCATTATTATTGAACCAAAATTAAAACTCTGGGACAAGGATGCTTATTTGATCTTAACTTTTCAGAAACCACGTGGATTTGCGATGGTCACCATGGAGGTAGGAATCCCTCCATGTGGTCACACGGGCGTAAAATTAACGTTTGACACAGTTTATAGAGGACGCTGACGCCTCAACAACCATAGACGGCTATGAAAAGGCTTCGCGTTGCAATAATGCAGCATGTGGCGATTATTATTGCGCATCCAAAACAAGCGTTTACGTACGTTTTGTGATCGAAGGTGTGGGCACAGAATTCTTAATTTTTTGCAGCAACCGGAAGCTGAGGTCAAGTTTATTTCTCGGGTTTTCTTCGTTTTATTGTTGAATTGATTTTACTTTCATATTTTTTTATCACTAAGTATTACATTCCCAACAACATATATTTTTCATGGTCATAAACCAAGTTTAAAATAATTGACAAAACAAAATCTTGCCCACGTAAATCTCCATATGGTTGGGACCACAATGGTCCCGGAAGTTCAAAATTGCGCGAGACTTTAAGTCTATTGCGTACTGCGTTATCCATAAAAAGAATGTGCATTGCTTAGCGTGTATATTTATTTTTAAGGACTCCAGTGAGAACTTCACATAGGCATCACGAAGAGCGCATGGGGGTAACATGGGTGATGTATCCCTAGGATACATCACCTTGATCTTCCCCACCGTTGGTCGATTTCCCAGCGCCTTCTACAATTAGAAACAGACCCGGGTTCGAGAGAACAGTGCAACGTTGTTGTTGTTGTTTTTTTTAACAGCTGTTCGTCTGCTTACCATCCCAATAATGTAATAATGTAATAATGTTTGAAGATGACAACAGCGCTTATGCAGAAGAGGAATCTATGGTATAACAAAAACAATTGTTGCATGCTGTGATGGGGTCCATGGGTTTTGTACACCCTCGGGTGCCATTTGCACCCTCGGGTGTACAAAACACCATGGATTCCGTCACAGCGTGCAACAATTGTATAAGTAACCTCGTGTTTGAAAATAACGAAAGTTGACTTTTTATTACGAGCAACTTTCTGTGATGATAGCGCCCTCTCGTGGGGAAAAGTGTGACAATCAAAACGAGAAGGCCTCCACTAGACTATATTGTGCCTGCTGAAAATCACATTGCATAAATAACATAATTAGGCTATATCATCGGCAGTGGCGTTAAAACCAGACATTTTATTTTTGGGGGCGGGTCAAAGAAAGAATTTAGGGAGGGAAGCTCTTAATGTAAAGAATTATTTATTTTGTGCATTTTTAAATACTCATTTCTAGGAGGCCAAGGGTTTTTAGCGGGGGGGGGGGGGGCGCCACTCCCTGGCCCCCTCTGGTTTATCCGTCGGCAAAGGATATGACAATCGGCTTTACAGCTGGGAACCCTCTAGATTCTCTTGGCGTGATGGTAAAAGGTATCCATGCTCTGCATGCCTAAACTCCATAAATTGCTCCTTGCAAACTATAAAGATAAGGAATCAGAATTAGTGCTAGTTGGACTGATTCCTGAAATACGCTTACCAATGTCCAATTTATTGGTCTCTCGTCCGGTGTTTGGCACCCAGTGTTCTATGTGGACTCCTAAGCACAGAGCAAAAGATAGGGTCACATAGATAGGTTTTCGTCAACGAAACGCTGATTTATAGGCTCAATTTTAAAGAACATTAAATAAAACGTCACCTGTGAAAAATTGAGCTTAATAAAGCGTCTTCTTCATAATGAGAAAACAGCAAAAACTGTCACTGTATTTTCTGAAGAACGTCGAATCCATCCACGTTTATCGAGGTGCCATTAGCGGGTACCAACCACACTCTAGTTTCAGCATTCACGAACGGACATCGACCCTCAGAAGTTGGAGAAACGACTCATGCATGAATCATTTCCCACATTCAAATTTTTGTGGGTGACAAAATTATCCAAACCCTTATTCGAAGGGAATCCTTTCTCAAAATAGTTTAGTCCAACCGGACACTACTGACAGCTTCAGTGCTTTTCACCAAAAGTTGTTATCGTCATTCATTTTTTGAGTACTTTAATACCAATCTATGACCGTAATTAAGAGTTAATAACTCCGCGCTTTTGACCCAATTCACCTGACGTCGGGAGTCAATGTCTCCGTGTGTTATCCTGGAAATAAAACCAACTCCAAAGATAATATGACTTATCCGAACCAAAGAACTGGTTCGGATAAATCACCTGACCTTGGTTTTTTTTATATGCTCGAAAACGGCAAAATTTTATGATTTCTTTTAGGAACCCTCCTACTCTACTCATGGAAGGCATTTAGAGTCCAGTACGGGTATATTTTGTGGCCTGACTACCCCAAACGAAGCCGGTTGTCCCTATAAGCGAGACACAAATCGATCAGAACAACATGCACTTATTTTCTAGGAATATTTTATACAATTATTGTTATTCAAATTATGATTCATGAGCTAAAACAGGTCTTGGTCTTTAAGCATGATGCACTCTAAAAGATCCAGGGTCACAAAAAAAGATCCGGATTCCTGGTCCTAGGGACCTGATCAGTTTCTGGGTCAGGTTAACCCGAAAACTGGTCAAAAATGGGATTTTGAACTGGATTCTGCGTCAATTTGAACTATGTCTGGGTCATTTTGACACACATTCTGGATCATATCGACCCAATATGGGTCTGACCCCATGGGACACAGATCTGGGTCAATTTCAGGAAACTATTTAAAAAAAGGGGATTTAAACGGGATTCTGCTGAGTTTAAACCATTTCTGAGTAATTTGCTACATATGCTGGGTCATCTTCTGGGTCATTCTGGGTCTGGCCCCACGGGAAGCCGGATCCGGGCCAATTTTGACCCGTTTTTGTTTTGTTTAGAGTGTATAGAGCAAGAACAATTTACACTCGATTTAAAATCACATCATAACAGAGAATAAAACAAGGACAAACCCAGATAGCATGGTTTGGATATGAATCCTGCTTCCACGGAATGGAGCATTATTTAGAGCCTGTGTGGTGTAAAGATTTAATTCCCGATTTTCTAACTTATCTTTTTGATTTTGCATCTTTTAATTATCATAGTTAAAAATTACTTATAAACAGGGAGACCGCCAGCAATAGGTCTAGATACTTCAGTTGGTAAAGCGCCGAGCACGTTACTCCGGAGGTCGCAGGTTCAAGTCCGCTCGAGTCAAAGTTTTCTTTGTTTAGCCCCAAATTATGCAGTATTACTTAGTCCTGCATAATTATCATACATTTAATTTAAAGCTGCGCATAACAAAAAAGGAATTGATGAAAAAAGGAAAGAAAGAAAAGGGAAAAAAGTCAATGCTCCAGCAAACAACAGCTCAAAATCCCCAGTAGTTAAACTAAGCATCTAATCATTATTAAATGTTAGTATTTTAAGCTGATTGATTATGAGTGTTGCGCAACGGTATGTAAATCCTGAAGCCATTCTTCCTGAAGATGAACAACCAACTATGAACAGACGAAAATTGTTTATTATTTCAAGTAATAAACAAGTTTATTTTTAGTCGGTATTTCGTGTTTTTTTCTTTACTTTCGTTTCCATGTAGGCCCTTCCAGCGTTCCAAAACAATGCGATAAGCCCTAGTTCTTAAAAATAATTACAGAGCCAGACAAATATTTTCCAGACTTAAGACGTGTTAGATTTAAGGGCTTTGGCAGTGGCTACGGCAAGAATGCCTGAAAGTCCTATATTCAACGTTCGGTTGCATTGACAAGACACAAAGAGCATAAACAACTTCTGGTTTCTGTTTTTTTGCGGCAGTTTGGCAGAGCAGCCAATCACGTATAACGTTAATTTGTGATCTCACCAGATCTGGGAAAACTACAAGTTCATCATAGCTATAGCCTGCTCCAAAATAATGACGGACTAATGATCTCGTGAAGACTATAAAACATGCAACAGGATTGGAGATGAATTTTTTTTAAATGCATGCAGTCTGAAACTACAATGCGTCAAAGATTTTTCAATCCGATTTTGAACAAATTAATGAACAGGTACCACAACCACATGTCCCTAGTTAAAGAATTGTATAACACAAACAAATAACTAGGGATATTTAATAGCTAAACTTATCATCAGAGACACAACAGTACCGATGAAACCTTGTTTTTATTCATGAGAAAGCTACTGGATTATTCTTGAGTACGCAACAATTAGCGAGCAATCAGAGTGAGCAGAGTGAGTGAACGCTTTGGGTAATTTTAGATAAATGGCATGTATAGGGCTTAAAGGCACTGGACACGTTTGGTAATATTGTCAAAGACCAGTATTCTCACTTGGTGTATCCCAATAATTTATATGCATACAATAACAAACCTGTGAAAATTTGGGCTCAATATTGGTCATTGAAGTTGCAAGAAAACGAAGAAAGAAAAAACACCCTTGATGTACAAATTTGTGTGCGTTCAGATAGGAATAAAAGACTTCTTGCAAGAAGTCTTTTATTATTTTAGTGAGAAATTACCTCTTTCTAAAAAACTACGTTACTTCAGAGGGAGTCGTTTCCCACAATGTTTCATACTATCAACAGCTCTCCGTTGCTTGTTACCAAGTAAGTTTTTATGCTAATATTTATTTTGAGTAATTACCAAACGTGTACAGTGCCTTTAAAATAAACATCAAATTGAGCTATTCGCTCCTTGGAGTACAAAGTTTCACATCTTATTTCAGTTTATTTCTGTTTGAAGTTTTGTTTTTCATTTATTTGTTGTTGTTTGCCGAGAGTGGCATAGGCCTAGTAATGTAATAGTGCGGATGGGGGATTTGGCAACTAAAATTGAAACATTTATATAATACTTTCATTACAGCATTTCACTTTCATAAGAATATAGGACTGATTTGAGACGGTCAAACTCTGAAGATTCGAGTATGTATAGCAACTGCAAGACATGACTGTAGAGTGATGCCAATGTTCATGTCTTTATAAATCATAAGGAATGGTCCAACAATTGACACTGTGTCTTTCTTGGTCTCTCAGTCTGGATCGGTTTGTTAAAACTGCCATTTGTTATTTTGTTTTGTTTTTTGAATACTTTGCTTGTCTTCAAAGGGTGGTCTTGTTCTGAGTATGGCTTAATTTTGTTTAATAAGTCGAGTCAAATTTTGAGATTGGGTGATACGTTCATGTCTAATTTGCAATTGTTAATATCCAACATTATTTATTCATAATGAAACCATTATCCCATTCTGAATTGCTGAATAGAACACTAACATATTAATCTTAGCAGGCGAAAATATTCTTCAGTATTCCTCGTCCACGTCTGAAGCATTCTGATTATTTTAGAGACCGATATTATCAGGTTTTATCTTAGGAAACTCGGAAAAGAAAAACAACAAAGTTTACTTAATTACTCTTAAATTTCAATCAAATAATATGGAAGGAAAAGGTAGGCAACTTTCCCCGTCTATTTTTGACTATTTTAGGGCAAACAAATAAAATAAAGCAAAATTAAAAACAACAAATGAATTCACTCAATTATTTTCAGTTTGAAGCCTGCATGTCCATTCAATATATTTTTTGGGTGTGGTTTCAGGTATTTACAAAAAAGAACAATTGGATCGAAAAACTGCCAATGTGACGGCTGAAAGTGGTACACTCGATTAGTGTTTTCTGTCAATATACGGACGGTACACCCCTCCCCACCCATAAATACTTTCACCTTTTGGTTGGTGCTTTACTTTTGTTTGTGGCGAGGTTCTTGGAAAAGGACTCATCAATATTTGTTTTCCAATAAATATATTCAATAAATACATTTTAAGGTATAAGAGAACAAAAATAAATATTCACCATCCTAAATAAATCTACAAATAATTAGAGTGTTATTGTAATGTTTTAGTCAGGAACAGCCTCAAGACGATTGTGAACGACATAAAGTATAACCAATAGCTCTGTGATATCCAGGACTGTGGAGTACGCCGTAGATTAAAGGGACACGTTGCCTTGGATCGGACGAGTTGGTCTAAAAAAAGCGTTTGAAACCGTTTTTTTTATAAAATGCATATGGTTAGAAAGACTTTATAAAAGTAGAATACAATGATCCACACAAACATGCCTCGAAATTGCGTGGTTTTCCTTTTACTTGCGAACAAACACGGTCGGCCATTTTGTGGAGTCAAAATGTTGACACCACAAAATGGCCGACCGTGTTTGTTCACGATGTAAAAGGAAAACCACGCAATTTCGAGACATATTTGTGTGGATCATTGTATTCTACTTTTAAAACATCTTTCTAACTGTATGAATTTTATAACAAACGGTTACAAATGCTTTTTAAAGACCAACTCGCCCGATCCAAGGCAACGTGTCCCTTTAAGCTGATTGGTTATGTGTGTTGAACATCGATATGTAGTACTTATATCCATCATCAGTCTTCCTGAAGATAGCCAGTTGACTGTGAACAGACGAAATAATTAGTATGTTATTTTTCAAACACGTTTATTTGTAGTTTGCCATTGGGTGCTTTATTTCGTCACTTCCAAACCTTATCGAATGCGATAACCCCTTCTGAAATTAACGGGGCCAGACTAATTTGCTTTCCAGACTCAGTTTGGTTGCATTGATTTGAATGAGAGAAGAACAAGATGGCTGCACCATGCAAGATAATGTCATCCGTGCTGCTCATTGCGATATGCAATTACGTACGATTATAATTAATATAGGGCGACCTCAAGAGTTCACTAGACGATGATAGAGAAATATTTGAATGGGTATACTTACGTAGCACTAATGTACTTTTTCACCCGACTCGTTGAAAAATTCGAAGTGAAGTGTAGCGTACACTAACTTCGCATCTTTATCCATAGGCTCCACCTCTTTATCTTCAATTTTCATGTGAGATGCTCTCTCAGTGAAAAGCTCCACCAAAGATCGTACCTCTACCGTTATAAAAATTACAATGATAGAATAATGATAGAAACTTCAGTCAGATACAATTTTGACAACCCTGCAGTGAGGGCCGCTGTTAGCACTTGCTGACAAACCATTGTCTTAACCACGTTATACACACCATCATTAAGTTAATATGCCATGATATCTTAAGCTGGACCTTGCCACACATCCTATAGGAATGGTATCAATCAACAGGGTACAGAAAAAAGGGCTTGAAAAAACTCTGCCAGCATCCTTTGTGTAAAAAATCGGTATATCAAAATTGTTAATGGTAGAAGGACTTAACTAAATTAATAAGAAAACAAACACAACGAGCTGAAATAAGTTAAACACAACGAGCTGAAATAAGTTAAGGCAATAGGCCTACCCGGACATGTAAACAACACACTTATAACAAAGATATTCATGAGAAAGTGCAAAATAAACTTTAAACTGTGAAAGTCTCGCGCATATCAAAAACGAGAACAAAACTCGAACGAAGACTATATGTTTCTATGAAATCAAATCTTCTTTTAACATTATAATTAAACTTGGGACGAGGATGCTTATTGTTAGAAACCCCATTTGCCAATCACACCCGAATGTGTGCGCCTATCACATAGGTTTAATGACAACATGACTGTCAGTTGGGGAGCATTCTTACTTTTGTACAAGTAACCGGAAACGGAGGTCAAGTCTTATTATCGTTTTTTCGTTATTTTGTTGAATTGGTCTAACATTCCTATTGTTTATCACCTAGTATTACATTCCCAACACGATATTTAATTTTCATGGCCATAAACTACGTTAAAGTAAAATGATTGACGAAACAAAATCTCGCCCACGTAAAACTCCATATTATGATTGGGACCAGAATGGTCCCGGAAGTTCAAATATCACGCGAGACTTGCAGTCTATTGGAAACGCTTGGAAGCACTGGCAGCCGCACGTGGACGATTTGCGTTTAAAACCGGGAGAGTCGGTAAACGACCTCGCTTTCGGCTTGGCCCTCGCTTTCGGCTTCGGCTCGGCCACGAATCTGCAACGAGTTAAAACGGCCGTTTAAGACCGAGTCACTACTCTTCAATTTCCATTTATCAATGTCCTTTTTGTTAAAAAGCTGAATAATTTAGGAAAATCTGTAAAACTTTTCTGTTTTGTAGGCCTAAAATTGTCAAATCTTGTTACGTCCGGCTCCGTTTCGCGAAGGGTCCAATGCATGCGACACTTAGCGGTTGTGCGTACGCGTGCGTGCTAATAATAGATTTTACATTGAGTTTCGGTATGTCGTGTGGCTACGAGCGATTAAACGGAAAAAAATATGGGCATGATAACGCTATAAAATACGGTGATAACGAGATAGTGTGGCTAAAAGCAACAGTACGGCAACTCTACAGCGATATAATGCCGTAAAAAGGCACAAGCTCTCTAGGAATTGGTAAATATGAGCCAACGTACGAACGTGTACATTAATTTTGAATTTTTGCTGCGAATTTTCATTTGTTCATTGAAAGGAAGGGTTCAGAAAATTATAACGGCCATCGAGTTTGTGCAATACGGCGTCCAACTACCCCCTCCACCGATCTTAAACGGTCATATGACCACCTTTTTAACCGATAGGACTACCTTAACTATCTGGTGTATTTATGAATATGATTTCTAAAATTGTTAATAACAATTATTAGTTTTTGGATATTAAATAATGTAGGACAGAACAGTAAGTACCGTCGTGTCCAACAAAGGGTGGATAACCGTCCATCAATCCTGTAGCATCCGGGTCGATCAAGCTCATTGCAGCTGTCGTATTATGTTGAAGGCAGTAGGAATAATAAGTCTCAATAACGGAGACAATTGTACCTGAAAATCAAAATAAATCTTTTGTTTGATAACTCTATACATACAGAAGACTTAGAAAAACAATCAGACCAAGAAATACGAAGGGGTGAATGTGGAATTACAAGAAAACAAACAGCAGCTTAGGGATTGCCCTAGACTTGGTTCCAAGTCTGTGATCGTGGTTTTTAGTCTACTTGATAGCCATTACATTATTGCCTGAAATAGCGCCCTCTTGTGGACTTACCTCCGTCATTAACCTACCATCACGAGCAGAGCGTGTGATAGCCAATCTGCGGGGGAGTTTGCGTGGCTGATGTAGAGAAATAACTGCGAACTCAGACTTGAAATCAAGTCTAGGATTGCCCAAAAGCGAACTAAATCACTATCTAAAAGAGCAATCCCCATACAAGAAAAGAAAAACAGCAGAACATCAGTTAGTAACAAATCCAAATACACAAAATGATTATAAACACCCCTACAAACACAACGGGAGAAAACAACGTAATCATAAATTCAATGATTACAATTTCACTGTAAGCCAAATCCAGTCTTATGTTTCTAATACATGATGTTTGTCAATGTTTATGATTCCAGAACGAGTGTTAAGAGACCTACGACTCAAATTTGACAAAATAATGAACTTATCTGACCTCACCTTGAAACAAAACCATGAGACTCCACAACTAAACGGTGAAAAATAGGTAGTCTACAACACCTCGAAGATCACTTGGTTGTTCCCTCAGATGTTCAGCTGCATCTACTCCTGATTCATACAACACACCGACCAACAGAAGCAGGCGTACGAGTTTGATGAGAAACATAATTATTGCTTTTGAATCTTGGTTTGGATTGTGTTGTGGAAGAAGATAGTTTGTGATAACTGGAAAGGTTTGTGATTATGTTTTGATGGCTCTCAACAGTCGTCCATGTAGGCCTTGGCGATGATTATTCCTTTTATTTTATCAATCACAATCAAACTTTCCCTCACTGACTCAGCTGGCAATGCACATATCAATAAAGCAAATAATTATGCATTTATATAAATAGCACCGAAGCACAATGAGGGAGCCATTTACCACCGGTGGTATCTTGCCTCTCGCTTGATACCAGGGCCCAATTTCATAGAGCTGCTTAAGCAGAAATAATTGCTTAACGTTTTCGGTTTAGCAGAAATGAGCAGGATACCAGTCACAAATTGTACATGCGACATGGTAGTTTGGCTGGTAACCTTATTCTGGTAAGCATAATTTTGTTGTGCTTAGCTACTTTTTGTGCTTAAGCAGCTCTATGAAATTGGGCCAAATACATAACAATCGATGGAATCGATGCTCGAGCGACCATCAGCGCACAATCCCAAACAATTAAACTAAGCATTTAATCGTTTATATAATTAACCTGATAATATTTTAAGTTCTCATGGTATTTTAAGCTCTCAATGATGAACAAAATATAATAATGCTTCTGTACGATAGCTTGTTGCAGGTTTTAAATAATTCACCGAAAAACTAATATTCATTAATATTTTGAGCTTCGACCCCCTCTATGATGTAATAAAGGGACACACCGGCTTCGTCTGGTAATTTAGGCTACAAAATACACCCGAACTTGGCCCTAAACACTAATTCCGGAAAATTTCCAAAAACGTCGACAAATTAACATTACCGTATGTATTGGAAACATGATGAGACTTGATTTAGGCTTACATTTAAGCTTTTAAATGGAGTGTACCAAAACCGCGATTGCAAGTTATTGCGCAATAACCCTTCCGCCCCCCCCCGCGACTGCACTTAAAACACGCAATATGACTGACAACAGTACTACCAACGGTGGTATATTGCCTCTCGTTTGCTCATTTTTGTTAATACCAGTACATCGATGGAATCGATGCTTGAGCGACCATCAGCGCACAATCCACAACATTAAACTAAGCATTTAATCGTTTAAATAATTAACCTGATAACATTTTAAGCTCTAATTATATGTTAAGCTCTGATTGATGAAAACAATGAAATAAAACTAATGCTTCTGGTGAGATAACTTGTTGCAGGTTTTAAAAAATTAACAGACAAACTAATGTTCATTTTGGCCTTAGACCCCCCCTCTATGATGTAATAAAGGGACACACCGGCTTCGTCTGGCTATTTAGGCTACAAAAATAGACCAGTACTTGACCCTAAACACTCTTTCCGGAAAATTTCCCCAAACATCGACAAACAATAATGTTTTGGAAACATGATGAGACTTGATTTGGTTTACAATGAGATTGTCTTCAGGAAGACTCAGGATGGATACGAGTTCTACATCAGCGATTTTAAACAGACATAACCAATAATCTTAATCTATGGCATAATATTATAAGCTCTGGTTATACTTTGATACCCGTCAAGATCGTCATCAAGCTGCTCCTGACCACTGATTTCTTAAAGGAGGAGCTTACCGGTTTGCCGTTGACGTAATCTAGTGACGCAGAATCAAAGACAATACAGTTTAGATTGTTTCCTTAAAAAAAAAATGCTGGAACCGTCTTCCTCAATCTGTTCGTTTAACCAATTCCCCGAGTTCCTTCAAATCCCAATTAAAAACCCACCTCTATCCTAAGTTACTCTAGTTTGTATCATTGTTAATTGCATTGTTTTGTCTGTAAAACATGTAGTTTCTCTTTTTGTTTGGTTGCTTTTGTATTTCGTAAGCGCTTTGTATCGCTTTTGTAAAAAGCGCAGGTAAGGTTATTATTATTATTATATAGAGGGGTCGAAGGTAAAAATATTCGAATATGAGGTTTCTCGGTGAATTTGTTAAAACCTGCAACAAGCCAGCTATCTCACAGAAGTATTAGTTTTAGTTTATTGTTTTCATCAATTAGAGCTTAACATATAATTAGAGCTTAAAATATTATCAGTAAATTATTTAAACGATTAAGTACTTAATTTAACTGTTGGGGATTATGCGCTGATGGTCGCTCGAGCATCAATTCCATCTACTGTTATGTACTGGTATTAACAATAATGAGCAAACGAGAGGCAAGATACCACCGTTGGTAGTAAAATGGCGCCCTCATTGTGCTTCGTTGCTATTGATATAAATGCATACTTTCTATAATGGCTCTGCATTGCCAGCTGAGTCAGATGAGGGAAAGTGTGATTGTGATTGACAAAATAAAAAGAGCAGTGCACCGTCAAGCCATACACGGACGACTGTTGACAGTCATATTGCGTTTTTTAAGTGCAGTCGCGTCCAAAACATAGTCACAAACCTTACCAGTTATCAAAAACTATCTCCTTCTACAACACAATCCAAAGCAAGATTCAAAAGCAGTATGTTTCTCGTCAACCTCGTACGCCTGCTTCTGTTGGTCGGTGTGTTGTATGACTCAGGAGTATATGCAGCTGAACATCTGAGGGAACAACCAAGTGATCTTCGAGGTGAATATTTGTAGACTGACTATTTTTCTCTGTTTAGTTGTGGAGTCTCATAGTTTGTATCAAAGATAAGGTCAGTTTTGGTAATGAAAGTGTCAAGTTTCAGTCAAAAACTCTTCACCTGTTCTGGAAAATGTCCATAAACATCGATAAACATTGTGTTTTGAACACTGGATCTGGATCTTGCTAACATCGAGATTGCTATTAAAGAATTTATTATTAACCTTTTCCCCCTTTTTAAAAGTTTAATTCATAAAATGGAACAATAGTCGAACAGATCTGAGTGAGCCAAGTGGAGATTGATGTAGAGATTACTGTGAGATATTAACCATTTACTTATATTATTTAAAAACGAAATTAGCTTAATTTTGTATAGTTTGTTTCTTTAATGAAACTAAACCGAATAGAATTACCAAAAATGTGATTTTTGTTTATTCCCAGGAACCATTATATCCGTCATTGAGACGTTCTGTAACTACAGCCAACAACTAAATACGGAGGTCGCAATGACCTTTATCGACCCGGATGCTAAAGCATTGATTGACGGTTTTCCACCTTTTGTTGGACATGACGGTACTTATTATTTTGTTTTTCTGTGCTTTATTTATTCACAAACTTATCTACTGTTTGTCATAAATAGGCTTAAAGGTAGAGTCATAGATTGATTTGTTGTCAACATATTTATCATTTTTAGGCAAAATTATACAGAAAGATATAATAAAAGTCACATGTGAAAGTTTCAGTTGAAAACGTGTCACCTTGCTGAGAAAACAGCAGCAATACTGTCACGGTACTTTCACAAGAACGACGAATGCATCCATGGGCGCCGATGGAATGGGGACCGGGGGGGGGGGTCCAAACCCACTTTTTATACTGAAAGGGACAGCATATCAGATCCCCCCATCCGGTTTGTGGGCTCCTGCTATTGTTGTTCTATTATTTCCTTTTCTAAATAACTTAATTGCGGGTCCATTGTTTCTAGTGAAATTGCCTTTCAGTGTCCATTGTTTTGTTGTTGTTAGGACCCCACAAGGGCACTCCCATAAGCTCATGCGTCGTACACACATGTAAACAACGAGCACGCTAGACCACAGCATGCGCGTACACGCGCTGTACACAGCAGCTTTACAGAGTCTTGTTCGAGTGGCAATAGCAGAACACATTTGTATTGGGCTTATTTTTGTTTTTGTTTTGTCCTTTGCTCCAAATGACGAAGATTTACTTCATGGATGTTGTATAAAACAAATAGTCAATGTTTTACTTTCGTGCAATGGACAGAAGATTTTCATTCGTTTCAAGATGGAATGTTTCATTAAACGAGGCGAAGCAGAGTTGAATGGAACATTCCATCTTCCAACGAAAGAACATATTCTGACCATTGCACTCAAAAACATTAATTGTTTGTATAACACCTCCTTTAAATCGACTCCTGGTCAAATCAGAAAATAACAATTATTGTTAAAATAATGGCTTGACTTGCACTTGCACGCCCCCTCGCTTTTCAAAAGCGATAGACGCCCAAGAATTCATCAATCGTTTAGCCAGGTTTCAGCGGGTACCAACCGCATCTCTGGCCGCAGCATTCGCGAACTGACACCAACCCTCAGAATCTGAGAAACGATTTGTGCATAAATCGTTTTTTTCAGATTCAAATGTTTTGGGCGAAATATTATACAAACCATACTTTGAATGAAATCGTTTCTCAAAATAGTTTAATACAACGCTGTATAGCGGTGCTTCTCACCAATTAAGTTTTTACTAGTTAGTACTCAATGCGTGTACAAGGGATTATTCTGCCCTCATCTTTGAAGTGTACAACACGTGGTTAGTAAAAAACTGCAAACTATTTACAGGAAATCCGATAGTCGGGGATAGTCCGAGTCATTAGCAGGAAATCGGGTCAACGGCACAAATCCACGGTTGGCATAGCGATAACAGTTACACAAAACTGTCAAGTGTACTTGGGGTTCGGCTTGGAAATGCGACCGGAGCGGGTGATGGCAGGCTGCGGTGCAGGAGCCGGGGCGATGGCGGGTTGAGGGAGCGGTTCCTGGGGGGCACGTAGAAGTCGGGCAAGTGCTGTTGCTGTGGGGGTGGTTCGGAGACGGGTAGGAGGTGTCTCCGGTTACGTCGGTACAGCTTGCCTTGGGTACTGACGATATAGGATCGGGGGTCGCCGGAGTGCTTCTTGACAATGCCAAGCTGATCGTACCCTTTGGGTGTTTGGAGGCGGACAACTTGTCCTGGGTTCAGTGGTCGGAGGGGCTTAGCAAATTTGTCGTATGAAGACTTCTGCTGCTGGTGGCGCTTACGTAACTGAGCCGTGACGCGTGTGTTGACGTTGGGTTTGAGGAGGGGCGTCGAGGTGGGGACGGTTGTTCGAAGACGCCGTGACATGAGACGTTGGGAAGGTGAACCAAGCTGGGGGTCGGTTGGGACGTTGCGAATGTTCAGCAAGTTCCGGTAAAGGTCGGATCCTTCGCGTTTTGTCTTTTCCAGGAGTAGTTTGGCGCGCTTGACGGAGCTTTCTGCGAGTCCATTGGACTGAGGGTAATAGGGACTACTTGTGGTATGTTGGAAACCCCATGACTGTGCAAACTGTTTGAAGGCAAAGCAATCAAATTGTCGTGCGTTGTCGCTGATGACAATGCGGGGGATCCCATGGATGGAAAATTGTCTCTTGAGTACCTCAATAACTGTGGAGGCACAGGTGTCGTCGAGCGAGGCAAAATCAAACCAGCCGGAGTATGAGTCGCCAAGGGCTAGGTAATCCATGCCGTTCCATTGGAAAAGGTCGACACCGATATGTTCCCAGGGGAGATTTGGTGGTGGGTAGCTTTTCAATGGTTCTTTCTGTTGGTGTGCTTTGGTAGCGTTGCAAACTGTGCATTCCGAGACGGACTGTTCGATATCCATGCACATTGATGGCCAGTAAACTATATCTCTGGCTCTGCGTTTGGTAGCTTCGATACCTGGGTGACCTTCATGCAACAGTTGAGTGTATTCCGTACGAAGCGACTTGGGAATGATGGCCTTTTGTCCCTTCAGAATGATGCCGCGTTCGAGGGTCAGTTCTTCTCTGAATGGGAAGTAGGGGCGAGCATCCGGAGGGGCGTTGTTGACGTGTGAAGGCCATCCGCGACTGATGACATCAGTTAGTTGTTGCATGGTGGAGTCGCGGGCAGTTGCTGCTTTGAGCTGTGCGAGTCGTGTATCGGAGATTGGTAGGAGGGTCATGACTTCCAGGTCGAGGTTGTCGTTATCAGTGGTTGTCAATGGAGCGCGTGATAAAGTGTCTGCGATGAAAAGTTCTTTCCCTTTTTTGTACACAAGGGTGATGTTATATTTCTGCAAGCGAAGAAGCATGCGTTGGAGCCGGGCAGGGCGCTAAGCAGGGGCTTCTTGACGATAGTGACCAATGGCTGGTGATCAGTTTCAACGATAATGTCTTTACCGTAGATGTAGTCATGGAACTTGGTGCAGGCGAACACGACAGCAAGCAGTTCTTTCTCGATCTGTGCATACCGTTGTTCGGTGTCGGTCATAGTGCGTGAGGCGTACGCTATGGGGTCGCCCTCTTGCATGCAAGCTGCACCAAGGCCAAACTTTGAGGCATCGCATGTCACTGTGATTGGTTTCTTGACGTCGAAGTACTTGAGTGTCGGTGCGTGAGCGATCTTGTCCTTGGTTTCCAAGAACACTGCGTTGTGACGGTCTAACCAGCACCAGTGGACGTTGTTATGTGTGAGCTCGCGTAGTGGGGCTGCTAAGTCGCTTAGATTCGGTATGAACTTGACCAGGTATGTCACCATGCCAAGAAAGCGTTGTAGGGCAGTGACGTCCTCAGGTGGGGGCATGTCGGTAATAGCACTGACTTTTGCCGGATCGGGTCGAAGGCCAGTGGCGGTGAATACGTGACCGACGTATGATACTTGTGCGAGACCGAATCGGCATTTCTGGGGGTTGAGACGCATGTTGACTTTGCGAATCCGATTAAGGACAGCTTGGAGGTTTCGATCATGTTCTTCTTTGGTACGTCCACCAACTAGTATGTCGTCTACGATGATGGAGCATGGCAGATCAGCGAATAATTGTTCCATGGTCCTCTGGTATACATCAGAGGCAGAACAAATACCATAGGGCATACGGAGGAACCGGTACCTGCCGTGTGGCGTGCTGAAAGTAGTTAGCAATGATGACTGATAATCGAGGGGGATCTGCCAGAAGGAACATTTAGCGTCTAGCACTGAGAAAACAGTGGCACCATCCATCTGTGCCGCAACTTCCTCTACTGTTCGTGTAGGGTGGTGCGGGCGCTTTAGAGCTTGGTTAAGGTCGCGAGGGTCGATGCATAAGCGAATCTCTTCGGTGTTTTTCTTATGAGTTGCGACCATGGAGGACACCCAGTCTGTTGGTTCCGAGACCGGAGTGATTACACCGAGGGTAGTCATGCGTTTTAGTTCGGACTTGACCTTGTCTTGCATTGCTGCTGGAATGCGTCGTGGGGGGCGAACGACTGGTGTGGCGTTAGGGTCGATGGTCATGGAGTAGATGACAGGTAGTGACCCGAGGGAGCCGTCAAACAGGTCTTTGTTGTCTGTAAAGATCTGTGTAGATTTTGAGTCGGTTGCGACGTGATACACGATGTTGTTGTTAACTGACAGCAGGCCTAGTCGAAGGCAATCGGTCAATCCAAGGATTGCTTTCACTCGCGAGTCTACGATGCGAAAGTCAATCATATGGTGTGTTTGTGATGACTCGATGTTGCATGGCAGTGTGGCTTGGCCGATTGTCTTGAGCTCATTCCCCCCATATGCTACCAGTGTAGTAGGCTTATTATTGTCAATGGATTTCGGTGGTGCGATAACATTGTAGATCTGCATCGGTAGTACGTTACAACGTGCACCTGTGTCGAGTTGGATGGGAACGTGTATGCCATTCACTATGAGTGTGGCGTGGATGTCGTGTTTTAAGTTCAAGTTGGTGTGGTCCAGAGCTCGAATGTGGAATAGTTCTTGCTCATCTGCGATTGAGGCTTCCTCCTCCGAGTAAGATTCGGGGTTAACGGTGTGAATACGGCGGCTGCCTCGGCAGTAATCACCGTAATGATTCAGTTTGTTACACTTGCGACAGGTTTTGCCGTAGGCGGGGCATTCTCTGCGCTTGTGAAAGGTTCCACAATTTCCACAAGGTCGCCTTGACCGTTGAGCTTGTTTCTTTCGAAAAGCGTTGATGCTGGGACTGGATTCTGTGGTGGCACTGGCTGTCAGCATTTTAGCCTGGTCACCTGCAAGCTGCATAGATTGTGCAAGTTCTACTGTGCGTTTGAGGTCGAGTTTATCCTCTGGTTGGGAGAGCAGGGATTTCTGGATCCGTTCATCCTGCACACCACAAACCAGCCGATCTCTCAGCATCTCATCAAGCTTTTGTCCGTAGTTGCAGTCACTGGCGAGTGCACGCAGGGCTGCTAGATAGTCAGCAATCGTTTCACCGGACCGTCGGTATCGGCTGTTGAACTGGAAACGGGCGATAATGCTAGACTTTGTAGGCTTAAAATGCTTCTCCAATGTGTCTACCAGCTCGATGTACGTAGCTTGGTTTGGTTTCTTTGGAGCAAGAAGATCGCTGATAAGCTTGTACGTCTGTGATCCAACGACGGAGTTTAGGATTGCCCGTTTTCGTGTGGAGTCCGTTATGTTGTTGGCCGTAAAATATTCGCCAAGGCGGTCGGTGTACATCAACCACGTTTCCTTTTTGATGAAAAACTCACCGATAGATCCAAAAGTGGCCATTGTGGGTTACTCTGACACCATGTAAGAAGATACAACTTCGTATGTTATAGGTTATAAGTCGAGCTTTATTCTAGATCATGAGAATCGACTGTTACATGCGGGCGGCCATGTTATAAGGTGATACAATGCATTATGGGAAGTAAACATTAGACTTGAGTCAGTCTGCTTATGGCATACTGCTACACTTAGTCTGGACCTAAATGTAGCCCCAAACATGTACCTAAATGTCGCCCCGACCAATGTAGACGCAAAGTTGTACCTAAAGTAAAAGTGTGATTTTATTTTATTTATTTTGTATTATTATTATTTTAAAAAAATTGGGTGGGGGAACGGGCTGTAAAAGTTTGCGTTCTTATTATTATTTGTTCTTAGCCACAAACATGAACCTATTACTAGATATTCGTCGTAGGAAGTCTGTGGATGTTCATTCAGCATGGAGGTAAGATTTACTTCAAAGTTTTACTGGGGAACACACCGCTACCGAACCCCCTACCCCACCCCCCAAAAAAAACAATTTGAACACTCTGGATGCTGCGGTTTCATGACTCTTTCCGGTATATGTAGTAATTTCGTCTTAATTATGTTGATATGTTTCATGCGTAAACTTGCCAAGTGTTTTTTTTTTATACTTACACAAAAAGATTATTAATTTGATCATGGTATGATTTCTACTCTGTCGGATTTGAATTGATGCTGACCACCGTTCAGGTATATTTACATTCTGTGTGTGCAAAAATCATATCTCGTGAACCAAAAAAGGTTGGGACTTTAAGCTAACCATGTACCTAGTATGTCGATGAAACCGCAAAGGTTTTCGGGATGGTGACGTCATCGATGACGTCATAACATTAAATCAATGTTTAATATTTAGAACAATCATATCTGGAGAACCATAATTGTTACACACAAGATATTTGGACCATGTGAAAGACCCTGAGGAATTTTTAAAATCGTACACAAAGACCCCCTATGTCCTTTATTTCCGTTAATTATTATTTTATTTTTTAAGTTCGTAAAACAGATGTTAGGAACCTAAAAAGCCTCAAAAACAACTTTTCGCTTTTCATTCCCACCCCCCCCCCAAAAAAAACCCAAAACCAACCCACATCTCTATTTAGTCATATTTCCAAAATATCGCTAGAAACCCTCCATAAAATTGCCGTGTTGTCCCAGGATATGGGTGATTTCCGATGTGGCTATTTTGTACACAGCCTACTGAGCCAGTTGAACCCGCTACATGGGCATATTCTTAGACGCGGAGTCCCCATACACTGTGCACAAGCAATCGGTACAGGAATATGGCCATATCCCGGATCAACCACGGCGCAGCGCTCAGTGCTCAGTGCACATTGCAATATAGGTACAGGAAAATAGCCATATCCCGGATCAACCACGACGCAGTGTATGCTCAGTGTTGCACAATGCAATGGGTACAGGAGGAGTATACCCATATCCCGGATCAACCACGGCGCAGTGCTCAGTGCACAATGCAAGAGGTACAGGAAAATAGCCATACCACTGATCAACCACGGCGCAGTGCACAATGCAATGCGTACAGGAATATGGCCATATCACGGGTCCACAGCACCGAGACGTTAATAAAAAAAAGTTGGGATGGGATGTGTTCCACATCCAAAATTTGAGCGTCATGCCGAACACCTTGTTTTTGTTTAACAAAAATTGAAGTCTAGTTTTACATGTTTTTGTTTGAAACGAGTCAAACAACTCGCCTTAACATTCATTGTATTGTAGCTATCATTACAATGATGAGCTAGGTCGGGGCGACATTTAGGTACATGTTTGGGGCTACATTTAGGTCGGGGCGACATTTAGGTACAGGTTCGGGGCTACATTTAGGTCGGGGCGACATTTAGGTACAGGTTTGGGGCTACATTTAGGTCCGGGCGACATTTAGGTACAGGTTTGGGGCTACATTTAGGTCCGGGCGACATTTAGGTACAGGTTTGGGGCTACATTTAGGTCGGGCGACATTTAGGGCTCGGGCTACATTTAGGTGCCGCACATTCGTTAAACCAGCGTTCCTAAACAATGTGATAAGCCCTAGTTCTTAAATAACTTACAAAGCCAGACTAAAGATTTCCAGACTTAAAACGTGTTCGATTTAAGGGTTTTGGCAGTGGCTACGGCAAGAATGTCCGAAAGTTCTATTTATTCAACCTTCGGTTGCATTGACTAGACACAAAGAGCATAGTGACTTCTGCTTTCTGTTTTTGCGGCAGTTTGGCAGAGCAGCCAATCACGTATAACATGTGATCTCACCAGATCTGGGAAAACTACAAGTCAACAAACATGCAAAAGAATTGGAGATGACACATTCAGTCTGAAACTACTAGGAGTCAAAGACTTTTAATCAGATTTTGAACAAATAAATAAACTAATACCACAACCATAATGGATATAATTATTAAAACCTTTTGTAGGCCTATCTGATTTAATATTATATATCACTACATCCAGTGTAGCCATTGAACAGATTTATAGTGGGTTTAGAGGTAAGATTCAGGTTATCAGGTTCAAAGGCAACAAAGCAAAAACAAATAAAAATAAATTCGACCCCCTAAAACAATAATAAATGTAACTATAGTTATACTTATCATCAGAAACACAACAGTACCGATGAAAACTTGTTTTTATTAGTGAGAAAGCCACTGGATTATTCTTGAGTACGCAACAAATTAGCGAGCAATCATAGTGAGTGAACGTTTTTGACAATTCTAGATAAAAATGCATTTAAGGTTTAAAATGAACATTAAATGGACATTTTTGCAATTAGCTCCATGAAATAAACAGTTTCAATTATTATTTCTGTTTTGAAGTCTTTTAATATTTTTGTTTTTGTTTGTTTAAGGTATTTGTTGTTTGTTGCGGAGAGTGGCATAACAAAACAAAAATGTGGTAATGCGGATGCTGGATTTAACAATTAAAATGTAAACATTGATATAATAATATTAATACAGCAGTTCACTTTATATAATGTTTAGAATAGAGGAGCGATTTGAGACGGTCAAACTATTAAGATTCGAGTATTTATAGCAACTGCAAGACATGACTGTAGAGTGATGCTAATGGTCATGTCCTTATAAATCATAAAGAAAGGTCCAATAATTGACACTTAATTGTGTGTTTCTTGGTCTCCCAGTCTGGATCAGTTTGTTAAAACTAGCGTCTGTTATTTGAATTTGCTGGTTGTCCACAGAGTCTTGTTCTGGGTAGGCCTATGGCTTAAAATATCAATACAAAATATTCAGACAGTAAATTGTTACAGTTGAGTCACATTTTGAGAATAGGTGAATCGTTCATGCCTAACTTGCAATTGATAAAATATCCAACATTATTGATTCATAATCAAACCATTGTCCCATTCTGAATTTCTGAATAACACACTTACATAATAATCTAAGCAGGCGAAAACATTCAAGTATTCCTCGTCAACTTCTGAAGCATTTTGATTATTATTGTTTTAGTCAGGAGCAGCTTCAAGACGATCGTGACCGACATAAAGTATAACCAATAGCTCTGTGATATCCAGGATTGTGGAGTACGCCGTAGATTAAGCTGATTGGTCATGTGTGTTGAACATCGATATGTAGTACTTATATCCATCATCAGTCTTCCTGAAGATAGCCAGTTGACTGTGATCAGACAAAATAATTAGTATGTTATTTTTCAAACACTTTTATCGTTATAATTTGCCATTGGGTGCTTTATTCGTCACTCCTTCCAAACCTTATTGAATGCGATAACCTCTTTTAAAACAAACGGGGCCAGACTAATTTGCTTTCTTGACTCAGTTCGGTTGCATTGATTTGAATGAGAGAAGAACAAGATGGCTGCACCATGCAGGATAATGTCATCCGTGCTGCTCATTGCGATATGCAATTAGGTACGATTATAATTTATATAGGGCGACCTCAAGAGTTCACTATTATACTAGACGATGATAGAGAAATGTTTGCATGGTATACTTACGTAGCATCAACGTATTTGTCACCTGACTCGTTGAAAAATTCGAAGTGAAGCGTGCTGTACACTAACTTCGCATCTTTATCCATAGGCTCCACCTCTTTATATTGAATTTTCATGTGAGATGCTCTCTCAGTGAAAAGCTCCACCAAAGATCGTACCTCTACCGTTATAAAAATTACAATGAAAGAATAGTGATAGCAAATTCAGACAGATACATTTTTGACAATCCTGCAGTGAGGGCCGCTGTTAGCACTTGCTGACAAACCATTGTCTTAATCAAGTTGTACACACCACCAGTCTGCTCATATTCCACGATATCTTAAACTGAGCCTTGCCACACATCATATAGACATTGTATAAATCAACAGGGGTCAGAAAAGGGCTTGAAAAAACTCTGTAAAATATCGGTATGTCAAAATTGTCAATGGTAGAAGAACTTATTTAAATTAATAAGCAAACAAAATGAGCTGAAATAAGCTAAGGCAATAGGCCTACCGGACATGTAAACACAACACTTATAACAGAGATGTTGTTGAGAAACTGCAAAATAAAGTATAAACTGTGCAAGTCTCGCACATTATCGAAAAAGAGATCTATAAAATAAAATCTTCTTTTAACATTATATTTATACAACATTCTTTAAACTAAAAATACCCATAGCAAGTTGTTATAAATAAATCTAAAATTGTTGTATAGTACATTCAAACAATTTATTTGTTAAAAAAGAAAGAAAAAAAAAGAAAAGAAAAATGAACTTGGGACGAGGATGCTTATTGTTAGACACCCCATTTTCCAATCACGCCCGAATGTGTGCGCCTATCACATAGGTTTAATGACAACATGCCCGTCAGTTGGGCAGCATTCTTATTTTTGTACAAGTAACCGGAAACGGAGGTCAAGTATTATTCTCAGGTTTTCGCGTTATTTTGTTTAGTTGGTCTTACTTTCATATTGTTTATCACTTAGTATTACATTCCCAACACCTTAATCAATTTTCATGGCCATAAACTACGTTAACCTAAAATAATTAACGAAACAAAATCTCGCCCACGTAAAACTCCACAATGGTTGGGACCACAATGGTCCCCGAATTTCGAATATACGCGAGACTTGCAAAGTCTATTGAAAACGCTTGGAAGCATTGGCAGCCGCACGTGGACGATTTGCGTTTAAATCCGGCAGAGTCGGTAAACGACCTCGCTTTCGGCTCGGCCCTCGCTTTCGGCTTCGGCTCGGCCACGAATCTGCAACGAGTTTAACGGCAGCTTAAGACCAAGTCACTACTCTTTTATTTCCATTCATCAATGTGCATTCATCAAATCTGTAAAACTTTTCTGTTTTGTAGGCCTAAATTGTCAAATGTTGTTACGTCTGGCTCTGTTTTGCGAAGGTCAATTGCGATTTAACGCAAACAAACAAATATGGGCAATATAATGCAATAAAATACAGCGTTAGCGCGTTAGTGCGGCTATTATAAAAAGCAACAGTACGGAAACTATACAGCGATATAATGCCGTAAAAAGGCACGAGCTCTCTAGGAATTGGTGAATATGAGCCAACATACGAACGTATTGTACATTAATTTTGAATTTCTGCTCCGAATTTTCATTTGTTCAGCGAAAGGAACAGGCCTAACCCTCTCCTAAAAAGGAAGGGTTTTGAAATTATAACGGCTATCGAGGTTGTGCAATATCGCGACCACCCCCCTTTCCCCCTTCGATCTTAAAGGGTCATATGACCACCTTTCAACCAATAGGACTGCCTAAACTAACTGGTGTATTTATGAATATGATTTCTAAAAATTGTAATAATAATTATTAGTTTTTGGATAAAAATTAATTTAGGACAGAAAAAAACAAATAGTAAGTACCGTCATGTCCAACAAAGGGTGGAAAACCGTCAATCAGTACTTTGGCATCCGGGTCGATAAAAGTCATTGCAGCCATCGTATTATGTTTCAGGCAGTAGGAACAATAAGTCTCAATAACGGAGACAATGGTACCTGAAAATCAAAAATAAATATTTTGTTTGATAACTCTATATATACAGAAGACTTAGAATAACAATCAGACCAAGAATTACGAAGGGGGAATGTGGAATTACAAGAAAACAAACAAACATCAGCTTAGAGATTGCCCAGAAGCGAACTAAATCACTATCTAAAAGAGCAATCCCCATAAAAGAAAAGAAAAACAGCAGAACATGCAACAACATATATCCAATACACAAAATGATTATAAACACTCTTATAAAAACAAAGGAGAAAACAACGTAATCATATTCACGTATTCAATGATTACAATTTCACTGTAAGCCAAATTTTATGTTTCTAATAATAATAATAATAATAATGCAGTTCTTGTATAGCGCTTTATACTCCCGATGGGTGTCTCAAAGCGCTCAGTATTTTTCCTACATGGTAAGTGGAGTTACGTGTTGAAGTATGAGACCTATTCCTTTACATAGCACCATGTAATGGTTTACAAGGTGCTGTGGCGCAATATGCAGCCAATCAAACCAGGAACACCGGGGCGAACCCCTTCTCTTTGCGATAAGTGCACTGGGTTATTTTACGTGCATTACACAACACACGGGACCTACGGCTTAACGTCCCATCCGAAGGACGAAGCATGCGGTTAAGTGTCTTGCTTAAGGACACAAGTGTCACGACTGGGTTTTCGAACCCACACTCTGCTGATCAGAAACACCAGAGCTTGAGTTCGGTGTTCTTATCCGCTCGGCCACGGCACGCCACATAATGAATAATACATGATGTCTGTCAATGTTTATGATTCCAGAACGAGTGTTAAGAGACCTACGACTCAAATTTGACAAAATAATGAACTTATATGACCTCATCTTGAAACAAAACTATGAGACTCCACAACTAAATGGTGAAAAATAGTTAGTCTACAAATATTCACCTCGAAGATCACTTGGTTGTTCCCTCAGATGTTCAGCTGCATCTACTCCTGAGTCATACAACACACCGACCAACAGAAGCAGGCGTACGAGGTTGACGAGAAACATACTGCTTTTGAATCTTGCTTTGGATTGTGTTGTAGAAGGAGATAGTTTTTGATAACTGGTAAGGTTTGTGATTGTGTTTTGGACGCGACTGCACTTAAAAAACGCAATATGGCTGTCAACAGTCGTCCGTGTAGGGCTTAGACGGTGACTGCTCTTTTTATTTTGTCAATCACAATCAAACTTTCCCTCATGCTGTTATAGCAAGTATGCATTTATATCAATAGCAGCAAAGCACAATGAGGGTGCCATTTTACTACCAACGGTGGTATCTTGCCTCTCGTTTGCTCATTATTGTCAATACCAGTACATATCTATTGAATCGATGCTCGAGCGACCATCAGCGCACAATCCCAAACAATTAAACTAAACATTTAATAGTTTAAATAATTAACCTGATCATATTTTAAGCTCTAATTATATCTTTTAAGATATAATTAGAGCTTAAAAGCTCTAATTGATGAATACAATGAAATAAAACTAATGCTTCTGTGAGATAGCTGGCTTGTTGCAGGCTTTAATGAATTCACCGAGAAACTCATATTCATTATTGTTTTGACCTCCGACCCCATCTATGATGTAATAAAGCTACACACTGGCTTCGTCTGGTTATTTAGGCTACAAAAATGGACCCGAGCTGTGACCCTAAAGGTCTTCCAGGAGTAGAGTAGAACGGTTCCGAAAATTAAACATCAAATGTTTCGGCTGTTTTCGAGCATTTATAAAAAAAGAAAAACAGAAAGAAAAGGGAAACAATCTAAACTGTATTGTCTTTGATTCTGCTTCACTAGATTACGTCAACGGCAAACCGGTAAGCTCCCCCTTTAAGAAATCAGTGGTCAGGAGCAGCTTGATGACGATCTTGACGGGTATCAAAGTATAACCAGAGCTTATAATATCACGCCATAGATTAAGATAATCGCGGTTTTGGTACACTCCATTTAAAAAAAAGGTGAAGACCATTAACAAAAGAAAAAGAAAAACATGTTGATCCCAAAATTTTCTTTTTAACAGCACTGAAAACACAACAGTATATATTGTAAGAGCATTTTCAATTGTTAAGGTGGTTATTTTTATGCAAAATGCGTAAAAATATTACCGACAATTTCTATTGGCTATTGCAGCAGCTAACGTGTATGAATGGGTCCAGGTAGGAATTTCATTGCAAAACGTCTCCCCTAAAATGGTTACAAATATCGACATAATGTAAAAATTTGTATCGTTCATCCTCTGATTTTGTTCACTGACCGTAATATTTAAGGATAGATATTTCATTTCTGAAAGTTTATTAAAAATCCCTCGGTACATCCTCTAGATATTTGACGATTTGTAGAAAGTTTTTTTGAGAAAATTGTTTCTGCTATACTTAGTTTGCGTGCAAACGATCGTCTGTCAAACGGATGTCAACGGACGGGAACATTTGCCGTAGGTAATATTAATTATGAGGCAACATACACATCTAAAACAGATATGAAATACATGTCGTTTATTGCGTTAAATATATAAGTTGATTATTAAATTATTAAATTACTGAAGCAGTTGGTAATGCAAAAAACCCATTTACGAATGTTGGTGAATTTACACGATTTGAAGATAACAATACCCTCTGATAAAATGGACTCGCCCAAGCAGTCTGAACGGCACGCCACCGTGTAATTCAAATCTTGTACGATAGGCTACATGTACATACATAAGGGGAATGTACAATGTATATACCCCGGTATATACCCCGTGTATATACCCCGTGTATGTACGGACGTGTACTAGCTCGTGTTTTGTTGTGGAGCTTCGACCAGTCCATGTACGTCGCGAGAGTCGAATGAGATTATTTTCAACGTAGGTGGTGCGTTGGTGGCGTATACCCCTTCCAGCCCCCCCCGTGCAGTCGCGTCCATATAAACATAATCACAAACCTTACCAGTTATCAAAAACTATCTTCGTCTACAACACAATCCAAAGCAAGATTCAAAAGCTTACACGTGGTATTAATAAAGAGTGAGATCAGTGAGTGGTCAGTTTTGAAACCTGGCATAATATTGGACTCTGTCACAAACTCCATAAATGGTCTGAGATTAAAAAATAATCTAGCCTACAAAAGATCGACGGAGATTGATTGGACTTCCAAGTGAAACTGCGCTCACTTGGATTTTGCTTTCTCCAAATATATATCAAATTCAATGACTCCATTATACTATTAATTTTTGTTTTAGTCTTAAAGTTCGTATGTGGTCTGCCATCTTATTTTTTATCTAAGGACAAATTTCTAACCCAATTAAAGTCACCACCTGCTATTATGGAAATAAATTCAAAGTTAGATAAGCTATGAACAATTTTCATCCAAAAATATCCGGATTAAGTTGTAAACAATGTCATTAAATTGCACAACGAAATGTATTAAATCTTAAGTGATTAAACGATTAAATGTTCATTTGTTTTTATCATTGTTCGCTCGAGCAGCAAATTAATAACATTTAAACAATAATGAGCAAAAAGGACCTTGGTTACTATTGGATGTAAATGCATACCTGTTAGCTCTGCCTTGCCTGGCATATTCAGAGGATATTTTTGTCATAAACGCGATTGACAAATACAAATTCATCACCGTCAAGTCATACATGGGTGACTATTTCAATCAACCTTTTGCGTTATTTAAGCGCAGTCGCTTACAAAATATAGTCACAATCCTCACGAGTTATCATAAACTATCGTCTTCTACAACACAATCCAAAGCAAGATTCAAAAGCAGTATGTTTCTCGTCAACCTCGTACGCCTGCTTCTGTTGGTCGGTGTGTTGTATGAACCAGGAGTACATGCAGCTAAACAACTGAAGGAACAACCAAGTGATCTTCGAGGTGAATATTTGTAGACTAACTATTATTGTTCACTGTTTAGTTGTGAGTCTCACAGTTTGTAACGAAATAAGGTCAGATAAGTTCATTTGTCAAACTTGAGTCGGAAACCTCTTAAAACCCATATTCCGGAAAATTTCCACAAACATTATGTATTGGAAACAAGATGAAATTGGATTTGGCTTGCAAATGAGATTGTAATCATTGAATGATTAGATATTTTCCCCCTTACTTGTATTTTTATAAATTCTTAAATGAAACAATAGTCGAACAAAGTGAACCAACTGGAGATTGATATAAAGATCAAAATGAGATTGCTACATCTCATAATGTTTTTATAAGAGTGTTTATAATCATTTTGTATTTGGATATGTTACTGCATGTTTTGCTTGTTTTCTTTTTTTGTGTGGGGATTGCTTTTTTAGATAGTGATTTAGTTCGCTTTTGGGCAATCCCTAAGCTGTTTTTTCTTCTTTCGCATTTCCACATCCCCTCTTCGTAATTCTTGGTCTAATTTTTATTCTAAGTCTTCTGTATGCATAGAGTTATCAAACAAAATGTATATTTTTTATTCTTAGGCAGTATTGTCTCCGTTGTTGAGAGTATTGTTTACTACAGCCAACAACATGATACGGATGCTGCAATGGGTTTCATCGACCCGGATGCTAAAGTACTGATTGAAGGTTTTCCACCCTTTGTTGGACAAGACGGTACTTCCTATTTTGTTTTTCTGTCCTACATTAATTCAAATAACCCCCCAAAAAATAAATAAATAAATAAATAAATAAATAAATAAATAAATAAATAAATAAATAAATAAATAAATAAATAAATAAATTAGGCGTTGAGGGCGTACGGACGTGTTTAATGACCACGCTCTTAATTTAACGTGTTTTTTGCTATTTTGGATTCCTTGGATCCACGGGATCAAGACATTTCTACAAAGTAAGTGATATAGACATTATAGCCATTATCTGGTGTATCTTCAAATAAGGAAACGGTCTTTTTGGCTGTGTTTTTTTTGACATTCTGAGTTGGCAGTAGAGGTATAGCCATCATGAACAACAGGGAATCGAACCACGGTGCATTGAAACGTACGAACACCATTCGTTTCAACACACGCCATTTGAAAGACGCCGTTACCTCACAAGAGATCTATTGTGCAATCAACAAAGAACTCGGGACAATCAACACAATAAAGTGTATAGCACCACTTGAATATGGTTGGTACAACGTTACTTTCGACAAGGAACAGCACTGTGAAAAAACAGCACGACAGGGACTCATGCTGAACAAATCCTTAATACAGTGCGAGAGAGCGAATGTACAAAATTCAGCAGTTGTGTATGTAAAAGCTCCGTATGAGATGGCAGACAACATTGTAGTCACTGCTTTGACCTTCTATGGCTAACATCCGTCGTCAACTTCATGACTTCGATGAGAATATTGAAACCGGCGTCAGGAGTTGCATGATAAAGAACCTGAAAAAGATCGCTTCCTAGCTACATCAAGATAGGTGGCTTCACACTCCCAGTTAGGTATCGAGGTCAACAGAAGACGTGCAACGTATGCAACGAACCAGGTCATTTTGCCCGAGATTGCCCACGTCGAGGCCGTTGTTTCATTTGCAATAGCAATCAGCACAGAGCATCTTGGCACGATGATGAAGAACAAGAGGAAGCCGAAACACCCATTGTTTTTGTACACAACAAGTACGCCAAGAGGAAAGCTGACAGCGAATCAGAGGACGAATACGACAGTCAAAATGAAAACGATCCACCCAACGAAAAAGACATAGATGACGAACAAGACACTATTTATGAGGCAACAACGAGTAAGGACTCGACGAAGGAGCAACCGAGCGAAGAAACTGTACCCCGAAAGTCAACCTCGAAGAAGAAATCATTCGCTGAAGTCCTCACTCAACCTGACCAGCCCAAAGAAACCAGCACACAACAAAACTCCAAGGAAAACACCACACGTCCCACTACACTCAAGAAGAACAAACCTCAAAAGAGGAGCTTTTGGGATGAGGCTATGAGAGGCAATACTATGAAAAGGAAGTCACCTGGAGAAAGAAAGGGGACCAGCCCAACAAACAAGATGCGTAGAAATGAGAGATACGCAGATGAATCTGAAATGGATCAAGAAGAACCCCATCTCACCGATCACCAACATTCCGATCAAGAAGATTTACCAGCAGATCCCAGACCAACTGGGAGAAAACAAGAAGACTCCCACCGAACCGGAATGCAAACTTCACAGAAGCCCAAGGGTGGACAGGAGGAAGAGAAAATGTCAGAGGTGGATGATTCTCATAGCGATGGACATGAGACTGACCAAGATGGTTTTGTCATGTACACCAGAGGTGGTGTTCAGAGAACCAGAAAGAAGAGAACAACGTGGCAGAGAAAATCAACTGAAGCACCATCAGTTTCACATCCGACAACGTCTCATCAACATGATACTTCAAGCCAGTCCAGTCAACAAAGCCAAGCTACACACAGAGGAAGAGGAAGGGGAAGACCAACCGGAAAAGTATAAATCCCTTTTTTTATTCTAATGAACTGGTTTAAACTTCTACTTCTTATGAGTTTTTTGTCAATTACTTCTTTAAATGTCAACGGTTTAAGAAATGATCTTAAAAGAAATGTCCTTTTTGACTTTTTACTTCGTAGAAAATTTAGTCTTATTTTTCTGCAGGAGACACACAGCGACCTCAATAATGAACACGAATGGAGTAGGCAGTGGCAGGGTAAAATGTATTTCAGTCACGGCAATAGACAGAGTAGAGGAGTAGCTATACTCACTTCCAACAAGGTCAATCTTAACATCACCAACATTGTCACCGATGGTGAGGGAAGATGGATCAAAGCCCAAATGGTATGGAATGATAATACATTTTACGTTGCCTCTGTTTACGCTCCTAATCAGATTTATGAACGTACCGAATTTTTTGATAATTTTAGCGATCAAATCACAAGTTTTGACAACTGGATTATTGGTGGAGATTTCAATTGCAATCTTGACAACAAACAAATAAGGGATGTTAGTAAAACGGTTTTAACCAATGTGTTACAAGAAAAAGATCTTATAGATTGTTGGCGCACTGTTCATCCTGACCAACATGTCTATACACATTTCCATAAAGGTTGCAAACAAGCTAATAGAATTGATTATATGTTTGTTTCCTTGAACCTCATCAACAATGTAAATGACGTCTCTCTAACCCCTTTCGGTTTTTCAGACCATCAATTTATTGGACTCAAACTAGACGATATTTACACTCCCCACGGTCAAGGTCGTTGGTTTTGCAACAACTCTCTGCTTGAAGACACTGAATGCATTTTTCGCATTACCAACCTTTGGGAGTTTTTGTTGAGAACTAAAAAAGAAAATTTTAATTCCCTCACCGAATGGTGGGAAATGTGTAAATTCCGTTTGAAAGAAACAATTCAAGAGTTTGGGAAAGAAAAAGCTCACAATCACAAACAAAACCGCAAGGTGTTACAGAAACGTTATAATATGTTAATTAAAGACACTGGCACTAATAATGTCGATGAGATTAACAAAATTGAAACCCATCTTAAACAATATGATATAAACGATTGGAAGAAAGCCCACATAACACTCAAAAAGAAGAAGGAGAGAAAGCCTCGAAATACTTCCTGAATCTGGAAAAACAACAAATTAAAAGTAGTAAAATTGATAAACTTGTTAATCATGAAGGAATATTGGTTGATCAACCAGAAAAAATGATCGAGGTTGCTAATGAGTTCTATAGTAACCTGTACAATTCAGAGAATTTATCCAAAGCCCATTTAGATGAAATTGTGTCAAACATCGAAACTAAGGTTATTTCTGAGAGTATCCTTGAAGATTCGGATAGAAAAATCACCGAAGAAGAGATAAAAAATGCTCTCTTTCAAATGAACAAAAACAAAAGTCCAGGTATAGACGGCCTTACGGTAGAATTTTACCAAATGTTTTGGCATATTCTTGGTAATGACATCTTGGAATTATACAATGACTGTTTCACTAAAGGGGTTTTGAGCAATTCTATGAATACCGCTCTGGTCAAACTTATTTATAAGAACTCGGGGAGCCGTTATGATTTAAAAAACTTTCGTCCTATTAGTCTTTTAAATGTTGACTACAAAATTTTGTCAAAAACTATCACTAATCGTCTGAAACCAGTCATGTCCTTTGTCATTGGTGAAGAACAGTCATGTGGAGTTCCCCAACGTAACGTCCATGACAATCTTATGGTTATTAGTGACACGGTTGATTATGTCAACTTAGAAAATGTTGAGGCGGCTGTGATAAGCATAGATCAAGAAAAGGCCTTCGACAAAATTAACTGGGACTATATGTTCAATGTTATGCATAAAATGAATTTGCCCCCCTTTTTAATGACATGGATAAATTTATTCTATAAGGAACCTAATTGTAGAATTATCATGAACAATTTTATTGGCTCTCCTATTCAGATTACCAGAGGAATTAGACAAGGCTGTCCGTTATCTCCATTACTGTATGCAATATGTGCTGAGGGTTTAGCAAGTCTCGTTAGAAATAATACGGCTGTGAGTGGCATTGCGACCCCAAAAGGTGAGACAAGTGTCAAACTAGTCCAGCATGCTGACGACACTAATCTTTTTGTTGGTAAAGAAATTAAGGAGATCCTCGACACATATTGCAAAGGTAGTGGGTCGAAACTGAACCTCAATAAAACCAAAGGCCTCTGGCTAGGGAAATGGAAACATAGACAAGACAAACCTTGTAATTTTAATTGGTGCAGCGATAAATTGAAAATCTTGGGTATTGTCTTTGGTAATCATGTTACACCAGAGGACAACTGGGGACCAAGAGTAAACAAAATTCATTGTATTCTTGATAAATGGTCCAAACGTCACCTTACTTACATGGACAAAACTGTTATTGTCAATACCTTTGTTGGCGCCAGTATCAATTACTTAGGTAGCGTCTTAGCTTGTCCTGCTGAATGGGTTAAGAAAATTAATGACGTAATTTGGAAATTTTTCTGGAATGGTCAAAACGACAAAATTAAGAGAGAAACGATTACAGGTCCTAAAACAATGGGTGGCACTGGCCTCATTGATATTCAGTGTGGGCTGGACAGCTTGAAAATTAACTGGTTAGCTCGTTACCTCAGCTCTGACAAGATTTGGAAGATTTTCTTTAATTATTGGATCAGCAAAGCTAGTGCTGAAAATAACTTAGGTTGGTACATTTTTGGCAACGCTAAAATTCAGACCCAAACTACTTCTTTTTATGGAGAAGTTATTACTGCCTTTAAAATAGCTGGCGGCACTCTCAGGTGTAAAACCCCTATTTTTAACAACTCCGTTGCTACTAGAGATAACACGTTACTGCACAGTCCTGTCCTGAAATCAGCTGGCATGACTAAGATCAAAGAAGTCACTAGACAAGGAAACCTCATATCTTTCAAAATAGTGGCTAGAAAATGTTCCATCCAAAGAATTAATGCAGGTAGAATTGTAGGTAGACTCAAAGATCACATCGATTTCAGCCTAATTCAGGAGAAAAGACAAGGTCCTGCGAATCACATTTGTAATTGGCTTGTTTTACCAGATCAAAGTGCCGACAGTGAAATCATAATTAAAAAGACCAGCTCCAAAACTAACTACCGCAGAATGATTTCAACAAAATTCATCACCCCCAGAACTCAGAATATTTGGCAACAAGTTTTCCATTATGCTATGGACTTGGACTGGTCTCTGATCTGGAAAAACGGTTTTAGTAATAACTTGCTCGATCAAGATGATAAGAATTTCTGGTTCAAATTAAAGCATATGATCCATCCTACTAGAGATGTTTTACACAAAATTGGCATGATTCTTGATTTGAAATGTCCCTTGTGTGAAACTGAACCAGAATCTCATCAACACTTATTCATATACTGCGTTCACACATTAAATGCCTGGGTCTTTGTAGAATACCTTATAAGAAATTACACCGGTAACAAATGTTTTCATCTTAGTGATCCAAACAGAATTCTTGGATATGACCTAAAACCGGTCCAGGGTGTTTTAATAGTCAAAATGCTTCGGCAGATTTGGAACATCAGGTGCAAAAAAGTTTTTCAAAACTACAAAAATCCCTCTGATATCGACATTATTTTACAGTTCAAACGTACTCTCAAGCATTTTCTCACTTTAGAAAAGGAACGAATGGACGGTGATAAAATTGTGTCTATATATGCTAGAAATAATACCCTGTGCTATATTAATAAGGGTAATCAAATGAAATTCAACTATTAATTTTCGATCCAATTGTATATACTCAGTCTGCATTATTTGTGTACTTCTAATAAACCTAATTAATGACTCCTCTCTAATTGTATCCGTTGTATTATAACTCTAGGCAACCTAAACTTTGTATATTATTATATTAATTACTTTCGCTCCTTTAATTTGTAAATAAGATTTGGTGTGTTTTGTTTGTGAATGATGTAATCATTTTGAGTGTGCAATAAACGGAGTCGTATAACTCCAATCAAAAGAAAGAAAAAAAAAATAATGATAATACTAATTACAATGTTAGAAATCAAATCGTCGCTCGAACCACGAAGTGACCTATTGTCAAGGAAAACACTAATTGTTCGCAAATCATTTTTGTTTGCAAATTATTAATATACTCATTACTGTTAACATTTTCCAGCAAGTTTCAGTACCTTATACATAATGGTTTCGTAATTACACTAATTAGCATAAACGACGTATCACTAGATTTGTAATTTCACGAAGTGACCTATCTAGATACGCCACTTTACCAATGATAATACAAAGCGCTACAGCGCGCGCAGTTCAGGCGCTTGTGTGACATTTGCATTTTACGAAGTGACCTATCTGGAAGCGTAGTATTTTCACGAAGTGTCCTATCTCGATAGGTTTCAATTTGCATTGGTTTGTACACAGCGCTCTGCGGGCAAAACTCATTATTTCATTTTCACGAAGTGACCTTATGTGTTTAGGAATTAATTACTTATAAAACAGTCGCTGGAATAAAAAAAAATTTGACAGTTCTGTACGAATAAAAATAGTCAGCTTAATTTTGTTATTCAAACAAAATTAATAATATTGTCAGCAGACCCTGGATGAAACAGCAGGTTGAAAAATAGTGATTTTCTCCAAACACGTTTTTTGTTTTACTGTGGACGAGATAGGTCACTTGTGGTACGAGCGACGATCTTCATTAATACACCAGTTAGTAAAGGCAGTCTTATCGGTAAATTAATTAAGTTTTGTACACAAAAGATGCTGGTAGAGTTTTTTTCCCGACCCCTGTTGATTGACACCACCTCAGAATGTGTGGCATGGTCCAGCCAAGGATATCATGAAAATATGAGCTGACATATTTGTACAACGTGGTTAAGACAATGGTTTGTCAGCAAGTGCTAACAGCGGCCCCCACTGCAGGGTTGTCAAACATGTATCTGTCTGAATTTTCTATCATAAATCTTTCATTGTCATTTTGAAAACGGTAGAGATACGAACTGAGGTGGAGCTTTTCTGTGAGAGAGCATCTCACATCGAAATTGAATATAAAGAGGTGGAGCCTATGGATAAAGATGCGAATTTAGTGTACGCTACACTTCAGTTCGAATTTTTCAACGAGTCGGGTGAAAAGTACATTAGTGCTACGTAAGTTTACCATGCAAATATTTCTTTATCATATTTAAGTATAAACTCTTGAGGTCGCCCTATATATTTACACCTGTACGTAATTGCATATCGCAATGAGCAGCACGGATGATATTATCCTGCATGGTGCAGCCATCTTGTTCTTCTTCATTCAAATCAATGCAACCGAAGTTAGTCTGGAAACCAAATTAGTCTGGCCCCGTTTATTTCAGAAGGGGTTATCAAGGTTTGGACAAAGTGAAGAAATAAAGACCCCAATAGCCAACTACAAATAATCGTGTTTAAAAAATAACAATTTTTTCGTTTGTCTCAGTGAACTGGATATCTTCAGGAAGACTGCGGATGGGTACAAGTTCTACATAACGATGTTCAACACACATAACCAATCAGCTTAATCTACGGCGTACTCTACACTCCTGGATATCACAGAGCTATTGGTTATACTTTGTCGGTCACGATCGTCTTGAAGCGACTCCTGACTAAAACAAAACTATTACACTCTAGTTATTTATAGATTTATTTAGGATGGTGAATACTTATTTATTTAGGGTCGAAACGTCAGGCCATTAACTATTTTTGTTTTGCATTTATACCATAGGTCCTTTTGGTTGGTCAGCAGTTTGCAACAGCTAATTCTATTTCATAAATTATTTATATTCTCTTTAAATGTGTTTATTGAATATATTATCTTTATTGGCAAACAAATATTGATGAGTCCTTCATTACAGATTCCAAGCCCCCAATAAGGGAAACACCAACCAAAAGGTGAAAGGATTTATGGGTGTGTATGTAGCCCTGCTCCAATTGAGATAGCGCCCTCATTCGGTCAAAGTTAATTAGGGCCATGTGACAGGAGTCAGCCATGTTGTTGCATGTACCGAAAATTCGTCGGTGTGAAAACAAAGTTATGTTTTCGTTGTATACATTGTGTTTAATATGATGAACCATTTATAGAAAGTTAATATGTAAACCCTACCAGAACATTGGTTTTCATCTTGGGTAATCGTTGGCTCTCAGGTGAGTGTTAACTAAAGGTTTAGAGGTTTAAACCATGAGTAGATTATTTGAGTAAATAATACATGTGAGTTTTATAAATATAGCCTGTGTTGATAACGAGGTATTGACATTCCTATATGGGTTTGAGATGTTGTTGCTTATGAAGAACCATTTTGATATTATTGTGGTTCACTTTAGTTCATGTGGAAGTCTAGAAATATTGCCATGTATGCAGATATTGTGTAGATTTGTGCTTAATAGATTCATTATTGTCTATTGCCATTTAGACATACTTCATGTGAATTTTATAAACTTAAGGAAATGCCTTTTGTAGAATATACACTAGGATTAGAAATGTGTGTTTGCTCTCAGTTGTTCTCAGGTAAACTGGAGAATAACTGTGGTGTGTGTGTGCCTGCCCTACTGGATGTCCCGTGGAACTTGAGCGTTCACAACTGATTCTTGCCAGAGCTCTTCAGGAGGAGATCGTCAGTGCATCCTGATCAGGAGAGGGATTGGAGCTACTGATTCTACTAATACCTAGGGAGGAACAGTAGGAACACAAATAGTACCGGTAACCGTCGCGTCGATCGCGTGTGCACATATTAACTGAAAACAGAGATCTCTGATTAAGGCCTGATACGATCGTATCCTTTTTTTATATGGTAAAGTTACTTGTTTTAAACTGTTGTTGTTTGTGAAATAAACAAGAAGCATTGTTAAACAGATATATTTGTGATCTTGGTGATTTATTAAACTGTATCTCATACATAGGTATACGGCTTACATGTATTGTCTGTATATTTAAAGAAAACACAATAATAGAGCGTACAATTTTCAGCCGTCACATAAGCAGTTTTTCCATCCAATGGTTGTTCTTTTTTGTATACCTGGAACCACACACAATAGTTTCAATTGACATGCAGGCTTAAACTGAAAATAATTGAGTGAATTCATTATTGTTATTATTATTTTTTTAATTGCCCTAAAATTTCCTTCAAAAAGAGACGGGAAAGGTTGCTTACATTTTCCGTACATTTTTGATTGAAATTTGAGAGTAATAACACAATTAATGTTTTTAATCAACTCCAATTATTTTTTCAATATAAATCTGCATCTGGTCCGCATGTTCAATCACACTTTGAAACGTTTTTGGTGGATTTAAGTGCAAAAACACTTAGAACTGTTTGGAAAAACTGCTAACGTGACGCTAGATAAGTACTTAACTTTGTTGTGTTTCTTGCGTTTAAGAGCTTCCTTAGATGTAACCTGATTGTGGTCACAAAAATGTTCAGAATGCTTCAGAAGTTGACGAGGAATACTTGAATGTTTTCGCCTGCTTAGATTATTATGTAAGTGTTTTATTCAGAAATTAAGAATGGGATAATGGTTTTTATTATAAATCAATAATGTTGGATATTTTATGGAATGCAGGTTAGGCATGAACGTATCACCCATTCTCAAAATGTGACTAGACTTTAACAATTTACTGTCTTAATATTTTGTATTGATTTGTTAAGCCATAGGCCTACCCAGAACAAGACTCTGTGGACAACCAGCAAAGTTCAAATAACAGACGCTAGTTTTGACAAACTGATACAGACTGAGAGACCAAGAAACACACAATTAAGTGTCAATTATTGGACCTTTCTTTATGATTTATAAAGACATGACCATTAGCATCACTCTACAGTCATGTCTTGCAGTTGCTAGAAATACTCGAATCTTCAGAGTTTGACCGTCTCAAATCGCTCCTCTATTCTAAATATTATATAAAGTGAACTGCTGTATTAATATTATTATATAATTGTTTAAAATTTTATTGTTAAATCCAGCATCCGCATTATTACATTATCGTATGCCACTCTCGGCAACAAACAATAAATACCTTAAACAAACAAAACAAAAATATTAATAGACTTTAAAACAGAAATACTAATTGAAACTGTTTATTTTATGGAGCTAATTGTATAACTCCAATCAAAAGAAAGAAAAAAAAATAAATAATGATAATACTAATTACAATGTTAGAAATCAAATCGTCGCTCGAACCACGAAGTGACCTATTGTCAAGGAAAACACTAATTGTTCGCAAATCATTTTTGTTTGCAAATTATTAATATACTCATTACTGTTAACATTTTCCAGCAAGTTTCAGTACCTTATACATAATGGTTTCGTAATTACACTAATTAGCATAAACGACGTATCACTAGATTTGTAATTTCACGAAGTGACCTATCTAGATACGCCACTTTACCAATGATAATACAAAGCGCTACAGCGCGCGCAGTTCAGGCGCTTGTGTGACATTTGCATTTTACGAAGTGACCTATCTGGAAGCGTAGTATTTTCACGAAGTGTCCTATCTCGATAGGTTTCAATTTGCATTGGTTTGTACACAGCGCTCTGCGGGCAAAACTCATTATTTCATTTTCACGAAGTGACCTTATGTGTTTAGGAATTAATTACTTATAAAACAGTCGCTGGAATAAAAAAAAATTTGACAGTTCTGTACGAATAAAATAGTCAGCTTAATTTTGTTATTCAAACAAAATTAATAATATTGTCAGCAGACCCTGGATGAAACAGCAGGTTGAAAAATAGTGATTTTCTCCAAACACGTTTTTTGTTTTACTGTGGACGAGATAGGTCACTTGTGGTACGAGCGACGATCTTCATTAATACACCAGTTAGTAAAGGCAGTCTTATCGGTAAATTAATTAAGTTTTGTACACAAAAGATGCTGGTAGAGTTTTTTTCCCGACCCCTGTTGATTGACACCACCTCAGAATGTGTGGCATGGTCCAGCCAAGGATATCATGAAAATATGAGCTGACATATTTGTACAACGTGGTTAAGACAATGGTTTGTCAGCAAGTGCTAACAGCGGCCCCCACTGCAGGGTTGTCAAACATGTATCTGTCTGAATTTTCTATCATAAATCTTTCATTGTCATTTTGAAAACGGTAGAGATACGAACTGAGGTGGAGCTTTTCTGTGAGAGAGCATCTCACATCGAAATTGAATATAAAGAGGTGGAGCCTATGGATAAAGATGCGAATTTAGTGTACGCTACACTTCAGTTCGAATTTTTCAACGAGTCGGGTGAAAAGTACATTAGTGCTACGTAAGTTTACCATGCAAATATTTCTTTATCATATTTAAGTATAAACTCTTGAGGTCGCCCTATATATTTACACCTGTACGTAATTGCATATCGCAATGAGCAGCACGGATGATATTATCCTGCATGGTGCAGCCATCTTGTTCTTCTTCATTCAAATCAATGCAACCGAAGTTAGTCTGGAAACCAAATTAGTCTGGCCCCGTTTATTTCAGAAGGGGTTATCAAGGTTTGGACAAAGTGAAGAAATAAAGACCCCAATAGCCAACTACAAATAATCGTGTTTAAAAATAACAATTTTTTTCGTTTGTCTCAGTGAACTGGATATCTTCAGGAAGACTGCGGATGGGTACAAGTTCTACATAACGATGTTCAACACACATAACCAATCAGCTTAATCTACGGCGTACTCTACACTCCTGGATATCACAGAGCTATTGGTTATACTTTGTCGGTCACGATCGTCTTGAAGCGACTCCTGACTAAAACAAAACTATTACACTCTAGTTATTTATAGATTTATTTAGGATGGTGAATACTTATTTATTTAGGGTCGAAACGTCAGGCCATTAACTATTTTTGTTTTGCATTTATACCATAGGTCCTTTTGGTTGGTAAGCAGTTTGCAACAGCTAATTCTATTTCTAAAATTTTTTATATTCTTTTTAAATGTGTTTATTTAATATATTATCTTTATTGGCAAAAAAATATTTATGAGTCCTTCATTACAAATTCCAAGCCCCCCCCCCCCCCCCAATAAGGGAAACACCAACCAAAAGGTGAAAGGATTTATGGGTGTGTATGTAGCCCCTGCTCCAATTGAGATAGCGCCCTCATTCGGTCAAAGTTAATTAGGGCCATGTGACAGGAGTCAGCCATGTTGTTGCATGTACCGAAAATTCGTCGGTGTGAAAACAAAGTTATGTTTTCGTTGTATACATTGTGTTTAATATGATGAACCATTTATAGAAAGTTAATATGTAAACCCTACCAGAACATTGGTTTTCATCTTGGGTAATCGTTGGCTCTCAGGTGAGTGTTAACTAAAGGTTTAGAGGTTTAAACCATGAGTAGATTATTTGAGTAAATAATACATGTGAGTTTTATAAATATAGCCTGTGTTGATAACGAGGTATTGACATTCCTATATGGGTTTGAGATGTTGTTGCTTATGAAGAACCATTTTGATATTATTGTGGTTCACTTTAGTTCATGTGGAAGTCTAGAAATATTGCCATGTATGCAGATATTGTGTAGATTTGTGCTTAATAGATTCATTATTGTCTATTGCCATTTAGACATACTTCATGTGAATTTTATAAACTTAAGGAAATGCCTTTTGTAGAATATACACTAGGATTAGGAAATGTGTGTTTGCTCTCAGTTGTTCTCAGGTAAACTGGAGAATAACTGTGGTGTGTGTGTGTGCCTGCCCTACTGGATGTCCCGTGGAACTTGAGCGTTCACAACTGATTCTTGCCAGAGCTCTTCAGGAGGAGATCGTCAGTGCATCCTGATCAGGAGAGGGATTGGAGCTACTGATTCTACTAATACCTAGGGAGGAACAGTAGGAACACAAATAGTACCGGTAACCGTCGCGTCGATCGCGTGTGCACATATTAACTGAAAACAGAGATCTCTGATTAAGGCCTGATACGATCGTATCCTTTTTTATATGGTAAAGTTACTTGTTTTAAACTGTTGTTGTTTGTGAAATAAACAAGAAGCATTGTTAAACAGATATATTTGTGATCTTGGTGATTTATTAAACTGTATCTCATACATAGGTATACGGCTTACATGTATTGTCTGTATATTTAAAGAAAACACAATAATAGAGCGTACAATTTTCAGCCGTCACATAAGCAGTTTTTCCATCCAATGGTTGTTCTTTTTTGTATACCTGGAACCACACACAATAGTTTCAATTGACATGCAGGCTTAAACTGAAAATAATTGAGTGAATTCATTATTGTTATTATTATTTTTTTAATTGCCCTAAAATTTCCTTCAAAAGAGACGGGAAAGGTTGCTTACATTTTCCGTACATTTTGATTGAAATTTGAGAGTAATAACACAATTAATGTTTTTAATCAACTCCAATTATTTTTCAATATAAATCTGCATCTGGTCCGCATGTTCAATCACACTTTGAAACGTTTTTGGTGGATTTAAGTGCAAAAACACTTAGAACTGTTTGGAAAAACTGCTAACGTGACGCTAGATAAGTACTTAACTTTGTTGTGTTTCTTGCGTTTAAGAGCTTCCTTAGATGTAACCTGATTGTGGTCACAAAAATGTTCAGAATGCTTCAGAAGTTGACGAGGAATACTTGAATGTTTTCGCCTGCTTAGATTATTATGTAAGTGTTTTATTCAGAAATTAAGAATGGGATAATGGTTTTATTATAAATCAATAATGTTGGATATTTTATGGAATGCAGGTTAGGCATGAACGTATCACCCATTCTCAAAATGTGACTAGACTTTAACAATTTACTGTCTTAATATTTTGTATTGATTTGTTAAGCCATAGGCCTACCCAGAACAAGACTCTGTGGACAACCAGCAAAGTTCAAATAACAGACGCTAGTTTTGACAAACTGATACAGACTGAGAGACCAAGAAACACACAATTAAGTGTCAATTATTGGACCTTTCTTTATGATTTATAAAGACATGACCATTAGCATCACTCTACAGTCATGTCTTGCAGTTGCTAGAAATACTCGAATCTTCAGAGTTTGACCGTCTCAAATCGCTCCTCTATTCTAAATATTATATAAAGTGAACTGCTGTATTAATATTATTATATAATTGTTTAAAATTTTATTGTTAAATCCAGCATCCGCATTATTACATTATCGTATGCCACTCTCGGCAACAAACAATAAATACCTTAAACAAACAAAACAAAATATTAATAGACTTTAAAACAGAAATACTAATTGAAACTGTTTATTTTATGGAGCTAATTGTATAACTCCAATCAAAAGAAAGAAAAAATAAATAATGATAATACTAATTACAATGTTAGAAATCAAATCGTCGCTCGAACCACGAAGTGACCTATTGTCAAGGAAAACACTAATTGTTCGCAAATCATTTTTGTTTGCAAATTATTAATATACTCATTACTGTTAACATTTTCCAGCAAGTTTCAGTACCTTATACATAATGGTTTCGTAATTACACTAATTAGCATAAACGACGTATCACTAGATTTGTAATTTCACGAAGTGACCTATCTAGATACGCCACTTTACCAATGATAATACAAAGCGCTACAGCGCGCGCAGTTCAGGCGCTTGTGTGACATTTGCATTTTACGAAGTGACCTATCTGGAAGCGTAGTATTTTCACGAAGTGTCCTATCTCGATAGGTTTCAATTTGCATTGGTTTGTACACAGCGCTCTGCGGGCAAAACTCATTATTTCATTTTCACGAAGTGACCTTATGTGTTTAGGAATTAATTACTTATAAAACAGTCGCTGGAATAAAAAAAAATTTGACAGTTCTGTACGAATAAAAATAGTCAGCTTAATTTTGTTATTCAAACAAAATTAATAATATTGTCAGCAGACCCTGGATGAAACAGCAGGTTGAAAAATAGTGATTTTCTCCAAACACGTTTTTTGTTTTACTGTGGACGAGATAGGTCACTTGTGGTACGAGCGACGATCTTCATTAATACACCAGTTAGTAAAGGCAGTCTTATCGGTAAATTAATTAAGTTTTGTACACAAAAGATGCTGGTAGAGTTTTTTTCCCGACCCCTGTTGATTGACACCACCTCAGAATGTGTGGCATGGTCCAGCCAAGGATATCATGAAAATATGAGCTGACATATTTGTACAACGTGGTTAAGACAATGGTTTGTCAGCAAGTGCTAACAGCGGCCCCCACTGCAGGGTTGTCAAACATGTATCTGTCTGAATTTTCTATCATAAATCTTTCATTGTCATTTTGAAAACGGTAGAGATACGAACTGAGGTGGAGCTTTTCTGTGAGAGAGCATCTCACATCGAAATTGAATATAAAGAGGTGGAGCCTATGGATAAAGATGCGAATTTAGTGTACGCTACACTTCAGTTCGAATTTTTCAACGAGTCGGGTGAAAAGTACATTAGTGCTACGTAAGTTTACCATGCAAATATTTCTTTATCATATTTAAGTATAAACTCTTGAGGTCGCCCTATATATTTACACCTGTACGTAATTGCATATCGCAATGAGCAGCACGGATGATATTATCCTGCATGGTGCAGCCATCTTGTTCTTCTTCATTCAAATCAATGCAACCGAAGTTAGTCTGGAAACCAAATTAGTCTGGCCCCGTTTATTTCAGAAGGGGTTATCAAGGTTTGGACAAAGTGAAGAAATAAAGACCCCAATAGCCAACTACAAATAATCGTGTTTAAAAATAACAATTTTTTCGTTTGTCTCAGTGAACTGGATATCTTCAGGAAGACTGCGGATGGGTACAAGTTCTACATAACGATGTTCAACACACATAACCAATCAGCTTAATCTACGGCGTACTCTACACTCCTGGATATCACAGAGCTATTGGTTATACTTTGTCGGTCACGATCGTCTTGAAGCGACTCCTGACTAAAACAAAACTATTACACTCTAGTTATTTATAGATTTATTTAGGATGGTGAATACTTATTTATTTAGGGTCGAAACGTCAGGCCATTAACTATTTTTTGTTTTGCATTTATACCATAGGTCCTTTTGGTTGGTAAGCAGTTTGCAACAGCTAATTCTATTTCATAAATTATTTATATTCTCTTTAAATGTGTTTATTGAATATATTATCTTTATTGGCAAACAAATATTGATGAGTCCTTCATTACAAATTCCAAGCCCCCCCCCCCCAATAAGGGAAACACCAACCAAAAGGTGAAAGGATTTATGGGTGTGTATGTAGCCCCTGCTCCAATTGAGATAGCGCCCTCATTCGGTCAAAGTTAATTAGGGCCATGTGACAGGAGTCAGCCATGTTGTTGCATGTACCGAAAATTCGTCGGTGTGAAAACAAAGTTATGTTTTCGTTGTATACATTGTGTTTAATATGATGAACCATTTATAGAAAGTTAATATGTAAACCCTACCAGAACATTGGTTTTCATCTTGGGTAATCGTTGGCTCTCAGGTAAGTGTTAACTAAAGGTTTAGAGGTTTAAACCATGAGTAGATTATTTGAGTAAATAATACATGTGAGTTTTATAAATATAGCCTGTGTTGATAACGAGGTATTGACATTCCTATATGGGTTTGAGATGTTGTTGCTTATGAAGAACCATTTTGATATTATTGTGGTTCACTTTAGTTCATGTGGAAGTCTAGAAATATTGCCATGTATGCAGATATTGTGTAGATTTGTGCTTAATAGATTCATTATTGTCTATTGCCATTTAGACATACTTCATGTGAATTTTATAAACTTAAGGAAATGCCTTTTGTAGAATATACACTAGGATTAGGAAATGTGTGTTTGCTCTCAGTTGTTCTCAGGTAAACTGGAGAATAACTGTGGTGTGTGTGTGTGCCTGCCCTACTGGATGTCCCGTGGAACTTGAGCGTTCACAACTGATTCTTGCCAGAGCTCTTCAGGAGGAGATCGTCAGTGCATCCTGATCAGGAGAGGGATTGGAGCTACTGATTCTACTAATACCTAGGGAGGAACAGTAGGAACACAAATAGTACCGGTAACCGTCGCGTCGATCGCGTGTGCACATATTAACTGAAAACAGAGATCTCTGATTAAGGCCTGATACGATCGTATCCTTTTTTTATATGGTAAAGTTACTTGTTTTAAACTGTTGTTGTTTGTGAAATAAACAAGAAGCATTGTTAAACAGATATATTTGTGATCTTGGTGATTTATTAAACTGTATCTCATACATAGGTATACGGCTTACATGTATTGTCTGTATATTTAAAGAAAACACAATAATAGAGCGTACAATTTTCAGCCGTCACATAAGCAGTTTTTCCATCCAATGGTTGTTCTTTTTTGTATACCTGGAACCACACACAATAGTTTCAATTGACATGCAGGCTTAAACTGAAAATAATTGAGTGAATTCATTATTGTTATTATTATTTTTTTAATTGCCCTAAAATTTCCTTCAAAAAGAGACGGGAAAGGTTGCTTACATTTTCCGTACATTTTTGATTGAAATTTGAGAGTAATAACACAATTAATGTTTTTAATCAACTCCAATTATTTTTCAATATAAATCTGCATCTGGTCCGCATGTTCAATCACACTTTGAAACGTTTTTGGTGGATTTAAGTGCAAAAACACTTAGAACTGTTTGGAAAAACTGCTAACGTGACGCTAGATAAGTACTTAACTTTGTTGTGTTTCTTGCGTTTAAGAGCTTCCTTAGATGTAACCTGATTGTGGTCACAAAATGTTCAGAATGCTTCAGAAGTTGACGAGGAATACTTGAATGTTTTCGCCTGCTTAGATTATTATGTAAGTGTTTTATTCAGAAATTAAGAATGGGATAATGGTTTTTATTATAAATCAATAATGTTGGATATTTTATGGAATGCAGGTTAGGCATGAACGTATCACCCATTCTCAAAATGTGACTAGACTTTAACAATTTACTGTCTTAATATTTTGTATTGATTTGTTAAGCCATAGGCCTACCCAGAACAAGACTCTGTGGACAACCAGCAAAGTTCAAATAACAGACGCTAGTTTTGACAAACTGATACAGACTGAGAGACCAAGAAACACACAATTAAGTGTCAATTATTGGACCTTTCTTTATGATTTATAAAGACATGACCATTAGCATCACTCTACAGTCATGTCTTGCAGTTGCTAGAAATACTCGAATCTTCAGAGTTTGACCGTCTCAAATCGCTCCTCTATTCTAAATATTATATAAAGTGAACTGCTGTATTAATATTATTATATAATTGTTTAAAATTTTATTGTTAAATCCAGCATCCGCATTATTACATTATCGTATGCCACTCTCGGCAACAAACAATAAATACCTTAAACAAACAAAACAAAAAATATTAATAGACTTTAAAACAGAAATACTAATTGAAACTGTTTATTTTATGGAGCTAATTGTATAACTCCAATCAAAAGAAAGAAAAAAAAATAAATAATGATAATACTAATTACAATGTTAGAAATCAAATCGTCGCTCGAACCACGAAGTGACCTATTGTCAAGGAAAACACTAATTGTTCGCAAATCATTTTTGTTTGCAAATTATTAATATACTCATTACTGTTAACATTTTCCAGCAAGTTTCAGTACCTTATACATAATGGTTTCGTAATTACACTAATTAGCATAAACGACGTATCACTAGATTTGTAATTTCACGAAGTGACCTATCTAGATACGCCACTTTACCAATGATAATACAAAGCGCTACAGCGCGCGCAGTTCAGGCGCTTGTGTGACATTTGCATTTTACGAAGTGACCTATCTGGAAGCGTAGTATTTTCACGAAGTGTCCTATCTCGATAGGTTTCAATTTGCATTGGTTTGTACACAGCGCTCTGCGGGCAAAACTCATTATTTCATTTTCACGAAGTGACCTTATGTGTTTAGGAATTAATTACTTATAAAACAGTCGCTGGAATAAAAAAAAATTTGACAGTTCTGTACGAATAAAAATAGTCAGCTTAATTTTGTTATTCAAACAAAATTAATAATATTGTCAGCAGACCCTGGATGAAACAGCAGGTTGAAAAATAGTGATTTTCTCCAAACACGTTTTTGTTTTACTGTGGACGAGATAGGTCACTTGTGGTACGAGCGACGATCTTCATTAATACACCAGTTAGTAAAGGCAGTCTTATCGGTAAATTAATTAAGTTTTGTACACAAAAGATGCTGGTAGAGTTTTTTCCCGACCCCTGTTGATTGACACCACCTCAGAATGTGTGGCATGGTCCAGCCAAGGATATCATGAAAATATGAGCTGACATATTTGTACAACGTGGTTAAGACAATGGTTTGTCAGCAAGTGCTAACAGCGGCCCCCACTGCAGGGTTGTCAAACATGTATCTGTCTGAATTTTCTATCATAAATCTTTCATTGTCATTTTGAAAACGGTAGAGATACGAACTGAGGTGGAGCTTTTCTGTGAGAGAGCATCTCACATCGAAATTGAATATAAAGAGGTGGAGCCTATGGATAAAGATGCGAATTTAGTGTACGCTACACTTCAGTTCGAATTTTTCAACGAGTCGGGTGAAAAGTACATTAGTGCTACGTAAGTTTACCATGCAAATATTTCTTTATCATATTTAAGTATAAACTCTTGAGGTCGCCCTATATATTTACACCTGTACGTAATTGCATATCGCAATGAGCAGCACGGATGATATTATCCTGCATGGTGCAGCCATCTTGTTCTTCTTCATTCAAATCAATGCAACCGAAGTTAGTCTGGAAACCAAATTAGTCTGGCCCCGTTTATTTCAGAAGGGGTTATCAAGGTTTGGACAAAGTGAAGAAATAAAGACCCCAATAGCCAACTACAAATAATCGTGTTTAAAAAATAACAATTTTTTTCGTTTGTCTCAGTGAACTGGATATCTTCAGGAAGACTGCGGATGGGTACAAGTTCTACATAACGATGTTCAACACACATAACCAATCAGCTTAATCTACGGCGTACTCTACACTCCTGGATATCACAGAGCTATTGGTTATACTTTGTCGGTCACGATCGTCTTGAAGCGACTCCTGACTAAAACAAAACTATTACACTCTAGTTATTTATAGATTTATTTAGGATGGTGAATACTTATTTATTTAGGGTCGAAACGTCAGGCCATTAACTATTTTTTGTTTTGCATTTATACCATAGGTCCTTTTGGTTGGTAAGCAGTTTGCAACAGCTAATTCTATTTCATAAATTATTTATATTCTCTTTAAATGTGTTTATTGAATATATTATCTTTATTGGCAAACAAATATTGATGAGTCCTTCATTACAAATTCCAAGCCCCCCCCCCCCTCCAATAAGGGAAACACCAACCAAAAGGTGAAAGGATTTATGGGTGTGTATGTAGCCCCTGCTCCAATTGAGATAGCGCCCTCATTCGGTCAAAGTTAATTAGGGCCATGTGACAGGAGTCAGCCATGTTGTTGCATGTACCGAAAATTCGTCGGTGTGAAAACAAAGTTATGTTTTCGTTGTATACATTGTGTTTAATATGATGAACCATTTATAGAAAGTTAATATGTAAACCCTACCAGAACATTGGTTTTCATCTTGGGTAATCGTTGGCTCTCAGGTGAGTGTTAACTAAAGGTTTAGAGGTTTAAACCATGAGTAGATTATTTGAGTAAATAATACATGTGAGTTTTATAAATATAGCCTGTGTTGATAACGAGGTATTGACATGTATATGGGTTTGAGATGTTGTTGCTTATGAAGAACCATTTTGATATTATTGTGGTTCACTTTAGTTCATGTGGAAGTCTAGAAATATTGCCATGTATGCAGATATTGTGTAGATTTGTGCTTAATAGATTCATTATTGTCTATTGCCATTTAGACATACTTCATGTGAATTTTATAAACTTAAGGAAATGCCTTTTGTAGAATATACACTAGGAAATGTGTGTTTGCTCTCAGTTGTTCTCAGGTAAACTGGAGAATAACTGTGGTGTGTGTGTGTGCCTGCCCTACTGGATGTCCCGTGGAACTTGAGCGTTCACAACTGATTCTTGCCAGAACTCTTCAGGAGGAGATCGTCAGTGCATCCTGATCAGGAGAGGGATTGGAGCTACTGATTCTACTAATACCTAGGGAGGAACAGTAGGAACACAAATAGTACCGGTAACCGTCGCGTCGATCGCGTGTGCACATATTAACTGAAAACAGAGATCTCTGATTAAGGCCTGATACGATCGTATCCTTTTTTTATATGGTAAAGTTACTTGTTTTAAACTGTTGTTGTTTGTGAAATAAACAAGAAGCATTGTTAAACAGATATATTTGTGATCTTGGTGATTTATTAAACTGTATCTCATACATAGGTATACGGCTTACATGTATTGTCTGTATATTTAAAGAAAACACAATAATAGAGCGTACAATTTTCAGCCGTCACATAAGCAGTTTTTCCATCCAATGGTTGTTCTTTTTTGTATACCTGGAACCACACACAATAGTTTCAATTGACATGCAGGCTTAAACTGAAAATAATTGAGTGAATTCATTATTGTTATTATTATTTTTTTAATTGCCCTAAAATTTCCTTCAAAAAGAGACGGGAAAGGTTGCTTACATTTTCCGTACATTTTTGATTGAAATTTGAGAGTAATAACACAATTAATGTTTTTAATCAACTCCAATTATTTTTTCAATATAAATCTGCATCTGGTCCGCATGTTCAATCACACTTTGAAACGTTTTTGGTGGATTTAAGTGCAAAAACACTTAGAACTGTTTGGAAAAACTGCTAACGTGACGCTAGATAAGTACTTAACTTTGTTGTGTTTCTTGCGTTTAAGAGCTTCCTTAGATGTAACCTGATTGTGGTCACAAAAATGTTCAGAATGCTTCAGAAGTTGACGAGGAATACTTGAATGTTTTCGCCTGCTTAGATTATTATGTAAGTGTTTTATTCAGAAATTAAGAATGGGATAATGGTTTTTATTATAAATCAATAATGTTGGATATTTTATGGAATGCAGGTTAGGCATGAACGTATCACCCATTCTCAAAATGTGACTAGACTTTAACAATTTACCGTCTTAATATTTTGTATTGATTTGTTAAGCCATAGGCCTACCCAGAACAAGACTCTGTGGACAACCAGCAAAGTTCAAATAACAGACGCTAGTTTTGACAAACTGATACAGACTGAGAGACCAAGAAACACACAATTAAGTGTCAATTATTGGACCTTTCTTTATGATTTATAAAGACATGACCATTAGCATCACTCTACAGTCATGTCTTGCAGTTGCTAGAAATACTCGAATCTTCAGAGTTTGACCGTCTCAAATCGCTCCTCTATTCTAAATATTATATAAAGTGAACTGCTGTATTAATATTATTATATAATTGTTTAAAATTTTATTGTTAAATCCAGCATCCGCATTATTACATTATCGTATGCCACTCTCGGCAACAAACAATAAATACCTTAAACAAACAAAACAAAAAATATTAATAGACTTTAAAACAGAAATACTAATTGAAACTGTTTATTTTATGGAGCTAATTGCAAAAATGTCCATTTAATGGTCATTTTAAACCTTACATGCATTTTTATCTAGAATTATCCAAAACGTGCACTCACTCTGATTGCTCGCTAATTTGTTGCGTGCGTACTCAAGAATAATCCAGTAGCTTTCTCACGAATAAAAACAAGGTTTCATCGGTACTGTTGTGTTTCTGATGATAAGTATAACTAGTTGTTACATTCCTTACTATTTTTAAGGGTCGCATTACTTTTTTTGTTTTTGTTTGTTTGATGCATTTGTACCTGATAACCTGAATCTTACCTCCAAACCCACTATAAATCTGTTGAATGGCTACAATGGATGTAGTGATATATTCTATTTAATCAGATAGGCCCACAAAAGGTTTTAATAATTATATCGAATATGGTTGTGGTATTTGTTCATTTATTTGTTCAAAAACTGATTAAAAATCTTTGACTCCTTGTAGTTTCAGACTGAATGTGTCATCTCCAATCCTTTTGAATGTTTGTTGACGCATTATTCCTAACATTTCCTATCACGAGATCAATTAGTCCGTCGTTATTTTGGAGCAGGCTATAGCTATGATGAACTTGTAGTTTTCCCAGATCTGGTGAGATCACAAATTAATGTTATACGTGAATGGCTGCTCTGCCAAACTGCCGCAAAACCAGAAACCAGAAGTTGTTTATGCTCTTTGTGTCTAGTCCATGCAACCGAACGTTGAATAAATAGGACTTTCGGGCATTCTTGCCTTAACAACTGCTAAAGCCCTTCAATCGAACACGTCTTAAGTCTGGAAAGTATTAGTCTGGCTCTTTAATTTATTTAAGAACTAGGGCTTATTGAATTGTTTGGGAACGCTGGTACGGACAAGGAAACAAAATAATATGAAGAAAGAATGATAAAAAAAAGGGGGAAAAAAGAAAAATATTAAAAACGAACTTGTCTTTTTCTTGAAAAATATCGTCCTTTTGTTCATAGTTGGTAAAACAGTTATCGAATTGCAGACGCTTCCTAAACAATCACCACAAACCTTGTTAATTGTCAAGAACTATCTTCTACAACGTAATCAAAGCAAGATTCAAAAGCAGTTTGTTTCTCGTCAACCTCGTGCCCCTTTATTTATATTGTGCAAGTCTCACGCATTTCAAAAACAAGAATAAAACTCGAATGAAGACTATATTGTTCTATGAAATCAAATCTTCTTGTTAAATAATATTTATAACAAATGCTTGACAATACAATTGCCCATAAAAAGTTGGTATAAAGTAATCTTCAATTGTTGTATAACACAATCAAATAATTTGTTAAAATTAACATTGAATCAAAATTAAAACTTGGGACGAGGATGCTTAAAGTTAGAAACCCTATTCGCCAATCACGCCCGAATGTGTGCGTCTATCACATAGGTTTAATGACAACATGCCCGTCAGTTGGGCAGCATTCTTTTTTGTTTACAAGTAACCGGAAACGAAGGTCAAGTCTTATTCTCCGGTTTTCTTCGTTATTTTGTTGAATTGGTCTAACATTCATTTTATTTATCACTTAGTATTACATTCCCAAAATCATATAAAAATGTTCATGGCCATAAACTACGTTAAACTAAAATAATTGACGAAACAAAATCTCGCCCACCATATATATTATCATATATTTTCAGACAACTAAACTTCAGATTTCTTTTGAATTTTTGGAAGGTCAGCTGTTTGGAATTTTTGCTATTTACCCCAGAAAAAAACAACCCCGAAAATGTGCTTTTTCCAAACCGACTTGCTGCTAATTTTCAGGAGGCACTCTTCCAATTCGCAAGCAAAATAGGACCAACTTTAAAGCCTGAATTGATAAAATCTCTTTAGAAGTTGAACCACAGAACCCCCAGGTTCTGGTCAATTGTTATAATTACACAATCTATTAATTGCATGACCCACAAAACGTTGTTATTCGAAAGATTTTGAGGTTCTACAAATCATGATTATCAGTTTGGCGCATGAATGTTGGCCTATTTAGTGTGGGGCACCCAATGGTGGTATCTTGCCTCTCATTTGCTCATTATTGCTAATACCAGTACATCGATGGAATTGATGCTCGAGCGACCATCAGCGCACAATCCCCAACATTAAACTAAGCATTTAATCGTTTAAATACTTAGTCTGATAATATTTTAAGCTTCAATTTTATTTTAAGCTCTAATTGATGAAAACAATGAAATAAAACCAATGCTTCTACAAGATAGCTGGCTTGTTGCAGGTTTGAACAAATCCACCGAGAAACTCATGTTCATTAATACTTTGACCTTTGACCCCCTCTATGATGTAATAAAGAGACACACCGAATATTAGTTTCTCTGTTACTTTTGTCAAACCTGCAACAAGCTGTCTCAGAAAAGCATTAGTTTCAGTTCATTGTTTTTTTCATTATTTAGAGCTTAAAATATTATCAAGTTAATTATTTAAACGATTACATCCTTAGTTTAAATGTTGTGGATTGTGCGCTGATGGTCGCTCGAGCATCGATTCAATCGATATGTACTGGTATTAACAATAATGAGCAAACGAGAGGCAAGATACCACCGTTGGTAGTAAAATGGCGCCCTCATTGTGCTTCGTTGCTATTGATATAAATGCATACTTGCTATAATAGCTTTGCATTTCCAGCTGAGTCAGATGGGGGAAAGTTTGATTGTGATTGACAACATAAAAAGAGCAGTCACCGTCAAGCCCTACACGGACGACTGTTGACAGTCATATTGCGTTTTTTTAAGTGCAGTCGCGTCCAAAACATAATCACAAACCTTACCAGTTATCAAAAACTCCTTCTACAACACAATCCAAAGCAAGATTCAAAAGCAGTATGTTTCTCGTCAACCTCGTATGCCTGCTTCTGTTGGTCGGTGTGTTGTATGACTCAGAAGTAGATGCAGCTGAACATCTGAGGGAACAACCAAGTGATCTTCGAGGTGAATATTTGTAGACTGACTATTTTTCTCTGTTTAGTTGTGGAGTCTCATAGTTTGTATCAAAGATAAGGTCAGTTTTGGTAATGAAAGTGTCAAGTTTCAGTCAAAAACTCTTCACCTGTTCTGGAAAATGTCCATGAACATCGATAAACATTGTGTTTTGAACACTGGATCTGGATCTTGCTAACATCGAGATTGCTATTAAAGAATTTATTATTAACCTTTTCCCCCTTTTTAAAAGTTTAATTCATAAAATGGAACAATAGTCGAACAGATCTGAGTGAGCCAAGTGGAGATTGATGTAGAGATTACTGTGAGATATTAACCATTTACTTATATTATTTAAAAACGAAATTAGCTTAATTTTGTATAGTTTGTTTCTTTAATGAAACTAAACCGAATAGAATTACCAAAAATGTGATTTTTGTTTATTCTCAGGAACCATTATATCCGTCATTGAGACGTTCTGTAACTACAGCCAACAACTAAATACGGAGGTCGCAATGACCTTTATCGACCCGGATGCTAAAGCATTGATTGACGGTTTTCCACCTTTTGTTGGACATGACGGTACTTATTATTTTGTTTTTCTGTGCTTTATTTATTCACAAACTTATCTACTGTTTGTCATAAATAGGCTTAAAGGTAGAGTCATAGATTGATTTGTTGTCAACATATTTATCATTTTTAGGCAAAATTATACAGAAAGATATAATAAAAGTCACATGTGAAAGTTTCAGTTGAAAACGTGTCACCTTGCTGAGAAAACAGCAGCAATACTGTCACGGTACTTTCACAAGAACGACGAATGCATCCATGGGCGCCGATGGAATGGGGACCGGGGGGGGGGTCCAAACCCACTTTTTATACTGAAAGGGACAGCATATCAGATCCCCCCATCCGGTTTGTGGGCTCCTGCTATTGTTGTTCTATTATTTCCTTTTCTAAATAACTTAATTGCGGGTCCATTGTTTCTAGTGAAATTGCCTTTCAGTGTCCATTGTTTTGTTGTTGTTAGGACCCCACAAGGGCACTCCCATAAGCTCATGCGTCGTACACACATGTAAACAACGAGCACGCTAGACCACAGCATGCGCGTACACGCGCTGTACACAGCAGCTTTACAGAGTCTTGTTCGAGTGGCAATAGCAGAACACATTTGTATTGGGCTTATTTTTGTTTTTGTTTTGTCCTTTGCTCCAAATGACGAAGATTTACTTCATGGATGTTGTATAAAACAAATAGTCAATGTTTTACTTTCGTGCAATGGACAGAAGATTTTCATTCGTTTCAAGATGGAATTTTTCATTAAACGAGGCGAAGCAGAGTTGAATGGAACATTCCATCTTCCAACGAAAGAACATATTCTGACCATTGCACTCAAAAACATTAATTGTTTGTATAACACCTCCTTTAAATCGACTCCTGGTCAAATCAGAAAATAACAATTATTGTTAAAATAATGGCTTGACTTGCACTTGCACGCCCCCTCGCTTTTCAAAAGCGATAGACGCCCAAGAATTCATCAATCGTTTAGCCAGGTTTCAGCGGGTACCAACCGCATCTCTGGCCGCAGCATTCGCGAACTGACACCAACCCTCAGAATCTGAGAAACGATTTGTGCATAAATCGTTTTTTTCAGATTCAAATGTTTTGGGCGAAATATTATACAAACCATACTTTGAATGAAATCGTTTCTCAAAATAGTTTAATACAACGCTGTAAAGCGGTGCTTCTCACCAATTAAGTTTTTATGGTCATTAATTGTTTGAGAAGGCCTATTCATTTTACCAATCTTTGAACCTACCTATAAGCGGTCAAACAAGCATGCCAATATCAGAGTGAAATCTAAAATGTTCTAGTTATATTTTCCTTGTGTGCTTGCTATACCAGTATTAATTCATAAAAAGGTTAACAGTATTTAGCTTTAACAAATTAGGCTATCTCTCTGAATTTTCTTTCGTAAATCGTTCATTACTCATTGTTTTAACGGTAGAGATACGAACTGTGTTGGAGCTTTTCACTGAGAGAGCATCTCAAATGGAAATTCATTTTAAAGCTGTGGAGCCTATGGATAAAGATGCGAAGTTAGTGTACAGCACGCTTAAATTTGAATTTTTCAACGAGTCGGGTGAAAAGTACGTTAGTGCTACGTAAGTACCCATACAAACGTTTTCTCTAACATCTTCCAGTATGAACTCTTGAGGTCGCCCTATGTATAGATACTCGTATGCATATCGCTATGTGCAGCACTGATGACATTATCCTGCATGGTGCAGCCATCTTGTTCTCCTCCCATTCAAATCAATGCAACCGAACTGAGGCCGTGTGCAAATTGGCGGCTACAGCTACGGCTAGGGCTAGATTTCCGCTCCTAATTCGTGCATTGAAGTATAGGACGTCCTTAGCAACGCCCTTAGCAACAACCGTAGCCGTAGCTGTAGTCGCCAATTTGGATACGGCCTTAGTCTGGAAAACAAATTTAGTCTGGCCCCGTTTGTTTTAAAAGAGGTTATCGCATTCGATTAGGTTTGGAACAAGTGACGAAATAATGCTCCCAATTGCAAACTACAAATAATCGTGTTTGAAAAATAACATCTTTTTCGTTGTTCACAGTCAACTGGCTATATTCAGGAAGACTGCGGATGGGTACAAGTTCCACATCGCGATGATCAACAAACATAACCAGTCAGCTTAATCTACGGCGTACTCTACAATCGTGGTACCGGTAGGCCTATACGGTAACGATTACACTTGATGTCCGTCACGATCGTCGTCGTCAAGTTGCTTCTGACTAAAAAACAAATTCTATTGTTCTAATTACTTTTTAGATTAATTTAGGATGGTGTATATCTATTTTTATTCTCACAGTACATAGGCCTAGCTTTAAAATAATGGGTGTATTTCATGTAAAGCGTTACTCGGTCATTTTCCGCAAATAATCGACTGTTCACTGATTTCTTCACAGATTCTTCAGTATAGTTGTAGCAATCGTTGTCAGAGAACATCAGCAAAGTGATTATCATACAATACGTGAACCTTTTTTCTCTATCAAAAGGAAAGGCCATATTTATTATAGATTAAAATCTCAAAAGAAAACAACAACAACAACAACAACAACAAGAACAACAACAACAACAACAAGCAATCAAACGTAAAGCACCAACGAAAACATGGAATAATTCACGGTATGGGTGTGGGGCGTACCGTCGGTGTTATGACAGGAATCTTGGCATCCGTCACTTCAGCAGTTTCTTAATGGTAGTTATTTTTGTGTAAAATACCTGAAACCGCACTAAAAGTGTCTTAACAATGTCAATGGGCACATAAACTTCCACTTAAGAATTATAATTTGAATCTTTTTTTTGACTGCCCTTAAAAATCCCTCAAAAAAGAGCGAGAAAAGTGTACATTATTTACTGAAACTTTGTACAAATATTAAACAGATAGTAATTTTAATCAACTCAAAGTATTGTCAGTATAAATATACATGTCCAGTCACATGTTGATACAATTTGGGGTGGTTTCAGGAACTTGTATAAAAGTTACAGCCATTTGGAAAAACTGCTAACGTGACGGTAGATAAGTAAGCAACTATTAAACTTAGTATAATCATAATCTAGTCATGTATTGTTTCAAGTGTATAACCAAATACAATTACCTCAGCACACTGTACACTCGTAATAAGAAAACCCTTTTAAAGGTATCGTACACGTTTGGTAATGACTCAAAACAAATATTAGCATAAAAACTTACTTGGTAACAAGCAACGGAGAGCTGTTGATAGTATAAAACATTGTAGGAAACGACTCCCTCTGAAGTAACGTAGTTTTTGAGAAAGAGGTAATTTCTCACTAAAATAATAGAATCTTCTTGCAAGAAGTTTGTATTCCTAAAAAGCACACAAATTTGTACAACAAGGGTGTTTTTTCTTTCATCATTTTCTTATAACTTCGATGACCAATTGAGCCCAAATTTTCACAGGCTTGTTATTTTATGCATATGCTGGGATACACCAAGTGAGAACACTGGTCTTTGACAATTTCCAAACGTGTTCAGTGCCTTTAAAAGCAATACCATTAATGTTTCTTGTCTTTTACGAGTTTCCTTTAATCTATTTTGCACATTAAATGATCAGAATGCTTCAGAAGTTGATGAGGAGTATTGAAGAATGTTTTACACTGTGCTTAAATTAATATTTCAGTGTTTTATTCGGCAATTCAGAATGAGTTAGTAGTTTCATTTTGATTCAATGTTGGATATTTTATCAATTGCAGATAAACGTATCGCCCAGTTTCAAAATCTCACTCGACGCCATAACAATTTACACTCAGTGTCATAACATTTATTTGTTTATTAAGCTCTGCTCATAACAAGAACACCATGTGAAGACAAGCAAAGTATTCAAAAAACAAAATAATAAATGCTACTAGTTAAAAATTTAGTTTTAACAAACCGGTCCACACGTATATACAAAGAAAGACACAATTAATGATCAATTATTGGTCCAGCAATCAGTCAATCAATAATCAGGCATTTGTAGAGCGCCATCGTTCTAGTTGGCTGCCTATTCCGAGGCGCTTAGCAAAGTAAAGAAACAAATTTAGACAAAAGAGTGTGCAGAATTGCATGTGGAGATGACTAAATGTAAGCAGATTCGAAGAGATGAGCCTTAACCCTGCGTGACGCCATCAACAAAAATCACACGCTTACAACGCGGATACTTGTCACCTGTCCGTTTTACAATTAGCGTGTAGTACATTTTTGTGGAGAACACACTTTCAAATGGCCAAAACCATTAGATATAGATCCTTCTGACCAAATGAAACAAATTCAAGCAACAAATATTGTTTAGATGACCCCCACATTTGTCTCTTTTGAAAGTTTATACAACTGTACTTGACATGGCATAAAAAACTCACACGCTTACACCATCGGACATTTTTCAACAGTCCGTTTTATATTAGCGTGTAATACCATGGAGCTCCATGGTCTAACGTATCATTGCAACACCACCCTACTCAATCCACCCAGATAAACAACTAGTGCACTGCGTATAGCCATTGTACAAGTCTACAGAAGAAGCCATCTGAAAACCATATTGTAACACAAAAATCCTGTGTCAATAACAACAGCAATACGGAGCAATAAAACACACTAAAAGCCGGTATTTCTGCTTGACTTCCTGACAGTTTTATTCCAGACATCCGTTCCTTACAAACACACAAATCTAGGCATCCGAAAACATCTCTAGGCGAGCGGGTTTACCAATCTTCCAGCAGGGGGGCCCCACCAGCAACTAGCTCCACTGCGGAGCTGTGCTGGCGCCCTCTACTGGCTGATTTGCACGAATGTTACAATATGGTTCATTTCACCCAGTAGTGGCTATTAACCCCATAGGTTAAGTAACTGCTGTACAATTCCTTGGAATTCCGAGAGAGCTGGTCATTGATGTTTTTTCTTCTTTTTTCTGTGAACAAAAACCCCGATGGTAACAAGACAATTTAATGCTATTTGGCTAGGTGTAGATGGGGAACTTCGAAATTGTTAGATGTGTTGAAACAAAAAAGGCGGGATACTGATTAATTTTTTACAAACGGACAGTTGATTAGTGTCCGTCGGCATAATGCAAGGTAAGTTGAAGAAATCTCCTTGACAAGAAGGAATTCTGCATTTTTTCATGCATCCGTGACAGCTTAACTTAAGGTGATGAATGGTTTATCTGCATTCGCTGTCAATGGTAGGTTCTGGTTGACCAGTCAGGAGCCAAGATGTCTACAGCTAGCTCAACACAATACTGAGAAAACTGCATAGAAAATAAAACGTGAAGGTGAGGAAGTTTTACAGTCATGATACCAGAACAGGAGGATCGATTTAAAGGGTCTGTATACATTTGGTAATGACTCTGAAAATTATGACAATAAAAACTTACTTGGTTAGAAGTACAGCAGCTTTGGATAATATAGTATAATGAATTTTGAGAAACTTTTCACTTCGAAGTATTGCGGTTATGGAAAAAAGATATCACTTTCTACCCCCAAAAAATTAGGCTCTGAGAAGCGTTACGGCCGTTCCGCTTCTCAGAGTGTGTATTCCAATGCAGATTATTCTTCCTGCTCGGACATAACCGCTCCAGATTTTCAGCAATATCTTAAAAACGCTACCACCTCTTGAAATGAAATTTTCACAGGTTAGTTTAATGGTATACCGAAAAATCTACAACTATATAAGATTGAAACAAACAGTGGGTCCCAATTACCAAACGTAAACAGATCCTTTAAGATGCTCAAACTCTGAAGATTCAAGTCAACGAACTGCAAGACATGATTGTAGTGTAATTATTATGTTGGGATTTTTAGAGAGGTTAAACAGACATAACAAACTGAAGATCGACACCATAAATATATGGTCTAGAATACTTTATTATAAAATAACACAGCTACATTGCTACGGAAATAAATTAAACCTAGAGAGCCGATAGTTGTTGACGGCACCACGCCCAAGACCCGACTGCCCCGAATAATGGCAAGCTGATCTCTTAAGTTGAGATAAGTCTTTGCTTATACGTAAGAGTCGTTCAAATTGTCATACTAGCAAACCTGATGAGGCGTTGTAAAACAATTAAGGAATTTAAAACGCTTCACACAATGCACCACATTATAATGATAGTGATAATTTCTTGTGCACTTTAACTGCTTCATACGGCTCTGACCAAAGGTGGTATCTTCCATCCCTTTTGCTCATTATTGTTAATCAGTCATTCAAATTGACGAATCGATGCTTGAGCGACCATCAGCGCAAAATCCCCCCAACACTTAAACTAAGCATTAAATCTTTTAAATAATTAAAAACATTATGTTCTAAGCTGCGGCACAAAAATTGTTAAAAAACATGTAATCATATATTAAATGTTAGTATTTTAAGATAATTGATTATGAGTGTTGTGCAACGCTATGTAAATCTTGTATCCGTTCTCAATCTTTCTGAAGATGAATAACCAACTATGAACAGACAGAAATTGTTATTAATCGGTTATTCGTTAAACCAGCGTTCCTAAACAATGTGATAAGCCCTAGTTCTTAAATAAATTACAGAGCCAGACTAAAGATTTCCAGACTTCAGACGTGTTCGATTAAAGGGTTTTGGCAGTGGCTACGGCGAGAATGTCCGAAAGTTCTATTTATTCAACGTTCGGTTGCATTGACTAGACACAAAGAGCATAGTGACTTCTGGTTTCTGTTTTTGCGGCAGTTTGGCAGAGCAGCCAATCACGTATAACATGTGATCTCACCAGATCTGGGAAAACTACAAGTCAACAAACATGCAAAAGAATTGGAGATGACACATTCAGTCTGAAACTACTAGGAGTCAACGATTTTTAATCAGATTTTGAACAAATAAATAAACTAATACCACAACCATAATGGATATAATTATTAAAACCTTTTGTAGGCCTATCTGATTTAATATTATATATCACTACATCCAGTGTAGCCATTGAACAGATTTATAGTGGGCTTAGAGGTAAGATTCAGGTTATCAGGTTCAAAGGCAACAAAGCAAAAACAAACAAAAATAAATTCGACCCCCTAAAACAATAATAAATGTAACTATAGTTATACTTATCATCAGAAACACAACAGTACCGATGAAAACTTGTTTTTATTCACGAGAAAGCCACTGGATTATTCTTGAGTACGCAACAAATTAGCGAGCAATCATAGTGAGTGAACGTTTTTGACAATTCTAGATAAAAATGCATTTAAGGTTTAAAATGAACATTAAATGGACATTTTTGCAATTAGCTCCATGAAATAAACAGTTTCAATTATTATTTCTGTTTTGAAGTCTTTTAATATTTTTTGTTTTTGTTTGTTTAAGGTAGTTGTTGTTTGTTGCGGAGAGTTGCATATAGTAATGTGGTAATGCGGATGCTGGATTTAACAATTAAAATGTAAACATTGATATAATAATATTAATCCAGCAGTTCACTTTATATAATGTTTAGAATAGAGGAGCGATTTGAGACGGTCAAACTATTAATATTCGAGTATTTATAGCAACTGCAAGACATGACTGTAGAGTGATGCTAATGGTCATGTCTTTATAAATCATAAAGAAAGGTCCAATCATTGACACTTAATTGTGTGTTTCTTGGTCTCTCAGTCTGGATCAGTCTGTTAAAACTAGCGTCTCTTATTTGAACTTTGCTGTCCACAGAGCCTTGTTCTGGGTAGGCCTATGGCTTAAAATATCAATATTAAGACAGTAAATTGTTACAGTTGAGTCACATTTTGAGAATAGGTGACTCGTTCGTGCCTAACTTGCAATTGATAAAATATCCAACATTATTGATTCATAATGAAACCATTGTCCCATTCTGAATTTCTGAATAAAACACTTACATAATAATCTAAGCAGGCGAAAACATTTAAGTATTCCTCGTCAACTTCTGAAGCATTTTGATTATTTTTGTGACCACAATCAGGTTACATCTAAGGAAACTCGTAAACATCAAGAAGCACAACAAAGTTTAGTATTTATCTAGCGTCACACTAGTAGTTTTTCCCAATAGTTCCCACTTTTTTTAAGCACTTAAATCCACCAAACACGTTTCAAAGTGTGAATGGACATGCAGACCAGATGCAGATTTATACTGACAAAATAATTTGAGTTGATTAAAAACATTAATTTTGTTATTACTCTCAAATTTCAATAACAAAATTACGGAAAATGTAAGCAACCTTTCCAGTCTCTTTTTGAATTTGTTTTTGAGGGCAATTCAAAATAAAACAATAATAACAATAATAATGAATTCAATCGACTATTTTTAGTTTAAGCCTGCATGTCTATTGAATTTTTGTGTGGTTTCAGGTGTTTACAAAAAAAGAACAACCATTGGATGGACAAACTGCTTATGTGACCGCTGAAAGTGGTACATTCTATTATTGTGTTTTCTTTCAATATACGGACAACACACACCCATAAATCCTTTCACCTTTTGGTTGGTGTTTCCCTTTTTTTTGGGGGGGGGGGATCTTGGAATTTGTTATGAAGGAATCGTCAATATTTGTTTGCCAATTAAGATAATATATTTAAAATACATTTAAAGGTATAAGAGAATAAAAGTATTCACCATTCTAAATAAATCTATAAAGAGTTAGAGTGTAATAGTATTGTTTTAGTCAGGAGGCGCTTCAAGACGATCGTGACCGACATAAAGTGTAACCAATAGCGCTGTGATATCCAGGAGTGTAGAGTACGCCGTAGATTAAGCTGATTGGTTATGTGTGTTGAACATCGATATGTAGAACTTGTACCCATCCGCAGTCTTCCTGAAGATATCCAGTTCACTGTGACAAACGAATTATTATTATTTTTTTAAACACGATTATTTGTAGTTGGCTATTGGGGTCTTTATTTCGTCACTTTGTCCAAACATTGATAACCTCTTCTGAAATAAACGGGCCAGACTAATTTGCTTTCCAGACTCACTTCGGTTGCATTGATTTGAATGAGAGAAGAACAAGATGGCTGCACCATGCAGGATAATGTCATCCGTGCTGCTCATTGCGATATGCAATTACAAACGAGTATAAATATATAGGGCGACCTCAAGAGTTAATACTAAAAGATGATAACGAAATATTTGCATGGTATACTTACGTAGCACTAATGTACTTTTCACCCAACTCGTTGAAAAATTCGAAGTGAAGTGTAACGTACACTAAATTCGTATCTTTATCCATAGGCTCCACCTCTTGATATTCAATTTCGATGTGAGATGCTCTCTCATTAAAAAGCTTCACCACAGATCGTATCTCTACCGTTATAAAAATGACAATGAAAGATTTATGATAGAAAATTCAAACAACATGTTTGACAACCCTGCAGTGAGGGCCGCTGTTAGCACTTGATGACAAACCATTGTCTTAACCACGTTGTACACACCAGTCAGCTCATATTCCACGATATCCTATAGGCTGGACCATGCCACACATTCTGAGGTGGTGTCAATCAACAGGGGTCAGGTAAAAACTCTACCAGCATCCTTTGTGAACAAAACTTAACTAATTTACCGATAAGAGTGCCTAAACTAACTGGTGTATTAATGAATATCGTCGTTCGTACCACTAAGTGACCTATCTCGTCCACAGTAAAACAAAAAAAAAACGTGTTTGGAGAAAATCTCTATTTTCCATCTGCTGTTTCAGGGTCTGCTGACAATTAATTAAAGAAAAATAAAGCTGACTATTTTTATTCGTACAGAACTGTCAAACCTTTATTTATTCCAGCGACTGTTTAATAAGTAATTAATTCCTAAACACATAAGGTCACTTCGTGAAAATGAAATAATGAATTTTGCCCACAGAGCGCTGTGTACAAACCAATGCAAATTGAAACACATCGAGATAGGACACTTCGTGAAAATACTACGCTTCCAGAAACGCAAATGTCACACACGCGCCTGAATTGCGCACGCTGTTGCGCTTTGTATATCATTGGTAAAGTGGCTTATCTAGATAGGTCACTTCGTGGAACTACAAAACGGTAAATCTAGGGATACGTCGTTTATACTAATTAGTGTAATTACGAAACTATTACGTATAAGGTACTGAAACTTGCTAAACATGTTAACAGTATTGAGTATGTTAATAATTTGCAAACAAAACTGATTTGCAAACAATTTGTGTTTTACTTGACAATAGGTCACTTCGTGATTTCTAACATTTTAATTAGTATTATTCGGGGGGTTTTATGTTAATTAATGTAGGACAGAAAAACAAAATAGTAATTACCGTCTTGTCCAACAAAGGGTGGCAAACCGTCAATCAATACTTTGGCATCCGGGTCGATGAAACCCATTGCAGCATCCGTATCATGTTGTTGGCTGTAGTAAATAATACTCTCAACAACGGAGACAATACTGCCTAAGAATCAAACAGATTTATTATATTTGATAACTCTATACATACAGAATACTTAGAATAAAAATCAGACCAAGAATAACAAAGGGGAGATGTGGAAATGCGTAAGAAAAAAACCCAGCTTATAGCAAAAGCAAACTAAATCACTATCTAAAAGAGCAATCCCCCATACAAAAAAACCAAACACATCACAACATGCAATAACATCCAAAACACAAAATGATTATAAACACTCTTATAGAAACATTGTGAGATTTGACAATCTCATTGTGATCTATATATCAATCTCCAGTTTGTTCACTGTTCGACTATTGTTTCAAAACAAATACAAATAAGGAAACAAATGTTTTATCATTCAATGATTACAATCTCATTGTAAGCCAAATCCAGTTTTACCTTGTTTCCAATACATAATGTTTGTGGAGATTTTCCCGGAATGGGTGTTTAAGAGACTTCCGACTCCAGTTTGACAATGTATTGTACTTATCTGACCTTATCTTGATACAAATTATTAGACTCCACAACTAAACAGTGAACAATAGTTAGTCTACAAATATTCACCTCGAAGATCACTTGGTTGTTCCCTCAGATGTTTAGCTGCATCTACTCCTGATTCATACAACACACCGACCAACAGAAGCAGGCGTACGAGGTTGACGTGAAACATACTGCTTTTGAATCTTGCTTTGGATTGTGTTGTGGAAGAAGATAGTTTATGATAACTGGTAAGGTTTGTGATTATGTTTTGGACTTCACTTAAAAAACGCAATATGGCTGTCAACAGTCGTCCGTGCAGGGCTTGACGGTGACTGCTCTTGTTATTTTGTCAATCACAATCAAACTTTCCGTCATGCTGTTGTAGCAAGTATGCATTTGTATCAATAGCAACGAAGCACAATGAGGGCGCCATTTTACTACCAACGGTGGTATCTTGCCTCTCTTTTGCTCATTATTGTCAATACCAGTACATATCTATTGAATTGATACTCGAGCGACCATCTGCGCACAATCCCAAACAATTAAACTAAGCATTTAATCGTTTAAATAATTAACCTGATAATATTTTAAGCTCTAATTTTAACTAAAGCTCTAGTTGATGAAAACAATGAAATAAAACTAACGCTTCTGTGAGATAGAAACTCATATTCATTAATATTTTGACCTTCGACCTCCTCTATGATGTAATAAAGGGCCAAACCAGCTTCGTCTGGTTATTTAGGCTACAAAAATAGACCTGAACTTGACCTTAGCGGTGTTCCAGGAGTAGAGTAGAACGGTTCCGAAAATTAAGCATCAAATTTCTTGTCCATTTTCGAGCATTTCTTTTTAAAAAGGGAAAAATCTTTGATTCTGCGTCACTACGTAAACGGCAAACCGGTAAGCTCCTCCTTTAAGAAATCAGTGGTCAGGAGCAGCTTGATGACGATCTTGACGGGTATCAAAGTATAACCAGAGCTTATAATATTACGCCATAGATTAAGCTGATTGGTCATGTCTGTTTAAAATCGCTGATGTAGAACTCGTATCCATCCTGAGTCGTCCTGAAGACAATCTCATTGTAAACCAAATCAAGTCTCATCATGTTTCCAAAACATTATTGTTTGTCGATGTTTGGGGAAATTTTCCGGAAAGAGTGTTTAGGGTCAAGTTCGGGTCTATTTTTGTAGCTTAAATAATCAGACGAAGCCGGTGTGTCCCTTTATTAATTCATAGAGGGGGTCGAAGGTCAAAATATTAATGAATATTAGTTTCTCTGTTAATTTTGTCAAACCTGAAGCAAGCTGTCTCAGAGAAGCATTAGTTTGATTTCATTTGTTTCAATATTTAGAGCTTAAAATATTATCAAGTTAATTATTTAATCGATTAAATTCTTATGTTGTGGATTGTGCGCTGATGGTCGCTCGAGCATCGATTCAATCGATATGTACTGGTATTAACGATAATGAGCAAACGAAAGGCAAGATACCACCGTTGGTAGTAAAATGGCGCCCTCATCGAGCTTCGATGCTATAGATATAAATGCATACTTTCTGTGCATTGCCAGCTGAGTCAGATGAGGGAAAGTTTGATTGTGACTGACAAAATAAAAAGAATAATCCTCGCCAAGCCCTACATGGACGACTGTTGACAGTCATATTGCGTGTTTTAAGTGCAGTCGCGTCCAAAACATCATCACAAACCTTACCAGTTATCAAAAACTATCTTCTTGTACAACACAATCCAAAGCAAGATTCAAAAGCAGTATGTTTCACGTCAACCTCGTGCGCCTGCTTCTGCTGGTCGGTGTGTTGTATGAATCAGGAGTGGATGCAGCTGAACATCTGAGGGAACAACCAAGTGATCTTCGAGGTGAATATTTGTAGACTAACTATTGTTCACTGTTTAGTTGTGGAGTCTTATAGTTTGTATCAAGATAAGGTCAGATAAGTTTATTAAATTGTTAAACTTGAGTCGGAAGTCTCTTAAAACACCCATTGCTGGAAAATCTCCACAAACATTATGTATTGGAAACAAGATGAAACTGGATTTGGCTTACAATGAGATTGTAATCATTGAATGAAAAGGCACCGAACACGTTTGGAAATTGTCAAAGACCAGTGTTCTCACTTGGTGTATTCCACTATCGTAAAATAAAAAGCCTGTGGAAATTTGGGCTCAATTGGTCATCGAATTGTGTGCTTTCAGATAGGAATAAAAACTTCTTGCAAGAAGTTTTTATTATTTTAGTGAGAAATTACCTCTTTCTCAAAAACTACGTTACTTCAGAGGGAGTCGTTTTCTACAATGTTTTATACTATGAACAGCTCTCCGTTGTTTGTTACCAAGTAAGTTTTTATGTTAATATTTGTTTTGAGTCATTACCAAACGTGTACGATACCTTTAAACATTTTTCCCCTTATCTGTATTATTATAAATTCTTAAATGAAACAATAGTCGAACAAAGTGAACCAACAGGAGATTGATATAAAGATCAAAATGAGATTGCTATACATCTACATCGCTTTTGGGCAGCCCCTAAGCTTTGTTTTACTTCTACATTTCACCTTCGTAATTCTTGGTCTGATTCGTTATTCTCAGTCTTTGGTGTGAACACAGAGTTATCAAACATAAGATATATTTTTGATTTTCAGATGCCATTGTCGCCGTTAATGAGAATTTGTATTACTACGGCCGACAACATGATACGGATGCTGCAATGAGCTTGGTCGACCCGGAGGCCAAAGTATTGATTGACGGTTTGCCACCCTTTGTTGGACACGACGGTACTTACTATTTTGTTTTTCTGTCCTATATTAATTCCCATCAAAACACCTAATAATACTAACTACAATTTTAGAAATCATATCGTCGCTCGAACCACGAAGTTACTTATCTGTCAAGGAAATTACAAAGTGTTTTTAAATCATTTTTTATACAAATGATTAACATACTCAATACTATCAACATTTTCAACAGTTTCAGTACCTTTTACGTATTGGTTTCGTAATTACACTAATTGGTATAAACGACGTATCACTAGATTTACCATTTTGTAGTTTCACGAAGTGAACTATCTAGATACGCCACTTTACCAATGATAATACAAAGCGCTACAGCGCGCGCATGCAAGGAATGTGTGTGACATGTGCCTTTCACGAAGTGACCTATCTGGAAGCGTAGTATGTTCACGAAGTGTCCTATCTCGATAGGTTTCAATTTGTATTGGTTTGTACACAGCGCTCTGCGGGAAAACTCATTATTTCATTTTCACGAAGTGACCTTATGTGTTTAGGAATTAATTACTAATTGAAATAGTCGCAGGAATAAAACCAAGTTTGACAGTTCAGTACGAATAAAAGTAGCCAGCTTTATTCTTGTCCTTAACAACATAATATAAACATATATAGTCAGCAGACCCCGAAACAGCAGTTTAAAAAATAGTGCAACTTCAATCATGATTTTTTCCAAGCAAGTTTTCTTTTTACTGTGGACGATATTCATTAATACACCGCTAGTTTAGGCAGTCTAATCGGTTAATTAATTAAGTTTTATTACTTAGATACGTCTACCATTGACAACTGACATAGCGATTTTGTACACAAAGGATGCTGGCAGAGTTTTTACCTGACCCCTGTTGATTGACACAACCTCAGAATGTGTTGCATGGTCCAGCCTAGGATATCATGGAATATGAGCTGACTGGTGTGTACAACGTGGTTAAGACAATGGTTTGTCATCAAGTGCTAACAGCGGCCCTCATTGCAGGGTTGTCAAACATGTATCTGTCTGAATTTTCTATAATTATTCTTTCATTGTAATTTTTATAACGGTAGAGATACGTACTGTGGTGCAGCTTTTCCCCGAGAGAGCATCTCACTCCGAAATTGAATATACAGAGGTGGAGCCTATGGATAAAGATGCGAATTTAGTGTACGTTACACTTCACTTCGAATTTTTCAACGAGTTGGGTGAAAAGTACATTAGTGCTACGTAAGTATACCATGCAAATATTTATCTATCATCTTTTAGTATAAACTCTTGAGGTCGCCCTATATATTAATACTCGTACGTAATTGCATATCGCAATGAGCAGCACGGATGATATTATCCTGCATGGTGCAGCCATCTTGTTCTTCTCTCATTCAAATCAATGCAACCGAAGTGAGTCTGGAAAGCAAATTAGTCTGGCCCGTTTATTTCAGAAGAGGTTATCAATGTTTGGACAAAGTGACGAAATAAAGACCCCAATAGCCAACTACAAATAATCGTGTTTAAAAAATAACAAATTTTTCGTTTGTCATAGTGAACTGGATATCTTCAGGAAGACTGCGGATGGGTACAAGTTCTACATATCTATGTTCAACACACATAACCAATCAGCTTAATCTACGGCGTACTCTACACTCCTGGATATCACAGAGCTATTGGTTATACTTTACGTCGGTCACGATCGTCTTGAAGCGCCTCCTGACTAAAACAATACTATTACACTCTAATCCTTTATAGATTTATTTAGAATGGTGAATACTTATCTTCTCTTATACCTTTAAATGTATTTTGAATATATTATCTTTTTTTGGCAAACAAATATTGACGATTCCTTCATTACAAATTCCAAGATCCCCCCCCCCAAAAAAAGGGAAACACCAACCAAAATGTGAAAGGATTTATGGGTGTGTGTTGTCCGTATATTGAAAGAAAACACAATAATATAATGTACCACTTTCAGTGGTCACATAAGCAGTTTTTTCCATCCAATGGTTGTTCTTTTTTTTGTAAATACCTGAAACCACACAAACAATTCAATAGACATGCAGGCTTAAAATGAAAATAATTGATTGAATTCATTATTATTGTTATTATTACTATATTTTGAATTGCCCTCAATTTTTTTTCAAAAAGAGACTGGAAAGGTTGCTTACATTTTCCGTAATTTTGTTATTGAAATTTGAGATTAATAACAAAATTAATGTTTTTAATCAACTCAAATTATTTTGTCAGTATAAATCTGCATCTGGTCTGCATGTCTATTCACACTTTGAAACGTGTTTGGTGGATTTAAGTGCTTAAAAAAAAGTGGGAACTATTGGGAAAAACTACTAACGTGACGCTAGATAAATACTAAACTTTGTTGTGTTTCTTGACGTTTACGAGTTATCTTAGATGTAACCTGATTGTGGTCACAAAAAGAATAAAAATGCTTCAGAAGTTGACGAGGAATACTTGAATGTTTTCGCCTGCTTAGATTATTAGGTAAGTGTTTTATTCAGAAATTCAGAATGGGACAATGGTTTCATTATGAATCAATAATGTTGGATATTAACAATTGCAAGTTAGACATGAATGTATCACCCAGTCTCGAATATTCTGTAACAATTTACTGTCTTAATATTGATATTTTAAGCCATAGGCCTACCCAGAACAAGACTCTGTGGACAACCAGCAAAGTTCAAATAACAGACGCTAGTTTTAACAAACTGATCCAGACTGAGAGACCAAAAATACACTATTAGGTGTCAATGATTGGACCTTTCTTTATGATTTATAAAGACATGACCATTAGCATCACTCTACAGTCATGTTTCGCAGTTGCTATAAATACTCGAATCTTCAGAGTTTGACCGTCTCAAATCGGTCCTCTATTCTAAATTTTATATAAAGTGAACTGCTCTATTATTTTTTTTATTAATACTTTGCAATGTTTAAATTTTAGTTGTTAAATCCAGCATCCCCATCATTACATTACAATATGCCACTCTCGGAAACAAACAAACAACAAACACATCAAACAAACAAAAACAGCAACAAATAAATATATTGATAAAAGACTTTAAAACAGAAATTCTATTTGAAACTAACTCCAATGAGTGAATAGCTAAAACGTCAATTGAATGTTTATTTTAAGCCCTACATGCACGTTTATCTCAAATTACCAAAAACGTTCACTCACTCTGCTCACTCTGATTGCTCGCTAATTTGTTGCGTACTCAATAATAATCGAGTAGCTTTCTCAACAATAAAAACAAGGTTTCATCGGTACTGTTGTGTTTCTGATGATAAGCATAACTAGTTGTTACATTCCTTATTATTATTATTTTTTTTTTCGCAGTTGTACCTGATAACCTGAATCTTACCTCCGAACCCACTATAAATCTGTTCAATGGCTACAATGGATGTAGTGATATATAATATTCAATCAGATAGGCCTACAAAAGGTTTAAAAATTATTACGAATATGGTTGTGGTATGAGTTCATTTATTTGTTCAAAATCTGATTAAAAATCTTTGACTCCTTGTAGTTTCAGACTGAATGTGTCATCTCCAATTCTTTTGCATGTTTGTTGACGCTTCATCCTTAACATTTAATATCACGAGATCAATTAGTCCGTTATTATTTTGGAGCAGGCTATAGCTATGATGAACTTGTAGTTTTCCCAGATCTGGTGACATCACAAATTAATGTTATACGTAATTGGCTGCTCTGCCCAACTGCCGCAAAAACAGAAACCAGAAGTTGTTTATGCTCTTTGTGTCTAGTCAATGCAACCGAACGTTGAATAAATAGGACTTTCGGACATTCTTGCCGTAGCCACTGCCAAATTAAATCGAACACGTCTTAAGTCTGGAAAGTATTAGTCTGGCTCTGTAATTTATTTAAGAACTAGGGCTTATCACATTGTTTAGGAACGCTGGTTTAACGAATAACCGACTAACAAACAATTTTTGTCTGTTCATAGTTGGTTGTTCATCTTCAGAAAGATTGAGAACGGATACAAGATTTACATAGCGTTGCGCAACACTCACAATCAATCATCTTAAAATACTCACATTTAATATATGATTAAATGTTTTTTTTTTACAATTTTTATTGCGCAGCTTAGAGTATAATGTTTTTAATAATTATTTAAAAGATTTAATGCTTAGTTTTGGGGGATTTTGCGCTGATGGTCGCTCAAGCATCGATTCGTCAATTTGTATGACTGTATACTTAGCAATAATGAGCAAAAGGGATGGAAGATACCACCTTTGGTAGTAAAATGGCGCCCTCATCGTGCCATATATGCTTGACTTCCTGATAGTTTTATTCCACACATCCGTTCCTTACAAACACACAAATCTAGGCATCCGAAAACCGGTATATCTACAACTATAAAAGATTGAAACAAACAGTGGGTCCCAATTACCAAACGTAAACAGACCCTTTAAGACGCTCAAACTCTGAAGATTCAAGTCAACGAACTGCAAGACATGACTGTTGTGTAATTATTATGTTGGGATTAGAGAGGTTAAACACAGACATAACAAACTGAAGAGCGACACCATAAATATATGGTCTAGAATACTTTATCGGATGCCTAGATTTGTGTGTTTGTAAGGAACGGATGTGTGGAATAAAACTGTCAGGAAGTCAAACATATAATGGTCTAGAATACTTTATTATAAAATAACACAGCTACATTGCTACGGGAATAAATTAAACCGCGAGAGCCGACAGTTGTTGACGGCACCACGCCCAAGACCCGACTGCCCCGAATAATGGCAAGCTGATCTCTTAAGTTGAGACCAGTCTTTGCTTATTACGTAAGAGTTGTTCAAATTGTCAGACTAGCAAACCCGATGAGGCGCATTAAAACAAGTTAGGAATCTAAAACGCTTCACACAATGCACCACATTATAATGATAGTGATAATTTCTTGTGCTTCATTTTAAGAGAACAAAAAGGCGACGAGGTCATAAGCGGCCGTTTAAAACCGGCAGTGCTGTAGCTGTACGATTTCATGGCTCTTCTTCCCGTGTATATAATTCCACGCTTACGGAGCTCTGTAAAGCACATTATCATATGGGACAAAGGGGATTGTATAAGTTTGGTAATTGGAACCCACTGTTTGTTTCAATCATATGTCTTAGATACATACCATAAAACTAACCTGTGATAATTTAATTTCAAAAGGTGGTAGAGTTTTTGAGATATTGCCAACAATCTGGAGCTGTTATGTCCACGCAGGAAGAATAATCTGCAGTTTGAATACACAATCTGAGAAGCGTTACTGTAGTACCGGTAGCGCTTCTCAGATTCAAATTTTGGGGAATAAAAAGTGATATCTTTTTCCATAACCGCAGTACTTCTTAGTGAAAAGTTTACTCAAAATGCATTATACTATCCAAAGCTGCTGTACTTCTTACCAAGTTAGTTGTTGTTGCGTCTGTACTTCGATAACTGTTTTAAATAGTCGCACATGCAGTAGGGTTTGACGATGATGACCATTCGTATTTTGTCAATTACATTACCCTTATCTGACTCACCTGGCAATGCACAGCTATAATAGCAAGTATGCATTTATAACAATAGTAACGAAGCACGATGAGGGCGCAATTTTACTACCAAAGGCAGAGCCGTCTATTGAGAGAGTTGCGACAAGTTGCAATTAGAAGCCATTTTGTCTCCAAAAAATGCATTGGCGAATACAGGGTGCCAGACAAGTCTGCCCATTGGGTTGTGCTGCATTTGGAACAAAATGGCGTCCAGCAACCATGTGACCGGAGAAAGCTGGTCCCTCCATGTCGCAACTCTCTCAATATACGGCTCTGACCAAAGGTGGTATCTTCAATCCATTTTGCTCATTATTGTTAATCAGTACAGTCATTGAAATTGACGAATCGATGCTTGAGCATTAAATATTTTAAATAATTAAAAACATTATGTTCTAAGCTGCGCAATAAAAATTGTTAAAAAAATATTTAATCATATATTAAATGTTAGTATTTTAAGATGATTGATTATGAGTGTTGCGCAACGCTATGTAAATCTTGTATCCGTTCTCTATCATCCTGAAGATGAACAACCAACTATAAACAGACACAAATTGTTATTAGTCGGTTATTCGTTAAACCAGCGTTCCTAAACAATGTGATAGACCCTAGTTCTTAAATAACTTACAGAGCCAGACTAAAAATTTCCAGACTTAAGACGTGTTCGATTTAAGGGTTTTGGCAGTGGCTACGGCGAGAATGTCCGAAAGTTCTATTTATTCAACCTTCGGTTGCATTGACTAGACACAAAGAGCATAAACAATTCTGGTTTCTGTTTTTGCGGCAGTTTGGCAGAGCAGCCATTCACGTATAACATTAATTTGTGATCTCACCAGATCTGGGGAAAACTACAAGTTCATCATAGCTATAGCCTGCTCCAAAATAATGACGGACTAATTTATCTCGTGATAGGAAATGTTAGGGATGATGCGTCAACAAACATGCACAAGAATTGGAGATGACACATTCAGTCTGAAACTACAAGGAGTCAAAGATTTTTAATCAGATTTTGAACAAATAAATGAACAAATACCACAACCATATTGGATATAATTATTAAAACCTTTTGTAGGCCTATCTGATTTAATATTATATATCACTACACCCAGTGTCGCCATTGAACAGATTTATAGTGGGTTTGGAGGTAAGATTCAGGTTATCAGGTTCAAAGGCAACAAACCAAAACAAACAAAAGTAATGCGACCCCCTAAAATAATAAGGAATGTAACAACTAGTTATACTTATCATCAGAAACGCAACAGTAGGCCTACCGATGAAACCTTGTTTTTATTCATGAGAAAGCTACTGGATTATTCTTGAGTACGCAACAAATTAGCGAGCAATCAAAGTGAGTGAACGTTTTGGATAAATTTATATAAACATGCATGTATAGGGCTTAAAAAAACAAACATTAAATGGACGTTTTAGCTATTCGCTCCATGAAGTTAACAGTTTCAATTAGTATTTTTGTTTTGAAGTCTTTTATAAATATATAATTTTTTTGTTTTTGTTTGTTTAATGTATTTTTTGTTTGTTGCCGAGAGTGGCATTAAGTAATGTAATGATGCGGATGCTGGATTTAATAACTAAAATTTAAACAATGATATAATAATATTAATACAGCAGTTCACTTTATATAATAATTTTGGATTAGAGGACCGAATCGAGACGGTAAAACTCTGAAGATTCGAGTATTTATATAGCAACTGCAAGACATGATTGTAGAGTGATGCTTAATGGTCATGTTAATAAAGAATTGACACTTAGGACTAATTGTGTCTTTATTGGTCTCTCAGTCTGGATCAGTTTGTCAAAACTATCGTTTGCTATTTGAACTTTGCTGGTTGTCCACAGAGTCTTGTTCTGGGTAGGCCCATGGCTTAAAAAAATCAATAGTAAATTGTTACAGAATTGTTGAGACTGGGTGATACGTTCATGCCTAACCTTTGATAAAATATCCAACAGTATTGATTCATAATGAAACTATTATCCCATTTTGAATTGCTGAATAAAACACAGGCGAAAACATTCAAGTATTCCTCGTCAACTTCTGAAGCATTCTGAAAATGTTTGTGACCACAATCAGGTTACATCTAAGGAAACTTGTAAACATCAAGAAGCACAACAAAGTTTAGTATTTATCTAGCGTCACGTTAGCAGTTTTTCCCCAATAGTTTCAACTTTGTTTAGCACCTAAATCCACCAAAAACGTTTCAAAGTGTGAATGGACATGCAGACCAGATGCAGACTTAGGCCGTATCCGAATAGGCGGCTACAGCTACGGCTATTGCTAAGGGTGTTGCTAAGGACGTCCCATACTTCAATGCATGATGACGCGGAAATCTAGCCGTAGCCGTAGCTCTAGCCGGCATTTCGGACACGCCCTTATACTGACAAAATAATTTGAGTTGATTAAAAACATTAATTTTGTTATTAATCTCAAATTTCAATCAAAAATGTACGGAAAATGTAAGCAACCTTTGAGGGCAATTAAAAAAATTGAAATAAAAAAATAATGAATTCACTCAATTATTTTCAGTTTAAGCCTGCATTTTGAAACTGTTTTGTGTGGTTTCAGGTATTTACAAAAAAGAACAACCATTGGATAGAAAAACTGCTTATGTGACGGCTGAAAGTGGTACACTCTATTATTGTGTTTTCTGTCAATATACAGACAATACACACCCATAAATCCTTTCACCTTTTGGTTGGTGTTTCCCTTTTTTTTGGGGGGGGGGATCTTGGAATTTGTAATGAAGGACTCATCAATAGTTGTTCGCCAATAAAGATAATATATTTAATAAGTACACTTAAAGGTATAAGAGAATATAAATATTCACCATTCTAAATAAATCTACATATAATTAGAGTGTAATAGTTTTGTTTTAGTCAGGAGTTGCTTCAAGACGATCGTGACCGACATAAAGTATAATCAATTATCCAGGATTGCAGAGTACGCCGTAGATTAAGCCGATTGGTTGTGTGTTGAACATCATTATGTAGAGCTTGTACCCATCCGCAGTCTTCCTGAAGATATCCAGTTTACTGAGACAAACGAAAAAATTGTTATTTTTCAAACACGTTTTTTTGTAGTTGGCTTTTGGGGTCTTTATTTCCGTCACTTTGTCCAAACATTGATAACCCCTTCTGAAATAAACGGGCCAGACTAATTTGACTAATTTGGTTTCCAGACTCACTTCGGTTGCATTGATCTGAATGAAAGAAGAACAAGATGGCTGCACCATGCAGAATGTCATCCGTCCTGCTCATTGCGATATGCAATAACAAACGAGTATAAATATATAGGGCGACCTCAAGAGTTTATACTAAAAAGATGATAACGAAATATTTGCATGGTATACTTACGTAGCACTAATGTACTTTTCACCCAACTCGTTGAAAAATTCGAAGTGAAGTGTAGCGTACACTAAATTCGCATCTTTATCCATAGGCTCCACCTCTTTATATTCAATTTCGATGTGAGATGCTCTCTCACAGAAAAGCTCCAACACAGTTCGTGTCTCTACCGTTATAAAAATTACAATGAAAGATTTATGATAGAAAATTCAGACAGATAAATGTTTGACAACCCTGCAGTGAGGGCCGCTGTTAGCACTTGCTGACAAACCATTGTCTTTACCACGTTGTACACACCAGTCAGCTCATATTCCATGATATCCTAGGCTGGACCATGCCACACATTCTGATGTGGTGTCAATCAACAGGGGTCAGGAAAAAACTCTACCAGCATCCTGTGTGAACAAAACTTAATTAATTTACCTTAATTAAACTTAATTAATTAAAACTTAATGAATATCGTCGCTCGTACCACTAAGACACCTATCTCGTCCATCCACGGCAAAACAAAAAACGTGTTTGGAGAAAATCTCTATTAATTCAGGGTCTGCTGACAATTAACTAAAGAAAAATTAAGCTGACTATTTTTATTCGTACAGAACTGTCAAACCTTTATTTATTCCAGCGACTGTTTAATAAGTAATTAATTCCTAAACACATAAGGTCACTTCGTGAAAATGAAATAATGCGTTTTGCCCGCAGAGCGCTGTGTACAAACCAATGCAAATTGAAACACATCGAGATAAGACACTTCGTGAAAATACTACGCTTCCAGATAGGTCACTTCGTGAAACGCAAATGTCACACATGCACCTGAACTGCGCGCTGTAGCGCTTTGTACCATTGGTAAAGTTGCCTATCTAGATAGGTCACTTCGTGAAATTACAAAATGGTAAATCTAGTGATACGTCGTTTATACTAATTAGTGTAATTACGAAACCATTACGCATAAGTTACTGAAACTTACAAAAAATGTTAACAGTAATGAGTATATTAATTATTTGTATAAAACATGATTTGCAAACGATTTGTGTTTTCCTTGACAATAGGTCACTTCATGGTTCGAGCGACGATTTGATTTCTAACATAGTAATTAGTATCATTATTATTATTATTATTATTTTTTTTGCTGCAATGGAGATATACATCTCCTTTTATTACATTCCATCAAAACCCTTTCAACAAAAAAACAACAACACTACATAACAGATCAATGATTAAAAGACCATTATATATACAAAACTAAAAAGAAAAATACAAAACAAGAGGACTTAGAACGAAAATACAACTTTTTCCCCAATCATGTGGCACAAAGCCTGGTTTTTACAAAACAATTCAACAAAATCATCATCATTAAGTCTTTGTTTTTCCAAAAGAATAATTCGTTTAAGTTTGTGCTGGAACAACTTTAACAATTTTTTATCAGAGACCTGATTGATTGCAGGGTGATTTCTGCATCTGGAGTTCCAGATAGTTCTGTGAAGTTTAGCTATTAGGAACAAACATATGTTGTCAATTTGTTTGCCGTATCCCAATATTTTGTTGCTGTCGTTGAGATAAAAGTGTTTATTACCCTTATACTTACGAAGAACATATTCCAAAAATAACCAAGAAGTCCAAGTACATTTACAATATATAAAAACGTGTTCTATAGTCTCTTCCTCTTGTTTACATAAACCACATTAATTAGTATTATTATTATTATTATTATTTATATATATATATGCCTCTGAAGAAGGTCCGGTCTGGATCGAAAGCTAAGGCCATCTACCCTACTCATTATATATATATATATATGGCTTTCTGACTGGCACCCCCCGAACAAAGATATTGACAAAATAGGGAGACCGCCATCATTTAATATTTACCCAGTCAGTTTCCCTTGTGGTCCATTACTTGATATATGATATATAAAAAAAAGTCGCATCCCCTTAAGGTGATCCCCGGCTGCCGCTTCCCAGGTTGTATCGTATGGGTGTGATCCCTGGCTACACGGCAGTTTGCGGTTGAATGGCTTTCTGACTGGCACCCCCCGAACAAAGATATTGACAAAATAGGGAGACCGCCAACATAGGGCTAGATAGCTCAGTTGGTAGAGCGCCGGCACGTTAAACCGGAGGTCGTTGGTTCAAATCCCACTCTAGTCAATTTTTCTTTGTTCAACCCAAAATCATTTAATATTTACCCAGTCAGTTTCCCTTGTGGTCCATTACTTGATATATGATATATAAAAAAGTCGCATCCCCTTAAGGTGATCCCCGGCTGCCGCTTCCCAGGTTGTATCGTATGGGTGTGATCCCTGGCTACACGGCAGTTTGCGGTTGAATGGCTTTCTGACTGGCACCCCCCGAACAAAGATATTGACAAAATAGGGAGACCGCCAACATAGGGCTAGATAGCTCAGTTGGTAGAGCGCCGGCACGTTAAACCGGAGGTCGTTGGTTCAAATCCCACTCTAGTCAATTTTTCTTTGTTCAACCCAAAATCATTTAATATTTACCCAGTCAGTTTCCCTTGTGGTCCATTACTTGAATTATATGATATATAAAAAAGTCGCATCCTTTAGGTGATCCCCGGCTGCCGCTTCCCAGGTTGTATCGTATGGGTGTGATCCTGGCTACACGGCAGTTTGCGGTTGAATGGCTTTCTGACTGGCACCCCCGAACAAAGATATTGACAAAATAGGGAGACCGCCAACATAGGGCTAGATAGCTCAGTTGGTAGAGCGCCGGCACGTTAAACCGGAGGTCGTTGGTTCAAATCCCACTCTAGTCAATTTTTCTTTGTTCAACCCAAAATCATATATATATATATATATATATATATATATATATATTTTCTTTGTTCAACCCAAAATCATTATATATATATATATATATATATATATATATATAATGATTTTTGGGTTGAACAAAGAAAAATTGACTAGAGTGGGATTTGAACCAACGACCTCCGGTTTAACGTGCCGGCGCTCTACCAACTGAGCTATCTAGCCCTATGTTGGCGGTCTCCCTATTTTGTCAATATCTTTGTTCGGGGGGTATATATATATATATATATTATATATGAGTGTGGTCCATTACTTGATATATGATATATATAAAAAAGTCGCATCCCCTTAAGGTGATCCCCGGCTGCCGCCTCCTAGGTTGTATCGTATGGGTGTGATCCCTGGCTACACGGCAGTTTGCGGTTGAATGGCTTTCTGACTGGCACCCCCCGAACAAAGATATTGACAAAATAGGGAGACCGCCAACATAGGGCTAGATAGCTCAGTTGGTAGAGCGCCGGCACGTTAAACCGGAGGTCGTTGGTTCAAATCCCACTCTAGTCAATTTTTCTTTGTTCAACCCAAAATCAGATATATATATATATATCTTTGTTCGGGGGGTGCCAGTCAGAAAGCCATTCAACCGCTAACTGCCGTGTAGCCAGGGATCACACCCATACGATACAACCTGGGAAGCGGCAGCCGGGGATCACCTTAAGGATGCGACTTTTTTTATATATCATATATCAAGTAATGGACCACAAGGGAAACTGACTGGGTAATTATTAAATGATTTTGGGTTGAACAAAGAAAAATTGACTAAAGTGGGATTTGAACCAACGACCTCCGGTTTAACGTGCCGGCGCTCTACCAACTGAGCTATCTACTGACCATATATATATATATATATATATATATATATATATAACTATAACTACCCAATAACTTCCCATTACCCTCCACTTCACTCCTCTGCCTGATAATTCATTTGTTGTATATATTCTGTAAATAAAGTGTAAATCAACACATTTTTTTCTGTCAATAATTTGTTTTTTATAAATTTCTTACTATAAATATCTCATGTAGTAACCTTTTTTCCACAGGTCCCTCACACCTATTTTTAATATCATCCTACCTTTGATCTTGCCATTCTTTAATTGACCATTGTTAGTTGCATCATGATGCAACTCGCTCTCCTATCCTACCCTTTCATGTTTCCCTGCATTGTTATCGAACAATGCATTTACCACTTTTATGGTCCAGTAATCCATCCTTTCATACTATACATCCTTTGTCCTCACCACTTTACTCCTATTGGTTCATAGCCACCAATTGTTTCTGAAATAGAAACTTTGATTGGCTATAATTTTCCACTTCTTTCTGGATCCTTCACTTAATCCCTTTCCCCTCTCTTTTTCTATAAATGGATATGTATTTGTTTGTACTTGTTTTATGCCTCTGAAGAAGGTCCGGTCTGGATCGAAAGCTAAGGCCATCTACCCTACTTATTATATATATATATATATAATCTCTCTACGTTTCCACAGTAGGAGAACCACCATTGCTCCTCCTACTGTTAGGTCGCCAGAGACTAATACTGTAGTTAATCTCTCTACGTTTCCACAGTAGGAGAACCACCATTGCTCCTCCTACTGTTAGGTCGCCAGAGACTAATACTGTAGTTAATCTCTCTACGTTTCCACAGTAGGAGAACCACCATTGCTCCTCCTACTGTTAGGTCGCCAGAGACTAATACTGTAGTTAATCTCTCTGACATGGTCCTTACTGACCCACAGGTTAAACTCCTCTCAAGGGGTCTTAAGTTTTGCCCCACACCCAGAGAACCTAACCAACTTATTTTCCAACAGGACATGGCCCAATTCAATCGTAGGTTACGCCTACGTGAATACTTTCATGTAGAGCCCTCCATGGATGAAGAGTCATCTGTGGAGACCCAACCAATTACCCGCAACCGCTTCAAGGAAAAGAGTACTTGGGTACCCCCTAAGAACCGAGATGTGTCTCTAGAGACATACATCAATTCGGTTAACTCCGAGGTTCTTAAGGTCCCTAATACCCCTACTTCCAATAACCTCCCCAAGATGAGCGACACGCCCTTACACAACTCCGCCAATCACCAGACATAGTGATTAAACGGGCTGACAAGGGGTCCGCAGTTGTAGTCATGAACACACATGACTATATTGCTGAGGGCCTCAGACAGCTCAGCAACACTGATCATTACATTGAATGTGCCACTGATCCCACTCAATCTTTCTCCCAAGATATCAGCGACACCCTGGTTAGAATTTATAATGCCAATGGTATCGAGAAAGATACACTTAACTATCTCCTCCCACATGACCCCGTACAGCAAGGTTCTACCTTCTACCCAAGATACACAAGCCCAATAACCCGGGTAGACCAATTGTATCTGGGAATGGTAGCCCCACAGAGCGCATTTCTGAGTTTGTCGATAGCTTTCTCAAACCCTTAGTCTGCCGTATTCCTTCCTTCATCAAGGATACCAAAGACTTTCTCCACAAACTAGATGAGGTCAAGCACCAAATACCTGACTCTGCCATTCTGGTTACTTTTGATGTTTCATCATTGTATACTAACATACCCCATCATGAAGGCATGAGTGCACGTGTCTCTGCCCTCAATGCTAGTAAACAATCCCGCCCGTCAGTGAGACATATTAAGGAACTCATCAGCCACATTCTCATGAAGAATAATTTTTCATTTTCTGACAGGCACTTTCTACAGGTACAGGGTACTGCCATGGGTACCAAAATGGCACCCTCATATGCTAACTTATTCATGTCTCAGTTGGAGGACAGACTCATGTCCTCTGCCCCCAACCGTCCACTAGTTTGGTGGAGATTTATTGATGATATTTTCTCCATCTGGTGTGGTGGCAAGGACAGCTTGGATGAGTTTATTGACCATATAAACTCATTTCACCCCACCATAAAGTTCACTACCGAATATTCTCTCACAAGTGTGAATTTTCTAGATGTTACCATAACCAAATCCCCTAATGGCATTGTCACGGATGTCTACAGTAAACCCACCGACACCCACCAGTACCTTCTCTCCAACAGTTGCCACCCTAGTCACTGTAAGAAGGCAATTGCTTACAGTCAGGCCTTACGTATCAGACGTATCTGTTCTACAGATACCCTGTACAAGAGGCGCTCATCAGAGCTAAGGAAACACCTTGTATCTAGGGGCCACAGCGAACGCAGGGTCCAACTTGCAATCAACAGGGCTCTCAACGTACCTCGTCATACTCTGTTGACTAACACGGGAACTAAAAAGCTCCTACCAATAGAGTGGCCTTGGTCACCACCTTCCACCCCGAACTACCTAAACTTTCCTCAATCCTCAATAATAACATGACCATCCTTCACTCATCCAACAGGTTACACTCAGCAATCCCTGAGGTCCCCATGGTTGCATTCCGCCGTCCTAAGAACCTGGGTGACATCCTAGTCAGGGCCAAACTTCCCCAGGTACAGTCCGAACAGAACCCTCAACAGAAATACTGGGCTGTCACAAATGTACCCGTTCCAAATGTAGAACGTGTCTGTACATCAAGCCCTCACTTAAGATAAAGAGTCATATCACTGGCTCTTCATACAACATCAAGACCGACTCCCAATGTAGCACACCTAATGTAGTCTATGTCATATCATGTAAGAGATGTGGGCTACAATATGTGGGAGAGACTAAGACCAAACTCAGTCTTCGCTTTGCGAATCATGTCTCTTCCATAAAGACCAAGAAACCGTACCCAGTCTCTATCCACTTCAACAGCCCCAACCATAGTGTCAAGGATGTTGAACTTCTGGTGATTGAAGCTTGCAATGGTGATGACACACACCGCAAGCATAGAGAATCACACTGGATTCACCAACTCAAGACAGTCCAACCCTTTGGACTAAACATAAACACTGGTGTTAAATAACTTCCCATTACCCTCCACTTCACTCCTCTGCCTGATAATTCATTTGTTGTATATATTCTGTAAATGAAGTGTAAATCAACACATTTTTTTTCTGTCAATAATTTGTTTTTTATAAATTTCTTACTATAAATATCTCATGTAGTAACCTTTTTTTCCACAGGTCCCTCACACCTATTTTTAATATCATCCTACCTTTGATCTTGCCATTCTTTAATTGACCATTGTTAGTTGCATCATGATGCAACTTGCTCTCCTATCCTACCCTTTCATGTTTCCCTGCATTGTTATCGAACAATGCATTTACCACTTTTATGGTCCAGTAATCCATCCTTTCATACTATACATCCTTTGTCCTCACCACTTTACTCCTATTGGTTCATAGCCACCAATTGTTTCTGAAATAGAAACTTTGATTGGCTATAATTTTCCCGCTTCTTTCTGGATCCTTCCCTTAATCCCTTTCCCTCTCTTTTTCTATAAATGGATATGTATTTGTTTGTACTTGTTTTATGCCTCTGAAGAAGGTCCGGTCTGGATCGAAAGCTAAGGCCATCTACCCTACTTATTATATATATATGGTTGAATGGCTTTCTGACTGGCACCCCCCGAACAAAGATATTGACAAAATAGGGAGACCGCCAACATAGGGCTAGATAGCTCAGTTGGTAGAGCGCCGGCACGTTAAACCGGAGGTCGTTGGTTCAAATCCCACTCTAGTCAATTTTTCTTTGTTCAACCCAAAATCATTTAATATTTACCCAGTCAGTTTCCCTTGTGGTCCATTACTTGATATATGATATATAAAAAAAAAAGTCGCATCCCCTTAAGGTGATCCCCGGCTGCCGCTTCCCAGGTTGTATCGTATGGGTGTGATCCCTGGCTACACGGCAGTTTGCGGTTGAATGGCTTTCTGACTGGCACCCCGAAAAAACATATTGACAAAATAGGAGACCGCCAACATAGGGCTAGATAGCTCAGTTGGTAGAGCGCCGGCACGTTAAACCGGAGGTCGTTGGTTCAAATCCCACTCTAGTCAATTTTTCTTTGTTCAACCCAAAATCATTTAATATTTACCCAGTCAGTTTCCCTTGTGGCCCATTACTTGATATATGATATATATAAAAAAAAAAAAAGTCGCATCCCCTTAAGGTGATCCCCGGCTGCCGCTTCCAGGTTGTATCGTATGGGTGTGATCCCTGGCTACACGGCAGTTTGCGGTTGAATGGCTTTCTGACTGGCACCCCCCGAACAAAGATATTGACAAAATAGGGAGACCGCCAACATAGGGCTAGATAGCTCAGTTGGTAGAGCGCCGGCACGTTAAACCGGAGGTCGTTGGTTCAAATCCCACTCTAGTCAATTTTTCTTTGTTCAACCCAAAATCATTTAATATTTACCCAGTCAGTTTCCCTTGTGGCCCATTACTTGATATATGATATATAAAAAAAAGTCGCATCCCCTTAAGGTGATCCCCGGCTGCCGCTTCCCAGGTTGTATCGTATGGGTGTGATCCCTGGCTACACGGCAGTTTGCGGTTGAATGGCTTTCTGACTGGCACCCCCCGAACAAAGATATTGACAAAATAGGGAGACCGCCAACATAGGGCTAGATAGCTCAGTTGGTAGAGCGCCGGCACGTTAAACCGGAGGTCGTTGGTTCAAATCCCACTCTAGTCAATTTTTCTTTGTTCAACCCAAAATCATTTAATATTTACCCAGTCAGTTTCCCTTGTGGTCCATTACTTGATATATGATATATATAAAAAAAGTCGCATCCCCTTAAGGTGATCCCCGGCTGCCGCTTCCCAGGTTGTATCGTATGGGTGTGATCCCTGGCTACACGGCAGTTTGCGGTTGAATGGCTTTCTGACTGGCACCCCCCGAACAAAGATATTGACAAAATAGGGAGACCGCCAACATAGGGCTAGATAGCTCAGTTGGTAGAGCGCCGGCACGTTAAACCGGAGGTCGTTGGTTCAAATCCCACTCTAGTCAATTTTTCTTTGTTCAACCCAAAATCATTTAATATTTACCCAGTCAGTTTCCCTTGTGGCCCATTACTTGATATATGATATATATATAAAAAAAAAAGTCGCATCCCCTTAAGGTGATCCCCGGCTGCCGCTTCCCAGGTTGTATCGTATGGGTGTGATCCCTGGCTACACGGCAGTTTGCGGTTGAATGGCTTTCTGACTGGCACCCCCCGAACAAAGATATTGACAAAATAGGGAGACCGCCAACATAGGGCTAGATAGCTCAGTTGGTAGAGCGCCGGCACGTTAAACCGGAGGTCGTTGGTTCAAATCCCACTCTAGTCAATTTTTCTTTGTTCAACCCAAAATCATTATATATATATATATATATATATTCTGGTTACTTTTGATGTTTCATCATTGTATACTAACATACCCCATCATGAAGGCATGAGTGCATGTGTCTCTGCCCTCAATGCTAGTAAACAATCCCGCCCCTCAGTGAGACATATTAAGGAACTCATCAGCCACATTCTCATGAAGAATAATTTTTCATTTTCTGACAGGCATTTTCTACAGGTACAGGGTACTGCCATGGGTACCAAAATGGCACCCTCATATGCTAACTTATTCATGTCTCAGTTGGAGGCATACTCCTGTCCTCTGCCCCAACCGCCCACTAGTTTGGTGGAGATTTATTGATGATATTTTCTCCATCTGGTGTGGTGGCAAGGACAGCTTGGATGAGTTTATTGACCATATAAACTCATTTTACCCCACCATAAAGTTCACTACCGAATACTCTCTCACAAGTGTGAATTTTCTAGATGTTACCATAACCAAATCCCCTAATGGCATTGTCACGGATGTTTACAGTAAACCCACCGACACCCACCAGTACCTTCTCTCCAACAGTTGCCACCCTAGTCACTGTAAGAAAGCAATTGCTTACAGTCAGGCCTTACGTATCAGACGTATCTGTTCCACAGATACCCTGTACAAGAGGCGCTCATCAGAGCTAAGGAAACACCTTGTATCTAGGGGCCACAGCGAACGCAGGGTCCAACTTGCAATCAACAGGGCTCTCAACGTACCTCGTCATACTCTGTTGACTAACACGGGAGCTAAAAAAGCTTCTACCAATAGAGTCGCCTTGGTCACCACCTTCCACCCCGAACTACCTAAACTTTCCTCAATCCTCAATAATAACATGACCATCCTTCACTCCTCCAACAGGTTACACTCAGCAATCCCTGAGGTCCCCATGGTTGCATTCCGCCGTCCTAAGAACCTGGGTGACATCCTAGTCAGGGCCAAACTTCCCCCAGGTACAGTCCGAACAGAACCCTCAACAGAAATACTGGGCTGTCACAAATGTACCCGTTCCAAATGTAGAACGTGTCTGTACATCAAGCCCTCACTTAAGGTAAAGAGTTATATCACTGGCTCTTCATACAACATCAAGACCGACTCCCAATGTAGCACACCTAATGTAGTCTATGTCATATCATGTAAGAGATGTGGGCTACAATAATGTGGGAGAGACTAAGACCAAACTCAGTCTTCGCTTTGCGAATCATGTCTCTCCCATAAAGACCAAGAAACCGTACCCAGTCTCTATCCACTTCAACAGCCCCAATATAGTGTCAAGGATGTTGAACTTCTCGTGATTGAAGCTTGCAATGGTGATGACACACACCGCAAGCATAGAGAATCACACTGGATTCACCAACTCAAGACAGTCCAAACCTTTGGACTAAACATAAACACTGGTGTTAAATAACTTCCCATTACCCTCCACTTCACTCCTGCCTGATAATTCATGTGTTGTATATATTCTGTAAATAAAGTGTAAATAAACACATTTTTTTCTGTCAATAAGTTGTTTTTTATAAATTTCTTACTATAAATATCTCATGTAGTAACCTTTTTTTCCACAGGTCCCTCACACCTATTTTTAATATCATCCTACCTTTGATCTTGCTATTCTTTAATTGACCTTTGTTAGTTGCATCATGATGCAACTTGCTGTCCAATCCTACCATTTCATGTTTCCCTGCATTGTTATCGAACAATGCATTTACCACTTTTATGGTCCAGTAATCCATCCTTTCATACTATACATCCTTTGTCCTCACCACTTTACTCCTATTGGTTCATAGCCACCAATTGTTTCTGAAATAGAAACTTTGATTGGCTATAATTTTCCCGCTTCTTTCTGGATCCTTCTCTTAATCCCTTTCCCCTCTCTTTTTCTATGAATGGATATGTATTTGTTTGTACTTGTTTTATGCCTCTGAAGAAGGTCCGGTCTGGATCGAAAGCTAAGGCCATCTATCCTACTCATTATATATATATATATATATTATGTTGGCGGTTGGCGGTCTCCCTATTTTGTCAATATCTTATATTGACAAAATAGGGAGACCGCCAACATAGGGCTAGATAGCTCAGTTGGTAGAGCGCCGGCACGTTAAACCGGAGGTCGTTGGTTCAAATCCCACTCTAGTCAATTTTTCTTTGTTCAACCCAAAATCATTATATATATATATATATATATATATTATTTTATTTTATGTGTTTGTTGTTTGTTGCCGAGAGTGGCATATTGTAATGTAATGATGGGGATGCTGGATTTAACAACTAAAATTTAAACATTGAAATAATATTTTTTTTGTTAATGAAGCAGTTCACTTTATATAATATTTAGAATAGAGGACCGATTTGAGACGGTCAAACTATTAAGATTCGAGTATTTATAGCAACTGCGAGACATGACTGTAGAGTGATGCTAATGGTCATGTCTTTATAAATCACAAAGAAAGGTCCAATCATTGACACTTAATTGTGTGTCTCTCAGTCTGGATCAGTTTGTTAAAACTAGCGTCTTGAACTTTGCTGGGCCTTACAGATTCTTGTTCTGGATAGGCCTATGGCTTAAAAAATCAATAGAATTAAGACAGTAAATTGTTACATAATTGTTGAGACTGGGTGATACGTTCATGCCCAACCTGCATTTGATATTTAACAATATTGATTCATAATGAAACCATTATCCCATTCTGAATTGCTGAATAAAACACTTACATAATAATCTAAGCAGGCGAAAACATTCAAGTTTTCCTCGTCAACTTCTGAGGCATTTTGATAATTTTTGTGACCACAATCATGTTACATCTAAAGAAACTCGTAAACGCAAGAAGCACAACAAAGTTTAGTATTTATCTAGCGTCACGTTAGCAGTTTTTCCAAACATGTTGTTTGCACTTAAATCCACCCAAAACGTTTCAAAATGTAAATGGACATGCAAACCAGATGCAGACTTGTACTGAAACAATAATTTGAGTTGATTAAAAACATTAATTTTGTTATTACTCTCAAATTTTGATCAAAAATGTACAGAAAATGTAAGCAACCGTCTCTTTTTGAAGGAAATTTGAGGGCAATTAACAAAATAAAAATATAAATAATGAATTCACTCAATTATTTTCAGTTTAAGCCTACATGTCTATTGAAACTGGTTTGTGTGGTTGCAGGTACTTACAAAAAAGAACAACCATTGGATGGAAAAACTGTTTATGTGACGGCTGAAAGTGGTACATTCTATTATTGTGTTTTCTGTCAATATACGGACAATACACGCTCATAAATTCTTTCACCTTTCGGTTGGTGTTTCCCTTTGGGGGGGATCTTGGAATTTGTAATGAAGGACTTATCAATATTTGTTTGCCAATAAAGATAATATATTCAATAAATACATTTAAAGGTATACGATAATATAAATAAGTATTCACCTTCCAAATAAATCTATAAATAGTTAGAGTGTAATAGTATTGTTTTAGTCAGGAGCAGCTTCAAGACGATTGTGACCGACATAAAGTATAACCAATAGCTCCATGAGATCCAGGAGTGTAGAGTACGCCGTAGATTAAGCTGATTGGTTATGTGTGTTGAACATAGATATGTAGAACTTGTACCCATCCGCAGTCTTCCTGAAGATATCCAGTTCACTGTGACAAACGATTTTTTTTCTTTTTTCAAACACGCTTATTGTAGTTGGCTATTTGGTCTTTACTTCATCATTTTGTCCAAACTGAAATAAACGGGGCCAGACTAATTTCCAAACTCAATTCGGTTGCATTGATTTGAATGAGAGGAGAACAATTCTTAAATGAAACAATAGTCGAACAAAGTGAACCAACTGGAGATTGATATAAAGATCGAAATGAGATGCTACATCTCATAATGTTTTTATGAGAGTATTTATAATCATTTTGTATTTGGATATGTTACTGCATGTTCTGCTTGTTTTCTTTTTTGTTTGGGGATTGCTTTTTTAGATAGTGATTTAGTTCGCTTTTGGGCAATCCCTAATTAGCTGTTTTTTCTTTTTTCGCATTTCCACATCCCCCTTCGTAATTCTTGGTTTGATTTTTATTCTAAGTCTTCTGTATGTATAGAGTTATCAAACATAATATATATTTTTGATTCTTAGGCAGTATTGTCTCCGTTGTTGAGAGTATTGTTTACTACAGCCAACAACATGATACGGATGCTGCAATGGGTTTCATCGACCCGGAGGCCAAAGTATTGATTGACGGTTTTCCTGCCTTTGTTGAACAAGACGGTGCTTACTGTTTTGTTTTTCTGTCCTATATTAATTCACATAAACCCCCCCTCAAAAAAAATATAAAAAAAATAAAAATAAAAATCCTGCAGTTAACCAGTAGTCAGGTGATATTGACGTTATGTACATCCCCCTTATGTATGTACATGTATGTACATGTAGCCTATCGTACAATATTTGAATTACACGGTGGCGTGCCGTTGAGACTGCTTGGGTGAGTCCATTTTATCAGAGGGTATTGTTATCTTCAAATATTGTAAATTCACCAAATCTTTACACTAGAGAACATTCGTAAACGAGTTTTTGGCGTTACCATCTGTTTCAGTAATTTAATAATTTAATAATCAATATATTTAACGTATTAAACGACATGTATTTCATATCTGTTTTAGATGTGTATGTTGCCTCATAATTAAAATTATGTTCCTGTTTGTTGACATCCGTTTGACGGACGATCGTTTGCACGCAAACCAAGTATAGCAGAAACAATTTTCCCCAAAAAAACTTTCTACAAATCGTCAAATATCTAGAGGATGTACCAAGGGATTTTTATTAAACTTTCAAAATGAAAGATCTATCCTTGAATATTACGGTCAGCGAACAAAATCAGTGGATAAACGATACAAATTTTTACATTATGTCGATATTTGTAGCCATTTTAGGGGAGACGTTTTGCAATGAAATTCCCACCTGGACCCATTCATACAAGTTAGCTGCTGCAATAAAACAATGGAAATTTTCGAGTAATATTTTTACGCATTTTACATAAAAATAACCACTTTAACAATCGAGAATGCTCTTACATTTATTGTTGTGTTTTCAGTGCTGTTAAAGAGAACATTTTGGGAAAAAATATGTTTTTCTTTTTCTTTTTTTATTGGTCTTCACCTTTTTTTTTAAATGGAGTGTACCAAAACCGCGATTGCAATTTATTTCGCAATACCCCTTCCCCTGCGACTGCACTTAAAACAAGCAATATGACTGACAACAGTACTACCAACGGTGGTATCTTGCCTCTCGCTTGATTATTGTCAATACCAGTACATATCGATGGAATCGATGCTCGAGCGACCATTAGCGCACAATCCACAACAATTAAACTAAGCATTTAATCGTTTAAATAATTAAACTGACAATATTTTAAGCTCTAATTGTATGTTAAACTCTAATTAATGAAGACAATGAAATAAAACTAATGCTTCTGTGAGATAGCTTGTTGTAGGTTTTAAATAATTAACAGAGAAACTAATGTTCATTAATATTTGTAACCTTCGACCCCCCCCCCCCCCCCCATGATGTAAAAAAGGAACACACCGGCTACGTCTGGTTATTTAGGCTACAAAAATACACCCGAACTTGACCGTAAACACTCATTCCGGAAAATTTCTACAAAAATCGACAACATTTTTGTATTGGAAACCCATGATGAGACTTGATTTGGCTTACAATGAGATTGTCTTCAAGAAGACTCAGGATGGATACAAGTTCTACATCAGCGATTTTAAACAGACATAACCAATAATCTTAATCTATGGCATAATATTATAAGCTCTGGTTATACTTTGATACCCGTCAAGATCGTCATCAAGCTGCTTCTGGCCACTGATTTCTTAAAGGAGGAGCTTACCGGTTTGTCGTTGACGTAATCTAGTGACGCAGAATCAAAGACAATACAATCTAGATTGTTTCTTTTTTTTCTTTTTTTAGAAATGCTCGAAAACAGCCGAAACATTTAATGGTTAATTTTCGGAACCGTTCTACTCTACTCCTGGAAGACCTTTAGGGTCACAGCTCGGGTCTATTTTTGTAGCCTAAATAACCAGACGAAGCCAGTGTGTAACTTTATTACATCATAGATGGGGTCGGAGGTCAAAACAATAATGAATATGAGTTTCTCGGTGAATTCGTTAAAACCTGCAACAAGTCAGCTATCTCACGGAAGCATTAGTTTTATTTCATTGTTTTCATCAATTAGAGCTTAAGATATAATTAGAGCTTAACATATTATCAGGTTAATTATTTAAACGATTAAATGCTTAGTTTAATTGTTTGGGATTGTGCGCTGATGGTCGCTCGAGCATCGATTCAATAGATATGTACTGGTATTGACAAAAATGATAAACGAGAGGCAAGATACCACCGTTGGTAGTAAAATGGCGCCCTCATTGTGCTTCGTTGCTATTGATATACTTGTTATAATAGCATGAGGGAAAGTTTGATTGTGATTGACAAAATAAAAAGAGTAGTCCTCGCCAAGTCCTACATGGACGACTGTTGACAGTCATATTGCGTGTTTTAAGTGCAGTCGGGTCCAAAACATCATAACAAACCTTACCAGTTATCATAAACTATCTTCTTCTACAACACAACCCAAAGCAAGATTCAAAAGCAGTATGTCTCACGTCAACCTCGTACGCCTGCTTCTGTTGGTCGGTGTGTTGTATGAATCAGGAGTAGATGCAGCTGAACATCTGAGGGAACAACCAAGTGATCTTCGAGGTGAATATTATTTTGTAGAGTAACTTTTTTGCACTGTTTAGTTGTGGAGTCTTATAGTTTGTATCAAGATAAGGTCAGATAAGTTCAATAAGTTGTCAAACTTGAGTCGGAAGTCTCTTAAAACACCCATTCCGGAAAAATCTCCACAAACATTATGTATTGGAAACAAGATGAAACTGGATTTAGCTTACAATGAGATTGTAATCATTGAATGATTAAACTTTTTTCCCTTATTTGTATTTTTTTAAATTCTTAAATGAAACAATAGTCGAACAAAGTGAACCAACTGGAGATTGATATAAGGATCAAAATGAGATTGCTACATCTCATAATGTTTTTATGAGAGTATTTATAATCATTTTGTATTTGGATATGCTACTGCATGTTCTGCTTGTCTTTAAATTATTTTTATGGAGATTGCTTTTTTAGATAGTGATTTAGTTTGCTTTTGGGCAATCCCTAAGCTGTTTTTTTTCTTTCGCATTTCCACATTCCCCCTTCGTAATTCTTGGTCTGATTTGTATTCTAAGTCTTCTGTATGTATAGAGTTATCAAACATAATATATCTTTTTGATTCTTAGGTAGTATTGTCTCCGTTGAAGAGGGTATTATGTACTACAGCAAACTACATGATACGGATGCTGCAATGAGGTTCGTCGAGCCGGATGCCAAATTTTTGATTAACGGTTTTCCACCCTTTGTTGGACATGATGGTACTTATTATTTTGTTTTTTTGTCCTACATTAATTAACATAAAACCCCCCGAATAATACTAATTACAATGTTAGAAATCCAGTGGCGTAACTAGACATTTTCATTTGGGGGGGGGGGGGCAAGTGGGGCAAAGATTAAATTTGGGGGGGGGGCCAAAGAAGTGCAAGATTATCATTAAATATGTTAACTGATAGTTGATACACACCAGCTGATACACACCAATGCAGTTCTAAAACAGTCTAGTTTGCAGGTAACAAAAGATTGCAAAAACAACCAAATCTTAGAGAACTTGTCATTTTTATAAGATAAAACTTTTCGACTGTATACAAGGATTAAATTACCAACAGTGATTACCAAGTATCAATTTAGAGTTGTACACGGTATTCTCAAATTAGGCTCTGTGAGTACTAATTAAATTATTGTTTGTATGCTTTATTTCAGTGTAAAGACCCAAATTATAATAATTGTGACAAGTGTATCAGCCATTAAAAAAAAATCAAAATACAGGATTGAAATTGTGGGTGTAATTATAATAATCACATTGGTGTGCTTGTCAGGGCACTTGTGCTGCTAGCGCTCCCAGTATTACTAACAGATACATCTTCTTCGAAATTCTCCTCGGCGGAATTCTCGGATGCAGAGTCCATGCAATACTCTGATGGTAAGGGTTCTGAGCGGGGGGCGCAGGCCCCCCTGACCCCCCCCCCCCCCTCTGGTGACGCCACTGTAGAAATCATATCGTCGCTCGAACCACGAAGTGACCTTTATGTCAAGGAAATCGCAAATTGTTTGCAAATCATGTTTTATACAAATGATTGATATACTCATTACTGTTAACGTTTTCAGCAAGTTTCAGTTCCTTATACGTAATGGTTTCGTAATTACACTATTTAATATAAACGACGTATCACTAGATTTGCCATTTTGTAATTTCACGAAGTGAACTATCTTGATACGCCACTTTACCAAACTCCTTTAAATAGCCGATTGGTGTCTGTGTGTGTGTGAGCATGTCTATCCATTGAAACCGAGGACTTTAACAACAAGGATCCGGGTGTTTGACAGAGCGAGGACGTCCTCGCTTCGTTTTCGTGTACAACCCCAATGGGGACGTCGCTAAAAAAAACCTATATCCAAACAATGGGAGAACAAAGAGAAGTCCTCGGTAAGCTGGATTTACAAACATGTGTGTGTGGGTAGGTGTACACATTCAAACCGGGCACCTACAACAAAAGAGGACAATAGGATCCCCGGTTGAGAAAGGTCCCCAGTTGGAGAGCGTGTACAAAACCAATAGGAGCTATTGCTAAAATGTTAGGGTACAAACAAAAGAGGGACAATAGGAGGTCGCCGATTACAGGTGTTTACACACTTAATAACAATAATATAATATAATAATAAGACTTGTAATGCGCACATATCCACCCTGATGGGTGTTCAAGGCGCAGTGTGTGTTTATACACTTGTGTGTGTGTTTAACAAAAGGGATCCGGGTGTTTGACAGAGCGAGGACGTCCTCGCTTCGTTTTCGTGTACAAACCCAATGGGGGCGTCGCTAAATAAACCTGTCCAAACAATGGGAGAACAAAGAGAAGTCCTCGGTAAGCGGGATTTACAAACATGCTTGTGTGTGTGTGTTATTGGATCTCCTCCCTGGATACCGCATCAATACTAGCGAAATTAACACGGAAGAAAGAAGCTGACTTCATCTTGACACTCATCTATTTTTGAACAAAATCCGTTTAAAATTGACCGAGTTGTGAGCAAAAAACACAAAAATGAATGGGTTTTTGCGCGCCGTTTTCACCGTTGCTTTGGGCCGCGCGCGCGTACAGTACTGGGAAAGAACTGTTGCTATGGGCCGCGCGCGCGTACAGTGCAAGAAAAGAACAATGCCAACGCACGGGATCACGAGGAACGGAGGCAGGCACGGAGGTAGGCTTGATTCAAGTCCCGTTCTCGTGCGAGAGGTCCCCAAGCATATCGCGCCAACTAGCAAACAAGCCGTACTATGCGCGCTCGCCGTCAAAATGTGGCCCCGAGAATGGGACTTGACGAGGTCGTTTCTTACACTGCACGTTGTTATTGGAAAATCTCCCCAAATGGGGAGATGCACAAAACCAATGGGAGCATTGAAGCGCTGCCCCGCCGGTAAAATATTCATTACACTCTGTGACATTTCAGTGCAAGACATTGTAAGTGCACGCGTCTAAACGCGGTGACACGTGGGGGGCGAGCAAACTCATCAGCAGGCAAGTGGGTGTCGGTACCAAAGTCGTTGAATTGCACTTCCCAACGTTCAAATTTTGCAAACAAAACCGACCCAAATGTATGTTACAACGTATTAACTTAAATTTTAATGAACATTCAGTGCTTTCTTTTTATAATTAATTGGTTATTCAAAAATGTATTTCAATCCTCATCTAAGTACTTAACCCCCACAAATAACAAATGAACGAGTCTTCTTTTTGAATGGGTTCGATTGGACAACACGTTTAACGCAGCAAGTTTACATATTCATAAGTGAATACATTTACATATCAGGCGACTGCGGCATCGTCAAGTCCCTGTCCCGCGTGCGGAACAGGTTGGGGAATACAGACCATCACAAAACAATAGTTTTCTGGCGATGGCACGGGATTGGGACTTGAGTCAAGTCTAGCACGGAGGCGGGGGTTAGAGCACGTGGGACGGGGAGAGAAAGGGGCGGGGGGAACGGTACCTTTTATTTTTTTACGGAGGGACGAGGGCATCCCCTCCCCCAACACGCAGCTCCGTTTTTTCAGGAAATGCATCCATCCTAAGCAAATGATGACAAACTGAATAAAACACGCCTTAAAAGTTTACGCATGGGGACATTAATTTTTATTTTAAATCACGTGGCATCTACACCTCTTTTGTTATCCCCGGGCCCTCCCCCTAAACACGATTTTCTTTGTAAATCGGAAATGCCAGGAAGCAAATTATGACAAACTGAATAAAACACGCCTTCGAAATGCCAGGAAGCAAATATGACAAACTGAATAAAATACACCTTTAAAAATTACGCTAACACGTTTAAGGAGATAAAGCACAAACACAATATTTCAAGTTCAAACTGTTTTTTTTTTATTATTACGCTAGCACGTCTAACCAGATGGGTTTTAAATTTCTAAAGGTCTTTGGCTTATTGGCTTATTCTTTAAGTTTCAAAACACAAACACAATATTTCAATTTCAAACTGTTTTTATCATTACGCTAGCACGTTTAACCAGATGGGTTTTAAATTTCTTTAAAGTCTTTGGCTTATTGGCTTATTTTTTTAAGTTTCAACATTAACGAAATTTTGACACATCCGCAGTTACTTTCATTGGCGAAACATTAACGATTTCCAATAAAGCAATTGATGGGGTATTCCTGAATATTGTTTTTTTAAAATAAAAGTGGCAGTTGACAGTGTAAAACTAACACTAACACTGATGTCTTGATGTGATCTGATGATGTCATCGCAACTTTACTGTCGTCACGTGGTCATTGTATAATGCAACAGATCATCAACAGTGCACATTGTTATGCGTAGCAGGTATTCAGGTGTGGTAACTGCCGCAGTACAGGAATTTGCACAAAACAAAGAACATTGCAAAAACGCGTAGAAGTGCGCAAACGGGGGATAATGAACGGGACGAAAACAATTAAATCGACCGACAAATAATACAAAACAGAAAAAAGCGGGACGAGAAAACAATGAACAGGACGGAAACAATTAACGGGGCACGGGAAATAATATGGGAAAGGAAAAAAGAATGGGACTAATCAATGATACGGGACAGGAAAATAATAAACTGAACGGGAAAAAAATAAACGAAACGGGTTACAAACAGGGACAGGGTAATTTGTAATGTGACATCACACTTTGCTGAGCAATTAAGATTGATACAAAGTTAAGATCAATCTAAGTGCTTTGTGAAATTGGAACAGCGCGGAACTCCCGCTAGTGATATAAAACTCGGCGCTCTGCGGGCAAAACTCATTATTTCATTTTCACGAAGTGACCTTATGTGTTTAGGAATTGATTACTAGTTACAATAGTAACAGGAATAAAACAAAGTATGACAATTTTGTACGAATTAAAGTAGTCAGCTTTATTTTTAAAATAAAATGACAACAGTCAGCAGACCCCGAAACAGCAGTTTGACAAATAGTGCAACTTCAATCATGATTTTTTTCCAAACAAGTTTTCTTTTTACTGTGGACGAGATATGTCTCTTCGTGGTACGAGCGACGATATTCATTAATACACCAGTTAGTTTGGGCAGTCTTATCGGTTAATTAATCAAGTTTTATCAATTAGTTACTTCTACCATTGACAATTGACATAACGATTTTGTACACAAAGGATGCTGGCAGAGTTTTTACCTGACCCCTGTTGATTGACACCACCTCAAAATGTGTATAGGATATCATGGAATATAAGCTGACTGGTGTGTACTACAACGTGGTTAAGACAATGGTTTGTCAGCAAGTGCTAACAGCGGCCCCAATTGCAGGAGTTGTCAATAATGTATCTATCTGAATTTTCTATTATAAATCTTTCACTGTAATTTTTATAACGGTAGAGATACGAACTGTGGTGAAGCTTTTCTGTGAGAGAGCATCTCACTCCGAAATGGCATATAAAGAGGTGGAGCCTATGGATAAAGATGCGAATTTAGTGTTCGTTACACTTCACTTCGAATTTTTCAACGAGTTGGGTGAAAAGTACATTAGCGCTACGTAAGTATACCCATGCAAATTTGTCTCTATCATCTTTTAGTATAAACTCTTGAGTTCGCCCTATACATTTATAATCATACGTAAGGGTGCACCACACTAAATAAGCCAGAATTCATGCGCCAAGTTACTTATCATAATTTGTAAACCCACAACTTATTTTTAATTATAACGTTTTTGGGGTCATGCAATTAATAGACTGTGTAATTATAACAATCTACCAGAACCTGGGGCTCTGTGCTTCAACTTTTGAGGAGATTTGATAAATTTAGGCGTTAAAGTTGGTCCTGTTTGGCTTGGGAATTAGAGGAGTGCCTCGATGAAAACTGGCAGCAAGTCGGTTTGTGAAAAAGCACATTTTTATTTCTTCTGGGGTAATTATTAAAAATTCCAAACGGCTGACCTGCCAAAAATTGAAAAGAAATGTTAAGTTTAGTTGTCTGGAAATATATCTGATTGGTTTTCAAGAGGCTGAGAGACTTTGAAATATTGTTTGAATATTTTTGAATATTTAGCATTTAGCGTTGGTTGCTATGAGAGTTTATTTAGTGTGGTGCACCCGTATATGCATATCGCAATGAGCAGCACGGATGACATTCAAACTCGTCCCCATGGTTTATTTCCAACCATGATTACAATAGTAAACCCTGGGAGGGAAACTCCTTACTAGGACCCTGATTGGACAACGACTGGTGTACAAAATTCTAACGTCAACATGTTAAGTTGTACTCAGTATTCACCATGTTCACAGCCAGACTATTCTAATTTGCATATGTATCCAAAATGTTTGGATATGCAAATGATCCAATACCAGGGTGAGAGAGCAGTCAACCTCTCGACACACCATGAGGACGAGGTTGGGATGACATTATCCTGCATGGTGCAGCCATCTTGTTCTTCTTTCATTCAAATCAATGCAACCGAAGTGAGTCTGGAAAGCAATGTTTGGACAAAGTGACGGAAATATAGACCCCGATAGCCAACTACAAATAAACGTGTATGAAAAATAACAAATTTTTCGTTTGTCTCAGTGAACTGGATATCCTCAGGAAGACTGCGGATGGGTACAAGTTCCACATAACGATGTTTAACACACATAACCAATCAGCTTAATCTACGGCGTACTCTACACTCTTGGATATCACAGAGCTATTGGTTATATTTTATGTCGGTCACGATCGTCTTGAAGCTGCTCCTGACTAAAACAATATTATTACACTCTAATTATTTATAGATTTATTTAGAATGGTGAATACTTATTTATATTCTCTTTAAATGTATTTATTGCATATGTTATCTTTATTGGCAAACAAATATTGATGAGTCCTTCATTACAAATTCCAAGACACCCCCCCCCCCAAATGAAAAAAAGAAGAAAAGGAACACCAACCAAAAGGTGAAAGGATTGTCCGTATAATATTGACAGAAAACACAATAGTAGAGTGTACCACTTTCAGCCGTCACATACTCAGTTTTTCCATCCAATGGTTGTTCTTTTTTTAAGTACCTGAAACCACACAAATAAGTTTCAATAGACATGCAGGCTTAAACTGAAAATAATTGAGTGAATTCATTATTGTTATTATTTTTTTTTAGTTGCCCTCAAATTTCCTTCAAAAAGAGACGGGAAAGGTTGCTTACATTTTCCGTACATTTTTGATTGAAATTTGAGAGTAATAACAAAATTAATGTTTTTAATCAACTCAAATTATTTTTTAAGTATAAGTCTGCATCTGGTATGATGTCCATTCACATTTTGAAACGTTTTTGGTGGATTTAAGTGCAAAACAAAACTTAGAACTGTTTGGAAAAACTGCTAAAGTGACGCTAGATAAGTACTAAACTTTGTTGTGTTTCTTGCGTTTAAGAGTTTCCTTAGATGTAACCTGATTGTGGTCACAAAATTGTTCAGAATGCTTCAGAAGTTGACGAGGAATACTTGAATGTTTTCGCCTGCTTGGATTATTATGTTAGTGTTTTATTTAGAAATTCAGAATGGGGATAATGGTTTCATTATGAATCAATAATATTGGATATTATATCAAATGCAGGTTAGGCATGATCGTATCACCCATTCTCAAAATGTGACTCGACTTTAACAATTTTATGACTTAACATTTGTTATTGATATTTTAAGCCATAGGCCTACCCAGAACAAGACTCTGTGGACAACCAGCAAAGTTCAAAAAACAGACGCTAGTTTTAACAAACTGATCCAGACTGAGAGACCAAGAAATACACAATTGAGTGTCAATTATTGGACCTTTCTTTATGATTTATAAAGACATGACCATTAGCATCACTCTACAGTCATGTTTTGCAGTTGCTATAAATACTCGAATCTTCAGAGTTTTACCGTCTCAAATCGCTCCTCTATTCTAAACATTATATAAAGTTAACTGCTGTATTAATATTATTATATCAATGTTTAAAATTTTACTTGTTAAAGCCAGCATCCGCGTTATTACATTACTAGCCTATATGCCACTCTCGGCAACAAACAACAAATACATCAAACAACAAACTAAAAATAATAAAATACTTCAAAACAGAAATACTAATTGAAACTGTTTACTTCATGGAGCGAATGGCTAAAACGTCAATTTAATGTTTATTTTAAACTATCCAAAACGTTCACTCAATTTGATTGCTCGCTAATTTGTTGCGTACTCAAGAATAATCCAGTAGCTTTCTCATGAATAAAAACAACGTTTCATCGGTACTGTTGTGTTTCTGATGATAAGTATAACTAGTTGTTACATTCCTTATTATTCCTTGTTTGTATTAGAACCCGATAACCTGAATCTTACCTCCAAACCAACTATAAATCTGTTGAATGGCTACAATGGATGTAGTGATATATAATATTTAATCAGATAGGCCTACAAAAGGTATAATAATTATATCCAATATGGTTGTGGTATTTGTTCATTTATTTGTTCAAAATCTGATTAAAAATCTTTGACTCCTTGTAGTTTCAGACTGATATGTGTCACCTCCAATCCTTTTGCATGTTTGTTGACGCATTATTCCTAACATTTTCTATCACAAGATTGTTTAGTCTGTCATTATTGGAGCAGGCTATAGCTATGATGAACTTGTAGTTTTCCCAGATCTGGTGAGATCACAAATTAATGTTATACCAATGCCAAACTGCCGCAAAAACATAAACCAGAAGTTGTTTATGCTCTTTGTGTCTAGTCAATGCAATCGAACGTTGACTAAATAGGACTTTCGGACATTCTTGCCGTAGCCACTGCTAAAGCCCTTAAATTGAAGACGTCTTAAGTCTGGAAAGTATTAGTCTGGCTCTGTAATTTATTTAAGAACTAGGGCTCATCATATTGTTTGGGAACGCTGGTACGGACAAGGGAAAAAAAATAAGAAGAAAGAATGATAACAAAGAAAAAGAAAAAGAATAAATATTAAAAAAGCACTTGTCTTTTACTTGAAAAATATCGATCTTTTGCTCATCTTCAGGAAGATTTAGAATGGATACAAGATTTACATATCGTTGTTCAACACTCATAACCAATCAGCTTAAAATACTAACATTTAATATATGACAAGATGCTTATTTTAATTAATACCACCTACATATTAATATCATAATTATTTTCATTTATTTATTATTTTCTTTGTTTCTTATTTTTCAATCTGCAACCTCACGGAATGATTAATGTTTTTTAAAGTTTTTTTATTTTTTTCTTCTTCATTTTTAATTATTGTTTTAATTGCGGAGCTTAACATATTAAAAGTTTAGTTGTTTAAATATTTAAATGCTTACTTTAAATACTGGGGGATTTTTGCGCTGATGGTCGCTCAAGCATTGATTTGTCAATTTGAATGACTGTATTGATTAACAATAACGAGCTAAAGAGATGGAAGATACCACCTTTGGTAGTAAAATGGCGCCCTCATTGTGCTTCGTTACTATTGATATAAAAGCATACTTGCTATAATAGCTGCGCATTGCAAGCGGAGTAAGATAAGGGTTTATGATTGACATCAACATCATCAAACCCTACATGTGCGACGATTTATAACAGTTATCGAAGTGCAGACGCTTCCTAAGAAATCACCACAAACCTTGCGAGTTGTCAATAACTTCCTTCTACAACGCAATCATTCAAAAGCAGTATGTTTCTCGTCAACCTCGTGCCCCTAAGGGTGCACCCCACTAAATAGGAAGAAAACAGAGCGTCCAGCTCATTAATATTTTGTAGGCCCTCAAAATATTCTATATAAGAGAGATTTGAGAGTAAACAAAATGGTCTCAGTGTAAAAATGATGCCCAGTTGTGACCTGGGGGTTGTTGACTTCCAACTGGATGTATTTTGTATGACACCTTAACAAAAATGTTCCTATTTGCTAAGAGTTGTATAGGGATATTTTTTCAAAATTGATGCTGGGACGTTTGGAAAGTTTCACTGCTGTAGGGGTGTTTTTATTTGGAGCGAGAATAAATCTCCGGCCTTGGGACTCCCCATATTAGATTGAGCAGAGGGAGGATAAAAGTTCATTTATGCTAGTGCATGCTGACTCGACTAGTATTGCTGCATGATAACAATTGGAACCATTTGCTGAGTGACAGTGTAACTGTAGGTTTTCGAAGACAATATACTATTTTGTTGAATTATCAATCATGATGGGTTGGGTTTGCAATAGCTGTGTTCAATTAGGATTTGTGTCAGTCGAATTCGTTGCCCTATTCTTAAGTTTTATACTGTTATTGTTATGAATCTGCAACGAGTTTAACGGCAGTTTAAGACCGAGTCACTACTCTTTTATTTCCATTCATCAATGTCCTTTTTGTTAAAAGCTTAATAATGTAGGAAAATCTGTAAAACTTGTCTGTTTTGTAGGCCTAAATTGTCAAATCTTGTTACGTCCGGTGTCAGATGCAATTGTGTCCGCCATGCAATACTGTCCGCTCCGGACACTTTTGCATACCTGTACATGTCCGCCGGACGGCACATTTTTTGCCCGGGCGCATTTGGTATTTTGAGAATTTTGGACGGGCGCAGCGCCCGGACAAAACCGCGTGTGGAGAACCCTGTGGGCAGCCATTGTGACCCCACAAATGCCCTTCCGTCAGCCCACGCTCGCTCACGCACACGAGTGCTTATGCAAAACCGTCCGGCGGACATTATTGCATGCAATAATGTCCGCCGGATAGTATTGCATAGAGGACATAATTGCATGCGACACCGGCTCCGTTTCGCGAAGGGTCAAATGCATGCGACACTCAACGGTTGTGCGTACGCGTGCGTGCTAATAGATTTTACATTGAGTATCGGTATGTCGTATTGATTGTTTTACTTGAAATAGGCGCCCTCGTAGCTGTCGCTAACACGCGTATGGCTACGAGCAGCGATAAGAACGCAATAGTACGGCGATTTAACGCAAAAAAGGGCCATGGGGTTTGGGGTGGGGGCTAGAGTTTTGGCTGAGGGCTAGGTTTGGACTGAGGGCCAGGAAACTTGACATTCATGATGCCTTAACTAACCACTACCTCCCCTTACTCCTCTTCACATGGCCTGTTGATTTTTTTGGTTTTTCTCTACTTTTCTGATCAACCAGCCACTATGTTGACTCTTGATTTTCTTGAATGTGACTTATACCGGCATGGTCTTATACTCGTCGTAGTCTTACAGTAAAAACAAACCCAGCAAACCACTCTTTGAAACGTTGAATTATTATATTAATAAATGTATTGTAATTTTAGGAAATAACAACATTAAAACACTAACTGTTTACAGCCAAAGGAAGGATGTATTCAATGTAAAAAAAAAACAGCAACAACTGACAAAAAGTGCCCAATACAGCTCATTTTTGTCGTCGTTTCAAGCCTATAATAACTGTGAACAGACCCAGACATGTTGAAATACTCCACCAAAATGGCTTCACGGGCGCCACAATTTTATATATAATGGTGCACCACACTAATTAAACTCAAATAGCAACCAATGCTATTTGCTAAATATTCAAAAACACTCAAACAATATTTAATGTATCTTAGCTTCATATATTTTCAGACAACTAAACTTCAGATTTGTTTTGAATTTTTGGAAGGTCAGCTGTTTGGAATTTTTGCTATAAACCCCAGAAAAAACAACCCAGAAAATGTGCTTTTTCCCAAACCGACTTGCTGCTAATTTTCAGGAGGCACTCTTCCAACTCGCAAGCAAAATAGGACCAACTTTAAAGCCTAAATTTATTAAATCTCTTCATAAGTTGAAGCACAGAACCCCCAGGTTCTGGTCAATTGTTATAATTACACAATCTATTAATTGCATGACCCACAAAACGTTGTTATTCAAAAGATTTTGAGGTTCTACAAATTATGATTATCAGTTTGGCGCATGAATGTTGGCCTATTTAGTGTGGGGCACCCAATGGTGGCATCTTGCCTCTCGTTTGCTCTTTATTGCTAATACCAGTACATCGATGGAATTGATGCTCGAGCGACCATCAGCGCACAATCCCCAACATTAAACTAAGCATTTAATTGTTTAAATAATTAGTCTGATAATATTTTAAGCTTCAATTGTATTTGAAGCTCTAATTGATGAAAACAATGAAATAAAACTAATGCTTCTATGAGATAGCTGGCTTGTTGCAGGTTTGAACAAATTCACCGAGAAACTCATATTCATTAATACTTTGACCTTTGACCCCCTCTATGATGTAATAAAGAGACACACCGAATATTAGTTTCTCTGTTAATTTTGTCAAACCTGCAACAAGCTGTCTCAGGAAAGCATTAGTTTTATTTTAATTTTATTTCCATTATTTAGAGCTTAAAATATTATCAAGTTAATTATTTAAACGATTACATTCTTAGTTTAAATGTTGTGGATTGTGCACTGGTGGTCGCTCGAGCATCGATTCCATCGATATGTACTGGTATTAACGATAATGAGCAAACGAGAGTCAAGATACCACCGTTGGTAGTAAAATGGCGCTCTCATCGTGCTTCGTTGCTGTTTATATAAATGCATACTTTCTATAATAGGTGTGCATTTCCAGCTGAGTCAAATGAGGGAAAGTTTGATTGTGACTGACAAATAAAAATAATAATCCTCGCCAAGCCCTACATGGACGACTGTTGACAGTCATATTGCGTGTTTTAAGTTCAGTCGCGTCCAAAACATCATCACAAACCTTACTATAGTTATCAAAAACTATCTTCTTCTACAACACAATCCAAAGCAAGATTCAAAAGCAGTATGTTTCACGTCAACCTCGTACGCCTGCTTCTGTTGGTCGGTGTGTTGTATGAATCAGGAGTAGGTGCAGCTGAACATCTGAGGGAACAACCAAGTGATCTTCGAGGTGAATGTTTGTAGACTAACTTGTTATCACTTTTTAGTTCAGATAAGTTCAATAAATTGTCAAACTTGAGTCGGAAGTCTCTTAAAACACCCATTCCGGAAAATCTCCACAAACATTATGTATTGGAAACAAGATGAAACTGGATTTGGCTTACAATGAGATTGTAATCATTTTTTGCCCTTATTTGTATTTTTTTTAAATTCACAAAGTGAACCAACTGGAGATTGATTTAAAGATCAAAATGAGATTGCTACATCTTTTATGAAATACTATTCTGATATGTTACTGCATATTCTGCTTGTTTTTAAAATTATTTTTATGGGGATTGCTTTTTTAGTTGGTGATTTAGTTTGCTTTTGGGCAATCCCTAAGCTGTTTTTTTTCTTTCGCATTTCCACATTCCCCCTTCGTAATTCTTGGTCAGATTTTTATTCTTAGTCTTCTGTATGTATAGAGTTATCAAACATCTTTTTGATTCTTAGGTAGTATTTACTCCGTTGTTGAGGGTATTATGTACTACAGCAAACTACAAGATACGGATGCTGCAATGAGTTTCGTCGAGCCGGATGCCAAATCTTTGATTAACGGTTTTCCACCCTTTGATGGACAAGACGGTAATTACTATGTTGTTTTTTTGTCCTACATTAATTCACATACCCCCCCCCCCCGCGAATAATACTAATTACAATGTTAGAAATCATATCGTCGCTCGAACCACGAAGTGACCTATATGTTGTTACGATCCAAAAATCTCCAAACTATCCGTGAATATAAATCACTCAAAAGAGCCTGAATTTTCTCAGATGCAACAAAGAAATCAAACAAGGTGACACGGATGTAAAGAACACAGAGTCAAAGTGATTTAATGATGAAACTGTCAGCCACTTCAAATACCGATTGGGTTTAACAAACGTACAATGATTGAGTAAAACAAGTGTACATTAAAAATAGATTTTATACAAAATAAGTAATCTTACGGGCTAATACGTCAACCGGGATGAAATACAGGCGAGGATCACGGCAACAGAAGATACAGCGAGGATCGCATACACTGGCTCTAAAACGATCAACTCCAGGGGCGGTAAAACAGTTCTTTGCCGATGTGACTATGAGCTATCACGGGGCGAACTCACTCCGAAAAATGTCCAGAAGAAGACGAAGCAACAACGGGTACACAATCTGACACCCGCCACAAAATATGGGGAAGAAGACCCCAAAATACCGAACTGTAGATTAAGTTCGAAACTGTCCTTTCCGGATTTAAATTAAGCTCGTTAACTGCACTCGGTCAAAAGCGAACTCTACCAAAAGCTCCTCCAACGAGTTGAATCACAATCACAGAAGTCGTAGCTTCCACCAGTCTTGAGTATTTGTGTCCCGTTCTAGATTTACCCCCAGCCCGTATATAAAGGATTTGTGTCGTTTTCTAGAAAGTACTACTCTAGATCATTCTATTACCTTCACAACGGCACCGCCCACTAGGGTTAACGACCCTACACACAAAGAATGATTGACAGCGTGCGTTGAACACACGTAACTAATGTACATGTATTAGGATCTCATAACAATGTCAAGGAAATCGCAAATTGTTTGCAAATCATGTTTTATACAAATGATTAATATACTCATTACTATTAACGTTTTCAGCAAGTTTCAGTACCTTATACGTAATGGTTTCGTAATTACACTAATTAATATAAACGACGTATCACTAGATTTGCCACTCTGTAGTTTCACGAAGGGAACTATCTAGATACGCCACTTTACCAATGATATACAAAGCGCCACAGCGCGCGCAGGTCAGGCGCGCGTGTGACATTTGCGTTTCATGAAGTGACCTATCTGGAAGTGTAGTATTTTCACGAAGTGTCCTATCTCGATAGGTTTAAATTTGTATTGGTTTGTACACAGCGCTCTGCGGGAAAACTCATTCTTTCATTTTCACGAAGTGACCTTATGTGTTTAGGAATTAATTACTAATTAAAATAGTCGCAGGAATAAAACAAAGTTTGACAGTTTTGTACGAATAAATGTAGTCAGCTTTATTTTTGTCCTTCAAAATAAGGAGCTGACTGGTGTGTACAACGTGGTTAAGACAATGGTTTGTCAGCAAGTGCTAACAGCGGCCCTCATTGCAGAGTTGTCAAACATGTATCTGTCTGAATTTTCTATCATAAATCTTTCATTGTAATTTTTATAACGGTAGCGATACGAACTGTGGTGGAGTTTTTCTGTGAGAGAGCATCTCACTCCGAAATGGAATATCAAAAGGTGGAGGCTATGGATAAAGATGCGAATTTAGTGTACGCAACACTTCACTTCCAATTTTTCAACGAGTTGGGTGAAAAGTACATTAGTGCTACGTAAGTATACCCATGCAAATATTTCTCTATCATCTTTTAGTATAAACTCTTGAGGTCGCTCTATATATTTATAATCGTACGTAATTGAATATAGCAATGAGCAGCACGGATGACGTTACCCTGCAGGGTGCAGCCATCTTGTTCTTCTTTCATTCAAATCAATGCAACCGAAGTGAGTCTGGAAAGAAATGTTTGGATAAAGTGAGGGAACTAAAAACCCCAATAGCCAACTATAATCTTGCTTGAAAAATAACCAATTTTTCGTTTGTCTCAGTGAACTGGATATCTTCAGGAAGACTGCGGATGGGTACAAGTTCCACATGTCGATGTTCAACACACATAACCAATCAGCTTAATCTACGGCGTACTCTACACTCCATCACAGAGCTATTGGTTATACTTTATGTCGGTCACGATCGTCTTGAAGCAACTCCTGACTAAAACAATGCTATTTTACACTCTAATATTATTATTTGTAGATTTATTTAGAATGGTGAATACTACTATACGAGTCCTTCATTACAATTTCCAAGATACCCCAAAGAGAAACATCAACCAAAAGGTGAAAGGATTTATGGGTGTGTATTGTCCGTAATATTGAAACCACTTTCAGCCGTCACATAAGCAGTTTTTCCATCCAATGGTTGTTCTTTTTTGTAAATACCTGAAACCAAAACAAAAAAATTCAAACTTATCCAAACTGAGAGACCAAGAAAGACACAATTAAGTGTCAATTATTGGACCATATGATTTATAAAGACATGATCATTAGCATCACTCTACAGTCATGTCTTGCAGTTGCTATAAATATTACAATCTTCAGAGTTTTACCGTCTGAACTCGGTCCTCTATTCTAAATAGTATATAAAGTGAACTGCTTATCAATACTATTTTATCAATGCTCAAATTTTACTTGTTAAATCCATCATCCGCATCATTACATTACTATACGCCACTCTTGACAAAAAACAACAAATACATAACAAAAACCAAACTTAACTGAATTTATTTATAAAATACTTCAAAACGGAAATACTATTCGAAACTGTTTACTCCATGGAGCGAATAGCTAAAACGTCCTTTGAATGTTTATTTTTAGCCTTTCATGCATGTTTATATACACTTATCCAAAAACGTTCACTCACTCTGCTCACTCTGATTGCTCGCTGATTTGTTGCGTACTCAAAAAATAATCCAGTAGCTTTCTCATTAATAAAAACAAGGTTTCATAGGTACTGTTGCGTTTCTGATGATAAGTATAACTATAGTTACATGTATTATTGTTTTAGGGGGTCGCATTTATTTTTGTTTGTTTTTGCTTTGTTGCCTTTGAACCTGATAACCTGAATCTTACCTCCAAACCCACTATAAATCTGTTCAATGGCTACAATGGATGTAGTGATATATAATACTTAATCAGATAGGCCTTCACGAAGTTTTAATAATTATTCCAATATGGTTGTGGTATTTGTTCATTTATTTGTTCAAATTCTGATTAAAAATCTTTTACTCCTTGTAGTTTCAGACTGAATGTGTCATCTCCAATTCTTTTGCATGTTTGTTGACGCATTATCTCTAACAATTCCTATCACAAGATCAATTAGTCCGTCGTTATTTTGGAGCAGGCTATAGCTATGATGAACTAGTAGTTTTCCCAGATCTGGTAAGACCAGAAATACGTGATATACGTGTTAAACGTGATTGGCTGCTCTGCCAAACTGCCGCAAAAACAGAAACCAGAAACCTTTCAGGCATTCTTGCCGTAGCCACTGCCAAAGCCCTTAAATCGAACACGTCTTAAGTCTGGAAAGTATTGGTCTGGCTCTTTAATTCTTTAAAAACAGGTGACCATCACAATGTTTTTGGAACGCTGGTAGGGCCTACATGACAACGGGAAAAACCCTACAAAAACCTCCCGAAATACCGACTAAAAATAAACTTGTGCATTACTTGAAATGATAAACAATTTTCGTCTGTTCATAGTTGGTTGTTCAACTTAAGGAAGATTAAGAATGGATACAAGATTTACATATCGTTGCGCAACACTCATAACCAATCAGCTTAAAATACCAACCTTTTTTTATGATTAGATGTTTTTTTATATTTGAATTTTATTTTTATTGCGCAGCTTAAAATATAATGATTTAATTATTTAACAGATTTAATGCTTAGTTTAATTGTTGGGGGATTTTGCGCTGATAGTCGCTCAAGCATCGATTCGTCAATTTGAATGACTGTATACTGATTAACAATAATGAGCAAAAGAGATGGAAAATACCACCTTTGGTAGTGAAATTGCGCCCTCATCGTGCTTCGTTACTATTGTTATAAATGCATACTTGCTACTATAGCTGTGCATTGCCAGCGGAGTCAGATAAGGGAGTTGTAATTGACAAGTAATACGAATTTTCATCATCGTCAAACCCTACATGTGCGACTATTTAAAACAGTTATCGATGTGCAGACGCAATAAGAACTTACTTGGTAAGAAGTACAGCAGCTTTGGATAGTATAATGCACTTTGGGTAACTTTTCATTATAAGAAGTACTGCGGTTATGGAAAAAGATATCACTTTTTATCCCCAAAAAATAGAATCTGAGAAGCGTTACTGACAGTTACGTTTCTCAGATTGTGTATTCCAATTGCAGATTATTCTTCCTGCGTGGACATAACCGCTCCAGTTTTTCGGTAAGATCTCAAAAACTCTACCACCTTTTGAAATTAAATTATCACAGGTTGGTTTTATGGTATGTATCTAAGACATAGGATTGAAACAAACTGTGGGTTCCAATTTACCAAACTTATAGAATCCCTTTATAGGATTATGTGCTTTAGAGAGCGCCGTAAGCGTATAATTACCCGGTAAGAAGAGCAATGAATCGTACTGCTACAGCACAGCCGGTTTTAAACGGCCGTTTATGACCTCGTCGCCTTTTTTCTTCCCTTGATATAAAGCAGTTAAAGTGTAAGAGACTTTCATTATCATTACACTACAACCATGTCTTACAGTTCTCGGACTTGAATCTTCAGAGTTTTAAGAGTCTTGAAGGGTCTTTACACGTTTGGTAATTGGGACCCACTGTTTGTTTCAATCCTATATATGTTGTAGATATATACCATTAAACTAACCTGTGAAAATTATTTTCATTTCAAAAGGTGGTAGCGTTTTTGATACATTGCTGAATATCTGGAGTGGTAATGTCTGAGCAGGAAGAATAAACTGCATTGGAATACACACTCTGAGAAGCGTTACTGCCGTAACGCTTCTTCAACTTCTTCAACTTACCTTGCATTATGCCGACGGACACTTATCAACTGCCCGTTTGTAAAAATAATCAGTACCCGCCATTTTTTTTTCAACACATCTAACAAATTCGAAGTTCCCCATCTACACCTAGCCGAATAGCGATACATTGTCTTGTTACCATCGGGGTTTTTGTTCACAGAAAAAAATCCATCAATGACCAGCTCTCCCGGAATTCCAAGAAATTGTACAGCAGTTACTTAACCTTGGGGTTAATAGCCATTACTGGGTGAAATGAACCATATGGTTTTCAGATGGCTTCTTCTGTAGACTTATACAATGGCTATAAGCAGTGCACTTGTTGTTTTCTGGGTGGATTGAGTAGGGTGGTGTTGCAATGATAAGTCAGACCATAGAGCTCTATGGCATTACACGCTAATATAAAACGGGCTGTTGAAAACTGTCCAATGGTGTGAGCGTGTGAGTTTTTTTGTGGTTTCAAGTAAAGTTGTATAAACTTTCAAAAGAGACAAATGTGGTGGGCATCTAAACAATATTTGTTGCTTGAATTTTTTTATTTGGTCAAAAGGGTCTATATCTAATGGTTTTGGCCATTTGAAAGTGTGTTCTCCACAACAATGTATTACACGCTAATTGTAAAACGGACAGGCGACAAGTGTCCGGTTTGTAAGCGTGTGTTTTTTGTTGATGGCGTCACGCAGGGTTAAGGCTCATCTCTTCGAATCTGCTTACATTTAGTCATCTCCACATGTAATTCTGTAAACTGTTTTGTCAATTTATTTTCCTTCACTCTGCTGAGTTCCTCGGAATAGGCAGCCAACTAGAACGATGGCGCTCTGCAAATGCCTGATTGACTGATTGCTGGTCAAATAATTGACCGTTTATTGTGTCTTTCTTTGTGACCGGTTTGTTAAAACTAATTTTTAACTAGTAGCATTTATTATTTTGTTTTTTGAATACTTTGCTTGTCTTCAAATGGTGTTCTTGTTATGAGCAGAGCTTAATAAACAAATAAATGTTAGGACACTGTAAATTGTTATGGCGTCGAGTGAGATTTTGAAACTGGGCGATACGTTTATCTGCAATTGATAAAATATCCAATATTGATTCAAAATGAAACTACTATAACTCATTCTGAATTGCCGAATAAAACACTATAATATTAATTTAATCACAGTGTAAAACATTCTTCAGTATTCCTCATCAACCTCTGAAGCATTCTGATCATTTAATGATCAAAATAGATTGAAGGAAACTCGTAAAAGACAAGAAACATTAATGGTATTGCTTTTAAAGGCACTGAATACGTTTGGAAATTGTCAAAGACCAGTGTTCTCACTTGGTGTATCCCAGCATATGCATAAAATAACAAGCCTGTGAAAATTTGGGCTCAATTGGTCATCGAAGTTATAAGAAAATGATGAAAGAAAAAACACCCTTGTTGTACAAATATGTGTGCTTTTAGATGGAATAAAAACTTCTTGGAAGAAGATTCTATTATTTTAGTGAGAAATTACCTCTTTCTCAAAAACTACGTTACTTCAGAGGGAGTCGTTTCCTACAATGTTTTATACTATCAACAGCTCTCCGTTGCTTGTTACCAAGAAGTAAGTTTTTATGCTAATATTTGTTTTGAGTCATTACCAAACGTGTACGATACCTTTAAAAGGGCTTTCTTATTACGAGTGTACAGTGTGCTGAGGTAATTGTATTTGGTGCACTTGAAACAATACATGATTAGATTATGATTATACTAAGTTTAATAGTTGCTTACTTATCTACCGTCACGTTAGCAGTTTTTCCAAATGGCTGTAACTTTTATACAAATTCCCGAAACCACCCCAAATTGTATCAACATGTGACTGGACATCATGTATACTTATACTGACAATACTATGAGTTGATTAAAATCACTATCTGTTTAATATTTTTACAAAGTTTCAGTAAAATAATTACACTTTTCTCGCTCTTTTTTGAGGGAATTTATAGGGCAGTAAAAAAAAATATAATAAGAAAAACAAATAATTATAATTGTTTAGTGGAAGTTTATGTGCCCATTCACATTGTTAAAACGCTTTTAGTGCGGTTTCAGGTATTTTACACAAAAATAACTACCGTTAGGAAACTGCTAAAGTGACAGATACCAAGATTCCTGTCATAATGCCGACGTTAAGCCCCGCACCCATACCGTGAACTATTCCACGTTTTCGTTGGTGTTTTATGTTTGATTGCTTGTTGTTGTTGTTTTTTTTCTTTTGAGATTTTAATCTTTAACAAATATGGCCTTTCCTTTTGATTGAGAAAAAAGGTTCACGTATTGTATGATAATCACTTTGCTGATGTTCTCTGACAACGATTGCTACAACTATACTGAATAATCTGTGAAGAAATCTGTGAACAGTCGATTATTTGCGGAAAATGACCGAGTAACCCTTTATATTAAATTCGTCCATTATTTTAAAGCTAGGCCTATATACTGTGAGAATAAAGATAAATATACAACATCCTAAATTGATCTAAAAAGTAATTAAAGCATTAGTATTTGTTTTTAGTCAGAAGCAGCTTGACGACGACGATCGTGACGGACATCAAGTGTAATCGTTACAGTATAGGCCTACCGGTACCACGATTGTAGAGTACGCCTTAGATTAAGCTGACTTGTTATGATTGTTGATCATCGCGATGTGGAACTTGTACCCATCCGCAGTCTTCCTGAATATAGCCAGTTCACTGTGAAAAACGAAAAAGATGTTATTTTTCAAACACGATTATTTGTAGTTTGCAATTGGGAGCATTATTTCGTCACTTGTTCCAAACCTAATCGAATGCGATAACCTCTTTTAAAACAAACGGGGCCAGACTAAATTTGTTTTCCAGACTAAGGCCGTATCCGAATTGGCGACTACAGCTACGGCTACGGTTGTTGCTAAGGGCGTTGCTAAGGACGTCCTATACTTCAATGCACGAATTAGATGCGGAAATCTAGCCCTAGCCGTAGCTGTAGCCGCCAATTCGCACACGGCCTCAGTTCGGTTGCATTGATTTGAATGAGAGGAGAACAAGATGGCTGCACCATGCAGGATAATGTCATCAGTGCTGCACATAGCGATATGCGTTTACGTAATACGAGTATCTATACATAGGGCGACCTCAAGAGTTCATACTGGAAGATGTTAGAGAAAATGTTTGTATGGGTACTTACGTAGCACCAACGTACTTTTCCCCCGACTCGTTGAAAAATTCAAATTGAAGCGTGCTGTACACTAACTTCGCATCTTTATCCATAGGCTCCACCTCTTTATATTGAATTTCCATGCGAGATGCTCTCTCAGGGAAAAGCTCCACGAAAGTTCGTATCTCTACCGTTAAAACAATGAGTAATGCAGGATTTACGATAGAAAATTCGGACAGATTCGCCTAATTTTTTTAAAGCTAAATACTGTTAACTTTTTATGAATTAATACTGATATAGTAATCAAACAGGGAAAATATAACTAGAGCATTTTAGATTTCACTCTGATATTGGCTGGCTTGTTTGACCGCTTATAGATAGGTTCAAAGATTGGTAAAATTAATAGGCCTTCTCCAACAATTAATGACCATAAAAACTTAATTGGTGAGAAGCACCGTATACAGCGTTGTATTAAACTATTTTGAGAAACGATTCCCTTCGAAGTATGGTTTGTATAATTTTTCGCCCAAAACATTTGAATCTGAAAAACGATTCATGCACAAATCGTTTCTCAGATTCTGAGGGCTAGTGTCAGTTTGCAAATTCTGCGGCCAGAGATGCGGTTTATAGGCCTACCCGCCGAAACCGGGTTGTTCTAAAACCCCCTCGACCCCCACGACCCACGACCCACGACCCCCTCGACCCCCTCGACTTATGCTCGCAGTTCATTTTACATTGCCACGCATATCTCTTGGCCGACCATAGCCTAAATAATAATTATTATCCCAACTGAGAACTTGTGTTTACCGCCTGAGTACGATTACGGCCAACTCATTACGTGATGATCCTACCAATACATACAGTAACCATAATTATACATGATGCGATGTATCCCCTTTCCATGCTAGCAGAAAAAAAGCAGCATCTGTTTGCTGCCGCATCCTATAATTAAAGCATTACAAAAACATAGGAGCCAGACTATAGTAGAACGTATAGCTCTACATTACCCTCATGCCTTTGGTTTTGCCGTCGCGCTTTTGGTTTTGCCATGGAGGCCATGGTTTTGCCGTTTCGCTTTTGGTTTTGCTGTGGCGCTTTTGAGTTTGCTGTTTCGCTTTTGGTTTTGCCGTGGCGCTTTTGTGGTTTTGTGGCGCTTTTGATTTTGCCTTGCCTCTTTTGGTGAAAGTACTTCATATTAAGTAAAATAATTAATACAAAGGCAAAAAGTGGTCGTCGGAAGTCGCGTCGCCTGCTAGCTCTGGATCGCACGCTGTGAATTCTAAATCGGGGACTTAATTCTTACTCGGCCGTAAAGTGATGTTTTATGAATTCGGTTTTGGGACACGTTTCGAATATGGGGCGGACGTCGAGGGGTCGAGGGGTCGTGGGTCGTGGGGATCGAGGGGGTCGAGGGGGTTTTAGAACAACCCGCCGAAACCTGGCTAAACGATTGATGAATTCATGGGCGTCTATCGCTTCTGAAAAGTGAGGGGCGTGCAAGTGCAAGTCAAGCTATTATTTTAACAATGATTGCTATTTTCTGATTTGACCAGGAGTCGATTGAGGAGGTGTTATACAAACAATTAATGTTTTTGAGTGCGATGGTTAGAATATGTTCATTAGTTGGAAGATGGAATGTTCCATTCAACTCGGCTTCGCCTCGTTGAATGAAACATTCCATCTTGAAACGAAAGAAAATCTTCTGTCCATTGCACGAAAGTAAAACATTCATTATTTGTTTTATATAACATCCATGAAGTACATCTTCGTCATTTGGAGCAAAAGACAAAACAAAAACAAAAATAAGCCCAATACAAATGTGTTCTGCTATTTCCACTCGAACAAAACAAGACCCTGTACAGCTGCTGTGTACAGCGCGTGTACGCGCATGCTGTGGTCTAGCGTGCTCATTGTTTACATGTGTGTATGACGCATGAGCTTATGGGAGTGCCCTTGTGGGGTCCTAACAACAACAAAACAATGGACACTGAAAGGCAATTTTACTAGAAACAATGGACCCGCAAGGAAGTTATTTAGAAAAGGAAATAATAGAACAACAATAGCAGGAGCCCACAAACCGGGTGGGGGGATCTGATATGCTGTCCCCTCCAGTCTAAAAAGTGGTTTGGGCATCCCCGGTCCCCATCCCATCGACGCCCATGGATGCATTCGTCGTTCTTGTGAAAGTACCGTGACAGTATTGCTGCTGTTTTCTTAGCAAGTTGTGCCGTTTTCAACTGGAACTTTCACACGTGACTTTTATTATATCTTTCTGTATAATTTTGCCTAAAAATAATAAATATGTTGACAACAAATCAATCTATGACTCTACCTTTAAGCCTATTTATGACAAGAGTAGATAAGTTTGTTGATGTGAATAAATAAAGCACAGAAAAACAAAATAGTAAGTACCGTCTTGTCCAACAAAAGGTGGAAAACCGTCAATCAGTACTTTGGCATCCGGGTCGAAAAAAGTCATTGCGACCTCCGTATTTAGTTGTTGGCTGTAGTTACAGAACGTCTCAATGAGGGGTATAATGGTTCCTGAGAATAAACAAAAATCACATTTTTGGTAGTTCTATTCGGTTTAGTTTCATTAAAGAAACAAACTACAACATTAAGTAAAAACAATTATTTAATATAAGTAATATAAATAATATAAGTAAATGGTTACTTGGTAAATGGTTAATATCTCAAAGAGATACATCAATCTCCACTTGGCTCACTCAGATCTGTTCGACTATTGTTCCATTTTATGATTTAAACTTTTAAAAAGGGGGAAAAGGTTAATAATAAATTATTTAATAGCAATCTCGATGTTAGCAAGATCCAGATCCAGTGTTCAAAACACAATGTTTATCGAATGTTTATGGACATTTTCCAGAATAAGTGAAGAGATTTCGACTGAAATTCTACACTTTCGTTACCAAACTGACCTTATCTTTGATACAAACTATGGAACTCTACAACTAAACAGTAAAAAATACTTAGTCTACAAATATTCACCTCGAAGATCACTTGTTTGTTCCCTCAGATGTTTAGCTGCATCTATTCCTGATTCATACAACACACCGACCAACAGTAGCAGGCGTACGAGGTTGACGAGAAACATACTGCTTTTGAATCTTGGTTTGGATTGTGTCGTGGAAAAAGATTATTTGTGATAACTGGAAAGGTTTGTGATTATGTTTTGATGGCTGTCAACAGTCGTTCATGTAGGGCTTGACAATATTTTTTTTGGGGGGTATCAATCACAATCAAACTTTCTCTCATCTGACTCAGCTGGCAATGCACATCAATAAAGCAAATTTGCATTTATATCAATAGCAACGAACCACGATGAGGGCGCCAATTTACTACCAACGGTGGTATCTTGCCTCTCGCTTGATACCAGTACATAACAATCGATGGAATCGATGCTCGAGCAACCACCAGCGCAAAATCCCAAACAATTAAACAAAGCATTTAATTGTTTAAATAATTAACCTGATAATATTTTAAACTCTAATGGTATTTTAAGCTCTAAATGATGAACAAAATATATTAAAACTAATGCTTCTGTAAGATAGCTTGTTGCAGGTTTTAAAGATTAACAGAGAAACTACTACTCCTGGTTCATACAACACACCGACCAACAGAAGCAGGCGTACGAGGTTGACGAGAAACATACTGCTTTTGAATCTTGCTTTGGATTGTGTTGTAGAAGACGATAGTTTATGATAACTCGTGAGGATTGTGACCATGTTTTGTAAGCGACTGCACTTAAATAACGCAAAAGGCTGATTGAAATAGTCACCCATGTATGACTTGACGGTGATGAACTTGTATTTGTCAATCGCGTTCATGACAAAAATATCATCTGAATGGGTTAGGGTTAGGGTTAGGGTAAGGGTTAGGGTTAGGAATAGGAAAATACACCAGGGTTGTCGGAACATAGGGGTGTCGGAACATAGGGGTGTCGGAACATAGGGGTGTAACCGAATATGCTAGGCTAGGCAGAGCTAACAGGTATGCATTTACATCAATTAGTAACCAAAGGTCCTTTTTGCTCATTAATGCTAATCGGTGCATTACAAAAGCAATTAATTTGCTGCTGAAGCGAGCAATAGTGCATCCCTGATAAAAAAAGCATTTAATCGTTTAATCACTTAAAATTTAATACATTTTAGTTTTGCAATTTAATGAAATTGTTAACAACTTATTCCCTACCTGTATAACACAACTATAGAGGTTTTACAGTCACGTGATGTTATGACGTGACTATGTGTTTGAGACGCCATATTGCCGGCCAATGACCAGCTGCAAGATCCTAACCCTGACCGGCAAGATGGCTGCCGTTGCGGTAGTGACGTCAGCTGTAAAACCTTTATAGGATGTTTAAATTTACACATGGGTGTTGTCACATACAGATTCCTCAAAACTTACATCATAGGGAGTTAAAATTATACTAATTTCTGTTCAAACAAATACAATGGTGTTATTTTAACACCATATGATGTTAATTTTGATTATCTCTTGGGTATCTATATGTGACAACACCCGCGGTGTCAATTTTAACACCCCAGTTTTTGCAGTGTACGTCACCTAATGGAGTACTGTTGTCTCTTTTGGGCCGGAGCTTCTGCCTGTCATTTATCTTTAGTAGATAGAGAGCAGAAGCATATTGCTAATCTGGTTGGCTTGGATTGGGTTCAAATAGGTATGTAGCCAATCCCTGTCATTTCTACAGATACTTTATTGGTAAATGTACCACCAGTGTGTCCGACTTGGTTCCTCATATATTTTTGCAAAGAAAAATGAAAAAGTGCAATTTTTTCTACACTTATTGCTGCTATTGTGTCTTCATTGTGTTCAAGGAATCTCAGGAATAGGTTTGAATGGAGAACACAGGTGATTGAACTTCTGGTGATATAGAGTTTAGAGTTTTAGAAAGTTATGCAAATTGCCAGCGGTCTCCCGATTTAATCATATCTGTAATCATGGAGCTATGAATTTTAATTCATACCTCCATGCTGTAATCCCCCCCGGGGTAGTTGAGCTTGGATACTCTTTCATGCGCGTGTTCACTGGTGAACATAATAAAACAAATAATAACCTAGATAGGCCTACATAAAACAAAACCTGTCATTATATCGCCTGCTCATTCTATCATCAGTTCAGCCTACTCAGTTTCGATCGTGCTTACGCATCATAATTCGTCGGTCGAACCACGAAGTGACCTATCTGTCAAAATCACAAATTTTTGCAAACCAACTATTTATATATTCATTACTATTAACATTTTCAGCGAGTTTCGGTACCTCATACGTAATGACACTAATAATAAACAACATTTCGCTAGATTTGCCATTTTGTAATTTCACGAAGTGACCTATCTAGATACGCCACTTTACCAATGATATACAAAGCGCTACAGTGCGCGCAGTTCAGGCGCGTGTGTGACATTTGCGTTTCACAAAGTGACCTATTATGAAGCGTAGTATTTTCACGAAGTGACCTATCTCGATAGGTTTCAACATGCATTGGTTCGTACACAGCGCTCTGCATGCAAAAATCTTGTTTTCATTTTCACAAAGTTGCCTATGTGTTCAGAATAATTAATTGAAATTAAATCAAAATTAAATTAACTAAAATGTTTGCTTTATAAAATCAAATCAAAAAAAAGTCAGCAGACCTCGAAACAGCAGTTTGAAAAATTGTGCAACTTCAATCGTGATTTTCTCTAAACAAGTTTTTCCCCCAACTGTGGACGAGATAGGTTACTTCGTGGTACGAGCGACGAATTTATAACCCAAGTTAAGATTTCTCTTTATATTTGGTCGGTTTGTTAAACGCGGTTAAATATCAATCTTTCAAATTCTATGAAGAATTCGGAGAAACGTCACAATATAGATGGACCAAAAAAGCCGCCTCGTCAGCACACTAACACATGATACCCGATAAAACACCTCAACCGGAAAATCTATACCAACAAACTTGATATGTATTGTTTGTTAACCCTATTAAATCCGTGTTACGGCTGCCGTGTGTGGGCAATTCAAAAGATGGCCGATATCTGAACTTAAAAAAAAAAAAAAGAGCGGAGCGGCATTTTTATGTTGATGGATTGGGTCAGAAATGTTGATGGACGAGGTTCGGGATAAACATATTTTCGAATTTTAGTACAAGTGCAGGAACTAATACTTTCCCCATTTATCAGCATAAACATTGTTTCCCTGCATACATTGTAGATTATAAAAGTTACTTGCAAAAATATTATTGGTTCTATGCAACACTTTCTGACAAAGAAACGAGAAAAAAAAGGGAAAACAAGACAATTTTTCTCCTTTCGGGTTTGTTGCCCTTGCCTTTGTTGACCTTTAGGGACTACAGTGGCTACAAAACGGCCACAAGATTTGATCCTCTTTACCTTGACCAAAAAATGAGGTCAATACTTTCCAATGTTTCCCATGTAAACATAATCTACAATTCTAAAACAAAACCATGAATTTCAGTTCATTGTCGTTTCCCAGACATTTTTACCGAATGTTATTGGGAATCAGGGATGATACAAAACTAGATGTATCAAACTTCAAAGCTAACGTATTTGGTTTTTAAAGGCACAGTACACGTTTGGTAATTACTCAAAATATATATTAGCATAAAAACTTACTTGGTAACAAGCAACGGAGAGCTGTTGATAGTATAAAACATTGTAGGAAACGACTCCCTCTGAAGTAACGTAGTTTTTGAGAAAGAGGTAATTTCTCACTAAAAAAAAAAAAAAAACTTCTTGCAAGAAGTTTTTATTCCTATCTGAAAGCACAACAAATTTGTACAACAAGGGTGTTTTTTTCTTTCATAATTTTCTTGCAACTTCGATGACCAATTGAGCCCACATTTTCACAGGCTTGTTATTTTATGCATATGTTGGGATACACCAAATGAGAACACTGGTCTTTGACAATTTCCAAACGTGTCCAGTGCCTTTAACCAATTGGAGGGAAGTGATTGCGCAATCACAAGATGGAAGCTCACTGATTATAAAGTTATAAGTCATTTAAACTTGAATTTGTGTACAATCTGAATTTATTACAACTTTATCTCAAATATACAAAACAAATATTTAAAAAAAATTACTACGAAAACACTCATGACAAAATAAATGAGAAAACTGCGATGTTTTGATGGCCTGTTGTCAACAGTGTTTCCAAAAATATCATAACTAAATACTTCTTGAAATTTCGATAAGAAGTTTGCAGATCTTTAGAGGGGATACCACGCCCCCTGTTTAAACAAATTTATTGTATCGAAGATATCACCTGAATTGGTCGAACACGTACTGTATACTTTTTGCATAGCTGTTTAAAGGGGCTTTGTCGTCATGATCAAAGCAGGCCTGTGGCTGTATACGTGGAGTATGAAGTCGCACCCAGTTTGTGCGCGTGCGCTCGCGCTCTCCATAGATATGACACAGAGGCGGGGCGCATGCGTGCAGTAGTGGGGTGAGAGTTCCGGACTTCAGATTGTAGGTCTACTCTTTATAGGGAACTCTTAATAAAGTGTTGTTTATAACAAGGGTTGACTGTAAAGCCACATGTCTGCTTTGATCATGACGCAACGACACATTACCTTTAATGACGCAAATTCTTGAAAAGACAGTTACTACAACACAATGTGAGGTAGACGATGCTACACGAAATGTATACGTTCATTAATCTTCCCTAGCGACTCTTTGATCTTAAGGCTTAATGTTGGGTTTAATTGAAAATAAACAATATTTTATAAACAGTATTTTTATTTTATATTCTAGGCTAAATTCTCATTGGGCATCTTGCCGCGCTGTTGGGGAGAGTTGTTTATTTCTAAACGAATTGTATATTTTCATATTTAAAAACAGGCCTTAAAATACAGCCAAAAGGCAAACAAAATTATAGTAATAATGAAATAACATTAATAAATACCAGATATTATATTTTTTTATATTAAGTCAAACTGAAGAGTTGTCGCAATAAAGCAACATTCACTATTTTGAGTCTGTAAAATTGAAGAATCTTTCGCAGATAAAAAACCACAAGTATCTTTTTTTTTACTGAAACATTGGAAATCCTTTAATATAATACAAACAATGTAGGGCCTACTAAATAAAAGTGCACTGAAATTAATCGTGTGTGCATTTGAATTTTTGTACGAATCCATGTTGTGTACATTTGCATAACTGTGACTAAGTTTTATATACATCTTGTCTGAAAACTGTAGCCTCATTTTATTTCAAACATCAACCTAGTGTGATAGCCAGCTATCTTTTTTTTCGTGACAATTGAACTCTACCCATCAAACAAAACTACAAGCAAATATATACAGTCGATTCAAAGTAATCAGTGAGCTAAGCCAGTGTACAAAATTATGCCTACAAAGTTTAAATCTTTCACGATTTGATTTCTGAAGTACATTTAAAGTTAGGGTCATCGTTTGGTAACGACCCCGAAAAATTGTATGCATAATTTCTATCATAAAGCTTATTTGTTATAAAGATTGCAATGGTAAGCATCGTGCGAGATTATTTCGTCTGTTGATTAGAAATCAATAAAAACATTTGAATATTAGACAAGATACATGCATGAATCGTTTCTCAGATTGTTGAGGGTTGGTGTCCGTTCTTGAATGGTGCGGCTAGAAATGCTATTGGTACCCGCTGTCACCTCGCTAAACGTGTATGGATTCAACGTTCCTGTGAAAATACTGTGATTTTTCCCCTGTTTTCTCAGCAAGCAGACACTGTTTTGAGCTGAAACTTTCACATGTGGCTTTCATTGTATCTTCATTTATAATTTTATCTAGAAATAAGCATTACGTTGACAAAAAACAATCTATGACCCTACCTTTAAAGCACTTTGTTATGTTTTGAGAAAACAAACAACCGTCCTCTTATATTCAGAAGCATTAGAGGTTTTGATGATTAAAATGTACATCATACATCCATCATTTTTGCTTGTTATATGTGGAAAATAACACTGACAATACTGACCCGCGTTTAACCAAAGCGAGGCTGTCCTTGTATCCTCGTTATGGTTTCTGTAATCTAAATTGAAGAAAGACAACATGTCTACAATGTGATTAAGGCACAAATGTGTCTGACAAACCGAGTCGGTTTTAAAACCGCTCATTCGGTCACCGGTCCAATTTACTTCAGACCACGTAGCTTGTGCTCCAGGTCAATACAGTTGTTGGCTTTTATCGAATCTTGTTCATTCTTTATTATTTTGTCTACGTTTTTACAAGCCCGGAGATGGTGGAGTCAGCGGGCTCCATGAACTACTCTTGCCGTGGCACAATTGATTTGACACGGCTGGGTAGCTTCCCACATTCTCGGTCGAAATCGGAACTCCGTTCCCCTCGGGCATATGGTTGTAGTTCTGGTATCCTCCACAAGATGACAGCGACGCCGCCGATGGGCGTGACACCCCCGCAATTGAGGAAGTGTTGTGTTGATTGTAATTGGCGTACGTTGCCCTGAGTAGCGAAGTATGAACCGGGGAAGCCACACTGCAGCTTGATGCGGGTGGGACAGATGAGTTTGTTGCAGTTGGCCATACGCCACCATACTGGGAACACGATGTGTTGTGATGAGCTGAGCTACCGAGGGTTGACCAAGCCTCAGCGGTAGTTAGAAGTGGGAGGGTTGACGTAGATGATTCGGTAACATATGCACCTGTAGAATCATAGAAACATAACATTAGTTACTTGTAAAAACATGTTAAACTAATAAGTAACTATAACTAGAATACACTTGTGGGTACAACCACGTGTAAATCTCTTCTGGGAGGAGTGTTGGCTCCAACAAGAGCCGGTGTGGTCTCGACGTTTCAAACAGTATACTCTGCTCGTATTCAGGAGATGAGCAGACGAGCATTCTCCTTAAGACGAGCAGAGTATACTGTTGGGACTACACAGGCTCCTTTTGGAGCCAACACTCCTCCCAAAAGATATTTACACATAGTTGTACTGGCAAGTTTACTAGCTACTTTTTATTTTCTACATCATGCAAAGCTTTCAAACATTACTAAATTTCTAAACTGTTGTTATTTTTAAGAGGGCGTAAATCCCGGGGATGAGACTGGGGAGTGGGAAATAAACCTCTTGACTTTTGGAGGAGGAGAACAGAACCAGATATGCAATTTGTAACTGCCGAAACACAAGGAGGAAACTGCATTGGACACAAACATTTTAGTGAAACAGAAACCCAAGAAAAGAAAAAAATAGTTCATCCCCTCAGAAAGAGTTATACATGCAGGCCTACTATAAAATCCATGAACTCAACTGTGTTGATCACCATAGAAATATTCTTCCGCCATTTATTATCAACGCCGTTGGCTTGTTGTTGTAGCCCGCTAAATGGGTCTTTGCTCCGATTTCAGAAGGCAAAGCCGCAGAATTGCAATTTCAAAATCATTCTCCCATTCTACAAAACGGGTTTATTCCACTGGTAAGTTTACCCTCTTCACGGCTTTATATCAAAGGGTATAAGATTCCTGTCTTCCACAACATTGTAAACGTTTCTGAAACACAATTTTTTCCAGCCCATTGCTGTTTCGTGGCATTTCTCATCGTCAGCAGCTCGCCCAGTGTTAAACGGAACGACAAGACTTCAAAAATAAGATACAAACAAACAACAAGCAGAACAACTTCCAACCTCGCCGCAAAAGTCAAAACTTGACAAACTAATCAAAGACAACCTAATGTCAACCGATACATCCTCGTAAGCAATGTTTGCTCACTTGTTGGCTCAGACTACTGCAGATTACAAATTTCCGATTATCTTCCGCACGTGGATTCCGTACGTGACTTCTGACCGTAAACGGGGGCTTACAGTCCCCGGGACTCCGTGCCTGCGTCCCCGTGGAGACAATCCTGTGCCACCCGCTACTGTTTGCTGTTGGGAAAACTCCGACATTGCTAATAATTATGGTCTTTATTTGCAATCGCATTTCGTAACTGCAGCAATGACTCAATCAATGAATTTTAATTATTCCATGTAACTTGTAATTAAAGTTTGATGAGCTTTGCTAAGAATTCGGGAATTGTTTTATGATCACCAGAGAAACAGAGGTGAGGTCCAAATAACAAAGCAATGTAGCTAGGAAATTACTGTGCCCTGTGGGCGGGTTGTTGTTGGGGGGGGGGGGACGTAGAGAAAAGGAATTCAAAAAGTGATGTCTAGTTGGAAAGCTTGTATTTAACAACCTGAGTAAAAATGCTTCTTTGAATTCTTCTCATCCCGAGAAAACCGGTTACATGTACTGATAAAAAACAGTTAACTAAATAAATAAATAATACTATATATGTTAGGGGGAATGCATGAATCGACACTTTTGACTTTCTACAACTAAGTATCCCTGTTTGTAACAGGTCCATGTGTCGACCTTTGTAATGACTTCCATATTTATCTGTGTGTACTCTTTCTTTGCGATATTCTTGCTGCAAATTTGACCCCTGTTAAAAAACTCTGTTTTTTTGGAAATTGCTTTTTAGTTTCAACATAAATAGTTAAATGAAGATTTGAAGCAAGTTTCCTCTTACATGTTTCCTAAATAAAATCTACACCTTTCTCATAGTGTGACGAAGCTCGTTTAAAAGAAACCATTCTACCGAAAGACTGAGAAATAACCAATCTATCAAGCAACTAATTTCGAGCCATCATTAGCTATTATCAACAAGATTTTTACACTGAAATACAAACAAAGTTGAAGAAGAAGAACAGTAAAAACAACTACGTTTTTTTAATCCTGCAAAGCCCAAATGCAACACATTCACCAAGACGTAACCCTATTCCCTTCAGGTGTTTACTGCCTCGATGCCTCAGGAAATTTAAGATACCCCCTCACCAGAAGCCAAAAAGCAGAACCGAAAACTTAAAATCAGTGTGCCCACTGAAGTCTCATACTCGTGTCTAAATAAATATCATCCATACATGAACTGAACTTAGAATCTCTAGAAATTCCATTGAAATCCCGTGTTTAAACATGAAGTCAACACAAAACACCGCAAACTGCACCGATAAACTAACACAGGTGTCCGTGGAGGACAGAGGCGTAAAACACGGCGTGACACCAACACAAACCGCCCGGTGAGAACACCCCCATAGAACGCTTTGTGTGGGCTCGGCGTTTAATAACAATGCATTTCTCACTCTTGAGTTGACTGTTCGGGAGTCGATATTAAGATGTCAAATAAGGAGACAAACATCGAGGAGAATAGAGTTAAGAAGTTAAACAGAGAGCAGCACCGATGGAGGTGAGCTGACGGTAAGATGACGGTGAGACTGAGTAGGAACGAGATGGGATCTTTTGGGGGTGTTCCAAACCGAATTTGGAACACCGTCGACTGAGGATGATTCCAAGAACACTTACCACCCTGGAGGAATATGGTTTCATTATATGAACTATAGTGATTATGGTCATTGGTAACGTTATTTTGAACCAAAATCAGTCTTGAGATTTGATGAATGTAAACACTCCTGAAAATGGCTCGCACGTGTGAAATTCCGCGTTATTCTAGACCTTTATTCAAAACATCCCATAAGTAAAAAAAACAAAAAAAACAGGAGGTTTTATATAGACTCTTGTGCATCACCAGATATACAAAACTATAGGTTTGGACACAATGTAGACGATTTCTTTCTCCCTGAGACTGTTTCACTTCTTTAAATAAATATGAAATTGAAGGCTGAAGAAGTTTTGGAGAAAAATCTTGACATCGGGAAAAATCATCCCTAGAAATCACATCCATGCATGTAAAATATCCATGTCACCTCCCCCAACTACATACATGTTTTATGTCTTTATCTCTCCATGCCACTTTAATTTTGTCTTATGAACTTTATTATGATCCTAATTGCTGTTTTTAGGCTTTACTTTGTTTTATTGTCGCCACTGGCAATGATGAAGAAGTTCCACCGCAATGAAGCGCAATACAAAACATCCGGGAAAAAAACCCCAAAACAAAAACAACATCCACAAAAAAACAACAAGACTAATTTCTACAAAACCATCTTAATTTCAAAGTCAAACTCATTCTGTGCATTGTTAACTCACTATGAATCTTATAAAACAGTTATTCCGAAATCATGCTCAAAGTTATTCGATTGCAAAGTCTAGCCTTAGACATTCAGTTTCATTAATGATCCAATTAAATCAGGCCTTAAATTTTATTTTGAGAGGGCAAGGCCGATTTCCTTTTGAAAAGGACACTCTCATCGCAAAATCTGTTGGAAATGTTTAAGGGGCACAACGGCCAAGACCAGAGAATCGGAAGCCAAGACCTCCGTCCGTGCTAAAAATGTTTAAAACTATGTTACTTTTTACAGCCTGTAAAAAGTAACACTGTTAAACAGGATTTGAAGCATTGCATGGTGAGGTATCAATGTATATTCGGTTTGCGGTAACACCATGATGTGTGTTTATACTTCGCTGCAGAGTAGATTTAGAAATTCGGGAGACTTTTCTACTGCCGCGGAGTAGATTTCGGAATTGGAGAGACTGTCAAGTTCTGAGAAAAAGTTTTTATTAAAAAAAAGTTTACTGTTTGGTCAAGTATTACTCTTTACATAATGAACGATTGTGCATCTTGTTTTCTTTTCAATCGCAAGCCAATCGTATTCAGTTTAGTCCTTTTGATTGTCGAGATAATTTAGGTAATGAAATTAATTTTGGAGATATTTCAAAATAGGATTTCCCTGAGGTTCGGGATAATTTGTACATGTACGGACGACGATGTAGACCATAACAGTTCATCTGACTGTATGTCGTCATACTAATGGTAAGGTATACCTCATGGTGTGACAAACAACTCACGACTCCAAACAACACGTGTGAGTACAGGTCATTATTTTCATTTGTGATTTCTCTCCAATTGTTGGCAAACCACCCACACGGTGTTAGCCGAGGTGTATATAAATTTGAAGCTTCATCAGAAAAATACAGAGAACAAATTAATGATAAATCCATCGGCAATAAAGATAAGGAACGAGCGGGGATAAAAACGAGTAGGTGTGGGAGACTATTGAAGCGATTGACGGTACCAGTGAGTCACTCTATTCAGGTGTAGGTCGTATTCAGTGATAAAACATCCCCGGAACACAAAGATGTTTACTGGGGGTTACCACACTGGAGGTCTATCTTTGTCGGTATCGAACTAGCATTGATGCAAACGCATAGAAACCGGTTTGTTTTCCGAGGACAATTGGTGACAATGCAAATTTGGTTAAAATAAAAAGTCGGATTACATTCGTGAACACATTTTGGTCCAATTGCTTGGACTGTGATCAAAGGGACCGACACGTATTATGTCCACAGCAACAAAAGAATTTTTACTGGAGGTCGCTTTTTCATTTAACTGCCCTAACTTCGTTTCCGATTTGGGAAGAGAACAAAACTTCACTGGATTGGAATCTGACAAGAGATGGCAGTCTAGGCATTTGTTTATCTCAGACCACGGCAACGACACTTGCAACTAGTTGGTTTTATGATTGTTTTTTATTTAACCTCCACAACTGTAAATGAAATGTGACGCAGAGCTGTACTTTTCCCGTTGCAGCATTGATGTAAAAGTACACTCTATTTGTGTGTTTTGCTCCTTCATGTTTAAAGGTATCGTACACGTTTGGTAATGACTCAAAAAAAAATATTAGCATAAAAACTTACTTGGTAACAAGCAACGGAGAGCTGTTGATAGTATAAAACATTGTAGGAAACGACTCCCTCTGAAGTAACGTGGTTTTTTGAGAAAGAGGTAATTTCTCACTAAAATAATAAACACTTCTTGCAAGAAGTTTTTATTCCTATCTGAAAGCACACAAATTTGTACAACAAGGGTGTTTTTTCTTTCATCATTTTCTTGCAACTTCGATGACCAATTGAGCCCAAATGTTCACAGGCTTGTCATTTTATGCATATGTTGGGATACACTAAGTGAGAACACTGGTCTTTGACAATTTCCAAACGTGTTCAGTGCCTTTAAGCTGCTCTAGTTTGACCTTAATATTGAAATTAAATCTAGTACAGGATTAAAGTTGCATTTTGAGTAGATTTTTTTCCCTGAGCGAATTTAGACTGATGTTGTTGTTTCAAAACGAAAAAAGAAGCAACAACTTTCGTGAATGTCGCGGACAATGTACGAAATACGTGTAACATGCAAATGGGGATGTCAGGATCCTGATAATAATTTATCATTTAGCTCTTAATTAACTACCACTTATCATGAAAGCTTACAACTTTCTCAAATTTGTATACGAATAGCTACTTCAAATTTAAATTTAAGTTAATTGGGTCAACTTTGCCGAAAATCGGACCTATAACATTTAAAAAATCTCTAACAAAAAAGTTCTTAAAGTTGTAACAATTTAGTAAATTGACTAGATAAGATTGAAGACAGAAAAAAACCCACCACCACCACCACCACCACCACCACCACCACCAACAACAACAACAACAACAACAACAACAACAACAACAACAACAACAACAGCAACAACAACACCAATAACAACAACAACAACAACAACAACAACAACAACAACATAAAATGAGCTGTTGAAAACTGCTCACCAAACAAATTGATACATGGTATCAGAAGTTAATGGCCTAGCAGAGTCTTTCTCAAGGGCTTAAATGAAACAACATAGAAAATAAACCAAGATTTCATGTCATCACGGATGAAACAAATCAAATACTTGACAACTTACCTGTAGGTGAGTACTTTTGTTCGTAGGGCGGCGGTGGATAGGGAGTGGATCGGTGACTCCGTAAACTGCCGTATCTCTCCATGGCACAGTTATGTGAAGCAGGGGATTGGAGGCTGAGGGACGGGGCAAACTGATGTGGACTCGGGGCCGAGCACAGACCCCCGGCGCTAGGAAGAAACCAACTGCCCACTGGTGGAGAAATTATGATTTTAATTTGTAGAATAAATAAATGATCGTTCCAGAAATAAATAATAAACATGACATTTATATAGCGCCTTTTACCAGAGGATGCAAAGCGCTGGGACTACAAATTTATTCCTGCAATGTATATGTGGAGGTACATTTGAAGTATGAGGCCTAGTCATTTATAGCACCATGCAATGGTTTACAAGGTGCTGTGGCGCAGATATGCTGCCGATCAGACCAGGAACACCGGGGCAAACCCCTTCTCTTTACGATAAGTGCACTGGGTTCTTTTACGTGCATTACACAACACACGGGACCAACGGCTTTACGTCCTATCCGAAGGACGAAGCATGTGGTTAAGTGTCTTGCTTAAGGACACAAGTGTCCCGACTGGGATTCGAACCCACACTCTGCTGATCAGAAACACCAGAGCTTGAGTTCGGTGTTCTTATCCACCGCTCGGCCACGACACGCCACAAATATATCGGGTATATATAACATTTTTGTCATCTAAGCATTTCTGCGTAGAACTGATCTTATGAAAACAGGATTGATGGAAATAAGTAGGAACATGATAACAAATAAAAGGGCCGACCTAAGTATGGTATAGACTTTGATAGGCTTTTCAGCCTGTTTAAAGGGTCTGTATACGTTTGTTAATGAATAGGTAAGAAGTACGGCAGCTTTAGATAGTATAATGTACTTTGATAAACTTTTCACTTAAAAGTAATGTGGTTAAGGAAAAACGTATCACTTGTTATCGCCAAAAATTTAATCTGAGAAGCGTTACTGACAGTAACGTTTCTCAGATTGTGTATTCCAATTACAGATTATTCTTCTTGCGTGGACACCGCTCCAGATTTTCGGCAATATCTCAAAAACGCTACCACCTTTTGAAATAAAATTTTCACAAGTAGAGTTTTATGGTAATCTACAGATATATAGGATTGAAACAAACAGTGGTTCCAACTACCAAACGTATACAATCCCTTTAAATAATAATGTTGCTAATTTGTCTGAGGGCAAAATAAAATTGGAAATCAGATTAAAGTAGGAAGAATATCAGCTTGTGAATGGATCCGAGGTGAGCCAGTTTACTTCTTCCTTAAAGACAGTGTACACTATTGGTAATTGTCAAAGACCAGTCTTCTCACTTGGTGTATCTCAACATATGCATAAAATAACAAACCTGTGAAAATTTGAGCTCGATCGGTCGTCGGAGTTGCAAGATAACTATGAAAGAAAAAACACCCTTGTCACACGAAGTTGTGTGCTTTCAGATGCTTGATTTCGAGACCTCAAGTTCTAAACTTGAGGTCTCGAAATCAAATTCGTGGAAAATTACTTCTTTCTCGAAAACTACTCCACTTCAGAGGGAGCCGTTTCTCACAATGTTTTATACTACCAACCTCTCCCCATTACTTGATACCAAGTAAGGTTTTGTGTTAATAATTATTTTGAGTAATTACCAATAGTGTCCACTGCCTTTAAAAAACAACGACTTTGTAAATATTTATTTTCCTTATCCAAGAGAAACAGCTTAAATTTGAATTAGATCAATATTATAAGATAATAAGCCATTGTCTATGAAATGCTTTATCATTTTTTTAAATGGTGGTATAAAACAAAGATCTCTAAATTATGCGCGGTGAAATAGAGAAAAACCTCACGTAATAGTTTAATTTATAGTTTTGATTTGCATTATTGATTTGACTTACGTTGGGGATATCTTGGTTGCTGGAGATCGTGGTAGTCGTCTTGCTCATGGTCTCCCCTGAAACAGTAATTTCAAAATATTCCTTTCCAAATGAAAATAACATTCTTTTTTCAAAGACTTCTAGGGGAAACCCCTTTTCAATTCGTATTAATTGTCTTCAGACACTGTTGACAATCAATCACTTCTTTGGGGAACATCCGCTCAACAATGCCGTTGAAGGGACATACCCGGAAAATGAAAGTCCAATTCCTTTAAATTGGCAGAGGTGAATTTTAAGTTAGACTTGAAGCTTTGCATGATGGTAATGGATATACCATCAAAGGTAGGGTCATAGATTGTCAACGTAAAGCTGATTTATAGGCTAAATTGTAAATAAAAATACAATACAAGAGTCGCCTGTGATAGTTTCACTTGAATGCAGAGTCTACTTTATGACAAAACAATGTTGAGAAAACAGAATAAAGCACACACAGTATTTTCATCAAGAACGTCGAACATCTTTTGAGCGAGGTGACGTGGGTAGCAGCCGCATCTCCGGCCTAAACATTCACAAAAGGACATCACGGAAATTTAAATCCAGATGCATAATCCGAATTAAAATTCCCGTAACCACTTTCCGGGTCAGCATGACCCAGAAATTGGTCAGGCACTCCTGGACCCGGGTAAATTCTGATCCAGACGTTTTCAAAGTGGAAAGAGAATGTTTTCACGAAGTCCCCGCAAACCTTACTAACGAGTGGTTACGAGTAACCAATTTCGAATTTAGAAAGGCAAGGCGTAAATTTTACTTACTTTTCTTTTATGTCCAAGAAGGCCTTAGCGAAGGGGTTGTACTTGATTTTGAGTTGTGTTATCTGTTGAAAGAATCAAGAGTACGGAATGTAGGCTTAGTACAAACTACAAAATATGTATCTAGTTTTAATCTGAAAGCTAAATGTTATCAATGTTCCTAACAGTGTCAATCTTTCAGAAAATTAATCTTAGTCTGAATTACTGTCAAAGTTCAGGAAATAACTGAACACCCCACAAATCGACTGAAGAACTTATCACAAGGTTTAACACAAAACTACCACAGATTTTGCCTTTTTTCAGACAAAGAAAGTTCACGCGGACACGAGGTATAATTTTTCTCGAAATCGTGACCAACCTTTTGCTATGGAATTTTCACAGTTTAAATAAACATTTTAAGTGTTATATTTTAAGCTTTGCAAGTTGTATGATGTCAGAGGTGACATTAATCTGTTATTATAATAACAATATTAATAGTTTGGGAGGCTAATCATCCTAACTTGCAGCAGAGAATCTGAATTGCGAAGGACGCGGCTACAACGTGTTCAAGCTGCAGGCATGCAAGGGCGCCTAACGACAGCCAGCCACATCAACCCGAATATGACCACAAAGCACAGCCAAAGATTGAAAGTGTTTGGATTTCCGGAATGAAGAAAACCGGAGGGACCGGAGAAAAACCCTCGTGGCATCGGAGAGAACTAACGCAAAACTCTACTCATGGCTTTAGCCGGGAATCGAACCAGTGCCACATTGGTGACGGGCGAGCACTTTACGCAACGCCACCTATGCCACCCTCTGCCATGGTGGTTTTGAGAAAAAAAAACACGAAGTGAATTTATGGCAAATTAATTCCGGTTCTTCTCATAAACTAGATGTATACCTTCTCCATTGAATAGAAGATTAAGTTCACATGGTTGTAATTCCACAAGCTGGTTACTTCTTAGTTCTTACACTCGAGTCTAAAAATCTCGGGTCAGAATTGATCCCGGATTCTGGGTCCAACGGAGCCTAGGTCAGGCCAGGAAACTGGTCAACAACTAACAGTGTTAGGACAGTTTGATACGGCACCTTTGATACAGACTTCGGGTCAACCTGACACATAAATGGGTCAGGCAACCTTTGACCCCGAATCCGGGTCAATTCTTATCCGGAGTCTTTAGAGTGTACAGATAGTTATTGTGCGTGATATATTTTGCGAGAATTCAGGTTTTAAATAATAAGCTGACCGATGCTATATCTTAAAGACTTACATCTTCGTTCTGATAAGCCGTAACGGCAATGAACCGTGTCTCTGGGAAAGCGAAACTTCTTAGAAGACGCTGTTTCTCCGGTCCACCAACCCGCATGACGTGGATACGAGGTTCATACTTATGAAGAGAGTTCAACATGATCTAAGGTAGGGAATAGAAAAAGTGTGTCAACTTTCAAAGATAATAAGCTCATACAAACTCTTTTTGTAATCTTCAATCAGATGTGAAAGTTTGAACATATTATGTACGTATAGGTTAATAGCTTGGTTTGCGAAAATTAAAAAACCCATAAACTGTCAACAAAATGTATGTGGAAATAACCAAAATAAGCTATTGATAATTACTTAAGAACTTATTCCTTTGAAGTTTTACAAAATCGAAGGAAACACTAGGTGGATTTTGAATTTTTTATTTTGCTGTTTTTGTTGTCTGGTCATTTGAGATGACATGGAAATGATTCATGTTGTTATCACCTTTATACATTCAACGCGACTAAAACATATTTTGTCTTTTCTATATACCCTTTTACCTAATGAGTTTACATTTTGTGTGTAATCAAGGCCTATACATTTTTTTTTTTTAATCTGAGTTTGAAGACATACCCAAATAAAAGAAGATTTCATTTTAAGAATGTTGAATAATTTACCTGTCCAGTTCCGTTGAGTTTATTCGAGAGTTTGACTTTACTGAAGGAAACACATTGCTTCATCCAGTGAGCTCCGAAGTTGGGTGAATCTGGGTGGATGTAGGCCGTACTGGGCGGTGGTGAATCAGGCTTACCTCCCGGTACCCATTCTCCGTTTACGTACTTCCAACGGTTCTCGTCTGCAGGTGAGAAATCTAACAGGACGGAGTACATGGCGTTCGGGTTCAGACCGGTGACTGAAGCTGACAGGACTGGGAACATTCTCCTGAAAAGTATTTGAACGGGGGTGGGGGAATCAAAAATTAGATCTTGCAATACTTTGTTCAATAGTTTCAACTGTTTGGACTTTTGGGGTTGACAAAATTACATTAGTTTTCTTTCCAGCTTGCTATTTAAATATGCCTAAATAAATAAGTTCGGATAATGGCTGGAGGTATGGTAGGAAGAAATAAAGGCAGGTATACCGGTACTCTTGGTTCTTCAATGAAATAATTATTGGAGGACATTAATTTCATATAACTTTAATTTTCAATTGAAATTGAAACTATAAGCTTAATTTTGTTTTGGAATCATTGACCCATCAGGGACAGTCATTTGTGTAACAATTTAAAAAGTCGCTTAAAAGGTGATCCCCTGGCTGCCGCTTCCCAGGTTGTATCGTAAACTTGGGTGTGATCTATGGCTACACGGCAGCTAACGGTTGTATGGCTTCTGACTGGCACCCCTTAACAGAGATATTGACAAAATAGGGAGACCGCCAACGTAGGGCTAGATAGCTCAGTTTGTAGAGTGCCGGCACATTAAACCGGAGGTCGTTGGTTCAAATCCCGCTCTAGCCAATTGTTCCTTGTTCTACCCCAAATTATTGTTTTTGTATGAGTGTATACATACATTGGTCTACATTTTAACTGTCATGCAGTTAAAGCAGAGGTTATAATCCCGGTAGGCCTATTATTTGTTTTGATGAGTGTGACCACAGGGACGGAGTATTTTTATAGGACCATGACATATACTGCTGTAATTGTTATATATTTTCTTTCGAAAAATAATGTTGGGAGTCAAAAACATTAGAACACAAAGCGACTAAGTCTGACTTCAAAAGAAAAGGCAAGCCGGAAACCAGAAGCCAACAATCATTCACATTTGCTTTGAAGATTTTGTCATTTTACGCTTGACTTGATAGTTGATAGGGCCTATAAGATGCACACAGTAAGTGAGTTATGGACTTAACATCATAACACAAAACAGTCAAACATACATTTGGTGGAATACATCGATTTTTAGAATAACAACAGAAACGTTTTGTTTTAATACACAACAAAAATACCACTGGTTTTTACGTTTACAGAAGTGTCAATCTTCAACAAATTCCGTCTGATAATAGTGTAGGATTGTTAAATGCAAAGAATTTCTCACTAATGTTGCTTAATTCATTTGCTGCAAACGAATTGGACTCAATACTAAGACAAATGGATCTTAATATGTGTATCAATCTTAATTGCTAAACAAAATATGATATGATGTCACGATACAAATCACTGCACATTCATCTTAAGATAATTTCAGTGTTTGTGAAATCGAGACCCTTGATTCACATCAAAATTCACAGAAACAGAAACCCCGACAAAAATATTATTCACTACATACAACGGGACGACCAAGATGAAATTTAAACAAATTGGTTGAAAGGGTGTTTTGGGACATAAAACTAAGCGATGGAAGAGAAAACATTTAATATGGTGATTAATATTATAAAAGTATTGCAACAGGTGGATTCAGACTTAAATTGAAGAGTGCACGTCAAACCTGAAGATGCAAGCATAAATACATGATGGGAAGGCTATATTAAATTCTCAATCGTCTCATAGACGGAGTCAGACAAACTACTGGAACTTACCTTCCAGTCTTGGTGACGATCATCTCATTTGTAAGTTTACTAAATCTCCGCCATAGGTCTCTGTCCTCCAGCGTAACTTTCAATCCCTTCTCGCTGGGATCGCCCTTCTCACTTCCCCGAGTCATTTCGCTCTGCACGGCGCTCAAAAGATGCGCTACGTTGTATGAAGGTGGACGCATTGTGTCTGCACTCATCTCTCGAATCAGTCCAAGAACACAAGGTGGAATGATAAAATATTCTTCGTTTTTGCAATTTAAAGTTACTTTGTCACATATACCACTCAAAGCTCACTGAACTGGGTCAACTGTGAAGCTTAACGACTTTTCGTATAGCTGACAATATCTTCCATGTGTTCAAGATGCTTCAGTTTTGACGGCGTGTCAAGCATCACGCACTTACTGAATACAGGTTGTTCAATCATCGAGAGCACGAGCTTTACTGACTTGATACGGAAGATGATCCAATGACTCAATCCCTTCCACTTCTCTTCCCCTACAATTACCCACCAATTGGTCTACTCACTGAACTTGGTTGTGTAACTCTGGTAAAACACTTTACCGTACGGTGGCACTGCGGCTCAACATCAAAGAACACATTTGAAGTTAAAAAGTCTGCCAACACAGCACCTCTACTGTTCAAACACAATACCACGTAACCCCGATTGGGGCTAAAAACGTCAACAAACAAAACGGGTGACTTTCCGAGTCACGTCTATTCCTATTGGCTATCACAAGATGCATATCCATTAAACTGCATGCATATTCAAATTCCTGATGATGCAATTGGGTTATCCGGGCGTACTTATTCATGACGTGCAGGATTTGCGGCAGCTTATTGGTCCAAATGCAATTAGGAAGTCTGACAGTTTTGACGCGGTGTCAGTTACAATGAGCTGTCATCGACATCGTCTTAATAGCTTGCTGGAAGAAGATTGTGTTGTGATGTAAAGGCAGTTCACACTCCACGCACACACAGGTTGAGCTTCGTTATCTCTTTAATGGGATATCAAGTTTTTGTTTGTTGGGGGGGGGTACTGAAAGAGATTGCTTGCTGGTCTTCTTTAATGGGATATAAAGTTTTTGTTTGTTTGTTGGGGAGGGGGTGCTGCAAGGGATTGCTTGCTGGTCTTTTGGGTCTTCCAGATATATTGTTAGAAGCTTCTGCTGTGTAGAAGAAGAGAAACACCAAATTGTACGGCAAAACAAAGTCTGACACTTGTACTTGAGACCAAAATCAACTCTGAAATGTTTTATAGGTTTCCATTGGTCTGCTCTTTGCTCTTTTAAATGTAGGATCATTATTTGGTAATGTTCCCCCCAAAGGGTGTAATTTATATCCGAAAGCTTAGGGCCTAGATGGAGGTAAGCATCCTGCGAAATCATTTCGTTTGAATTGCACCCGTTGATTATATTACATCAATAAAACCATTTGAATCTGAGAAACGATTCATACAGGAATCGTTTCTCGGATTTCTAAGGGTTGGTGTCTGTTCGTGAATGCTGCGGCCAGAGATGCGGTTGGTACCCGCCACCTCACTAAACGACTGGATGGATTCGACCTGCTTGTGAAAATACCGTGACAGTTTTTTCCTGTTTTTTTGTTTAACACGTAGACGCCGCATTCAACTAAAACTTTCACAAGTGACTTTTATTGTATATTTCTTGATAATTTTGCCTATAAGTCAGTGTTACGTTGACACAAACCAAACGATGACCCTACCTTTAAAGTTGAAACAAGAAGAAAAACAACCGAACAAAAACCCGAAGAATTATCAGTTGCAAACTAAAATTACCAAGAAAAAGATTGACCGGAATGACACGTGGTATAAATCATTGGCGTGCTGTGGCCGAGGCGTTAAGAGTACCGGACTCAAGCTCTGGTGTTTCCGATCATGGAGTGAGCTACAGTGATTAATTTTACTTTTGAGTAAACATTGGTTTTATTACCAGACATATTTAATAATAACAAATAATAATGCACAATTTGTGTATTCAGAAAGACTCAGCTGGGGTCGAAACGTGAGGCCGTAAAATAAGGCCGTAAAAATGTTGCTTTTAATTTAGTTGAACTTTCTTAATAAGGTGGATGTAGATTTTAACCAAAAGTGAGTTGCATGCATGCAACGCGTTAGACTGTGTGAACGTGTTTGACGCATCGCTTGGATAGGATAGATGCGAGCGAGTTATATTCAAATCGAGTGATTTTTTTGTCTCGAAGAAATATTTAGCAAGCTCCGTTCTTAGACCAGATATGAAAGCATTATTTCCAACGAAGTTTCTTTCCGGTTCTTGAAGACATTTTAAAGCTGCGTTGCTAGCTGTCTTACTCTGTTCATAGTTCATAAAGAACCCACTCTTGACGACAGCTTCAAAGGCACTGATGCACAAACACTTGAACTGAAAAGTGTATACTGACCACGACAATGCAGCACCAGGGAGACTTGAAAGATCGTGGTTCTATGGCACTTGGCGGCACTTTTAATGTTCCACTTGGGTTGACCATCCCATAGGCCCCACTTTGGACCTCTTATGACCAGGGATTAATTAGTTTTGGAGGAGTCCTTGGCTTTCTTGAGACGGACATCTATTGTATGAAGAGTGTTTTGTGTTGTTGGTTGTTTTCTACAAAAGATGGGGTTGAGTTAGCAGACGACCACATTGGAGTGTAGCTTGGTCGTTTGTGCTTGAATAGTCAAAAAGAAATTCTGCGAACCTTGATTGTTTGAGTTTTAATTTGTAATGTCGTTAACCCCATGTCTCCTTTTGGATGCTGGTGACCGAGTCACTTGAACCACAGGTTCATCGAGGGGGACCGCAGTAAACCGCACCCGCTGTCAGCCACTACCGGCGGCATATTGGTGTGGTTGAAAACCGGTATAACGTCCACAAAACAACGTGTAATTCCGTATCACATAGGCGTCCACTTGTTGGGAAGGATCATGTAGATTGGAGGGGTAGCATATCAGATGCCACCTCCCCCACTTTTTGATTGCGCCGTTACAAATAAAACAAACACACAAAGCATTTCAGGGTAAAAGAGATTGTTTCTTACAACTTTTGTTTAACAAAAAAACTGACAATGTTCGAATGGTGAAATGGTTTCATTTTTTATTATTGCCATATGTGCTTGCTGGTGTACTCATAGATGGACCATGTGCAGAGTGCTCTTGTGGCATAAATAAATAAATAACAACACAATATTTTTAACAAATCGTAAAATTAGTACACACAAAGGCCTAATACACGTTTTGTTTTAATCAGTTGTTTAATTTAGACGCTACATTAATTCTAATCACAACAAATTTTGCAACTAAGAAGTCTGCCTCTATCCTTATACATGCTTTCATTGCATCCAGGCTTGGTAATGGAAACTCATTGCTTTATGGTATTAACAAGCATCTTATCAAAAAACTGCAAAATGTCCAGAACGCTGCTGCTCGGGTATTATTTAAAACACGTAAATATGATCACATCACACCTGTGTTGAAACAGCTTCATTGGCTCCCAGTCTGTCAAAGAATTAAATTCAAAATCATTTTGTTTGCCTGGAAAGCTATGAATGATAGAGCTCCTCCCTATCTCAAAGAAATTCTCTCACCATATACATTGTGTATACGCCAACTCGCAATCTTCGCTCAACAAACCAACTTCTTTTAACTGTCCCTAAAACAACCACTTCCAACGGCGTTCGCGCATTGCATTTTTCTGTATCTGCACCCACTCTCTGAAACTCTCTTCCTTTACATATCCGAGCTACAAAGTCTCTGGACATTTTCAAAACATTACTAAAACCTCACCTATTCATTATTTCTTATGATTGACTTTCTGTTTGTTATTTTTTACCACTTTTTTTGCTGACACGTTTATGTAAATCTGTTTTATTCAATGTGCTCTTATTTCTTTCTAAGCTACGTAATTTGTAATCTTTTTTTGTTACACTGTTTTTTGTTTTTTGTTTTTTATGCGCCTCGGAATAAGTTTAGTCTTAGAAAGATGGCGCTTTACAAGTTTTAATTATTATTATTATTATTTTATTAACTAAAATACTATTTTGTCATCAGTGTGCAGTTACCTTTCACACTGTATCTTTTGCATTTATAGCATTTTTGTGTCAAGAGTTGTGAAAAGTTACTACAGTTTGGTTGACTAAAAGCACTATACTAAAATTTCATTCGGTCCTGCTTTTACTTTGAAGGGGAAAAATAGGCAATGCCCTTTTTGTATAGAAGGATTATTTGGGTGGCTGATTTTGACGAACGAGGTGTCATCCCATGTTTTATGATATTATACGTTGGGACTCCTGAGTCATAGGATTGAGGTGTAAAATGTCATAAAGTAGGTTCAATGAGATTTATTGGGTTATAGTTTGTCTAAAGAGGCAGCAGTGGAGTCGTTTTGCCAGGTGTTCCGGGTGATCGGGCCCGCCGCACCCGCACTTAATGGACACAGGGCCGCTGGGCAACACGCGATGCTAACCCACTTTGCACAAAGTGATGCTTTCCTGTTTTGATCATAAATCTGAAACATCTCTTAGTAATACTTTTTATCTGCTTTTAATATTACCATGGAGCTATATAGCGCCATGATTTTACCAATGTTATACACCATTTCCGTTTTAATAGAACAAGTTGCAGAGATTGTAAGGTGTCGAGATTTCCAGGTGCCGAGTTTAATGGTGCCGATTTTATTTATGCCGAGTTTGCTGGTGCAGAGTTTGCTAGGTGACGAAGTGAGGTCAGGTGCAATTAAAGTCGATGTAGGTCTTAAGAAATGTTTTACATCGGGGTTTTTAAAGTTTTTTTTTACAGTAAATCAATTTCCAACCTCTAGGCCTAAGGTTTTTAATTGGATAGAACACCACTGCCACTACAATAACTTGCGAAAAATGTGGTCACAAAAAGGGTTGACTTTCCCAGGGATTTTGTATTAGTTCATCTCGGGCTTATTTCGATCGCTGAAAAAATGTAAATAAGCAAAAAGATATATCATAATTGCTTATTTATATTGAAAGTAGACATTCGCTGTGCAAACTTATGTGAATGTATCCGTTGAAATGAAAGTACATTCGCTGTATGTACGTATGCAAATATCTACGTTGATGAAAGTAGACATTCGCTGTTGGTTTTGACAGCCAATCTGCGATGAAGGTGATAGACATTGGCTGTACAAACCTAACTGAATGTCCAGGTTGAAATGAAAGTAGACATTCGCTGTAAAAAATCTATATGTGAATGTCCAATGTCCAATATCAAAATAGAAAGTAGACATCCGCTGTACAAACGTGCATGTGAATGACTAATGTCGAAATAAAAAGAATACATTCACTATGTATGTGAATGCCCAATGTCATTATTGAAATACACAGTATAGACATTTGCTGCACAAACGTATGTGAATGTCCAATGAACAAATAACAAAGTAGACATTCACTGTTGTGAGTGCCAATGTCCAATATAAAACTTAAGTTTATGTCATTCCGATCATGCACATACATAATACGAAATTGCGCCCACGCAGGTAGTTCGTGTCAGTAGTTTACCGTGAGGCAACACAAATCTTGTACCGTCAGAGGCCTTCGGAATACGGTAGCCGTGGAGGTGTTTACCAAGGGATGATGGGGGTGATTGTGGCATGTCGCGACCGGCTCCCACCTTAGTACGGCAGGTAGAGCTTCAAAGTACACCATCGGTCACCAAAGTCCAATTTCATATCAACATAAACATTGCCAAATAATGTTTGTAAAGCAACCAGTTGCAAGTGTTGGGTTTTTTCTGCTCCTGAGTCATTCTCTTTCGTGTTTGCTCCAAACCGCATTATGAAAATGCCCCCTGTTGGTGTACCTTTACGGGTGCACCCCACTAAATAGGGAGAAAAAACAGAGCGTCGGCCTCATTAATATTTTGTGGGCCCTCAAAATATTCCATATAAGACAGATTTGAGAGCCCCCCAAAAAAAAAAAAAAAAAAAAAAAAGAAAAAGGGAAAGTGTAAACATTTTGCCAAATTGTGACCTGGGGGTTGTCGACTTCCAACTTGAGATGTTTTGGATACCCTGAAAAAAATTGTCCTATTTTCGGGGACATTTTTCAAGATTGATGCTTGTACGTTAGGTGAAATTTCACTACTGTAGGAGTGTTTTTATTTGGAGGGAGAATAACTCTCCGGGCCTTGGGACTCCCATACTAAATTGAGCAGAGGATAAAAGTTCAAGAGTCAACAGATAATTTTCCCCTTACTGTAAAAAGCTGTGAGACTTCTAAGTGTTTATTTTTTTATTTTTTGAATATTTAGCATTTTGCACTGTATGCTATGGGAGTTTATTTAGTGGGGTGCACGTATGCGAACATTGGGACCCGTTAAAGTGCGCGAGTTTGTTTCATTTACGCGTTAAACAAGAACAAAATAATTTTGCTCGTTAACGATGGTTTGGGCGGCCTAGCTTCACTGTAAGCATTGTATTTATACCGTGTAACCAGTGACATTACAGGTTTATAAAACGAGCCATATTATAGGCTATAGCACTATAAGTTCAAAACAGAACAAAACATAACAATATGACATTTTATTGAGACTGGACCGTCTAGTATTTTTCATATTCTGAAATGCAAAAGAAAGTGGATAACTCTCTAAAACTTACCAAATTAGTTAATTAATTAATTCAATTTTTAAAAATCTATTGATTTTTCTTGTGACTGCCAGGAAAAATGCCCTGGGTGTGCACGGTCAGTCTTTCTTGTAAACACGATGAAATGGTCCGTACTATGTGCTCCCCCAATCATGCTAAAGAAAACCCACATTGAACGCAAATAGTACCTAAACCAGGCCGGGCTTTTGGTGCTCAATATGGGGCAGAGCCGTATATTGAGAGAGTTGCGACAACTTGCGATTAGAAGCCATTTTGTCTCCAAAAAAATGCATTGGTGAATACAGGGTGCCAGACTAGTCTGCCCATTGGGTTGTGCTGCATTTTGGAACAAACTGGCGTCCAGCAACCACGTGACCGGAGAAAGCTGGTCCCTCCATGTCGCAACTCTCTCAATACACAGCTCTGATATGGGGCAATGTGGTACCCCCTCTATTATGTTTTCATTGAGTGCTTGGAATCTCAGGAGTTCTATTAAAGGATTTTTTTTGTGGGCAGTTCTGTGTTCTGTACAAATGGAAGTTATGGGAACAAGGGTGGGGGTACCCTCTGCTCCCATATCAGGCACGCAATTGGTGCTCGATATGGGGCATGGTGTACCCCCACCCCCTATGTCTTCATTGTGTGCTTGGAATCTCAGGAATTCTTTTTTAGGATTTTAGGGGGGGGGGAGTTCTATACAAGAGGAAAATAGTATGGGAACATTGGGGGGGGGGACCCTCTGCCCCATATCGGGCATGCTATATAAGCCGAGATTGGAAGGAAAATAAGCTGGTCCCTTTTACACATTGAAGTATATAGGGGACACGACCTTACAGTGGTATTCCGTAGTCTTTGAATTATCCTTTTATACTGTCGCTGCAAACTGAACTGTCTGCGGTGTGTTTGTTAACTACAGAGAATACCATACTTTCAACTATTTAAACTATTCCCATACCACAATAATTGAAGAAAAAACAATCTTAAAAAGAGTCTGTGGAATAAAGGAAGAGAAAATTACAGATGTGGATGAAATATTTGCTCTAAACCACCCCCTTTGAGATGTTTATTTGCTCTCACATACGTGCACTAGTCTCTCACTAATGAGCAGACGGGTGTTGGGTGCAGGCACCTGGTCCTATGTTACATGTTCAGTTTGCAGTAGAGAGTGAGCAAATAATGCATACAAACTTCCGATCCCGATGGGTCTTTCAATTGATTTCTCTATACCTAGAGAATCGGTAAATGTATCTATGCTTTTTAGTTAAGGGACAAACAGTATTTTCCCAAAAAGTTTTACAGAGATGTCACATGGTTTGTCCTTAACACTTTTAGTAACTAGCCAGCAGGACCAGTCAGCTTGTCATTTCACTAGTCCGTCAGCTTTTTCAGTGGCAGTATTTCAAGAAATAGGGATGCTTTTCAACACTGAATTAGCCAGCCAGAACACTTGGAGTGAATTTTGACTGGTCCTTGGGTGTTTTAACAAGCATTTGGCCAGCGGACCACTGTGTAGGGAGAACGCTGCGTCAGAGTAACGTCAGCATTTTTGTTATGGGCCTATCGCCCATATTATGACCTCTTTTCAAAGTTGCTGCTGTGGCAGGGTTGCGGCCCAACCCTGTCCTATCTAGAGTCACTCTACGCTCTAAAAAACGCCCAGGTCAGAACTTGACCTGAATACCGGGTCCCAGGGTACCTGGCCTGGGTCATGCTGACCCTGAAAGTGGTTACAAAAAATGGATTTTTAACTTATTTGCGTAATTTTGAACCATTTCTTGATCATTTTGACATCAATTCCGGGTCAATTCTGACCTGTTTAACAAAAAAAGTGTAACAGAAGCGAGACTGGTGGTGTGTATGGCATTACAGGTTTCCCCGGTCAATTTCAGCAAAAATAAATTCAGTCTCAAGTACACGCATTCAAATTCACGCATGTTTCAACTGTGGATTGAACTGTCCACACGGATTTCGTTCTTTTCATGCAGGTTCTTTCGAAATGCATTAAACAAGAAACGAAAAAAGGGGAGCTAAGCTGAGTATTGGGAAAACAACGATGTTCTGAAAGTGGAATTGAACCGACCCACAGACGGCTGAGTTTTTAAGTCCTTGTCAAGACCATTTTTTACTTTTTCTACATTATGGTTTTCAAAAGTTCGGTTGCATAGGTCGTTTATGGAAAACGTGGGGATTGGAATGAGTTTACTCATCAACAATCAAAGAAGTGTTCGGACTATCCATAAAAGGAAATTATTTGATGACAACAGTGTTTAACAGTGTTTCTACAAATTGCGAAGCCTCATTAAAATTGTGCAAGGAAGTTTGTTTTTTCATGCGTCAATAAACGATTATTTTGTCCAATCTTCATGACGTGGGCGTACCGTTGTGGCGTTCTGTTTATTACAACTTGAAGCCCACCTGTGGTAATAATAACTTCAGTGAACGTTACGAACACTACATCCAATCATGATCTTCCTGTGTGTATACGTCACGAACAACAACCAATCAGGATCCCCGTGTGTTAACATCACGGAAAATTACCAATCAGAGCCTTCCTTTCTCTGATGGTGTATTGTCTTCCTCCATGCTCGTATTTAGAGCTATTCCGTCAGCTAGATTTATTCGTGAATAATTAAGAAAAAACAAATCCTCAAATTAAATAATTGAAATATTCATGTATTTCTGTGACTAAAGCTGTGCCACACCAAAACAAATATTTCAGCTTTGAGAGCTTCTTCTCCCAAAGACGATCATAGCATACCGGAACTGATCGAAACGTCAAATTGTCGAGGTGTTGCAAGGGTGCACCCCACTAAATAGGGGAAAACAGAGCGTCGGCCTAATTAATATTTGGTAGGCCCTCCAAATATTATATATTAGACAGATTTGAGAGCCCAATAACAGGGGTACATGTAAAAATGTTGCCCATTTGTGACCTGGGGGTTGTTGACTTCCAACTTGAGGTATTTTGGATGACATAGGCCCTGGAAAAATGGTCCTATTTGCCGAGAGGGGTAGGGACATTTTTCAAGATTGATGTTTGGACGTTTGGAAAATTAGACCGGTGTAGGGGGTGTTTTTATTCGGAGGGAGAATAACTCAACGGGCCTTGGGACCCCCCCCCTTATCAAATTGAGCAAAGGATAAAAGTTCAAGAGTCAATGGATAATTTTCCGTTTACTGTAAAAAGCTGTGACACTTCTAAGTATTTGTTTTTGTATTTTTGAATATTTTGCATTTTGCATTGTTTGCTCTGGGATTTTATTTAGTGGGGTGCACCCACAAGGGTCTCTACGCCGGACCAAATAAAAAAGATGGTTTAAAACATGGAGCTCCTATCGTATAGAACTATCCAGAGACAAAGCGGGAAAAACGAGCCCGTTGCATGAGTACGATGATGTAAATTGGCCTTATCCCTTTACCGAGGATGGCTTCTGGATACGCCCGGCAGAACACCCCACACTCGGTGGGTACACCAGGAGGAAGATTGCAGAGTACGCAAAACATTTTGGCTAGCGGTCAAACCAAAGTGTCAGGCACTCGACCGCGACACACCCGCCGATCACCGGCTGATTGAATCCCCAGGCTGCTGCAGAGGTGGCCTCGTGAAAAATAGACTAATCTTAACACGAGTATATTATTTATTGGAGCACAATTTGTTTTTATTTTATATAGGGGGCCTATTTATGAGTTGTTGCATTGAACTTTGGTCAATGGTGGTCGGGTTGGCTTAGTGGTATCTTTCCTTGTCTTCCACCTCTAGGACCCAGGTTCGAATCCCGCCTGGGGCACCGTGGATTGGGTTTTCAGTCCCTACCTGACTGAATGGGTTTTCCCTGGAATAATTCTCTGGGTCTTTCATTCCACTTCTAAAACTGAAACTTAATTTCTTGTCTTCTCTCCATTGGGTTCTTGGCTACTATAGTGATTAAATTCGCCTTTCTGAGAGTCTTTGGTTTCACCAGAAAAAATGAAATGAAAATGAAATGAAAATTAAATAACAAGTCAGGGAAAAAATTATGATCGAGCGATCAAGAGGGAATCTTTGTTACAGACGAAATGATCAAACTTTGGGTTATTCTGAATTTTTGGTCGCGACCCATAGTTCACGGACAGTTGATCTGGCTGATTCGAGATGGTTCGGAAGAGTGGGACAAACATAATTTTATTTTGCGACTTAGAGGTCAGTATCTCCGATTCAATTAAGTGCCGAGCAATTTTAATTTGAACACTTCAAAGAGTTACATCTCTGGATTTACTTATATCTCATTCGTTATTCATAGCCCCTCGTGTAGGCCTATTGGTAGAGTATGGCAGTCTGGAATCCCCTTTAAAAACGATCTGAATTATGCGAAGCCATCTGAAGTCAACGCTTAGCGAGTAACCACGAGCACTTGACAAGTACTTGTGGCCACTACCTACCGTCCAAATTACAACAATCACCCACTGAAATCCCCGGCCAAGTCCCGCTCACTCCTCCACGAGAATGAGATTTGAGCCGAACCAACCAAACACTTTTACCTAATCCCACACCAAAACCATTCTTCTCAGAACAATGAACCATGTTTGTTCTTCGGACATTCTGAAACAAAACAAAATCGACTATAATGGATTTCTTAGTGAGGGGCAAGAACAACTTGTGTACCCCCTCTCACCTTGTTTTTGTCCTCACCGGTATCGGTTTAATTGTTGGGGGTGGGCGAGGATCCCTCTCGCTGGACCAGCCTGAGGGGCCGGTCTAATTCGTTAATTACAGAGCATACAAATGAACAATGTATGTGGACAAACATTAATTACTGGGTGGTGTTTGGGGATCGGGTGGAATGAATAGTTCGAGGGGTGAGTGGCATGTCCGGCCCAGGTAGACACACCCGGTACCTTTGCTATCTGCTTACACAGGTGTGTCTTCCTATTCACAATATCCTTCGGCTGTTTCATGAAGCTATTATTGAAAGATCAACTCAATCACTGAAAACTTGAAAGGTTTTTAAAAGGAGAATACTCTCTGTAAAATACAAGCCCTAATGGGACAAGGTTCTGATATCGTGCTAATTTTTAACATATAATGTGGTTATATATTAATAAAATGTTTACAGCAAGAAATGTAAAGATGATTCATTAATTAAGCAGGGTTTAATTTACAGCGCACCTCTAGATTCATTTTCTTTGAAACAAAAATAGCTTCCCGAAAACATTTTAAGACACAATAATGGTTATGATGTACATCAAACCATAGAACCATGACATTATAGAAGATAATTGAACCTAGCACGAACTTGAAGTTTTAGTTACTAGTAATAATAATAACGAAGAGCACCCAATAGCCGTCGGTAGCAAGTATGCCGTTTGGATGACCACCCTCCACTACAACAAAATAATACAGGAAACAATAACAGTTGAACCTCTTTAGTGCGCTCAAACAAAACGTGATAGTGCATAGACTCTCTGTGATTAAAGTGAACCATGGTATGAACGGAACAGCCCCCACCAAACACATTCACATACCCTCTAATCAAATAATAATTAAACAGCCACAATTCACTGATTTTGTTTATCATGGGTCATCATCGACAAGGCCAAGACGCTAGAGACTAGACGTTGCAGAAGTGAGACTGGGGACCAAAGTGGTGGGCGGTGGTTGGTGGGGGTGTTAATTCCTGCAGTGAATGAGAAGGTGTCGGTCTGATTACGGTCTGGCTAAAACTTGCGGGCACCCTAATTGATTGGGTGGATCTTTAGTTTGATTGACTCATCAGGTCGTTTCAATAATCGGTTGGTGATGATGACGACGTGTGAGGGCGCAATGAACAAGACTTGCAAAACATTATAGTTAACAAAAACCCAACCCAAACCAAAACAACAACAACAACAGCAAGATTTGCTAAACATATACTTCCGAAAAAACAAGATTTGCTAAATATAGACTTAAAAAATCCAAACCTCGCCAAACATACTTGCAATAAAACAAGATTCGCCAAACACTTTCAAAAAGGCAATTTATACTTGCAATGGCACTAATGGGCTTTCGTAGTAAATGCTGACTTTTTTTGTCAACCTGGTAAAAGGCTGATTTTCAAAATGGTCCACTTCTTTTGGTGTTCGAGTAGGCACACAATGGAACAATGCCACGCTAATTGATAGAGAACCTGACAAAACCACCAGATGGCTTATTTAGGGAGGCCGTGTATGGATCAGACGCAGGAGAGAGAACACTCTAAACAAAGACACAGGGCATACAAGCTCCGAAACATTATGACCAACTCGTCCAAAAACCACGCCTACAACGCCCTCTATGGCGACCAAGAAAGGGTATCAAAGGCAGTTGAGTATTGGACATTTTTGCCGGTCTGAAGAAGCTCGAGCTTCAAGTGTGAACACCACTAAAACAATGTAATTTTTTGTTTTAGGGTTGACACAAAATAAAATTGATTAGAACGGGACTTGAACCTGCGACCTCCGGATTTAACGTGCCGGCGCTCTACCAACTGAGCTATCTAGCCCTAATGTTGGCGGCTTCCCTATGTTGTCAATCTTTGTTCGGGGGTAAAATAGTGTAAGTAGCATCTGCATCTATTTGGATTTGAAAAAACGAGCCTCATAATCCACGACCATCTTGTAAGGGTTAGTATAGAGCCCTCACTCAGCACAATCTGCAGCCAGCACATTATTCTGTCTCCTTTGATTGTTTCTACTTAAAAACAGCCCGCTCTTCGCTCAGCCCCGTACCGGTCTCATCCAATACCGCTGGGCTGGGCTGATGAGCTTGTTCCAATTCTTGTTCAAGATGTAATGATGCATGGTGGGAACGATTGTACTGCAGTCGGCACACTGCGCACAATCACAACATGAACACACGATGAGGCTCCCTGGCTAATGTAAATGATCTCTTTTTACCAAACCAAGAAGAATGTTGCAATTGAGCTCTATTTTTAGTACAAGGCAAATAATGACAATAATTATTTGCAATGATTTACAGAATAGATCTACATTTGTATTAATTAAATTCGCACCTTTCCTAAACAGGAAGAGGTGACCGGGGGTTATTAGGTCGGGGGATTTGGTCCAATGCGCATGTGTATTAAGCCCTTTTCACACTATAGGTATTTCCCGGGAAATTCCCGGGAACTTTTGGTCGATCTGTTCACAATACAAAAAACCTCCCGGGAATTTCCCGGGAATTAGCTTATTCCCGGGAAATAATTAACCCTGCTCAGGGGTAGGGTTAAGGGAGTTAACCCCGGGTTGAAACGTTTTTCCCGGGAAAAAGCAGCTAGTGAGAACAGAAGCGGGCTTAACTTACCCCACCTTTTGCGTCCACTGTATTGAGACGTCATTAAGCTTGAAAGGGCTGACCTGTTTACCACATTTCCTGGGGTTTGATCGCAAGTGTGAAACGACCGTGCATATTCCTGGGAAATAGTACTCCCGGGAGTTACCAAATTGGGACAGTGAGAACGGTTCCTGGGGTGGCGGTGGGGTTAAAAACTCCCGGGATTTTATTTCCCGGGAAATGGCTCTGAAGTGTGAAAAGGGCTTATGTCAGCATATGCCAGCGCCTTTGGATAATGATGAGGGAGGCACCCCACTAAATAGCGAGACAAAAGAGTGTCGGCCTCATTAACATTAGGCCCTCAAAATATTCTATATTAGACTGATTTGAGAGCCAAAAGAAAGGGTACAGTGTAAAAATGTTGCCCATTTTGTGACCTGGGGTTTGTTGACTTCCAACTGGATGTATTTTGGATGACATAGGCCCTGGAAAAATGGTCCTATTTGCCGAGAGGTGTAGGGACATTTTATAAGATTGATGCTGGGATGTTTGAAAAATTACACTGGTGTAAGGGTGTTTCTATTTGGAGGGGGAATAACTCTCCAGGCCTTGGGACTCCCCATATCAAATTGATAAGAGGATACAAGTTCAAGAGTCAATGGATAATTTTCCCTTTACTGTAAAAGGTTGTGAGACTTCTGAGTATTTTCTTTGTATTTTTGAATGTTTAGCATTTTGCGTTGTATGCCATGGGAGTTTATTTAGTGGGGTGCACCCATAGACGCTGACCGAGCGACCCCCGCTCTGGCTACTGCTCACCAACAGTGGGCGCTATACTAATAACAGTGACACCAGCATACCAACATTCATGCGCCAAACTGATAATCATAATTGTGTATGCCCTCAAAGTCTTGTGAACATTAACGTTTTGGGGTTTTGCAATTAATATTGTATATGACAATTTATCACAACCTGGGGGTTCTGTGCTTCAATGTTTTAGGAGACTTGATACATCTAGGCTTTAATGTTGGTCTTATTTGGCTTTGAAAGTGTAAGAGTGCTTCATGAAAACTGGCAGCATGTCGGTTTTAGGAAAAGCACATTTCGGGGTGTTTTTTATTGGGTAAAAAACAACAAATTCCAAGCGGAATAGTGTACCACACCAAATACGCCCCAAGCTAATCAATAACAAAATACCCACATAATTCTTATTGTTTTATTATATTAAAATTTTCTTAACCTCTTGAAATTAAAAGGAATGTAATTTTTGCTGACAGCTAAACATACTTTTTATTTTTAATAGTTAGTAGACTAGCCGTTCAAATTTAAAGCTATTTTCTTCCAAAATGAAAACACCACTGAACAAATACTGGTCAAACTCCATCTTGAAAAAGGGCCGTAGGCTTGTCAGCAAAATAGGGCCATTTGTCGAGGACTAGTGTGCCCAAAATGCTTCAGGGGAACAATATAGATCCATTAAAAAAAAAAAAAGAAAAAAAAAAAGGATTTACAGAATACAGTTGTGGGTTAACATTCAACGTCGAAGAAGATCTGCAAGATGGTCTTGAGATGTGTGCGTGGCACGTATACATGTGTTTCATTATATTGTTTGACATCAGTAACGGGCGGCCATTAGTCAGTAATGGCTGGCGAGTCTCGGTTATAGCTGATTTTGCATATTAATGCCCATACCCCTTCTTCAAATACATCACATCCAAATTCAAGCGACTGATTTAAGATGTCTTCAGTTTAGTAACGACAGGTGCCATAGCAAATCAAATATGTCGTTATTTTGACAAATGAAAGATATGGTGAAAAACACCTTCAAGATGAGTTCATTCAAGCGATCCTAGTTTCCCTTGCAATGCGTTATAATTATGCTGTACTCAGCTGATTTTATCCGACCCGATTGGGCGCATTGGGCTATAAAAAGTGTTTGAAAGTGTTCGTTATGAAATGAATATTGTTGGAAAGATGTTTTAATTAAAAGTAGAAAATAATGATCCACACAATATGCCTCGAAATTGTGGAGTTTTCCTTTTACTATGTGAATTATGGTCCGCCATTAAGCGGACTCAAAACATTGGTCCACAAAATGGCGGACCGTGTTAGTTCACAAAGTAAAAGGAAAACTTCACAATTTCGAGGCAAATTTGCGTGGATCAATATTTCCTAGTTTTAAAACATCTTTCAAACCATATTCATTTCATAACGAACGCTTTCAAACGCTTTTTACAGCCCACATCGCCCAATCCAAAGCAACTTGTCCATTTAAAGCGGCACATTGCTGTGGGATTGGGTGCTTTGGGCTGTGAAAGCGTTTGTTTTGAAATCAATATGGTTGGAAGGGTAGTTCAAAAGAAGAATATAAGAATTTACACAACCCCTTGAAAATGTGTTTTCGTGTAAGTTCATGACAAAACACGGTCAGCTGTTTTGTTGAACAAAATTGTTCACTCAACAAAATGGCGGACCGTATGTTGCAATCGTTGTATTTCAAGAGGCGAATGTTTGTTTTTCTAATCACTACTCACTAATTGAAAAACTATGAAGGTGTTTTGTGCATGAACCTTGAAAAGGATGAGGAGCAATTTAAAACGGCAACATGTTGAGAGATTCGATAGCAATACAGTGCCCTTGTATGGCTTTACTCAGCTGATTTTATGCCACCTTTGTTTTAATCCTGTATAGTTGTAGATATATACCATACAATTAACCTGTGAAAATTTCATTTCAAAAGGTGGTAGCGTTTTTTAGATATTGCCGAAAATCTGGAGCGGTTATGTCCACGCAGGAAGAATAATTTGCAATTGGAATGCACAATCTGAGAAACGTTTCTGACAGAAACGCTTCTCAGATTCAAACGTTTTTTGATACAAAGTGAAATGTTTCTCAAAATCCTTTTTACTATCACAAGCTGCTGTACTTCTTACCAAGTAAGTTTGTATTGCCAATAATTTTATGAGTAATAATTACCAAACGTATACAGACCCTTTAGGTCTCTGTGAAGAGCTGAACAAGTATCGTTGATAGAATAATTATTGACAATTAAAATAACACTGTGATCTCAACAAGTCCTTCACAATATTATTTTGCATTTATTGCTTTATGCATTACTCATAACTAAAAGTTGATTTATAAAAATGATTATCTCTGTAGCATCAGTCGTTAAGTTTCGTACACACAGTAACGTTATATAAATTTAAAGCACAATCAACCTAAACAATGCAAGAAACCGCCTTATTTCCGGATCAACAATAACAAGGTCAAGTGAGGTCATAACTTCCGGTTACACTTTATTCGCTGCCTAATTTCAATGCGGCTGTGCAAACTGGAAAATAGCTAGTGTGCTTGATGTAAAATCAGAAGTGCCAATGTCTGGGGACCAGTTATGCGTACACTGCATCTTCGTAGGGCATGTTTGACACTGTAACCCATTTTATTGAGAAATAATTTCCAATTTGAGGGTAAACGAAGACAAAATGACTGGAATGAGATTTGAACCCGATGCGACCAATTGAGCTATCTATAGCCTTAGGCTGCTGTCTCCCTACTAGTATCTTTGTTTGTGGATGGCAGTCAGAGGTTAAGCAACAGCATGACCGTTAAATAATAGAGCTAGGTGGCGCATCGGTCGGCGCACGTAAACCAGAAGGTTACAGGTTCAAATCCCGTTCTTGTCAAGTTTTCTTTTTCACCCAAATCTGTTAGTTTCCCTAGTGGTTGACCTGAGAACTTTTCGGTAGTAAACACAGAAGATTAACAGTGTGCGTTTTAACAAATTTATGAAATTAAGTTTAGGCCTACTTCGTGCTAATCTTGACCAGCCGGGAAACTACTCCAGTACTGGCTTATTTAAATAATGTATAAGATGTATTTGTGATCAAACATTCATACTAAAAGATATTGAATGTTATTTTATATTTTGACAATTAAAAGAAGCGCCTGAAGTTAAAGATGAATCAGAAGTGTGCTTATAATAACCTGCGTGAAGTATAAACAAACACTTCTTAATTAAAAAAAAATGGTAAAAGAAAACAACAAGACTTGAAAGTTGTTTTTAAAAATCTACCAAAACTTTGTCAGGAAACTATTGCAATAAATACATTTGGAAATCAATTGATTTTTTTTTGCGCAAGGTGGACTACATTATTAACAAAAAAATGACCAATCTTGTTTAGTTCATCATTACTTACTTATATGTACTTTTAAAATAGTTGCCATTAAAACATATACAAAAAACCAAGAGACAATAATTGCTCTAAAAGATTTTGTGTCAGCTTAAAAAAAGAAAAAAATAAGAAAAAAGAAAAAGTTATCAGACAATGCTTTTAGTGTTTCAAAAATTCATGAACTTGTTTAAATCAATTGTATTTCCTTAAAAAAATAACAGGGAACATTACTTGTTCATTTGAGACTGCAAAACTAAACAAGTAAGACACATTTTAGCGTAATACTAGTAAAAATAAAATAGATTGATGTACAACAGACATGGTTGACCAAGCATTCATGATTAAAAGTTTGATCGTGCTTAATGGGTTCAAACACAAAACAGCATCTTAAACTGACGTAAAAAAACAACAATTTAAATATTAAACAAATAATAAACAAAGCACCAAATCAGACCAAGTTAAAAATGTACCTAGAAATAACATCAGGTCTTTTAAACAAATTTAAGTAAGAAGAAATGGGTTTGTGTTTCTAGATGAAAGCAATTAATTAACAGCACAAGCATTTGTCTATTTAAAAAAATAAAAAAGAACTTCTAAAACACTACTACTGTTGCACCATATTTTCAAAACACAAGTTCATTAGCGGGCAGGCCTATATTCAAAACAGCGAAGTAGAAACTGTATTAAAAACACAACAATTTACAGACCCATTTTTCTCAGAATGGTGTTATCGGATGCTTTGGATGTTGACAATTTTTGCACTGGAATGGCAGTTTTACAATTTACACCATTAACGTGAGGTTAGAGACTTGTATTTTTTTCCCCACTCACATGAGGACTCTATCTATTGGTACATGAGTGCATCACAAAATTGATTTTGGCATTTCTCTTCCTCTTTAAAGGGACACGTTGCCTTGGATCGGGCGAGTTGGTCTATGAAAAGCGTTTTGTAACCGTTTGTTATAAAATGCATTATGGTTTAAAGATGTTTTAAAAGTAGAATACAATGATCCACACAATTAATATGCCTTGAAATTGCGTGGTTTTCCTTTTACATCGTGAACTAACAGTACACGACATGCTATTTTGTGGAGCCAAATGTTTGACACCACAAAATGGCGGACCGTGTTAATTCGCAAAGTAAAAGGGAAACCACGCAATTTCGAGGCATACTAATTGTGTGGATTATTGTATTCTACTTTTAAAACATCTTTCTAACCATATGCATAACAAACGGTTACAAACGCTTTTCATAGACCAACTCCGATCCAAGGCAACGTGTCCCCTTAAGGTTTACAATAATGGAATTAATTTACAAACAAATAAGCTTCTACCGCAAACGCAACGCATGCATTATGGCGGTAACTTAATATTCTAAAAGAGAGCCTTGACTTGTTTTTATACAGATCTTTGTTGTGTGAACTTACATCGACAATTCCAATGATTGGAGGCCAAACCGAGGTCTGGATTAAAGTATTGTCCCTTACTCGTTGTCAAGAAGATTAAAGTACTTTTAAAACCGTTCTGTGTTCGAATTCAACAGTTATTATTCACACTGTTGGTAGTTCAACTGAACGAGCACGGTGCATGCCGTTTCCAGGCACTTCGAGATTTGAACGATTGTTAGATGTCGAGCTGGTTGGCAGTGGGGTACCAGAAGGCACATCAGGTGACGGCGTTCCTTGCCTGGGCGGCGAGTCACGAGACCGATGATTGGCCGACTGTTCGGTTCCATTGTGCATTATTTGAGCGTATACAAGCCGATCTCGTGGGGTTGGACTCCGGGAATCGAGTGATGACGACGCGGCGAAGTCCAAACCAGAATCAGACAGTACGGAGTTACGAGTAGGAATTTGAACTTCCGAATATTCAGCGTGACTGCTGCCACGATTTACACCGGCACTCTGCGGGCTTCCACTCCGCCGAAAATGATCCCTGTTACGCGGTCGTCGCTGTTGGTACTGACGGCCGGTGGTGTCTTCGGACTCGATCCTATTCGTGTCCAGCCCACCGTTGGGCGTGGAGTGGTAATAGTTAGGGGAAGTGGTACGGTAGTTAGAAGATGGGGTGCGATAATTCGGCGAGGGAGTATGATTAGAGTGGGGATGGTTGTCGCCGGTCGAGTTATGATGAGAGGTGTTTTGAGTTTGCTCGATAGGGGGCGGTGTTCTTATCGCTCTCGTGACGTAGAAGTCTGTAGAGTCCGGTTCACTGAGACGACGTGATCTGGTGGGGGAGGGGGACATGCCGTAGTTTTCAGCAGCAGACCAGGTGCTGTTTAAACTCCGGTCAGGGGATAAAGCTCGTCGTCTGCCTCCTTTCTTGTTGCAAAATGTCCGGCAACACGGACATAGGTCAAACGTGATGATTGCTAAGAAGAGTAGCAAGACAACAAGGGCGACTAATACAGAGCAAGGAATCAACCACAGTAAAAGCTCCTCACTGGTTATATAAACTAACTCTGCCTCCTCTTGTGTGATAAGACCTATTGCCCTGGTTGAACCAACGTCATTTGTGACCTCACATATCACGGATACTTCTCCCGTTGGAACAACTAAATTATTAATGAGAATTTGTGGGTCTCCTTCGGCATTCTCCAACAAGTCAATACCTTCGGATACTACGTTCACAGCTCTTCCGAGGTAGTACCATTGGTAGGAAACAGGGGACGGGTTAGCGGAGCTTGTGTGACAGGTGAATCGAGCATTGTCTCCAGTCTCTGCCCTTAAAACTGTTGGGGAAATTGAGATGACGGGACGATGCCGGACATCTAAGATCCCCGTAGTGCAAGATCGTGTATCCTTACCTGGTGTAGATGCTATACACTGGTAGGTAGACAAATCATCCTCGTAACTTAGTGTTATGGTATGCCTTCTTAAGAAATATCCATCTCGTGAAACTTGCTTGGAGTTGGACAGCAATGCTGGAGTATCCAGCCGCTCCCAGGTTAGAGCAGGCCGAATGGTGGAGTTATTGAGGTATGCACAAGTCAACTCGACCACATCTCCTTCAGTCAGTGTTTCTCGGATGCTCATCACACACACGGGAAAATCACCCAACGGAAAGTCTAAGACGGTGAGTGAAGCTGGCTGTGATGTTAAATTGGTCGATTGTGTACCTCCGGTTGAAGTCACTTTGCACTCGTATCTCCCTGTATCTTTCTTGGCCACTCCAGTCAGTTGTAGGTTGTACTCTCCGAGGGTAGTGTTGCCAAAAATGGCCCGGGGTGTTGCGTCAGAAGACCCAAGCTGGGGCCGATTCTCGTGGGCGAAAATTTGCGAGTCCTTTTCCCAGAAGACTATCCCAGTCTTGTCTGCGATGCGACAGTAGAATGTTGCGATCTCTCCCAACAGGGTGAAGGTGTTTCTAGGCTGGATTGTAAAATACTGTTCTTGACTCATCACCATTTGTGATAATGGTGCAACAAGAAGACCAATCAAGATCAACTGCATACTGACTTTGTCATCAATCATTTTGACAAAATAATGATGTACAATTTCGATGTTGAATCACAGAGTACAAAGTTGTCAGAAGCGAGTGCTTCTGTTGATGGTAGGGACGAGTCCACAATACGCCGCCATTTTGAAGAGAACAATGCCGGCTAGTGCTAAGCGTTATATGCATATCCACCATCTGCTGTTTTCACGAGCCGGCTAAACAAACAGCCAAAAGCCAGCGTTAAAGTCACCTTTTACAGCTACATTCGATGATAGAAACTTCTCCTATTAATGTTCTTAGATGCCGTATTAATCATATCATGTTCTTTATTCTTCAATATGGAACTGGGCTGTAATTCTAATAGCATTTCCATGGTGTACATTATAAATTACTGCCAACGTCCTTCATTATTTACCAGTAACAACAGTTAAGGTCAGTCGCTGGTACACCGCGTCACATAGCAACAGCTTTCACTAGCGTTGCTAGCGTTGCATCGCTTCATTGCACAGGCGGCACAGACCCCACCTGTAGAATCTACGGCTGTTTTATGTAATAATTAATTAATTGTTGCGACCCACTGTGATCGCGGTAAGTCATGGTGAGCCTTTGAGATGATGCAAGAAATCCTTGCATTATTTCATTACGATGACCTTAAAGGCACTGTACACGTTTGGTAATTACTCAAAATATATATTAGCATAAAAACTGACTTGGTAACGAGCAACAGAAAGCTGTTGATAGTATAAAACATTGTGAGAAACGACTCCCTCTGAAGTAACGTAGTTTTTGAGAAAGAGGTAATTTCTCACTAAAATAATAAAAAACTTCTTGCAGGAAGTTTTTATTTCTACATCTGAAAGCACACAAATTTGTACAACAAGGGTGTTTTTTCTTTCATCATTTTCTTGCAACTTCGATGACCAATTGAGCCCAAATTTTCACATTATGCATATGAATTGGGATACACCAAATGAGAACACTGGTCTTTGACAATTACCAAACGTGTACGATGCCTTTAAACTAAATTTAAAGCAATCATCATTTTTTATTCTGTGTTCCTGTTTCAGCCGAAGACCTCTTGTTTGTCTTAATATTATTACTGCCTTTTCTAAAGTTGAATGATTACATAAAACAGCCGTTGTAATTTGATCAATATTGGTATAACAGTGAGTTGGTCGCGCATTCATTTGCAAATACCGTGGAATAAATTACAATACCAAATAAATAACTCGCATAATGGACACATTACTTCCGAAACACACACGATGTATGTGATCGAGCAACCGTAGCTTTGGTGGTCTGTGTTTACTAAACCATGGAGGGTTTAATCCTACCTCCATGACTAAACATAATAATGATATGCCTTGAACACTTTGTGTCTGTTGTCAGCTGTTTATACCACCAAATGATGGAACCGTGGGTGTTTGGGAGACTCTTTGACATTTTACACACTCAGATAACAACAATTTATAACATTTGTGTTCTCTCTGTCGTAACTACGGAGCTCTTGAAGTGCCATTCGACATGTTGAGATCGTGAGATAATTTACTGCCGGATGATGGCATCACAAACGTAGGATGTCGACATCCCGAGATGATTTATCTCGGGATGTCAACATTCTGAGCGTAGGATGTTGATTTATCTGAGAGACAATTCATCATGGGATGATAAGACCCTGAAAATGTCGAGAACCCAAGATAAATTATGTTGGGAAGACAGCATCCTATTTTCAGGATGACGTCATTCCAAGATAAAATATATCTGAAAGACGATATTCTAATTTCAAGATGTCGCCATCCCAGATGAAATATCTTGTGATGTCGTCATCTTACCTTCATGGTGTCATCATCCTGAAGTAAATTATCTCAGGATATCAACAAGATGGATGGCACTTCCAGAGCTCCGTAGTTTTCTTCTTGGTGCCCGAGTTTTCCCACTGTTTTGCCCGAATTTGGGAGGGCATTTGCCCCCCTTGTACCCCTGGATAGCATGCCTCTGGATGGATCTGTATTTGAATGTTTCTAAAGTATCTCCATGATCTCACTCAATCCTGAAACCACTGTGTATGTTTTACTCATTGTTTTTACCGAAGGATTAAACAACACATAAATAAATAAATAAATGAAATAAAACAAAAGACCGTGTTTAATATCGGACAGTTAAAGGCACCGGACACGTTTGGTAATTACTCAAAATGTATATTAGCATAAAAAACTTACTTGGTAACAAGCAACGGAGAGCTGTTGATAGTATAAAACATTGTGAGAAACGACTCCCTCTGAAGTAACGTATTTTTTGAGAAAGAAGTAATTTCTCACTAAAATAATAAAAGAGTTCAGGCCCGAAGCTCTTTTCAGACATCTGAAAGCACACACATTTGTACAACAAGCGTGGTTTTTCTTTCATCATTTTCTTGCAACTTCGATGACCAATTGAGCAGAAAATGTCCACATGGCTCGTTATTTTATGCATATGTTGGGATACACCAATATTGAGAAAACTGGTCTTTGACAATTACCAAACGTGTCCAGTGCCTTTAATTAAATTATCGATGTTTGTCTGTAATCTATAAGGAAGCAAATTGCAGACTATTTTATTCATTTGTATCCGAGTTTCAATGCTGATCAGACGTACATAATTCAGATGATAATAAAATCGTAAGTATGGAACAATCCTGAAACTACGATTTGTGAAGTGGTGGGGGCGGGGGGGGGGGGTGATTCACTCTGCAAATCTGATAAGCTTGATGTCTTACCGGCTGAACTGAAACATTGCAACAGAAGATTCAAACACAATGGCCTGGCTATAGTGGTATAGCACCCTGGGGACGAGGATTAGAGGATCATGCCCCTTTGCCCACTTTGTCTTGAGAACTTGAGCAACCTCGATCCACAACTAACCACCACTTAAACACTAACCTGAACACAAAGGCAATGCTCCTGCAGCCCCCCCCCCCCCCCCACACACACACTATGTCCCACTTAATCTGTCTAAAACCTAACGAGGTGCACACGATTGGGGGCGGGCGGGGGTGGGGGACGACACACAACCATAAGTGTGGTCTTTCTGTTACCATAATGACTGTTTCAAAACTAATTGAAGTAAAGTATTTTACAGGATTCGTAAGTTTCAGTCTCTGTTAACTAATCAAGTTGTTTATTTTGATTTATGTATGAAAATAAACGTTGTTGAATTGATTTGAATTGAATTGAATGATACAAAACATCATTGTTTTATTTTAGTCTGAATTTTACTGATTATGAAGTTCATCATAGAACCATCCTTTTTTCTGTGAACAAAATTCCCCCTGAAATGAAGTAATATTCGAGACAACTGTACCTGAAAACCTAAAAAAATAAATAAAAACAAAACAAAAACGCAACAGAATATTTCGGTTGTTACAACCAATTTACATGCTGAAAATAATTGTGAATTTTTCCCACGGGTGTTGTTTCATGTATGGTTGCTCACTCAAAACAAGAACACTGTCTGCTTTTCAGTTCAGTTTCAGTTTTAGTTTTTCTTTGGAGAGTTGTGGTTTGACGTCAACTTCACAACAAAGTGTTCTGATTGCAATGGAGGGATAAGTTCATGCTCATCTTCAGACAGTTGCGGTGTGGTGAAGAAACAATACCGGTTGTGCCGGTCGCGTGCCAGCGAAAGATTGACAGCTTCGAGTCCACCAGGATCACTTTTCTCGGGGCCACAATTAATACATGTAGTAACAATCTCACCGTTTTTGTTATGCCTTACGAGTAGTACTCAACTTGTTTCCTTTTCAATGACCATGGTATTTCTTGGAAAGTCATACGACTGCGAACCGAAACTCTGACGTAATCTCGTCTTCCCTAACATGGCACGGTCTACTGACTTTCCCTCGCCTTCGGCTCCTGGAACAAATGTTGTCAAATAAGATTGACAAATCAATAATGGTGAAATAGAATTAGCTGTTGCAAACTGCTTACCAACCAAATGGACCTATGGTATAAATGAAAAAAATAGTTAATGGCTTGATGTTTCGACCCTAGCAGAGTCTGTCTCAAAGGCTAAATGACAAGACAACACACAAGAACAGGTATATAATTAATAATGGATGTGAATTATTATTATTATTACTCATTTCCTTTTTCTTCTTCTTCTTATTAATATTTCGTCCATCACGAACAAGTACAACAGTACAAAACAGTAGCCTCCTTCCTGAAGAAAAGGCGATTAATGTGAACCTGGGACCTGTTGTTCCACAGGGGAGACTATGGGTTTGTCTAAACGCGAAAAACAATTAAAGTTTTGAAAAGTAGTTTGTTTGCGATCCTTGGGGGGGGGGGGCATCTAACAGAAAAAAGCAAATACATAAATAAGAAGGGGAAGAAGGTCAAAAGAACGAAACATCGTGATGGATCACAGTCCATAACTTTCAACCTCCAAGGAAAGTTAAGTCGACTGTATTTTTCAGAGCAAACAACTCAAGGGTCAAATACAAATTCATTTTTTGGCAATCTTGCGTCCAAATACATTATTTTGCATGTGTGTGTATTTAGGAAAATCCTTTTGGGGAACAGAAAGTAAAATAGACAAGGAATCATTTAAATTTGAACATGCTTTCAAAACGAAGGTCAAAACAATATATATGTATATACATATGTATTAATAATAATTAGAAAAATCAAAGTATGTCATTATTATAATGAATCGCACTTAAAGGTATTGTACATTTTTGGTAACAGCTCAAAATCAGTGTCCACATTTTGTGTGATTCAACATATGCATGAACAAACAAACCTGTGAAAGTTTGAGCTCAATTGGTCATCGAGATCACGAGAAAATAGTGAAAAGAGACCTTATGTGTTTTCTGTTTTTTCAAAATATCGCGCGTGATAAAAACTATCGTTTTACTCATTTCTCAGAAACGATAGCAGTTTAGGCAGAAATATTTTAAGGAACCCTTTCAACCATTGCTTACTTTTAATCATGTAAGTTGTGTGTGAATCTGTGAACATTTGTGTTTTTCGATCTTACCAATAGTGTACAGGGCCTTTAATTATTATTCCACCATTTTAAAGTCTAGCATTTATTTTCAAATGCAGCCTGCATCTAACATGATCTCATTAATCTGCACGAAGATCATATCACGTGATACCACCCCAACCCTTCTGACGACGAGGTATAGAAATTATTGCTTAATAAAGGCACTAAACACGTTTGGAAATTGTCAAAGACCAGTGTTCTCACTTAATGGTGTATCCCAACATATGCATAAAATAACAAGCCTGTGGAAATTTGGGCTCAGTTGGTCATCGAAGTTGCAAGAAAATGATGAAAGAAGTACAAATTTGTGTGCTTTCAGATAGGAATAAAAACTTCTTGCACGAAGTTGTTATTATTTTAGTGATAAATTACCTCTTTCTCAAAAACTACGTTACTTCAGATGGAGTCGTTTCCTACAATGTTTTATACCATCAACAGCTCTCCGTTGCTTGTTACCAAGTAAGTTTTTATGCTAAGTGTTTGTTTTGAGTCATTACCAAACGTGTACGATACATTTAATGATTATTACCTGGCGATCATGACGTCATCACTCATTATTATTCGGGATGGTGTCGTTCTGGTCATTGGAGGTCGACCGATCCATCCTCTCCAAGTCGATGCAACATTTGGTGGAGCAGAACCTCCGTAGAATACAATTTAATATTAAACCAATAACTACAAGTAAGCCGAGAAATATCAAATCTATCATCAGAATAAACATGTACTGCATGTCGATGGTGTCTGGTGGATTCATGATGATTCTTAACTACACTGTATTCAATGAATGTATATCCATCCTCTCGGTTATTTCACTGTGCTGAAGTCACCTGTTCACCCTCTACAAGTGTTGTGTACACTATTTCAAAACATCACATAATTATTTGTCATTCCGTGGAAAGAAATGATTGAACGAAGTAGACTTCTGCTACAAAACCAATACTATGTGAGCTCAACAATTTCCAACTATAGCATGGTGATACAATTTGATGTAGACTCTGATAAATGCCACGTGTTTATATGTAATCACTTGAACAGGATATGCAAAGTAAAACGAAACAAGTTGGATATAGTACTGTAGGAATTGTATGTGATGGGATTGTTCACTCGATGACACAACATGACATTTGGCACGCATTCAGAGTATGACAATGATAATTTAGGTTATATGGCCATTGCAGATTTGTCCTTTAAAAATGATTGTTATCATGTTAAAAACGTTCAGGCATGACTGGGCAGAAAACATGACAACCTCAGCACCGGGCTGTTGGTTTGTTTGCGCTGTTGAATTTGGTGAACAAACTCCACCAAATTCGTTTTAATGTTTGTGTGAATCGTGCGTGAAGGGCGAACAAGTAGACAACACCAACAGTTTAAAGACACTGAACACGTTTGGTAATTGTCAAAGACCAGTGTTCTCACTTGGTGTATCCCAACATATACATAAAATAACAGCCTGTGAAAATTTGGGCTCAATTGGTCATCGAAGTTGCAAGAAAATGATGAAAGAAAAAACACCCTTGTTGTACAAATTTGTGTGCTTTCAGATAGGAATAAAAGGCTTCAGGCCTGAAGTCTTTTATTATTTTAGTGAAATTAACTCTTTCTCGAAAACTACGTTACTTCAGAGGGAGTCGTTTCTCACAATGTTTTATACTATCAACAGCTCTCCGTTGCTCGTTACCAAGTAAGTTTTTATGCTAATATATACTTTGAGTAATTACCAAACGTGTACAGTGCCTTTAAAGATCTTTTTGGACAGAATTTACAACGTCTTATTATATTATTGCTGAATTGTAGTTTATACTAAAGAGGAATATTAGTACATAACAAATCCAGACCTAGACGGTGTGAAATGTGACTCCAATCACAAAATTTAATGGCAAGCGTAGCGTGAGGTACATTGTGCATGGTGCATTACCAGTTTTAATGCCTCATATATTTCTATGAACAGCAAATGCGACAGAGTTTTTAATATGAAGTTCTTTTTCAATAATCTGCGATGGCCCTATTTATTTCCAAAATCTTTCTCATGACGTAATCTGACTGTGTGCCAATTCCATGCTTGTTGCGTCAAGGGCACAATTCTCTCAAATATTATTTCCCCTACCTGCCCCACTGGAAGGGAAAAGTGAAGTTTACAGGCAAAGTGGTCTTCAAACGCTATATCATAGACAAATAATTTGTTCAAATTAACATTGACACAAAAGTAAAACTAAAGATGAGGATGCTTATTGTTAGAAACCCCATTTGCCAATCAGGCTAGAATGTGTGCGTCAATTTTAATTACAACATGACTGTCAGTTGGGCAGCATTCTTCATTTTTGTACTTCAAAGTGTACTTATGTAAAAAAACAAAAACTACCCCCCAGAAAACCCCAAAACAAACCCAAACCAAACATAAAAACACCCGAAAAAAACCCCCTAACAACTACATCTTGATTGAATGGACGCGTCTATATTCAAATGGTTTCCTTTGATGACGACGACTAAGGGGCTGTCCAAAGTTCTCAACATTTTCAAGATAAAACTTTTAAAGGAATTGTATTGGATTATTTCATTAATTTACTCAGAAAAAAAAGAACTTATGTTGAGCACTATAGCTCAGATTTGATATAATTGATTTTAATGATAAAATCAGTATTAATCTGAGAAACTTTTAAATTTGAACTTCTTGTATTCGTATTCATAGATCAGGGCCCAATTTCATGGCTGTGTTTACCACCGAATTCTGCGCTTGCGATCACCATTCTTTGTGTGCAGGGCAAGCAAGCACCGAATTTTTGCGCTAGATGTGTAAGCAAATAATACCTAGTAGCGTGACTACGCACGCGCACAAGCAGAAATTCCTTGCTAACCTATGAAATACGCTTGACGTAAGCGCAAAATTCCCTGCTTCCGTAAGCACCGATTCTTTGCTTATGGTAAGCAGAGCCATGAAATTGAGCCCTGGTGGATTTATTGCCGTTACTCGGATATCGAAATACTTGGTAGGCCCTACCTGGAGACTTTTATTCATATGTACTCAATGACCCAAGTACCTGTAGTCAGGTACTAGGCCTACTCTGCTAGTTCTTGGTACTCGACTGAAAAGTACTTGACTACAACACCGCTTAAGAAAGCTTCTGGAATACCCATTGTAATTGGCTGTGTTACGATCCAAAAAGCTCCAAACTATCCGTGAATATAAATCACTCAAAAAGCCTGAATTTTCTCAGATGCAACAAAGAAATCAAACAAGGTGACACTGATGTATAAGAACACAGAATCCAAGTGATTTAATGATAAAACTATCAACCACTTCAGTTACCGATTTGGTTTACCAAACATACACTGATTGCATAAAACAAGTGTACATTAAAATGGATCTTATACAACATACGTATCTTACGGGCTAATACGTCAACCTGGATGAAATACAGGCGAGGATCACAGCAACATAAGATACAGCGAGGATCACATACACTGGCTCTAAAACGATCAACTCCAGGGGCGGTAAAACAGTTCTTTGCCGATGTGACTATGAGCTATCACGGGGCGAACTCACTCCGAAAAATGTCCAGAAGAAGACGAAGCAACAACGGGTACACAATCTGACACCCGCCACAAAATATGGGGAAGAAGACCCCAAAATACCGAACTGTAGATTAAGTTCGAAACTGTCCTTTCCGGATTTAAATTAAGCTCTTTAACTGCACTCGGTCAAAAGCGAACTCTACCAAAAGCTCCTCCAACGAGTTGAATCACAATCACAGAAGTCGTAGCTTCCACCAGTCTTGAGTGTTTGTGTCCCGTCCTAGATTTACCCCCAGCCCGTATATAAAGGATTTGTGTCGTTTTCTAGAAAGTACTACTCTAGATCATTCTATTAGCACCGCCCACTAGGGTTAACGACCTTACACACAAAGAATGATTGACAGCGTGCGTTGAACACACGTAACTAATGTACATGTATTAGGGTCTCATAACAGCTGTCAGTTCCCCAAAAAAACTTCAATGTGATTTGAATTATCCTGAAGGCAACATCAAGTCAATAAACATTACCAGCAATAAAAGACCATCAAACTTTGTGTGAACACTTTTGTAGTTTGTTACGCAGCGGACCTTTTGTGGACCTGCTTATGAAGAAATGATGTGCAAAACAATGGGACCTATTTCCAGCATATATAGGTAAAATGAACACCATAATTCCAGCCGTAAATATTATTTTCCGTATTTTCGTTGCAGACTACACTCCATCCACTTGTGTGAGATTATTAGCTCATTATTGTCGTTTGCACCAGTCATAAGAGATGTTTCACAAGCGTACGTATACGGATACAGATACAGACACGATAACCGAATCCGCTCACGTTGGATGCGTGTCAGATTTTGCCTAGGCCAAAGTATAGACACGTTGGCATAGGTTTTGCGAGCAATACAAATCCAACAACATTTTGTGTATGTTCTTGTTACATCGGAGAATTCAATTCAAAAGTATTTTTGTTTAACTGTTCGTTTTCGGACCCACATTTTTAAACGCGTGTGAAGAAAGTTTCAAGCAAGCGCGGCAAAATAGAGACCCTGTTTACACTGCATTTTCACCATATTTTACTTACTAATGATTAACACATTTTTATATATGTCATGAATGACCTTTAAAAGCAATACCGGGGAAAATGTTTTTAATCTAGGGCAAGAATGCAACTAAAATCAGCAAAACGGTATCCGTTTTTAACGTACGTGTATAAGCTCCCGTATCCGTTGTCAACGTGGATGCAAAACACGGAAGTCACGGTTACGCGTCACGTGAACACACAAAGTGTTGACGTATCCGTAGCCTTGCGAAACCTCTCTATTACACAGCTCTGGTCTGCATCTTATATGCACTGACCCTCTATGTCAGCTTTTGTTTTTTTGTTTTCACGTCAATATAAGCTACAGTCTATAAAATCAATAATTATCTTAATTCTGAATTTCTCCACTAAACCCCAGAATAAACCATATTACTTTTAATTACAATAATTAACACTATACACACGGTAGTTGGCAATGTACTGTTGGTCTTATTTCGCACCAAAACTATGACACATTTTTGTAAGATATTAATGTCGTATATATATCTCAAAGTAACACTACTTGTCTATAAACGTAACAGTTGTTTAATACTTAATAACAATTAACAATTCTGTATATTTCCAATAAAACACAGTCTCTTCTGTGCAACAGCCTGTGTTCCTCTATTATCCGTTAAGAATGTTTAGGACATTCTTAACCCTTGGGATCCAATCGTGATAGTAGCCGGTTACGCAACCTCGAAAAACCCGTTTGGGAAAATGAGGACGTAGTTTAGCCCCATGCTTACTATCTCATGCCAACCTGATGATTGGATTCTCTACATGCTAGAAACACATTTCAAGTTTTTGCTGTTTTTTGTTTTGTTTTGTTTTTTACCGCCTTGACTGTGGTGCGAACCAACGTGAAGTGAGCTCACGCCACACCCCGGTACACAAACCCATTCTTCGTTACGTAACGTGGAGAAACCAAATATATGCTAACTCACCGAGGGCGTTCAACCGCCCATATTAATGTTTATTATTTGGTTTTACCTATACACCGATGTGTGTGATACTCAGTACTTTTCCACTGGTCTAGTGGTACGACATCTGCTCTTGAATGGCAAAGGTCATGGGTTCGAATCCCACCCAAGGAATAAGCCTTTGTTTTTTTTCCACAGGACTCAGGAGAGAACTGAGTATCGGTATAGGTAAAACCAAATAATTTTCATCATCCCTCAATGAAAATTTCACATCTATTAAACTGTTCAGGTACCCGCTGCTAAAATATAGGATTCAAACTGCCTCTAGCTACCGGGCGATCTCGGTGGTCTAGTTGGTAAGACATCTGCTCTTGAAGGACAAAGGATGTGGGTTCTAATCCCACCCGAGTAATATGTATGTTTTAATTCACAGAACCCGGGAAAGTATTATCCAGTACTTAACACACATCGGTGTAAGGTTAAAACCATTCCCGATGCAAATTTAAAATCTATAAACATAATAATGAATGTATATCTTCTGTTGATTTCTCTCTTTTAAAAACAAACTGACAAATTATTGATTATACAATTATTTCCAGTATCAATCCTCCAGAGAAACATTTCCATCTGCGAAAATTGTCAACATGACATTTTAGGACCACTCCTCGAATCAGTGATGCATATTATATTTTGATCGCCATTATTAAAATAAGCCCGATATAAGCCCGATATGATAAATATAACGACTGCCATAGAATGGCTTATAGACTGATACGTGTATTGAAATGGGGATGCAACTTGCTGATTTTCGAAAGTATTTTTTTGTTTCGAATTTGAGTTAAGATTTATTTTAATGTTTAATAGTCGAACGTATTTTGAAGAATCTACCACACACTATTGGCGACAGTGGGTGTGGTTGCACTGTATACGCTTTTAGTAAAATTGGTTCTGTATTCAATACTTTTAGCTCACTCTGTACAAGGGAAGTGAACGTGCCCATGGGCCCTTTGCCCTAATTATCACAAGTAATAGTGTCTCCTCACCGGGCACGATTGGCGGTCTAGAGGTTAAAACATCTGGGCCTAATTTCATAAAGCTGTTTAGCAGAAAATTATGCTCAGTAGTATTTTCTGCTAAGCCAAAATTCACAGGGAACCAGTCATAAACAATATACAATGCAATAGATATTAAATTTGCATCGGGGATAAAGAATATTAATTTTTTTTTTACCCATACACCGATGTGTGTTAGCACTGTATACTCGGGTGGGATGCGGACCCACGACCCTTGCAATTCTAGAGCAGTGTCTTACCAACTAGACTACCGAGATTGCCCGGTAGCTAGAGGCAGTTCGAATCCTATGTTTTGGCAGCGGGTACCGCAACGATTATAATAGATATTAAATTTGCATCGGGGATAAAGAATATTAATTTTGTTTTTTTTATGTGTTTTTTTACCCATACACCGACAGGCTTATTTCTCCCACCCGAGAAATAAGCCTGTGATATTTTTTCACAGGACTCGGGAAAGTACTGAGTATACAGTGCTAACACACATCGGTGTATGGGTAAAAAAAACAAAATTAATATACATTGCATTGCAGTTTGGCTGCTAACCAGTTTCTGTTTAGCTAGATTTCTCTGCGCTAAGAAATTGTTCACTGCTCAACAGCTTTATGAAGTTGGGCCCTGCTGTAGAATGGCGTGGGTCGTAGGTTCGAATCCCACCAGAGTAGTGCAAGTGGGTTCCCCCGCAATACTTGAGGAAAAGCACTGAATAGACAGAGCTAATCTGAACGATCCAGGGGGTGGGGGTTGGGGTGGGGATGGGCAAGAGTCCTCCCAAATTTTGACAAAACAGTAGGTGAAATTCGGGCACAGCCAGAAAAAAAGGACAGAGAAAGCAAAACATACTTTTTACCCGTGTAAAATTTTAGGCAAATCAACCCCTCTGTCCCTCTTCAAAGGGTCACCATACACCCATGAAGCTTTTTGCATATCGGTGCAAAAGTAGTAAAACCAACAATCATTCGTAGCTTAGAAGAGAAACTTTCCTTTAAATCAAATACTAAAATGTAAAGTTGTATGAATACAAACTGAGACGATGTGTACCGAGTAACTGAGAGATTCTCCTCTTTAATTTAGTAAATTGAAACATCAATCCTCCGCTACTAAACCACACTGCTTGCTTACAAGTCAGTGTTCTCTACGCGTTTTAATGTATGAGAAAGACTACTTATTGTTTGTAGAACACCCCTTGATAATTTGGCTCTACCCAAGCAACGGACGAAAACTAAAATATACTTATATTGGGCATTGATTTACCTTGATCCCATTATCTTCTAAAACAAACTTTCAAGTAACGTTTTATTCATGGATTCCCATTCATTAGTTTTGGTAAAGAGCCACCACCTTATATCAACACTATTGCCACGCCCACAAAAGGGTCAATACCTGACTACTTATTTCAAACAGTTTGAGCGATATCAAAGCATTCATTGTGAGTCAAACAATTAAACATATCTTCAATTTAATATTATTGAACTCCCTTCAGTAAAAGATGATGCCACCCAACCCTACCCCATGAGGGCATTGTCAATATGGGTTCAACTCATTATTGCTATAACTATTCTTAAAACTGGTGTTAAATGTTATGTTATGCTTTACTACGAAATGCAGAAGTATTGCATAAAAGCTGCACTAAGACATACTAAGCCGTTCACAAAATCGTATTATTATAATAGTTAAGGTATTTTGTGCAAGAAAGTAGCTATTAATAAAAGACATTATAACAATCTTGACATAAAAATATCTGTTCCAACAGTCATGCAGTTAATTATAAACAACTTGACATTTACCATTTACACTAAAATTGAATTAAAATAGCTAAATACTACTGTTTTTGCTACTGCAATAACTTTGATCAATTATTATAATGGTACAATAGAACAAAACAAACCTTTATCAACTAACTAACTGAGTGATTGTTCTCCCTTTGAAAGACAAAAAACGAATAGTAATTATCCAAAGAGAAATAATAATATTCATAACAACTGTATTTATATAGCGCCTATCACCTTCAGAAGAAATTCTCTTAGCGCTCAGAAGAACAAAAGAACTTAATTACATATACGATGAATTGAACATAAATGTTTTGAGAAGAGTCTTGAAATGTGAGATGGTGGTAGCTTGTTTGATGTGAAGAGGGAGATTTTTTCATAAATGAGGTCCTGCCAGCAAACTGAAAACTACGTTCACCATATGTTTTGGTGGCAATAGTTGGAATAACCATGGAGGGCTTCCTCCATGGAATAACAAGGGCGTCTTTGTTGAAAGCTGATTTATAATTTAAATTTGAAAGTTCAATGATTATAAAGTTCACACCAGTACTAATCCTTCAGAGAAACATTTCCGTCTGAAATGCTGATGTTAAAAACAGGAAAATGTCCAGAGACCCCAAACCTCACAGTAGCCGGAAATCGGCTCAGCCTCATAGGAATGTGCACACAAACCTTAACAAAATATAAACCGTTTGCCGCTATTTTCGCTCAAACGTGACCAGTAAATTAATTTAAAACCCTAATACGAAAGAATTAACTTTTCAAAAAACTACTGTATCATACTTTTAATTTGGTGAATCGAATCCTCCATTATATACTAGAGGGAGACTACTCTAATATCATTACAAACTAAACTAAAATGGTTTACACCGTTAAAACCCTCAGAGGACAGGTTCAATCAGAATCTAACAGCGTCAGCACGTGTATACTGTAGTTACACTAAGAGGGACTTGTTATTTTTTTTTAAACTAATACAGATATGTGTGAATTGACTTTCATTAGGCTTGAAACTGTTTGACAACAATCATAAAATGTATCTGTGGAATATTCCAAAAATTTGTAGTCATAATTTATAAGATGATTTTCGATTTCAGATTTTTAACTAATTTCCTTTAACGTCTTAATTTGATGTATTTCTTAATTTTACTATTTATTGTATTTTCGTGTATTTTTAAGCAAGAGAGCCAAGACAATTTCTATTATAGATAGAAATAAAACAAATCAACCAATCAATCAATCAATTATTCCGTTGAACTGATGTAAAATGCAAAACCAAATCAACCAATCAATCAATCAATCAATTATTCCATTGAACTGATGTGAAATGCAATGGAATGGGCTTATCTGGAAGGATGGGGTATTTTAAAATCAAAACAAATTTAAATAAATGATAGAGTTTATGCATTGTCTTAATAGTAGTTTTGCTGAGACAGCATCACGTGCTGCCACAAAGGGTTTTAATTAAAACAAAGAGTTCACGGTATTGATGATGATTATCAGGCCAAAGATCGACTTTTGTCGCATACGTCACAGACTAGTTAATAATGATATCTGATTCTATGCAAATAATTACGGATTCTGCTGCAAAGGTGACGATTGGTCTTATAGCTGCATGGAACTCATTTACAGCCAAGCAGCTCAAAACGCAGAGTTATGTATCCATACCACTCGACGGGCACGATGCGAATCTTGACCGCCAAGACGGGCTTGAAGAAGCGCCTCTCCACGATGCTGTTTCTATCGGTGTTGCCTTTGAACATCTAGAAGAGAGAGGGAGTATAAATAACATAATGTTGACAGTGTAAAGAGGGGATTGTATCGTCTGAAAAAGATACGAAATTAAATGAAGTCTATATCAGCATACCTTAGTTTGACCAGCTTGGTCTTTCACGTCAATAAGACATGCCGGTGAGGGCGGTTCGAACTGCACTTTGTACTTAGTCACCCACTGGGGGTTACCACCATTACGCCCTTGTGTGAGTACCCCAGTAACGTAGGTCGGGTTGTCCAAATCCACCTGTATCCACTGGTTGGTATCCGCAACATAAGGGTGCCATGCTCCTATGATGTTAGGATAAGGAGGTATCTTGTTGAGGCGGCCACCAGCCGGTGTACCTATGTATAAACCTTCAGTCCGGATACTTGATGCGGAGAGGCTCTCATCGGGGATCGAACCATCTTCAAGACCGAGCTTCTCTGAATTTTGGGCAAACAAAAACATCATGTTTCTGCACTATCCATATTATAGCAGAAATTTGTCAACAATTAAAGGCACTGGACACGTTTGGTAATTACTCAAAATATATATTAGCATAAACACTTACTTGGTAACGAGCAACGGAGAGCTGTTGATAGCATAAAACAATGTGAGAAACGACTCCCTCTGAAGAAACGTAGTTTTGAGAAAGAGGTAATTTCTAACTGAAATATTTGAATCTGAAAAAGACTTCAGGCCTGAAGCCTTTTTCAGGCATCTGAAAGCACACAAATTTGTACAACAAGGTTTTTTTTTTCGTTCATTATTTTCTTGCAACTTCAATGACCAATTCAGCCCAAATTTGCACAGGTTTGTGCATATGTTGGGATACACCAAGTGAGAATACTGGTCTTTGACAATTACGAAATTTGTCCATTGCCTTTAAGGACGAGTAGGTTTTACCGCACTAAGCAATTATTGTATTTGTAGTAAAAGGATATCATTCATAAACATGACTTACCTGAATTACTGCAGATCTTCCATGGAGTGCATTTCCTGTTTCTGGATTCAGAATTGTTCTGAAAGAAATTTGTAAACAAACATTGCCAAAGGTTTAATTTTAAATTGGACACAACAATATTGCAACATTTCTTCACCTTTTTAATTGAATTGTGCCATTGTTGGACCTGATAAAACATAAATAAATAAATAAATAAACACAAACATTAATAAACAAAACAAAACACGAAATAAACTGACGAATATGGCGTCGAACATTATCACAATGATAAGAACATGTTTGCAATAGGCCTTTTCACCATAACCTTTGTACATAATAATTCCCTTTTGTTTACCTAAATAGATGTACATGTTCCACGTTACGTTAGAGAATAATGTTGATTGTTTAGGTTAAATTATTACTACCTGGCAGGTCATTGGTTTTGCAGTTGCGTCGTAATAGGAAAAAGACAGCATTCCTTGAAAGTTGTCGCAGATTTGCTCTCCAGTGCCGCTATTCATCTGACAGACTTGATTGATGTGATCGTAGTTGAAAGAGAAACATCCATGGTGGCTGAGACACCGAACTGAACACCTGACGGCAGAGATGCCTGAAATATTCATGAAGGAGTGGCCTAGTAGGGCGTGGTGCTCTACCGGCTGGTACCAGACCCCTCGGTAAAGACCACTAACACTATAAGATGCTGAAACCTCAAGAAACATATCAAGTAAGAGGAAGATGAAACTGCTCACGGTATCCATTTTCATACGCTGGCAGAGTAGATAGTTGGTGTACCAAAATATCCACTACAAATTAAACGCACTAAGATAGAAAATTAAATCTTCCCACGGGAATAGTACAATTGTTTTTATAGCCCATAATTGTGCAGTTTCAATGGGAAAATGGTCTCGTATGCTAATTTTCCCATTGAAACTGCACAATATTATGGGCTATAAAAATAATTGTGCTATTCCCATGGGAAGATTTAATTTTCTATCTTAGTGCGTTTAATTTGTAGTAGATATTTTGGTATTTTGGTCGCTACTGGCCCTGGCGTGACTCTCCTGTTATAAGAACCTCCTGTTATAGCATGGTCCCCCGTCTGACAGGCCCAAGGATTTTATTGAATAAACATGCAGTGACGTCATAAGCTTTCCATTGTGATGATTTGATTGGTCCGAGGTGATGTTTGTCAACTCGCCTGTGCATGGAACTCGTTTACAGCCAAGCAGCTCAAAACGTAGAGTGATGTATCCATACCACTCGACGGGCACGATACGAGTCTGGACCGCCAAGACGGGCTTGAAGAAGCGCCTCTCCACGATGCTGTTTCTATCGGTGTTGCCTTTGAATATCTAGAGGAAGGAAGAGGGAGTATAAATAACACAATGTTGACAGTGTAAAGAGGGGAGGGTATTACCTGAAAAAAGATATAAAATTGAATGCATACTATTATACAGCATACCTTAGTTTTACCAGCTTGGTCTTTCACTTCAACAAGACAATGCCGGTGAGGGCGGTTCGAACTGCATCTCGTACTTAGTCACCCATTGGTGGCGCCACCATTACGCCCTTGTGTGAGTACCCCAGTGGCAAATAAAACGCACTAAGATAGAAAATTAATCTTCCCATGGGATCAGCACTTTATTTTTATAGCCCATAATATTGGGCAGTTTCCATGGGAAAATTAATTGTCTCGTATGCTAATCGAGCCCGCCGTATCACAGTCACGCCAGTAGTCTTGATTCAAGACTCTCCTCATATAGACTGGTCCCCCGTCTGACTGGCAATGGTCTTACAGGCTCAATGATTTCATTGGATAAACATGCAGTGACGTCATAATCTTTCCATTGTGATGGTATGATTGGTCCGAGGTGATGCTTGTCAGCTCGCTCTTGCACTTTCGATCGTCTGCTGCCTGTGCATAATGTTTGTATGCAATGTTGTTTTATTCACAATGCAATGTGTGTACGCGTGAGTATTGACTACGAATCTCCCTGTGAATGGGATGCGAGGTCAAAGGTTCATCCGACAGGATCCTGCCAGGCGTGCAAGGCCGGTATCTGGCGTTATTCACACGCCTCGAAGTGTGACTTTAGATGTTCAAGCTACTCCTGTTATTTATATCGCTTAGTCTTTGTTCAAGACCCTCCCGTTATTGACATCTTCCCACGATCCATCGCCACAAGAGGGCGCGCTCTCACCCTTGAATAAGGGCTTACTAGGGGTGCACACCACTAAATAAACTCCCATAGCATACTGTGCAAAATGGTAAATTAATATGCTCACTTTGACATGGGTAGACCGTCGAGTTATTCTCCCTCCAAATACAAACACCCAAAACTTCCGAGCATCAATGTCCCTACACCTCTCGGCAAATAGGAATATTTTGTCAGGGCCTATGTCATGAAAAACACCTCAAGTTGGAAGTCAACAACCCACAGGTCAGAATTTTGCACATTTGTTACAATGTACCCCTTTCATTGGGCCCTCAAATGAGGCCGACGCTCTGTTTTCTCCCTATTTAGTGGGGTGCACCCCTAAAGATAATAAGCGCAAACTTAATTATAGGTCAAAGGTCAGCTATTTGCATAAGCAGCCGTCCCGGCCGCAAGATTGTTTTCCTACGAACTATTTGTCCCCATACGGGAAATTAACATGGGCTGGAGGAGGGTGATTCAAAAGAGGGCGCTATCAAAATAAGTTTGTACACAGTTCGCCGTATGGGGGGACAACAAGTTCGTAGGAAAACAAATCTCCACAAGGTGCTAATCCTGAGCCCAATTTCATGGCACTGCTTACCGTGGAATTCTGCGCTTACGCCCAGCTGCGTCCCGTAGAAATGCACACGTTACAGTGCGCGTAAGCGCAGAATTATTTGGTAAGCAGTGCCATGAAATTGGGCCCTGGTGGTTTTGGGACAGGGATTATTATTAAAAAAGAAAAGAAAAAAGAAAAGTAAAACAATAACAATTTACTTCACAATTCACCATTCAGAGACAGAATCCCGGGGTTGGGGTTGGGAGACACTAAAAAAAAGCCCCTGTGACACCGGCGTTTCATTGCTCAACAATACTATTTACCATTATATCTGGATAATAGGGCTTGTTTGGGGGTAGGGGGCTGTGGTAACGGAAGGACATCAACAGAAAAACACATGATATTCTCAGTAATTCAGATGTAAATGATTATAAACCGTTAATCAAATTCTAGTTTTTTAAACATCTCTTTATTGAATAATGACTACTTGAACGACATTTGCAGACTTGGAAAAAGTCTTACCACCCAATGTGACTGCTGTCCAAGAGTATCATTCGGTTACATTATTTGCATACCCATCAAGGTTACAGGAAACTATTTTGCAGCGAATTATAAATCAAGTAGATGTAAAGCTTCAGTATAATTATCCATCCAGCGTTTCAACAATATATAATTTTTTCCCCCGAATTAGTTTCAAGCGGCAGCCATTTTGGAAACCCCAAACAAGGAATCGACTGCTACTAATCTATCATTATTAACTCCACAATAATTTATGTGTTTTTAAATACTGCAGTCACAGTTATAGTGACTGCCATTTTGCCCACTCCAAACATGGAATATTACTCATTGAACTTCCCCGGAAGGATGTAAGGCTGAGTCGACCTTGCCACGAACAACTAAGATGTTAAAAACACAACCCAATTAATGCATGTTCGTAGCTTTATTTATTTAGTATAAGTATATCGTCATTCAAATAAAAGTTTTCGTCTTCATAATGAGAAACATATCTTTGCCTCGTATCTTTTCAAATAAAACTTTTCTTAAGCAAATGACTGTTAGCGATTGACTGTAATGGACTGTCGTTTTTGCCCACTCCATACATGGAGTGGTACTCAATTTAACTACCCCGGAAGGATGTAAGGCTGAGTCAACCTTGCTACGAAAAACTAAGATGTTAAAAACACAACCAATTTTAGGGGTGTTCGTAGCTTTATTTATTCAGCATAAGTATGACTTCATTCGGGTAATAAGTTTCGCCTTCATATTAGATAAAACATCTCTTTGCTTCGTGTCTTTCCAAATAAAAGTTTTACTTCAGCAAATGACTGTTAACGACTGACTGTAATGTGTAATGGACTGTCGTTTTTGCCCACTCCGAACATGGAATGGTACTCATTTTAACTACCCCGGAAGGTAAGGCTGAGTCAACCTTGCCACAAAAAACTAAGATGTTAAAAACACAACCCAATTGTTGCATTTTCGTAGCTTTATTTATTTAGCATAAGTATATCATCTTTTCGTTCATTTAACCAGTATTTGCTTTTTATTTTTCAAGAAAAACGGCTCCTCCAAAACATGGTCCACAAAATTTGTAAATAATGTTTTGTTTTTACGTCAACTTTCGTCTTCAGAACTAAACACACCCATGTCATTGGTTATAACCTTAATAAAATGCAATTGAGTATCTTATAAACGCTCTTTCAGTTCTGAGTCGGAAAAACAAATTATCAATCAAAGCACTGATCATATTTGTTCATAAAAAAGCTTCTCAAACTACTATTTAAGTTAAAATCGCCAAGTTTAAAACTCACTAGACCAGTTTCTTTGATTTTTCTCAATATTTCAGTCAATTGTTCTATAAAGTTATCAGTCAATTTACCCGGGGAAACGTCAATAAAGCCGACTATAAGGTTGTTTTTTTCCAGTATTCTATATATCAATGAAAACAGGAGTCTAAGCTGTTTGACGTAACAAGTAAATCACTGCGATGTGAATAGTTTAATTCTGACATACTTAATTCAGTAAACGAATCTCGAAATTACCTCAAGTTTGATTTTAAATGCAATATTATTACCACATACGAAAAGTACACACTTCGTTTGTACTGAGTGGCTTGAGCAGCCCTTTATTTCAATTTAATACTCAAATAATTACATGATCTTAGAAGCATGAACATTAATTTGTCACGAATGCAACCATTTAGCCAAACTGAATTTTCAAAACTGAACGCAACTCTTAGCAAATCGATTTTCGGTATAGTAATCAATCCGCGAAATCATAATATATTTGCGAGAACAGTACTGATCTCCGGCAGTATAATTTAATTTGCGAGATCTTAAACATTATCAAAATTGATTTCCGGTAGTAATCCAATCCGGGAAATCTTATACAATAATTCTCAAAATTGATTTTCGGTAGTAATCTAATCTGCAAAATCTTATACAATAATTCTCAAAATTGATTTCCAGTAGTAATCCAATCCGCGAAATCATCATTTAAAGCGAAAGGGAACATTTAAATAACAGCTCAATTGGCATACGCCGGGTTGCATGTTAATCAAATCAATCGTAATACCATAGTGCTAGCAGGTCAATGGCAGAATAAATTCCATAGCTAAATTTTCCATCAGGTATAAATAAACCAAATACGACTAACTTATTAAAGAAAGTAACAATTGAATGAATACACCCGAGGACTATGGAGGTGTAAACAATGAAATTCCGGATCTGCTTGCAAAGAACCAATCGGGATAGTAGCCGGATACGCTAACTCAAAACCCTGTGGGAAAAATGAGAACGTATGTTGACCCCATGCTTGCTATCTCATGCCAACATGATGATTAGAGTCAGTACAAGCAATCCTATTAAAACAAAACAATCCCGCTGCATATACTGGCCAGAGATTAACACGAGGACTGCTCAAACAAAAGTGAAGTAAATTATTTGCCATGTGAAACATCTGATCCGTCCAAGGGGACTGCCAGGAGAGCCAGGTCGTAAATCGATTGTCACGGCAAAGACCAATGGGCAGCTAAATTGTACCATGGAGCCATTGCTCCATGATTAAAACAACTTCCGACCACGAAGCAATCTATGCGCCATGCGCTGCCGCCCCCGGGCAACACCGTCAGAATGTCTAGTGGCAATACATTATTTGAAGCTCAAAGTATTGGCCTCAAATCGATTGTCTTGAATATTTTCTTTAGCTTCTACCATAGCAGGCACCGAATTTTTTTCTGAACCAGAAGAAGAATTGATATCTCGAATATCTCTTTCCATCTTCAACCAATTTTTCCTTAGATATAAAATAAGATGCCTATTTGACCTGTGCAATCTGAAATCTTTCTTTAAATGTCTTTTGTTATACATCTGTAGCATAAAACCATTGATACTTTCTTGATAAAATTGATTTGCAACATAACTTGGTAGAGTGATATTCATGAGCCAACATCGAACTTGGTCTTCGCTCCATCTTGACATTAGTAACGGCTTGACTGTAAAAAAAAAACACACCAAAAGAATGTCATCTATTAGTCGGTGCCGAATCAAAAAATTTACAATGATTGCGTCACCCCACGTCAAAATCATGAACCCTTCAGAAATAATTAATTTTCATCAGCCTCTTGATACCACATTGATGTGATGTCTTAAATGGATTGTATACAACGCTTTTCAGACTCAAAATTTCTGGGATAAAAAGTGATATTTTTTTCCCCATAACCGCAGTACTTCGAAGTGAAAAGTTTTTCAAAAGGCATTATACTATCCAAAGCTGCCGTACTTCTTACCGAGTAAGTTTTTATTGCCATTAATTTTCAGAGTCATTACCAAATGTAAACAGACCCTTTACACAATATTATGTTGTGAAATGCTGAATTTATTTTATGTCCCATGTGGTGTTATTTGAAAGGTTTCAATCCCATTTAGTTGAAGAAAAAACAAAACTAGTCTTGAGTTTTTTTGCTTAACTTCGGTAATTTGAATAAATTCAAGTTAAAAAAGTCCCAACATTTAACCTTTTCCCCTAGACTTTGTACACGAATTTCCTTGTAGAACACTCTTCAGAATTCCCCTATGGAGGCCTTTTGTTTTCCCTTTTTGTGTTGTCGTTGGTCTCCGTAAGGTACCAACAACGAGAGCACATGTACACACACACAACCCTACGCACCTGGTTTGTGGGGTCCTGCAATTGTTGTTCTATTATTCCCTTTCCTAAATAATTCCTCTGTGGGGTCCAAGATGAACAATGACAAACTTTGTGGGGTCAAACTTTCCATTGTGTAAAAGACCCCACAAGGGCCCTCCCGTAACCCCACCCACAGCTCTAAGTGGCAGTCACTCTGTGGACATTCCTTTGTTCTTTAATACTGTAAAAAACACTGTGTGGACGTGTGTAAGTCAACACAGTGTTTCAAGTCCCTACATTATGTGGACCTCGTATGCAGTGTTGAAATACAAAAGGGGCGTGGTAAGTCTTAACTTCCCATGTTTTTTTTTTTACTTTTTACTTACTACAATTTAGATCAGCTTGGATGAAACAATTTGAGCCATGAGAAATATCGATATTCTGAACATGATGGATAACAGGTCTTCTTTTCTTCCTTTTCTTTTGAACTGCATGACAAAAAAAGAAAGAAAAATACAATTCAAATAAAATAACAATGTAAAAAATTAAGCAATTCAATGCAAAGAAGACATACCAGTGAGGAGTTGGTTACGGGCAATGGTCTTGGCAAGTTGTGGTATGTGAACTAAACCAAATCTCATGACTGGGGATTCTGTACCCCCGCGGTGTCTCCAAAATACCGCTACTCCACGGGGTGGGGCTGTGGTCGTGAAGGCTCAAAAGGTTTAAACCCTCCGGGGACAACTGCTAGCTGGTTCAATCTGAATCCTACACAAATCGCCGTATAGGGGAAGGTGGAGGTGATATGGGGTTCGAGAGACAGAACTACCGGGGGGGGGGGTACGACCACAAAATATCCTGCCACCCACACGGGCTGTACAATACAGATATACACAAATTCAAGTGATGCAAGATAGATAGAAGAACGTAAACGCGTGAGAAATTTCGATACGAACTAATTAAGACAGTTATTGGAATGAGAGTAGAAACTAAACCAGGGAGTGCAGTCAAGGTTAGGTTTAACAGCTAATGAATAACCATTATGTAACATCCCATGGTTATATCTAATTCCACAAGATACCTCTATTAAAATAAAGGTAGGCCCTACTAAAAACAGCTACATTACATTGATTAATTTTTTGTTATGTTGAGTGTTTATGGTAATAAAACCAATTAGGGACTAACACTAAAACCCGTAGACCCGAAGGCACTCGTGTGTAGAAAAGACGATACAGAACTGTTTAGTTTTATATTGTGGAAGAATATCTCCGTATAGGGAACACACAATTAATCAGGGAAGGACTGAAAACCAAGTCCACAGTCTGTATGACTGTGGACTGGGTTTTCAGTCCTTCCCCGATCTGGTCGGCGAGATTTGAACCGGGGACCAAAGAGGGCAGGGCAAGACGCCGCTGTACCTTTAAACGAACAGAGATTGTAGTTCTGAAATGTACTCCATGAGTAAAAGAACAGTGAACTAAAATGGAGCCATGGAGCCTTGGAGCCATGGAGCCATAGAGCCATAGAGCCACGGAGCCACGGAGCCACGGAGGCACGGAACCTTGAAGCCTTGGAGCCTTGGAGCCGTGGAGCCGGAGCATTGGAGCCTTGGAGCCTTGGAGCATTGTAGCCTTGCAGCCTTGCAGCCTTGGAGCCTTGGAGCCTTGGAGCCTGGGAGCCTTAGAGCCAGGGAGCCACGGAGCCACGGAGCCACGGAACCACGGAGCCACGGAGCCACGGAGCCACGGAGCCACAGAGCCACGGAGCCACGGAGCCACGGAGCCACGGAGCCACGGAGCCATGGAGCCACGGAGCCACGGGTGGAGCCGTGGAGCCGTGGAGCTGTGGAGCCATGGAGCCGTGGAGCCGTGGAGCCGTTGAGCCGTGAAGCCGTGGAGCCGTGGAGCCGTGGAGCCGTGGAGCCGTGGAGCCGTGGAGCCGTGGAGCCGTGGAGCCGTGGAGCCGTGGAGCCGTGGAGCCGGAGCATTGGAGTATTGGAGCATTGGAGCCTTGGAGCATTGTAGCCTTGCAGCCTTGCAGCCTTGGAGCCTTGGAGCCTGGGAGCCTTGGAGCCACGGAGCCAAGGAGCCACGGAGCCACGGAGCCACGGAGCCACGGAGCCACGGAGCCACGGAGCCACGGAGCCACGGAGCCACGGAGCCACGGAACCACGGAGCCACGGAGCCACGGAGCCTTGGAGCCACGGAGCCACGGAGCCACGGAGCCACGGAGCAACGGAGCCACGGAACCACGGAGCCACGGAGTCACGGAGCCACGGAGCCACGGAGCCACGGAGCCACGGAGCCACGGAGCCACGGGTGGAGCCGTGGAGCCGTGGAGCCATGGAGCCGTGGAGCCGTGGAGCCGTGAAGCCGTGGAGCCGTGGAGCCGTGGAGCCGTGGAGCCGTGGAGCCGTGGAGCCGGAGCATTGGAGTATTGGAGCATTGGAGCCTTGGAGCCTGGGAGCCTTGGAGCCTTGGAGCCACGGAGCCAAGGAGCCACGGAGCCAGGAGCCACGGAGCCACGGAACCACGGAGCCACGGAGCCACGGAGCCACGGAGCCACGGAGCCACGGAGCCACGGAGCCACGGAGCCACGGAGCCACGGAGCCACGGGTGGAGCCGTGGAACCGTGGAGCCGTGGAGCCGTGAAGCCGTGGAGCCGTGGAGCCGTAGAGCCATGGAGCCGTGGAGCCGTGGAGCCGTGGAGCCGTGGAGCCGTGGAGCCGTGGAGCCGTGGAGCCGGAGCATTGGAGTATTGGAGCATTGGAGCCTTGGAGCCTTGGAGCCTTGGAGCATTGTAGCCTTGCAGCCTTGGAGCCTTGGAGCCTTGGAGCCTTGGAGCCTGGGAGCCTTGGAGCCACGGAGCCAAGGAGCCACGGAGCCACGGAGCCACGGAGCCACGGAGCCACGGAGCCACGGAGCCACGGAGCCACGGAGCCACGGAGCCACGGAACCACGGAGCCACGGAGCCACGGAGCCACGGAGCCACTGAGCCATGGAGCCACGGAGCCACGGAGCCACGGAGCCACGGGTGGAGCCGTGGAGCCGTGGAGCCGTGGAGCCATGGAGCCGTGGAGCCGTGGAGCCGTGGAGCCGTGGAGCCGTGAAGCCGTGGAGCCGTGGAGCCGTGGAGCCGTGGAGCCGTGGAGCCGGAGCCGGAGCATTGGAGTATTGGAGCATTGGAGCCTTGGAGCCTTGGAGCATTGTAGCCTTGCAGCCTTGGAGCCTTGGAGCCTTGGAGCCTGGGAGCCTTGGAGCCTTGGAGCCACGGAGCCAAGGAGCCACGGAGCCAGGAGCCACAGAGCCACGGAACCACGGAGCCACAAAGCCACGGAGCCATGAGCCACGGAGCCACGGAGCCACGGAGCCACGGAGCCTTGGAGCCTGGGAGCCTTAGAGCCACGGAGCCACGGGTGGAGCCGTGAAGCCGTGGAGCCGTGGAGCCGTGGAGCCGTGGAGCCGTGGAGCCGTGGAGCCGTGGAGCCGTGGAGCCGTGGAGCCGTGGAGCGGTGGAGCCGTGAAGCCGTGGAGCCGTGGAGCCGGAGCATTGGAGTATTGGAGCATTGGAGCCTTGGAGCCTTGGAGCATTGTAGCCTTGGAGCCTTGGAGCCTTGGAGCCTTGGAGCCTGGGAGCCTTGGAGCCTTGGAGCCTTGGAGCCAAGGAGCCACGGAGCCAGGAGCCACGGAGCCACGGAACCACGGAGCCACGGAGCCACGGAGCCACGGAGCCACGGAGCCACGGAGCCACGGAGCCACGGAGCCACGGAGCCTTGGAGCCTGGGAGCCTTAGAGCCACGGAGCCACGGAGCCAAGGAGCCACGGAGCCACGGAGCCATGGAGCCACGGAGCCACGGAGCCACGGAGCCGTGGAGCCGTGGAGCCGTGGAGCCGTGGAGCCGTGGAACCGTGGAGTCGTGGAGCCGTGGAGCCGTGGAGCCGTGGAGCTGTGGAGCCGTGGAGCCGTGGAGCCGTGGAGCCGTGGAGCCGCATGGAGCCGTGGAGCCGTGGTGCCGTGGTGCCGTGGAGCCATGGAGCCGTGGAGCCGTGGAGCCGTGGAGCCGTGGAGCCGTGGAGCTGTGGAGCCGTGGAGCCGTGGAGCCGTGGAGCCGTGGAGCCGTGGAGCCGTGGAGCCGTGGAGAAGTGGAGCCGTGGAGAAGTGGAGCCGTGGAGCCTTGGAGCCGTGGAGCCTTGGAGCCTTGGAGCCTTGGAGCCTTGGAGCCTTGGAGCCTTGGAGCCACGGAGCCACGGAGCCACGGAGCCACGGAGCAACGGAGCCACGGAGCATTGAAGCATTGGAGCCTTGCAGCCTTGGAGCCTTGGAGCCTTGGAGCCTTGGAGCCTTGGAGCCACGGAGCCACGGAGCCACGGAGCCACGGAGCCACGGAGCCACGGAGCCACGGAGCCACGGAGCCACGGAGCCACGGAGCCACGGAGCCACGGAGCCACGGAGCCACGGAGCCACGGAGCCACGGAGCCACGGAGCCACGGAGCCACGGGGCCATGGAGCCACGGAGCCACGGAGCAACGGAGCCACGGAGCCACGGGTGAAGCCGTGGAACTGTGGAGCCGTGGAGCCATGGAGCCATGGAGCCGTGGAGCTGTGGAGCCGTGGAGCCGTGGAGCCGTGGAGCCGTGGAGCCGTGGAGCCGTGGAGCTGTGGAGCCGTGGAGCCATGGAGCCATGGAGCCGTGGAGCCGTGGAGCCGTGGAGCCGTGGAGCCGTGGAGCCGTGAAGCCGTGGAGCCGTGGAGCCGTGGAGCCCTGGAGCCGTGGAGCCGTGGAGCCTTGGAGCCTTGGAGCCGTGGAGCCGTGGAACCTTGGAACCGTGGAGCCGTGGAGCCGTGGAGCCGTGGAGCCGTGGCGCCGTGGAACCTTGGAACCGTGGAGCTGTGGAACCTTGGAACCGTGCAGCCGTGGAGCCGTGGAGCCGTGGAGCTGTGGAGCCTTGGAGCCGTGGAGCCGTGGAGCCGTGGAGCCGTGGAGCCGTGGAGCCGTGGAGCCGTGGAGCCTTGCAGCCTTGGAGCCACGGAGCCACGGAGCCACGGAGCCACGGAGCCACGGAGCCACGGAGCCACAGAGCCACGTAGCCACGGGTGAAGCCGTGGAACCGTGGAGCCGTGGAGCCGTGGAGCCGTGAAGCCGTGGAGCTGTGGAGCCGTGGAGCCATGGAGCCGTGGAGCCGTGGAGCCGTGGAGCCGTGGAGCCATGGAGCCGTGGAGCCGTGGAGCCGTGGAGCCGTGGAGAAGTGGAGAAGTGGAAAAGTGGAGCCTTGGAGCCTTGGAGCCTTGGAGCCTTGGAGCCTTGGAGCCTTGGAGCCTTGGAGCCTTGGAGTCACGGAGCCACTGAGCCACAAAGCCACGGAGCCACGGAGCCATGGAGCCACGGAACAACGGAGCCACGGAGCATTGAAGCATTGGAGCCTTGCAGCCTTGGAGCAACGGAGCCTTGGAGCCTTGGAGCCACGGAGCCACGGAGCCACGGAGCCACGGAGCCACGGAGCCACGGTGCCACGGAGCCACGGAGCCACGGAGCCACGGTGCCACGGAGCCACGGAGCCACGGAGCCACGGAGCCACGGAGCCACGAAGCCACGGAGCCACGGAGCCACGGAGCCACGGAGCCACGGAGCCACAGAGCCACAGAGCCACGGAGCCACGGGTGGAGCCGTGGAGCCGTGGAACCGTGGAGCCGTGAAGCCGTGGAGCCGTGGAGCCGTGGAGCCGTGGTGCAGTGGAGCCGTGGAGCCTTGGAGCCGTGGAGCCGTGGAACCTTGGAACCGCGGAGCCGTGGAGCCGTGGAGCCGTGGAGCCGTGGAGCCGTGGAGCCGTGGAGCCGTGGAGCCGTGGAGCCGTGGAGCAGTGGAACCTTGGAACCGTGGAGCCGTGGAACCGTGGAGCCGTGGAGCCGTGGAGCCGTGGAGCCGTGGAGCCGTGGAGAATTCAAATGGAGATAGATGATACTATAGATAGGAACATGACGAGTACTTTTGCTCAACTCGCAACCCATGTTTTCAGCGGTTACCTGAAAAGGATAGAGAATAGTTTAATCTATCATAATTTTGCCTCAATTGTTTAAAACATTAAACAAACCAACAAACAAACGTACAATATATAACAGAATACATATACAATTTAAATTGCATACAATTGCACCAGATAAAACATGATTTTTCCATCTCTTTTTTTCTCGAAAGTGACAATATTTGTCAGAAAAACTATTACAATTAATAAAATAACCATAAGCGCAAATAACAGTGTACTTGTAATACAATGGCAATGCAATTGTTCATCTGCCATTCTTAAATTGACATGTATTGTTGATACGACACCCCTGAAGCAAGAAGGCAGACGACGGAAAATAGGCCTTGATATCCATTGTATGTTTCCTCCCAAACTGTTTAGGCCATCAGGTTATTATTGGTCCCCGGGAACTGGAAAGAAACTAAAACCTTATTTTGTATCAATCCTCGTTTGTAAACTTAAAAAAAAAAAGTTTTATTTTTATATTTTTAATGTACGAATTATGTTTTCCCAAAGAAATTGCTGTTAAAAAAAATCTCCTCGATAAGTACCAATATTTCATGCGTAGGGAATCTACCAGTTTGTTTGCGCCAGAACTTTAGGTCGTTGGGTTATCTATGAGCCCCGGGAAATGAACAGAAAACAAAACATTGTCTTACTCAACAGTCAATTTGATCACCCCCAGAAAGCAGCTCAAACGTTACGTTTCTTATCAATGTTACGAACATAAAAAACAGTATTTTAAAGACGAAAACAAAGCGTTACAGATGATGTTTCAAATTGTGAAATGTCAATGTACCTTCAGAAACAGGTTAATCATAAATAAGGCTGACGTCCATCCCAACCACTACCACCTGCCGAGGCTCATTGTGTATTTACTCATTGAAGTGTTCATTACGTTACCACCTTAAACTCAAGTAGATCGCTTACCAATAACAAAAATAAGTTATTAACCACAAGGGAAACTGACTGGGTAAATTGTTTAATAATTTGGGGGCTGAACAAAGAACAATTTACTAAGGCATACAATGCTGGAAACCAATGACAATTTAGTTGTTCATTGTTTACATTAATTTGTGGGGATAATGGGAAACTGAAACTGGAAAATTCGTTTCCGGTGATTCCTTTTAAAGGGATTGTATACGTTTGGTAATTGGAACCCACTGTTTGTTTCAATCCTATACAGTTGTAGAGATGTACCAGAAAACTAACCTGTGAACATTTCATTTCAAAAGGTGGTAGCGTTTTTGAAACATTGCCGAAAATCTTGAGCGGTTATGTCCACGCAGGAAGAATAATCTGCAATTGGAGTACACCATTTGAGAAACGTTTCTGACAGAAACGCTTCTCAGATTCAAATTTATTTGGATACAAACTTATATATTTTTCCATAACCTAATTACTTCAAAGTGAAATGTTTCTCAAAATGCTTTATGCTTTCAGAATCTGATGTACTTCTAACTAAGTAAGTTTTTATTGCCATTAATTTTATGAGTAATTAACAAACATTATAGACCCTTTAATGGTTAGGTTTAAGTTTGAACCCCCCCCCCCACCATAACACAACAACCCGAGGTAGTTTAATTGACCCGTCCCTCTACTGTCCTGACAGTAACTGTACCGTCTGATCATCTATCCAGACTCATTGAAACATGTTCAAGTACGATGGTATCCACTGATAACCTAATAACCCGGAGCTGTGGTAAACACATTGGTACTTTCCCGTTTCCTGCAATTTCATTGCGCAATAAGGGGATTTTTCAACGGTATTCTCATTGGCAACTAGCCAATAGTTTTCGTAGGTTGAAATTAACCCCCCAAAACTCGACGTTTGTTGTCTGTTATTACATGCAATCATGTCTTTTTTACCAAAATAATTAATCCGAGGCAACATCCAAATAATTATTATGCATCTGAATTTTTGAAATAATAATTATTTGTCTGAACAAAATATAATTTATTCGTTTTGGAAGCTTTCAGCCGGTTTTATGTTGCAAAGTATAAATTGTGAGGTTTCATCCCCTATGGCTATGCACTGACACAATTTAATCGGATTTACTTCCAAGGGTCCGACAACCTTTCAGTGTTGTGGAGTACGCCTCTAGGTATTAATTTTCTACACAAATTTTTGTTGGCAGGTAGTTACAAACATTTAGTTTGAAACTAGCAATAGTGAGCACGACCCTCATTATCTATGCTCAATTTGTAGAAACACTTCAGTATTCTGAAGGCGCGAGGTGAAATGGATGACCTCGGTTTTTGAGATATTGAACATAAGCTTGTTTGCAGTAGCCTAGGATACATCAGCTATTAGATAAATGCGCTTATAATATCAACGTGGCGTGTCGTGGCCGAGTGGTCTAGTTCACCGGACCCAAGCTCTGGTGTTGTCAGCAGCAAAGTGTGGGTTCGAATCCCGGTCGTGACACTTGTGCCCTTGAGCAAGGCACTTAACCATAATTGATTCGTAAAAGTTGGGAAGGTTGTGCATTCTGCCATACCAGCCAGGCTCCTCGTGGATGATACCCATGCCTACATCCTTACGGAATCTAAAGGGGGCAACCCTGTTTCAGCCCCAGGAGTAGGTGGCAACGTGCCCCTGGTGACAGTTAAGTGTAGCCCTCACCTTGTGAGGTTAGGCGATATCTAAAAAACAAAAACAAAAAAACAAACAAACACTAAAAGCTTTTGAAACGTGGATTCGGATTGGGTGGGGGGGGGGTACATACTCTCAAATTTAAGACTGATATAATAACAACGAAACATTGGTACGGGGGAGGGGATTTGTACATTTTCTTAAATTTAAGACTGATATATTAACAACGAAACATTGGTAGGGGGCGGGGATTTGTACATACTCTCAAATTTAAGACTGATTATAATAACAACGAAACATTTGTATTGCACCAAAAAAATATAATTATCAGCTTTAATGAGCTTATAAACATGTAGTGAATGGACTAGGCATACATAGACTTACCCAATTTAATTCAACAAATGTAATAACGTCAATAACGAACTGATGAGATTATAAACAAGCTATGTAAGATTTAAATTCACAAAACATTATGGGAAATTAAATGACACCAATCTTTCAAATTGATGATACAAAACCACAAAACAAAAAACACTGAACAAAACTCCCATATACAGAAACAATTAGTGAACATCAGCTGCCATAAAATATTTTTGTAAATTACTCAGTATTTTAATTTTACTGAGCTCCAAAGAGAGGGAGTGCCAAAATACTGCAGCTGTCTAACTGGACTTCATGTCACACTATGCAACTGTTCCCGTACAAGGTCAATGTAAGGCCACATAAAAAAAAAATGTTGATCGTCCCCGCCCGACCCTACAAAACCCCCCGACTTTTTTTTTTGTTCATAAAAAACGGTATTTTTAATGATCTTTTCAGTCAAATTTGGCTCCCAGATTTTTCAGGTGATAATTTCTTAAAATCCATAGGTCGGAAATAGATGATTGAAGAAAGGTTATTCATGTTGGCAAAACAAGAACAATTCTTCAAGTAATCACTTAGGCTGCGCTTTAGTTTTTTGAAAATGTTTACAGAAAATGTCATCTAGGATTTGAAAGGGTTCAACAAAACAATTAAAAACATAAAAATCACACAAACCCTTTATTTATAGTGATTATGATGATATCTTTATTTTTTATTTCATATTTTGCCATGTCAAAAAAAAAAAAAAAAACGCCCGCCCTCCCTCCCCCACTTCCCATCAAAAAAGGACGATCAAATTGTTTTTATTTTTATGCTGCCTAATCATACTGTGTCAACACAGTGATCTGAATACTGGGCCTATGAACATTACCTGAATAGGAATACGTGCTATTTAGTATTTTTATGGCAATGGGATAATTATCAACAATCAATGGGTACTTAGTCTCTGTAGGATACATCACCTAAAATTACAGCAAATAAAACCGGGGTGTTAAAATTGACACCATTGGTGTTGTCACACATGATGTTAAAATAACACCAATGTAATTGTGTTGGCATATTAAGTGTTATTTATGATCGTGCCATTGAGGAAATCCCTAAGTTTATTTCATCACTTCTTCTAAGATTGGAAATAACTTGTATTTACACGATTTCCTCGTTAATTTCCCTTAAATCCAAGATGGCGGTTGCGTCTTTAATTTTGGCGCGAACCGCGAGTAATGTTAAATAGTTTCAGTGTTCAGTATTTTGAAGTAGTTTATCTATTTATTATGTTGCATTTCGTTATAACTCTGTATTGGGCCGAAGATCTGTACTGACGTGTTTGTGTGTGTCTTTACCCAAACCGAGTCAATCTGAATGCCGTTTCAGCCTGTATTTAACGAGGGTCACATAGATAGAGCTTTTGACACTGTCAATCATGACATACTATTACGTAAAATGCAATATTATGGTATTCGTGGAATTGCACTTGACTGGTTTACAATTTATTTAAATGATCGTAAACAGTTTGTTGTTTTGGATGGTGTCAAATCCAGTACTTGTAATATCACTTGTGGAGTACCCCCAGGGTTCTACACTAGGGCCTTTGTTATTTTTGATTTATGTAAATGATATGCCTATGTGTTGCTCCTTGTTAAAACCGATTCTCTTTGCTGATGACACGACACTTTTTGCCTCTGGACAGAATCTGCCTGCTCTGGCTAATGCTGTGAATGATGATTTGAGGGTGCTACAAGATTGGTTTAGAGCCAATAAGTTGAAAATCCCTCCTGATAAAACTCACTCCATTTGTTATTCATTGCAGCAAAAAGTGCGATTTTGACCAGATGTCTCACTTTATCTAGAAAATGTTATTTTAAATAAGGTTTCCTCATATACTTTTCTTGGCCTTATTACTGATAAGAATATGCTATTGAAGGAGCATATTAACCTTGTATGTAATACAATAATTATAAATTATAATTACATTATCAACATAACTAAGAATACTTTATAAGATTGAAAGACAGTTTGGCTGTTTATAAGAGTTTAGTTAATCCATATTTAAACTATGGCCTCCTGGCTTGGGGGGGGGGGGGGCATTATAAAGGTATACCCCTATGTGGTAGTGTATGGAATATGCGCTGTCCTTCTGTACAGAGACAGTGCACAAGCAATGCACGTTTGCGTGCTTCTGGATATGTATTCGTACCTGATGCAATAGTGTACGTTTCAAACATACCTTGCCACTGGATCCACGGAACGGGAGCAGTCCCCGGATTCATCAGGAAAAATTGAGGAGGTGGAATCGATGCCATTGTACTTGGATAATCTCACTATGATCTATAATTATCCTCGTCGCCAAATATGTTGTATACACTAGTAAGTAATCTGGAGTTAATACAGTTCTTGAACTCAACACAACACTTCTTTATTCATCAGCCTTCGTATCTAGTTTACATTCTCTCAACATGGCGTCCTGTATCCCCGCCGTCGCATGAGGGCGCTATTACAGTTTTCATGAACACAACACCCTCCTTGTTCAAAGACTTGTAACTCTTCAGAACAAAATGTATTCGTAATGCGTGTCATGTCCAGTACAATGCACATACCACTCCTCTTTGTTTTAAATACAAACTTCTGAAGCTGGAAGATATTTTTAATGTACAAATTGCCATTCATTACTATAAATATAAAAGCAGTTTGCTCCCGGTTAATTTAAGTCCATCTCCATATTTTCCTTTAAATCGGGATTTTCATCCTTTTGCTACAAGACAAGATAATCTTATCCGTCTTTCTGATATTTGTAGAGTGGATGTGGTTTCTTCCGATTATCGTAAGCTTCTACCATTTTTTATTTTATTTTTTAACTCCCTTCCTGTTTGCCTGAGAAATGAATTTTCAAGTATATCTAGGAAGCTTTTTTTTACCCATCTTTAACAAGAGTTTTATTTAAGTATAACAGTTTTCTTTGCACTAACTTATCATGTCATTCCTGTTCAAAATCAGCAGGGCATTAGTATTTATATTATATATATATATATATATATATATTATTACCATTTTAATTTAGAAAATATATTTAGTCTTATTATTAGTTACCCTCGGGAAAGAATATTATCATTTTTTTATATTTTTCATTAGGCATTTTTTTGCATGAAATTAACATATTAAGTTGCCAATAGCAGTCTGGGTACTCCACTACAGGAGGGTTATATCTCCTGGATGTTACCTCCATTTGTACCTGAATTAATTTATTTTTCCATCACTATTATAACTGTTGTTATTTAATAGGTTTTATTTTTTGAAGTTGTGCAAATGGAAATAAACCAAACAAACAAACAAACAAACAAACACCCCAACAAACAAACAAACAATTTCATGGCAATACATTTTAAATCCGAATAAATAGTGGTAGAAGTCATTGTGGGCTTCTGTTATTCAAAACCATTGTGTGATTCCAGTGTCGAAACCAGACACATTCATTGGAAACCGGGGGGGGGGGGGGTGGGTGGGGGTGGAGCGGTGGCAAATATTGCATATTCCCAAGGGAGCTGAGATTAAGGAATGAAATCAATGGCCCCAATGACTGCAGCTGTAATAAGGTCATTTGCCAATGAGCGTCATACTTGGCAGATACCGATTCTGTTCACCAGGCGATTCTGTCCCCTATGCGGCGTGTTGTGTAGGAATTCAGTGTGATAGCGTCTCTTTTGAATAAACTTCCGTCAGCCGAAGTTAGTTTACCGTATGGGGACAGACACAAGACAGAATCTTCCATAACACTGGTTCTACACTGGTTATAATGCCCATCGTTACTAAATTATCATTCTGGATAGTGGGTAGGGCTTGTGTGCCTGGGTACCTTTAACAATGGAACAATGCTACCCCACAAGGTTGTGTTTGTTCTAGTGGTACCCCACAGATAATTTCTTCAGAAAAGGGAATAATAGAACAACAATGGAAGTATCCATTGTAAGGGTGCGTGGGGGGGGGGGGGTCGTGGGTGTGTGTGTGTGTGTGGGGGGGGGTGTCGGTTCTCGAGGAAGGACATCGACATATAGGAAACAACATTATGATATTATCAGTGATTCAAATAATAGTGAAGCGAAACCATTAATCAAATTCCACCTCTTTATTGAATAAGCATTATCTTCAGACCTCCTCACGTAGGCCTATCATTATTAACTCTCAATTTTTTTTTCAATAATGCAGTCACAGTTAGTGACATGGAATGGTACTCATTTAATTATTATCCCAAATGTTTCCTTTTTTCAATAATGTTCGTAGCTTTATTTAAACACATCGTACCGCACTGCGTCGTTCTTTTATTCAATTGTTTTCTATCAAGCAGTTATATAAGTTTATTGGGCATACCTCTTTCTTTGAAACAATACTCGCTTTTTATCTTCCAAGGAAGTGGCTCATTCAAATCATGATCTTCACAATTCATACATTTTTTTTTAATGTTAACTTTCGTATTCAGAACTAAACACACCTTTGTCATTTGTTATAACTTCATAAAATGAAATTGAGTTTCTTATAAACGCCCTTTCAGTTCTGAGTCGGAAAAACATATTATCAGTCAACGCACTGATTACATTTTTTTTCACAAAGAAGCAACTTTTGCGAACTGCTATTCAAGTTAAAATCACCAAGTATAAAACTCACAAGTCCAGTGTCTTCAATTTTCCTCAAGATTTCTCTCAGTTGTTCAATAAAGTCACCACTCAATTTACCCGGGGAAACATCCATAAAGCCGACTATGAAGTTGTTTTTTCCAGTATTCAATATTTCAATGAAAAAAGAGTTTAATCTGTTTGACGTATCAAGTAAATCACTGCGTTGTAAATAGTTTAATTCTGACATATTTAATTCCGTAAACGAATCTCGAAATGACCTCAAGTTTGTTTTCAAATGCAATATTATGTCTTGGATATTTTCTTTAGCTTTAACCATGTCACAAGTAATAGAGGCAGGCACCGGCATTTTGTCTGAACCAGAAGAATAGTTGATCTCTCGAATATCTCTTTCCATCTTCAACCACCTTTTCTTGAGATTGAAAATAAAACGCATATTTGACCTGGGCAATCGGAAATCTTTCTTTAAATGTCTTTTCTTATACATCTTTAGCTTAAAACCATTGATACTCTCTTGATAAAATTGATTTGCAACATAACTTGGTAGAGTGATATTCATGAGCCAACATCGAACTTGGTCTTCGCTCCATCTTGACATTAGTAACGGCTTGACTGTGAAAACAAAAGCAAAATAATTGCATGTATTAGTCGGGTGCCGAATCCAAACAATTTACAACAATTGCGTCACCCCACGTCAAAATCAGGAACTTCTCAGAAATAATCAATTTTCATTAAAGGTGATCACAACCAAAACATCAGCCTCTTGATACCAAATTGATGTGATGTAATTTAGTTCAGTCAGTAACGCTTCTCAGGTTCAACATTTTAAGATATATACCATAAAACTAACCCGTGAAAATTTAATTTCAAAAGGTGGTAGCGTTTTTGAGATATTGCCGGAAATCTGGAGCGGTTATGTCCAAGCAGGAAGAAATAATCTGAATTGGAATACACACCCTGAGAAGCGTTACGGCCGTAACGCTTCTCAGATTCAAATTTTTGGGGATACAAAGTGATATCTTTTCCCATAACCGCAGTACTTCGAAGTGACAAGTTTCTCAAAATGCATTATACTATCCAAAGCTGCTGTACTTCTTACCAAGTAAGTTTTTATTGCCATTAATTTTCAGAGTCAATATCAGACGTAAACAGAACCTTTAAACAACATGTTTGTGAAATGCTGAATTATATTTTGTCCCAATGTGGTGTTATTTGAAAGCTTTTATTTTCAATTATTTGGATGAGCAAATAAACCTAGTTTGAGTTTTTGCTAAAATGCGCTAACGATTGCTTCCTCGTGCAACATAGATTGATTCGTCACATCTATTAACCGAAGACTGTTTACAGGTATCGTACACGTTTGGTAATGACTCAAAACATATATTAGCATATAAACTTACTTGGTAACCAGCAACGGAGAGCTGTTGATAGTGTAACACATTGTAGGAAACGACTTCCTCTGAAGTAACGTAGTTTTTGAGAAAGAGGTATTTTCTCACTAAAGTAATACAAACTTCTTGCAATAAGTTTTTATTCCTATCTGAAAGCACACAAATGTGTGCAACAAGGGTGTTTTTTCTTTCATCATTTTCCTGCAACTTCGATGACCAATTGAGCCCAAATTTTCACAGGTTTGTTATTTTATGCATATGTTGGGATACACCAAGTGAGAATACTGGTCTTTGACAATAAACGTGTTCAGTGCTAGGGATAATGCATCATTGGTTTTTTGAAGAGTACATTCATTCCAGTCCTGGAGCTTTCAGATTCATACCGTAAATGGATGGCACACCGTTGGTTTTTGGAACAATACGTTCATGTCAATCATCTAGTTTTCACAAATTCTGGAGCGATTTTTATGAAATTTGAACACAAAATGTTAAATTCAACAAGTTCTGCAAGATGATGGTAACAACATTAAGATTGATGTGAGGGGTTATAAAAGTTACCTGCGGTATTCTCAGTAAGGTTAACAGTATCTGAAATAGAGTGAAAGAAAGATAATAAAATCACCATTATTGTCATTATTCAATCACGACAATTCAACTCTTGACCAACTTATGAAGCATTCACTTGTGTTTTAAAGGCACTGAACACGTTTGGTAATTGTCAAAGACCAGTGTTCTCACTGGTCATCGATTTTGTGTGCTTTCAGATAGGAATGCAAACTTCTTGCAAGAAGTTTTTATTATTTTAGTGAGAAATACCTCTTTCTCAAAAACTACGTTACTTCAGAGGGAGTCGTTTCTCACAATGTTTTATACTATCAGCAGCTCTCCGTTGCTCGTTACCAAGTAAGTTTTTATGCTAATACATACTTTGAGTAATTACCAAACGTGTACAGTGCCTTTTAGGACAACCGAATAATTACTAATGTTGGTTAGCAACATAATTACAATATAGTATGTAACCACAAATATTGTTGCAGTATCATGTAATTTACCTGTAGTATTCTCAGTAAATGTATCAGTACCTGAAGTAGAAAGAAAGAAAAACAATAAAATCACACATTTTCATCTTCAGCTTAGACACTAATTCAACTCTTGATCAACTTTTGAAACCTTCAAAACCCATAATAAAACAATACAAACAATAACCAATTTTTGAATAAAAAAATAAAAAAATAAAATACATACATTTTATTATTATTTTATTTTCAAAAATTGGTTATTGTTTTTATTATTTTATTATGGGTTTTGAAGGTTTCAAAAGTTGAAAAGAAAAACAAAACATCAAATCAACCAATAATAATAATTATGGTACCGTTATCGTTAAAAAAAAGAATAAAACAAATTGCCTGGTACCTTAGCATTATAATTGTCAAGCAACCTTTGTTTACACAAACAGTGACCGCTACTCCAAGAGTCTCATAAGGGTAGGGTGGTCGTTAAAGAGATTGTATATGTGCGTTTGGTAATCGGAACCCACTGTTTGTTTCAATCCTACCATTAAAATAACCTTCATTTCAAAAGGTGGTAGCGTTTTTTGATATATTGCCGAAACAATCTGGAGCGGTTGTGTCCGATTGAAGAATAATCTGCAATTGGAATACACAGTCTGAGAAACGTTTCTGACAGAAACGCTTCTCAGATTCAAATTTGTTTGGATAAACACTGACATCTTTGTCCATAACCACATTACGTCAAAGTAAAATGTTTCTCAAAATGAATTATACTATCAAAATTGTTTTTAAACACAATCTTAATATTCTTAATATTCACAAAATGGGTCACGTATTGTTGTAAGTAAATCATGACAGTCTCTCAAAAATATACCTATGGACAATGGTAACCCGCACGTATATTCGGACGCGTGAAACCTTGACAACAGACACCTACATTATGTTTGCCGCCACTCACCCTGATAGAAAAATAAAACAGTAAAAGGGCGACCTCCAAAGACAGACTAATATGGACGAAACTATTTTGCCCAAAAGGGGATTGACAAAAATAGTTTGGTTTATTTTAATTGAAACACATTGAACAACTGATGTCCCATCTTACCCCGTGTCCCATCTTCCCCCGGTGTACCCTACTTCTTACCAAGTAAGTTTTGCCATTAATTTTATGAGTAAATACCAAACGTATACAGACTCTTTATGTCACACGTTCCACACTTACCAGCGAAAATGACCATATTGTTGATAAACGGACCAATTTGAATGAAACTTCCCGAACAATTAGACACATTGAAATTCTCCACATGGATCGTTGTTTTTCTCTCTTTTTTCTTTTTGACTGCAATCGAAAATACAGTTAGTAATAAATGTATAGTTACCAAAGTTACAATTTGTAGTAATAATGTATAAACTCAACAAATTCTTTCTGTACAAAGAAAACAAATATAATGAATAACGTTTGTATATTAATTTAACAAAACTGGTTCATCACCCTGAGAAGACTTACCCCGACCCCTCCGGACCCTTTTGGTCTGGTTCACATTATATTTCTTGCGATTTCAGATCTCCGTATACAGAAAGACCGAGTGAGAATTCAGATGCTCCATACTTAATGGGCGCACCCTTAAAGTCAAATTACACAGTATTGTAGCTTTTTTGAATAAATTCAGGTTGAAAAAACGCCCCAGACAATCCCCCCCCACACACACGCACACACATGTTTGTTAATCCCGCTTACCGAGGACTTCTCTTTGTTCTCCCATTGTTTGGACACAGGTTTTTTTAGCGACGTCCCCATTTATTTTGTACACGAAAACGATCCCTTTTGTTAAAGTCCTCGGTTTGAATGGATAGACACGCTCACACACACAAGTGTGTAAACACCTGCAGCCGGTGACCTCATTGTCCCTCTTTTGTTTGTAACTTCTTAGCAACAGCTCCTATTGGTTTTGTAAACATTCTCCAACTGGCGACCTTTCCATAACCGGGGACCCAATTGTCCCTTTTTTTGTTTAGGTCCCCTATTTGAATGTGTATACCTGCCCCACCCCCCTCCCACACACACATCCAGCTCTGTGTTGCGGTCACTCTGTGGGCATTCCTTAAACCTTTTTTGTATACACTTAAGGAAAATCCTAATTTTAAACACTGTACAAGTTACTGTGTGGACGTGTTTAAGTCCACATAGTGTTTCAAGTCCCTACATTTTATGGACCTATGTTGCTCTCAAGTCCACACTTCGTATGCAGTGATAAAACACAAAGGGGCGTTGTAAGTTTTAACTCTCCATGTTGTTTTATTTTACTCACCAAAATTGGCACCAGGTTGAATGAGACAGTTTGAGCAACGCGAAATATCGATATTCTGAACATGATGGATAACGGGTCTTCTTTTCTTCCTTTTCTTTTTAACTGCATAAAACAATAACAATAAAGTTACAATAAAAGTAAAATAACATTGTAAAGTTAAGCAGTTTAATGCAAAGAAAACATACAAGTGAGGAGTAGGTTACGGGCAATGGTCTAAGCAAGTTTAGCCTTCGAGAAAGACTCTGCTAGGGTCGAAACGTCAGGCCATTAACTATTTTGTGCAAGTTGTGGTATGTGAACTAAACCAACTATCATGACAGGGGATTCTATGCCCCGCGGTGTCACCCAAATACCGCTACTCCAAGGGGTGGGGCTAATGGTTAAACCCTCAGGGACAACTTGTTTCATCAGAATCCTACACGAATTGCCGTATGGGGAAGGTGGAGGTTGGGTTCGGGAGACTGCCACTCACACAGGCAGTGCAATGCAGAGATACAACAATTCAATGCAAGACGGGTAGATATAAGAACATTGATTAATGTAAACGGGTGAGGAAGTTTGATACGAACTTATTTAGGACAGTTATTGGAATGAGAGTAGAAACTAAACCAGGCAGTGCAGTCAAAGTTAGGTCGAACAGCTGGTGAATAACTATTATATAACATCAGGGTTAAATCCATCGGTACATTCTCAACACTTAATCACACAATAGAGATACCTCTATTAAAATAGAGGTACTCAGGCCACACTAAAACGGATGCACTGCATTGAATTATTTTATTTATGTTGAGTTTTTATGATAATGAAACCATCATGTTTTTGGATTAATTCAAATGGAGATAGATGATAGATACGATTATGACGAGTACCTTTGCTCAACTCGCAACCCTCCATGGTTTCAGCGGTTACCTGAAAAGGATAGAAACAGTTTAAACTATCATAATTTTGCCTCCATTATTTTAAATCACAGAAACCACCCCCCGCAAAAAACACCCCCAAAACAACAACGACAACGACGACGACGACGACGACGACGACGACGACGACGACGACGACAACAACAACACACCCCAAAGGTACAAGATGTAACAAAATACATAAACAATTTAAATTGCAAACAATTACACCAGAAAAAACATGAGTTGTCAATCTTTTTTCTCTCGAAAGTGACAATTATTTGTCAGAACGACTATTAAACAAAAGGTATAAAATAGGCCAACATATTGATTAAAAAATGAACAAAATAACCACAGGCACAAATTACAGTGTACTTGTAATACAATGGCAATGAAATTTTTCATCTACCATTCCTGCGGATATTGACATGTATTGTTAGTACGACACCCCTAAAGCAAAAAGACGACGGAAAGTAAGCGTTTATACCTACTGTATATTTCCTCCCAAACTGTTTATTAGGCCATTAGGTTATCATTGGTCCCCGGGAACTGGAAAGAAACTAAAACCCTATTTCAAATGTTTTATTTATTTCAGCCTATGAAATTTCTTGGCTACCTGCCAACGAGACTGTTCAAAAACATCTATTGAGTAAATATTGCGTGCGAAGGGAAACTACCAATGTGTTTGTGCCAGAACTGTTAGGTCGTTGGGTTAAATGTGAGCCCTGGGAAATGAACAGAGAAACAAGTTGTTTATTTTCTCAACCCTCGTCGGTGAACGTGGTGCAGTGACTGCAGACAGTGATATCAAAAGTATCAACAAGGACGTACATTTTGATATACAACACAACTGCCAAACCGCAATCTTTGGACTATACCTCCATTGAAGTACCGGGGTATTATTTCCCAGGGCCCAACAACCTAACATTGTAATCTTTAACATTTAACTTAAAGGTATTGTACACTTTTGGTAACAGCTCATATCAGTGTCCACATTTTGTGTGATTCAACATATGCATGAACCAACAAACCTGAGATAGTTTGAGCTCAATTGGTCATCGAGATCACGATAAAGTAGTGAAAAGAGACCTTATGTGTTTTCTGTTTTTTTCAAAATATCGCGCGTGATAAAAACTATTGTTTTACACATTTCTCAGAAACGCTAGCATTTTAGGTAGAAATATTTTAACAAACCCTTTCTACCATTACCTACTTTAAATCATATAAGTTGTGTGTGAATCTGTGAACATTTGCGTTTTTCGATCTTACCAATAGTGTACAGGGCCTTTAATAAAAAATAAAAAAACACACAAAAAAACAACAACAAAAACCAAGTTTTATTTGTTTATTTCAACCTACGAATTCTGTTGGCTACTTTCCAAAGAAATTGCTGTTAAAAACAATCCCCTTGATGAATCTTTCATGCAAGGGGAATATACCATTTTGTTTGCGCCAGGACGTTAAGTTGTTAGGTTATTTATTAACCCGAAAACAGAAGAAAAACAAATTGTCTTTCTCTCTTTCACAGTCGTTTGTGAACTTGTTGTGAACATGTTGCAATGACGTGCTATGTTGAATTTGATCGCCCCAGAAAGCAGTTCAAACGTAACGTTTCATATTCACTGTTACCAACATAAAAACTAGTATTTTAAAGACAAAAAAAAAGCGTTACACATATGACGTTTCAAATTGTGAAATGTATGGTGGCCCTGAAGGGACATCAAACATATATATTTACGTGAATATTTACGTAAATACTCACGGTTTTTGTCCCAATTCGCAAATATTCACATAAATATTTACGTGAATATTCACGATTTGTGCCCCAATCGCAAATATTGACGTGAATATTTGCGTAAATATTTGCGCCCAAGTCGCAAACCCAGTCATCCGTGAACCGTGAATATTCAATTGGGCTTTTTAGCAACCTACGGCCAGACTGAAGCTAACCGCGTATTGGGCTAGAATTTCCATCCGCGGATTCCGGTGGTGACATTTCTGTCTCCCCATTAATTCTTTTTTTGAGCGAATTAATCTAATTCTACCTTCAAGTATGCTCAGTGATATATGTTTTTTTTTCAGATTCCTGAAAACAATTATACTAGTGAAGAAAGATTAAAAACAAATTCGCTCAAATCAAATTTCTATCCGCGGATTCCGTGGCCGACCAGCCGCGTATTGGGCCAGAATTTCCATCCGCGGATTCCGGTGGTAACATTTCTGTCTCCCCATTAATTCTTTTTAATTTGAGCGAATTATTCTTGTTCTACCTTCAAGTATGCTCAGTGATATATATTTTTTTCTTCAGATTCCTGAAAACATACTAATAAAGAAAGATTATACAAAAGGTCGCTCAAATCAATTTCTATCCGGGGATTCCGGGGCCGGCCAGCCGCTTATTCAGGAAAATTACAATCCATGTAGTTTAAGGCGGTAACAATTCTGTCTCCCCCTTAATTTGAGCGATTTTGTTCTAATCTTTCTTAATTAGTATAATTGTTTTCAGAATTCAGAAAAAAATATTAAAAAGAACTAATGGGGACAGAAATTCCAATTTTCCTGAATAAACGGCTGGTCGGCCCCGGAATCCGCGGATAGAAATTTGATTTGAGCGAATTTGTTTGATAATCTTTCTTTATTAGTATAATGGTTCTCAGAATTCTGAAAAAAACATATATCACTAAGCATACTTGAAGGTAGAATAAGGTTAATTCGCTCAAATTAAAAATAATTTATGGGGCCAGTAATGTTACCACCGGAATCCGCGATGGAAATTCTGGCCCAATACGCGGCTAGCTTCAGTCTGGCCGTAGGTTGCTAAAAAGCCCAATTGAATTTTGGGTTTACGGCTTGGGCACAAACCGTGAATATTTACGTCAATATTGACGTCAATATTTGCGATTGGATGCACAAATCGCAAATATTTACGTAAATATTCACGTCAATATTTGCGATTGGGGCACAAATCGTGAATATTCACGTAAATATTTAGGTGAATATTTGCGAATTGGGGCAAAAACCGTTAATATTTACGTAAATATTCACGTAAACATATATGTTTGATGTCCCTTCAGGACCTACATAAATGTTATTTAAGTAGATATCTTATCAATAACGAAAACAAGTTATAAATTACAAGAGAAACTGACTGGTACTTTCCCGTTCCCTGCAACATCGTTGCGCAACAAGGGGATTTTTCAACGGTAATCTCATTGGCAACTAGCCAATATTTTTTCGCAGGTTGAAATCAACCCCCCAAAACTCGACGTTTTTGTTTGTTATTTTTTTGCAATTATGTATATTATATTTATTTGGTTTGCAGTAACACCAAGTGTATAATTATCTACTTGCTAGGTAGATTTTGTTCTTTGGGAACCTGTCTTGCTTTTTTTTCTACTGCCGCATAGTAGAATATTCGGAATTCTTGAGACTTCTCAGTTCTGAAAAGAACTGTCCTGCTTATTAACTACAACCTGGGCGGGAGGTAGGAAATCGGGCGGGACTACTACTTTCGCGATGTGGATTGGGGGGACTTCTCGTTAATAACAACACTGCGGTGGAGTGAGTTCTACTCTGCGGCAGTATAATAAAAAGCAAGACAAGTTCTCAAAGAACAACGTCTACCTATCAAGTAGATATACACATGGTGTTACCGCAAACCAAATATATATTGATACCTTACCATGCAATGCCTCAAATCCTAAATCAACATAATTCACCCGAATCAAAATCAAAATATGCATCTGAAATTTTGAAATAATAATTTGTCTGAAAAAAAATATAATTTATTCGTTTTGGAAGCTTTCAGCCGGTTTTATGTTGCAAAGTATAAATTGTGACAGTTCCCTCCCTATGGGTATGCACTGACACAATTTAATCGGAATTACTCCCCAGGATCCAACAACCTTTCAGTGTTGTGAAAATACGCCTTTAGGGATTCACTTCCTACACAATATTTCGTTGGCAGGTAGTTACGAACATTTCGTAGTTTGAAACTAGCCAGGGGCGGATCCAGGATTTTCCAAACGGGAGGGGGGAGGGCGTGAAAATGTACCAAGCAGCAAATGGTGAATTCAATTTGTGGCGCCTGAGAGCGCGTAACGCGAAGCCCTAAGGCATGGGTTCCGGGCCCGCTTAAATGCTCCGAAACATTTTCGGATTCTAGATGCTCTGTGGTCTCATGCAATGTCTGACCACTTTAACCAATTTTGTTTTAGCAAGATCATTATTTAAACATAGTTTTCGAGTTGGGAGTCATTAAATCAGCCATCATGAGTTATAAAATCAAAATGCAGGCTACAATTAGTATTTATTCGGGGACAAAAAGGTGTTGGTGAGGAGGATCCTTCCTCCATGGTGAGCCAACGATATGAAAGTGCAATTATTTTCAATATAATTAACAAAAAACAGAGAAATATACACACTTTTTAAGCAAATCAAATCCATATAATCTTCTAAATTTACTGGAAATTTATCAATCTTTATCAATCAATATATCAATCCTCTAAATTTACTGGAAATCAGATCCATATTAATCTGCTAAATTAACTAGAAATTTATCAATCTTCTAAATTTACTGGAAGTTTGTCTGTCAAATTCAAATGGAAAATTGATTGACACATTCAAATGGAAATTTGTCTGTCAATCAACTGGTGGGGTCCAGGGGTCAAGCCCCGATGGGGGTTCCAGGGGGCGAAGCCCCTGGAAGCTGAGCTTTTGGCCTATTGAGGGGTGAACAATCAAGCCTCTGTGTGCCTAAAACAGAGAAATAGACACACTTTGCACTTTTGATCCTTATCAATCTTCTAATTTTACTCAAAGAAAATTCTAATATCACAAATCCCACGTTTGGATCTGGTTGATGCATTATCTGGTTTCATGCATATAAATTTAAAACATAGTGGGTAAGATCGTTTTTTTTTGTGTTTTTTTTTTGCTGACGGGAAGGGGGGGGCGTACGCCCTCATGCCCCCTGTCTCCGCCCCTGCTAGCAATCGCGAGCACGACCCTCATTATCTATGCTAAATTTGTAGAAACACTAAACAGTATTCTGAAGGCGCGAGGTGAAATGGATGACCTCGGTTTTTGAGATATTGAACATGAGCTTGTTTGCAGTTGCCTAGGATACATCAGCTATTAGAGAAATGCTCTCATAAAATCAACGTATGACTAAAAGCTTTTGAAAGGTGGATTCGCAGTGGGTGGAGGGTGGGATTTGTACATACTCTTACATTTAAGACTGATATAATAACAACGAAACATTGGTATGGGGGGAGATTTGTACATTTTCTTAAATTTAAGACTGATATAATAACAACGAAACATTGGTATGGGGGGGGGGGTTACATACTCTCAAATTTAAGACTGATTATAATAACAACGAAACATTTGTAATGCACCAAAAACTATAATTATAAGCTTTACTGTGCTTATAAACATGTAGTGAATGGACTAGGCATACATAAACTTATCCAATTTAATTCAACAAATGTAATAACGAACTGTTGAGATTATAAACGAGTTATTTAAGATTTAAATTCAAAAAATATTATGGGAAATGAAATGAAACCAATCATTCAACTTTATAATCAAGAAGTCAATTTTCCTATTGAGTTAAAACCGTGGCAATTTTTTGGGAAAAGACGGCACTGGAAGAAACAATTGAAAAAAAAAAAAAAAACAGTGAACATCAACACCCAAACACCCATCAACACCTAAATTGCCCAGTGTGTTATTTTCGCTGAGCTCTAAAGTATGTTGTCCCTGAAGGGACAGCAAATATATTTACGTAAATATTTGCGATTTGGGGCAAAAATCGTGAATATTTAAGAAAATAGTTACTTAAATTCAGGAATTTGTGCCTCAATCGCAAATATTTATGTGAATATGTACGTGAATTGTTGCAAATTGGGGCAAAGACGTGAATATTTACGCAAATATTCAAGTAAATATATATGTTTGATGTCCCTTCAGGGCCTCCATACTAATGAGAGGGAGTGCCAAAGTACTGCAGCTGTCTAACTGGATTTCATGTCACACTATGCAACTGTTCCCGTACAAGGTCCATGTAATCATACTGTGTCAACACAATGATCTGAATACTGGGCCTATGAACATTACCTGAATATAGGAATACGTGCTATTTAGTATTTTTATGGCATGGGATAATTATCATACAATCAATGGGTACTTGGTCTCTGTAGGATATATCGCCTAAAATTTCAGCAAATAAAACCGGGATGTTAAAATTGACACCATTGGTGTTGTCACACATGATGTTAAAATAACACCAATGTAATTGTGTTGGCAGTGTAAGTGTCATTTTAACACCCTGTTGTAAATGTTGATTCTTTTTTCGGTATACATGTGACAACACCCATGGTGTCAATTTTAACACCCCAGTTTTTGCAGTGTATAAGTTTGGTGTCAACTTAGGCTATACAGTTATGCAGATGAAAGTTTACGTTCGGTGCAACATTGTTGAACAACAATTATATATCTAATCATTTAGATTCGGTACGCTGTCTCAGCGACAATCCTAAAATATGTTCTAGTTTCATTGAACATTTTAAAGGCATCGTACACGTTTGGTAATGACTCTGATAATTAATGGCAATACTGGATAGTATAATGCGTTTTGAGAAACTGTTCACTTCGAAGTACTGCGGTTATGGACAAATACATCACTTTTTATCCCAAAAACATTTGAATCCGATAAGCGTTTCTCAGTGTGTATAATTACTCTCATAATGCAGATTGTTCTTCCTGCGAGGACAAAACCGCTCCAGATTTTCGGCAATATCTCAAAAACGCTACCACCTTTTGAAATGAAATTTTCACAGGTTAGTTTTATAGTATATATCTACAACATAGGTTTGAAACAAACAATAGGATCCAATTACCAAACGTGTACGATGCCTTTGAGCAACATTAAAGTCAGGATTTATATTTAGTTTGCTGTTGATGAATGAATAAATAACTTACCCGGTGCGGCGGAGTGTGTGAATTAGATCTGGTGTGGACAGTATCTCGATTAGAATACTGACGACGATTGTGCTGCGTCGATCACTTTTATACCCCAGTGATCGTTGGTGCGCATGCGTAAAGGGACGTCAAACTAGAAAGCAATGATTTGGAACACAGTGACAAAAGACTCAATGCTCTGTTCAATGTACCCTTTGAACAGAGACTTCGTCAGTACGCATGAGAAGGAGTGCTTGCCCTGCAAACATAGCTTCTCACCAGCGAACACCCACCAGCTTATTACAAATATTTGTAAAAGGAAACTAACTATATCTTCCTTGAAAAAGCAATGAAAACATATGGCCAAATAAATTAATACAAATATTATTGAAATAATAGTAATAATACAATCGAACATAGAAGAAGAAGAAGAAGAAGAAGAACCCCCAAATAACCGCCAAATATCCAGAACGAAAGATCTATCCTAAGATAAAATTCTGTTAAACCACCCCCCCCAAAAAAAAAAAAAAAAAAAAAAAAAAACACAAAACCAACAACAACAAAAACAAGTAAAAAAGAAGAAAAAAACAAACAAACAAACCCGGAGGATGAACGATCTTTTCTTCCCTTCAAACTTGGTAATATTTGTACGCTTTTTATATAAAATAAAACTGTACCACCTTGACAGTTAACATTTCAAGTAAAACCTATACTGTTATGTGTTCGGGGCTGATAGAGAGTGAGCATTTCAACGGTAAAAGTGTGTGGTGTTGTTGTTGTTGCTGTTGTTGTTGTTTTTTCTTTACGGCAATCATCTCTTTTACAAATGGAGCGTGCCCAAAACACAATTGCAAATTATTTCGAAGTACCCCTTCCAGCCCCCCCCCCCCCCCGGGCAAACTTGAATTGAATAGGCTTACAGTGTCTTTCAAAGATTGACAGATACATGGCGTTATTCAGACGTGACTTCATCTCCAAGTCAATGCAACATTCGGTGGAGCAGGTTGACAATTAATATTAACCCAATGTGCTGAGAAATATCAAGTGTATCATCAAAATAAACGCGTACTTCATGTCGATGGTGCTAATCCCTATATCTGATGGATACATGATGATACTCAAGTACACTGCATTCAAAGAAAATTCTTCTTGTGTATCCATCCTCTCGGTTATTTCACTGTGTTGAAGTCACCTGTTCACCCTCTACAAGTGTTGTGTACACCATTTCATGGCAATACATTTTAATTCTGAATAAATAATGGTAGAAGTCATTGTGGGCTTCTGTTATTCAAAACCAGTGTGTGATTCCAGTGTCGAAACCAGACATGTTCATTGGAAACCGCTGGGGGGGGGGGGGCGGTGGCAAAGATTGCATATTCCCAAGGGAGCTGAAATGTTTTTAGGGATGAAATCAATGGCCCCAATGGCCGCTGTAATAAGGTCATTTGCCAATGAGCGTCATACTTGGCAGATACCGATTCTGTTCACCAGGCGATTCTGTCCCCTATGCGGCGTGTTGTGTAGGAATTCAGTGTGATAGCGTCTCTTTTGAATAAACTTCCGTCAGCCGAAGTTAGTTTACCGTATGGGGGACTCACATAAGACAGAATCCTCCATGACACTGGTTCTACATAATGCCCATCGTTACTAATTATCATTCTGGATAGTGGGTGGGGCTTGTGTGCCCTTACACACACCAACTTACTGGGTACCTTTGACAGTGATAGATGTTTCCCTCCTTTTTACTGCTTTTTGTTTCATTCTAGATGGATTCATTTGTATATTTAATGCTTTTAAGAGTTTTATCCTATTCGTATAAAATACTTGTACTTTTGTATTTTTTCGTGTGAAATTGCCAAATAAATAATAACAAATAATCACAATAATAATGCTACTCCCTAAGGTTTGTTTTGTTCTTGTGATACCACCCAACAAATTTCTTCAGAAAAGAGAATAATAGAACAGCAATGGAAGTATCGCCGTAACTGACATTATTTTGTAATGGTGCGTGGGGGGGGGGGGGGGGTGGCCGTTGCTCGCGGAAGGACCTCGATTTTATCAGCGATTAAAATGTTAAGGAAGTGAAACCATTATTCAAATTCTAAGTGTTGTTTGAAGCTTTGCATGGTGTGTGGACAAACAAGAAGTAACTAAACATAAATAGTAAACTTTCGGGTACAACCATGTTGTCAGAGCCAACACTCTCACAATAGAGTTTTTACACATGGTTGTACCCTCAAGTTTACTATTTTTTTTTAGTAAATGCTTATTAAAATTCTAGTTTTTCAAACACCTTTTTATTGAGATATTACTACTTGAAGGTCATTTTGTAAATTTGGAAGAAATCTACTCAATGTGAATGCTGTTCAAGTGTCACTTTTTACATTATTTCCAATACAATCAAGGTTCAGACAATAATTTGCAAGTGAAAATCGTAAAAAATAATCTTAATAGTATTAGAGCAATCAATTAACCAAGCATTGCAACAACAATAACAACAAAAACTAAATTATATATGTTTAATAGTATAGCGATCAGTCAACCAAGCATTACAACAACAATAACAACAAAAGCAACAAAAACTAATTAATTCTTAATAGTATAGCGATCGTTCAACCAAGCATTCCAACGCAAGAATTTTCGAAGTAAGTCATGTATATTTTTTTCCAAATGCTTTTCACATGTAATGACTGCCATTTTGCCCAGCTTTTTTTTAACACACCATTATTCAGTTTTGTAAGCATTATCTTCATACCTCCCAACGTATAATTATTAACTCAAAAGTTTTTTTCAAAATAATGAAGTCACAGTCAGTAACTGCCATTTTGCCCACCCCAAACAAAGACATGTATTATTTTAACTACCCCGAAGATTGACAAGCTCAGTCTAACGTGCTATGGCCTAAAATGAAAAAAAAAAATTTAAAATTAAAAAAAAAAAAAAAAAAAAAAATGGAATGTTCATAGGCTGATAAAAATTAGGTTTCGTAAGAATTAGCAAAGCTATCATTATTTTTTTTTTCAAACTTTTTTTCAAACGGGCAGTCACAGTTAGTGACTGCCATTTTTTGCCCACCCCAAATGGAATGGTAGGGGGGCTACTCATTTTAACTACCTCGGAAGGATGTAAGGCTGGGTGGACCTTGCTACGGCCAAAGATGTTAACAACAAAACCCAATTTATTTGGTGTTCGTAGCTTCATAACACATCGAAATTCACTTTTGATAGAATATGCAAATCTCACAACGTACTATTATTATTTGTGTAATACTGCAGTCACAGTTAGTGACTGCCATTTTGCCCACCCCAAATGGAATGGTAGGGGGGTCTACTCATTTTAACTACCAAGGAAGGATGTAAGGCTGAGTCAACCTTGCTACGAAAAACTAAGATGTTAAAAACATAACCCTTTTTGGGGGTGTTCGTAGCATTATTTAAGCACATCGTACCGCATTGCGTGGTTCTTTTATTCATTTCTTTTCTATCAAGCAGTCATATAAGTTTCTAGGGCATACCCCTTTCTTTAAAACAATACTCGTTTTTTTTTTATTTTCCAAGGAAGTGGCTCATTCAAACCATGATATTCACATTTCATTTTGTTGTTGTTATGTCAACTGTCGTCTTCAGACCTAAAAACACCTATGTCATTTGTTATAACCTCATAACATGAAATTGAGTTTCTTATAAACGCCCTTTCAGTTTCGAGTCGGAAAAACAAACTATCAGTCAAAGCACTGATTACATTTTTTTCATAAAGAAGCAATTTGTGCGAACTGCTATTCAAGTTAAAATCGCCAAGTATAAAACTCACTAGACCTGTGTCTTTAATTTTTCTCAATATTTCTCTCAATTGTTCTATAAAGTTAACACTCAATTTACCCGGAGGTACATTAATAAAGCCGACTATGAAGTTGTTTTTTCCAGTATTCAATATTTCAACGAAAAAAGAGTCTAAGCTGTTTGACGTATCAAGTAAATCACTGCGATGTGAATAGATTAATTCTGACATATTTAATTCAGTAAAGGAATCTCTAAATGACCTCATGTTTGTTTTCAAATGCAATATTATGTATTGGATATTTTCTTTAGCTTTAACCATGTCACAAGTAATAGTGGCAGGCACCGACATTTTTTCTGAATCAAAAGAAGAATTGATCTCTCGAAGATCTCTTTCCATCTTCAACCACCTTTTCTTGAGATTGTAAATAAAACGCATATTTGAGCTGGGCAATCGGAAATCTTTCTTTAAATGTCTTTTCTTATACATCTTTAGCATAAAACCATTAATACTTTCTTGATAAAATTGATTTGCAACATAACTTGGTAGAGTGATAGTCATGAGCCAACATCGAACTTGGTGTCTGTTCCATCTTGACATTAGTAACGGCTTGACTGTGAAAACAAAAGCAAAATAATTTGATATATTAGTCGGGAGTCGAATAAAACTTGAGAATTATAAATGTGTCTCCCCACGTCAAAATCAGGAATTTCTCAGAAATAGTGAAATGTCATTGAAAGTGAAGACAACCAAGAAACCAGCGTCAATATAAAATTGATGTATGTTTTTTTTAAATGATATTGTTGTGAAATACAAACATGCATTGCAGTTGATATTTTGATGAGCAAAACCAACAAAAAAAAATCCGAAAAGAAAAAAGAAAAGAGTTTTGGCTTGAAGTGCCTCGTTTGGGCAATGAGATTCACACAAATTAACTGGTCTCTACCCTTTGACCCCCATTTTATCTCACAGAAACGTTCGGCCAAGCTCAATTTACACAATAATTCTTGAGATTTCCAATCCTCTCAGGGAAAAAAAAACCCCGTAGAATCGAGGGCTCATAAATTATATGCCCTTTACTTAGTGGTCTCCCATTGATGGACATGGACCTTCAGGTATGTCATAAGACAATTTTCTGGTTTACCGAGGATGGAAGGTAGCAAAACAAATACTTTCAGATGGGAGAAAAGTAGATTCACCGATTTTGTGAATGATATGTTTGTTATACCTTTAAGAAAAAGCAAACAGTTTTTTAAAGCAATTATAGAGATTGTTGCAATGATAAAAGTTACTGTAAATGAAGTAGTAAGAACAATTATTTTCCCCAAGGCTACAATGCGCTAGTATATCGCTCACTGGTAAGAACTTACAGACACTGGAATTGCTCAATAATTTGTAGAAGTGTCCCACCTGACATTAGCTTGTCGCAGATGATGTGATATTATTACTTAAGAATGAAACACAACTGTTACTTACAACTCCTGTTTGTTGGATGCTCCAGACTTGAATCAATTTTCAATAAGCGTTTATTGTTAACTGAAACAGAATAAATTAAATATAATTTATCATAAATAGCGTTAACTTCAGCAAGTCAACAATTTTACACTCGATCAATTTTTGAAAACCTCAATATTTTTTACAAGAGAGCGAGAGAGAGAGAGAGAGAGAGAGAGAGAGAGAGAGAGGGTGGGGGGAGACAGGGGGTGGGGAGGGGGAGAGGGGAGCCCCAAAACGAAGAGACAAACAGGGGAGAGAAAGCCGAATGAAAAAGACAGCGACCGGAAAAAAAACCCACACAAAAACAAACGATAAGTCATCGATTTGGTGGCCGTTAAGGGACATTACACATCGCAAATAACCTTGCAATTTGCTATGTTGCAAACATTATAGCTACAATATTTGAAAAAACAAAACAAAAACAAAAACTTTGCAAATATTTGCGACATCGCAAATATTATGTTGCATAGGTATTTGCGATGTTATTTACGGCATCGCAAATATTTGCAAAGCTGTTTGCAAAGACATTTCTGAAGAAATTTGCGACATCTCAAATATTTTTGCAAATACTTGCAATGGTATTTGAGATAATGTCCCTTCAGGACAAACATAATTCGAGGAGAAAACGTAATTACAGACTCGCATTTTCATGTAACCACATACAGGATTTTGTTTGGTAGGAACACATTCTACTCAGTGGCGTAGCCATTTTTTTTTTCACTTGCAGGGATGGGGGAACATGCGGGAAGGGGGGCTTGCTTCTCAGTGGGTTGGGGTGAGAGGGGTGGGGTGGATTGGGGGATGGGAGGTACAATTTTTCGTTTTTCCCTCTGTTTCCTTCCCTTTTTCGAGGGCACTGCACAATTTATATCTGTATTTTTTTGTGGGCTCCTGGGGGAGTGGATACGAACGGGGAGTGTGCCCGCCGCTGGTTCTGACAGCTTTTTATTTTATTTTATTTTTTATTTGACGTATTAAACACATCCAAACGTATCGTTAAACACAGAATAATAAGAAGACTACAAATACTTGCTGTTTGAAACCTCTAAAACATACAGCGCAAATGCAACCACGTGCTTTCATGACGTCAAAGTCGTCAGATGCGTAGCAGAATTTTAAAGCAGTTTCTGCTGGTAATTTGACACACACAACAAATTGATTTTGAAAAAAGCTATTTTTATAGATTCCGGAATTAGCTTTTATTTCAGTTATGACAAACATGCCAGTGATAAGTGGTAGATATTAATTATAACTAAACAATGGTTAATATGGAGATCCTGGCATTATTTCACGTCCGAGCATAAACGGAGGGGGGGGGGGATTTATTAAAAAACATTGTAAAAAGTTCGACACTTACCATTGAACTCATTCCCGATAAATCGACCAATTTGAACCGGACAATTTTGACAGTTAGACATATTAAAATGGAGATTGTATGGTATTTCCTTCCTTTTCTTTCTCACTGTAATTAAAATAAAAATAAAAATTGCAATACAGGAACCAGCAATTTGTTCTAGGCAAAGAATAAACTCAGATTAAAAATGAACATTTTTACATCATAAACATAACTGTTTGCTCTCTCTGTGACCCCCCCCCCCCCACACACACACACACACGTGTGTAAACACCGGCAATCGTGGACCCTCCTTTGTTCAACTCTTTGTGTTAGCAACCGTGCACCACAATGATTTCCTTTGTGATAGCAACCGTGGACCTATTATCCGTTTTGTTATAGGTCCACGGTTTGAATGTGGATACCTACCCACACGCACACACGTGTGTAAACACCGGCAATCGTGGACCCTCCTTTGTTCAACTCTTTGTGTTAGCAACCGTGGACCACAATGATTTCCTTTGTGATAGCAACCGTGGACCTATTATCCCTTTTGTTATAGGTCCACGGTTTGAATGTGGATACCTACCCACATTCTATTTGTAACATCCCCGTGGAGACATCTTTTGTTCTTTCCTTTGTCCCTGTAGTTAAGAACCTCCCACAGACTTTGTACACAAAATTCCTTGTGGAGCACCCAAGTCTTTAGAATTCCCCTATGGAGACCTTTTGTTTTCCCTTTTCTGTTTTGTTCTCGGTCTCCATAAGGTAGTGAATATGAAGGCACACACACACACACGTTTGTAAATCCCGCTTACCTTACTCTTTTAGCGGTAGAAATTTTGCAAATTTCCAACCCAAAATTTCAAAACTAAATTTTCCACAATTGGAAATGAAATTTATGTTATTTGGTAACTGCTCAAACTTCCTCTAAAACCCAACGATTCTTTTTGACCACACACACGCACCCTTTTGCTTTTACTTATGTCAAATTCGAGTATAGAGAAACTGAGAGATAAATCATGGGCTTTATCCTTCATAGACCATCATAGAGTCGACCCTGAGTGTCATTGTTGTGAAGCATTGCCCGATTTAGAAAAACGTAAATAACAAATTATAATATGGGGGGGGGGGGGTCAAGTTATAACTTGTTAACATCAATACGCACCAGACTTTGATTGACTGCCGCTTGGTAGACAAACTTGAACAATAGAACTCGAACAATTCGATACACATACTTGTTTTACTGTAGATTGTACATCATTTAAGGAAACTGATGTGGGTTTCAAAAATTTTGTTTGTGCTGTAATGAAAAATACAGAGAAACAATTCTGTCTGTGCGAATAACAAATGATTTTAATAAAAGGCAGGTGACGAAATGTACGAGCAAGTTATTGGAATGAGAGTAAACAGAGTAAACTGGGCTCGATTTCACAAAGAGCTCACAGATTGATTCAACACTGAATCATTCTTAACTGCCAAGCAATGTCTTAATACAATACGGTAATATTGACAACTCATCTTCAAAGTTGAATCTTAGTGTGTGTGACTTAGACTGTGCAAGTCTCTCGCATATCGAAAACGAGGAAAACGACTCGAACGAAGACTATATTTGTCTACGAGAGATAGGCCTACCACCAAATTATAGCCCACCAAATTTTGATAGATTAATTCTCAACTGATATTGTTATGACAGATAATAATATTATTTGTTGTATACCTACACTCATCACACTGCAGTATAATTTCTTTTATCTTCCGTTTCTTCTTCTTTCGTGCTGCAATGAAAAATACAGAAAAACAATTCATTATATGCAAATAAGAATAAATTATTACAAGTAAAGGCAGGTGATGAAACTGTACAAACAAGTTATTGGAATGGGATTAAACAGAGTAAACTGGGCTCGATTTCACAAAGAGCTCAGATTGATTTAACACTGAATCATTCTTAACTGCCAAGCAATGTCTTAATACAACACGGTTATTATTGCCAACTCATCTTAAAAGTTTAATCTTAGTGTGTGTGTGACATAGACTGTGCAAGTCTCTCGCATACCGAAAACGAGAAAAAACTAGATCGAAGACTATATTTGTCTAAGAAATCTAAAATTTATTTTTAAATTATATTTATATTAAACAACATTGTTGAAAATAACAATACCCATAGCAAGTTGTTGAAAATACATTTTCAGTTTTTGTAGAAAACAAATAATTTGTTCAAATTAAGATTATAACAAACTTAAAACTTGGGACGAGGGTGCTTATTGTTAGAAACCGATTGCCAATCACGCCCGAATGCGTGCGTCCATTACATAGGTTTAATAACAACTTGACCGTCAGTTGGACAACATTCTTAAATCTTAACAAGTAACCGGAAACAGAGGTCAAGTCTTATTCTCAGATTTTCTTCGTTATCTTGTTGAATTGATTTTACGCTCACATTGTTAATCACTTAGTTTTACATTCCTAACAATATTTATAATTTTCCTTGCCATGAACAACGTTCAGCTAAAATAATTGTCAAAACAAAATCCCGCCCACGTAAAACATGGACCACAATGGTTCCGGGAGATCAAATATGCGCGAGACTTGCACAGTCTATTGGCAGTCAAAGGTAGGTTAGGTTGAACAGCCGATGCACTGTGGGCTAAGTCAAGGTCAAACAGCGCCAAAATATATAGGCAAATAGCTATTGTTTTAACAATCAATACGCCCAATTTCCAGTTTCAAATTGTCCCGAGAATTTGTAACAAAATATCTTTAAACACCAAGTATACCCTATAGTTACACAAATGGAAACAAAAAATGCGATGTAAATCTTTGAACTTAACACAATTTTCAATTTTAAATTGGTGTTCTCAGCACGCCAAAATATCGCCACGAAAAAACGGCTTTAAAGGCACTGTAGACGTTTGGTAATTACTCAAAATATATATTAGCTTAAAAACTGAATTGGTAACGAGCAACAGAGAGCTGTTGATAGCATAAAACATTGTGAGAAACGACTCCCTCTGAAGTAACGTAGTTTTTGAGAAAGAGGTAATTTCTCATTAAAATAATAACAACTTCTTGCAAGAAGTTTCTATTCCTATCTGAAAGCACACAATGTACAACAAGGGTGTTTTTTCTTTCATCATTTTCTTGCAACTTCGATGATCAATTGAGCCCAAATTTTCACAGGCTTGTCATTTTATGCATATGTTTGGATACACCAAGTGAGAACACTGGTCTTTGACAATTACCAAACGTGCACGATGCCTTTAAAATGTTGTTTACTAGTCTTGTTTTGTATGTAAACTAAATTAACAATCAGTTTAATTTTCTGTTTTAAGTTTTAAAAAGCCTGACAAATGACATGAAATGCCTTTAACAAATGGTTTTTTTTTTAAGAGGGGAACAAAATGTGCATTTCTTCGATTCCTCTTTTTAAATTCAACCTTTTTCTAGAAGCCTGAACATTTAGGATCAGTTTAAAACACAATTTGGCTGCGACTTTTGCTTGTGTAGTGGTACATAAGCGAAATGCCTGTTTTGAGTCAACTGCCCGGGAGATGAAAATGCGCCAATTGTGGTTATGGGGTATGTGTGACGGATCCTCTCTTCTAAAAAGCTTCAACTGACTTTATTTGTTTAAAACATGATAAGGGTTAGATACACAAGTCATTTACTTTAAACAACTGTATAAATATCTACTGTCCTTAGTCTCCTCTTCAATTTTATACCATAATTGGTTGCCAGCTAGTGCCACCCTTAAATATATACTCTGATTTGTAAGCGCCTATATCGGCTTTACTTGTCGTCATGCTAAGAAACTCGATAATATGCGTAATGTGTCTTTTATCCTCAGAAAAATCTGTGTTGACCACCATTCATTTGTTCAGAAGTACAGTTTATTTTAGTTATCAACAACACCAGACAGTGATTATTCGTATGGCTGGGGATTTTTTTCAAACAAAGATCACCGTGACATTTGTACATATCCCGACGACAGTTGTTTTAACTGGTGCATTCTTCTTGTTTAATCGATAAGGTGTGTAGATTAATAAAATATACAAAATATATACGTTAATTTAATATTTAGTACAAACATGTCAATCTCTTGTATATAATTATTTGCAATTAATGTAAATGTTCCGAATAATTGAGATATCTAAATAAATATATACTGAATTGAACACCATGTTGTTTCTGATTTAGAGACAAATCATTTCATTTGATAGGGTGATAGACTGATAGAGTCGGTTCTAGAGATACCAAACAATTATAATCCACCAAATGTGTATTTATTATTTCTCAACTGATATTGTTTTGACAGATAACATTATGTTTTTTGTTGTTCGTACCTTTAAAATACTCCTGAAACTCCATTGTGTCCAATTGTTTTTTTTTCTTTCGTTCTGCAATGAAAAATACAGAAAAACAATTCATTCTATGCAAATGAATAAAATGAGTACAAGTAAAGGTAGGTGTTGAATTCGTACGAGCAAGTTTTTGTAATGAGAGTTAACATAGTAAACTGGGCTCGTTTTCACAAAGAGCTCAGATTGATAACTGCCAAGCAATGTCTTTATACAATACGGTAATATTGACAACTCATCTTAAAAGTTGAATCTTAGTGGACTGTGCAAGTCGAAGACTATACCCATAGCAAGTTGTTATAAATAAATGTTCAATTTGTGCAGAATACGAATAATTGTTTAAAAAATAAAACTTGATACGAGGATGCTTTTTGTTAGAAACCCCTTTTGCCAATTTGCCAATCACGCCCGGAAACGGAGCTCATGTCTTATTCTCAGGTATTTGTTCGTTAATTTGTTGAATTGATTTTACTTTCACATTAATAATCACTTAATATTACATATCCAACAACAACATTTATAATGTTCTTATCCATAAACTACGTTAAACTAAAATAATTGTCAAAACAAAATCCCGCCCACGTAAAACTCCATGGTATGAACCACAATGGTTCCGGAAGTTCAAAATATGCGCGAGACTTGTACGGTCTAGTGGCAGTCAAAGGTAGGTTAGGTTGAACAGCCGCAATGCACTGTGGGCCAGGTCAAGGTCAAACAGCGCCAAAATGTATAGGCAATTAGCTATTGTTTTAAAATCAATACTCCCATTTTTCAGTTTCCAACTGTCCGAGGTATATGACAGAGTTAACAAAAATCTTTATACTAGGTATACCCTATTAAAAAATAGTCACAAAAATTGTAAACAATGCAATTTAAATCTTTGAACTTTACAACAGTTTTAAATGGTGTTCTGAGCACTTCATTTTAGAAGAAAAAAAAACGGCTTAAAAATGTATCCGACTATTTTTTTATAAAAACTAAATGAACAATCAGTTTAATTATCTGTTTGTAATTTGTAAAAGCTCGAAAAATTACATGAAATGCATATACAAAATTAGTTTGTAAAGAGGGAAACTAAATGTGCATTTCCACCGATTTCCCTCTTTAGCTTCAACCCTTTTCTAGAACCTGAACATTTAGGAACAATTAAGAACAAAATTTGGCTGCCACCTTTTACGACTTTTGATTGTATTCATTTGTGTAGTGGTATATTATAAGAGAAACGCCGGATGTGAGTCAACCCGCCCGGCAGATAAAAATGCGCCAATAGGGGTTAGGGGTATGTGTGACGGATCCTCTCGTTTGAAATGGCTAAAATCGATAACACTGCTTTTGATAACATCCAATCTTTGTTTTAGTTTTGTCAACCCGATCGATATATGAGAGCTATATTTTCACTTTTCCCGATTGAAAGCACAATAAACTATATTAATAATAGTACAACGATACATGTATATAGCACATAATGCAGGAGCCTCTATGCGCAACACAAAACATAAAACAATGACATGAAATTCATGAAGCAGTCTGTACAAAAAAAGAAAAAAAAGTATATTAAAACAAGCGAGTCGTTTAAAGTCCCTTGAGAGTCAGAACAGAGCCAGCTTGGTAGATATGAACTGGTAAGTCAATCCATAATGAAGGTGCAATGAATTTGAATGCTCTTTGACCTCAGAATTTTGTGGAAGTGGGAGCTTGCGTCAGTAAGGATTGACAAGTAGAAGAAAAGATGATAAACAGGAACATATTAATGCAGAAGATCAGATAAAAGTCTGGACATTTAAAAGTGAGGAGATTTAACTTATACGCGATACACATTTTAATCGGGAGCCAAGAGAGCTCGTGTAGGATGGGCGTATGATAAACGAGTTATGCGTGAGGCGAGGCAAGCAGCGGTGTTTTGAACTTGTTGAATCTTAGAAAGTTCACTAAGCTATCTGAAAGTCCAGTAAGAAGAGAATTGCACGAGTTTAGTCTAGAAGTAACAAAGGCATGTACAAGGAGGAGAGTGGAATTATCATCAAGATGGCGTCGGATTCGACCTATGTTTCTGATTTGCATGAGAACTGCTTTGCAAATATTGGTTACTTGATCGGTCATACACATCGAATAATCCATAAGAACACCAAGGTGAAATTATGTATTGATTCTAACAATCAGGTATTTTGTAATGCATGCAAGTAGTTTTTTAGGTGAAGGTAAAACCAAGGAAAAGTTTTGTTTTTGTAATGCTATTGTTGAAAGTGACAACACGCCAGTGCGAATATTTATCAAAATTATGATTACAACAAAGACGATTTGGATAGCTACTAAAATAAACATTAGATAAAGCAACAATGTACTTGTTGGACATTGGAATCTGTCATGTTCGATACCTGCTGGACTTGCGCTATTGTTGATTTTCCATTTATTGAGCAAGAATATTGCATGCAAGGGGGAAGTACCATTCTGTTTACTCCAGAACTTTAGGTAGTAGGGTTGTCAATAATCCATGGGAAACGTACATGGTATTTTGTTTACCCGTGTACCTAAACACAAGCACATTGAACACACTTAACTAAAGTTCTAGCACCGCCTCTTTTCAGTGCAGCATCCAAAACCTTTTGAGAGTGGCTCTAATGTCCTATTCAGTTTTGTGATGCACTCTTTTTCTAATAGACAGAGGGACAAATAAAAAGTCTCTAACCCTAAATTAACATGGAGTAATACTCTTTTGAAACATGACGTCATCAGACATAAAATACAAATGGGTCTGCTCTTTCCAAAGGGGATTTTTTGTGTGCGTCAAAAAGGTCAAACTCATTGCCATTTTGACTGAAGATCATCAAATCCAGGAATAAAAAATATGAACAAAAACCTTAAAAAACGTACATACCATATATTTATTTTTCCATTTTTAGTTATTTTTTTATTTATTATTTTAATTATGTATTTATTTATTTGTAAAAAAGGACTCTATCTTATGGAGAATGAGTGGATCATAAAACTACATTGATCTTAGGGCCTCTCCTTAGGTTTTCTCGTTCAGTAATTATTAAGCTTCCGTTAATCTCAATTATTCTTCTTCTTTTGTTCACAGTTGCGCAGTTTCAAGTTTGATTTATAAGAGAAAATTGTTGTATTCAAGAGCTGCAATACATTGTTTGTAGTTTTCAATCAGCACAGTCACCCTACAACCATTTTTTAAAGACTGATCAGTTTAATCAATTTCCAAGTTGTGTTAACATGTAACGTTAGTGAAGTTCATTTACAACTTACTTATTTTGATTGAAACACTAGAAGAAACAACATGATTGTTGGATCTTCAAAAAACAATTTCTCAACTGTGATGGATATTAACAAAAATAATTACATGAAAGTTTTTGCTTCGGTATGAACTTTATGATCGAGAGTAGCTGGGTAGATAGGGGAAACATTTGGGAGAATTGTGAATTGATCATAATGTTAACGATCACCTTGTCATAAGCAGTTGGGCCCTGGGAACTAACAAAAACAGGTTCACATTAAACTACACATTTTCACATTTCACCTTTTTTTTTGAAATATACAGCATTTTTTCTTGAAGTTGTCTCTCAAATGTTAAAACCATGCCTTTTTTTCTTCATTATATATTGCTGGAGGAACAAAGTTAGAACCCGATGCACTTAAAAACATATTTTTAACAGTATTTTGATTGATTTATTTTTTGTTTGCAAAACAATGTGCCAAATTGCGTACTCATAACTATTGTTGCATCATAACATCAAAGAAAAAACATACGCACACCTTTTTATTTACAATTATGTACTTCACTATTGGGAAAGCTGACAAACAAGATTTAATTGTAGCTTGAGTTGTTTCAATTTAGGTCAGGGGATAGATTTTTATATCCCTTGTTTCTCAAACCCAGCCGAAAAGATGAGGGGATAGAATGTTCTATCCCTTGTTCCTCAAATCCAGCAGAAAAGAGGAGGGGATATAATTTTCTATCCCTTGTTCCTCAAACCTAGCCGAAATGAGAAGGGGATGGAATTTTCTATCCCTTGTTCCTTAAACCTAGCCGAAAAGTGGAGGGGATAGAATTTTCTTTCCCCGGCTGTTCCTTAAACCTAGCCGAAAAGTGGAAGGGATAGATTTTTGTATCCCTTGGACCTCAAACAATAATGTGCGTTATATTGCTAACAAATAACTGGAATTTTTTCAATATTTTAAATGTTAGCTTAGAAAAAAAATTTGATTGATTTGTAAATCTGGAGCACTTTTTTTTTTCACAGTTTGAAGGAAAATGAGGTAAAAGAACAATTTGATGCTTTAAAATTTTGTTTTGGTTGCAATTATCGGACTATATTGACAATTTTAAGCAGTTAATTTGAAAATGAAAAAACGCAGTTAAATATGAACCTGTTCAACCCTGTAGCCTACTTGACAAACTTCAATGGAGAACTTTGTTTTATATCATAATGCATGTCCTTGTTGATACTGGTGGCATTACTGTCTGAAGTGCACCATGTTTACCAACGAGGGTTCAGAAAAACAACTTTGATCTCTGTTCATTTCCCAGAGCTCACATTTAACCCAAGGACCTAACAGTTCTGGCACAAACACATTGGTAGTTTCCCTTTGCAAGCAATATTGTTACTCAATAAGGTTTTTTCCAGCAGTATCATTGGCAGGTAGCCAACAAAATTCGTAGGCTGAAATACTTATAATAAAACATTTGTCAATTTTTGTTTAGGTTATTGATATTTTGTTTTTGCAATTAATTTTTCTAAAATATTTGTTTGCATATGAATTAACAAAAACACAATAATTAATCATTGAACTTCATCGAATTCCGATTTTTTTTAAAGCTGTTCACCATTGTGTGCAAAGTACATTCAAAGTATATTGGTCTTTCCTTTATGTTGGTTATACCATTATACGCATGTAAGCTTTTAATTTGGTTTTACCCCAAGCACTTCTCCCAATCTCACAAGCGCCCATCCTAATTAATCCGATGCTCATCCAGACACCAGTGTCCAGACTGGCTGTCTGGGACTTGACAAATTTACGACCTTAATGCCCACCTAGTCTGTTCCCACAACTTCAGTATAAAATGCCTTATGTCCCATCTTTAGATTATTCTTCTCTGTTCTGTTCTAAACTACAGACCTTCTGGTTAGCCCAGTGTTTGCACTGAGGCCCAATCCAGTCTTTTCTTCTACTTCTCTTTTGGAACTCCTTCTCTTAGAACTTCAGCCCAGGAGTACTCTAAATAAAAATTTCTGATAATTATAGCCAAACATAAAAGACGTGTAGTTCATCTATAGTGTCTTGTCTGCATATTCTTTGCTAATATCGGCCAGCTCGTAGCACACATTGTAAGTGTTACACGCATATACAACTTAGTGACAGGTGGTTACATACATTTCGTAAGTTGTCAACAATTGACACTTACTGCAGAAATACTTTAGGTTATCATAGGTCTCACACAAAAAATTCAAAACCAGGATTTGTAATAAATTAGATACAATAATCACATTTTTTTGAGCTTGTACTGTTTCTGCCCTGTGTGTACTAATCTCGGTTAACTACGAAATGCAGAATCGGTAATTATCGCACACAGTGTATACTTTTGTAGCTTAAATTTAAAGGGTTCTGATTGCTCTGTAACCCCTCATTCATCCATTATTTATTGAATTGAGTTTTTCATGTCTAAATGATTGACAAAGGCATGGAAAACGGTCCTCGTTAGGCTATTGGGGTTTTACACAAAACTTGCTCTATGAGTTTGATTGGTTCTGAAAAGTACCGGTGATTAAGTGGTTTGGTAAGTGACTCCCATACAACAAGAAACGATTGGTTAAAGGAACAATTACATAATTGGTTTTTGCTAACAAAACAGTTAAGCACTTTATATAATCCACCATTATACATAAACTGACAAACCTGTAGAAGTTTGAGATCGATCGGCCATCTGGATCACGAGAAAATAGTGAAAAACCGTTTACACATTTGCATGTGTTAAACAATGCATGAATAAAACGCTCATGAGCGATAAACTCCAATCAGAAATTAGTTTTATTTATTTCTCATCAAATATGGCAGTTCAGACAGAAATATTTATGGGGATGTTTTCTACTATCATCATCATTAGACCGTGTCAGTTTTATGTAAATCTGTGATCTTAAAGAAAATTTTAATTACCAGTTCTGTAACGTTCCTTTAAAGGCACTGCACATGTTTGGTAATTACTCAAAATATATATTAGCATAAAAACTTACTTGGTAACGAGCAACGGAGAGCTGTTGATAGTATAAAACATTGTGAGAAACGACTACCTCTGAAGTAACGTAGTTTTTGAAAAAGAGGTAATTTCTCACTAAAATAATAAAATACTTCTTGCAAGAAGCCTTTTATTCCTATCTGAAAGCACAAAATGTGTACAACAAGGGTGTTTTTTCTTTCATCATTTTCTTGCAACTTCGATGACCAATTGAGCCCAAATTTGCACAGGCTTGTTATTTTAAGCATGTTGGGATACACCTAGTGAGAACACTGGTCTTTGACAATTACCAAACGTGTTCAGTGCCTTTAAGTGTAGTTTTAAAATTATGTTTTATTCAAATTATGTTAGAATAGAGATGTTGAATACATCAATACAAGATAAACCTTAAAAAGGGTTACATATTTTGAATAAAAGCAAACAAACCTAACACACATGATACAAAACGGACATTTAATGTTGTAATGAACACTCGTTAAACAATCTATGCGGAAACTTCGTCTAAGCAGAATAGCTAACTTAACATTCAAAGCACGGGGAAAACATTGGTAATACTAATTGAAAGGCCTAATATTATACTGAATACCAGTAACCATAATGTTGGTGTGCTCGGCAGTTTTTGTGTTTGAGCATCTCTATGAATTTGGGCCCTGAGAAATAATCTCGCTTGAGAGAATATATTTTTCTTTGCTTTTGTCTGACACAACCATACCTTAATTAACCGGCAGCATCTCCTGCGTATGATGGTCATAGTAAATACAAACTAATTGAAATGTTAAGCGCCAATAAAGTCAAAAGTTACTTACCTGTACTCTATATAATTGGTGTCTGGTAGAGAATAATGAGGTGCGCTAACCCCTTTTATACCTTCCTTGATAATCGTATGATTTGTACTCTCGCGTACGCATGCGTACAGAAACGTCAAACTATAAACAAGTAGTCCCTCCAAAATTATGTGTGAAACAAAAGACAGACTTCCTAATGATACCTCAGGCAGAGATTCTGTCCTGTATATCGCAAGAATAGATGGTCTTATATGGAAAAGAACAAAAAACAAACTAACAAAAAATCCAGAACCCAGTGTTTTAAAGTGCATCGTCACAACATTCTCCCCTCTTAAAAGAGCGGTAATATGGTCGGCTCAATATTAATCCTCGTCGAAACCGCCAGTACCGAGAGTCACGTACGCTGGCACTCTGCCAGCCAAAGTTGACGGTATTTTCTATGGATGGTTGTGATTGCGTGTCAACCCAATGTAGTCAGATTTGAAGTAAGTTTAATTGGATGTTTTTCAAAGTTCACTAAGGGGCCATTCATAATTGTCGAAGTTTTTTAAATTTCGAATTTTTTTTCCAAAGTTTTTTGACCCACCCACCCACCCCTAATTTCGATTATAAAAAAAATTGATTTGTTATGCAGTATTAAAAATTAAACTACATGTTGTTTGCATTGTACATGTACTTGCATATGTTTTCATCAACAGCAACTTTCATGGATTCGTAATTTGAGGATCGGTTTTACAGAACTTCTTTTGCAATGAAATCTTCGTGATTTGACGATCGGTCGACGACGCACATTGGAAAAAAAAAATGCAGCGAGAGCGATGTGTTTATGAGTACGAGGTTATAATTTTGGATAAAAAAATACAGGAACAAGCAGGTTGAAATTAGACTCCACCGCACGTCTTCTGACCCTGGAAATTCGAGTTGCGTGTTTCCCTACTCGCCCAAGTATTCATGGAAGACCGCAAGCCGCATATCGGGCCAGCTGCCGGGCCGCAATTTATTGTTAACGTGCCGTTTTTTCATGCACGCCTTGTGGTTCCGCGATATATGATTATACAGGCAAACTTAAAGTGCTTCCCGATGCCAGGTTCCCCCTCTGTGTGAGAGTTACTTGCTGCTTGATGATCAATGTTGGACGCGGAGGTCTCACATGCCTGCTCGACCACCGATTGCCAACTCAATTCCGACCAACTCGACCGTTTACCAACTCGATCGCTGTACTAACTCGACAGTTGTGCTTTCAATTAACAAGCTCAACTCGTCTGTTGTCCAACACGTTCCTTGTCCAGCTCGACCACTGCAAGTAAAATAGAAAAGTCAACTCGTCCGTTGTGCCGAATCACACGCGGGCCGTCCTCCCAATATTGTTTCACATAATGGGCCAAGCACATGGTGTTTTTTTTGCATAGTGGTGAGTCACGCACATGCATGCTAGCTGTACAAATTATAATGTACGTGTACACATTGTACCTCGGGTCATCACGCGCATAGGAACGCTGTACGCAGGCAAGTCAAACGGTCTAGCTTTTTCCCGTTTTGGTTTTTTTTTATTTTATGAAAAGTGAATTTCGATTTTCAATTATTTACCTTGACCCACCCACCCACTAATTCGAAAAAAAAATAAAATGGAAATTTAAAAAACATCGACAATTTTGAATGGCCCCAAGGTGAAGAGTTGTTTATAACTCTGGTTGTTGATTCCTTTTGTTGCACTATTGTTGATTAGTCCCTTTATTGAGCAAGAATATTGCATGCAAGGGGGAAGTACCATTTTGTTTACTCCAAAACTGTAGGTCGTTGGGTTGCCAATGATGCCTGGGAAACGAATATAATATTTTGTTTACCTTTGATCCTAAACAAAAACACTAAAGTTCTGGCACCGCCTCTTTTCAATTTAGCCCCAAAAACTTTTAAAGGGTGGTTTAAAGTCAAAGTCAGTTTTGTGATCCACTCATTTTTCAACAGAGAGAGTCATTAAGAAAGTGTGGACAAATTACAAGTTTCTAACCTCAGGGTAAAATTGTGTGAAATGTCATTTACTTGATACTCTTTTGAAACATGACGTCATCGGACATCAAACACAAATGGGTCTGTTCTTTCCAAAGAGGTTTTTGCGTCAAAAAGGTCAAATTCGTTGCCGTTTTGACTGAATATCATCAAATTCGGGAATGAAGAAAATTGTTTTTACAAAAACGTACATACAATGCTGATTGGTATTTGATACTGCACTTGCAGTCAGCGATGAAACTGTTGTTCATGACTCTTAAAATATTATGTTGCATTCCTCGCATTTGGCAAGTGGGCAGGCTTCTTCCAAACGTCGACTGACAATAAATGTACGATAAAATATAAATAGCTGTTGCAAACTGCTTACCATCCAAAAAGACCTATGGTATAATAACTACAAATAGTTAATTGCCTGACGTTTCGATCCTAGCATATTCTTTCGAGAAAGACTCTGCTAGGGTCGAAACTTCAGGCCATTAACAAAAAAAAAATAAATAAAACAATATACGAAATACAAAATAAGTATAGAGTTGTGGAAGTCTGATTTTGTGACAAATACATGGACTGGTTTATTGTCTAAAACAAACTTATGACCTTAAAATAGTGGTAGCGTAATAATGCCTTTTGTACTAAGGAGTTCCATTGATATTAAAACCATAATGAACTCTGTGTGTGATCTAAACTGATATGCTGAGCTATTTCTGAACTCTGACTCTGATTCTGATCGACTGTAACTCTGACTCTAGCCCGTACATCTGACGCGACACTTCGAGGCTCGTGAATAACGCCAGGTACCGATTTTGAGCGCCGGCAAACGCACCTTTGACCTCGCATCCATTCACATTGCAGAGATTCGCAATCACACACATACACGTAGCTAGTGTACACGCATTACATTATGTATAAACATGTATCAATTTTTTTGCTATCAATGTGAGGACTTTCCTTTGTCCCTCTAAGTTAACACTCTCCATAGACTAAGCGCACGAAAAAATGTGAGGACATAAAAATACAAAGGATTCCAAAGTGAGGACAGCATTGTCCCTTTTGTGTTCCTTTGTTCTGCTGTCCCCACTGTGATGGCAATACCATTACAAAATTACATTCAAACATTTATCTGTACACGCGCGCACCAGCAGACGATCGAACAATTAATGCTGCATGGTGTAGCTAACAAACGTGTCACTACGAAGTGGACTAATCATTGCATGAATATGGAAAGCCTACGTCACTGAATTTTTTATTTTTTTGTCACTGAATTCGTTTATCCAATGAATCATAGAATCCAATGAAATCATCGGGTTGGTAGAATCAGTGCCTGTCTTTATCCTTGCGGATCCTTGCGGATAAAGACAGGGGACCAGTCTACTCTGACTCTGAGGCCGCATCCAAATTGGCGCATACAGCTACGGCTGCGGCTGTTGCTAAGGGTGTTGCTAAGGACGTCGTGTTCTTCAACGCATGATGACGTGGATTCTAGCCGTAGCCGTAGCTGTAGCTGCAAATTCGGACACGGCCTCACTCTTGCTCCGAGTCTCACTCTGACTGACTGCTGAGAGTAGGAAATCGTAGGTTTATATAGAAATCCAGAGTACAGACATGAATTAAACATTAACCAAGTTTGGGGTATTGACCAATGGAAAACTGCCATGCTGAATATCCTTACAAAGGGGTAGGGACGTGGCAAGTCGATAAATCAAATAAGGGGTGGTGGGTAGCAAGAGTAAAATGATTAACAACTGAGGGTAAGGGCGGCGCTTGCCATTGCTTGTGTACAATTCAGAACGTGCATAAGGATACAACATTGGAAATTGTACTAAATCAAACTGCGTACATAAATCCAGAATACAGAAATGAATTAAGCATTAGCCAAATTTGGGGTCTATGACCAATGGAAAACTTCCATGCTGGAATATCATCACATATTCGTAGGGACGTGGCAAGTCGATAAACCAAATAAGGAGTGGTGGGTAGCAAGAGTAAAGTGATTGACAACTGAGGGTAAGGGCGACGCTTGCCATTGCTTGTGTACAATTCAGAATGTGCATAAGGATACAACATTGGAAATTGTACTAAATCAAACTGCGTACAAAATGTCACTGAATACACGCAATCGGGTGTGTGTACATGGACACACTGCACATGCTGATGACTGGCACGTACATATATGGTGTCCTATTCAGGACACTTGATAGAAGTGTTGTCCGTCGCGATAGAAGATGTCCGTCGCGTTTGAATGTCTGTCCGTTGCGAGAGAAGTGTTCTCCGTCGCGATAGAAGTTGTCCGTTGTGCGACTGATGGTGTCATTTTGTCCGCTATTAAAGAGAGACGTAATAATTTATTGGGCACATTCATCAACACAATGATGACAATTATGATTTAAAATATGACGAGATAGTCTGCCCAATATTTTGTTCACTTATTATAATGTTCTACACCAAAGAGTTATATAATAGATATATGTTTTTTTTACGGATAACTTACCTCGCTTGTGTTCGCTTGTGTCTTTAATACAAAATATAAAACAAGTTGTCGTCTAGGTAACCGGGCCTGAGGCACCAATCGGATGTGGATTTATGCCCTCTACGTTGGCGACGGGTGAGCACCTGTGCATACTCCGGAGAACACTTCTTACGACGGAGCAAACTTCTATCGCGACGGACGACACTATTTTTGCAATAATTCAAGTGTCCTGAATAGAACACCATAGGCATGCAATTCGTGCACAATGATTGCGCACATCGATGTGGCATTAATCTTTTGTACACGGGCAATAGTCATACACATAGCATTGCGTCGTGATAAAGCTCTGATTATGCTTGGCTAGTAAAAAGAGTGGCTTACTAGATCGCTCACTGGCTTTCGCTGAATATGGGGGACAGAATCTCCGGGGGACAGATTTCCTGAGGACATCGGCATTCAAATGTGCTGACTGGACGGAGGTCCTTGTGAAAGTTGGTGAAAGTTGAAAGCTAATTCTACATTATATCGAATCGATCATTGATCTTAAGTTGTTAAAAATGTTACATTGAATAATTTTGGCTACTCAAAAGAGGGCGCTAGAAAATCACAAGGATCAATGTGAGGTTTGTAACAATACGCCGTATTTTTGACCGCGTGAGGGCGTATGTCAACCAAATTGACATGATGCAAAACAAGCAAACAATCTTGGGGGGGGGGGTTCACTGATAGAAGAAAACTACATACAGGCAAATAAAATAAGATGAAACTGTAATTGTGATTCAAGACAATTCCCTGATGAAAGCGTCCTCATGCGATCAAAGATATGGTCAATTATACCAACATAATATGACAATTTATGAAGCATGGGATTGCATGTTTTAACAAATGTACATAATTTATTAAATCTGAATTTTATTTGCAAAAAAATAGTTAATGGCCTGACGTTTCGACCCTGGCAGAGTCTCTTGAATTTTATTTGTTAACCTTTCACATTGTCGAGCTAATTATTACTATTATTATTATTATTTTCAAATATAAAAACCTGCAGGGTAACAAATTGTGCTGCTATTAAATATAACATAGGTTTCAATGGACTCAGTCAAATAACAATTAAAATGTACATATAGAATTTGGGTTAAAAATATAATGTTTTGGTAAAGACACAAATATACACAACAATTTGGGTTGAAATTTTTCAGCAAACAGAGTGGCGAAATTTTGTGTTCAAATGTTAATTATTTAAATTTCATGGTGGAAGGTGAACAGCAGACTACACTGACAATGATCAGGTGAACAAGTAAACTGAAAACTCGAGCCATACCGTAACGCAGAATGTACTCTAAAAACAACCTTTGAAAGGTTCTTGGAATAAAGAATTTTGTGAGCAATTTTTTTTTACATTCGAAATAGGGCCTACTTTATTTTGCGCACAAGAAATCATTTCGTATGCATAAAATCATTTCGTGTGCCCGAAAAGATCTTTAGAGAGTGAAAGCAATAAATGATTACGAGCGCACGAAAAGATTTTGAGAGCTGAAAATGCTTCCGAGTGTACGAAATATTTTCGAGCGCACCACTGATAATTTCTTAAGTGTAAACGAAATTTAAAAAGAACACGAAACCAAATTGTATTACTTCGAAAATGTATATCTCCTGAACCACAACGTATAAATTAACAATCTTTGCGTCATCTAAAAGAGCAGGATATATTTTTTACACAGTTCTAAAGTTTGAACAAAAAATGATGACAACAAAAGTTACGCAATCTACAAACTAAATGGCGCAATTTTTATATCCCGCGATCACGCGTTTTGAAACCCCGGATCCTAAGGGGCTGTTTTCCTTTGCACAAAATTAGTCTGGAGAAAACTGTTTATTAGTACCACCGGTAGTCTTAACACTTGCTGTTCGTGATCATTATCAATTCAGTTCGATTAACTTTATTATCCACAAACGGGAAATTCATTTCGGCCTTTACATCAAGAAGTTAAAATTACGAAATTTACAATACGTTAACATTTACCAATTCAGTACAAAAAGACATCATAAAACCACAATACTTCACTATATTCAAGGAATGGCACAAATAGTTATCAACAAATATACATATTCATATGTGTAGAGCTAAAGGAACACTTATATTTCCTTGGTGGCCATTCTCTGTTTTTAGCAGATCTTGTTATCCAGTTACATAACTTGAATTAAAGGATGTTTTTACTATGAAAGGCTTGAATGCAACAAAAGTTAACATATACATTGCATAGTTTTCTACAAATTATACTGAAAACCAAAGTAACACTATACGTGATGTGACCTATGTACACGAACAATTCATTTTATATTATTGGATTTGTTTTTAGAATAAGAAAATTATGGTATAATCCCGTTATGGAAGTGATTCCAAGAACTTTATTAACACTAAATAATTAAATACAAAAATGTATCAGTTATACAGAATACTGGAATTAATTGAAAACTAGGGGCTTATATATACATTGAGGGAAATTCAGAGAGATTTCCAAAGTGTATAACGGAACACTTTACACATGTATTTATTATATATATACAGAATGCTTCATTTGATTATTATTATTATTTAAATTAAAAAAAGAATACGGGAGAAACCCGAAGGGCTTCTGAGAAGCCATTATAATAATAATAATAATAAAAGGTATTATACTGCGCTTTTCCATAACATGATCAAAGCGCATAACAAAGAAAAGGATAAATTAAAACAAGCTAGTGCAAATCAAAAATCTACAATTTAGGAAAGAGATAAGTTTTAAGTTTTTTCTTAAATGTGACAACACAAGAAGAATTACGGACATTAATTGGGAGACTGTTCCAAAGTTCAGCAGCAGAGTGTGAGAAGGCGTGTTTGCCATAAGTTAACCTGGACTTGTGAGTGTTAAGCCGAGTTTTATCAGAAGAAGAACGGAGTCCTTGACGGTGGTTTTGGCGAATATGAAACTTATCAGAGAGATAAGGTGGAGCAATGCCATTTAAACATTTATAAACATATATAAGAGTTTTGAACTGGATTCGTTTCTCCATGGGTAGCCAGTGTAGTTCAGCAAGTAAGGGAGATCCATGAGCTCTCCAACAGTTAACGGTGAGAACAAGTTTGGCAGCTCTGTATTGAATACCGGTGAGGCGTTTAAGATTTGCTTTGGTGATTCCAGATAACAGGGAGTTACAATAGTCTAGACGAGAAGTGACAAGACAGCGGACCACATGGTGACAAGTATCCTGATCAATGTATTTTCGAATCCTTGAAATGTTGCGCAGATGGAAGTTAGTAGAGCTGCATACTGAGTTAACTTGAGATGACATTGACATGACAGGGTCAAACATGACACCCAAGTTCCGAATACTAGTTGAGGGGGTTACCGTAGAATTTCCAATGCTTAGAGAAACATCTTCAACATGTGACAAGTTGTTCTTAGAGGCAGCGACAAAGAACTCTGTTTTCTCAGCATTCAGTTTCAATTTGTTTGTGTTCATCCAGACTATGATGTCATCTATGCATGACGTTAGTATATCCAAGGCTTTCTCTTTTTCACCTGACACGGTTGGATTGAAGTCAACATATTAGTCAGTGGGCTTATGGTCGAAAAACTTCCCCCATATGTAATTTTGTATACAATCTTTGAAAATTTCAGGGATTACTCCTGAAACACTAAAGAATACAAATCCACTTGATGCCCATTTTTCCTATGCCCGGAAAGATGTTTTTGAAGGCTTTTTCCGAGCTAAAATCCAGACGACTAAACTATACGATATGTGATTTTACAATTTGCACCCAAATGACGATCCTTGCATTATTCGGAATCCGTCCAATTACTGCCGTGTAATATGATTCTGATTGGGCGGGTTTCTCAAACGGAATACCACGACGTATACGCATGCAAAGGTGTCCGAAAGTCACCAAAAAATTGACTGCGTGCACCTGACAGTCTTGAACTTACGGCAGGATTTCACTATCGAAACTAGTCCCTTTAGTCTGCTGTTTTTGCCAAAATAATCTTGTGAGTAATAAGAAATGCAGTAATGTTATCAGATATATAACACAGAAAAGAAAGTAGCCACAAACACCTTCAGGAATATCACTTTTCTGTCTTCCTCCGTGGTTTGAGTTTGACAGCTACTTCACACTCGTCAACGTGGTGAAATTAGTCTGGCGCCCTATGGTATTTATTATATATTCTCCTCAGTGTGAGACAGGGTACACGACTGATATTTAGCCCGTATTATTGTTGTGTCGATAATTTTTGTCATTTTTGGGGGGCACTACGTTATTCAAATCTCAACTAAAATGTGTATGTAAATAGATATCCTGACGTATAAATAATACTAGAAACTGTCTATCACTTTTATTGACAGTCCTTGAGTATTTACATCGCTAAGATCAAGCCTAACTCAACTGCAGTTTTCATATTAACACTAACCATGCTAACACAACGGCCCCAAGGCATCGTTGTGTTTTTAGGGCGGCAGTTTCGTGATTCTTTTTAAAAAATCTTGTTCTTAGTACACAAACACAAGTACAACAAATTGTGAAACAAGATAAGACTTGGGCTCACTATATTCAACATCATGAGCACAGATCAGCCCCCGCTATAATAAAACCAACATATTTCAGTCTGTGCATTAAGTGTCAACATGTTCTGAAAAAATGACAAACTTACAACACCAAAGCATTTGTCCTCAGTTGGGACATTTCTGTGTAGTGTGCATATTAGAGGTGTGAATTAGGCAATCCTGATTTCTTATATATTTCACAAAGACTGCGTGGAACAACAGGGGAAGAACTCCTTGAGAAAGGTGCACAGTGGCATCGCATGTGCTTTGGTGATACAACTTCAAAAACTAGAAATGAAGTGAAAGAGATGAAAAGTGGTTCCAACAATATTGACCCACTACAAAATCTAAAAGGTCGATTTGCTGCACCCCCTTGTATGAAATCAGGAAAATTTACAAGATCTACTGCTGAGCATTTTATTCCTCAGGAGTGTTTCTTTTGTCAAGGATGAAATGCTACAAAAAAAGATGAAACTAAACATGCTTGCCAACAAAGTGTCAACCTTGGAAGATCAATAAAGAGATTGTTGAAAAAAGTGACAATGATTTGTGGAAATTACAACTCGCTGATGTAATAGAAGAGGATGGCCTACTTACAAGGGACATTGTGTACCACAATAGTTGCTAGCTCAAATATTTGCCCAAATAAGTTAATTGACCTAAAAAAATGCACAACTTACAAAAAAGTTCACAACACGAGACAGTTCATCGCAGAGATTGATTTGTTTCTGCAGGAAAACATTGACTCTGGAGACTACATAACCACAATTCAGGCAGAAAAATAGGAGATAATAGAAAAAAACATGTCATCAATACAACCATATCACGCAGAGCAATAATAGCTAAGATCTCAGAGAATGTACCAAATATTGTCATATCGCAACATAGGGGAAACTTACCAGACGTGTAACATTCTAAACAAGCAGGCCGTGAAGAACTAGACTTAGCTACAGATTAGCGAGACATAAGAGCTGATGTAAATATTATCTTCAAGTATTATAAAACAATCAGGCGAATTGTTTCCAATGTACATGAAAAGTTATGGACATTTACAGGGTCCCTTGATAACCTTACGGGGCAAAATTTGTCAACATCCAAATTTCCGATGACATCATTTGAGAAAAATGGGTCTGTACATTTTTGTACAAGAATGTTTTTGTCCATTCCGATCCTGACTTTCAATGATATTCATTCAAAACGGCCCAGAATTTGACATTTTGTCTGACAAAATAGTCCTCCTGGGAATGTAAAGACCCATTAGTTGTTGAAATGCAATGATGTCATGTTTCAAATTTTGCTCCGAAAACGTCAGTAATTAACCAAAACATCCCGTACGAAAAAGTACAGACCCATTTTTCTCAGAATGATTTCATCGGATGTTTTGGATGTCGACAAATTTTGCACTGGAAGGGTATTGAAAACAATGGCAATTAACACCATTTTAACGTGATGTTAGAGACTAGTAATTTTTTCCCGACTCACGTGAAGACTCTCTTTATTGGAAAATGAGTACATCACAAAAATGAATTTGAAATTTCCCTTCCTCTTTAAAGGTACATAGGCCACTGTTTATTGAAGTCAGATAGGTTATTCAAGGCATTTGTATTTGGAAGAAGATCCCAAATTGTGGCGTGTCGTGGCCGAGCGATCCTTAAGCAAGACACTTAACCACATGCTTCGTCCTTCGGATGGGACGTAAAGCCGTTGGTCCCGTGTGTTGTGTAATGCACGTAAAAGAACCCAGTGCACTTATCGTAAAGAGAAGGGGTTCGCCCCGGTGTTCCTGGTCTGATCGGCAGCATATACTGCGCCACAGCACCTTTTAAACCATTACATGGTGCTATGCAAAGGAATAGGTCTCATACTTCAACACGTAACTCCACATACCTTGCAGGAAAAAATTTGCAGTCAAAATAATGGTGCGCTTAGAAACATCCGTATTAAGCGCCTAATAAATGTTGTATATTATCATTATTAATTAATCACAAAGCTCTCGTTAAAACAAAATTAAGGTCTCTTTGTTCCAGTCCATAGGCTATCCTTTTAATAATACAATGACAGATATGCCCAAAGGGATGCTCTGCAACATCATTAAGTTATATCCTAGAAGTGTTTATCGTAATTTTTGCTCAGCGAAGTTGTGATCTGTGGATTTCCGGAAGGTTTGACATGTCCATTGGAAGAGTTTTGGGGTATCCAGTCTTTCTTTGAATATGTTGTCTTAACCTGAAGGTGCCTCTCTTTGACTGGCTGTAAAAAAATTCTTTTGGGCAGAAAAAGCTCTTAAGATGCAATCCCATCTCTGTATTTTTTCAGAAATGTTAACACCAACTGCCATTTGTTAAATAAGTCACTAGAGATGATCAGTGGCTAATATGTTAACTGTGCTAAAAAAAGTAAAAACAAGTAAAAGTAAAACATTTATACGAAAATGTATATATCGTGTACATGTACTACCATAAATGGCGGCCATTTTGAATTTCAAAATGAGATGCAATCTCATCTCGGTATTTTTCCAGAAATGTTAACACCTACTGTCATTGTTAAATAGAGATGATCAGTGGGTAATAGGCTAACTGTGCTTAACAAAAAAATTCAAAGTAAACAATTGAGACGAACACGTATATTTAATACGAGTATGTATGTATTACCACGAATGGCGGCCACATGACCTTCAAAGCATCTCATCTCGGTATTTTTCCAGAAATGTTAACACCAACTGTCATTCTTAAAATTGGCCAACTGCGCTTAGCAAACAAATTAAAAAGTGCAACATTGAAACAAAAATGTATATTTAATACGTGTACATATATTACCAATAATGGCGGCCATTTTGAAATTCAAAATGGCCGCTGAAACACATCAAAGTATTGGAAGTATTAAAAAATGGAATAATACTTACTACAAGTTTGGACAATAAAGATCTTTGTCAATTCAATCATATTTAATGTGCTCATATGCACAAAACATGTGCTAAATATGCCAAAAATAGCGGCCATTTTGATTTTCAAAATGGCCGCCCTAGGGGTGATAGGAAAATTAGGCATCAAGTGGATTTGGATTTGTTGATGTGTAGATAGATGATTCTGAAAGTTTCAAAGATTGTATACAAAAATGCATATGGACTCTTTAAGCTGACAGATTATATAATTGTGTATCATCGGCATACATGTGGTAATTGACATGGTGCCGACGAATAACTTTGCCAAGAGGATGAGTATAAAGAGAGAACCCCATAGGTCCAATGACCGAACCCTGAGGTAGTCCATAGTTCATAGTATGTTCACAAGAATACGATCCAGAGACTACGACACGATTTCGTCGATTTTGGAGATATGAGGAGAACCAGTTAAGGGCCGTATCCTTGATGCAAAAAGTGTCCGAAAGACGATTTAAGAATATTTGATAATCAACCGTGTCAAAAGCTGCACTAAGGTCAAGGAGTACAACGAACACAGCTCTCCTTTGATCCAAAGCACACATAATGTCATTCTTAACTTTAAGCAAAGCTGTCTCCGTACTATGTTGGGCACGATAAGCAGACTGGAGAGTCTCATTTAGATGATTGTCAGCAAGGTGATCATTTATACGTGAAGCGATGGCTTTTTCAATGACTTTAGACCACATAGGTATATTAGAAACTGGTCTGTAGTTTTTCAATTGATTAATATCCAATGATGGTTTCTTGAGGATGGGTGTGATGACAGCCTGTTTTAGAACATCCGGAAATACACCAGTTGATAAAGACAAGTTAACAATATAAGTCAGCTTTGGAACAATGATGTTGATGCATTGCTTGACCAACCATGTTGGCAAGACGTCCAAAGAACAAGACTTGTTTGGCGACCGAGAGATAATTTTGCAAATCTTATTTTCATCAACTGGTTCAAAATTATTCAGAACAGTTATTGCCTGAACAGTGTTAGACACATTATTAATTGGATTGGAGTCTGCCAAATCAGTGTTATTATCAAGATCGTTACGGATCTTGACAATTTTGTTCTCAAAGAAGTCAGCAAATTTGTTGGACAGGTGTTCATTTGAATCACAAACAGGAAGAGATTTTTTAGTCTTATTATTCGGAATATTGAACTATGTAGTTAAGTTTGAGAGATATTCCAGAAGAAACCCGGAGGGCTTTAAGAGCCATGATTCAGATGAATCATTGAGAAACGAAAAAATGTACTAACTTATCAATAAAAAACGATACTAATAATGTTCACAACTATTATAACCTCATTAATGAACTACTATTATAAGCACTTTAGCAATGGCACACTCCCGAGCTTTATTACATTCTGAAACATAATTATTTTTCCAAATATGTGTGATTTGTTGTGTCCTCCACTAGATTGGAACTGTTTTTCGTGCGTATGAGCGCAGCGAAAGAGCATGAAACAACAATTTCCCTGGTAGAAGATTTCCAGAATAAGTATTTGCTATTTCAAAAGTTATCATATCCTTCTTTTCCTCAATATTTAATGAAACAAGTCACACAATAACACAAAACTGACCAACTGACCAGTCTTTGTTTCGACAAACACCAAATCTAGATTTGTTCATTTTTTTCAACGAACTCTTAGTCGCAAAGTAACTCAAAATTGAAACGTTCCAGAACATTGTAACTTACGTCTAGATATTCACATGTAGACGGCACCGAGGTTCTGACGTCACGATTACGTAATTACATATCAAAGTACACTAAATAAAATAGAATAAGTCGACAAATAAAATCTCCTGAACTACAATTAATAAATTCATAATATTTGCGTCATTTGAAAGAGCTTTTCGTATTTCTCAACTTTGTCACAGAGTGAGCCACTGTGTACGTCATCCAGAGCTATCTGCGTCCCCTCTTGCGCTGCGGGAACCCGTATATTGAGCTAGGAGCAGGGGCAGGTGGAGACTCACTTATGTCGACCTGCCGAAGAAGGATGCAGACCGCTGAATTGAGGACACTCATGCTGGACCGGGATGTGTGGAAAGCGACCATCAGAGGCTCCCGAGATGGCTTCGACTGAGACGACCTTTCGCACTTGATGATGATGATGATGAGCACAATTTGACCCTTTCTTCAGATCAAAACCGGAAGTTGAAGTGAAAAACGTTAACAAGCACTAAAATGGTGGTTTGCGTCAAAATAAACTGGAACTTAAAAACGATTTCAATTGGATGAAATCCTCTTTGACATCTACACATTCAAAATAATACATCATTACGTCATAATGACTAAACAGCGACAAAGCGACATGTGCAATGTGCAATATGTAAATAAGCTGCAATCATTATCAGATTGCAATCGATTTCTCCCGAAAAGGGTTTACTCAAATAGTTTGCTAACTATAGTGGGAAACGTTATTTTTGACAATGAAAAAGTAGCCAATTGTTGAGTAAAATACATTGACCCGATTGTATTGTAAACATTTTTGCCCAACAGACGGATAACGAAACAAAAAACAACTATTGAACAAACAATGATTATTGCATTAGAGGTTAACCCCTTTTCCCCAATAAATTAGTAATAACCTATTAACCAATTCATTGTAAAACTGATTTCCCAATATTTTAAAGAGGGGCTCCAGGATGTTTGGAAATATTTAGCTTTTACATTTTTCCAATAGGGGGGGGGGGAGATGGAGTCCCCCAAAAAATAAAACAAAAATATTATGAGTCCCTTACCTCACGCTAAAACAGGGTAAAAATATCTTTTCCTCGAAACACTCCCAGTCCGAAATCTGAAAACGCGAGGTCAAACAAACCCCGCGACGAGGAACTCATGACGTCACCGGCGTCTAGATAGTTTTGACCTGCAAATATGAATGCACTGAGCTAACGCAAATACACCGCCAAACCTCACCATTTGCAATCAATACGGCCGTAAATGTGACTTTATATAGAACGATCCAACAGGCAAATAATCAGCAAGTGACTTTTTATAGGACGATCCAACAGGCAGTTTAAAACGGATTTCTGATTTGGGGTTTTTCGTTCTTCGAGAGGCGAGGCGATTCCGCAGCTCGGCTTGATTTTCAGTACATCGCTCTACACGTCAAATTCAACCCCAACATACACACACGGCGATTTCTCGCGAAAAACAACAACAACAACGCAGACCGCGGAATTATCAGTCGTTTCTGCGCATGCTCGAGAAAACGGTTATTCCCATGACATTGCAATAATCATCGCTGGTGTGCACACGTTCAAACCATATACAGCACTGGTCCGCACGCTCATGGTCTGCGGAGCTAGTTAAGTTCCGTGGAAATTTAGCTTGTTTATAGCGAAAAACTACCCAACGTGTAGGCTTCATTTTACAGTTACACAATTTAGGATACTCTGGATGGACAGAAAGAGTATTTTACTGTATGATGTAAGTTTGGTTTCTTCTTGATTTTGTTTCCCAAGCAAAGATACATTCATGTGTGTGTTTATAATGCTAACCGTTAGTTTTTAGCCGCCAATTACGTCAAGGGGTCAATGCATATCATTATCATAGATAAACAGTTTTTGACTTTCGGCTGAAAAAGCCGCGCGGAGAGGTGCATATTTGACTTGAATTATTTATTACTGAATGCAAATTTTAAGTGTAAAATGGTTATTAACCGGTATCTACGATGTCTATTCGACAATAAAAGGTAATAACTCACATATTGAGAGCATCCTAGCGCCGACATTAAGTAAATAAACTTTCCAAATACAGTTGGGTACTAAAAGCCCAACTCTTTAGCGGTTCTCAATTCTACCTTCTTTGGGTAAAACTTGGATAAGTTTTAACCATTTATTTGTGAGAGTACAATGAGACAGTGGACACCTCCCACCAGAGTCTGGATGGACGGCGTCTTTGCAGCCAGACTAGAGCGAGTAGAGCAACCACGGTGAGACAGTGTACACCTCCCATTAGAGTGAATGCCAAGCTATAGCTTCCAAGAATATCGTAGATTAATCCTAAGAAAAATAACAAGGATTAAAGGGACACTAATTATAAAAAAAATGTATTTCGCTCCGAAAATTAAAACTTTATCATTTCTTGACAAAAAAAATTACAATACAAAAATTTACAAATAAATATTAGTAATATCAATAATATACATATAATACAACTTATTTACATGAATTTGCTATTGGCCCCAATCGTTTTGGATTTCCAGTTTAGGAAACAAGGCAGCCTCAGGCTTTTTATATGTGCACCAAAGACGCCCCCAATGCGTACCCCCACTCAGTCCAATAGAACATTTGATAATAGACTGTGCAAGTCTCGCGCATATTTGAACCTTCGGGACCATTGTGGTCCCAACCTTATGGAGATTTACATGGGCAAGATTTTGTTTTGTCAATTATTTTAGTTTAGCGTAGTTTATGACCATGCATATTATATATGTTGTTGATGTTATACTTAGTGATACAAAATAGGAAAGTAAAATCAAGTCAACAATATAACGAAGAAAACCCGAGAATTAAACTTGACCACAGCTTCCGGTTGCTGCAAAATATTAAGAATTTTGTGCTTACCTCCGATCACAAAACTTATGTAAACGCTTGTTTTGGATGCGCGGTGATTAACACCAGATGTTGTAATTGCAACGCAAAGCCTTTTCATAGCAGTTTATGGTTGTTGAGGCGTCAACGTCCTCTATAAACTGCGTCAAGCGTTAATTTTATGCCCGTGTAACCTTCTTGAATCCACGTTTCTGAAAAGTTAAGATCAAATAACCATCCTTGTCCCAGAGTTTTAATTTTGCTTCAGTAATAATTAACAAATTATTTGTGTATTTATTATAGAAACTAAAACTGTTTTTATAAACATGTAATGAGTATTTTTGTTGTTCAGATTTTGTCATTAGATATAATTTAAAACAAAGATTTGATTTCATAGACAAACATGTTCTTCGTTTGACGTGTTTTCTCGTTCCAATACGCGCGAGACTTGCACAGTCTACACTCTAAATACGTCCGGGTCAGAATTGACCCGGTTTCCGGGTCATGGGGGGGGGGGGGCTGACCCATTTCTGGGTCAGGCTGACCCGGAAAGTGGTTAAATATTTGATTTAAATCCGGATTCTGCATCATTTTGACCCATTTCTGGCTCATTTTGACACAGATTCCGGGTCAAAACAGACCTAGAATTGGGTCAGGCCCCACATGACCCGGACGTTTTTAGAGTGTATGTTCAGCAAGCAGGATAGTATTACTCTGTAATAACTCTTACCTGGAAAATACAACGATAGGATCCTCGACACACCAGCGATGAGTCCATTCCACCCAAGAACGAGTCCCAATTGATTTGCACCAAATATATCTATAATCACGATGTCGAATTGTATCATTGGAATGGACAGCATAAATCCAAAGGTGAAGGATGCTACAAGAATCGGCCAATATGACATCAGCCATGGATCAATGACATAATACAGGGACAACATTAATAGTCCAATTCCTAACCAACCAATGTTGCCAATAACGTGAACTTGTTGGACCAACGCACCTAGGGTTGCATGGCCAAGTATTCTGCCGATTCCATAACTCGCCACAAAAACGGATGCGTCTTTTGGGGAAAATCCCTTTGAAACGGTAACGTATTGTACAAAGTATATGAACCATGCTGAGTACATCATCATCCATATGTTCATCATGAAGACTATAATCCAGAAAGGTTTTGAGGAGAATAAACCAAGCTTGAAAGTCTTACTGATTACTGTGTTATCACTGCCGATACAAGAGCAACAACGGTCCTTTGATTGTGTTTCTCCTTCACTGGTAACCCCCGGTTCTTCATCCACAGTAACTGTTTGATATTCATCATTACTTCTTGTTGCGGCGGGTTCTTTCATCAAAGCTCCACAGACAGCAAGATGTGACAAAATCCCACCAAGTAGCAGCATGGTTCCCCTCCAACCGTAAACATCCAAGAATAATTGTGTTAAGGTACGATGGTGACGTAGACAAGAGAACTCCCAAGGCCTCCCAAACCAAATGCCACGGTATACGACTCACTGAAACAACGACCAATCACCTCTTTTGTCACTACGCTTGAGACACCAATTGCTGGCCCTGGTGGACAAAAAGGTACATTATTCTGTTTGTGTTACACATCTTAATTTTACATTGCAAATTAAATAAACTTAAATAATCAATATGAACTGTTTGCACGAGCCGAAGCCGAGTTTCGAAAAGGTGAACTTGTAAGAAAACCTGACAATTCCCATGAACTTACAAACTCTATCCTGTTTCAAAGTGTATACCTTTTTCTTTTTATTATGTACTAAACCACAAGATTTGGAGGTCAGCAGCCTTGGATGGTGCCTCTTTTCTTGCTGTGTATAACGACTGGCCGCTTGAGCGATTATTTTTTTCGTCCACTCTTAATAATTGGGGGTTTCGGCTATCCGCCGAAACCACCTTTGTTTTCGTCGAGATTTTTATTGGGGGTTTCGGCTGTCCGCCGAAACCACCTTTGTTTTCGTCGAGATTTTTATTGGGGGTTTCGGCTATCCGCCGAAACCACCTGTGTTTTCGTCGAGATTTTTTTTTCTTTTTCGTATTATTATTTTTCTATTCGAAAAGTTCTCATAGCATTAACCAGTGAAGTTTGTTATCGTTCGATCTCAGGAATTACAGTCTTAAAACACACAAACGACACATCAAATGAAAGCTTGTCCTCTAACTTAGATCCACCAGCAGTTGTTTTGAGTGTTTTTCGTTCATTTCTTGACGATATTACCGATTTAAAAATGCCCGTCAAAAAAGCACGATCGCCGTGTCTGTGTACATGACACGTAATTGTCGCTGTACATACCATACGGGTGTCACACACGGCCTGTGTACACACAGATAAGGCTGCTGCAATACAGTGGATATCTGTGTGCATAGTGTGTGCATGTACCGCACAGATGAGCACAAAATTGGGCTAATAAAACTGTTTTAACTGAGAATAGTTTAGTATGAAAGTCAATTTATAAAATCAATTTACATTTTACATGATTGAAAAACTGTCTGAGATTTTAACTTGCTGTTCTTGTTTAGCGAAGTTTCGGTGCAAAACTTCGGTCGCAGCAGTCAATAAATAGAATATTGATTTTCATTGGTAACCACCAGCGTATGCTAGATGGTTCATTGCTAACGCGGGATACCAGGGAAATATTGCTGTTGCATTAAATATTGATCGCGCAAATGTTTTAGCTTTTCAGTTGCGGTGGGGGGTTTTTCTGCTGAAAATGCACATCAAGCACTTGTAAAACTCAATGGATCAGTATCTTTTCTGAAGATTTCACATGAATTGATGAATGCCTACTTAGTATGGAATCTGCCCTGTTTTGTAAACCATGCAAGCCTCCTAATCCCACCATTGTTCGGAGTTTGGAATTAACAACCTGCTCGCTGCATCGTGACTCCAGTTTCGGATTAGTATTGCTAGCAATAGCGTCCAGTTAGCACCTCTATTGATTGTCTTACAAGCCAAAAATAACGATGTTGAGGTTGTTAAAGGTATCATCCTTTGTTTTTGTTTTTTATCATTCTCGTTACAAAAGGGTTGAAAACAATGTTTTGCTCGTAACGGGCCGACAAAATTACCTCGTTGTAACCGTGTTCTCGCTACCACCGTGATGCATTGAAACACGCACGGGGCAGTTCGGGACCGGCAAAAAACCTCGTTTTAACAGGAACGTCGTAATTTGCGAGCTCGTAACAACGGGAGTCGACTGTAATCTCTGTGCCACTTGTACTTTTACAGCACATGTACTTTATCTTTCATTTATAGTTTTACGACATATTTTAGCTCCTCACAAGTGCCACATTCATAACATTTCATCCTCCCACATGACCCGAACTTATACCGGTCCATCTGTTCCAAACTGGAAATTCAAATATAATAGAAATTTCATCATAAAAAAACGCCCTAAAGCGACAGGTTCCATTTTCGTTAACTTGACCCACAATCGATCTCCATCATCGGGACTGTGACAACTTATTAATTAACAAACTACATTACGTGACCAAGACATTATTCAATTTTTAGTAGTTCGCCTTGTTAAAGCCGAAACCCCAGTATTTGTTCGTAACAAATTCAGTTCTAGTTTATATTTTGAATTTATTGGAAATTGTGACCCAAAATGTACAATTTCCAATGACCAGTGAGGTATCTTCCCTGCCAGTTGTTGGTATCCAGTGAAGGTGTCTTGCCTGTAAATTGTTTTTCATTGATCGGGTTTTGACATACGACGCTGTTTTAAAACGAAGGGCATATACATTATGCTTGCTATAATTGTGCCAAGGGTAATGCACACTATACATATAACATGCAAATAACTTGAGTGATTTAATACCTGGATCCCATCAACAACTCGTATTCAGTTTTTGACTAAATACAGCTTATAAAAAATGGCTGAATTGTTTCTCATGCAAAACCTTAAATGGGAGCCTATAACATATGAAGCGATAGCAATAGCTATTTAAAATGTAAGCATTCTTTTTAGGTCAAATCTGCCCAAAATTGGAGTTAGCATATTTCTGCACAAGAAGTTACAATTTAGTGGTAGCTGTGTAAGAACAGTTTCAATAGATCTGAAGGAAACACGATCGTGTACCGGTAACGTGCCAGCCAAACCTTCAAAAATAGTCTCGAGATACAGTCAACGCTTAGCTTAAAGGGATTGATTACGTTTGGTAATTAAAACCCACTGTTTGTTTTAATCCTATACCGTTGTAGATATATACCATAAAACTATATGTAGTGGTTTCTCCCTCCTATGGAAAAGAGGGGTGGTTCAACCCTTCTTGATGAAAGATAATATGCTCGACTCCAATGTTGTTACGCAACTCAACTTTAATTTCTTTAATTTTAACGGAAATCAAAAACCCTGTTATAAATGACAATACATACATATATGTATGAATCTGACTTTCTAGAATAGGTTTATCTCATATGTCATGGAACTATTTATTACTAAACTTTATCCAGATAATAGAAAAATATAACTCTTACCCCGGCACACCATTAAAAGTATCACTCTGTCACTGGCTACGGTGGAACGGATTCCAGGTACAGTATACTATTGAATCAAAACTCAATGTACTCTTTGCACCTCCAAATATACCTATGAGCTAGAACAAATAATACATTTCACCAACTCGATTACTACACACACATGTAAGATAAAAATATACTTTGACAATGGACGCATATTACAAAGTTACGTGCAATTACCACACACACAACAAACATGTACTAGCACATTAGCAGTGTAGACAGAATACAGAGGGATACTTTTATTGGTGTGCCGGAGTAAGAGTAATTATATTTTCAGATTATCTGGATACAGTTTAGTAATAGATCATTCCATGATATATGTAATAAACCTATTCCAGAAAGTCAGAGTAATACATGTATGTCTGTATTGTCATTTATGTACAGGGTTTTTGATTTCCGTTAAAAGTAAAGAAACTAAAGTTGAGTTGAGTATAAACAACATTGGAGTCGAGCATATTATATTTCATCAAGAAGGGTTGAACCACGGTACCACCCCTCTTTTCCATAGGAGGGAGAAACCACTACATACAGTTTTATGGTATATATCTACAACGGTATAGGATTAAAACAAACAGTGGGTTTTAATTACCAAACGTAATCAATCCCTTTAAGTTAAGAATTGACTGTATCTCGAGACTATTTGAAGGTTTGGCTGTATGGCACGTTACCGGTACACGATCCTGTTCCCTTCAGATCTATTGAAACTGTTCTTACACAGCTACCACTAAATGTTAACGTCTTGTGCAGAAAAATGCTAACTCCGATTTTGGGCCGATTTGACCTAAAAAGTATGTTTGCTATCGCTTCATATGTTATAAGCTCCCATTTAAGGTTTTGCATGAGAAACAATTCAGCCATTTTTTATAAGCTGTATTTAGTCAAAAACTGAATATGAGTTATTGATGGGATCCAGGTATTAAATCACTCAAAATACAAACGTTATTTGCATGATTGTGTGCATTACCCGTTGCATAGCAAGCATAATGTATATGCCCTTCGTTTTAAAACAGCGTCATCTGTCAAAACCCGATCAAAGAAAAACAATTTACAGGCAAGATACCTTCTTTGGCAGGCAAGATACCTACAACATGCAGGAAAGATACTTCACTGGTCATTGGAAATTGTACATTTTGAGTCACAATTTCCAATAAATTCAAAATACATAATAGCTTTATAAGTATTTAGACTACCCTCCAATGTTGTAGTATAAAGTTTATCAATCTCCATAACAATTTCGAATGAATGTATTCTTTCATTGACCCGTGTACACATCGTGCCTGCAGGAGGTCAATGATCTGTGGCTCTTTTGTAAATATTTGATGTCACAGGTTATATGGTTTACTGAAAAGAGTTTATCTGGCCTTGCTGTAAATGCAAAGACTGTGTCTTGTACGACAACAGATACAGACAGCAAACACAAACGGCTTTCATTCTGATACACAACTCTACTACGGGTTATAACGTCAGGCCATATTATTACCCTTTTGGGTTTTTTGGTGACCACTGATTATGGATTATGGATCATTGTTTTGATGATGCACACGTTTCTTATCAAGTTTTTGTTCAACAAACCATGAGTAATTCATCGGGGAAACAGGTTAGAATCGTTGTCTGTGAAAGATCATAACAACGTTTTAGGACCATTTTTGTGTTCATAGTGTGCGGGTATCTGTGCGATTTTTGCGCACTAGAGACAACAATCTTCCGATTTTCTAGGAAGGTATACAAAGGATTGACGCACATGAATTTTCTCATCCAAACTACAAACATTGTTGGTAAGTAACTTTGGACTTCGATGGTGCTTTATAAAACGAACATTGTTTTTAAAAATAAACAATAGACTAGTGAAATAACGTTACCGGGATATAGATTACACAACGTTTATTCACAGCGCATGTGAATTGCTTCATCAATGTGACAACAACAACAAATTGTACATGTTGTTATTATTTTGTTGCCTACATCTAACGTTGACTTCCCTGTGTATATTCATAGATCGACACAAAACAATGTTTTCTGTTAGCTAGTTTGCAGAGGATGGTGCCCATGGATTGTAAGTGCATACTATTGGTAATGAATATGAAAATTATTGGCAATACAAACTTACTTGGTATAATAAATACATCAGCTTTGGATGTTATAGTGCATTTTATGAAATTGTCCACTTCGAAGTATTGCGGTTATGGAACAAAATAATTATATCACTTGTTATCCCCCAAAATTTGATCTGAAAAGCGTGACTGACAGTAACGTTTCTCAGATTGTGTATTCCAATTGCAGATCATTCTTCCTGCGTGGACATAACCGCTCCAGATTTTCGGCAATATCTCAAAATACTACCACCTTTTGAAATGAAATTTGAACTGGTTAGTTTTATGGTATGTATCTAAAACTATATATGAATGAAACAAACAGTGAGTTCCAATTACCAAACGTATAGACGATGTGACCTGTGACATCACTTGTTTACAAAAGAGCCACAGAGCTTGGACTTCCTGCAGGCACGATTTGTACACAGCCTAATGGAAGAAAACATAAAATCTTATATTTTATGGAGATTGCACTGTCTAATTCTTATCAACTTTTGATATGATGAAAGGGGGCACATCTCAAAACTTGTCCAGCTTTTACTTTCATAACTCTTGGATTTATGTGGAAATTATGACACAAAATGTCACCTTTCCCATATGACCAGTGCAGCATCTTGCCTGCCAGGAAATTCAAAGAATGTACAAGGTCACACTTATTGTAAACAAAGGTCACATGGTCTATACAGACCCTATTAACTGTCAGTCTGCACTTTTATTGACCCGTAACGTGTGCTTTTCCGATTGCGCAAAAATGGCTCTTTCCTTTCAAAACTTATTTATTCAACGGTCACTTTTGCTCAAATTTCACAATAAAGCTTTTATTGTTATATATCAGAACAAGAATGATGGTGAAAGGGAACTGCAAATTTGGTGACGTCACCACTTTTAAACTTGACAAGTTCACTAACAAAAATGTCATTGCATGCAATTGAACTCAAAATCCATTCCATTGCCTGCAGAGCTGATGACGGTTATGTCAGTTTGGAAAGTGTGTCCTTGTTGGCGAAAAACAGCAGCCACGTTTTGACTTTGAACCCTTTTTGAGCAAAGGTCAGCAGTGTGGTTCCCATAGACACGACAGTTTTACACTGAGCTACTCTTCGGAACGCGTATAGGTTCGGATCAGTTTTTTCGAAGGTTTTCTTTTCCAGAACATGCAGTGTAAAATCACAGATTTCAAGGGTTGCTGTTGAGCCAATGGAACATAAGATTGTTTGGAGAAGTTGCCACCGAAGTGGAAGCTTGTTCTTCCCTACATCAGTTCCAATAAATTACGGATATAGTAGATTGGTGGTTTTGTACGGATCCCGTGAGGAGACGGGCAAAACAAAATATGAAAAATAAGAAAATGAAACAAAGCTTTCACAGAAAGAAACAAACTTGTTTTTTTTTTAAGAGTGGTATTTGAAGACCGTCAACAGAGTAAGTGATTTCAAAACAAGTAGGCAACTTCTTCCATGTGTGACCCTTAGTTGGTTTTGAGTCATAATAATTGGGAAAGAGGACTCGGCGTTCGTTGTACTCTGTACTCTGGTGTCATATGGCATTTATTTGAAGTCGGTAAGTTCTGCAAGTATAGAAGACGAAGGAAAAATATAGATGTTGGTTCGTCTTCTACCAGAATGTGAATGACTTAATATAAAGTAACAAAGGATATTAAAATAATTATATAGACTTCATAAACAATGATGCAAAGTTAAAAAGTAAGGGTTTGCTTAAGGCACTTAACAAAGAAAACAAGGCGCAACGGTTCCCGCCAAAAGCTTGCTGACGGCCGCCATCTTGAAAATACGTGGCTTTCGATGTTTAAGAAATTGTAAATGCAATTAAATATACTGGTAGACGTGAATAACCACGCCTATTTAAAGTATTAACTTAAGAATATATTTACATTGAGATTCGGCTGAATTTGGTCATTGTTCCTGAATATCTCCATATGCAGGATGAACGGTCATCTCGCAAATGATACAATCTTAACTAGCAAAATGACGATATATCGGCAAATGCAACTTATAATAAGGTAATTCTATAATGCATGTGTTCACGTCTAATGCATAAATAAACGAAATACAATTACAAGCATGAGATAATTATAACAAGAGACAATATTTACCTGCAAGTATAGAAGACGAAGGAAAAAAAAAAGATGTTGGTTTGTCTTCTACCAGAATGTGAATGACGGCAAAACTATTGAGTACGCCGCCAACGGTGGGTAAATTGATTTTAAATTGAGGTTGATTTACATGTGATGAATAATTATGCAAAATAGTAGTTACGTAATGCTACATGGACGAATGCAGTCAAAATTTAGAGGGGGGATACTATTCATACCGGTTACACATGCATAAACAAGATGAATAGTGTAATTTAATTTCATTTTCTGTGCAGGTTTTTTGCGTGTGGAGAACTCGTGAACTAGCGTATTGTTTGCGTGAACACATCACATAAATATGCACAATTGGCGACTCCGGCTAGCGGTGGTCACGTGACGTATAGTGGGTACACAATCATAACAAACCCTCGCGCGCAGTGTTTAAGCACGGGGAGTTCAATGGGATTGTCGTAGTTTTCCGGCAGATTGCTTGAAAACATAGAAAAAAAGCTCTGTTTTAACCATCACCTACTGACTTTTTAACCTACCAACTTGAACAATACACGAACTTGGTTATTTTCAGAGACCTCACCGGAGCCATGAGACATAAGTTACAGTACACAACGATTCCCTATACCGATTGCTTCCTCTTATTGGCTACCGCCGTAAATAGTTATATTTAGTCCCGCACTCCCATCAACACATCATTAATTTTCTGAAGACTGTCTGGGCGGAGCCGGTGTTTGGGCACTCCTCTGGCCTGCCTCTGTCCGTCTGTCCTTTCCATCCGCCCCTCCCGGCCCTCCCGCGGTTTTTCGTTGCCCCTTCCTCTGTTTTTCCTCTTCTCCCCCGCCCCTTTCTAAAAAGAACTATACTTGTCGCATCAAACGTTTTTTTTTTTTAAGCTTGCACTTCATTATGATTCTCACTCGTTACGGGGAGAATCTTCATATAAACCATAACAAGTTATAAGCCTTTTGAACACCTTGAGGGCGTATAAACCGGTCACTTGACTAACTATTTTCTTTGCATGTCTACTAAAAATCCCTCATTAATATGATGCCTATATCGAATATCATAAACAAAAATTCGTGGCTACATGATGATCTCATCCTCTGATTTGCTTGAACACGGCTACAATCCATGTATGATTTTACTCTTCCCTTTATAAACAAAACTTCCAGGATTGTTTGTGTGCCACTGTTTTTCGGAGCTTTACCAAACCATTTCGACAACGTTTGAAAAATGCAAAACTGGCCAAAACGTTGGCGGATTTTTGCGCTACATAAGTTTACGTTATTATTATTATTAATATTATATTACTTCAGATGGATTTAGAAAAGTTAAAATCGTGTTGCAACTTGCAACCAACAAATGCAACATGAATCATGACCCCTTACAGCAGTGGCACTCGGATGCTGCCATGTTTTTCCATACACACCGCGGTGTTTGTTTACATTGTATACCCACTATAGGTCACGTGACGCCGGTCGCCGATTGTGTCTATTGGACGTGGCGCACTCGGACAGGCAGAGGAGTGACAGTTAAAGTACAATCGACAAAGTTACCTGCTACAATATTTCCTCTACGGTAGCTTCTGGTTCTCAACAGTCTGAATGTTTGGTATAACTGGATTACAAACATACATTTAATCTGTTGAACAGGTGACCAACAATGGGGTGCATTCTCAAAAGTGCAGATTGGTTTGTTAAAACCTTTAGAGATGGCGGCCGTATCGGATGGTTTGCTGTTCTGGGTTTATTTTCAACATGGATGGTGTGGATGAGTTTGATTAAGGGCCTTGCCGTGATGTTACCAACCCTAAAAGAACAATTCAACACTTCGACTTGGGTAGTTGGCTGGATGATTGCTATTATAGATGCAAGTATAGAGTTTTCAGGTAAGTTATTTAATCATAATAAGATACGAACAAAATCTATATAGGCCCTTGTCAAAACATATCGACCATTAAACTTGTTTTGATTGTTCAGTTTCAGATTCCAATATCGTCTATAATGGATTAGTTTCATGGTTAGTTTGTTCTATGCTTGACTCTTTCACAAAAGGAAGATTGCCTGTAATGGAATCGTTGTTGATAATGGCAGCCAGTTTGTTGCTACAAAGTTTATGAATTATACTAGACAGGTTACAACAGGTTAATGAACCCAGGACTAATTGGAGATCTTCATTTCGTGCTCTCGAAATCATAGTGCACTCTGAATAAGTAATTGTGTGCACTCAAAATTATGTTAGTTTGTGCATTCAAAACTATGTTAGTTTGTGTCATTAAAATTATTCTGTGCTCAAAATCATTTCGAACACTCAAAATGTTAATTTTCGTGCACTCGAGAAAAGAAAATTGAGCTCGATATTATGTTGCCGACTCGAAACTGAATACTTCTTGTGCTCGAAAACAATTCGTGCACTTGAAATAAGGTATTGTCTTTTTGTACATTGGTATACTTTTCCTTATAGCACCATTCATTAACCCTGCGTGACACCATACCAAAAAACAACGCACTCGGACACCATCATTGACTTATTGAGTAACGGTTATTATTTTAGCGTGTAATACATTTTAGCGTGTAATACATGTCTCTTCCTTAAAGACCAAGAAACCGTACCCAGTCTCTATCCACTTCAACAGCCCCAACCATAGTGTCAAGGATGTTGAACTTCTGGTGATTGAAGCTTGCAATGGTGATGACACACACCGCAAGCATAGAGAATCACACTGGATTCACCAACTCAAGACAGTCCAACCCTTTGGACTAAACATAAACACTGGTGTTAAATAACTTCCCATTACCCTCCACTTCACTCCTCTGCCTGATAATTCATTTGTTGTAAATAAAGTGTAAATAAACAGTGACTAGGGCGGCAACTGTTGGAGAGAAGGTATTGGTGGGTGTCGCTGGGTTTACTGTAGAAATCCGTGACAATGCCATTAGGGGATTTGGTTATGGTAACATCTAGAAAATTCACACTTGTGAGAGAGTATTCGGTAGTGAACTTTATGGTGGGGTGAAATGAGTTTATATGGTCAATAAACTCATCCAAGCTGTCCTTGCCACCACACCAGATGGAGAAAATATCATCAATAAATCTCCACCAAACTAGTGGGCGGTTGGGGGCAGAGGACAGGAGTCTGTCCTCCAACTGATACATGAATAAGTTAGCATATGAGGGTGCCATTTTGGTACCCATGGCAGTACCCTGTACCTGTAGAAAGTGCCTGTCAGAAAATGAAAAATTATTCTTCATGAGAATGTGGCTGATGAGTTCCTTAATATGTCTCACTGACGGGCGGGATTGTTTACTAGCATTGAGGGCAGAGACACATGCACTCATGCCTTCATGATGGGGGTATGTTAGTATACAATGATGAAACATCAAAAGTAACCAGAATGGCAGAGTCAGGTATTTGGTGCTTGACCTCATCTAGTTTGTGGAGAAAGTCTTTGGTATCCTTGATGAAGGAAGGAATACGGCAGACTAAGGGTTTGAGAAAGCTATCGACAAACTCAGAAATGCGCTCTGTGGGGCTACCATTCCCAGATACAATTGGTCTACCCGGGTTATTGGGCTTGTGTATCTTGGGTAGAAGGTAGAACCTTGCTGTATGGGGGTCATGTGGGAGGAGATAGTTAAGTGTATCTTTCTCGATACCATTGGCATTATAAATTCTAACCAGGGTGTCGCTGATATCTTGGGAGAAAGATTGAGTGGGATCAGTGGCACATTCAATGTAATGATCAGTGTTGCTGAGCTGCCTGAGGCCCTCAGCAATATAGTCATGTGTGTTCATGACTACAACTGCGGACCCCTTGTCAGCCCGTTTAATCACTATGTCTGGTGATTGGCGGAGTTGTGTAAGGGCGTGTCGCTCATCTTGGGGGAGGTTATTGGAAGTAGGTGTATTATGTACATTAATAAACTCAGAGTTTACCGAATTGATGTATGTCTATAGAGTCAAATCTCGGTTCTTAGGTGTTTACCAAGTACTCTTTTCCTTGAAGCGGTTGCGGGTAATTGGTTGGGTCTCCACAGATGACTCTTCATCCATGGAGGGCTCTACATGAAAGTATTCACGTAGGCGTAACCTACGATTGAATTGGGCCATGTCCTGTTGGAAAATAAGTTGGTTAGGTTCTCTGGGTGTGGGGCAAAACTTAAGACCCCTTGAGAGGAGTTTAACCTGTGGGTCAGTAAGGACCATGTCAGAGAGATTAACTACAGTATTAGTCTCTGGCGACCTAACAGTAGGAGGAGCAATGGTGGTTCTCCTACTGTGGAAACGTCTATGAATGTGTTTCTTATGGTTAGCTTGGGCATTCATACGTTTCTTGTTCTGTTTGTCCATTAGGGTGGACCTTAGATGATTGACGTTAGATAGTATGGTATCTTGTAACTGTTCATACTCTTCAATAGAGCATGACTCCTGGAGTTGAGACTCAGTGTCTGTTATCTCAAGTAACTGGTTTTCAATGAATTGTTGGCATTGATTTTCCAGTAACTTGATCAAACGGAAAGACGTGTTAGTTAGTGTCTTGTTCCATTTCTTCAAAAAGGATGGGTCAAGGTCCCCAAAGGAAGGGGTACACTTGATCTGTAGCCCCTTGGGAATGATACGGCACAAGCGATAAAAACGGTAGTTATCAAGATGTGACAAGTAACGGGTGTGCTTTTCTTTAAGCTTACGAAGTTTACGGAAAATGCACTTGGTGTCAGGAGCAAGTGCCATGATGGATAAGGGGGAATACAGTAAAGCGAAAATATGTTAAATCATTCCTGTGTAGAGAACGGGTTATAGATCCTGGACAAAAATGATAATTAATTTACAAACCTGCAAGGAAAAAGTTAACACAAACCTGGGAACAGATGGGGTTAACACAATCCTCTAGAAGAACGGGTTATCTAATCTGAAAGATTAAGTTATGTACAAACCTGAAAAGAAAAAATGGGTTAACACAAACCTGTGAAAAAAGTGGGGGTTAACACAATCTTGTAAAGAGAACGTAGTTAAAAGTTTAGAACCTGCACAAAAAGTAAATTATTTGCAAAACCTGTGAAGGAAAAAGTTAAAACAAACCTGCGAAAAAATGGGGTTAACACGACCCTGTAAAAGGACGGGTTATACAACCTGCAAAAAATAATTAGTTATGTACAAACCTGAAAAGAAAAAAATGTGTTTACACAAACCTGTGAAAAAAATGGGGGTTAACACAATCCTGTAAAAAGAACGTAGTTAAAAATTAGAACCTGTAAAAATATTAAATTATTTACAAACCTGTAAATGAAAAAGTTAACACAATCCTGTAATAGAACGGGTAACACTAACTGCAAAAATAAGTTATGTACAAACCTGAAAGGGAAAAATGGGTTAACACAAACCTGTGCAAAAAGTGGGGGTTTATGTATAAGAACGGGTTATAAAACCTGCAAAATCAAGTTATGTACAAACCTGAAGGGAAAAGAAGGTTAACACAAACCTGTAAAAAATGGGGGTAAACGCAATCCTGTAAAAATAGGGTTATAAAACCTGCAAAAATAAGTTATGTACAGACCTGAAAAGGAAAAACGTTAACACAATCCTGTGAAAAAACGGGGGTTTAAAACACAATCCTGTAAAACGAATGGGTTAAAAAACCTGTAGAGAAAATTATTAAGTAGTATTTAAAAACCTGTAAAATAGGGAGACCGCCAACATAGGGCTAGATAGCTCAGTTGGTAGAGCGCCGGCACGTTAAACCGGAGGTCGTTGGTTCAAATCCCACTCTAGTCAATTTTTCTTTGTTCAACCCAAAATCATTTAATATTTACCCAGTCAGTTTCCCTTGTGGTCCATTACTTGAATTATATGATATATAAAAAAAAGTCGCATCCCCTTAAGGTGATCCCGGCTGCCGCTTCCCAGGTTGTATCGTATGGGTGTGATCCCTGGCTACACGGCAGTGTGCGGTTGCCTGGCTTTCTGACTGGCACCCCGAACAAAGATATTGACAAAATAGGAGACCGCCAACATAGGGCTAGATAGCTCAGTTGGTAGAGCGCCGGCACGTTAAACCGGAGGTCGTTGGTTCAAATCCCACTCTAGTCAATTTTTCTTTGTTCAACCCAAAATCATTTAATATTTACCCAGTCAGTTTCCCTTGTGGTCCATTACTTGAATTATATGATATATAAAAAAAAAAAAGTCGCATCCCCTTAAGGTGATCCCCGGCTGCCGCTTCCCAGGTTGTATCGTATGGGTGTGATCCCTGGCTACACGGCAGTTTGCGGTTGAATGGCTTTCTGACTGGCACCCCCCGAACAAAGATATTGACAAAATAGGGAGACCGCCAACATAGGGCTAGATAGCTCAGTTGGTAGAGCGCCGGCACGTTAAACCGGAGGTCGTTGGTTCAAATCCCACTCTAGTCAATTTTTCTTTGTTCAACCCAAAATCATTTAATATTTACCCAGTCAGTTTCCCTTGTGGTCCATTACTTGAATTATATGATATATAAAAAAAAGTCGCATCCCCTTAAGGTGATCCCCGGCTGCCGCTTCCCAGGTTGTATCGTATGGGTGTGATCCTGGCTACACGGCAGTTTGCGGTTGAATGGCTTTCTGACTGGCACCCCCGAACAAAGATATTGACAAAATAGGAGACCGCCAACATAGGGCTAGATAGCTCAGTTGGTAGAGCGCCGGCACGTTAAACCGGAGGTCGTTGGTTCAAATCCCACTCTAGTCAATTTTTCTTTGTTCAACCCAAAATCATTTAATATTTACCCAGTCAGTTTCCCTTGTGGTCCATTACTTGAATTATATGATATATAAAAAAAGTCGCATCCCCTTAAGGTGATCCCCGGCTGCCGCTTCCCAGGTTGTATCGTATGGGTGTGATCCCTGGCTACACGGCAGTTTGCGGTTGAATGGCTTTCTGACTGGCACCCCCCGAACAAAGATATTGACAAAATAGGAGACCGCCAACATAGGGCTAGATAGCTCAGTTGGTAGAGCGCCGGCACGTTAAACCGGAGGTCGTTGGTTCAAATCCCACTCTAGTCAATTTTTCTTTGTTCAACCCAAAATCATTTAATATTTACCCAGTCAGTTTCCCTTGTGGTCCATTACTTGAATTATATGATATATAAAAAAGTCGCATCCCCTTAAGGTGATCCCCGGCTGCCGCTTCCCAGGTTGTATCGTATGGGTGTGATCCCTGGCTACACGGCAGTTTGCGGTTGAATGGCTTTCTGACTGGCACCCCCCGAACAAAGATATTGACAAAATAGGGAGACCGCCAACATAGGGCTAGATAGCTCAGTTGGTAGAGCGCCGGCACGTTAAACCGGAGGTCGTTGGTTCAAATCCCACTCTAGTCAATTTTTCTTTGTTCAACCCAAAATCATTTAATATTTACCCAGTCAGTTTCCCTTGTGGTCCATTACTTGAATTATATGATATATATAAAAAAGTCGCATCCCCTTAAGGTGATCCCCGGCTGCCGCTTCCCAGGTTGTATCGTATGGGTGTGATCCCTGGCTACACGGCAGTTTGCGGTTGAATGGCTTTCTGACTGGCACCCCCCGAACAAAGATATTGACAAAATAGGGAGACCGCCAACATAGGGCTAGATAGCTCAGTTGGTAGAGCGCCGGCACGTTAAACCGGAGGTCGTTGGTTCAAATCCCACTCTAGTCAATTTTTCTTTGTTCAACCCAAAATCATTATATATATATATATATATATATATATATATATATATATATATATATATATATATATATATATATATATATATATATATATATATATATATTTATATATATATATATATATATATATATATATATATATATATATTTATATATATATATATATATATATATATATAGAAAAGTGTATATATAGAAAAGTATATATATTTGTGTCTACATTATTCAGTGGCAAGCCTGAAGCCAAGTTTTCCAGTTGGCAGATCTTACTAAAGAGGGACATTCCTTTGTGGAAAATCAACCATGTACAAAATAAGGAATGACTAATTCCGAGGCCATGTGCCTCCCTTTTGCCCCCTCTAGATCTGCCCCTGGGTGGGTGGGGATGGTATAGATGATGGGGTGGGATGGAGGAGGGTTCCCCAGGGAGAGGGAGTGAAATCCACACAAATCAAACCTCTCCTAGATCAAAGGGAAAAGTAAGTGACCATTCTGTTAAAAGGGGAGTGTACATGCCCCTTTGAGGACACTCCTCCCCCTATTCTTTGCACCCCTGCACAGTGGGCCAGAATGGAATCAAAGTGCGCCAAAATTATAATTAAACATATTTGTTTTGAAAATTTAACTTTTAGGGGTTTTCGGATCCGTAAAATTCAATGGTCATGTTTTTAAATGTCTATGACGTCATCATAGTCCTAAGTCGTGATTGGTCGGTTTTACTATAGCTACTAATATGCGTAGGTCAAGTGAATGCAATTGTTTTCAATTTTTTTGTCTCACCTAGGCATATCAAAGAAAAATTCTGTGAACAAATTCTGATGCTTGCTGAAAAGATTTCTAGAACTTACTATTGATCGAGGAAGCACCGCCATTGACCAAAACAACAGTGGCTTTAAAGGCACTGTACATGTTTGGTAATTACTCAAAATATATATTAGCATAAAAACTGACTTGGTAGCGAGCATCAGAGAGCTGTTGATAGTATAAAACATTGTGAGAAACGACTCCCTCTGAAGTAACGTAGTTTTTTGAGAAAGAGGTAACTTCTCACTAAAAAAATAAAAACTTCTTGCAAGAAGTTTTTATTCCTCTCTGAAAGCACACACATTTTTACAACAAGGGTGTTTTTTCGTTCATCATTTTCTTGCGACTTCGATGACCAATTGAGCCCAAATTTTCACAGGCTTGTTATTTTATGCATATGTTGGGATACACCAAATGAGAACACTGGTCTTTGACAATTACCAAACGTGTACGATGCCTTTAAACTAATGGCAGTCACATGAAGAACTTACTATTGATCGAGGAAGCACTGCCATTGATAAAAAAAACAGTAGCTTTAAATGCAGTGTACATGTACATGTTTGATATATATTTTGAGTAATTACCAAACATGTACAGTGCTCTTAAAGCTACTGTTTTTTGGCAGTGCTTCCTCGATCAACATTAAGTTCTTCATGTGGCTGCCATTAGTTTAAAGGCATCTTACACGTTTTGGTGTATCCCAACATATGCATAAAATAACAAGCCTGTGAAAATTTGGGCTCAATTGGTCATCGAAGTTGCAAGGGTGATGAAAGAAAAAACACCCTTGTTGTACAAATTTGTGTGCTTTCAGATATGAATAAAAACTTCAGAGGGATCAAAGATAACACGCGTATTGGGATTCAAGGCGCGTGTTGACAAATATTAAGCCAGTGTAAGCCGGTATAGGCGCTCATATCTTACAATCGGGCACAAACGGGCAGCTAATTTTGGTACCAAAGTGAAGAGGAGACTATGTGGATCAAGCCAGTATAAAAATTAAGGCGGGAATCCACGGGAGTGTAAACTTCTTCTCTTTTTTTATAAAAAAAACCCCATGTTTTTAACATTTGTTTTGACAATTTCTAACCTCTCTTGTAGTCAGAAGCAAATTATAATAGTTTGAAAACCCGATATTGTTAAAGTATAACTTGTGGAAAGTAGATAAACCAATTTTCAGGTAAATAATTGTTTTCTAAAATATCGTTATTTTGTGTTGAACAGATGTACCCAATTTTCACTTTTTAGCCTAATTTAGGAACTTTTTTGTGTTCATAAAATGAGGAAAAATACTTAAGAATTTTTCCAAAGAGAAATATTTTCAAAAAAAGTTCGTGGGGGTCTTATCTTTCAAGAAAACATTGTTTAAAGCTAAACGGCCACATAGCCCGAATCACCATTTTGGCGCACTTTGATCTCACTCTGGCCCACTGTGCCCTGTGTTTGAGCATGGAGTTGGGATTCTACCTCCATGTTTTGAGTACAGGGAAGGGGAGTATTTACTTGCATGAGAAAAAACATCAAAATATCCTTGAATATCCATTATATCATCAAAACAAAGTGGCCGGCATGAGATAAAACTGTCCACCCTACCCCAACTCAGTGCGAAGTCTGGATCCGAAGTTATCTTGGTCCGAAGTCAACTCGGTCCGATGTCATCTTGGTCTGATCGGAGTAGCCCCCCCCCCCCCTAGTATTGGTGATTCGTACTATTAATTATTATTTAATGGAATTGTTCTTGTATCAATTACATATAATACTAGGCCTACTTAAGTTTGAAAACCGAGCATACATTTTATAAATTATAAAATGTATTAATTAGATTTGGTACTCTTAATTTTGTATTATTTATTATTAGGTGTAAGGTTACTTGAAAGTTGTGTTTATATTATTTTCAACCAAACATTAACTTCCTTAAATTAAATGTCCTACATTAATTTTAAAATTATTTAAGTCGTACTGACTATTTTTTATTGATTTGTATTTGTTTTACTGAAAAATTGGTTACTTATTTTCTGTACACAAACTGCAAAGGCTGCAAAGGAAAGTTCATTTTCTACCATTTTGTTTCCTTTAGTTTACCTAAATCATGCTTTAAAAACGTGCCTTTTCTAAACGGTGCTTATTATTTATTTCTGAGATTTTAATACATAGTGTTTATAAGCGCACAATGATACATGCCAATTACTTCCCGTCAACCCCTGACATGTAATGTGCAGTATGCTTCGACCGTTAAAGAAAAGTTATAGAAAATAGGGGCATTTTGCCCTTCTCTATTAAATTACGATCAGACTTTCTCTAATACGATCCAATCTGAAACAAGCTCGTTGTACACGTGAACTGATACTGTCACTGTTAGTGTATGTAATGATTGTACATATGCACATGTGTGTACACGTACACGTATAAAGACATCACAAGACGTCAAGAAACCATACTGAAAGTCTGCCTGACAAGCGGAAGCATAAATTATGCTAATTAGCTTATCAACAAGGCATGCTGGGAAATCGCTCGCAAAAGTCCGAGCGATTCTGCAAAGTTCCCAAGACGGTCCTGTTGAGCAGCAGTTCGTGGTCAACCTCTTCCCCATGGTTGGAAATAAAGTAAACCATGGGGACGAGGTTGGTTCGTGGTGTGATAGCAGTTACATGAATATTAGCGCCCTCTAGTGGCGAGTGGTTCGTGGGGTGTGATAGCGGTTTAGATGGCGATTAGGTTTTCGTGACTACACAACTGGACCGTCTTGGAACCAAGACTAAGTGACAGGTTGTAATAAACAGAAAAGGGATTGTGTCAACCAAACAATGTTATATACGCGTAATAGAAACTGCCTTCCATGAGCTCCCCTTTGGCTACGCGTGTAATTTGAAGGGGGGTGCAACTCGCAAGGTTATGATGAGCCCACATGTGTCTCGTTGTAGAGTTTATACCACTTTACCTTATTAGTACCAATGCTGAGTAATTGCTTTACAATTCTTATGGGAATTCCGGGAGAGCTGGTCATTTATGGATTTTTTTAGTGACAAAAATGATAACACAAGCAGTTGGCATGCTAATAAGCTAGATGTAAGTGTGGAACTTGGCTTTTTTTGGATTAGAGCCAAATAATTGGCGGAGTATCGACTTTTTAATTAAAAACTGACACTCAATTAGTGAGTGATGGCATGACATAATGAGGACGAAACATTAATGAACACAGGATTAATAGACTGTGCAAGTCTCGCGCGTATCGGAACGAGAAAACACGTCAAACGAAGAACATTTTTTTTTCTCTGAAATCAAATATTTGTTTTAAATTATATCTAATGAAACAATCTGAACAACAAAAATACTCACTACATGTTTATAAAATCAGTTTTATATTAAATACACAAATAATGTGTTAATTATTATTGAAGCAAAATGGTAACTCTGGGACAAGGATGCTTATTTGATCGTAACTTTTCAGAAACCACTTCCGTTGATTCGCGATGGTCACACGGGCGTAAAATTTTACACTTGACGCAGTTTATAGAGGACACTGACGCCCCTAAAACAATAGACTGCAATAAAAAGGCTTCGCGTTGCAATTGCATCATCTGGCGATTATCATCGCGCATCAAAAACAAGCGTTTACAAAAGTTTTTGATCGGAGGTGAGCACAAAATTCTTAATTTTTTGCAGCAACCGGAAGCTGAGGTCAAGTTTATTTCTCAGGTTTTCTTCGTTATATTGTTGAATTGATTTTACTTTTATGTTTTTTATCACTAAGTATTACATTCCCAACAACATATATATCTTTCATGGTCATAAACCACGTTAAACTAAAAATATTGACAAAACAAATTCTTTCCCACGTAAATCTCCATAATAGGTTGGGACCACAATGGTCCTGGAAGTTCAAATTATGCGCAAGACTTGCACAGTCTATTGGAGGTCTTCATTCCGTGCGCTCGAAATGAGTTATTTTGTGCACTCGAATTTATGATAGGTTGTGCACTCGAAATAATTTCGTGCCAAAAATATTTAGTTTATTACACTTCTTCACTAGCACAATACTACAAAAACAAGCAAGGTAAACCAGAGATGCCACTCTTCCGGATTTACCCGGATTTCCGGTTAAAAATAACCCCCAAAACCTTAACTTCCGTTTTTTGTTTTTTTCGGAAAACAAAACAAAACAAAAAAACCCACATCTTTTTTCAATTAAGCCTGAATAAAGCTATAATTGTTTGGCCTCTAAAGCAAGTCCGCTTTACAATAAGCAATTTTCGCTGAAAGTATTAGTTTATATCAAAAATGTCGTAATTTTCCTCTTTTTACGGCTCGTAGAGTTGTGTGCCTGACTTGAACTTAAGTGCTCGACGGTGATACTCTTTTTGGGAATTCAATTTTGGCATTTCTGCGATGATTGCTCAGCGATAATTTGTCAAAATGGTTACCACTCGCGACATTCATTCAGTGGCTTTCCGCTTTTGCCTAAGGACAAATAATTTTCAGTTTTTGTTATTCGTTACCACAGTGGCATTTCTGTTAAGTAAGGTAACAACACGAGAAAAACAACTTTGTGGGGTTCATTCTAGCAATGGGGAATTTATAATTTAAATGGATCTGAGGACAATTTTATAGGACGGCCCTGGCTAGTCTTAAATTAGACATTGTCAAAAGGTTCCATGATTTATAGGTCGTGGATTTCGCGTAGGTTAAATGTTGAATCAATGTAGGTGAAGTGAGATTTGTAATCATTATCGGGTTAATGTAAAGTATTTTTGTTGGGCTCTTTTTTTCCGCAGCTATTTTAGCTTCTCCACTGCGAGAGAAATTTGGAGTACGAGTTGTGGTCACGATGAGTGGAGTACTCGTCGGTGGTTCGCTGATAGCTTCTTCATTTGCATCCAGTTTGTATCAGATAGCGATCCTCCTCACTCTATTTGCTGGTAAGACAGAGGTCGAAGGATGCGGAATCTTTAACGTTCAAAATTACTTACTTTTTAAGTTGTTTCAGAGCGACTCACTGTTCTAGGTATTATTATTATTATTATTATGACAATTATTTTATTTGCCAGAAAAACAGTATAATATAACAAAGTACAAGACAATATACCCCGAGATGGGTAAGGGACAGCAAAAGCAAATACATACTATGATTCGTATGTTGCCCCACATATTTGGTAAACAAATATATAACGAAAGATAAACATTTTGTCTACATAAAGCACTAACAAAAGTTGGTAATTATACAAATGCAAACATAAACAATTAGTAAGAATAAAACAAAATATTATATTGCACAAGTGAATGGGCTAAAAAGCAGACAATTAAAAAGGTGGACAACAAAAATAAGCGCCCCGGCGGCCAGCAGTTATGGACAGCAAGAAACGAGGCACCATCCAAAGCTGCTGGCATCCAAATCTTGTGGTTTAGTACATAATAAAAATAACAAGGTATACACTTTGAAACAGGATAGAGTTTGTAAGTTCATGGGAATTGTCACGTTTTCTTACAAGTTCACCTTTTCGAAACTCGGCTTCGGCTTGTGCTCCAGCTTAGACTTCTTTGAACATTTTTTTCCTTAAAACATTCATATTGATTATTTAAGTTTATTTAATTTGCAATGTAAAATTAAGCGTAAAACACAAACAGACTATGTACCTTTTCGTCCACCAGGGCCAGCAATTGGTGTCTCAAGTGTAGTGACAAAAGAGGTGATTGGTCGTTGTTTCAGTGAGTCGTATACCGTGGCATTTGGTTTGGGAGGTATTGGGGGTTCACTTGTCTTCGTTACCATCGTACCCTTAACACAATTCTTCTTGGATGTTTACGGTTGGAGGGGAACAATGCTGCTACTTGGTGGGATTTTGTCACATCTTGCTGTCTGTGGAGCTTTGGTGAAAGAACCCGCCGCAACAAGAAGTAATGATGAATATCAAACAGTTACTGTAGATGGAGATCCCAGGGTTACCAGTGAAGGAGAAACAAAATCAAAGGACCGTTGTTGCTCTTGTATCGCCAGTGATAACTCAATAATCAGTAAGACTTCCAAGCTTGGTTTATTCTCCTCAATACCTTTCTGGATTATAGTCTTCATGATGAACATATGGATGATGATGTACTCAGCATGGTTCATATACTTTGTACCATACGTTACCGTTTCAAAGGGGTTTTCCCCAAAAGACGCATCCGTTTTTGTGGCGAGTTATGGAATCGGCAGAATACTTGGCCATGCAACCCTAGGTGCGTTGGTCCAACAAGTTCACGTTATTGGCCACATTGGTTGGTTAGGAATTGGACTATTAATGTTGTCCCTGTATTATGTCATTGATCCATGGCTGATGTCATATTGGCCGATTCTTGTAGCATCCTTCACCTTTGGATTTATGCTGTCCATTCCAATGATACAATTCGACATCGTGATTATAGATATATTTGGTGCAAATCAATTAGGACTCGTTCTTGGGTGGAATGGACTCATCGCTGGTGTGTCGAGGATCCTATCGTTGTATTTTCCAGGTAAGAGTTATTGCAGAGTAATACTATCCTACTTGCCGAACAATATCAATTAATGTTCTATTGGACTGAGTGGGAGTAAGCATTGGGGGCGTCTTTGGTGCACATAAAAAGCCAAAGGCTGCCTTGTTTCCTAAACTGGAAATCCACTTGAAAACGATGGGGCCAATAGCAAATTCATGTTTGATTACATATATATATTTTTAATATTATTAATACTTATTTGTATTTATTTATTTTGTTATTGTAATTTCCTTTGTCCAGAAATGATAAAGTTTTAATTTTTGGAGCGAAATACATTTTGTTTTAAATAGAATCCCTTAAAACCCTTTTCTTAGGATTAATCTACGATATTCTTGGAAGCTATACCTTGGCATTCACTCTGATGGGAGGTATCCACTGTCTCACCATGGTTGCTCTACTTGCTCTAGTTTGGCTGCAAAGACGCCGTCCATCCAGACTCTGATGGGAGGTATCCACTGTCTCACCATGGTTGCTCTACTTGCTCTAGTTTGGCTGCAAAGACGCCGTCCATCCAGACTCTAATGGGAGGTTTCCACTATCTCACCGTGGTTGCTCTACTTGCTCTAGTTTGGCTGCGAAGACGCCGCCCATCCATACTCTGATGGGAGGTGTACACTGTCTCACCATGGTTGCTCTACTTGCTCTAGTTTGGCTGCAAAGACGCCGTCCATCCAGACTCTAATGGGAGGTGTCCACTGTCTCACCGTGGTGGCTCTACTCGCTCTAGTTTGGCTGCAAAGACGCCGCCCACCCATACTCTGATGGGAGGTGTACACTGTCTCACTGTGGTTGCTCTACTCGCTCTAGTCTGGCTGCAAAGACGCCGTCCATCCATACTCTGATGGGAGATGTACACTGTCTCACCATGGTTGCTCTACTCGCTCTAGTTTGGCTGCAAAGACGCCGTCCATCCAGACTCTAATGGGAGGTGTCCACTATCTCACCGTGGTTGCTCTACTCGCTCTAGTTTGGCTGCAAAGACGCCGCCCATCCATACTCTGATGGGAGGTGTACACTGTCTCACCATGGTTGCTCTACTTGATCTAGTTTGGCTGCAAAGACGCCGTCCATCCAGACTCTAATGGGAGGTGTCCACTGTCTCACCGTGGTGGCTCTACTCGCTCTAGTTTGGCTGCAAAGACGCCGCCCATCCATACTCTGATGGGAGGTGTACACTGTCTCACTGTGGTTGCTCTACTCGCTCTAGTCTGGCTGCAAAGACGCCGTCCATCCATACTCTGATGGGAGATGTACACTGTCTCACCATGTTGCTCTACTCGCTCTAGTTTGGCTGCAAAGACGCCGCCCATCCAGACTCTGCTGGGAGGTGTACACTGTCTCACCATGGTTGCTCTACGTGCTCTAGTTTGGCTGCAAAGACGCCGTCCATCCAGACTCTAATGGGAGGTGTCCACTGTCTCACCGTGGTGGCTCTACTCGCTCTAGTTTGGCTGCAAAGACGCCGCCCATCCATACTCTGATGGGAGGTGTACACTGTCTCACTGTGATTGCTCTACTCGCTCTAGTCTGGCTGCAAAGACGCCGTCCATCCATACTCTGATGGGAGATGTACACTGTCTCACCATGGTTGCTCTACTCGCTCTAGTTTGGCTGCAAAGACACCGTCCATCCAGACTCTAATGGGAGGTGTCCACTGTCCCACTGTGGTTGCTCTACTCGCTCTAGTTTGGCTGCGAAGACGCCGTCCATCCAGACTCTGATTGGAGTGTGTCCACTGTCCCACTGTGGTTGCTCTACTTGCTCTAGTTTGGCTGCAAAGACGCCGCCCATCCATACTCTGATGGGAGGTGTACACTGTCTCACTGTGGTTGCTCTACTCGCTCTAGTCTGGCTGCAAAGACGCCGTCCATCCGTACTCTGATGGGAGGTGTACACTGTCTCACCATGGTTGCTCTACTCGCTCTAGTTTGGCTGCAAAGACACCGTCCATCCAGACTCTGATGAGAGGTGTCCACTGTCCCACTGTGGTTGCTCTACTCGCTCTAGTTTGGCTGCGAAGACGCCGTCCATCCAGACTCTGATGGGAGTGTGTCCACTGTACCACTGTGGTTGCTCTACTCGCTCTAGTTTGGCTGCAAAGACGCCGTCCATCCAGACTCTGATGGGAGGTGTCCACTGTCTCACCATGGTTGCTCTACTCACTCTAGTTTGGCTGCAAAGACGCCGTCCATCCAGACTCTGATGGGAGGTGTCCACTGTCCCACTGTGGTTGCTCTACTCGCTCTAGTTTGGCTGCAAAGACGCCGCCCATCCATACTGTGATGGGAGGTGTACACTGTCTCACCATGGTTGCTCTACTTGCTCTAGTTTGGCTGCAAAGACGCCGTCCATCCAGACTCTAATGGGAGGTGTCCACTGTCTCACCGTGGTGGCTCTACTCGCTCTAGTTTGGCTGCAAAGACGCCGCCCATCCATACTCCGATGGGAGGTGTACACTGTCTCACTGTGGTTGCTCTACTCGCTCTAGTCTGGTTGCAAAGACGCCGTCCATCCATACTCTGATGGGAGATGTACACTGTCTCACCATGGTTGCTCTACTCGCTCTAGTTTGGCTGCAAAGACGCCGTCCATCCAGACTCTAATGGGAGGTGTCCACTATCTCACCGTGGTTGCTCTACTCGCTCTAGTTTGGCTGCAAAGACGCCGCCCATCCATACTCTGATGGGAGGTGTACACTGTCTCACCATGGTTGCTCTACTTGATCTAGTTTGGCTGCAAAGACGCCGTCCATCCAGACTCTAATGGGAGGTGTCCACTGTCTCACCGTGGTGGCTCTACTCGCTCTAGTTTGGCTGCAAAGACGCAGTCCATCCATACTCTGATGGGAGGTGTACACTGTCTCACAGTGGGACAGTGGACACACTCCAATCATAGTCTGGATGGACGGCGTCAAATTATTGTGCTCACTATGTGATAAAGTTTTGAAATACGCCAAGCTCTTCAAATGACGCAAATATTTATGTTTATTTATTGTAGTTCAGGAGATTTGATTTGTCGACTTATTTAATTTGATTTAGTGTACTTCGATATGTAATTACGTAATCGTGATGTCAGAACCTCGGTGCGGATGAGAACACCAAACTCAAGCTCTGGTGTTTCTGATCAGCAGAGTGTGGGTTCGAATCCCAGTCGTGACACTTGTGTCCTTAAAGCAATACACTTAACCACGAATCATTGCTTCGTCCTTCAGATGGGACGTTAAGCCGTAGGTCCCGTGTGTTGTGTAATGCACGTGAAATAACCCAGTGCACTTGTCGTAAAGAGAAGGGGTTCGCCCCGGTGTTCCTGGTTTGATTGGCTGCATATTGCGCCACAGCACCTAGTAAACCATGATATGCAAAGCAGTAGGTCTCATACTTCAACACGTAACTCCACTTACCTTGTAGGAAAAATACTGAGCGCTTTGAGACACCCATCGGGAGTATAAAGCGCTATATAAGAACTGCGTATTAGTATTATTATTATAAGGATGATATGTACACTCTTAAAGTGCGAGATTTAAAACGTTAATCTATTATGGGATTTATAAAAAAATTAATCTAAACTATTAAAAATTAATCTTAAAAGATTTAAAAAAGCTAAAATTAACCATCAATTCGAAAACGAGTTTTAATCCCCCGACTGATTTAAAAAGGACGCTACAATTATCGACAAAGGACCAATCCGGTGATTGGCTTGCATCACGTGATGAGCATTTCGGGGAGCGGGATTTTCAACGACATCCGCCATCTTGTTTTACGAAGGGCGATCGTCCTTTTGTTCTAACGTTGCTTTAAGTTGCATAGATGGAGGATCAATTGCTCCTGTTTTTAAACACAACGCTTGGTGACAGGACAGCCACCGTTCTTGAAATTTTTCAAGGTAAGTAAATCTAGTTTTTAAAAACGGTATGTTTTAGGCCGTTAAAAAGTTTCTTGACTAGCGTCGTTAGGCCTCGACTACAGTACCGTGATAGTACACATAGTACACACACAGTCAGGCTGTTTAAAAAAAAGGCGTGATTAAAAAAAATATTTGTTCTTTGCCCAGCTGCAAATCTGCAGTATTACTGCACTGGCTTGCAGATTAAGACATCTAATACGATTCAGTGAATGTTTAACTTCTCCAATTACTTACTAATTTCTTATCACTTATTGGCGTATTGCCATAGTAATTAGTCAAAGATAGGCCTAGTGTCGTCGTAAAACAACAAAAGTGAGATGATAATCACCAGTTTAGTCACACACACTCTACGCCCGTGTGTTTTACGTATACGCGCATCGCTTGATCACGCACACACGGTATACACGTACTGATGACAGTGAGTGTACTACTGTAGTTCTTCATCGAAAAACAAGTAGACATGTACATTACACACATTTCTGGTTCTTCATTGAAAATGTAATACATTGTATCTTTAACTTACAAGATATACTTTAGACATAAATAACTCAACATCTAGCTGATGTGGCCACTGTATTAACTAGACGAGTACGTCCAACGCTAGTGCTATGCCTAACTTGCTTAACACGATAATTATAGGGGGTGGGGCTAGATTAAATACCTAATTTTCTAATTTCCACAAAAAGCAAGAACAGATACACAACATTATCATGTCAATTTTGTTTTCCTTCATTCATAACGAATGGTTTATTCCGTGCATCGCAGACGAAAGCTGAACTGAAAATGATTTGCAGAAACAATGATGTACAGTAAAAAAAAATAGACACAGAACTTGGTCGTTTACTTGGTCGTGAAACGACCGCTAGAGAACAAAACAATAACATGATTTCAGCAAGTTTGTAAACAGCAAGGTCCAATTTCATAAAGCTGTTTAGCAACAAAAATCTGTTTAGCAACAAAAATCTGCTTAGCAAAAAATTGCAAGATGCAAAATTCATGCAAAATTCATCAAAACATTTCCTTACGACCAGAACAATACTTCCTCCCGTTTAATAACAGCAACTTTCAAACCTTGTCAAAATAAATCTCTGTATTTGAATTACATCTGTTTGTTTTCTTTAAAAAACAGGCGGGACACATATCGAACATGCAGTTGACAGCATCAAAGCGAAAGGGATAAGGCAGCCAGTAATAATCTCCCTGGGGCCAGAAAAGAAGCCGAATCAGTTTTTCTTGTGCGTGGACTTTATTCCTATCAGTGGCGGTTCGACAGCGGTGGAAGCATTTGATAAGTTGTTCAAAACTTTCTATGTGTTCGGGTTGGACTACCCAAAAGTTTTGAACAGCTTTTTTGAATTCTTTGCCGCTTTCATCTATGGAGTGATGCCTCCCTCCAGGGTAAAGCCTCTGGTTCGATCTTTCGCAACCGCTGTTAAATCTGTTTAAAGGGAAAGTATACTTTTGGTTTTTGGAAGTGTTCAATTGTGTTAATCCTATATAAGTTACGAGGTAAAAGTAAAAATTAAATGTGCACATTTCAGTTAAAAAAGGTGTTCTAGTTTTTAAAAAAATACCGCTAAAAATCTGGAGCGGTTATCTATGACCATTTGCTGGTTGTGTAATCTGAGTTCCCATGTCTGCACTTGTGTAGGACTGGTAGTAATACTTCTGCTCGGGTTGTACTGACTGCAACACTGCCTGGACTGGTCGTTTGCTGTGGGCCTAAAAACTGGTGGTGAAACTGGATTCCATTCCCTGTGCACTATCCTCTTCTTGAACATGTATACACATGGCCCTTTCTTGGCTTTCGAGGCAGCTGAAGCAGACATGGTTCTCTTTAACAATGTTGAATCCGTTGTCTAAACTTATCCTCTTAAGCTTGATACACGTCGCAAGTGTACGATCCATCGGATATAAGTCAAAACTATTAGTGTTTTTTCTCATTCTTAATTCAATCTTTCGCACTTATACAAAAACAGTTAACAATCTAAAAAATGTACCTCTTGTAATTGACGTACTTATGTAAAGGTTTATATGTGAAACTTTGTGCATTGTATTTATTTACTTGACAATAAAGTTAAAAAATTGGTCGAGAATTTCGATTGGCTGTTTACGATTATTGTTATTTATAGGTAAATCTCCTGGTCCATAATTGGGTGTTTATATTTTAATTCCAAGGAAAGTTTATAAATAAATCCAAACAGACTAGGTTTTAATTATCAAAGGGTAAAGGTTAAATCTGTAAAGTTTGAAACATTTTAATCCACTGGGATTAATTTAATTAATCCTCCAAAGACTAATTTTTTAAAATCTTTTGAAAGATTCATTTTAAATCCACGCAGATTGGTCCCTAACCACACTCCTTGAAAGATTTAAAATTTAATCCTGTGGATTTAAATTTAAATCCTTGTAATTTAGAGTGTAAGAAATTAAAAATAAGCAATAGGAACCTGCGGAGAGAGCGGGTAATTAAATCCCCTGCAAAAGGAATGGGTTATTAACGGGTTGATTTTTAAACAGCTTAATGAGAGAAAGAAGGGTTAAAATAAACAGCAGTAGATGAAATTGAGGTGATGGGAACTTATTTGACACCAGTGTTGATGTTCAGTCCAAAGGGTTGGACTGTCTTAAAGGCACTCGTACACGTTTGGAAATTGTCAAAGACCAGTGTTCTCATTTCGTGTATCCCAACATATGCATAAAATAACAAGCCTGTGAATATTTTGGGCTCAATTGGTCATTGAAGTTGCAGAAAATGATGAAAGAAAAAATCACCCTTGTTGTACAAATTTGTGTGCTTTCAGACCTACACTGTAAAAAAACCCCTGTAAATATAAACGTTTTTGGGGCAATAAAATTACAGCAAGGCAACGTTTTTTGGGTCTGATTGAGTTTTGCTGTTAAATAAACACCAAGTTGCTGTTAATTAACATTACGACGCTTATTTACAAAGTAGTACATTTTCTTTTTTACGGAAATGATCCTGAAAAAACGGTCTGCAATTGAAAATAACAGTTATAACTGTAATTTTCAATTGTAGGCCGTTTTTCCAGGATCATTACCGTCAAAATACAGGTTTCCCGTGCGTGTGAAATAAACCTGTAAAAATACACTGTAAAAATGACTGTAAAATACAAGTTTTTGGGCAATAAAATTACAGCAATGCAACGTTTTTTGGTTTGACGGAGTTTTACAGGTAAATATACGCCAACTTGCTGTTAATTAACTTTACGACGTTTATTTACACTCTAAATTACAAGGATTTAAATTTAAATCCACAGGATTAAATTTTAAATCTTTCAAGGAGTGTGGTTAGGGACCAATCTGCGTGGATTTAAAATGAATCTTTCAAAAGATTTTAAAAAATTAGTCTTTGGAGGATTAATTAAATTAATCCCAGTGGATTAAAATGTTTCAAACTTTACAGATTTAACCTTTACCCTTTGATAATTAAAACCTAGTCTGTTTCGATTTATTTATAAACTTTCCTTGAGATTAAAATATAAACACCCAATTATGGACCAGGAGATTTACCTATAAATAAAAATAATCGTAAACAGCCAATCGAAATTTTCGACCAATTTTTTAACTTTATTGTCAAGTAAATAAATACAATGCACAAAGTTTCACAGATAAACCTTTACATAGTACGTCAATTACAAGAGGTACATTTTTTAGATTGTTAACTGTTTTTGTATAAGTGCGAAATATTGAATTAAGAATGAGAAAAAACACCAATAGTTTTGACTTATATCCGATGGATCGTACACTTGCGACGTGTATCAAGCTTAAGAGGATAAGTTTAGACAACGGATTCAACATTGTTAAAGAGAACCATGTCTGCTTCAGCTGCCTCGAAAGCCAGGAAAGGGCCATGTGTTTACATGTTCAAGAAGAGGATAGTGCACAGGAAATGGAATCCAGTGTAAACAGTTTCACCACCAGTTTTTAGGCCCACAGCAAACGACCAGTCCAGGCAGTGTTGCAGTCAGTTACTACCAGTCCTACACAAGTGCAGACATGGGAACTCAGATTACACAACCAGCAAATGGTCATAGATAACCGCTCCAGATTTTTAGCGGTATTTTTAAAAAAACTAGAACACCTTTTTTAACTGAAATGTGCACATTTAATTTTTATTTTTACCTCGTAACTTATATAGGATTAACACAATGGAACACTTCCAAAAACCAAAAGTATACTTTCCCTTTAAACAGATTTAACAGCGGTTGCGAAAGATCGAACCAGAGGCTTTACCCTGGAGGGAGGCATCACTCCATAGATGAAAGCGGCAAAGAATTCAAAAAAGCTGTTCAAAACTTTTGGGTAGTCCAACCCGAACACATAGAAAGTTTTGAACAACTTATCAAATGCTTCCACCGCTGTCGAACCGCCACTGATAGGAATAGAGTCCACGCACAAGAAAAACTGATTCGGCTTCTTTTCTGGCCCCAGGGAGATTATTACTGGCTGCCTTATCCCTTTCGCTTTGATGCTGTCAACTGCATGTTCGATAGAAAAAGGAAGGAAAACAAAATTGACATGATAATGTTGTGTATCTGTTCTTGCTTTTTGTGGAAATTAGAAAATTAGGTATTTAATCTAGCCCCCCCCTATAATTATCGTGTTAAGCAAGTTAGGCATAGCGCTAGCGTTGGACGTACTCGTCTAGTTAATACAGTAGCCACATCAGCTAGATGTTGAGTTATTTATGTCTAAAGTATATCTTGTAAGTTAAATATACAATGTATTACATTTTCAATGAAGAACCAGAAATGTGTGTAATGTACATGTCAACTTGTTTTTCGATGAAGAACTACAGTAGTACACTCACTGTCATCAGTACGTGTATACCGTGTGTGCGTGATCAAGCGATGCGCGTATACGTAAAACACACGGGCGTAGAGTGTGTGTGACTAAACTGGTGATTATCATCTCACTTTTGGTTTTTACCCATACACCGATGTACTATATACTTTATCCCCGATGCAAATTTAACATCTATTATCATCTCACTTTTGTTGTTTTACGACGACACTATAGGCCTATCTTTGACTAATTACTATGGCAATACGCCAATAAGCGATAAGAAATTAGTAAGTAATTGGAGAAGTTAAACATTCACTGAATCGTATTAGATGTCTTAATCTGCAAGCCAGTGCAGTAATATTGCAGATTTGCAGCTGGGCAAAGAACAATACATTTTTTAATCACGCCTTTTTTTTTTAAACAGCCTGACTGTGTGTGTACTATGTGTACTATCACGGTACTGTAGTCGAGGCCTAACGACGCTAGTCAAGAAACTTTTTAACGGCCTAAAACATACCGTTTTTCTACATAAAAACTAGATTTACTTACCTTGAAAAATTTCAAGAACGGTGGCTGTCCTGTCACCAAGCGTTGTGTTTAAAAACAGGAGCAATTGATCCTCCATCTTTAAATATATGCAACTTAAAGCAACGTTAGAACAAAAGGACGATCGCCCTTCGTAAAACAAGATGGCGGATGTCGTTGAAAATCCCGCTCCCCGAATGGTCATCACGTGATGCAAGCCAATCACCGGATTGGTCCTTTGTCGATAATTGTAGCGTCCTTTTTAAATCAGTCGGGGGATTAAAACTCGTTTTCGAATTGATGGTTAATTTGAGCTTTTTAAAATCTTTTAAGATTAATTTTTAATAGTTTAGATTAATTTTTTTATAAATCCCATAATAAATTAACGTTTTAAATCTCGCACTTTAAGAGTGTACATATTTTTAACAATGAAACTGTAAATTTAAGTTGTATGCTGTTTTTTTCAGGATCGTTTCCGGCAAAATACAGGTTTCCCGTGCGTGTGAAAAAAAACCTGTAAAATTACACTGTAAAAATAACCGTAAAATACAAGTTTTTTGGCAATAAAATAACAGCATGGCAACGTTTTTTGGTCTGACGGAGTTTTCCAGGTAAATAAACGCCAACTTGTTGTTAATTAACTTTACGACGTTTATTTACATATTTTTAACAATGAAACTGTAAATTTAAGTTGTCTGCTGTTTTTTTCAGGTTCGTTTCCGGCAAAATACAGGTTCCCCGTGCGTGTGAAAAAAAAATTGTAAAAATACACTGTAAAAATAACCGTAAAATACAAGTTTTTTGGCAATAAAATAACAGCATGGCAACGTGTTTTGGTCTGACGGAGTTTTGCAGGTAAATAAACGCCAACTTGCTGTTAACTAACTTTACGACGTTTATTTACATATTTTTAACAATGAAACTGTAAATTTAAGTTGTATGCTGTTTTTTCAGGATCGTTTCTGGCAAAATACAGGTTTCCCGTGCGTGTGAAGAAAAAAAAACACTGTACAAATTAACGTTTTTTGGCAATAAAATTACAGCATGGCAACGTGTTTTGGGTCAAACGGAGTTCTGTAAGTAAGTAAACGCCAACTTACTGTTAACTTTACGACTTTAATTAACACACTTTTTACCCTGTAACTGTAAATTTAAATTGTATGCTGTTTTTCAGGATCAATTCCGTAAACATACAGGTTTCCCGTGCGTGTGAATAAACCCTTAGGGTCTATGTAAATATATTCTGTGTAAAAACATCTTATTGGGGGGGGGGGGGGGTAATCAAAGAATGGCAACACTTTGTGGTCTGACGGACTTTTGCAAGTAAGTTAACGCCAACTTACTGTTGTTAACATTACGACGTTTAAAATAACAGCGCACCAACGTTGGTTTGACGAATTTTTTTGATGACTGTAGACTTTCTGTTAATAATTAACACACCGTTTATTACATAATTAAACTGTAAATTTAAATTGTAGCTATTTTTATGAATTTTCCCGCTGTCAAAATACATTGTTTCCCATTCAAGAAACCTGCAAGGATGCCCTCATAATCATCTGAATATCGTCTCCTCAATGTTTTTCCCTTTTCATTTCCACCGACCCCTTTTACCTTATTTTTGTGACCCCCCCCCCCCCGAAAGCAAAATTTCCCTCAACTGCTGATTTTGTAACATTGATCATATATTTTTATTATTTATTTATTCATTTACTTATTATGGGCCTGTAGTTTCCTTGTTAAGTCGATGGTTAATATTTGCCGAAAAAATCATGTAAATTTACCGTGGCTCATGTATGCAACGCACGTGGAAACTGGTACCCTGATTTTACATACCGATATAGATAAAAAGCATTTTGGCAACCAGTAACTTTTTAGGAACCAGGCTTGATGTACAGACACGTTCTACATTTGGAACGGGTACATTTGTGACAGCCCAGTATTTCTGTTGAGGGTTCTGTTCGGACTGTACCTGGGGGAAGTTTGGCCCTGACTAGGATGTCACCCAGGTTCTTAGGACGGCGGAATGCAACCATGGGGACCTCAGGGATTGCTGAGTGTAATCTGTTAGAGGAGTGAAGGATGGTCATGTTATTATTGAGGATTGAGGAAAGTTGAGGTAGTTCGGGGTAGAAGGTGGTGACCAAGGCGACTCTATTGGTAGGAGCTTTTTTAGCTCCCGTGTTAGTCAACAGAGGTATGACGAGTTACGTTGAGAGCCCTGTTGGTTGCAAGTTGGACCCTGCGTTCGCTGTGGCCCCTAGATACAAGGTGTTTCCTTAGCTCTGATGAGCGCCTCTTGTACAGGGTATCTGTGGAACAGATACGTCTGATACGTAAGGCCTGACTGTAAGCAATTGCCTTCTTACAGTGACTAGGGTGGCAACTGTTGGAGAGAAGGTACTGGTGGGTGTCGGTGGGTTTACTGTAAACATCCGTGACAATGCCATTAGGGGATTTGGTTATGGTAACATCTAGAAAATTCACACTTGTGAGAGAGTATTCGGTAGTGAACTTTATGGTGGGGTGAAATGAGTTTATATGGTCAATAAACTCATCCAAGCTGTCCTTGCCACCACACCAGATGGAGAAAATATCATCAATAAATCTCCACCAAACTAGTGGGCGGTTGGGGGCAGAGGACAGGAGTCTGTCCTCCAACTGAGACATGAATAAGTTAGCATATGACGGTGCCATTTTGGTACCCATGGCAGTACCCTGTACCTGTAGAAAATGCCTGTCAGAAAATGAAAAATTATTCTTCATGAGAATGTGGCTGATGAGTTCCTTAATATGTCTCACTGAGGGGCGGGATTGTTTACTAGCATTGAGGGCAGAGACACATGCAATCATGCTTTCATGATTGGGTATGTTAGTATACAATGATGAAACATCAAAAGTAGCCAGAATGGCAGAGTCAGGTATTTGGTGCTTGACCTCATCTAGTTTGTGGAGAAAGTCTTTGGTATCCTTGATGAAGGAAGAAATACGGCAGACTAAGGGTTTGAGAAAGCTATCAACAAACTCAGAAATGCGCTCTGTGGGGCTACCATTCCCAGATACAATTGGTCTACCCGGGTTATTGGGCATGTGTATCTTGGGTAGAAGGTAGAACCTTGCTGTACGGGGGTCATGTGGGAGGAGATAGTTAAGTGTATCTTTCTCGATACCATTGGCATTATAAATTCTAACCAGGGTGTCGCTGATATCTTGGGAGAACGATTGAGTGGGATCAGTGGCACATTAAATGTAATGATCAGTGTTGCTGAGCTGTCTGAGGCCCTCAGCAATAGTCATGTGTGTTCATGACTACAACTGCGGACCCCTTGTCAGCCCGTTTAATCACTATGTCTGGTGATTGGCGGAGTTGTGTAAGGGCGTGTCGCTCATCTTGGGGGAGGTTATTGGAAGTAGGGGTATTAGGGACCTTAAGAACCTCGGAGTTGACCGAATTGATGTATGTCTCTAGAGACACATCTCGGTTCTTAGGGGGTACCCAAGTACTCTTTTCCTTGAAGCGGTTGCGGGTAATTGGTTGGGTCTCCACAGATGACTCTTCATCCATGGAGGGTTCTACATGAACGTATTCACGTAGGCGTAACCTACGATTGAATTGGGCCATGTCCTGTTGGAAAATAAGTTGGTTAGGTTCTCTGGGTGTGGGGCAAAACTTAAGACCCCTTGAGAGGAGTTTAACCTGTGGGTCAGTAAGGACCATGTCAGAGAGATTAACTACAGTATTAGTCTCTGGCGACCTAATAGTAGGAGGAGCAATGGTGGTTCTCCTACTGTGGAAACGTCTATGAATGTGTTTCTTATGGTTAGCTTGGACATTCATACGTTTCTTGTTCTGTTTGTCCATTAGGGTGGTAATGATTTTGGGTTAAACAAAGACAAATTGACTAGAGTGGGATTTGAACCAACGACCTCCGGTTTAACGTGCCGGCGCTATATATATATATATATAACCACCCCATTGTTTGTAAATTAATAACTTTGATTGGCTATAATTTCGGTTTTTTTTTCTTCGGGTGGAATATTAAATTTTGCGTTTTTACGCAGGTCATATATTCCAAAAATAATAGCAAGTGATATGCACTACTCATAACAACATTGTATAGTTCCTCCACTCTGATTGGTGGAGATGAAATCACGTGTCCCCTTTTAAACGTACGACGATATGAATGAGCTGAGGAGTGTTGAAACATGGCCTGAGGAAATTTACTCAACAAAGGGCACTTATTGACTTGAGAGGCTACCTTAACAAACGTCTCCGCAACTTTAATAGTTCTGTTGTATAGAATTTGGCATTGTAAAAATAAATTTCAATAAAAATAAAAAATAATGCTTTCAAGTCTTTTTCTGCCAAATCACACCTTTTAACACTCCTAATTGGTGAGGATTGTAGCAAAAATACAATAAATACAAAGATATCACATATAAACGGTAAGCCGTATATAGAATTTGAGGCATTGCATGGCGGTGTATCAAAGTATATTTGGCTTGCGGTAACACCATGTGTATATTAACCTTTCTGTGTAGATTTTTGTTCTTTGAGACTTTGTCTTGCTATATACTGCCGCGGAGTAGATTTCCGGATTTCGGGAGACTATTCTACAGCCGCAAAGTAGATTTTCGGAATTCGAGAGACTACCAAGTTCTTAAAAGAACTGTTCTGCTTCTTAACTACTACCCGGGCGGAAGGTAGGAAATCGGACTACTCTACTTTCGCTTAGTGGATCGGGGGGACTTCTCGTTATTAACTTCACTGCCGCGGAGTGAGTTATTATTGGTCTCAACGTTCGACTATAGCTTGCTCTAGTCATCGTCAGGAGACTGAAGAGTGTAGGCATGTTGTTCTATTTATAAGGATTAGTCCCGAGTAGTAGTCCCGCCTGATTTCCTACCTTCGCCCAGGTAGTAGTTAAGGGACACGTTGCCTTGGATCGGGCGAGTTGGTCTATCAAAAGCATTTGCAACCGTTTGTTATAAAATGCATATGGTTAGAAAGACGTTATAAAAGTAGAATACAATAATCCACACAAATGTGCCTCGAAATTGCGTGGTTTTCCTTTTACATCGTGAACAAACACGGTCGGCCATTTTGTGGAGCCAAAATTTTTACTCCACAAAATGGCCGAACGTGTTAGTTCACAAAGTAAAAGGAAAACCACGCAATTTCGAGGCATATTTGTGTGGATTATTGTATTCTACTTTTATAACGTCTTTCTAACCATATGATTTTATAACAAACGGTTACAAACGTTTTTTTTATTGACCAACTCGTCCGATCCAAGGCAACGTGTCCCTTTAAGAAGAAGGTCAGTTCTTTTAAGAGCTTTGTAGTCTCCCGAATTCCGATCTGCGGCAGTAGAATAGTCTCCCGAATTCCGAAATCTAATCCGCAGCAGTAGAACACATAGCAAGACAAGTTATCAAAGAACACAAATCGAAACAGCAAGGTAGATATACACATGGTGTTACCGCAAGCCAAATATTCAACAGTAAGCCATAATGCTCAAACAAAACATGATAAACACATCTGACACATATAAGCTGAAAGAGCCTTTACATTCTAAACATTCCTTTTTCGTTCAGGAACCCTTCTCTCTCTCTCTCTCTCTCTCTCTCTCTCTCTCTCTCTCTCTCTCTCTCTCTCTCTCTCTCTCTCTCTCTCTCTCTCTCTCTCTCTCTCTCTCTCTCTCTCTCTCTCTCTAAATAAACATATGATATTTACTTAAAAAAAATGTATTAATCAAAGTGAAAAGACGTGAAAGCATATACTACATTCGTTGCAAATAACTATCAATGTAAGAGTGTGACTGTTGTATCGCAGGAAGTCCGGAAGTCCGGCCTAGTGTATTTAAACTCAACATTTATAGATCATTCATTTAGCAGTTAGTGTGTGGAAGAGTAAATTCAATCCATTACTCTGGTTTCCTTGGAGCAGATCACACAACCAACTGGTGAAAATTCCATCAAAAAAGTTTGACATTATTGTATTTTGAAAGCACAAAATATATGTTTAAATTTGTGACAATTCGTATGGGTTCATTTCCAACTGCAGTTTGAAATGTTTTGCAAATGGTCACATTATCAGAACAATTGGAATCTATGTAGTATTATAGCCTGAACGTTTCAATATATAATACTAATAGGGCCTACACTGTTATTTCGATCAATATCAGTCATTTTTCTGCAAAACAAATCTGACGTCGTCACTCATTTTGGGATGAATTCTTCCATTAAAACGATCTTCAGTTAAAACCACAAACGTAGTTAAAGTTATACCGTACATCACTATAGACGATGTGACCTCTGACGTCACTAAAACCATAACATGATGCGCGCGCATGTCGCCGGGCAAAACGCCTGTGTACTTGACAGCCAGCTAGCTAGCTAGTCGATAACTTCTTGTCACTCGTCATGAAAGTACACGCAATCTTACCATAAGTACGCGTCTTCTTGCCCGGCGGAACAGGACTTGGACAGTGTTTTAATAATAATAATAATAATAATAATATATAATGTAATTGCATATCAATATGCTGGGTGTTGCTTCAAAATAAAAAAAAAAAAAAAAAAAAAAAAAAACAAAAAAAAAAAACAAAAACACAACAACAAAAAATTGAAAAAACCTGACATAAGATAATAAGATAAGAGATTTGAATTTTTTGGTACAAACAAAGACAAAGAAAGAGATTAAGATTAAGCGGTAGAGAGTGCCAGATGCGTGAGAAAGAAAAGAACCTGTCACCCCACCATGATGAGACTTGGGTTCAATGAGGAGAAGCAGATGGAAATTGATCGAAGATTCCTTGATGGAGTGTAAACTTGAAGTAGTTCAGAAATATAGTGGGGAGCCTTGCCATTAAGTGCTTTGTGGACAATGAGCATCAGCTTGAAGATGATTCGTTGAGAGATAGGGAGCCAATGTAGTTGTTTCAGAATGGGGGTTTTGTCAACAGAGGGTGGTTTGAGTGTAAACAGAGGTCACATCGTCGATATGTGTAGGAGTACATTCCTACCTCTAGTTTACAAGAAACATATTACAAAGGTACGGTGCACCAATTGCTTTTTACGAGAGTGCATTTATTCCAATTACCCCTTTTTTTAAACGTACCTATCATAAATGGATTATACATTAATTTTGTTTTGAAAGATAACTTTAAATCAAACCATCAAGTTTTCAAGAATAATATTATAATGGGGTGTAGGCCTACATCTGTGTTTATTTGAAGATTACATTTTATTTTAACTTTAGTTTGCAAGAAACATCATACAGGGATGGCTCATCATTGGTTATTGATTGGAAGAGCACATTCATTCCAATCCTCTAGTTTGTAAGAAACATATCGTGTAGGCACGGTACATCATTGGTTTTCTGAAGAGTACATTAATTACAATCATCTAGTTATCAATAAACATATCATAAAGGGATGGTACATAATTTGTTATTGGAAGAGTACTTGTTTCTACTGGTATTGTGCAAGAAACATATTATAAAGGGATGGTACATCATCGGTTATTGGAAGAGTAGGCCCTACGAGTTTCTACTGGTTTTGTGCAAGACAAAATTATGACGGGATGACATTCATTGTTTTTTAGTGGAGTGTATTTGTTGAGACCCTCTTGTTTTCAAGAATCAACTCATAACGGGACGTTACATAAATGCTATTTGGAATAGTACATTACTTCCTATCCTTTATATTATAAGCAATTGATGCAGGCGGTGTAATTGTTTACACCCGAGGGGACAAGGGTCACACATTTCAGGGTCACACACAACCGTTGCACCACCTCAGCGTGCAAAACAAAAAAATATGTTGTTATAACACGGCAATGGATTGCACGAGGCGAGAACACACTTTATTAAAGGCACTGAACACGTTTGGAAATTGTTAAAGACCAGTGTTTTCACTTGATGTATCCCAACATTGGTCATCGAAGTTGCAAGAAAATTATGAAAGAAAAAACACCCTTGTTTTTAACAAATTTGTGTGCTTTCAAATAGGAATACAATCTTCTTGCAAGAAGATTTATTATTTTCGTGAGAAATTACCTCTTTCTCAAAAACTACGTTACTTCAGAGGGAGTCGTTTCCTACAATGTTTTATACTACCAACAGCTCTCCGTTGCTTGTTACCAAGTAAGTTGTTATGCTAATATTTGTTTTGAGTCATTACCAAACGTGTACGATACCTTGAAGTGAAGTAAATTATTTTTCCGTATAACATTAATCATTGAACGTATTAAATTGTATATTTGTTTGAGAACAAATAAAATACAAAATTAAATACAAGTAGGCCTAATTCAAGAAAATCGAACACTTTTCCAGAAAAATTACCCAAATTTAATTTAATGACCTATGATCGAAAACCAAGTTTCTGAGCTCGACTTTGAAAAGGGACAGAAACCTCTTATTTGGAGGTAATCTGTCAGGGCGAAAATGTTGGCATTTCCAACATTTACAACTGAATTGGTAAGAAAAGGAAAAAAACATACGAAAAAAAAGTCCAACAGTGTTGAACGAATTGTAAACAGCAATGGTGGTCAGTTGACAAATATATCCCCTCACTGTTTCCTGGGACACATAGCACTTAAATGTTAATAATGTTAGTACCAGCGTAATTATAGCTTTATAACCGGGACTATTTATAATAATCAAGGCGATGGAAAAGACCAATGTTGGCATGATAAAGGTGTTGCACCCCGTGGGGTACATCGCTCATGTTCCCCTGAGCAACGTACAAGTTCTGTTGTAGCCGTTCACGAAGTTGGTTCTCGACCAATAAAATGCAAACCTTCTACCGTGGTATAACAGCACCGTTGGGTGAATAATTCATTCATTGCAATCCACCATGTTTTTCCGGATTTTTTTTATTTTATTTGTTTATTTTTTTAAATGAGATATGGCCTTACTCACAAGGCCGGACGGCCACTTCAAGGTGAGGGCTACACTTAACTATTGATTTGGGCTGTCGACCCAAATCAACTGTCACCAGGGGCGCGTTGCCACCTACTCCTAGGGCTGAAACAGGGTTAACTCCTTCACAGTCCGTAAGGATGTAGGCATTGGTATCATCAACTAGGAGCCTGGCTGGTAGAGCAGAATGCACTACCTTCAAAGCAATTATGGTTAAGTGCCTTGCTCAAGGGCACAAGTGTCAGGACCGGGATTCGAACCCACACTCAGCTGCTGACAACACCAGAGCTTGGGTTCGGTGAACTAGACCTCTCGGCCACGACACGGATTGGTATTTAGAAGAGTACGTTCGTTCCAACCCTCTACTTTTCCTAGTTTATAAATGAATGATACATGTACATAATTGCTTTTTGTCGAATACAATATTCCAATAACCTCCCACAAGCTGGAAGATACCATGAAAGACCGCGTCATCGATTTCGGTAATGGTTATTTCGACATTATACAAAAATTCAAGGAAAAGGTCATAACATAATTGTTGAATTTCTTCAAATTACAAGACAATTTATTATGTAGGCATAACATTGATTTGGTAAGCACATTTGTTTCAACTTCCAAGGTTTCCAACTAAAACAGCTCACTATTGGAAATTAATGGGAAAAAGGTCAATACCAGTAGACGTACCTATTGTTGGACGGACCTAGTTAAAACGCGATTACCGCGAAAGAAATCCCGATTAAAAAAAATATATATACTTTATTATGTTACGACATCAGAGGAACGTCACACACCACTTTGGTTTCATTTTGAAGAGTAACTAATCTCAGATAGTTGAAAGTGCCCTTTGATATTGTAAATTCTTGTGTCGCAGTAAACACAGTTCTTGTCGACGTTTCATGACAGTGATAAGAGATACCAGCAGGAACGCCACCAGGAACATAGCACCCCCTGTCAGGAACGGGACCACGTAGTTACCCGTAGCATCGTAAATCTTCCCTGACATAACAAGGGGGAGAGAAGAACATCACGTTTAGTGTAGAATACATTGCTACTCTTGATTATCTTTTGCAGTCAATCTTTGATTGTCTTTGTCCATATCTTATCTGAATTTGGGTAATATTCAGACCCAGCTGTTGTTAGTCTCCTTTGAGTTGTACACACTAATTTAACTTTATCAATCTTCGGTTTAAGATGCACACAATATTGACAAATGTTCTGCGCACCCCCCTCCCCCCAAAAAAAAAAGAAAAAAAAAAAAGAAAAAAAAAAGGAAAATACATATAATGATGTTAAATAAAACGGTTAATAATTCATAATTATAATAATAACATCATCAGCAACAACAACGACAACAACACTAAGAATAACAACAACAACACCATTTATTGATATAGTGGAATAAATATAAAAAACGTAACATCGCCGCAATGAGTGTTCTTTTGTTATTATAATTACCTGCAACAACCGAGCCAACTCCATTGAAGAGATACACTGTTGCCCAAATCAAACTCAATGCCGCTGGCGTTTGAGGGTCAGTAACTAGACTTCTCATATTAACAATCAGCAGTGGACTTCCAATCCCAAGTAAGGCACCCAAAACAACCGAATACCCAACTAGGAATACATAGTTGTTTGATACAGGATTTGTAAATGTCACCAAGGCAGCACCAAGAAGTACGATGAGCTGAAGTTTGAAGCAGCCTATGTAGTTCCTGTCAACGAACCAACCATGGGTGGATCTGGTGACCATAGCAGTGATTGCGAAGGCTAAGAGTAGCATGCCGCTCTGATCGTCTGACCAACCACCCTCTTTCGCTCTGGCGGGGAGGTGAGATAGATTTGTCAGTAAGCCCATGGAGAAAGCACACGTGGCTAGAATAAGCAACATGGCTGGGACATTTGTGAAAATATGACGGGCAACATTAGACCTTTGATGCATATGGGAGTCTTTGAGTCCGGTATCGTTACCTATTGCAATATTATCAACTTTCATTTTCGGGTTTCTCCCGTACGAAGAATTTGTCTTGAGCGGACGGAAGAGGGCGCAAGCGGCAACACAGTTCATCTGCAGGGCACCTGTGATAAACATGGTTCCTCTCCATCCGTATGTATCAATGAGGAGACGAAACAACGGGGTAAAGATCACTTGGCCTACGCTGACACCGACAATTGCTATTCCGTTAGCGATTGCGAATCTTGTATTGAAGTACTGGGAGAGGATAATCATTCCCGGTGAAAGCATCATGACCACGCCTACACCTATGGGGAAGAGACGTATGAAGTATTGGAGTGAAACAAATACTATGCACAACAAAATTCAATTTAAACTTTTGTTCAAATCAAATTCCAGTTAAATTCACACCAGAGTAATAACTACCCAGTTCGCCATTTTCGCCATTGGCGAGCCAACAACAATTATGAAGATTATTTGACTAGAGCGTTTCCGGTGCAGTTGGCAGCGGTAATGAGTTGGATAGATAAATTCTTTAGAGCTATTGGCACCCAGCTTTGTTTGCTTAGTTCTGAATATAATTAATTATAATAACACTTTATCTTATTTTTACTAGAAAAATCCCGAATTTGAAGCGATATACACGCAGCTAACAAGATACTTCAGACCAGCCTCGCCACTATGGGCAGCGTGCCGTATCGATACCTCTCTCGTCACTAACAATCGAGCAAGGCATTCTGGGCAAGAAAAACAAAATGGCGCGGCGAGATCACACACCACTGGGAACGAGGTTGACTTCAGACCAGTCTTTTTGAGCCAGCACGCGCATGTGCTGCTGGCCGCGCTGCCATTGCTGGGACGCTGGCAGCGCAAGGTTTTGTACACAAAGACATAGAAAAACCTTCGTCTTTTAAAACTTTGTATATAAATGAGGTGTCTTTCTCAACGATTAACACAATTTCCCTGACAGGACAACTTGACTAAATTATGTAGAGTATATACTTATTTAATATATGAAACTAAACAGAAAGTGAATACTGAAATTCGGTCGGAAAAAAAAAATGCTGATGTGACGCATTTTATACCAGACAGTGCAGTTTTTCGTGTAGCATCACACTAAAACTCACCTATTGTCTGCGCTGTTTTCAGGATTTAGTTGCTGTTTCAGTGTTCTATACATCGTTATGTCATGCTGTCCTGTCAGGGACGCTGGCAGTGCAGGGTTTTGTACACACATACATGTACATGGACAAACCATAGTCTGTTTAACTAGTTATGCAATATAGGTGTCTTTTTCAACGATTTACAAAATGTCCATGACAGGACATCGATTGATCTATAACCGTATGGATTGGTCTATAGCCGTAGCAACCAAGGTATCATCCCGTAGCAACGTTTATACGCTTATAGGCGAGGGTGCAATCTGCTTTTCGTATAATATTTATCTTTGCTATTTAGGTGTATTTAACAATATACTTTTATACCATATCTGTTTTTAACCATTCAAAATTCATTCAACCAATGTACTATACCCATAACAACATCAGCTTATTGGTATCTAGACGTCTAGGCACAATTATGTTGGGGTGTTATAAAACAAATATTGACTGCATGCTTTTACTCGTGCTATGGTTAAAGGCTTCTTACACGTTTGGTAATTACTCAAAATATACATACCATAAAAACTGACTTGATGACGAGCAACAGAGAGCTGTTGATAGTATAAAACATTGTGAGAAACGACTCCCTCTGAAGTAACGTAGTTTTTCAGAAAGAGGTAATTTCTCACTTAAATAATAAAAACTTCTTGCAAGAAGTTTTATTCCTATCTGAAAGCACACATGTACAACGAGGGTGTTATTTCTTTCATCATTTTCTTGCAACTTCGATGACCAATTGAGCCCAAATTTTCACAGGCTTGTTATTTTATGCATATGATGGGATACACCAAATGAGAACGCTGGTCTTTGACAATTACCAAACATGTACGATGCCTTTAAAACTACGACTCTTCCGGTGATCCCCGGAGCGTTCTATTTTCACCCCGAGGCTCGGGCGTCGTAGTTTTATCCAAAGCACGAGTAAAAGCAGTCACTATTTGTATAATAAGCCACGGCAAACTGAGCTACGAACCCTATCAGGACTGGGCTTTTTTTGACGGGGTGGGGGGGGGGGGGTGTTTTAGTGCCCCCGCCGTCTTCTCCAAAATCATCGACCTTAATTTATTTTTATTTGTTTTATTTGTTTTACCATTCTTTTGCCGATTGAGTATTTCTTTGCCTTAAGTAGCCTTTTGCCTTGAGCATTAACATGTTAACAATATTCCATTGACACAAGTCTCAATACAATTTGAACCCCTAAATACGGCCTGAAAACAAAGATTCCAAGATGGCCCCGGATACGGCGGCCACTTTTAATTTTCACACAATGTGCTTACCGCATTCTGCTTGATAGAGACAAATACATAAGTAAATGAAAAACTAAAAAAATAATAATAACAACTAAAAGTAAAACAAAACCAAAGTAAATATATTAATACATTAATAAATACCAAAGGATACAAATGGAAAATAACCTCTTGAATAAGGTCCCATTTATCAAGTTTGTAAAATTCAGTTTCCCAGAACGTCTGCCTCTGAACTTACCAGACAAGGCGTTACAAATATACAACTGCCATATGTCCTCGGTGAGCGAGCCAAGTATAGTAGCCGACCCGTTGATTAGAGCTCCAGTCACAGCGACTCGTCTGATGCCAAGATGAGACGCAACAACACCAATGAAAAAGCCTATCGTTTCAAACAAAACATATCTATTACTTTACATCCCTAAACTAATGTTTATTGTAGTTAACTTCAGGCACAGTTATGAAAACAGTTCTACACTACGTAAGCCTTAAAGGGGCAAAGTTGGAGGGAAAACAAACTGGTTTTGAAATGCAGTTTTGAACCATTCACTAACTCGTTGTAACGTTTGACGTTTCAACCATTTTGTGCAAGCGATGATTTCGAGATCGATTCAGAACAAGTTACTTCTAGGGGCGGATCCAGGATTTTCCAAACGGGGGGTCGTGAAAATTGGTGAATGCAATTTGTGGCGCCTGAGAGCGCGTAACGCGAAGCCCTAACGGCATTTGTTCCTGGGCCCGCTTAAATTGAATCAGCCATCCTGAGTTATAAAATCAAAATGCAGGCTGCAATTAATATTTATTCAGGAACAAAAAATTGTTGGGTGAGGAGGATCCTTCCTCCATGGTGAGACAAACGATATGACAGTGCAATTTCCAATGCAATTAACCGAAAACAGAGAAATAGACAAATTAAGATCCATATCAATCTTCTAAATTTACTGGAACTTTTTTTTCGGTAACATCGATGATTGGGTCCAGGGGTGAAGCCCCGATGGGGGTCCAGGGGGCGAAGCCCCGGAAGCTCTGAGCTTTTGGCCTTTTGAGGGGTGAATAATGAATCCTCTGTGTGCCTAAAACAGAGAAATAGATACACTTTTTAAGCACTTTTGATCCATATAAATCTTCTAATCTTACTCATTTTTTATTGTTGTAATACCACAAATCTGGTCTTTGCATTATCTGTTTTCATGCATATTCATAAAAAAAAAAAATAGTGGGTAAGATCGTTTCTCAAATTCAAGCTTACTGTCGTATTATCCCGGACAGTTTGGCACATCATGTTTCAAATGCTATGTTATTGTTGCAAATATAAACAATTACAAGTGATATGTCATGAAAGATTAATTTTGGCAGAAAGAAAAAATATGTGAGTGGCATAGGATGAAAAAGTATCCATCATGCCTGCCTCTGGGTGTGTGTGTGTGTGTGGGGGGGGGGGGGGCGAAACTACACCACACACAAACAATTTCTTTTTCTTTTTTTTGGGGGGGGGGGGCTGACGGAAAGGGGGGACGTACGCCCCCCCCCACCGGTAACCGCCCCTGACTTTATCGAACAAACTATTTTGTTTTTGTTTTTTTGTTATGGGACAAAGAAGTGAAAATCGCAAAGAACACAAATAAATAGGTAAATCAAAAACAATACTATTACAAATAAATTAAACAACATATAAATACATAATTTGTTTGTGGTCAGGCCCGGGAGGGAAACATAACAAAATAAATAAATAAGTCCGCCAAAATAAGGAAAAAGGAGAAAAACATATTAATAACTTGACGAAGTACACTTTCTTTCATATTCGTTTTTACAAGGAAGTAGCAGTAGGTCTACACAATGAAATAGCAAAGTATAGAAAAACAAATATTAATTACTCTCACTGACACGGCACTGTGTAGATTTTGATTTATTGTTGAAACCTTATTTCAGTACAGGACCACTCCACTTTCCACCCACTCTTCCGATAGGGCATATCACTTCAGTTACATGTTAAAAATGATAATTTTAGCTAACGAACCCAATATTGTTTTTACTTACAAAACGGACTCGCAACCATCCACGGCAGACTTAGAAGCAAACTCGTTGCTGTTGCAGTTGATTCAAAATACTCCTTCCACTCCGTGAAGAAGATCCCCAGAGTAGTCAGATACCCGTAACCGAAAATGTTACATACGTGGACACCTAATAAGATGACCCAGGCCCAGCCCCGATCAACCTGGCCAAGGTGAGCGAGATTATGTTTGTGTGTCGCCGGCATTTTCTCCGGTTTACATAGTTTTCTCGATATGAGATGTCTCTCTGTGTGAAGCGTTTGCTCTGTGAGGGGGGGGGGGGGGGGACTCCGCAAAGTGCACACATTATTGCTCCCTAAGGGCGATTGCTAGACTTGATGTGGACTCTGTACAGGCAGCCATGGTTACACACGCCTACGCACTGCGTGGAGAAACTCAGACTGATGAAGGCTTACTAAACGATTTTCATCCACGATGTTTGTTTTCTGTCTCCCGAAAGGTCAACTAACACGGGGACGTTGATTCAAAAGAAGTAAAATGATAGGTGAAATTGTAGATTGATGAATTCGTGTATTATTTTTACCAATTCGATTTCTAAGTAGCCTTGGACTTCCCGTCAAGGCCTTCATGGCATATTGAGTTGTGTAGCCGAGATGCGACTAAACTGTAGAACACATTATAACACCTCTTACAAAAAATCTGCCGTTTCATTGATTTAGAGCGCGTCACATGATATGTCTTAGTTTTACTAGAAACCCGGTGGCCGTGTGATAGTAGTTTGCCATGCAATAGTCAAAAGACCATTACATGGTGCGCGCGGTACCCAGACGTCTTTTTTACTCACCTCGAACCCAATCAGTTGTGCATCTGTGTAACTGAAATGCGCGCACGGACGTTACGTGTACGAGGATGATAAATAGTCTGTTGGGGTGTTATAAAACAAATATTGACTGCTTTTACTCGTGCTATGGTTACAACTCCGACTCCCTCGGTGATCCCCGGACCGTTCCATTTTTCCCTCGGCTACGCCTCGGGAAAATAGAACGCTCCGGGGATCACCTCGGGAGTCGTAGTTTTAACCATAGCACTCGAAGCAGTCAATATTTGTATACTATAGTTGTATTGTGAGCGTTGCAAGCGCGGAGGCACTGCGCTGCTCCACTGACTGGTCAAATTTTAGTGTTTCTGTCTGTCTCCGGTTGATCAATATCTTTCTAAACAACAGACTGCTGATTGCGTGAGAACACTGTAGGGGTTGAACTATTTTTGGTGCAATATATAATTCCCCTCGTCATTACCTCCACTTCAGACTTACATGAGATTATTTTTTCCTCCGGAGTGATTAGTCACAGATGAGAGATATTATAATAAGACGTTCCTGGTATAAATGCCCAACCACGCTCAGTGCCCCTCAATACATTTTTCTGAGCCGGTGTCCCTGGGAAATCTGTCCCCGGAGATTCTGTCCCCATATGGGAAATTAACATGGGCTGAAAGAGGATGTTTCAAAAGACGGCGCTATCAGAAGAAGTTAATGTACAAAGTTCGCCGTATTGGGGGGGGGGGGGGCACCAGAATCTCATGCCACACCGGAGTAAGTAAATGTAGTCCTCCATCAAATTCTTTACTTCGTACAATTACGGGTATTACGGGTTTCTTTGAGTTAATGGCTGGCCCAGTTTTATCATGCCATTCGTGTACATGTATTGTAATGTTAAATCATCGTGCAGGCAGTGCGTTAGTATAGACATGCAACGACGCGGCGTATGTGTGTTTGTTTTGGGGGTGTATGTGTATTTAAAACAACAATACACGAATGGCACTATCGCTGCATTGCTTGTACTGCAACTGTCACGACTGTGTACAACTAAACAGAAAACAAACGTTATTTAGTTAAAAACTAACCTTCAAAAGCATCTATAAACCACTGGGCAACCCCACGTTTTTGAGAGAGACGCCAAGGGCACAGCTCGCCACCACACGCCAATGTGGGAAAACAAATCGTTTCGATGCATGGGCGTATGTGCGGCCCCTAAATGTAGCCCGAGCCCTAAATGGCGCCCGAACCTAAATGTAGCCCCAAACCTGTACCTAAATGTCGCCCGGACCTAAATGTAGCCCCAAATCTGTACCTAAATGTCGCCCGGACCTAAATGTAGCCCCAAACATGTACCTAAATGTAGCCCCAAACCTGTACCTAAATGTAGCCCCAAACCTGTACCTAAATGTCGCCCCGACCTAAATGTAGCCCCAAACATGTACCTAAATGTCGCCCCGACCTAGCTCATCATTGTGATGATAGCTACAATGAATGTTAAGGCGAGTTGTTTGACTCGTTTCAAACAAAAACATGTAAAACCAGACTTAAATTTTTATTAAACAAAAACAAGGTGTTCGGCATGACGCCCAAATTTTGGATGTGGAACACATCCCATCCCAACTTTTTGTTATTACGTCTCGGTGTTGTGGACCCGTGATATGGCCATATTCCTTTACGCATTGCATTGTGCACTGCACCGTGGTTGATCAGTGGTATGGCTATTTTCAAGTACCTCTATGCATTGTACACTGAGCACTGCGCCGTGGTTGATCCGGGATGTGCACTACCTACTGAGCATGCCCTGCGTCGTGGTTGATCCGGGATATGGCTATTTTCCTGTACCTATATTGCAATGTGCACTGAGCACTGAGCACTGCGCCGTGGTTGATCCGGGATATGGCCATATTCCTGTACCGATTGCTTGTGCACAGTGTACGTGGACTCCGCGTCTGAGAACATGCCCATGTAGCGGGTTCAACTGGCTCAATAGGCTGTGTACAAAATAGCCACATCGGAAATCACCCATATCCTGGGACAACACGGCAATTTTTATGGAGGGTGTCTAGCGATATTTTGGAAATATGACTAAATAGAGATGTGGGTTGTTGTTGTTGTTGTTTTTTTTTTTTTTTTGGGGGGGGGTGGGAATGAAAAGCGAAAAGTTGTTTTTGAGGCTTTTAGGTTCCTAACATTTTTTTTACGAACTTAAAAAAAATGTCATAGGGGGTCACACTTTGTGTACGATTTTTAAAAATTCCCCAGAGTCTTTCACATGGTCCAAATATCTTGTGTGTAGCAATTATGGTTCACCAGATATAATTGTTCTAAATATTAAACTTTGATTTAATGTTATGACGTCATCGATGACGTCATTATCCCAAAAGCCTTTGCGGTTTCATCAAATACTAGGTATGGTTAGCTTAAAGTCCCAACCTTTTTTGGTTCACGAGATATGATTTTTGCACACACAGTAAATGTAAATACACGGCGATGACCTAGGGTTATCTGGATTTGTTTTCCTGCCAAACGGGGGTCCATCATACTTTTTTTTATTTAGGTATCGCCTTACTCACAAGGCCGGACGGCCACTTCAAGGTGAGGGTTACACTTAACTGATTTGGGCTTTTGCCCAAATCAACTGCCACCAGAGGTACGTTGCCACCTACTCCTAGGGCTGAAACAGGGTTAACCCCTTAACAGTCCGTAAGGGTGTATAGGCATGGGTATCATCAACTCGGAGCCTGGCTGGTAAAGCAGAATGCACTACCTACCCAAATTTTTACGAGCAATTATGGTTAAGTGCCTTGCTCAAAGGCACAAGTGTCATGACCGGGATTCGAACCCACACTCTGCTGCTGACAACACCAAAGCTTGGGGGCGGTGAACTAGAACGCTCGGCCACGACACGCCACAAAATTGGGGAAGATAATCATCTTTACCCGCTGCAGTTGCGAAGCTAAATTGCGAAAGACGCGACTACAACGTGGTCGAGCAGTCAAAATGTGCCTTTTGGCAGCCAGCCACCATGTACTCAAAATGATTACGGAGCATACACGTAGATCAAATGTGTTTGATTATTCAAGAGGGAGAAAACCGTAGGATCGGAAAACAAACAAACAACCAACGAACAACTTTATTGCGTATTGCCCTAGCCGGGATTTAAACCAGGCCAACAGCGGTGAGAGGCAAGCACTCTGCGCACTGGCAACCCTTGCCACTGATATCATTAGGTTCTATTTGATGTCTCTGGAAACATTTTTTTTAACGTAATGGTATGAACGTACGTCACCAATGTAATATTCCATTCACTACAAGTTAGATTTGCGAAAACGATTTACAACATGAACACATATTTGACCCCGATTTGACATTCATTTCCGTGTTTAATCGAGAGTTCACAATTTCCGAAATCATATTTGAAAACAACATGTATATCATACAGTCATACTGTTTACATTCACAGCAAACACTGGGACCTTTGAGCCTGCTGAGAGTTGTACACAAATATAACTTGAGTTTCACTATTACTGCTGGTCAAAACCGGATGTCAACGTGCCCGTGAGTGATGACCAACAAAACAACAAACGTCCAGATTTATACATATACATTATACACGTTGTGGGTGCATTCAATCAGAGACTAGACTTGCACTGAGTACCGGTATAGAACGATAAAAATTTAGTTAAGTTATAAAATGGAATGCGCTTTCACAATATTACAATTACAATTTCTCATTTGCTTTGAGAGGCAAACAGTTCTGATCTGAAATGACTTTGCGACCAGTTCAATAAAATACTTATTTTGAAGATCTACTGATGACGTGTTTATGCTTATCATGATAATTAAATTGTGTAGACTTAACCAAGCAAACCAATAACTTTTTGATTTCCAGAAACGATTAAGTCCTTTATTGATCCTCAAGGATGATACGGATGACCTGGTAAACTTACATCGCCAAGATGTTAAAGTAATGATTGATGGTTTGCCCGTAGCTGTTGGACATAAAGGTTCTTATTGTTGATGACCTACGTTACTTCACACCATACTTGTCGTTACTGCTAATTCAAACATAACAAATAATAATAATACCAATAACAAAAACAATGTGGAAGAGCAGACAGTAATAACGATCGTTCTTCATGAAACTTTGTTAGTTTCTTGCTAAATTACTACTATTATATCTGTGTAATTTGTATACTGTTTATTAATGTGTTATTAATTGCACTTTTTGGTAGAAATACGAGTTTTGTTGGAGCTCATACCCGAGAAAGCCTCTAACATTGAGTGTTCCATTAAACTGGTGCAGCCTATGGATGAAAATGCAAATTATGTGTACGTCTGGTATCAAGCCGATTACTTCAACGAATCTGGTGAAAACAACATTATCTGAGAAGTAAGTAACAGACGGTCATATTGTGACGTCACATGCTCAGGCGCGTGAAAAATGACACCGATACCCACTTTTTGAACCTTTTGGTTTCCTACCAGATGTCCTTTGACCTTGCATGCCATAATATTGGGTGTTTACGCACACACTCATGTATTAAGTATCAGCCTGTAGTTATGCATCATTGTGTGTCATTTTGCGTTTGTTTACTTTCGTCCCATTGTTAGGTGTCCGTGCAGTATGTGCACGAACACATTTTGTTATTGTTCTGTTTTTAGGTGTTCGTGCAATATGTGCACGACACCTTTTGTTTTTGTTCTGTTTGTAGGTGTTCGTACAATATGTGCATGAACACCTTCTGCTATTGTTCTGTTTTTAGGTGTTCGTGCAAAATGTGCACGAACACCTTTTGTTAGTGTACTTTTTTAAATGTTCTGCATTCAGCCGAAAACTTCTCATTATTATTATTGTATCTTTGCACCCTGACTCATATTTTCCCACATATATATGTGTTGTGCCCCCTGCCCCCCCCCCCGAACTGCACCTGACCATCTTCCATAATGAACTCTTGGGGTCGCACTATGTTTTGGTCATCTCTTTTATTTACTGTCGCAAAAAGCTTTTTCTGCTGGAAATGAAATCAATTCAACCGAAATAAGTCTGTGAGGCAAATTAGTATAGCCCCGTTTGTTTTAAAGGTATTGTACACATTTGGTAACAGCTCAAAATCAGTGTCCACATTTTGTGTGATTCAACATATGCATGAACAAACAAACCTGTGAAAGTTTGAGCTTAATTATTGGTCAGCGAGGTCACGAGAAAATAGTGAAAAGAGACCCCATGTGGTTTCTGGTTTTTTTTCTTCAAATTATCGCGCGTGATAAAAACTATTTTTTTACTAATTTCTCAGAAACGAAAGCATTTTTAAGCAGAAATATTTTAAGGAACCCTTTCTACCATTACTTACTTTAAATCATGTAAGTTATGTGTGAATCTGTGAACATTGTGTTTTTCGATCTTGCCAATAGTGTACACAGGGCCTTTAAGAGGGTTATCGAAATTGATAGTGTTTGGAAATTGACAAGGAACACATAAATATTTACAAATACCTGACTAACCAAGACACCTGTGTTTATTTTTGTTATTTCACAGTGGACTGCTTGTCTTAAGGAAGACTCAGGGTGAATACAAGTTTTACATGGTGATGTTCAACAAACATACACAACAAACTTAATATACTGATGTACTCTGCAAACCAATGTACCATGAGACTATAATGGTGATACATTGATGTCCTTCATGATCGTCGCTGCTTCTGACTGAAACAATAGTCTTATTATCTTTAGATTTGTTATCTTAGCAATGAATTATCTTTATTGGTTAACACATCGTGAGTCTTTTTGTTACAAAAGCAAGTTAGAAAAAAAAAACCAATACAGTGTTTGCGTATCGTCTTCACCAATTGAACCTAATTCTACTTTAATGTCGTTTTGATGTCGTGTTTAGCGTTTGGTGTTATGGTTTTATTATAAATCAATATAATTTAAAAATGCAATTCGGTGATGTTAAAAGGCACTGGACACGTTTGGTAATTGTCAAAGACCAGTGTTCTCACTTGGTGTATCCCAACATATGCATAAAATAACAAGCCTGTGAAAATTTGGGCTCAATTGGTCATCGAAATTGCAAGAAAATGATGAAAAAACAACACCCTTTTTGTACAAATTTGTGTGCTTTCAGATAGGAATAAAAGGATTCTTGCCGGAAGTCTTTTATTATTTTAGTGAGAAATTACCTCTTTCTCAAAAACTACGTTACTTCAGAAGGAGTCGTTTCCCACAAAGTTTTATACTATCAACAGCTCTCTGTTGCTCGTTACCAAGTCAATTTGTATGCTAATATATAATTTAAGTAATTACCAAACGTGTACAGTGCCTTTAAACCACCAAATCTCCCCAACATCTCCGAACCGTGATGTGTAACATCCACAATTTAAGGTCCTGTTCTAAAGGCCTTCATCAAATGACACGTGGCGTCGCCTTATAGGTGCTATTTTCAGGATCTATATAGACAGGAAAAATGCGTGATCAAGCTGAAACTTTGTATGTATTCAAGCCGGGATGTGTAATTTCCAAAATTGAAGGTCCTGTTCTAATGACGTCATCAAATAACACATGACGTCACCTTAAATGTGCAGTTTTAAAAGGAACATGCACGTTTTTTTTGTGGGAAATTTATGCTTATGCGTTGACAAACACTTGAGATATAAGTGTTTTTTTTTTTTTTTTTTTTTTTTTTTTGGGGGGGGGGGGGGGGTAATACACGTCCTACTTTACTCAAACAACGAACAAGCAAGTTGCTACGATCTTACCCGACGGATGCTTTTCCAACTGTACGATTCAGATTCAGATGCCAAGTTCGTGTGTGTGAATATCAGTAAGCCTACTTCTGCTACAACATCATAATGAGCCTTGTGTTATGTTTTATGTTTTCTGCAACCGACCAGTCGTACATCAAAGATAACGTGTTAACGGTTATTGTATCTTTATAAGCTGCAACCAGCCAATTAATAGTCTAATAGGAGGCTTATCGTTTTCTCATCAATTGTTTTGTTTTCCTTTCTTTTAGCATTAAAAAACAATTATTTAAATGATTGAAAGCTTAGTTTCATTGTTTGGGATTATACGCTTAAAGTGGCGCGAGCATCATTTTTTCCCTTTCTTCTTAAGGTTCTTACTTTTAACGATAATAAAAATAAGAGAGCTTTGCACAGTAAAATCCAAAGAAATTAATACTAGGCCTACTCCATAAAATGTGCCTGTCACGTGAAAAAGCATATAAATGTATTGAATACAGCCGTTTTCCGTTAGTCTTGTCTTGTCGCGTACAGAACATAGTCACCAACGAGTTATCAACGGCAATCTTCTTCTCTAACGCAGTCAAAAGCAAGATTCAAAAACAGTATGTTTCTCGTCAACCTCGTACCCCTGCTTTTTTTAGTCGGCGTGTTGACTGAATCAGGAGTAGCAGCTGAACATCTGAGGGACAAACAGAGTGTTCTTAAGGGTAAATATTAGTAGAAAATATACATTTCACTTTAGTTGTTTAGAGTATAATATGTTGTGGTCAGTTGTGGTCATTATAGTGACAAATTTCCGTCAAAATCGCTATACTGAAACATACAATAACTGAACATTTTGTTATAAACATGGACATGTGTGTGATTGATCTGGCTCAAAATGAGATTGCAATATTTGAAAAAAAATATATATATATTTTTTTAAATTACTAAATAAAACAATTGAAATGTGTATTAAATGTATTTTTTATGAAGTAAATTACTAAATAAAAAAAATACATCGGATAAGCTGAACATAATAATTTAACAATGATTTTCAGACAAAAATGACATCGTTATCAAATTTAAATTTTGTTCTAATCATGTGTTTAGCAGGGGGGTTTGTTTTGTTGTTTGATGGGGTGTTTAATAATAATAATAATACGCAGTTCTTATATCCGATGGGTGTCTCAAAGCGCTCAGTATTTTTCCTACAAGGTAAGTGGAGTTACGTGTTGAAGTATGATACCTACTCCTTTACATAGCACCATGTAATGGTTTACAAGTTGCTGTGGCGCAATATGCAGCCAATCAAACCAGGAACACCGGGGCAAACCCCTTCTCTTCACGATAAGTGTACTGGTTTTTTTTTACGTGCATTACACAACACACGGGACCTACGGCTTAACGTCCCATTCGAAGGACGAAGCATGTGGTTAAGTGTCTTGCTTAAAGACACAAGTGTCACGACTGGGATTCGAACCCACACTCTGCTGATCAGAAACACAAGAGCTTGAGTTCGGTGTTCTTATCCGCTCGGCCACGACACGCCACAAGTGCCTTGTACTTGTCAACTTCCTCTTCGTATTTTGTGTTCTTTTTCGGAAGGGCGATTGTCTTCTAAAAACACACTTTCTTCATCAAATAAAACTTTGTAGTTCTCACAAAGTGATGTATTGATCAAAATATTAAGTTTTTCTTTTATCTTTACATCGAAAAGTTGGACTCAAATATGGTAAAACTTAGAACGAAGTTAATCCTGGTTAATAAACAGAGAACTCTTATAAGTTTTATTTAATCCACGTGACCTGAAGGTTAAATATTGCATTCAAAAAGTATCCTTTTGAAGGTAGACACAAATTAAGGTAGGCCGTAGGTTCTCCTTCATATCGGATGTAAATATTGGAATTAAAATGAGTGTAAGTACAAAAGGGAAAGTCATTTATTAGTTATTAATACTTGAAGATGGTCGCTTGACTGGTAGTCACGGTGATGTTTGGAATGTTCAATGGCTGTGAAGGGGCTGCGGCGATTTCAAATTTGAAGTGGCTGTGTGGCACTAACGAGCCAGTTGTACATTGACACTGCGTTGTCAAAACTCTTCAATCAACACGATTTTCAGCCAAGCATGTTTCATTTGTAAGCATTGCCATCAAACTCCTCAAATACAATTACATTCAAGTGAATTTGTATTAAAAGTGAAATATCAATGAACATTTAAACCCATCAAAAATGCAGAAGTTGAATGATGGCACCAGGTGACAAATTACTAGTTTAAATTGACTCCTTTATTTCAAAAGATCATACCTGATGACCTGAGGTTATCTGGATTTGTTTTCTGGCCGAACCATGAGTAAATAATGTTTAATTTGGGAGGATGAAATCATTACCTGCAGTTCAAAAGCTGAATTTCGAAAGACAAGGCTACAATGCGGTCGATCAGGCATACTATGCCTTTTAGCAACTAGCCACATGTACCCATAATGATCACGGAGCGGTTCGCTCTTTCACATAACAATCATTGCAATCTCTCATTTAATTTAGGAGTAAAAAATGACAATCTGAAATTACTTCGCTACCTGTACGAACCGCAAGTTTACATGAACAACTTATTTAAAGCTCTACTTATGATTGTTTGTTATACTTACCATGATAATGTATTTTCTTTGAGACGTTAACCCTCCTGGGGAAGGGTTCAATTAGATTCACACGGAGGAAGTATGGTACCTCAACTGCAGTAAGATTAATTTGTAACATAATTTTGTTCTTCTTGTGCTATACCGGTACTTAACCCTGCGTGACACCATCAAACAAAATTCACACTCAGACAGCATCGGTCACTTTTTGAGTGACTGTTTTGATGATAGCGCGTACTACATTTTTTGACGAAAACAATCATTTTCAAATTGCCCAAACCATTAGATATGGACCATTTTGACTAAATAAAACAAATCAGGTCACTGCTTACAGCCATTGTACAGGTATACAGAAGAAGCCATCTTGAAACCATACCTATGGGAATTCCGGGAGATCTGGTCATTGATGGATTTAGTTTTTGTGAAGAAACATCCCCCCCCCCCGACGGTAACAAGGCAATTGGCATGCTATTTGGCTAGGTGTAGTTGGGGAACTAGGAATTGTTTAATAGATTTTTGAAGAAAAACAATTGTTGAGTACCGACTTTAATTTGAAACGGACACTCGATAAGTGACCGGTGGCATCACTAAGTGTTTTAATGCAAGTCTAGTCTACGTTTGACTGCATCCTCAACCTTTACAGTGGATTGATGTGGACCAGTATTTTGTGTAAATTTGTAAGTTAGATGTTCTTCATGATCTATTTAATGTTTACCCCATAATAATGAAGAAGAACAAAAAGTGTGTACGGTTCTACAGTCCCAAAGACTCTTTCTTCTTTGTTTGGTTGCTTTTGTTGTTTAAGTTTGTATATTTATAAACAGTAAAACCAAACTATCAACGGGTAACAATTAACATGTTAACTTTGTGATTTCCAGAACGGGTTGAGTCATTTTTCGAAAAGTTTATCGAGTACAGCCTCAACGATGATACGAATGCCTTGGTAGATTTACATACTGAAGATGTCAAATTACTGATAGATGGTTTTCCACCTGTTGTTGGACAAGAAGGTACTTACTTTGTTTTCCCCTTACCTACGGTTTTTTCTTCAAATCAACATAGTCACAAGCAAAAACACATTGTAAGAGTGCACATCAATTTTAAGTTTGGTGGGGGGGGGGGTGTTTGTTTGATTGTTTGTTCGTTAGGGTATTTGTAGTGGTGGTGGTATGTTTATTATTTGTTTGTTAAGGTAATTGTAGGGGTGTTGGTGTTTTTTATTGTTTTGTTTTGTTTGTAGGGTGTTGGTTTGTGGGGTGTTTGTTGTTTGTTTGTTTGTTTTATTTACATATATACTTTCGATTTAGATTCCATACAGATACATTAAAGATTGCTAGAAAATGTATCAAAAATACAAACACATGTTTGCATTCAGGTGTTACCGTTCGTTATTAAAAGTTTTAACTAAAACAAATAATTGCTAAATTGCTAAATTATCATTACCTGGAATATAAGCAAAGATGATGTACTGTTTAATATTTTGTTATATATTACATTTTTTGTATTTGGATAGAAGTACGAGCTTTCCTGGAGCTCATACCCGAGAGAGCCGCTCACGTTAGTTATACCTGTAGAGACGTGCAGGCGATGGATGAAGATGAAAACTATGTGTACTTTACGTTTTACACCGAAAATTTCAACGAAGCGGGTGAAAAATACCTGTCTGCGAAGTAAGTAGGCCTATTTATTAGTTGTTGTTGTTGTTGTTGTCCTACTCGTCGTCGTCGTCGTCGTGGTCGTCGTCGTCACTGTTATGTTATTTATATGTTTCTAATGAATACATTATTCGTTTTGTTTATTTTTCTTTATCCTTCCCTCTCGCTTCTCTGTCCTTCTATTTACCTATTTTCTTCTTTACCTTTAATTATTTCCTGTTTGATATCTAACCCTGCGATGCCCCGCCCTTGTCAGATTTACACGACTGCCATTGGTTACTACAGCCAGTAGACCGTTGGGAAACGTGTTTAACTCCTTTGTTATGTTGATTTCATACTTTTTTCAAAGTTAATAACCTTTCCAGAGGTTGTAGAGAGAGCTTTGAAAAGAAACAAAATATATTAATTATTAATTATTTTGTGTTTAATTAGTATGTGTTTACACTGTAAAGCCGTTGTGTTTTGTTATGCACAAGATTCCGAGTCCATGGGTCACACTGCCTGTAGGGTCATAGACTATGTTAATCCGGCCAGTCTGAGGATAGAACAGGGTCTCACCCATTTTTGCTAAAAACTGAACCAGTACCGGTAATTAACTAACATGTGTTTTCGGTCTACTGGCTGCAGACCGGTAGGCCATCGGAGAGTGTGTTATTCCAGCGCCTGACCATAATACAGAAGTCACTCTCGATGTTGTCCTGAATTACCGACTAACCAATAACATTTGTTTCTTTTCTTTTTTCGACAGTTCAATAATTGTCTTCAAGAAGACTGAGGCTGGTTACAAAATCTACATAGTGATGCTCAACAAACATGACCAAGCAATTTAATATAGCGACGTACTCTACAATCCTATGTACCATATGGCTATGGTAATTATGTCCGTCACGATCGTCGCTGCTTCTGACTAAATAAATTGTTTCATTATCGTAAGATTCATTAAGGATAGTGAATATTTTAAGTTATTCTCTAAATGCATTTTCCCAATGTATCTTCTTTGTTATTTAACAAATCAAAAGTCCTTTAAGACAAAATAAAAAAGAACACACACGAAAGGGTTGAGTGATTCATCGTTTGAGTTGGATGGAGGTGGTTGAGTATCGTTTTCACTAAATGAACCTAATTCTACTGATGTTAATGGTGAATGTTGGAGGAAATATTTGGCTCTACATAGATTTTAATGTGTTTTAACTGCGGGAGCTCCATAGACTATATTTAAATCATGTTTGCTGTGCATTTCCGATGATATTTTACATATACGATACTTCTTTACATGCCCAGCTATTGTCTAATACTGTTGTTATATTTCTCTAACTATCTAAGTTCTTAATGGCATGGCAATGCCCTTATTTACTACCAAACCATCAAATATTTGTCTTGAAAACAATCCTGTAAAAATAAAAATATAATAATCTGGTGCCTGACCCCCCCCCCCTCTAAGATATGTGGAATGGTCCATTATTGGATATCAAGGAATCTGACCCCCCCCCCCCCCCGTCATTAGACTTTGGATAAATTACTCAGTGATTATGTGGTGTAAACTGTTGGCCCCTCCCCTCGGTTAAGGGTTTTAAGTAGCAATTCGCCTTGTTACGATTTGTTTATGGAGCAATATGTAACACTTTAAGAAAATGCAATTTGGTAAATAACAACAAAAGTCTCCAACCTCTCCGCCTTTGGGTAACACTTTATACGGTCAAAGTATTTAAATGTTGTCATAAAGAGTACCCTGCAAGTACAGGCCAAACATTCCTGGAGTACAAATTATAGTTTTAACAAAGCACTCCACGCTGAGAGATCAAAATAGAAGTGATGAGAGGCATGACCATTAGCATCACACTACCATCATACCTTGCTGTTGCTATATATAACACAATCTGCAGAGTTGCACAGTCTTCAATCGGTCTACCCTTCTTGTGACTGCTTTATTTATTTATAATGCTACTTTATTTGTATTATGATCAATATTATAATGCTAAAATTATAAGCAAAACCCACCATTAAATTACTCTCTTCAACTCTCTCGAACGTTCACAGTTTTAACAAGAGACGAATCAAAACAAGAAACATTTAACAAAACATAATTTGTGAAATACTGACTGTGGTCTTTCTGTATCTTGAGCGTTGCCTAATTTGGGTAAATTTATTGTACTAAATGATCAAGGGAACAGCTAAAACGTCCCTGTAGTGTATATGTTAAGTATTTATCTAAATGTATTTACTCAAACGTCCACCCACACTGCTCACTCTGTTTGCTCGCTACATGGGGAAAAAAAGTAAATTACTCAAAAACAATACGTATATGCTGTAGTTCTACCACATTAAATTTGTTGGATCAAGCTCTCATGATAAAAATATTAGAAGTTCAGAAAAACAATTTGTTATTGTTGCTCTTTCTAGCGTCAGGTAAAAACCGGAACTAGATGGTAACCTGATGACGCTTCGCATGTGCGTAAACAAAAAAATGTAAGACGTGATTGTGAGAAACATTTTAAATATTAACTGGTAAGATAAAACAGTTTCCAGTGGAGAAAATTATTGTAAATTTTCAGGGAAGAACTGACTCTACAAATTAACAAAAAATGACCTCTGATCACGAAAACTGAAACTAAAGAATTAAAAAAACAACAACATTAATATAAACAAATACACTAAACATTGAAATAGAATCCTAAGGCCATCTGATCATCAGTGGCGTAACTAGGGGGGAGCTCATGGTAAGCCCCCGCACCCACACACACACACCCTGACATTTCTCAAACATCCATCCATAGTGGTGACGTTCATGCAGCCTGTCAATGTGTCTGATGTTTCCACAAAGGGACGATAGACTGACCTTCAAAACTATCCTGCTATGGGTGTCTTGCAAGATAACTACTGAAACCAAATTAATCAAAACCATTCGAAGCAAAAACCAAAAAGCTGCTTCAATTCAGAAAAAAAACTGCGGACGTAACCATTAGATTTCTACGAAAGCCTTTGTTCAGGTGCCCTACAGTCTCCTTTAGATCAAGCTTTGTCACCCATCACCTCACCTTAACCTAAACAGCACAGAACCAGCAAACGGTACTGGTACTGTTTAGGCTTGGAACTAGCCCTTTAACTCAACCATCACCTCACCTAAACCTAAACAGCAAAGGACTAGCAAACGGCACTGGTCCTGTTTAGGCTTGGAACTAGCCCTTTAACTCAACCATCACCTCACCTAAACCTAAACAGCACAGAACCAGCAAACGGCACTGGTCCTGTTTAGGCTTGGAAGTAGCCCTTTAACTCAACATCACCTCACCTAAACCTAAACAGCAAAGGACTAGCAAACGGCACTGGTCCTGTTTAGGCTTGGAACTAGCCCTTTAACTCAACCATCACCTCACCTAAACCTAAACAGCAAAGGACTAGCAAACGGCACTGGTCCTGTTTAGGCTTGGAACTAGCCCTTTAACTCAACCATCACCTCACCTAAACCTAAACAGCACAGAACCAGCAAACGGCACTGGTACTGTTCAGGCTAGGAACTAGCCCTTTAACTCAACCACCTCACCTAAACCTAAACAGCACAGAACCAGCAAACGGCACTGGTCCTGTTTAGGCTTGGAAGTAGCCCTTTAACTCAACATCACCTCACCTAAACCTAAACAGCACAGAACAAGCAAACGGCACTGGTCCTGTTCAGGCTTGGAACTAGCCCTTTAACTCAACCATCACCTCACCTAAACCTAAACAGCACAGGACCAGCAAACGGCACTGGTCCTGTTCAGGCTTGGAACTAGCCCTTTAACTCAACCATCACCTCACCTAAACCTAAACAGCACAGAACCAGCAAACGGTACTGGTCCTGTTCAGGATGAAACTAGCCCTTTAACTCAACCATCACCTCACCTACACCTAAACAGCACAGAACCAGCAAACGGCACTGGTCCTGTTCAGGCTTGGAACTAGCCCTTTAACTCAACCATCACCTCACCTAAACCTAAACAGCACAGAACAAGCAAACGGCACTGGTCCTGTTCATGCTTGGAACTAGCCCTTTAACTCAACCATCACCTCACCTAAACCTAAACAGCACAGAACCAGCAAACGGCACTGGTCCTGTTCAGGCTTGGAACTAACCCTTTAACTCAACCATCACCTCACCTAAACCTAAACAGCATAGAACCAGCAAACTGCACTGGTACTGTTCATGTTTGGAGCTGCCCCTTTAACTCAAACATCACCTCACCTAAACCTAAACAGCACAGAACCAGGAAACGGCACTGGTCCTGTTCAGGCTTGCACAGAGGCTTCGAACTGGCCCAATACAGGTGGCATTAACAATGTACCTATCCATTGCAAGCATTGGCCCATTTCCGTTTTGCTAGCTATATGACAGGGCCACAGAAAATGAACCCGGAGAACGCTGAGCTCGACCGCCCTATGTGGCGTCTGTGGACGCGGCGTAGCGATACCACGCGACACGCGTGTATGGCAAAAATATTATCACTGGTCATAGAAGTTATATGTCACTAACGGATGTGTTTGCCATACATACGTACACGAAATGGCGTACGGGCGTCCATAAAAATTGTCCCACAACGAATTCGTACGCACAATGACGCACTCAGCATTCTCCTGGTTCTATTTCTATGGACAGGGCCAACTTAGTAGACAATCAGTGCTAATTAGAGGTTAATATAATGTAATATATGTATTAATTACATTCCAACATTCACACATTAAAAGCATAATAGTACTTCTTAGTGGGAATAAAAACCTCAATTAAAAAGGAGCAAAAAACAACAACATCGATTCATGGAATTTGGACGTCACCACCTGTTACTGATGTTTCCCCTGCAAGTAGGCTCCGAAATCATCCAGCCTTCCACGAAGATCAGAAATCTTGGAGTGGAGTTTGACCAGGCCATGCGGATTTCCGACCAAGTCACTTCTATTTGCCGTCCCGTTAATTTCAGTTGACACAACCTATCTCGGATAAGAATGTACATTGATAAGCCTACTTGCCATCCTGCTGTTAGAACCCTTGTAACGTCTCGTCTCGATTATGCGAACTCTCTCCTCTATGGAATATCATCTGTGGACTGTCAACGCCTTCAACGGCTCCAAAATCGTGCAGCTAAACTGATCTACCAGGCCCAGAAATATGACAGAGTAACTCCCATTCTTCAAGATCTTCACTGGCTGACAGTCTCAAACCGGATCAACTTTAAAATACTTACCCTGGTCTTCAAATGTCTCAATACCGCCTCTGCGCCTTCATACCTAACGGATCTCATCCAGTTGTACAAACCTAACAGATACCTCCGGTCATTTACCGACACCAGACTACTTGCCATCCCCCCCGGAGAACACGCACCACTACTGAGGAAAAAAAACGTCCACGCTGCTGCCCCCAAACTCTGGAATAATTTACCTTACAGCATCCGCCACTCTAGCTCACTAGCAGTCTTCAAGAAATCTCTCAAAACCCACTTGTTCAACTGATTTGTTTGCCTTTTGTTTTATTCTTTGCTTTTGTTTTTTGTTTTTTTTTTTTACAGCGCTGTGGTACATTCCTCTATTAGTTAGAGCGTTTTATGAATACCTTGTATTATTATTATTATTATTATTATTATTATTACAGCTCCCTCTATCAGCGTGTGATAAATAATATACACCAACCATGAAATCTTTGAATTTTCATTTTCAGGGTTCTCGTTCGAAGGCATTGCATGGGGAAAACTCTTACTCCATACTCATAACAACTTGGAATGAAAAACATGTTTTCGTCATCAGGTGTCAAATTACATTAATTCAGAGTCTATTATTAAATTAAAAAGTAATATCTTCTGAACAGTATGTCACATAGTTATGAAATTTGTACCATATTGTTGCTAACAGCACATGTGACTCACGTTGACTTTTACTTCCGGTTCAAATAAAAAACCTTTAGAATAAAATGTAACAACAATTACGTCTCCTGAACCACATGTAGTAAAGCGAAAATCTTGTAGCCATCCTGTAGTTCACGAGACAATTGCAATTTCATTAAAAACATGACCCCACTTTGACATTTCCTTCAGGTACAGGGAGTTCAAATTAAGAAACCACACATTTCCCAAATCGCATGTCATGAAGTCATAACCTTTGTGCCGTTTGGTAGCTTACAACACATTTGACATTTTATTTAAAAAGGTTAACCCACATTGACCCTCCGGTTCAAACATAAAGTTCAAATAAGAAAATATTAGTTCCTGAACAACAGGTCATTATGTCATAATCTTTGTGCCGTATTGTAGTATACACTATACAGCACATTTAACATTTTATTTTAAAACATGAACGCTCTTCAGCTTTATGGCTAGGGCTTGGGGCACAGTTAGGGTCAAATTGAGGTTTGTGTTAGGTTAAAGAAGGTGATCTAATTGCCTAAAATTCAAGGTCAGTTTCGATGTCTGGATCAAATAATCATGAAGTAAAACGGAACAGCTTTGTGTTCTTCTTAAGGACAAACACCTAGTGTTTAGTTATTATTTCATTGTATCATAACAGACAAAAGAAAGGTCCCATGTTTCTTTGTGCCGATAACTGATCGAATCGGGCTACGTTCCGAAGCCTTGGATCTCAATAATCTTTCTCGGTATCTTTTTTGTTCCCAAAACCGCCGCCCTTTGTAAAGCTGCAACAAGCTTTATATCTAATATTGGATCACTGGTTTTGTTCGTTGTTTTCATCATTTTTAAAATTATTTTCTTTGCTTCTTCTTTTTGCATTGTTAATGTTTATTATAATTTTGTTTTAATATTTTTGTTTTTGCTTTCAAAAAAATAAAGCCATCATTAAAATGATTGCAAGCTTAGTTTAATCGTTGGGGATTATACACTAATGGTCGCTTGACCATCGTTTTTTGTTTTATTAATGTTTTTGTAAAGTCTTCAGATTAGCGTTAGAGGAAATAAAAGAGAGCTTTGCCCATTGCCGCAAAATCCCATGAAATTACTCTTACTCGATAAAAATGTGTCTGTTAGGTGAAAAACTATTTAAATATGTTGAGTGCAGCAGTTTTGCGTTAGTCGTGTCTTGTCGCGTACAAAGCATTTTCACCGACCTTACGAGATATCAACAATCTTCTTCTCCAACGCAGTCAAAAGCAAAAAATTAAAACAGTATGTTTTTCGTCAACCTCTTACCCCTGGTTCTGTTGGTCGGTGTGTTGACTGAATCAAGAGTAGATGCAGCTAAACATCTGAGGGAACAACCGACCAGTCTTCGAGGTGAATATTAAAAGATTATCTACCGGTATATTTGAATTTTAGTTGTATAGCCTAAAATAGTTAAAGGCATCGTACACGTTTGGTAATTGGAGCCTATTGTTTGTTTCAAAACTCAATAGTTGTAGACCCACCATACAACTAACCTGTGAACAATTCAAAAGGTGGTAGCGTTTTTGAGATAGTTGCCGAAAATCTGGAGCGGTTTTGTCCACGCATGAAGAATAATCTGCAATGGTAAACACACTCTGAAAAACGTTACGCGTCAGATTCGAGTGTTTTGGGCGATAACAAGTGATTATTGTTTCCATAATCGCAGAACTTCGAAGTGAACAGTTTCTCAAAATGCATTATACTATCCAAAGCTGCTGTACTTCTTACCAAGTAAGTTGTTATTGCCAGTAAGTTTTAGAATCATTACCAAAGGTGTACGATGCCTTGAAGGTCGGGAATGGGCAATAAAGTGACACATTTCAGTCGAAATCTCTACACACTGAACAATTTCCGAAAACATAGACAAATGGGATGGATCTGACTAAAAATGAGATTGCGACCATTGAACTAATTATTAAATTTAGTTTTCATATATTACAACATTCCTAAATAAAGCGATCATTCGAACAAGCTAAACAAACTGGTGAAAAATATTGATATTAAAATGACATCACATGTTTAGTTCGGCGTGTTAGCGCCGCCCGTCACGTAACGATGCAGGGGAAAGGGGGGACGGATGTGCCCACCTCAGCTCAGATGCTCGAAATTTTGTAAAAAAATAATGCCCAATTCAAGCCATTAGGTGCACCATTTTGCGCTATGATATTGTTTATTATATCTGAAATCAACTCAATTACAACTTTGTATCAATATTATTTCTGCATATTTAATGCCCAGACGGCGTATGCCACCCATTGCGTCCTCTATTTACATCTTTGCATATTCTGTTATGTTATAAATGTCATAATTTAACGATAATAAGTCACAGTTATACGATGCAGACATTTTTAAGTAATTATTTTTTTGCAGACGTTTTTTTAATATTTTGTATATAGTTGATTGATTTATTATTTATTTTTTTAGGGGCCGTCCGACCCCCCCCCCCCCCATTACGGGCATGGGCTTGTTTTACAGAAAAAGGCAAATGGTAACTTGGCCAGAAGTGCCCCCCTAGAAAAAAAAATGGTGCACCCCCTTGTTCCCCACTGAAATGTTACCCAAGTTATGCCGCTGCTCCTTAAAAGTGAAATATCAATGAACATTTGAACCTCATCAAAAATGCAGAAATTAAATGATGGCACCAGGTGACAAATTACTGGTTCAAATTGACTCCGTTTTTTCAAAAGATCATACGTGATGATCTGAGGTTATCTGGATTATTTTTTTAGCCAAACCGTGAGTAAATAATGTTTAATTTGGGAGGGTGAAATCATTACCCGCAGCTGAAAAGCTGAATTTCGAAAGACACTGCTACAACGTGGTCGAACAGGCATAATTGGCAACTAGCCACATGTACCCATAATTATCACGGAGCGGTTCGCTCTTTCACAAAACAATCATTGCAATCTCCCATTTAATTTAGGTGTGAACATTGATGACCTGTACGAACCATAAGTTCACATGAAAAACTTATTTTGAAGTTCTACTTATGATTTGTTTGTATACTTACCATTTAAAAAAATTGTTTATGCAAGTTCGCCCCAAACAAGGCTAAAAACCACTCTTGGTAAGGGGGCTACAAGAAGAAAGAAAAACAATTCTTAAATGTGAAAATAACTCAGGGGAGCTGAAGATAGGAATTGATATTCCTCTTAAAACAGTCTAGTTTGTAGGATGGAGGGGAACATGCACCATGAAAGGTGTAGGCTCTCCAGGTTGTTCTGTCTGATGCCAGGTTACACCCAGGTGGTAAGGGAGGACGTCCTCTTGAGTGTCCTTCTGAAAACGTCCTTGTAACGCAGAAAGGGACGTCTTGCACGCCTAGTGCCCTCCCCAAGCTCACTATAAAAGAGGGCTTTCACTGGTCTCTCGTTGGTCATTCTGTGGATGTGTCCGATCAATCGCAGCTGGCACCGCATCCAAACTATCTCAATGTCATCGACCTTTGCCATCGTCAAGATGTCATCATTTGCAACAAAATAATTCCATCTGATCCGGAAAATCTGTCGAAGGTGACGAAGTTGGACTGTTCTTAGGGTGCGGAGTTGGTGCTGGTACAGTGTCCATGTTTCGCAACCGTACATTAAGAAGGGAATAATACAATTGTTGGTACACCTTCACTTTCGTCTCATTTGTGAGGTCATGGCTGTCAAACACCCGTTCTCTCAGGCACCCAAAGGCATATGATGCAGCCTGGATCCTGCTCTTGAGTTCGTAATTCATCTGGCAGTCGGCAGATAGATGGCTCCCTATGTATTTGAAGTGGTCAACGTTTTTGAGTGGCTGACCATCAATGTCAAAGGTGACGTCTGGACCAGTACACGTAGTCACAGTCTTGTCTTTGTTGATGCGTAGACCCATCCGAGATGCTTTGGCATTGTAGAGCGTAAGCAGATGTTGTAAATCATCCGGGTTGTCACAAAAGATTGCAATGTTGCTTAATTGATAAGTCAACATACATTCAACGAGCAAACTTAATCCCTAAAACTCCGATTGAAAGGTTTACCAAAGTATGCACTTTTAATATGCGATCGGTAAGGAATAAGACGACTGATTTCTCTGAATTCGTCACTGAACATGACTTAGATATTGTAGCAGTAACTGAAACCTGGCTTAAAGATGGTGATGATGTTGTCATAGGAAAAATTACCCCTGCCGGATATAGTTTTGATCACCGCCCGCGTCAAGGAAAGGCCGGAGGAGTGGTTGGACTGTTGTACAAATCTTCGCTCTCACTTACTACTAAGATCTCATAATATTAAAGTATCCAGGAACACAAAATGTGGTTATTGTTTGTTTTCGCTATGTTTTGTAAAATGTAAAATTTAAACCATTCAAGTAAAATATTACCCACTTACAATGAAATCAGAACTATTGTGTGCTTAATTGATAAGTCAACATACATTCAACGAGCAAACTTAATCCCTAAAACTCCGATTGAAAGGTTTACCAAAGTATGCACTTTTAATATGCGATCGGTAAGGAATAAGACGACTGATTTCTCTGAATTCGTCACTGAACATGACTTAGATATTGTAGCAGTAACTGAAACCTGGCTTAAAGATGGTGATGATGTTGTCATAGGAAAAATTACCCCTGCCGGATATAGTTTTGATCACCGCCCGCGTCAAGGAAAGGCCGGAGGAGTGGTTGGACTGTTGTACAAATCTTCGCTCTCACTTACTACTAGGCTTGTAACTCCATTCAGATCATTCGAATCGCTTCATGGTAGAATTTCAGGAAACTCTCGCTCAATCAGTTTAGTCATAGTATATCGACCTGAATCTGATGATCATGGGCGTCATCTACCATTCAGTGTGTCGTTTGTAGTTTGTCGTTTGTCGTTTGTCTGTTGTCTTCTGTCTGTTGTCTGTTGTCTGTTGTCGTTTGTCTGTTGTATGTTGTTTGTTGTCTGTTTTTGTTTGTCTGTTGTCTGTTGTATGTTGTCTGTTGTCTGGGTTTTTTAAGATTGCAGTTAAAATGAGTGTAAGTTAAAAATGGGAAAGTATTTTTTTATTATTATTAGTACTTGATATGGCCAACACTTAACAAAAATACAAGATTTACACAAATGCTGGTCCACCTATAGATACACTATATTTGTCATGGATGCATTCAACCATAGACTAGACTTGCACTAAGTATGGTACTACAGTAATGAAGTTATGTTATTATAAAATGGATCGCTATATCAAATAACACTGATTTGAATCTCTTAGTGATATTCTGAAATGACTTTGCGACCTACACGAATCGGAAGTTCATATGTTGAAGCTCTACTCATGATTTTGTCATGCTTATTATGATAATTGTATTTGTTTATAATGTAATGTTTGAACGCTAATGTTTTCTCCTTAAACATAGCGTGCGTTGCACTACAGGCCCCGAGTCTTTTCAAATCTGTTTGATAGCTTTTGGTACCTAAGTTTGTTTATATATTAAATATGAAACGAAACTAACAATCGAAAAGAATGCTCAAACAAGTTTATTTTTTCGATTTACAGAAACGATTGTGGCATTTTTCGATAAGTTTATCGAGTACAGCCACAACGGTGATACGGACGCCGAAGTAAACTTACATCACAAAGAGGTCAAAGTACTGATGGATGGTTTTCCACCCTTGGTTGGACATGACGGTACTTACTATTTTGTTTTCTGACCTTCTTTACTTACAACCTTGTCATAACAAACCATTACAACAAAAACCGTTGTAAAAGTGCAGACAGTATTGAAGTCTTACCGTTCTTTATAAAAAAGTACTTAGTTTGTTGCTACATTATTATGAATATTATGTGTGAATGTGAGCGTGTCTACCCGTCGAAACCGAGGACTTTAACAAAAAGGATCTGGGTGTTTGACGGAGCGAGGACGTCCTCGCTTCGCTCTCGTGTACAAAACCAATTGGGACGTCGCAAAAAAAAACTTAGTCCAAACAATGGGAGAACAAAGAGAAGACCTCGATTTACGGGATTCAAAAACGTGTGTGTGTGTGTGTTTGTGTTTGATGTTTTTTATTGTTTATTAATGATGATTCATAACATTTATATTTTGGTAGAAACAAAAACGTTGCTTGAGCTTATACCCGAGAGAGCCGCTTACAGTAATTGCACTTGCAAAGAGGTGCTGCCCATGGATGAGGGTGCAAACTATGTTTTCGTCTCGATTCACTTCGATTACTTCAACGATTCGGGAGAAAAATATATGGCTGGAAAGTAAGTATTCTCAAATAATAGCTGGACATACGACGTCACATTCTCAGGCGCATGAAAAACGACAGATACCCACTTTTGGAACCTCTTGTTCCTTACCAGATGTACTTTGGCCTTACAAGCAATAATACTGTATTTACGCACACACTCATATGTGAAATATCAGTCTGCAGGTAAATGCACCAACGCATGTGCTATGTACGGTGTACCAAACGAGCCATTCCCCTTTTCATTTTCATATTCTTCGTCAATTTTTGTTCACCCTTACTTTTTATTTGTTAATTTTGTTTTACTATTTTTCTGCATTTTTAGGTCGCATTCCTTTTTCCGGCACCTGTTTTTTTTTTTTTTCGTTTGCGTCTTTGTTTATTCAGGTGTTTTTTTTTTTTTTTTTTTTTGGGGGTATTTCGTCGTATTTTATGTTGTGCGTTCCATTGCTACCTGACAGCCTGAGCACTAAAATATAAGGTGGCACTATGGAACACCACGTTGTTTTTTTTCAGTTCGATAACACCGGTGTGTTTGTAACACCAGTGCCCGCATGTCTTTGTCCCATTGATCTTCCTCTTACCTTAGCTGATAAAGTAAGGGCACCAGCCTAACCAAATATGCTTTTCTAGACATCAGGCGAACGACCAGGATTTTGTTGTGGCTGCCGTAGTTGCTGTCACTTTCGCTGTCGCTGTCCCTCTCCTTGTAACTGTCGCTGTCACTGCTGTTGTCGCCGTCACTGTTGCTGTTGCTGCCACCACTGTTGCCGCTGCCGCAACAGCCGCCGCCGCTCCCGCTGTCGTTGCCGTTGCTTTAGTCCTTGAATTCGCTGTCGCTGTCGTTGTCATTGTTGTTGTATTTAGTTTTTCTAGAGTTCTTTACACTTTCCTCCCACTTCTTGTTCCTTATCTTTCTTTTGTCTGTCTGTCATAGAATTTGATAACATTTTGAACTTGACATGAAACAATTCATACATGCAAATAATCGATTAATACCAATCCAAGTTTTTATTTATTTGTTTGTTATTTCACAGTGCATTGTATGTCTTCAGGAAGACTGGGGATGGATACAAGATTTACATAGTGATGTGCAACAAACATAACCAAGAAACCTAATATCAAGACGTACTCTGACGTATCAAGACGCACCAGTGTACCGTATGGCTATACTTTGATGTCCGTCACGATCGTCGCTGCTTCTTACTGTTATAGTGTTAATACGTCTCATTCAAATTAAACATTATTTGGGATGGTGACTTTTTAAACTTATTCTTCAAATGCAATTTCTCAACGTATTAGCTTTATTGGTTCACAAAATCACGAATCAATTATGACAAAAGAAACAGGAACGAATGATTCAATTATGGGTCGGGAGGGGTGTTTGCACATCGTCTTCACTAAATTAGCTTAATTCTACGGAGGTTGACGGGGAATTTTGAATACATTATTTTGATCTGTGTAGAGTTCAATGCCGTGTTTAAATTTGAAAATTCCGAATCAATTATTTTATTACATATTTGGTGTGCGGTAACACCATGTGTAAATCTCATTGCTATGTAGATTTTGTTCTTTGAGAAATTGTCTTGCTTTTTATTCTACTGCCGCAGAGTAGAATATTCGAAATTCGGGAGACTTCTCAGTCCTGACAAGAACTGCCTTGCTTATTAACTACTACCTGGGTGGGAGGTAGGAAATTGGGCGGGACTACTACTTTCGCTATGTGGACCGGGGGGACTTCTCGTTTATAACCACACTGCCGCGGAGGTAGTTCTTAATAGGTCTCAACGTATCGACTAGCTTGCTCTAGTCATCGTCAGGATACTGAAGAGTGTAATACATGTTTGTCCATTTATAGGGGTTCAGAGGTTTCAGTGTATAGAGTCAGTCACTGCTCTGATTGGTTCTTCTCAATTTGTTTTATTGAGAAACAATATATCACACCTTATAAAAAGGCAATTTAAGTCATGATTGTATAAACCAAGAAAAGTATCCAACATCCCCGCCTGAGAGTAACAGTTGATACTACAAAAGTATTCATTTTTCATACCATTTTTAGACCTACAAAGCACCCTGTAATGATAAGAAAAGTATTCCTGGAGTACACGATGCTATGTTTACCAAACCGGTCCACGCTGAGAAAACAAGATTGGAGTCGCAGAGATGACCATAGCATCACACTACAATCAAAACTTGCAGTAGCTGAAGATACTTTAAATCCGCAGAGTTGGACCGTATTCAATCGGTCTTCTCTTCTGCTTGTATACAAAAAATAAATAACTGATTGATCTGTGTTATGTTAATGTTTAACGTGGTTTTTAGTGATTGTGGGTTTTTACTGCTTCATTGTGTACTTTCACTTTATGGTATATATTTTATAATAATAATTGGTTTACTCGTTTACTGATTTACTGGTTTAATGTAAATCTTCCTGTGATGTCCTGCATGTATAGCGTTTTGAGATTTTATGTAAAACGCTATTTAAAAAAAAAAAAAATATTATTATTAATATTATTAATATAATTATTATTATTACTACATTTTATACTTCCTTCCACTCTCGGTGAACTATCACATTTAAAAAAGAACGAACTAAAACATAAATGAATTAAATCATAATTTGAAAATACTGAATTTAAGTTGAGTGACTATGTAACCTTTTTTTAGCCTTTCTGGTTACTTTACTTTGTAATAATAATGATAGAGGGAAAAGCTAACACGTAAAATGTTAATTTTGAGCCCTTGCATGTTTATCTTAAATTTAGATAGCATGCATTCCAGGCTTGTAAAATCGTCTTTACTCCAACGTTTCGCTCACACTGCTCACTCCGATTGCTCAACAAATTAGGAAAAAACAAATTATTGCTCAAGAATAGTAACTATATTTCAGTTATATTTACTTACTGCACAATTTCTCTTCCATAAGGTACAATATCGTCTTGTTTAACAACCCGTTGAAGAAAGAGTTACAGAGAAAACGTCGGTTAACAAAGCCCGCAAGAAATCAGGTTGAACCCATGAACATAAAAAAGATAACTTCAAGCAAGCTCGGAAAAGCATGCCAATCAATCTTCGTACAGCTAGACAAACATACTGTAACGTTCTACCAAATGGTCCTAGTTTGCTTTGCAGTCAAACCCAGTCACGAAAACGAAATAACTTAAATTCCGCTCATTATAAAACACAGTAATAAAATTGAAGAACAACAACTTAACATTAACTCACTGAACTCAGCAGCTTATCTGTCTAATCTCTCACACAATTGTAGTCATGCTCAAAACCAAGTCTTCATAAAGTTTGGTGAGCTCTTCGGAGGTTGCCCATACCGGCAGTTTAGACGTGTGCTGCAATACATTAGCAAACATCTCTGCACACATACTTGAAATCAAATCCTAAGGCCTTCTGGTCATACATCAAGAGCCTCCACTTGACCTGGAAAGAGAAAAACTCTCAGCAGTGAGAGTAAATGCAAGGCATACACATCGAACAGCTGATGCTTTCAGAAAGCATCAAATCGGTTTCATCAAATGTGCATGGTTATATTGAGTGAGCCTGCTCAAACTTTTGCACATAGATGACATCATATTGACTTTTACATCTGGTCATAACCGGACGTTAACGCGCATATATATCTTAACTCACGTTGACAACTCACGTCAGCGATCAGGCTTGGCACGAAACACATTAACACATGTAGGCCCTCGACGTACACGCTGAACCTGTACATTCACATAGCACGTGTAGTTAAATTGCATGTGTATTGACAACGCACGATACTGTTAACACATACCCTACGCACACGATGCACGTGTAGTTCATGTGTAGCACTACATGTAGGAATTGACCTTTCCATTGTTGATAACCAAACCGCGCTGGTTGGCAGTGACGGCCGAATGTTAACAAAACATTCAATCGTATTAACAGATGTTTAATGCACAAATTAAACATTTCTACAAACTTCCAATTAACAAAAATTACATCCCATGGTTGGTTGCTTTGTTTCCAACAAATTCAACACTATTTCTGGAATATTTAGAAACATTTGGGACAATTACACCGGTGTAGGGGTGGTTTTTATTTGGAGGAAGAATAACTCGACGGGCCCACGGACTCCCCATATCAAATTGAGCAGAGATTAAAAGTTAGAAAGTCAATTAATAATTTTCCCTTTACTGTAAAAAGCTGTGAGACTTCTAATTATTGTTCATGTATTTTTGAAAATTTTGCATTTTGCACTGTATGCACATCTAAATAAAGTCCATCTAATAATCGAAAAACTCTTGAACCACGCATTGGATATTTATAATCCATACATCATCTGAAAGGTCTTAACAAACTATACACGCGCAACACAAATTCTGACTCAAGATTGGTAACTTTTTGAAGGCAAGTTCCATGACTTACGTACCATGACTTATCACATTACAAGCAAGGACAATTTTAAAATAAAAAGTCATAAATAAAAACAAAGTTAAATAATGTTTGTTGTGCATATTAATGACCTCCGAGTAAACTTATCAAACATTATGGTCCAGAGGAACTCTAGTGAATGATTAGGGAGCTTGCAGATGAAAGTAGTAGGGCGGGCCTCAACATGACCATTGGCCCAGTAGTATTTACAGCTATGATCAACGACGCCATGAAAAACTGACACCCCATCAAAACTTCAAGATCTCTTTGAGAATTTGCATGAGTGGGCGGAAATAAATGGAATGCGTCTTAATACGAAAAACATGCATGTCAATGGACATTTGCTTCGCAAGAGATCTGCCGGCCACAAATATCGTTAATTTGGAAGATTATTCTCTTCAGCAACATCAGGCAGTGAAACTATTGGGAATATTCATTCGGGCTGACCTGAAGTGGGACACACTCGTGACAAAAAATGATTAGTAAGGCCAACAGTCGGCTGTACATCCTTCGTCATTTAAAATACCACGGTCTTCCACATCATGTCCTCCTAACTGTTTACCAAAGCATTGTCCGGCCTATCGTGGAGTATGCTACTCCAGTAAGGGCAGGAGGAATTACACAGCAACAGGAAGAGTCCATCGAGCGTGTTCAGAAACGAGCTTGCAGAATCATAATTGGAAGGGAGTATTCGCGATACACAGATGCATTGGATTACCTGCACCTAGAGACCCTTCATGGTAGACGGATCAGTCTTTGTCTGAAATTTGCACAAACCATGCTAGATCCTTTATCTAAGCTCCATCATCTTCTACCTCCGCATTCATCCAGACTGCACCATACTAGACATAATCAACATTTTGTGAACATTCGATGCAAAACTGAGCGTCTCAAAAACAGTGCAATACCATTTTTAACCCGCCTTTTAAATGAATATATGTCATCTGTTTAGGGTTTTTTTCCTGCAGATTAATTTACAGATTTCGATTTGTTCCTAAAGTCTCCAAGTTGCTCATTCATTATTTTTATTATTATTATTATTATCATTATTATATATATATATATATATAAACCGGAGGTCGTTGGTTCAAATCCCACTCTAGTCAATTTTTCTTTGTTCAACCCAAAATCATTATAGACCGCCAACATAGGGCTAGATAGCTCAGTTGGTAGAGCGCCGGCACGTTAAACCGGAGGTCGTTGGTTCAGGTCCCACTCTAGTCAATTTTTCTCTGTTCAACCCAAAATCATTTAATATTTACCCAGTCAGTTTCCCTTGTGGTCCATTACTTGAATTATATGATATATATAAAAAAAGTCGCATCCCCTTAAGGTGATCCCCGGCTGCCGCTTCCCAGGTTGTATCGTATGGGTGTGATCCCTGGCTACACGGCAGTTTGCGGTTGAATGGCTTTCTGACTGGCACCCCCCGAACAAAGATATTGACAAAATAGGGAGACCGCCAACATAGGGCTAGATAGCTCAGTTGGTAGAGCGCCGGCACGTTAAACCGGAGGTCGTTGGTTCAGGTCCCACTCTAGTCAATTTTTCTCTGTTCAACCCAAAATCATTATATATATATATATATATATATATATATATATATAATAAGTAGGGTAGATGGCCTTAGCTTTCGATCCAGACCGGACCTTCTTCAGACCGGACCGGACCTTCTTCAGAGGCATATATATATATATATATTTACCCAGTCAGTTTCCCTTGTGGTCCATTACTTGAATTATATGATATATAAAAAAAAGTCGCATCCCCTTAAGGTGATCCCCGGCTGCCGCTTCCCAGGTTGCATCGTATGGGTGTGATCCCTGGCTACACGGCAGTTTGCGGTTGAATGGCTTTCTGACTGGCACCCCCCGAACAAAGATATTGACAAAATAGGGAGACCGCCAACATAGGGCTAGATAGCTCAGTTGGTAGAGCGCCGGCACGTTAAACCGGAGGTCGTTGGTTCAAATCCCACTCTGGTCAATTTTTCTTTGTTCAACCCAAAATCATTTAATATTTACCCAGTCAGTTTCCCTTGTGGTCCATTACTTGAATTATATGATATATAAAAAAGTCGGATCCCCTTAAGGTGATCCCCGGCTGCCGCTTCCCAGGTTGCATCGTATGGGTGTGATCCTGGCTACACGGCAGTTTGCGGTTGAATGGCTTTCTGACTGGCACCCCGAACAAAGATATTGACAAAATAGGAGACCGCCAACATAGGGCAGATAGCTCAGGTAGAGCGCCGGCACGTTAAACCGAGGTCGTTGGTTCAAATCCACTCTGGTCAATTTTCTTTGTTCAACCCAAAATCATTTAATATTTACCCAGTCAGTTTCCTTGTGGTCCATTACTTGAATTATATGATATATAAAAGTCGCATCCCTTAAGGTGATCCCCGGCTGCCGCTTCCAGGTTGCATCGTATGGGTGTGATCCTGGCTACACGGCAGTTTGCGGTTGAATGGCTTTCTGACTGGCACCCCGAACAAAGATATTGACAAAATAGGAGACCGCCAACAGGGCTAGATAGCTCAGTTGTAGAGCGCCGGCACGTTAAACCGAGGTCGTTGTTCAAATCCCATCTGGTCAATTTTCTTGTTCAACCCAAAATCATTATATATATATATATATATATATATATAATTATTTTGGTTTGAACAAAGAAAATTTGACTAGAGTGTGTTATGAACCAACGACCTCCGGTAAAACGTGCCGGCGCTCTACCAACTGAGCTATCTAGCGCTATGGTGGCGGTCTCCTATTTTGTCAATATCTTTGTTCGGGGGTGCCAGTCAGAAAGCCATTCAACCGCAAACTGCCGTGTAGCCAGGATCACACCCATACGATACAACCTGGGAAGCGGCAGCCGGGATCACCTTAAGGGATGCAACTTTTTTATATATCATATAATTCAAGTAATGGACCACAAGGGAAACTGACTGGGTAAATATTAAATGATTTTGGGTTGAACAAAGAAAAATTGACTAGAGTGGGATTTGAACCAACGACCTCCGGTTTAACGTGCCGGCGCTCTACCAACTGAGCTATCTAGCCCTATGTTGGCGGTCTCCCTATTTTGTCAATATCTTTGTTCGGGGGGTGCCAGTCAGAAAGCCATTCAACCGCAAACTGCCGTGTAGCCAGGGGTCCCACCCATACGATACAACCTGGGAAGCGGCAGCCGGGGATCACCTTAAGGGGATGCAACTTTTTTTTATATATCATATAATTCAAGTAATGGACCACAAGGGAAACTGACTGGGTAAATATTAAATGATTTTGGGTTGAACAAAGAAAAATTGACTAGAGTGCGATTTGAACCAACGACCTCCGGTTTAACGTGCCGGCGCTCTACCAACTGAGCTATCTAGCCCTATGTTGGCGGTCTCCCTATTTTGTCAATATCTTTGTTCGGGGGGTGCCAGTCAGAAAGCCATTCAACCGCAAACTGCCGTGTAGCCAGGGATCACACCCATACGATACAACCTGGGAAGCGGCAGCCGGGGATCACCTTAAGGGGATGCAATTTTTTGTTATATATCATATAATTCAAGTAATGGACCACAAGGGAAACTGACTGGGTAAATATTAAATGATTTTGGGTTGAACAAAGAAAAATTGACTAGAGTGGGATTTGAACCAACGACCTCCGGTTTAACGTGCCGGCGCTCTACCAACTGAGCTATCTAGCCCTATGTTGGCGGTCTCCCTATTTTGTCAATATCTTTGTTCGGGGGGTGCCAGTCAGAAAGCCATTCAACCGCAAACTGCCGTGTATATATATATATATTGTTTTTTGTTTTTTGTTTTTTGTTTTTTTTTGAGGTGGTTTCTGTCTAAGACTTTATGAGAGCATTACCGTTATTTTCTTCTTGTTTGTATTTTTTTATTTTTTATTTTTACTTTTTTTTTCCTTTTTCTTTCTCTAATCTGTTATGTCGATTTCTGTATGTTTAATTTTTATCATTGTTTTTTGTCGTATTTTAACCTATTGTAAATATGACCGCAATTAGCCTTTGGCTGCGATGGTCTTTTTTATGCAATAAACCAAACCATTTCAAATCAGAAGACAAAGGTCATGATGAGTAGCAATATTCAAAACTTCCAAATGGCTGTTTTGGGAAAAGATTTAAACACACCTCTTTTATTACACTGTAGTGATTTCTGGTTGAGTGAACTCGGATGTTGACAAATAACGTAGTGTGGGAAAGCTGGGTCCCATTATAACGTGCACACACAAATCCCATTGTGTGGGTTAACTCAATCCTTTCGAAATTCACTATGTTTTGAAAATAAGTAGTGAACCATCGTGTAAATTTTCAGAATGCTTCAATATTTAGTGTGTGGGTCCAGTGAACATCTATTCATCTGTTCAGATCATTAGAACAAGAGTTGTGGCCCCCAAACACAGTTTTTGTTTTGCCCGTGTCTCTCGTGCACGCCCAGTGGGTCCAGAGTGTACAATGTTTCCCGTGGCTGCTCGGAAGGTTAAGAAGTGTTACGCCATTCAAATTTTGTTATTTCATTTTTACTCATGATCATTTCGGCTGATCATCGAAACAAAACTTTGCTGTCCATGCTTTCGTCCTTGCACTGATCGAGATCATCCCAGCAAACAACACGCCACGGAACCAGCACTGGCCGAGTACCGTTGTTGCCATTGGGCCAGTGCCGGCAAACGGTACTGGTACTGTTCAGGCTTGGAACTTGCCCTTTAACTCAACCATCACCTCATCTAATACTAAACAGAACAGAACCAGCAAACGGCACTGGTCCTATTCAGGCTTGGAACTAACCCTTTTAACTCTGCCATCACCTCACCTAAACCTAAACAGCACAGAACCAGCAAACGACACTGGTCCTGTTCAGGCTTGGAACTAGCCCTTTAACTCAACCAACACCTCACCTACACCTAAACAGCACAGAACCAGCAAACGGCACTGGTCCTGTTCAGGCTTGGAACTAGCCCTTTAACTCAACCATCACCTCACCTAAACCTAAACAGCACAGAACCAGCAAACGGCACTGGTCCTGTTCAGGCTTGGAACTAACCCTTTAACTCAGCCATCACCTCACCTAAACCTAAACAGCACAGAACCAGCAAACGGCACTGGTCCTGTTCAGGCTTGGAACTAGCCCTTTAACTCAACCAACACCTTACCTAAACCTAAACAGCACAGAACCAGCAAACGGCACTGGTCCTGTTCAGGCTTGGAACTAACCCTTTAACTCAACCATCAACTCACCTAAACCTAAACAGCACAGAACCAGCAAACGACACTGGTCTTGTTCAGGCTTGGAACTAGCCCTTTAACTCAACCAACACCTCACCTACACCTAAACAGCACAGAACCAGCAAACGACACTGGTCCTGTTCAGGCTTGGAACTAGCCCTTTAACTCAACCATCACCTCACCTACACCTAAACAGCACAGAACCAGCAAACAGCACTGGTCCTGTTCAGGCTTGGAACTAGCCCTTTAACTCAACCATCACCTCACCTAAACCTAAACAGCATAGAACCAGCAAACTGCACTGGTACTGTTCATGTTTGGAGCTGCCCCTTTAACTCAAACATCACCTCACCTAAACCTAAACAGCACAGAACCAGCAAACGGCACTGGTCCTGTTCAGGCTTGCACAGAGGCTTGGAACTGGCCCAATACAGGTGGCATTAACAATGTACCTATCCAATGCCAAGCACTGGCCCATTTCCGTTTTGCTAGCTATATGACAGGGCCAACTTAGTAGCAATAAGTGCTAATTAGGGGTTATTATAATGTGATACATATATTAATTACATTTCAACATGATCATTCACACATTAAAAGCATAATGGTACTTGTTAGTTGGAATAAAATCTTCAATTAAAAAGGAGCAAAATAAAAACATCGATTCAAAAGCGGTGCGCTGTATTTGCTACGTTTTAAACATTATGTGTTCTCTGATGTTATGAACTATGGAATTGGGACGTCACTTCCTGTTACAGCGCCCTCCATCAGCGTTTGTTAAATATACACCATTGATGAAATCTTTGAATTTTCATTTTCAGGGTTCTCGTTTGAAGGTATTGCAATGGGAAAACTCTTATTCCATAACAACTTGGTATGAAATAAATGTTTTCGTCATCGTGGCGTCACCAGGTGTCAAATTACATTAATTCAGAGTTTATTATTTAATTAAACAGTAATATCTTCTGAGCAGTATGTCATATAGTTATGATATTTGTACCGTCTTGTAGCTTACAGCACATGTGACTCACGTTGACCTTTACTTTCGGTTCAAACAGAAAACTTTAAAATAAAGTAAAACAACAATTACATCTCCTGAACCACATGTAGTAAAGTACACTGTTATTCTCCTGTGTAAAAAAACGTTGTGTAAACAGTTTTCGAACAACTTGTGTGATTTTTACACAACGTTGTGTACTCTTTTCCAAGTTGTGTAAATGCTAGGTTGTTTAATGTTATTTGATGTTATAAATCGATAAATCCCCCCAAACTGAATTTTACACAACTTGTTGTGTAAACTTTGAAGCACGCGATCAGAAAGCAACCAATCACGAAGTACCATTGTTTGACAAAAAACTTTACGGAAAACAAAATAGCTGACGTGCTTCGCCCGCTACTGTCGCCTGAAGCAGTGAGGATTTGAAGATTTTGTTCAATATGACGGTAAGTAAATAACAATTCACTTATTTTAACAAAAAGAACGAAGAAGTACTGAAGTACTGGCCCACTATGTTCGGGATTCTATCAGTTGGCTTTCGGTAAATTAGCCCAAAATGATGTTTTTACCGCGGCGATGACGGTGCGGGTCGCAATAGCCATGTTGCAACACTGCACTGTGCAGCGGAAGTTTAGTATGTAACTATAAGATTTTCAGTCATACAATGCAGACACCTTTAACCATAAGTTTTGTAATTTGGACGATAGTTTTTCAAACATTTTTTGCTGTTTTTTTTTTTCGACTAGAAATGAGAGTTCTGTTCCGTCAACTCGGCCTATCTCCACTTCATTGTACATGTACATCGCACATACATAGTACATTGTGTAGTCGTCCCCCGGGCACCACGCACAGACCACCCGCGTGTGATTGCTCCATGGTCTCACCATACTTGGTGGAATCTGATTCAGCCCAAACTAGGTCTTCACGATAGTAGTTCAATTATGACTTCAAGCTATGGACACGTGCATGAAGATCATTTATGTGTTGGATGTAGACTTATCAGCCACAATGCTAGTACAAGCGTGTATTGTTAGATGATGCAGGGAGAATGGCAAAAAACAGCTGCCTTGAAGTACCGACATCACTGACTGGAGTAGAAAAACAATACTCGTTTCATTGGAGAGTTGAATGAACAATTGACTGCAAAACAGTATTTTTCAAGGGGAGCTGGATGTTTAGAAAGCGGACAGTTTCCTGTTGTATTGCTTTTTTTGTGTTCTAGGTGTGCGTCATTTTATCAAAAACATACAGTTTGTCTCAGTGACGAGACCCAGGGTGCAATGCTTTTGAAATTCGCACTTGTCCCATAAAAACAGATAAGTTCCAAAAATAAATTTTTAAAAACCTGCTTGCGCACAGCACTAATTTAAACAAAAACAAAACAAATCGTATTACAGTTTAATGCATGTTGCAAAAGACACTGTGACAGCCCTGGCCAAGTTCTCTCTTGGACCATTTTGTCGACAAGAGGCTGATATTGCCAGGTGCCCAACACATGTTTTTAATCATAAAGACCAGTTAATATTGACCACTGGTTGACAATACAATGGTCATTGGGCAAACTTGGCCCTATTTGTTGCTGTTAGTTGCTTGCTCTGGACCTGTGATGATTGAATATGTATTTTGGTGTAGTTGTGGCAAATAAAACTCACATAAAAATTATTTAAAACAAGTTGCTGAATTGTATACTTATTATGTGTCTATACTTCACTTAAAAAATGGGCATTCCACAACTAATTAGTAATGTTCAACTATTATGAAGAAAAGTTTACCGATTGCTCTGGAAGCCGTTAACACAACTAATTGGGTACTTTTAAACATAATTTTGTAAAATTGTAAACCAATTACTGTGTAAACCGTTTACACAACTAGTTGGGTAAATTAATTTTACACATAATTGTGTAAAATTGTAAACCAATTATTGTGTAAACCGTTTACACAACTAGTTGGGTAAATTAATTTTAAACATAATTGTGTAAAATTATCACACAACTGTTGTTTACAAATTACACAACTGGGGTTGTGTAAGCTGTTTACACAACAGTTGATAGGTTCATATAGTAAACAGGGGTTGTGTAAAATTTTACACAACTTGTGCAAGATTTTACACAACCGAAATAACAGTGTAACAATCTTTAAGCCATCCTGTATAGCTCATGAGACAATTAAAATTTCATTAAAAACATGACCCCACTGTGACATTTCCTTCAGGTACAGGGAGTTCAGATTAAGAAACCACACGTTACTAAAATCGCATGCCAAGAAGTCATAACCTTTGTCCCGTTTGGTAGCTGTCTACACATTTGACATTCTATTCAAAAAGGTTGACCCATATTGACCCTCCGGTTCAAACAAAGGGTTGAAATAAAAAAATATTAGTTCCTGAACCACAGGTCCTTATGTAATGATCTTTGTGCCGTAATGTAGTTTACACTATACAGCACATTTAACATTTTATTTTTAAACACGAACGCTCTTCAGCTTTATGGTTAGGGTTTGAGGCACAGTTTGGGGAAGGTGATCTAATTGCCTAAAATTCAGGGTCAGTTTCGGTGTCTGGATCAAATAATCATGAAGTAAAACGGAACAGCTTTGTGTTCTTCCAAAGGACAAACACCTAATAATTAGTTATTATTTCATTGTATCATAACAGTCAAAAGAAATATCACATGTTCCTTTGTGACGGTAACTCATCGAATTGGGCTACGTCCCGAAGCCTTGGATCTCAAGAGTCTTTCTCAGGATCTTCTCTGTTCCCAAAACCGCCGTCCTTTGTGAATTTGCCGACCCCCAGTCCGTCTGAGTGGATAGCAGGCCTACTTCTACTATATCAGATACCGGTAAGTCTTGTATTATCATGTTTGTATTATTATTATTTTTTTTTAAGCTGCAACAACCTTTATATCTAATATAGGATTACTGGTTTTGTTCGTTGCTTTCATCATTTTTAAAATTATTTTCTTTGCTTCTTCTTTTTGCATTGTTAATGTTTATTATAATTTTGTTTTAATATTTTTGTTTTTGCCTTCAAAAAAATAAAGCCATCATTAAAGTGATTGCAAGCTTAGTTTAATCGTTATGGATTATACACTAATGGTCGCTCGGCCATCGTTTTTTGTTTTATTATTTTTTTTGTTTAAGTCTTCAGATTAGCGTTAGAGGAAATAAAAGAGAGCTTTGAGGTGAATATTAAAAGATTATCTACCGGTATATTTGAATTTTAGTTGTATAGCCTAAAATAGTTAAAGGCATCGTACACGTTTGGTAATTGGAGCCTATTGTTTGTTTCAAAACTATACAGTTGTAGACATACCATACAATTAACCTGTGAACAATTCAAACGGTGGTAGCGTTTTTGAGATAATTGCCGAAAATCTGGAGCGGTTTTGTCCACGCATGAAGAATAATCTGCAAATCACTCTGAAAAACATTACGCGTCAGATTCGAGTGTTATGGGGGACAACAAGTGATTATTGTTTCCATAATCGCAGAACTTCGAAGTGAAAAGTTTCTCAAAATGCATTATACTATCCATAGATGCTGTACTTCTTACCAAGTAAGTTGTTATTGCCATTAATTTTTAGAACCATTACCAAATGTGTACGATGCCTTGAAGGTCGGGAATGGGCAATAAAGTGACACATTTCAGTCGAAATCTCTACACTCATACTGAACAATTTCCGAAAACATAGACAAAAATGAGATAGATCTGACTAAAAATGAGATTGCGACCATTGAACTAATTATTAAATTTAGTTTTCATATATTGCAACATTCCTAAATAAAGCGATCAATCGAACAAGCTGAACAAACTGGTGAAAAATATTGAGATTAAAATGACATCACACCCCATGTTTAGTTCGGCGCGTTAGCGCCGCCCGTCACGTAACGACGCAGGGGGAGTGGGAGAAGGATGTGCCCACCTCAGCTCAGACGTTCGAAATTTTGTAAAAATAATGCCCAATTCAAGCCATTTGGCGCACCATTTTGCGCTATGATATTGTTTAGTATATCTGAAAACAACTCAATTACAAATTGTATCAATATTATTTCTGCATATTTAATGCTCAGACGGCGTATGCCACCCATTGCGTCTTCTATTTACATCTTTGCATATTCTGTTATGTTATAAATGTCATAATTTAACGATAATAAGTCACAGTTATACGATGCAGACATTTTTAAGTAATTATTTTTTGCAGACGTTTTTTAAAGATGTTTTATAGAGTTGATTTATTTATTATTTATTTGTTAAGGGGCTGTCCGACCCCCCCCCCCCTATTACGGGCATGGGCTTGTTTTACAAAAAAGGCAAACGGTAACTTGGCCAGAAGTGCCCCCCTAGAAAAAAATGGTGCACCCTCTTGTTCCCCACTGAAATTTTATCAAAGTTATGCCGCTGCTCCTCAAATACAACTACATTTCAAGTGAATTTGTATTAAAAGTGAAATATCAATGAACATTTGAACCTCATCAAAAATGCGGAAATTAAATGATGGCACCAGGTGACAAATTACTGGTTCAAATTGACTCCGTTATTTCAAAAGATCATACGTGATGATCTGAGGTTATCTGAATTTATATTCTGGCCAAACCAGTATGTAATGTTTAATTTGGGAGGGTGAAATCATTACCCGCAGCTGAAAAGCTGAATTTCGAAAGACACTGCTACAACGTGGTCGAATAGGCATAACTGGCAACAAGCCACATGTACCCATAATTATCACGGAGCGGTTCGCTCTTTCACATAACAATCATTGCAATCTCTCATTTAATTTAAGAGTGAACATTGATGACCTGTACGAACCACAAGTTCACATGAAAAACTTATTTTGAAGCTCTACTTATGATTTGTTTTGTATACTTACCATTAAAAAAAAAAAAAAAAAAATGCAAGTTCACCCCAAACAAGGCTAAAAGCCACTCTTGGTAAGGGGGCTACAAGAAAAAAAAAAACAATTATTAAATGTGAAAATAACCAGGGGAGCTGAAGATAGGAATTGATATTCCTCTTAAAACAGTCTAGATTGTAGGATGGAGGGAAACATGCACCAGGCAAGGAGAAGCAGTATGAGAAGCAGTATGTGGTAAAAAGCTGTTAATATGGCTCCTTGTTCTACATCTCAGCAAATCAAGAGTGTATGGGTGAGAACAAGCAGAAAGTCTGGTTTCACGCTAAAACATCCTGATAGGGGCTGGCTTGCTACAGACATACGGTGGAAAAGAGGTTGCAACGTTGATCCCAACTCTTCAGTAGTAGTAGGGGCCATAGCCCGACACGGGCATTCATCGCCAAATTTTGGAGTAGCTACGGGCTCTTCTTTCAAGGTCCTTCAGCCTCCGTTCGGCGTCATAATTAATACAGGCTTTCCTCGTGTAGGCTCTCCAGGTTGTTCTGTCTGATGCCAGGTTACACCAGGTGGTAAGGGAGGACGTCCTCTTGAGTGTCCTTCTGAAAATGTCCTTGTAACGCAGAAAGGGACGTCCTGCACGCCTAGTGCCCTCCTCAAGCTCACTGTAAAAGAGGGCTTTCACTGGTCTCTCGTTGGTCATTCTGTGGAAGTGTCCGATCAATCGCAGCTGGCATCGCATCTGAACTATCTCAATGTCATCGACCTTTGCCATCGTCAAGATGTCATCATTTGGAACAAAATCATTCCATCTGATCCTGAAAATTTGGCGAAGGTGACGAAGTTGGACTGTTCTTAGGGTGCGGAGTTGGTGCTGGTACAGTGTCTATGTTTCGCAACCGTACATTAAGATGGGAATAATACAATTGTTGGTACACCTTCACTTTCGTCTCATTTGTGAGGTCATGGCTGTCAAACACCCGTTCTCTCAGGCACCCAAAGGCACATGAAGCAGCCTGAATCCTGCTCTTGAGTTCGTAATTCATCTGGCAGTCGGCAGATAGATGGCTCCCTATGTATTTGAAGTGGTCAACGTTTTTGAGTGGCTGACCATCAATTTCAAAGGTGACGTCTGGACCAGTACACGTAGTCATAGTCTTGTCTTTGTTGATGCGTAGACCCATCCGAGATGCTTTGGCATTGTAGAGCGTAAGCAGATGTTGTAAATCATCCGGGTTGTCACAAAAGATTGCAATGTCGTCAGCATATTGTGCTCCCCGAAATAGGGCTCGTTGGGTCTTGGATGCTGCTTTCAGTTGCCTGAGTTCAAACAAATCACCGTCGAACCTGAAGCGGACCTTTATGCTGCATTTGGATTCTAGGTCAGTGAAGGAGAGGTACAGCAGGACTGCCGCAAACAAACCAAACTCACCATCCACAATAAGCCTGGCAAACACATCAGTGTGAAAAGCTTCAATCATCTTGAAAAACTTTTGCGGGCATCCAGCTTTGGAGAGTATCTGGTACAGAAGTCGCCTATTGACACTGTCAAATGCTTTGTCAAAATCTACAAAGGCGATGTACATGTATCGCCTCTGCTCTCTGGTTTTCTCCATTAGTTGCCGTAGAGTGAAAATTCCATCGATGGTGCTTCTGTCAGCTCTGTATCCTGTCTGAGATAGTGGGTATATGGGTTCCATGACCTTTTGGAGGCGTTGAAGCAAGATGTCGACAAAACATTTACCAACCACGCTCAGGAGAGATATACCTCAGTAGTAGGAACAATGGGGGTTCTGGACCACCTTGCTTTGGGGTATATACAAATAGAGCACATGGGGTTTGCTCCCAGCTTTATTGATAGGGCTCGCCCCGCTCTCTTAGCGGGCTGCTGGTTCTAGACCACTTTTGGGTTGGGGTATATATACAAATAGAGCACATGGGGTTCTACTAAATTTTCGTATACGAAAATTAGGTTTTAATAGGGCTCGCCCCGCTCTCTTGGCGGGCACGACCCACAGCCAGCAACTCCCAACCTTAACGCCTCATTTGGTATATACAATTAGACATATATACCGCACCTGTATACACGATGGAGTGTGATAAGTGCCACCGATTTTTTAAGAGGTACTACAACCTGAAGAGACACCTGGAGAACCGTTACTAGAGTCTAGATTTTGCGGGAGCAACCCTAACTTTCGGCAACCACGAAACAAGGAGGAAAATATTTTTTTTTGCCCAACTCTAGCAGATGAGACACAGTATCGGCATCGACCACTAGGACGTGCAGCCAATAGATAGATAGACAATATCGGTATCGACTACACACCATCTGTACCCACTAGCACTACTCTGGACTACGAATCCAACACCGGTGGAACAAACCGCCGGGGCACCGAGAGATAGATAGATATGTGGTATCGGGGTGTTCGAGAGAAACCTTTCTAGAGTATTTTTGCACCCAGACAACACTAGCAAACACATCTATCGATACCGATACTACACAATACCGCGTATCTACTGGGCGCAGTCGATACCGATACTACGTATCTGCTAGTGGGAATCTGGTGTACTGTAGGCGATAGCCACAGCACCGACACTGGCCAGCACCGATAGATATGTAGTATCGGTATCTGCCTCTGTCTACCGTTGGCACCGATACTGGCACGCGTGCCGTTGCCGCGGCGGTGTAGGCGATACTACCACAGACACTACGTGCCAGCGTAGGGTTGGGTGCAGGCGATACCGATACTGGCACACGCGCCGCTGCCTACTGCGTATCTACCAGACACCAATACTGTGTATCTGCCGCTGTCGGCGATATCGATACCGCCAGGCACTGGCACCGACAGGCACCGATAGCCACTGGCACCAATACTAGCACGCGTGCCGCTGCCTACTTGCGTATCTACCAGGCACCGATACTGGCACACGTGCCACTGCCTACTACGTATCTACCTGTGCGAATCTGGCATAGTGTGGGTTGGGTGCAGGGTTGGGTGCAGGGTTGGGCGCGGTGAAGGCGATACCGCCAGGCACAGGCACCGATAGCCACTGGCACCAATACTGGCACGCGTGCCGCTGCCTACTGTGCATCTACCAGGCACCAATACTGGCACACGTGCCGCTGCCTACTGCGTATCTGTGGCAGGCACCGATACTGGCACACGTGCCGCTGCCTACTACGTATCTACTTGTGCGAATCTAGCATAGCGTGGGTTGGGCGCAGGGTTGGGCGTACCGTAGGCGATGCCGATACCAACAGACACCAATAGCCACTGGCACGCGTGCCGCCGTCTACTGTGTATCTATGACACCGATACTGGCACACGTGCCGCTACCGACCACATGCCTACTGTGTATCCGTGGCACCACATGTCTGTGCGAATCTAGCATAGCGGGGGTTGGGTGCAGGGTTGGGCGTACCGTAGGCGATGCCGATACCGACAGACATCGATAGCCACTGGCACCTATACTGGCACGCGTGCCGCCGCCTACTGTGTATCTATGGCACCGATACTGGCACACGTGCCGCTGCCGACCACATACCTACTGCGTATCTATGGCAGGCACCGATACTGGCACACGTGCCGCTGCCTACTACGTATCTGCCTGTGCGAATCTGGCATAGCGTGCGTTGGGTGCAGGGTTGGGCGTACCGTAGGCGATACCGATACCGCCAGGCACTGGCACCGATAGCCACTGGCACCGATACTGGCATGCGTGCCTACTATGTATCTACCGCGGCGTAGGATTGGGTGTAGCCGATACCAATACTGCGTATCTATCTACCAAGCACCACGTATCTACCAGGCACCGATACTGGCACACGTGCCGCTGCCTACTGCGTATCTTGGGCGCGGTGTAGGCACCGATACCGGCACACGTGCCGCTGCCTACTACGTATCTACCTGTGCGAATCTGGTGTAGCGTGGGTTGGGTGCAGGGCTGGACGTACCGTAGGCGATACCGATACCGCCAGGCACTGGCACCGATAGCCACTGGCGCCGATACTGGCACGCGTGCCGCTGCCTACTGCGTATCTGGCGTAGCGTGGGTTGGGTGCAACCGATACCGATAGATACGCAGTATCGACTACATGCCATCTCTCGAGGCGCGCAGTAGGCCAGCACGTAGTGCTAGTGCCTGCCAGGCAGATACCGATACTGCGTATCTATCTATCGGTGCTGGCGTAGCGCGGTTGGGTGCAGGTCGATACAAACAAAAAAAATATATTTTTGGAGCCAAATACTCGACAGATGGTGGAAGGCACGTAGTCGATACTGCGTATCTATCGCTACAGTAGTGGTTGGAGACAACTTCGAGTAGGAGCTACCGCGAGACTACTTCGAGTAGGAGCTACCACACATCTATTGTGTTGTGCGGCAAAGTGTTTTCGCAACCTTCGAGATGCACGCACCAAACACCCAGGGTTGTCGATAGTAGCGAGAGCGTCGAGAATTGCTATAGCGTCTGCGCAGGTTTGCGTTTGGAGGCATTTTTCCAAATCTACAACCATCGTTGCTATGGTAGGTTTTCGAGTATAGGTTTTTGCAAACATTTTGCGAGCTTCTAGGGGGATTTTTTCGCACTCGAGGATAGCGCCCGAGGTGGTTTTTGTTGTTGGCAAACGGCAAGGTTCTATATGTGCTACGGTGGTTGGTTGTTCTTCCATACGATACGATACTATGTATCTATCTAGAGTTGGGTGTCTCCAATTGGTATACAACAAACACTCCTACTGGCTGGCACCAATACTACGTATCTCCTACCACCGCCTGCCAACACTACATCGACTATAGATCTAGCAATACATCGATACCGATGCCACATATCTATCTAGCAACAATACTAGCTGGCACCACGTGCCTGCCGCTACCTACCACTACCTATCTAGCACTACATCGATACCAATACCAGCACCGATAGATATGTAGTATCGGTATCTGCTTGGCACCACATGCCTACTACGTACCTGCTGCTATCTATCTCTAGCACCGATACTGGTTGGCACCACATACCTACCACTGCCTACCAATACCAGGCACTAGCACTACGTGCTGGCCTTGCGAGGGTTGGGTGTGGTCTAGGCGAGAAAACATGTGTTTTCTATTGGGAAAAACATGTGTTTTCTATTGGGGGAAAACATGTGTTTTCTATTGGGGAAAACATGTGGTTTCTATTGGGAAAACATATGTTTTCTATTGGAAAACATGTGTTTCTATTGGGAAAACATGTGGTTTCTATTGGGAAACGTGTGTTTCTATTGGGAAAACATGTGTTTTTTCCAAAATTTCCACCATTGCGAATTTCTATCGCGCATTGGGAATTTCTATCGCGAGTTGCGAATTTCTATCGCGAGTTGCGAATTTCTATCCCGCGTTGGGAATTTCTATCGCGAGTTGGGGATTTCTATCGCGAGTTGCGAATTTCTATCGCACGATAGAAAAATTTTGTAGGGTTGGGTCTGGTGTAGACACCTATACCGATACTGGCATGGCACCGATACTGGCACGCGTGCCGCTGCCTACTACATGTCTGCCACTATCTATCTCTGGCACCACTATCTGGCAGGCACCAATATAGATATGTATCTAACGACGTGTGCCGCTGCATACCACTACCGGCACTACATCGATACCAATACTGGCACCATATACCAATCTCTACCACTGGCAGGCACCGATACTAGCACACGTGCCGCTGCCATCTATACTATGTATCTGTGTAGCGTAGGGTTGGGCGTAGCGTGGTTGGGTGTGGTGTAGGGCTGGGTGTACCGTGGGAAGATACCGATTCCAATACCAATACTGTGTATCTATCTAGTGTAGACGTTCCGACACTACATCGATACCGATACTGGCACGCGTGCCACTGCCTACTACGTATCTACCGCTATCTATCTATCTACGTAGCGTAGGCGATACCAATACCAATACAACATATCTATCTAGTACCGATACTGCCACTGGCAGGCACCGACAAACCGGCACCAATACTGGCATGGCACCGATACTGGCACGCGTGCCGCTGCCTACCACTACCTACAACGTATCTCCCTACCGCTGCTGGTGTAGACGTACCAATGTAGTGTGGGGTTGGGAGCAGGGTTGGGTGCGATACAGGCGATACCGATACCACATATCTATCTGGCACCGACTGGCACGCGTGCCGCTGCCACCGATACTGTGTATCTATCTGGATCTGCGGTAGGCACGTGGTGCTGGTTGGGGTGGTGCAGGCGATAGATAGATACCAATAGATACGCAGTATCGGCGGAGCGCACGAATGGCAAAAATATTTCGAAATGGCAAAAAATATTTCGAAATGGCAATGGCAAAATATCTCGAAATAGCAAAAAATATCCCGAAATAGCAAAAAAAATATTTCGAAATGGCAATGGCAAAATATCTCGAAATGGCAAAAATATCCCGAAATAGCAAAAAATATCCCGAAATAGCAAAAAATATCCCGAAATAGCAAAAATATTTCGAAATGGCAATGGCAAAATATCTCGAAATAGCAAAAAATATCCCGAAATAGCAAAAATATCCCGAAATGGCAAAATATCCCGAAATGGCAAAAAAATATCCCGAAATAGAAAAAAATATCCCAAAATGGCAAAATATCTCGAAATAGCAAAAAAAATATCCCGAAATAGCAAAAATATCCCGAAATAGCAAAAATATTTCGAAATAGCAAAAATTTTTCGAAATAGCAAAAATATTTGGCAATAGCAAAATTTCGAAAAATAGCAAAAAAAATATATGGCAAAGGATTTCTACCACAATCTGGCAGGCACCGATAGTGGTATTGCACCGATACTACATACCTACCAATGGCACCGATACTGGTGTGTGTGCCGCTGCCTGCCAGGCACCAATACTGGTATGGCACACGTGCCGCTACCTGCTGCCGCCTACTGCGTATCTGGCAGATACGTAGTATCGACCACGTGCCTGCCATGTGCTGGTGTAAGGTTGGGCGTAGCCGATACCGATTTGCTACCACATGCCTGCCAGGCAACACGTATCTGGCAGATACGCAGTATCGACCACGTGTCTGCCATGTGCTGGTTGGGTGTAGTCGATACCGATACTGGCATAGCACCACGTGCCTACTACGTATCTACCACATGTCTACCAGGCACCGATACCACGTATCTATCTGGCATATTCTTGGACATCTCGAGCCCGCAGAAGCGAAAAAAATTTGTTCTTGGGACCTAGGGAAGTTGTATGTGGTAGCATACTGGGGGCGTGTGGCGTATTGCACACCCTGTGGTAGACTCGTTGTATAGCGCTACACCGCTATAGTTGTTTGTCTATCTTTCTTTTTGTTTGGTGTTGTGCGAACTTCTCCAAGGGTGCATAGAAGTGGAGAGCGAGCTTCGCGAAGTTTTTGGGGTCCACCCATTTGGTGCAAAGCTTTTTCTAGAAAGTGCCCATAGATAGGCACCTCGTTGTCTGTTGTGGGTTTTCCATTTTCGTCTGCAGGTGCAAGGAATAGAATGGTTCTATTTGCACCTCGAAATGGTTGGATAGCGAAGTTGTAGCACACATACTCTCCAGCGTCGAGCTCTAGGGTTTTGTGTGTTTCTTGGGGCTTTGGTGGTACAACTTCGCGCAAATATTCTTTTTCCTCGGCTGCTGCGTGCTCTGCTTCGATTTCGGTATACTCTTCGAGCCGTTCTGCCAACACCTGTAGAAACCCAAGTCGGTGTGGGTGTGTAGCTGTTTCTATATGTATTGGATTCCAAGATATTTTTTCGCCACCTTTTTCGAATGTTTTTTGGGCTCCAATCGATATCGAAAGACCTCCAAACACTTTTTTCGGTTCTGTTGTGCGGGTTTGTGGAAGCCACGCTGTGGTTCGTTTGTTACGTGTATCTCTGCGCTTTTCGAATATATCTACACATTCTACAAGAATTCTTTCCAACTTTTTCGTTGCCCAAACGATTGTTTTCTCGTTGTTTTGTTCTAGCACTACTCGAATGGAGTTTTACGCGTGTTTCCCAAAGGTTTCTCTATACCCTACAACAACCCATGTGCCAGACTCTGCTAGTTCTGCAATTTTTGGGGTTCCTGTGGTTGTCGAAAGCGCGACAGCAACTTCTTCTTCTATGTCCTCGGATAGTTGTTTGTAGTGTCGCATGCGTTCGGCTGCTCTACCAAGTCGAACAAGTTCGGCTAGTCGGTGTTCTTTTTGTCGAGCCAGGTGTTCGCGCTCTGCTTCGAGTTTGCTTCCTGCTTTGCGCAGCCAAATTTCTGCTTCTGCAGCTATTCGGAGCTCTGTTCGCCTGCGCTCTCTGGCTATTGTAGATAGTGTCGAGATTTGGCGGTTTGCCGCAATCTCTGCTATCTCTTCGAGTATATGCTCCGAATCGTGTTTGCCGACTTGTTGGGCTTTTGTTGTTCGCCAAACCCATTGCACATGTTTTGTGGTGGGTAGGAGGGTTGTGGGGTTGGGAGCGTCTGGATGTAGTTGCATGGGGCGTTTGCTCGCAGCAAGTATTGTTGGTGCATCGCTACTTTTTGTGTAGCACCGTAGTGGTCCAAGGTCTAGAGTATCGTTGTCTATACCAAGTATATCGACACGAAATAATGGACAAGCGCGAAAACCAAAGTCTCCTGCGGCACACACCACCGCACGCTCCCAGGTGTCGTCGTTGTCTGCTATTGTTTGTGTGGGTTGGATGCGAACCCCAGAGACTCTCCCAGTTGTTGTGTGGGCATACCACGCTACAAAGATTGTTTTTTGTGGTCTATCGGCTAGCACCAAACAACGGTCTAGAGCTGCTGCAAGGTTTTCCCATTGTTTGGCTGGTGGTTGTACAACAAACAACCCTTCGGAATCGGGGGGCGACACAACCGCCAACGCTTCGCCGACAACTTTTTCCGCTGTTGTTGCCGACAATGCGTCTCCACGGCACGCGTACAACGAAACTTCGATTCTAGTGCAACCTCTTGCTCGGACGTCGGGGTGTAGAAAGGTTTTCCGTAGGTGTTGGTTGGGGCAGTCGACATAGTCGGCTAGATGGCCTCCCACTGGTTCTCGGATTTCTCCAGCTTCGAAGTTCGACACAACTTTGTTGTATATTTTGATTCGCACTGTGTACCCCGCTTCGTTTGTTCGAACCCAGGTGCATACATGGGCACCAACACTACCTGTGTTGGCTAGGATTGTTGGTGTTGGTTCTAGCATTGCGGCTGCTAGATCTCCTTGTTCGCGCCACCCCAATGTTTGGAGGTGTTCGACAAGGGTGGCGCGGTCTAGAACTCCCGAGAAGTCTTTCGTGTAGTCTATGCTATAGAGTCCGTAGCCATGGCACGCAATAGCTCGCTCGAATGCTGGCAGCTCTTCTTGCAACACTTCCATGGAGATTTCGGATACTCCAATCTTTGCTACAAAGATGCCAGCGGGGGTGTCTTCTGGAAATTTCTTTTTCCACGCTTCTAGGGCGTGGCGGTTTGTGTCTTGCTCGATACGTTCTATCGTGTTGCGAATTGCGCCCTGTCTTTCGATTCCTATGGTGTGTAGGATTGTGGTATGGATGTGTCCTGCGCCCTTTCCGAGGGTTTCGGAGACGTCCATGCCGATCCTCCCCACAATTTTTTTTGCAGCGCCTTCTCCCCCAATGGTGCAAGAGGTTTTGCCTCCAACAACAACACAATCGTCGGCTCGAAGATATCCAAACACATAGATATCGTCGACAAATGTTGGAAGCCCCAAAAGGGGGCGAAGGTGGGTGCGCCCTTGGTGCCCAAGTAGGTAGTCTACTTTGGCAATGTCCGCCACGAGGTTGTTTTCGTGTGTGTTTTCGAGCAGTAGGTGGGCATCACCGATTTTTCGCTTCGAAGCCCCATAGCTTGGAACGTTGCTTGCTTGGTTGTAGTTTTGGTGGTTGCCATGGTTGCTTTGTATAGTATTGTTGCTCTGTTGTTCAATTGGTAATTTTTAGCAACACTATAGGTTTCGGTGCGCAGTAGAAATCGGTAGAAAATTGTAGTATCGCCTACACCGGCGGATGGCACGTAGTAGGCCAGCACGTAGTGCTAGTGCCTGCCAGATAGATGGTAGCAGATACGTTGTAGACAGCGGCATGTGTGCCAGTTGGTGCCAGTGGCTATCGGTGCCAGTGCCTGGCGGTATCGGCATTGGTGCCAGTGCCTGGTTGTATCGACCTGCACCCAACCGCGCTACGCCAGCACCGATAGATAGATACGCAGTATCGGTATCTGCCTGACAGGCACTAGCACTACGTGCTGGCCTACTGCGCGCCTCGATAGATGGCATGTAGTCGATACTGCGTATCTATCGGTATCGGTTGCACCCAACCCACGCTACGCCAGATACGCAGTAGGCAGCGGCACGCGTGCCAGTATCGGCGCCAGTGGCTATCGGTGTCTGTCGGTGCCAGTGCCTGGCGGTATCGGTATCGCCTACGGTACGTCCAGCCCTGCACCCAACCCACGCTACACCAGATTCGCACAGGTAGATACGTAGTAGGCAGCGGCACGTGTGCCGGTATCGGTGCCTACACCGCGCCCAAGATACGCAGTAGGCAGCGGCACGTGTGCCAGTATCGGTGCCTGGTAGATACGTGGTGCTTGGTAGATAGATACGCAGTATTGGTATCGGCTACACCCAATCCTACGCCGCGGTAGATACATAGTAGGCACGCATGCCAGTATCGGTGCCAGTGGCTATCGGTGCCAGTGCCTGGCGGTATCGGTATCGCCTACGGTACGCCCAACCCTGCACCCAACCCACGCTATGCCAGATTCGCACAGGCAGATACGTAGTAGGCAGCGGCACGTGTGCCAGTGTCGGTGCCTGCCATAGATACGCAGTAGGTATGTGGTCGGCAGCGGCACGTGTGCCAGTATCGGTGCCATAGATACACAGTAGGCGGCGGCACGCGTGCCAGTATAGGTGCCAGTGGCTATCGATGTCTGTCGGTATCGGCATCGCCTACGGTACGCCCAACGCTGCACCCAACCCCCGCTATGCTAGATTCGCACAGACATGTGGTGCCACGGATACACAGTAGGCATGTGGTCGGTAGCGGCACGTGTGCCAGTATCGGTGCCATAGATACACAGTAGACGGCGGCACGCGTGCCAGTGGCTATTGGTGTCTGTTGGTATCGGCATCGCCTACGGTACGCCCAACCCTGCGCCCAACCCACGCTATGCTAGATTCGCACAAGTAGATACGTAGTAGGCAGCGGCACGTGTGCCAGTATCGGTGCCTGCCACAGATACGCAGTAGGCAGCGGCACGTGTGCCAGTATTGGTGCCTGGTAGATGCACAGTAGGCAGCGGCACGCGTGCCAGTATTGGTGCCAGTGGCTATTGGTGCCTGTGCCTGGCGGTATCGCCTACACCGCGCCCAACCCTGCACCCAACCCTGCACCCAACCCACACTATGCCAGATTCGCACAGGTAGATACGTAGTAGGCAGTGGCACGTGTGCCAGTATCGGTGCCTGGTAGATACGCAAGTAGGCAGCGGCACGCGTGCCAGTATTGGTGCCAGTGGCTATCGGTGCCTGTCGGTGCCAGTGCCTGGCGGTATCGATATCGCCGACAGCGGCAGATACACAGTATTGGTGTCTGGTAGATACGCAGTAGGCAGCGGCGCGTGTGCCAGTATCGGTATCGCCTGCACCCAACCCTACGCTGGCACGTAGTGTATGTGGTAGTATCGCCTACACCGCCGCGGCAACGGCACGCGTGCCAGTATCGGTGCCAACGGTAGACAGAGGCAGATACCGATACTACATATCTATCGGTGCTGGCCAGTGTCGGTGCTGTGGCTATCGCCTACAGTACACCAGATTCCCACTAGCAGATACGTAGTATCGGTATCGACTGCGCCCAGTAGATACGCGGTATTGTGTAGTATCGGTATCGATAGATGTGTGTGCTAGTGTTGTCTGGGTGCAAAAATACTCTAGAAAGGTTTCTCTCGAACACCCCGATACCACATATCTATCTATCTCTCGGTGCCCCAGCGGTTTGTTCCACCGGTGTTGGATTCGTAGTCCAGAGTAGTGCCAGTGGGTACAGATGGTGTGTAGTCGATGCCGATATTGTCTATCTATCTATTGGCTGCACGTCCTAGTGGTCGATGCCGATACTGTGTATCTATCTGCTAGAGTTGGGCAAAAAAAAATATTTTCCTCCTTGTTTCGTGGTTGCCGAAAGTTAGGGTTGCTCCCGCAAAATCTAGACTCTAGTAACAGCTCTTAGCTCGTGTTCAACTTTTGTAGACGAAAGTTATATCACAGCCTTTGTTCTGCGCTGTGCCGGGCAAATCTTTTTGTGCCTCCACAAGGAGAAGCTGCAGCTCAGCTCCCCACCACAATCCACACATATGTATTGCCGGGGTTCTTGTAAGCAAGGTGTCTTACGGTTCTCCAGGTGTCTCTTCAGGTTGTAGTACCTCTTAAAAAATCGGTGGCACTTATCACACTCCATCGTGTATACAGGTGCGGTATATATGTCTAATTGTATATACCAAATGAGGCGTTAAGGTTGGGAGTTGCTGGCTGTGGGTCGTGCCCGCCAAGAGAGCGGGGCGAGCCCTATTAAAACCTAATTTTCGTATACGAAAATTTAGTAGAACCCCATGTGCTCTATTTGTATATATACCCCAACCCAAAAGTGGTCTAGAACCAGCAGCCCGCTAAGAGAGCGGGGCGAGCCCTATCAATAAAGCTGGGAGCAAACCCCATGTGCTCTATTTGTATATACCCCAAAGCAAGGTGGTCCAGAACCCCCATTGTTCCTACTACTACCTCTGTAGTTGCCACACAAAGACTTAGCTCCTTTCTTGTAGAGGATCGACATGTTTGCATTCTTTAGGTCAGCAGGGATGGACACGCGGAAGGGCATATGTGGGGTCCTGACAACAATGGAACAATTGACCCCACAAGGTCATTTCAATAGGAACAATTGGGCCCCACAAGGGAATTCTTCAGAAAAGGGAATAATAGAACAACAATAGCAGTACCCCACAAACCGGATCCGTAAGGATGTGTGTTCTCATGCAACCACATGTCATTGAAGATTTTGTGTAGGTGCCTTTACATGACATCTCCTCCATTTGGGATACCTACGCGTGAAAATACATCGACCATAGCTTCGGCTACTCTGGTAGTTTCAATGCTCGGTAAAGGAACAGCTTCTGGATAACGTGTGGCGTAATCGACGAGTGTTAAGATAAAACGATTTCCGCTTTCGGTTTTGGGGTGTATCGGACCGACGATATATATCGCGACGCGCTGAAACGGAGTATCGATGACAGGCATACTTCCTAGGGGAACTTTTCCTACTTTGCCTTTAGGAATTGTCCTTTGGCATATGGCAAGATCGGCAATACTTGGTTATGTCTGCTTGACAACTTGGCCAGAAAAATTCAGAAAGTACTTTGTCAGATGTCTTACGTGAGCCTTGGTGACCTCCTAAGATTGCTTCATGGGCTAGTTTCATAACATAGCTACGGAATTTCATCGGAACGACAAGTTGATGATAAGAGTCTCCGAATTGAACTTTTGGTGATTTGAATTCTCGATACAGTAAATCGTCTTGCCAAAAGAATCTTGAGTAGGATCCATAATAGTTATGTTTCTCATTTTCGTCAGAGGCGAGTTCGCGTACACGAGACAGTGATGGATCATCTATTTGTTCTTTTGCGATCTCTTGCTTTGAAATATCAGGAATGACGTCAGGGACTTTGAGTTTTCTGAGCGGTTTATCTTGCGCCAATTTCTGTGCTCTAATTACTACAGCTATTATTTTGCTTTTCTGCCAACTTAAGTCTGGATCATTTGGTGCTCTTACATTATCAATGTTTCCGAGAATGACGTCATACATGGGATTTGTCATGCAAAGTGCATAAGTCCATCCTACGTAGTAGGGCGTGTCGAGTTTGATTTTTTGCAATTGGTGCAGTACGAATTGTGCCGTCAACCAGGACGCATGACTTTTCTTCGCCAGTTAATTGCTCATTTGGTACTAAGCTACGTCTGATTACTACGCTGCTACATCCACTATCGCGTAAAACTTGCGTGGCTTTCTCATTGACTAAACCGTCAGTTACGGGCATGCCAGATGTATCTAGTTTAATACAGGCAGCAGTCGTGACAGGGAGTTCGCAGCCACATTTCAATGTAACATAACCTTCTTGTACACAGCAGTCTGCAATGGGTTCAGACCTTGGTACGGCTACCATGCACGCTACTCTTTCATGAGGGTTCGCACTACTACTCTCTTTCACGTTCTCAGTTTGTGTTTTGTCGGGTTCGCTCTCGTCTTCACCTAGTATGCCTGTTAATGCGGATGCAATTACATTTGCTACTTTTGTGAGGTGACCACGAGGTCTGTCTCGACAGTCTCTAGCATAGTGTCCTTGTTTGTGACATATGAAGCATGTTACGGTTCGCTTGAACGTATCGCTGGCATTCGAACTTGAATCTGGATTGTTGTTAAACCTACGCGCATTTTGGATTTGTGAATACGGCGGTTTGTTAGCTTGCCCAAAGTTTTCTACACGTCTGTTAGCTTGTGGTGGCCCTTGCGGTTTTTGTTTTTCTTCCGTAGTAAATAATCCAAAAGACCCATGGGCATCTGCAAATTGCTCAGCAACATGCGCAATCTCTGTAACAGTTGGTGTTTTTTCGTTCTTTCAGAAACAGTGCCAAATTTTCGCTGCAACAGTTCAAAAATTGTTCCCGCAGAAACAAATCTTTAAGAGAGTCGTTTTTCTTTTCACATTTTGCCATAGTTTCCCAACAGATTATCTAAACGAACGGCGAAGTGAGGTGCACTTTCGTCTGTATCGGGTCTCGCAGACCGAAACTTAAGTCTGAAGCCATGCTCATTTATTGAAAACGCTTAAGCAACGCGTCTTTGAGTTTTTCATAATTAGCGGAATCGTCAGCGCTTAAACGATAATACACGTCCAATGATTTGCCCTTTAAGAGAGCACTTAAATTAATTGCCCTTTCTTCGCGTTTCCATGACTGACTTGATGCATAACGTTCGAAACGCTGTAAGTATGCATGTAGATCGTCTTTCGTGTCATCGAATGAGGGTAGCTTGGGTGCCTTAGCCTTTAACCTTGAACTGTGACCACTGAAAGACGTATCATCACTACTAACACTTCCCCTTTTGACCTTCTTTAGTTTTGCTTGTGAATCTAGGATATCCTTATCTTTCTTTTTCATTTCAAGATTGTACGCGCGTTCGTCCCTATCTACTCTTTCCTTTTCCTTTTTTTTTTCTTTGAGGCGTTCTGTGTGCATTTTCTCACGTTCTTTCTGTACAAAATCTAATAGATCCTTTCCACTCAATCCACAACTCACACCTAACTCACGCAACTCACGAATTTCACTTTCCATCTTACCAACGGCTGTAACCAACACGACACCGTACAAGAGAAAAAGGGATACAATGTGTCGGGATTGACCGAGTTCCACGGCAGCACACAGCATGGAGCCATCACCCTATAAATACAAGTAAACAAATAAGGTGGATAATATCAGTTCAAACAATTAATACTTCTTAAATGAATGTCAAGTATTTAGGTTCACGGGATGCGATTTGTTTTCGTCCTTTCCCGGACGGGCCCCCATAAATGTCACATCGATTTACACAAAAGGGTAATCTAGTGACATACGCATCAAATGAACTCAAATAAATTGACAGGATGAACACAATTCTTATACTTGAAATAAAACAAAGTTCTTTAATACTATAAGGGGAATTAATATTTACAGAAATTTACAAAAACAATATAGTACAGTTTGTTAGGTCGTAACCTCAAGGGGTGTTTTCTTATGCCCTGGTTAGCTGAGGAAACCAATAAATCAATTAAATCACTTTAAATAGACAACTTTCCTTTTAGATAACGTAAGGGTGCTTCTTTCAAGCCTTGGTTGAAACAATGAACAATTATAAATCACAACTTCTCTTGTTCACGTTTAACTCAAAGGTACAAATTATTTACAATGCTCTTAGATTGAACTCAAGGGTTCGTCCACTCGATTAAATCAATAATTCAGAGCCCATCTTTGGCTAGTTTGCATAAAATCCATATAACAAAATTAATTGCAAATAAACCCGTGTTTTCGGTTGCCACGACTCTTGTCTCTTGCCTGCTCGGCGACTTCGACAGTCCGTCCTTCAAGTATACGGCCTTAGGTCTAGCCCCATGAAGTCGGTCGATGGTTGACTGAACTCTTCGTCACCAAGGGTTGGGCGTCGTGCGTCTATTAAAACCGGGGTTTGGTGGCCATGATATTCACGCTGTAGGAGGGCACGGTTCCAGGCTGTGGGCGCCGGTGGAAATCGGTCACTGAAGACTTTCCAAAAATCACAAAATTCCGCCGTGGACTTTCTTTCTCACGGAAACTCTTTACGGTGGAGTCTGCCCTATAACCTGCGAGGGCTGAACCCACTCGCCGGGTGGTTACAGTCGACTCACTCTCACTCACTCTCTCAATCTCTACCGTTCCAAGCGACCCTGCTCGGTCAGAGTCATCGTCGATACTACCCTACATTACTATATCCCTACCCACGAAACCTTCCCACGCTTGCCACACCTACATTCCACATACCATGTTCATAATGTGCCCATTCACAAAACCCAAACTAAATATCATGACCAAATAAGGAATTCTTTGAACCTCGACCCCGGAACAAAAATAGGCTGCTTGACCAACTATCCGCGAACTGAAAAGACTAAAGAATTCCGCGCGACAAAAACTAAACAATTTACAAAATTCCACAAAATGTAAACACTTTGACAGACATAGACACCCAGACCATGTGATGGGGGTGGTCAAGGCGATGAAAGATATATCCTGGTAACTTAAACAAATTTGAAGAAATGTCACAATTAAGTCTGCTCTCAGATGAAGCTAGCAAATCAGGAGAGTTGTTGAGAACAAAAGACTGAACGGAAGTGAAGTTGGAACGAAAGCCCCTGATATTGGAAAAGGCAATACCAAGAGGCTTTGAACGCTGCGCACGGGCAGGTGGATTTGCGCGAGCAGGTATGGTTTGTTTATTCTTTGTTTGTGTATTCATGTTTTTATTTAATGGAGAAAAAACAAATAAGTCTCAGCTAGTCTTGGGTTTGAAACCTGCCCAAAACAATCAGAGGAACCAAATGAACTCGTGCGAACACATTGTCGCAACAATGTCACCCCGATGGCCTCAGGAATGCAACCGAAAGTGGCTGCACGGACCACCAATCTATGCATGTCCATGGCAGTACAACCACCTCGACATTTTACACCTGTTGATAGATCAGCCTCTCAGAGCATTACCACTGAGTTCGGGATCCTGTACTACCAGCTGGTCATGACCTGCAACATGTTTATTTCCGGTACCCTTCGGAGAGGCTGAGTTCAGATGATCCAGGGAGGGTCCGGGGCAAGTCTCAAGGATTGGTAGGGTCTAAACTAACTGAGAAGAGATAGAAGGAAATATAGGAATGAGAGGGAAAGGGGAAAACTGACAGAACTTCGCCTAGTCCAGAAACAAGGTGGAACCTCTCCACTGGACCACTGCAAAAGATGGGTTAACAACGCCAGGCGGAAAAGAAGAGTTTTCCTACCCCCCGGAAATAATGATAATGTAATTTCTTTTAGACGTTAACCCTCTGGGGGAAGGGTTTAATCTAGATTCATACGGAGGAAGCATGGTACTTCAGCTGCAGTAAGATTAATTTGTAACATAACTTTGTTCTTCTTGTGCTATACCGGTACTTATTCCTGCGTGACACCATCAAGCAAAATTCACACTCAGACAGCATCGGTCACTTTTTGAGTGACCGTTTTAATTTTAGCGTGTAATACATTTTTATGACAAAAACAATCATTTTCAAATAGCCCAAACCATTAGATATGGACCCTTGAGACTAATAATAAACAAATTAAGGTCACTGCTTACAGCCATTGTACAATTATACGTAATAAGCCATCTGGAAACCATATGGTTAATTTCACCCAGTAGTGGCTATTGACCCCAAGGACAAGTAACTGCTGTACAAATTCGGGCGATTCACAATGCGGTGCGCCCTCAAGCGGTAAGCAGGGAGAGGCTAATTTTTCACTTTACGGTCGACAACATTAATTCTAAAATGGCGGCTAGTCTTGCTAGTACTGGTGGTAGTAGCGGTACTAGCATGACTAGTAGTAGTAGTATTTGTTGTAAAAAGATCAAGCGAATGTGCGTTGACGAATTGAAAAAGTTTCTTACGGCTCGCGGTATCCCTTGCTCTGGAAAGAAAAAGGAGGAGTTGATGTTTTTAATAGAAAGGGGGAAGGATAAATACGAGGTTTCGGAAACTTGCGACCATGATGAATCAGAAAGGAAAAGAAAACGAGTTGTTTGCGACGATGGAAACACTGTTGTAGACTTGAATGGAATCAAAGTCACCTACACAACTGATCTCCGTGGCGCACCGCAGATTTCACTTGGCGATGTCGTTGCTTATCTAGTTAAGCATTGTGAGTGGACACCAGAGAGACTGTCAAACTACAGAAACGACGACGGCTACCTAATGTTTAGGGATAGCCATATAGAAGACGTCTTGCTTGGTAAAATCTCCAACCACTCGAACCATGTTTACATCAAAGCGTCAGTGAAGCCAGAGCAGAGGCAAACAGCTCAACGGTATCAGACGTGGGTTTTACTTTCAGTCAACTGTGGAATCAAATCAGCTGGATGTGGTTGTGTAGCTGCGTAAGTGTTTCTTTCTAAAAAAAATATTAATGCTTAACTTAGGCCCTAAAGTAAAAGTGTAGGCATAGGATAAGTAAACAACAATTTGCATACAACTTTTATCCCTTCAGGTTTATGAAGACTTCCACCCAGGAGCACTTTATTTGAAACTAGTTCAGGAGCCACCACCCCCTGTCGAGGCCCGTGTGCCATCAATATCAGACCTTCATGTCAAGTACCAGGCCAGCTCAACTGACAATGTATCCTTCATTGACTACCTCAGACAGAACACTTCCAAACAACAAATAGACATTCTGAGAAATTTAGACCAATCAGACCCAGCGTGGCTAGCTGCAAGAAAGAGGCGTATCACAGCAAGCTTGGCAGATTCAATTCGATCTGTGAGAGACGTTCATAACTGCCGCACACTAGTTGATAAAATCATGGGCACAAGCAAGCCCTTTCAGTCCAGTTCTACAGAGTTTGGAAAAGAAAACGAACATGTAGCAAGGCAACGTTTTGTAGTAGATGAAATGAAATCACACAATAACTTTAAAGTAAACACCTGTGGACTTGTGTTGGATGATAACATGCCATTTATGGGCGCATCGCCAGATGGTATTGTTAGCTGTACATGCCATGGAGAAAAACTACTTGAGATCAAGTGTTCATTTAAGCACAGATACATCAATGTAGAAGACATCCCAACAAAAGACCCAGCCTACCACTTGAAGGCTCTAAATGGACAGTTACAGCTGAAGAAGTCATCTAGTTGGTACAGCCAAATACAATTTCAGTTGGGTGTGACACACACAATTTGTGTGACTTAGTTGTATACACTCATAAAGACATAAAAGCTATACCAATAAAGTTTGATCCAGAGCCATGGGAAGTCTTAAAAAAGAAAGCAGAACTTGTGTTTCTCAATGCTGTGATGTGTAATGAAGAATAATTGTGTTACAAGCAGAATTTCAGGCTCATTTAGGCTAAAAGAAATTTTCAATATTGTAGATTATGGCTTTTTTTAATGTGTATTTTATTTATTTTCAAAAATGTCATTTGACATATTCTTGACAGAAGTACAAGCAGATTTATTTGTACTCAGTTCACCGATTATTGCGAGAACATATTGCATGTTTATTTCAAGTATTTCATTTCCAAAATAGCAGTGTTCAAATAAAGGAAAAAATACAAGAAGCCGCTGGTCAGAGCTGTGTATTAAGAGAGTTGCGACATGCGAGCCCCATAATAGGGCCCACAGCCACAGACTGGCTGCTGTTACGTAAGCACTTTCATCGTAACGGCATGCCAAAAAATGGAACACATTGTGTATTTTTATGTAACAGCAGCCAGTGTGCTTGCCGCCCTTTGGGGCTTGCATGTCGCAACTCTCTGCATACATAGCTCTTCTGCTGGTAACAGACACATGCAGTAAATTGGGTCCATTTCAACATATAATTAAAATGTACATATGTAAATATGTGGATAAATAATTAATATAAAATAGCATAAATATTAATAATATATAAATATTTAAGTTACATATATATGTATATCAACATTTAGAATAATTGTATTATTTCACAAATTGTACAAAATTAATGTGTTCCTCTATTTTAGAGCCGGATTCTCCAACACCTAGTGTAAATAATATGGCAAGAAATTGTGAATAGATAATTTAATTAAATACATATATCTTTTTCTGTTTTAAATAAATGTAACTTTTAATTTGAATAAAATATAAGTTTTATGAAAATATAATGTTTAATCTTTGAAAGACTTGTTTGCCTTCAAAAATTAATAAAAATTAATTCGTGAGGAGTCTCTTCTAGGGTAGGGCTACAACATAATGTAAGTCAATCTTTTGAAAAAGGACTAAATAAACGAATGATCGCTTTTAAGCTTCTGTAGTGAAATCATTCTGTGCAAGTTTCTGAGCCTAAGGTAATAGTTTACCTTGATATACTTCTTAGAATACTGCTTACAAAACAACAATTTCCAGAGGGGTTTGAACATTTTACCAAAACATCATCTTCACCTTATACTAAAGTGCAATGTTCAAATCACAGATAACTTTTTTATCAAATTGAACTGCATGTACTGGACTGAAGTTTTTGGTCAGTTCACTCGGTCTACAACATGCTCAATGCTTCAAACGCTTCACTGGTTTTCTTTGAATCACTTTTAACTTTTTCAGACCTTTTTCATTTTTGGAATAAAACAATGGTCCCTTCAGATTGTAGAGTGCTGCAACGACTTTTACAATCATAGAAGCACAGTTTTGTAGAGATTCCGGGATTTGATGTTTCAGGATCCGCCAACATTTGACGCGTTGGATCGCTCTCTCTACGTGAATGCGAAGACGTGCGATTTGTCTAGTTTGTCTTATCTCCTTAACATTAAGTCTCTTTCCTTTTCCATTATGCCATTTTCTTGTAAACGGCGGCGCTATAAGTGTTGCATTTTTGTTAAGAAGTAAGTCTTATATGTGGAAGCCTCGGTCAGCCATTACTGCATCACCATCATCAAGTTTTTCTATTAGTCCACTCTTTTCGGTCAAGTACTTATCTGATACATTTCCCGACCGCAGATCTGACACAAATGTGACTGCACCAAACGGCGACACTCCAAATAAAACCTTATAAGTGTTGTGGCTTTTGTACTAAGAGTATGTTTTATATTGTTCATCTTTATTTCGCGGTCGGTCAATGAAGAACTCAGAACAGTCTATTACGACACGGGTGCTTGGAAATGATGCCTTAAAGTCCAATGGCATCTATCCTCTGATGTGAGCTTTAGATGGCCATACAAGCAGTGCTGGTACCAGAGTTTGGTGCATGTAGGAAATCCAGGTGATTGTGATTCTTGTAACTGTTGAACTACTTACATGGAACAGGTCTGCCAGGAGCAGAAGTGGTAAGTTTAGCCGTAGTCTGATGAGTGTCATGATGAACTGGAAAAATGGTGGAAGCTGATGCCGTCTGCCCGAACGTCGTTTCCCACCTTGTTCTTGGTCTTGTTTCCCTGAATTTGTACTTGTGCTCCTCCAATATCGTAACCGATCAACACCATCACTGATAGAATCATAAGTACCTACATGTAAAGAAAGGAGAGAAAATAGCATGAACAATTTTGTGAGTGAAACAAAAGACAATGAACTTCAGTCAACAACTTTTGGATCATTGGTTGTAAGAATATTTTCCATAGATTTTAACAAAAAGCTTGGACAACCTTTGTGCAGATTTGTTGTGTGACCCATTTTTTATTTTGTCTGTTATAGGTCCCCCCCCCCACTCCGCTCTTTCCCGTGCACCCTTTTTTGAAATGAAGTGAAAAGTATTGTTTAGACCTATGCAGCAAATCTTACATCCTTCACCTATTTACCGGTACATGGGTTTCTGTGATTTAACCTTTGTTTTACACCCCCAAAAATAAAGTAAAACCTACCTTGAAGAACATTCTTGGATGTGAATCCTGTGTAAAAGTTGACTCTCTCATCAGTCTCTGTTGCGTACTCTACCACATCTTGCCCTTGGAGTGATTGAGGTGATGACTCCGCCTGATGTTCCAGCACATCAATGTCATTCATCGTCATGTCAGTCTGCATACTTTGGTCAATCAAAGTTGGCGATGAGGTGCAGAGGTCGTCATGATCCATGGGTTGTGGAACCTTGGCAAAAAGCAGAGGCTCCATGCCTGTTTAATGATACAATTTATGAACATTAGTTAATATTAGAGAGCAATGTACAAAGATAGATGGCTTGGTCCCCATGAAGCTGCAAACCATACTCAATAAACATGGAGGTTTCCACTGACAACTAGCTTGGACTTTTCACTGGACTCGGCAAATATAAAGCCTACACATTTTGCCCCAAATTTCATATCGGCCAACATTATTGGCTAGACTGGTCACTCGATCACAGTAGCCACGGATCACAAGAGTTTTTCTACTATGTTCAAAATCAAAGGAAAGGTCTACCACAAACATAACCCACACAAACATTCATGACATTGTACACTTTTGTGATGGAATAATATTAAACTTAGGCCAGGGGTGTCTAAAAACACTAAGAATAAGATAACATATGGATAAACTTACGACCAACGTCGGGTCTGCTCAATGCTGACGTCACTGTAACTTCAAGTTCAACAGGTGGTGCATCATGAGGCTCCTGTTCCAGCTCCTGTTCATGCAAGTGTGGCCGTCTAGCCTGGTTAAGTTTCTGCAAAACACATGTGCTTCTTGATTGGGTTGGCTATCCCCAATTATTCCATTCGAAGTACTTGGGGTTACACTTGGCATTTCCGTGCATGTCTATGTCTTCTTTGTCAAAGTGTCTGCTACAAAGTCTTGATCGCTTTGTGATGTTCAGTTTGTCTACAACGTTGCTGTCTCTACTTTTACCTTCGCGCTTAATCAGTTTCTTCCATCTTCTTGAGACGGCAGCGTCATTTTGTGGCCATTTAACCCACCTTATGTCCATCATCCATGGGTATTTCTCAATTCTTTTGAGTTTGGACGTGTGTGCAAGGCACTTGGCAGACTCACAGAATTAAACCATAGTTATGAATATTGAATGAAGTAACACACATTGACCAAATTACCTCCAAAGCTAATCGGCTTACTAAAAAGAAATATCTACTCTTGCAATAGCAGCACCAAATCAATTGCATATAAATCATTAATCAAACCCGGCCTAGAATACTGTTCAGCCATCTGGGATCCACAGCACACTACAGACAAAAAGAAGCTTGAAAGAATTCAACACAGGACTGCCAGATTTACGGTTCACGATTACATACAGTCGGGAATCAAGTCAAGCATCAGTGAAATTCTCAATAAACTAGGATGGGAAACACTTCAAGACCGTAGGACCAAACTGAGACTAATAACGTTGTACAAGGAGACACACGGGATTACACCGAATAACATCAATGACCAAGTTAAGCTCAGCAAGCCAGGTTTCAACTCACAACACGACGTCAATCCGGACCCATTCGTACAAAGTCATCACAACAATAATTAACAAATACTGTTATCACCACTCACTTTAACCCAAGACCATAGCTGAATGGAATCAACTTCATCCTGACACTAGATCTGCACGGGACATTAAGACTTTTAAGCTAGCTTTAGACTCCCTAAACGTTGAAAATCTGATCGCAAAGGCCCTACCTAATCACCATAAATATGCTTGCCTTAAACGATAGCAAGACTGAAATCTTGTGGTTTTCTTCACGCTTCAAAGATTCCGGTCTGCGGGACGCGAAGACAGATGTGCGGATAGGTGATGTCCGTATTATGGCCTCTGATACAGTTCGTGATCTAGGGGTGGTACTTGACTCGAGTGGCACCATGAATGCTCATATATCTAACTATAAGTTGTGTTGGTGTGAAACTTAACTATTCCTTAGTTGGCCCAAAGCCTAGCAAATCTTATGGGGATCGGGCTTTTTCTATTTATGCTCCTACTCTTTGGAATAATTTACCCATTCATTCGAGGATTATCACCAACTTTGATATTTTTAAAACTCATCTCAAAACATTTCTTTTTAAAAGACATTATCTTTGAATGTTTGCGTATTTTTCATTACCTTTTCTGTGGTGTAATATTGTTGATTGTCTCTAATAGGTGTATGTCATTGTTTGTTTTTGTCGTTCTTTTTGTACAATGTAATTTTGCTGTTTTTTGCTTCTCTTTTTAGCTTAATGTTTATAATGTAAAATACTGTTCAGCGTTTTGAGATTTTTTTATGTAAGACGCTATATCAAAAATAAATTATTATTTATTATTATTATAATATTGAACAATCAAGAATTCGCAACACCCGTCGTCGGTCCGGCCGTCCGTGTAACCCGGCCAACAAACTTGTCGACTTTTACCCATCATGCATCGCGTAAAATGGCCTCTCCCTGTTGCCCGCTTGAGGGCGCAACGCATTGTGAATCGCCCGAATTCCTATGGGAATTCCGGGAGGCCATTGGTGGATTCAATTTTTGTGAAAAAAAAACCGATGGTAACAATACAATTTGCATGCTATTTGGCTAGGTGTAGTTGGGGAACTTTGAATTTTTTAGATTTTTAAAGAAAATTTGTTGTGGAGTACCGACTGCTTGATTAAAAACGGATACTCAATACGTGACCGGAGGCATTATTAAGTGTTTTAATGCAAGTCTATGGTTGAATGCATCCGCAACCTTTACAGTGGATTTATGTGGACCAGTATTTGATGTAAATTTGTAAGTTCGATGTTCTTCTTGATCTATTTAATGTTTACCCCCATAATAATGAAGAAGAAAAAAGTGTGTGTGGTTCTACAGTCCCGAAGTCTCTTTATACTTTGTTTGGTTGCTTTTGTTGTTTAAGTTTGAATATTTATAAACAGTAAAACCAAACTATCAACGGATCACAATTACAAGACATGTTAACTTTGTGATTTCCAGAACGGGTTGAGTCATTTTTCGAAAAGTTTATCGAGTACAGCCTCAACGATGATACGGATGCCCTGGTAGATTTACATACTGAAGATGTCAAATTACTGATAGATGGTTTACCACCTGTTGTTGGACAAGAAGGTACTTACTTTGTTTTCCAATCACCTAAGTTTTTTTTTCAAATCAAAATACTATAAAAACAGATTGTAAGAGTGCACATCAATTTTAAGTTTGTTTGTTTGTTTGTTTGTTTGTTTGTTTGTTTGTTTGTTTGTTTGTTGGGGTGTTGGGGTGTTGGGGTGTTGGGGTGTTTGTTTGTTTGTTTGTTTGTTTGCATTATTTCCATATTTACTTTCGATATATTCCATACAGATACATTAAAGATTAATGATTGCTAGAAAATGTATCAAAAATACAAACAAATGTTTGCATTCAAGTATTGCCGTTCTTTATTACAAGCTTCAACTAATAAAATTGCTAAATTACCATTACCAGGAATATATGCAAAGATGATATATTATGTATTATTTTGTTATATTACATTTTCGTATTTGGATAGAATTACAAACTTTCGTGGAGCTCATACCCGAGAGAGCCGCTCAAATGAGTTATACCTGTAGAGACGTGCAGGCAATGGATGAAGAAGAAAACTATGTGTACGTTATGTTTCACGAAGCGGGTGAAAAATACCTGTCTGCGAAGTAAGTATTTGTTATGTTGTTGTTGTTGATGTCCTACTCGTCGTCGTCGTCGTCGTTACTTGTATCGTTCTTTTTATGTTTCTAAAGAATTTATTAACTTATTTTATATTTTTCTTTAACCCTCCCTCTCACTTCTCTATCCTTCTATTTACCTATTTTCTTTTTTACCTTTATTTATTTCCTGTTTGATATCTAACCCTGCGATGCCCCGCCCCTGTCAGATTTACACGACTGCCATTGGTTACTGCAGCCAGTAGACCGTTGGGAAACGTGCTTTGTAATGTTTATTTCATACTTTTTCAAAGCTAATAACCTTTCCAGATGTTGTAGAGATAGTTTGAAAAGAAAATTAACAAATATTAATTATTAATTATTGTTTGTTTAATTAGTATGTGTTTACACTGTAAAACCGTAGTATTGTTAGTGCACAAGCCTATGTGTCAAGTGTTTTCTAACTGGAGATTCCGAGTCCATGAGTCACACTGCCTATAGGGTCATAGACTATGTCAATCGGGCCTGTCTGAGGATAGAACAGGGTCTCACCTATTTTGCTAAAAACTGAACTAGTACCGGTAATTAACTAAAATGTGTTTTCGGTCTACTGGCTGCAGACCGGTAGGCCATCGGAGAGTGTGTTATTCCAGCGCCTGACCATAATACAGAAGCATCTCGAGGTTGTCCTGAATTACCGACTAACCAATAACATTTGTTTATTTTCTTTATTTGACAGTGTAATACGTGTCTTCAAGAAGACTGAGGCTGGTTACAAAATTTACATAGTGATGTTCAACAAACATGACCAACCAATTTAAAATAGTGACGTACTTTACAATCCTGTGTACCACATGGCTATAATCATGTCTGTCACGATCGTCGCTGCTTCTGACTAAAAATAATAGTTTAATTATCGTAAGATTAATTAAGGATAGTGGATATTTTAAGTTATTCTCTTAATGCATTTTCCCAATGTATCATCTTTATTATTTAACAAATCAAAAGTCCTTTAAGACAAAATAAACAAGAACATACGAAAGGGTTGAGTGATTCATCGTTTGAGTTGGATGGGGGTTGTTGAGTATCGTTTTCACTAAATTAACCTAATTCTACTGATGTTAATGGTGAATGTTGGAGGAAATATTTTGCTCTGCATAGATTTTAATGTGTTTTAACTGCGGGACCTCCATAGACTATACTTAAATCATTGAAGGATCCAACAGATCATACCATACCATCCAATATATATTTAAAATGTTTGCTGTGCATTTCCGATGATATTTTACATATAAGAGACTTATTTACATGCCCAGCTATTGTCTAATACTATTGGTATATTTCTCTACCTATCTAAGCTCGTAATGGCTAGGCAATGCCATTATTTACTACCAAACCTTCCAATATTTGTCTTGAAAAAATCCTGTAAAAACAAAAATATAATAATCTGGGGCCTGACCCCCCCCCCCCCCCAGTCATTAGACTTTGGATACATTACTTAGTGATTATGTGGTATAAACTGTTGGCCCCTCCCCTCGGTTAAGGGTTTTAAGTAGCAATTGGCCTTGTTACGATTTTATTATGGAGCAATATGTAACACTTTAAGAAAATGCAATTTGGTAAAAAACAACAAAAGTCTCCAACGTCTCCGCCTTTGGGTAACACTTCATACCGTCAAAGTATTTAAATGTTGCCATAAAGAGTACCCTGCAAATACAAGCAAAACATTCCTGGGGTACAAAATACTAGTTTTAACAAAGCACTCCACGTTGAGAGATCAAAATAGAAGTGATGAGAGGCATGACCATTAGCATCACACTACCATCATACCTTGCTGTTGCTATAGATAATACAATCTGCAGAGTTGGGCCGTCTTCAATCGGTCTACCCTTCTGGTAACTGCCTTGTTATTTATATTGTTACTTTTATTTGTATTATGATCAATAATATAATGCTAAAATTATAAGCAAGACCCACCATTAAATTACTCTCTTCAACTCTCTTCGAACGTTCACAGTTTTAACAAGGGACGAATTAAAACAAGAAACATTTAACAAAACATAATTTGTGAAATATTGACTTTGTGTTCAGTGACTGTGGTCTTTCTGTATCTTGAGATTGCCTAATTTGGGTAACTTTTATTGTACTAAATGATCAAGGGAACAGCTAAAACGTCCCTGTAGTGTAAATGTTAAGTATTTATCTAAATGTCTGTACTCAAACGTCCACTCACACTGTTCACTCTGTTTGCTCGCTACATGGAAAAAATAAAAAAAAATAAGTATATTACTCGAAAACAAGACGTATATGCTGTAGTTCTGCTACATTAAACTTGTTGGATCAAGCTCTCATGATAAAAATATTAAGAAGTTCAGAAAAACAATGTGTTATTGTTGTTCTTCTTTTCTTTCTAGCGTCAGGCAAAAACCGGAACTAGATGGTAACCTGATGACGCTGCGCATGTGCGTAAACAAAATAGTAAGATAGAACAGTTTCCAGTAGATCAAATTATTGTAAATTTTCGGGCAAGAAGTGACTCTACAAATTAACAAAGTTGGACCTTCCTCAATGTGTTAGAGAACCGACTAGAGCACATTTCGACACCTTGGACCTGGTGTTTAAAAATACCTTTATCAGTGTTACTATCATTGAAGTGGCTAGTCAAGCCTCTGATCACGAAAACTGAAACTAAAGAATTAATAACAAAATCATTAATATAAACATTTTATATAAAAAAAAAAAAAATTAATATAAACAAAAACACTAAACATTGAAATAGAATCCCTTTTACACTAACGCTAGATTATCTTACCAATTAGCACGGCGCTGAAAATGCTTTCTTTTTTTTTGTTTTCTTTTTTTTTAAGGGCAAACGGGAACTTGGCCAGCAGTGCCTCCCCCGCTTGAAAAAAATGGTGCAACCCCTTGTGCCCCCTAAAATGTTACCCTAGATACGGCACTGCTGGTCACACATCAATAGCCTCCGCAAACTTAGCCATTCTAGACCTCGTAAAGGTCAATGGAATCTGTGACAGGAAATGCAAGGCAGACACATTGAACATATGTTTTCAGAAAGCATGCAATAAAAAACAATCTGCTTCAACACAAGCACCTGGTCCAGACTAAATCCCCATGGTTACTCAACATTTTGGCAAGCCCCTCATGGTAAGCCCCCCGCACCCACACACACCCTGACATTTCTCAAACATCCATCCACAGTGGTGACGTTCATGCAGCCTGTAAAACTGCAAATGTGTCTGATGTTTCCACAAAGGGACGATAGACTGACCTTCAAAACTATCCTTCTATGGATAACACAACATATATTGACTATTGCCATCCACATCATGATATACAACAATTTATGTGACAACCAACACGGATTCAGGGCCAAGCTAACTACTGAAACCAAATTGATCAAAACCATTCGAAGCAACAACCAACAAGCTGATTCAATTCAGAAAAACTGTGGACGTAACCATTGGATTTCTATACGAAAGCCTTTGTTCAGGTGCCCCACAGTCTCCTTTAGATCGAACTTCGTCACTACGGAATTACTGGTTTATTTCATACCTCTGTCGAGACCACACCCTTCCTATATCCATGAAAAGGCAGGTATTCGATCAGTGCATCATACCTGTCCTATCGTATGGTGTCGAGACATGGACAACCACCAAACGACTTGAGAAAAAACTAAGAGTGACAGAGAGGGCTATGGACAGAATAATGATAGGAGTAACTAAGAAGGACAGGGTGACAAATGAGAACCTAAGAAAGAAATTGAATTGTCTGTCGTGCCGTTCTTGTCCCCGTTTATTGTCTGTCCCCAGGCATCCCTACATAAGCCTCGGCTTCCAGATGATGCCTCCATACTCTATTTATTTATTTTACTCTGCCTCATTAAATAGCTTTGTTTATTGGTTATTCCTTTATAGTAAAAAAAAAATTGTTTGTACTCTGTTTTCATGAAGTATGGAAATAAATATAAGTTTGAATGAATTGAATGAATGAAATTAAGAGTGCAGGATATTATTAAGACCATTAAATCGAAGAGGTGTGGCATGCAAAACAACCAACTGGACTCTAAGAAACCGAACAAAGAAAACAGAGAGACAAAACAGAAGATGGAGAGATGAACTAAGTACATATAGGGGTATTGCTTGGCAACAGACAGCGCAGGTTAGAGTGAAATGGAAAATAGGTGGAGAGGCTTTCCTCCTGCAATGGAGTAAAAAGGGCTAGAAAGAAAGGTTCAGTTTTTTTCGCAGAGACTGTCCGACATTTACAATACTGATAAACAATAAATACAACAAGATTTTCATAATCTAGAATCTTGACAATTTAATTGGCCCCAGGAGACTCCTGACATAAACAATTCAATGCCTTGGGTTTGCGACTTTGGCCCAAGTCGAACATTTAGTGATGAATACTGGCGTCAATATTCATGACCAGGGGCACAAATCGGGAATATTGTCCTGAATAAGGTCATCAATAATTATTAAATGTCTCTGATCTTAAATAATGGGTTGTGGTTAACTCCTGTATATTCGGATAAAGAAGAGGTCATGGTAGGGCACAACCTTATCATCCCGCATTAAAACCTTCCAAGCAGCCACTGGGCGCAGTTGGGAGGACTAGCTTCATACTTGTTTTAATAACTACAAAATGTGTGAATCAATTCCGCTAATATTTTTTTTGACTACCTTTAAAGGCACTGTACACTGTAAAACCAAACGTTTAATATCTAAACGCTTTCATAAACGCCAAAATGTAACGATTTATAAACGTTTTGACGCATTTACTTATAAACTGTGTTTAGACTCTAAACATGTTTAATACGGGACACTTAAACGTTGATTGTAAACACAGTAATGTTTATGTGTTAAACATGTACACGTTTAATAACTGAACACAGCAACACACGTTTAATTTCAGAACGCAAACACGTTTATTCGATTAAACATTTAAATGTTTAACAATTAAACACGTTTTGAAATTGTCAAAGACCAGTGTTCTCACTTGGTGTATCCAAACATATGCATAAAATAACAAGCCTGTGAAAATTCGGGCTCAATTGGTCGTCGAAGTTGCAAGAAAATGATGAAAGAAAAAACACCCTTGTTGTACAATTGGGTGCTTTCAGATAGCAATACCAACTTCTTGCAGGATTTTTTTTTTTTTTTGGGTTTTTTTTTTTGAGAAATTACCTCTTTCTCAAAAACTACGTTACTTCAGAGGGAGTCGTTTCCTACAATGTGTTATACTATCAAGAGCTCTCCGTTGCTTGTTACCAAGTAAGTTTTTAGGCTAATATTTGTTTTGAGTCTTTACCAAACGTGTACGATACCTTTAAACACACCTCTTCCATATACTGTAGTGATTTTTGGGTGAGTGAACTCAGAGATTAACAAATAGTGTGGGAAAGCTGGGTCCCATTATAACGTGCACACAACAATCCCATTGTGAACTTAATCATTTCGAAATTCACTATGTTTTGAGAATTAGCAGTGAACCAATGTGTACATTTCCAGAATGCTTCAATATTTAGTGTGTGGGTCCAGGGAACATCTATTCGTCTGTTCAGATCATTAGAAAAAGAATTGTGCACCCCAAACACAACCATCACCTCACCTAAACCTAAACAGCACAGAACCAGCAAACGGCACTGGTCCTGTTCAGGCTTGGAACTAACCCTTTAACTCAACCATCACCTCACCTAAACCTAAACAGCAAAAAACCATCAAACGGCACTGGTCCTGTTCAGGCTTGGGACTAGCCCTTTAACTCAACCATCACCTCACCTAAACCTAAACAGCAAAGAACCAGCAAACGGCACTGGTACTGTTCAGGCTTGGAACTAGCCCTTTAACTCAACCATCACCTCACCTAAACCTAAACAGCAAAAAACCCCAGCAAACGGCACTGGTACTGTTCAGGATGGAACTAGCCCTTTAAGTCAACCATCACCTCTCCTCAACCTAAACAGCACAGAACCAGCATACGGCACTGGTCCTGTTCAGGCTTGGAACTTGCCCTTTAACTCAACCATCACCTCACCTAAACCTAAACAGCACAGAACCAGCAAACGGCACTGGTCCTGTTCAGGATGGAACTAGCCCTTTAACTCAACCATCCCCTCACCTAAACCTAAACAGCACAAAACCAGCAAACGGCACTGGTCCTCTGTAAATTCGCCGATTCCCAGTCCGTCTGAGTGGATATCAGGCCTAGGCTACTTCTACTATATCAGATAAGCCTCGTATTATCATTTTGGTATTATTAATATTATCTTTTTAAGCTGCAACCAGCCTTGTATCTAATAGAGAATTACTTGTTGTTTTTTTTTCGATGTTTTCATCATTAGTTTAAATTATTATTTGCTTCTTCTTTTTGTATTGTTGATGTTTATTATACATTGTTTAAATCATTTTGTTTTGCCTTCAAAAAAATAAAGCAATCATTAAAATGATTGCAAGCTTAGTTTAATCGTTGGGGATTATGCACTAATGGTCGCTCGGGCATCGTTTTATTACTATTTTTGTAAAGTCTTCAGATTAGCGTTCAGGAAAAAAAAGAGAGCTTTGCCCACTGCAGCAAAATTCAATGAAATTACTCTTACTCAATGAAAATGTTGTTAGGTGAAAAACTATTTAAATATGTTGAGTGCAGCAGTTTTGCGTTAGTCGTGTCTTGACGCGTACAGAACAAAGTCACAAACGAAAAATCAACAATCTTCTTCTCTAACAGTCAAAAGCAAAAATTAAAAACAGTATGTTTTTCGTCAACCTCGTACCCCTGATTCTGTTGGTCGGTGTATTGACTGAATCAGGAGTAGATGCAGCTAAACATCTGAGGGAACAACCGACCAATCTTCGAGGTGAATATTAAATTATTATCTACCGGTATATTTGACTTTTAGTTGTAGAGCCTAAAATAGTTAAAGGTATCGTACACGTTTGGTAATTGGAGCCTATTGTTTGTTTCAAACCTATATTATAGTTGTTGATATACCGTACAACTAACCTGTGAAAAATTCAAAAGGTGGTAGCGTTTTTGAGATAATTGCCGAAAATCTGGAGCGGTTTTTTCCACGCATGAAGAATAATCTGCATTGGTATACACACTCTGAAAAACGTTACGCGTCAGATTAAAGTGTTTTGGGGGATAAAAAGTGATATGTTTTCGAACTTCGAAGTGAAAAGTTTCTCAAAATGCATTATACTATCCAAAGCTGTTAAACTTCTTACCAAGTAAGCTGTTATTGCCATTAATTTTCAGAGTCATTACCAAACGTGTACGATGCCTTTAAGGTCAGGTATGGGCAATAAAGTGACAAATTTCAGTCGAAATCGCTACACTCATACTGAACAATTTCCGTAAACATAGACAAGTGGGATGGAGCTGACTAAAAATGAGATTGCAACCATTGAACTAATTATTACATTTAGTTTTCATATATTAAAACATTCCTAAATAAAGCGATCAATCAAACAAGCTGAACAAACTTGTGAAAAATGTTGAGATTAAAATGACATCACATGTTTAGTTCGGGTGTTTGTTTGTGTTGTATGTGTTTGTTGTCTGTTGTTTGTTGTCTGTTGTCTGTTGTCTGTTGTCGTTTGTCGTTTATCGTTTGTCGTTTGTCGTTTGTCTGTTGTCGTTTGTCTGTTGTCGTTTGTCGTTTGTCGTTTGTCGTTTGTCGTTTGTCGTTTGTCTGTTGTCTTCTGTCTGTTGTCTGTTGTCTGTTGTCGTTTGTCTGTTGTATGTTGTATGTTGTCTGTTGTCGTTTGTCTGTTGTCTGTTGTCTGTTGTCTGTTGTCTGGGGTTTGTAAGGTTGCAATTAAAATGAGTGTAAGTTAAAAATGGGAAAGTAATTTATTGAGTATTAGTACTTGATATGGCCAACACTAAACAAAAACACCAGATTTACACAAATACTGGTCCACCTATAGATACACTATAAATGTCATGGATGCATTCAACCATAGACTTGCATTAAGTATGGTACTACATTAATGAAGTTATGTTATTATAAAATGGATCGCTTTTTCAAATAACACTGATTTGAACTTGGTGATGTTCTGAAATGACTTTGCGACCTACACGAATCGGAAGTTCATATTTTGAAGCTCTACTTATGATTTTGTCATGCTTATTATGATAATTGTATTTGTTTAGAATGTAATGTTTAAACGTTAATGTTTTCTCCTTAAACATAGCGTGCGTTGCACTACAGGCCCCGAGTCTTTTCAAATTTGTTTGATAGCTTTTGGTACTTAAGTTTGTTTATATATTAAATATAAAACAAAAATAACAATCGAAAAGAATGCTCAAACATGTTAATTTTTTCGATTTACAGAAACGATTGTGGCATTTTTCGATAAGTTTATCGAGTACAGCCTCAACGGTGATACGGACGCCTTATTAAACTTACATCACAAAGAGGTCCAAATACTGATGGATGGTTTTCCACCTTTGGTTGGACATGACGGTACTTACTATTTTGTTTTCTGACCTTCTTTACTTACAACCTTGTCATAACAAACCATTACAACAAAAACCTTTGTAAAAGGGCAGACAGTATTGAAGTCTTACCGTTCTTAATAAAAAGTACTTAGTTTGTTGCTACATTAATATGAATATTATGTGTGTGTATGTGTGTGCGTGTGGGCATACCCACCCATCCTTGTGGGGTCCAAAACACAACAGAACAATGGACCCGACAAGGAATTCTTTGTAAAACTTGTACCCCACAAGGGGATTCTTTAGAAAAGGGAATAATAGAACGACAATAGCAGTACCCCCACAAACCGGATTTGTAAGGTTGTGTGTGTGTGTGTGGGCATGTCTACGCATTCAAACCGAGGACTTTAACAAAAGGGATCCGGGGAAAAGGTGTACCGAGGACGTCCTCGCTTTGATTTCGTGTACAAAACCAATGGGGACGTCGCTGAAAAAAACTATCTCCAAACAATGGGAGAACAAAGAGAAGTCCTCGGTTTACACCTTACACATACATGTGTGTGTGTGTGTGTGTGTGTGTGTGTGTGTGTGTGAGAGTGTCAATCCATTCAAACCGAGGACTTTAACAAAAAGGGATCCGGGTGTTTGACAGAGCGAGGACGTCCTCGCTTCTTTTTCGTGTACAAACCCAATGGGGACGTCGCTAAAAAAATATGTCCAAACACTGGGAGAACAAAGAGAAGTCCTCGGTAAGCGGGATTTACAAACATGTGTATGTGAGCGTGTCTACCCGTTGAAACCGAGGACTTTAACAACAGGGATCTGGGTGTTTGACAGAGCGAGGACGTCCTCGCTTCGCTCTCGTGTACAAAACCAATTGGGACATCGCTAAAAAGCAAACTAAGTCTAAACAATGGGAGAACAAAGAGAAGACCTCGATTTACTGGATTCACAAACGTGTGTGTGCGTGTTTGTGTTTGAAGTTGATATTGTTTATTAATGTTGATTCAATAACACTTATATTTTGGTAGAAGCAAAAACGTTGCTTGAGATTCTACCCGAGAGAGCCGTTTCCATTAATTGCACTGTCAAAGAGGTGCAGCCCATGGATGAAGGTGCAAACTATGTGTACGTCTCGATTCACTTTGATTTGTTCAACGATTCAGGAGAAAAATATATGGCTGGAAAGTAAGTATTCTCATGTAATAGCCGGACATATGACGTCACACTCTCAGGCGCATGAAAAACGACAGATACCCACTTTTGGAACCTCTTGTTCCATTCCAGATGTCTTTTGGCCTTACAAGCCATAATACTGTGTTTACGCACACACTCATGTGTGTAATATCAGTTTGCAGGTATATGCACCAATGCATGTGCTATGTACGGTGTACCAAACGAGCCATTCCCCTTTTCATTTTTATATTTTTCGTCCATTTTTTTCACCCTTACTTTTTATTTGTAATTTTTTTTTTAATATTGTTTTCAGCATTTTTAGGTCGCATTCCTTTTTCCGTCACCTGTGCTTTATTTTTATTTTGCGTCTTTGTTTATTCAGTAATTTTTAATTAGTTTTATTACGTCGTATTTTATGTTGTGCGTTCCATTTGTACCTGACAGCCTGAGCACTAAAATTAAGGTGGCACTATGGAATACCACATTTTTTTTTTTCAATTCAATAACACCGTTGTGTTTGTAACACCAGTGCCCGTCTGTCTCTGTCCTGTTGATCTTCCCCTTACACTAGCTGATAAAGTCAGGGCACCAGTCTAACCAAATATGTTTTCTAGACATCAGGCGCAGAACCGGATTTTTTTTTTTTTAAGCGGGGTCATTCAGCGGAGTGCAAACTTGCATTTTTTTTAACTGTTGACCAAAACGTATGGTCCGTGCCAAGACCCACATGTTCTAATGGTTTATGTACGTGGCCGTGGTTGTGGCTGTAGCTGTGGCTGTGGCTGTATCTTTTGTTGTGACTGCCGTAGTTGCTGTCACTTTCACTGTCGCTGTCACTATCGCTGTCGATGTCGCTTTCGCTGTCACTGTCGCTGTCGCTGTCACTGTTGCTGTTGCTGTTGCTGTCACTGTCACTGTCACTGCTGTTGTCGCCGTCACTGTTGCTTTCGCTGCCACCGCTGTTGCCGATGCCGCAACAGCCGCCGCCGCCCCCGCTGTTGTTGCCGTTGCATTAGTCCTTGAAGTCGCTGTCCCTGTCGCTGTCGTTGTCATTGTTGTTCTATTTAGTTTTTCTAGAGTTCTTTACACTTTCCTCCCACTTCTTGTTCCCTATCTTCCTTTTGTCTGTCTGTCATAGAATTTGATAAAATTTGGAACTTGACATAAAACAAATACATACATGCAAATAACCGAATAACCAATACAAGATTTGTTTATTTGTTTGTTATTTCACAGTGCATTGTATGTCTTCAGGAAGACTGGGGATGGATACAAGATTTACATAGTGATGTGCAACAAACATAACCAAGAAACCTAATATCAAGACGTACTCTGACGTACCAAGACGTACCAGTGTACCGTATGGCTGTACTTTGAAATCCGTCACGATCGTCGCTGCTTCTGACTGTTAATAAGTCTCATTCAATTAAATATTATTTGGGATGGTGAATATTTAAAGTTATTCTTCAAATGCAATTTCTCAACGTATCAGCTTTATTGGTTAACAAATAATGAATCAATTATGACAAAAGAAACAGGAACGAATGATTAATGTGTGGGTCGGGAGGGGTGTTTGCACATCGTCTTCACTAAATTAGATTAATTCTACGGAGGTTGATGGTGAATTTTGAATACATTAATTTGATCTTTGTAAAGTTCAATGCCGTGTTTTAATTTGAAAATTCCGAATCAAGTATTTTATTATATATTTGGTTTGCGGTAACACCATGTTTATATCTACTTGCTAGGTAGATTTTTTTCTTTGAGAACTTGTCTTGTTTTTTATTCTACTGCCGCAGAGTAGAATATTCGGAATTCAGGAGACTTCTCAGTCCTGACAAGAACTGCCCTGCTTATTAACTACTACCTGGGTGGGAGGTAGGAAATCGGGCGGGACTACTACTTTCGCTATGTGGACCGGGTGGAATTCTCGTCAATAACTACACTGCCGTGGAGTGAGTTCTTAATAGGTCTCAACGTATCGACTAGCTTGCTCTAGTCATCGTCAGGAGACTGAAGAGTGTAATACATGTTTGTCCATTTATAGGGGTTCAGAGGTTTCAGTGTATAGAGTCAGTCACTGTTCTGATTTGTTCTTCTCAATTTGTTTTATTAGGAAACAATATATCACACCTAGTATAAAAAGGCAATTTAAGTATGATTGTATAAACCAAGAAAAGTATCCAACATCCCCGCCTGAGAGTAACAGTTGATACTACCAAAGCATTCATTTGTTACACCATATTTAGACCTACAAAGCACCCTGTAATGACAAGAAAAGTATTCCTGGAGTACACAATGCCATGTTTACCAAACCGGTCCACGCTGAGAAAACAAGATAGGAGTCGCCGAGACGACCATAGCATCACACTACAATCAAAACTTGCAGTTGCTAAAGATACTTTAAATCCGCAGAGTTGGACCGTCTTCAATCGGTCTTCTCTTCTGATAGTATACACAAATATATAACTGATTGATCTGTGTTATTTAAATGTTTAACGTGGTTTTAGAGATATAATATTACTTCCTTCCACTCTCGGTGAACTATCATATTTAAAAAAGAACGAACTAAAACAAAAATGAATTAAATCATAATTTGAAAATACTGAATTTAAGTTGAGTGACCATGTAGCCTTTTTGGAGCCTTTCTGGTTACTTTACTTTGTAATAATAATGATAGAGGGAACAGCTAACACGTACAATGTTAATTTTGAGCCCCTGCATGTTTATCTTAAATTTATATAGCATACATTCCAGGCTTGAAAAAACGTCTTTACTCCAACGTTTCGCTCACACTGCTCACTCCGATTGCTCAACAAATTAGGAAAACACAAATTATTGCTCAAAAATAGTAACTATATTTCAGTTATATTTTTTGTTACCAGCACTTGCACCCTTAGCCAAGATCCTCAGCGTCTGGCCAAAAACAAAAACCAACAACAACAACAACAACAACACAGGAATGAACAGCTAAGAAATAATTCAAAGCACAAAATGCATCATTATTTCGAAATTAAATGAGTTTTCAGGCGACTCTTAAATGAAGTGACCGAATTAGCTTGGCGAACAATAAGGTGTTCCATAAGGTGTGAGCAGCAATTGAAAACGCTCGACCACTATATACAAAGTAGATTCTATCAATACTGAAATTGAAATAGGCAAATCAGAAGTTGGATCAGGTAAACCGTTAATCTTATAATGAATCCCCGGCCCGGACGCAATTATAGGATTCGCCCTCGGGGCCAACATCCGAAAATGTTTGATCTGAAACGAGACAGTGAATTCGCCATGTCACTTTGTATCCCGGGAACGTTGAACATTACCTTGTGCATGAGGCAACAACACACACAATTATTGGCAATTTTGCATAATCCTATACAACGATAATACTGGCTATTGAAGAACAACTGCACCATTGTCGGTGTAAAAAAGCCTTCTTCGGCTTGATAGCCAATCACCCTAGTAATGCACAGCTACCACAAGTGGATAACAATCGAGACATGCGATTGTCTAAGGAATGCCGAAGGCCACCGCCCATGAAACTTGTGTCCCTCAAAGTAACCCCCGAACCATTCCTCGCGGGTGCATAGGTATAAGCGTGATTGTGCCATTGTGATCGAATTCCGCTGGCGAAACGGCCAGATACAATTGAAAAGAGTGAAAAATTCCCACCAAGTTAACAAAACAAGCTTGGCCCAAACTTTATGATGGGGTCTGTGAACTCCTTTGGTAATGCCAGTCAAACGCCTGGTAAATGCTCACCCTTGTGCAATTGCCCGGCAAACAAAATTAAGGGATCCAATTAATGATTGGATTTGCTGCAGCGTTTCTTTCCTAAGTTACGCAATGTGGCTTGAATCATATTACACAAAGCCTGCCCTTTGTCAGCTGGTACGCAAACCTGCTGTTTCACTGAATCACTTTCCAAGCCCAGAAAAAGTATGGATTAACTTGGATTGCGGTCTTATCCAACGCAATTGGCACCCCTAATAATGAGGAACATACAACTGTACTCCTTCAAGGAGTTGCAATACTGTACAGATCTACTTTATCTGTCTCTGTGAAAAGTAATGACGTCCAATACACAACTTTTGAATCTCTTCATGCTGAGGTTTCCGGAAACTCTAAATCTGTTCGCCTTGTCATTGTATACAGACCTGAAAGAGATTCTAACGGCCAACATGTGACTTTCTCAAGTTTTCTTAAGGAATTTGAGAATTTGATTTTAGAATATCTCCTTCATCCATCGGAAATCATCATCACTGGTGACTTTAACATTCATGTTGATGACATCCACAACACCAATGCAAACCAGTTTAAGCATCTACTTCAGGCTTTCGGTCTTACCCAGCATATCAAGGAGCCGACTCATCGTCTCGGTCATTGCCTGGACCTTGTCATAATTCGTGACATCACCCCACCCATTGTCTCAAACTTTGTTATTCTACCTGGATTCTCAGACCATTATGCAGTCATGTGTAACTTGTGTCTGTGCAAGCCCAAAGTCCCAACCGTCACTATAAAGAGCCGACAGTGGAAACATGTGAAATCTCCTGAAGTGTTCAGCGACATAGGAACTCATTTAGCAAAGCTGGAAATTGATCATGACTGCTTGGATTCCTATGTCAGCCAATATGAGAGTACTATCAGTGACATCTTGGATAAATACGCACCTTGGAAAACAAGATCAGTCAAGGTCCGAACTGAAGTTTCCTGGTTCAATGATGATATTCGTACAGCAAGAAAGATCTGTCGTCAACTTGAGCGGAAATGGCGGAAAAATGGCAAGTTGGAAATACAACGACAAGAATATCGCAACCAATGTAAGGTAGTCAGGAATTTGATCAACCAGGCAAAGATCACCCATTATTCATCCCAAGTACAAGAATCCTCAGGAGATCAAAAGAAGCTCTTCAAGATAATTGGTAAATTGTTGCTCAAACCCAAAACCCCCGTCCTTCCATCCACTTACAATGATCAGGACTTGGCAAATGAATTCCAGAAATTCTTTGTCACCAAGATTTCAGACATCCGCTCATCTTTTTCATCAGTCCCTTACAACGTGCCGCAGACATTGCCACGTCTTCAACCAGAGTGTAGACTAACTGTGTTTGAGCCTGCCACTGTTGCTGAGATTCAAAGGGTTATTATGAAATCTCCTTCAAAATCCTGTGAGCTGGATCCAGTGTCAACATCCATGATGAAGCAAAACATTGATATATTTTTACCCTACATCACTAATCTTGTAAACGAATCTCTCAGTTCCGGTTGTTTCCCCGATAGCCTCAAAGTTTCCTACATCAGGCCGCTCATCAAGAAACCAAACCTGGACAAGGAGATATTCAAAAACTACAGACCGGTTGCAAACTTAAAATATTTTGGAAAAGTCATCGAACGAGTAGTTTCATCACGCATTTCTGATCACATTCATAATTTCAACCTGTCCGACGTGTTCCAGTCAGCATACAAGCCTTTCCATGGGACAGAAGTTGCACTAGTCCGTGTGAGCAACGATATTCTTTCTGCAATGGACAATGGTAACCTAACAGCACTAGTCCTGCTAGACTTGAGTGCTGCCTTTGACACTGTTGATCACAACATCCTTCTCTCTCGGCTCCAGAATCACCTTGGCATAGAGGACACAGCCCTAGCATGGTGCAAATCGTATCTCTACAATAGAACTCAGCATGTATGTATTGGCACCGCAATATCAGACCCTGTTGTTTTGAACTACTCTGTGCCACAGGGGTCGGTACTGGGCCCGCAGTGGTTTACGCTGTACACTTTACCGATTCGTGACATCATCCTGAAATTTAATCTGAATTACCATGTGTACGCAGACGACACTCAGCTATACATCACGTTTAAATCTTCTCAAGAAAACGCCAATGCATCTATTGCAAGACTTGAGAAATGCATCCAAGAGATTCGACGTTGGACACAACAAAACTTCCTGAAGTTAAATGATGATAAGACAGAGTTCCTTCTATTTGGGTCACGTCAACAGTTAACAAAGGTTTCAGTGCCATACATTTCCATCGGTGATGCTCGGATAGCTCCCTCGCTGCAAGCTCGGAACTTAGGGGGTATTTTTGATTCATCGATGACACTTCAACCACACATCAACAACATCGTTCGTCTGTCATCATATCACATCAGGAATATTGGTAAGATTCGCAAGTACTTGGACAAAAGTGCCACTGAAAAGGTCATTCATGCATTTGTTACTTCTCGTCTTGACAACGGCAATGCTCTTCTCTACAGTCTTCCTAACAACCAGATTTCCCGTCTTCAACGCCTCCAAAATACCGCTGTCCGCATTGTGACACTGTCTAGAAAATCCTGTTCTATCACCCCCATTCTGAAACAACTACATTGGCTCCCTATCTCTCAACGAATCATCTTCAAGCTGATGCTCATTGTCCACAAAGCACTTAATGGCAAGGCTCCCCACTATATTTCTGAACTACTTCAAGTTTACACTCCATCAAGGAATCTTCGATCAAGTTCCATGCTTCTCCTCGTTGAACCCAAGTCTCGACACTCATGGGGTGACAGGTCTTTTTCTTCAGCTGCGCCACGCATCTGGAACTCTCTACCGCTTAATCTTAGATCTTGTCTTTGTACCACAAAATTCAAATCTCTTCTCAAAACTTATCTTATGTCACAGGTTTTCAAGGACTAATTTTGTTGTGTCTGTTTTGTCTTTGTTTTGTTTTGTTTTATTTTTGGGTTTTTTACTGCGCCTTGAACACCCAGCAGGGTGGATATGTGCGCATACAAGTCTTATTATTATTATTATTATTATTATTATTATTATTCAAATGTATGTAATAACGCACCACAACTTGGCACCAATGCTCCCACAAACAAAAATCATTCAAATAATGAGCAACCAACTCTGATTGGTTTACTTGACGCACCTTATATCCGATAAATATGCTGAAAGTCTCAAAAGGAGACAGGATATGGCCATCCCATTGTAAACATAAATATTTACCAATCGAAAACCCAAAAGCTCATTAGGGGACACCGGTAGTAACAGGAAGGCCGAATTAATATTTGATTTGGCCATCCAAGCCCCGTGATCTGCCCCCATATAATGTCCACTGCTTGATCGAATGACGTGTCATGCACAGTGCATTGACGTTTATCAATGAAATCCTTACTATTATTATAATTATTATTATTATAATTATAATTAATTATTATTGGGTTTTTTTGGTTTTTTTTGGTTTTTTGCCAATTTATCTTCTACTAGTTGTGGCTACTGGGCAGCCGATGAAAGGCAATCAGAATCAAAACCACCCAAAATGAGATCAGCGGCCTCCCTGTTTGGGTAATGGCCTAAGCAACGGCGCAGAACATTTAAGTTAATTGCCATTAGGGGCACGGACATTCTCCCGTATTGTTCCGGCAGCCCAAGTTTGTTCGCCGTTTAATACCCTTTAATAAAACTGTTAATCAACCTGCCTGGTTTAGGACCAGCCCGTTTTTTCAAACTATGAGCCAAAGGCTGGGACGAGAAATTCCTAGGGCTCTGTACTGTCCTAGCGTATAGTGTCATTATTATTACTGTTAAATCTAATGTTGTTAGCCCTGCTCACATTACATGCTGTTATCCCATGACCCTCCATTTACAACGTTTACATCTATGGGAAAACAGCAATGTTGCCAATGACAACCTTTGTCAGTGTTAAAAGCAAAACAATTATGGGCAGCAGAAACCTGGTAGCCAGTGTCCGCCCTACCTGAAATAACAAAACCAGTCCGGACATGCCCATAATATTGTTGTTCGTACTTGCATGCCCGGCACCAGAGCCGACTTAGCAGCCACTGTCAACCACAATTTTAAATCTAAATCAGCCCATGATCTTGCTGGGTTATCCCCTTGGCACAGGTGGAATTGTTCGTCATAATTATGACCTCCAACCAAAACCTGGGAACTGCAAGGACGCGCTTTTTATTGTCTCCACATCCTTCCAAATTTTGCACACCGACCCGGATGGGGTCCGATGTAAATAGACATAAATGTTTGTGTGATGGTCATAGAAACGTTACCCCCTACTGTTATTTTTATTGCATTTATTTATTATGTAACATTTAATTATTCAAGAGAAGCGCCCTCTTTTGACAACAAGCATTTCAATTTCGCGCGTTTCCGCCACCCTCAAACTGATTTCCAGCGAAGACCAGACAACACGTATTCTGTCTTCGTCTCTGTTACAGGTAATAATCTTTTGGTTTATTTTCATATGTTTCACCTCTAAAATCATCACTCAAAGTACATTATTATAAACTGATGTTTATCTTCAACCACTGTTGATTCTATTTTTATTCATTTCGAGATTAATAGAGATTTAATGGAAATGATTGATTGCCGGACTAAAGATTTGTCCCGATTTAGTTTTCTGAAGACAAGTTCATTAATTTATAAGTTGAACTATACCCTTGTAGATTTATTGACAAGAGTTACTATTTATAAGTATTTGTTCTTTAAAACATTTCCGATCAGGAGCATCGGCCAAGTTTTATTTGCATTTTGTTGTTATATTCCAACGATAATCTAAGATGGCGCATGATGTGAAAATCACATGTCATGATCTAGAGCAAAAGCTATTATTTAAAGCCATTAACGATTTCATTTAATACTGTTTGTACATAAATATTGTTCTGTGATTATTTGTTTTAAAAGTTAATTGATACTGATTTCCAGCGAAGACCTGACAACACGTATTTTGTCTTCGTCTCTGTTACAGGAATAAAATGGTCACTGTGCACCGACTGTAAAGAAAACAAACTGCCGTAGCCTCTATCCTTATCCGACTCTTAAGTATTTGAGAGGGTCACATTTGGAAGGGACTTGTCCATTTGTTTATTTAATCAATCTTTTTGTTTTGCTTTGGAATGGAAGCTGGTTGAACCAGCACTTGATTGCCTTCAACCGCTGAAGTCATTGTGGAGCTAGTGGCGTCTAGCGTCAAGGTAAAAACAGCATTGTTACGGAGTAATGCAACAAAGTATACACACTGCCCGCCCCTCTACAATGATTAAATTATTGCCATAAATATTAAACAAAAGGGGGGCATCTTGCCCAGCCTCTCTTTAACAACAAAGCAGCAGTGTGTTTTAAACATTATAATTACACCTGCAAGGCTTAAAGTGATTCCACCCGCTGGTACATGCGGTTGGAGTACATGAGTCAGGCGCCCGCCTGAACTGGAGGGCGATGTCAGTGTTACCACGGTGTTACCAAATTAACAATACAACCCTAACATTTTAGACTAACCCCATTCATTTGTTTGGTCGCAGGCAATGGCCGTCCACTTCCCTAATAAATAATGCCAGACATGTAAAGAGCGCCCCACGGGGAAGGACAGCCACGGCCGGGGCTAACGTACACGTAAATAACAACATACAAATCATAAGGGAATAAAAGAGTGGCGACGAGTTCTTAAACGGCCGTTTAAAACCGGCAGGGTCGTGGCCGTGCGAGAAAGGCCCGAGCCAAAGGCGAGGGCCTTTATCGCACGGCCACGACCCTGCAAGGTTTTAAACGGCCGTTTAAGAACGAGTCACTACTCATGTATTCCCATTCATAAATGCATTTTTGTTATAAAAGTGAAAGAATAAGGAAAATCGGTGGTAAAAAGACAATCTCTGACATCAAAGTTTGTACATTTTCAAAAACTTTTGTAAAATTCTGTTTTGTGCGCGTTGGGTCGTGTGTACGCGCGTGTACAGAAATATTAGGCTACGCGCGGGAACTATAGCCATATATTGCGTTCCGCGTAAGTAAATTGGCGGAGCTTGCGCGTCCAATACGCGAAGCCCAGCCGGTTATAAACACTCTTGGCCGTGCTTTATCATCCGTTTAAACACCCCCACGTGACGTGCTCTTCACCAATAGGAATAGCGAAACTGTCTGGGGTATTTATGAATAAGGGAATAAAAGAGTGGCGACGAGTTCTTAAACGGCCGTTTAAAACCGGCAGGGTCGTGGCCGTGCGATAAAGGCCCGAGCCGAAGGCGAGGGCCTTTATCGCACGGCCACGACCCTGCAAGGTTTTAAACGGCCGTTTAAGAACGAGTCACTACTCATTTATTCCCATTCATAAATGCCTTTTTGTTAAAAAGTGAAAGAATAAGGAAAATCGGTGGTAAAAAGACAATCTCTGACATCGAAGTTTGTACATTTTCAAAAAACGTTTGTAAAATTCTGTTTTGTGCGCGTTGGGTTGCGTGTACGCGCGTGTACAAAAAGATTAGGCTACGCGCGGGAACTATATGTTGCGTTCCGCGTAAGTAAATTGGCGGAGCTTGGTCGTCCAATACGCGAAGCCCAGCCGGTTATAAACACTCTTGGCCGTGCATTATCATCCGTTTAAACACCCCCACGTGACGTGCTCTCCACCAATAGGAATAGCGAAATTGTCTGAGGTATTTATGAATAACCTTTTATAGCTGCAGTTAAAGGTTGTCACATTTGCTGATTTGATTAATTAGCACTCAACCAGTTTACAGGGGTACAACTTGTTTCAGATCCAAACAGGATAGTAGCCGGTTACGCTAACTCGAAAACCCTGTGGGAGAAACGAGAACGTAGTTTGGCCCCATGCTTGCCATCTCAGACCAACCTGATGTTTAGATTCTCTACAAGCAACCCAACCGCAAGGTTATTTATTTGATTTAATCATGTGTAGATTACCAAGATTACTACTACTTAGTACTAATGATACCAAGCCCACTATTGTGATTAAAAATACTCTAGTGGAAACATTGTGCTCAACACTGTGTTGACCCTACCCACAACCAGTCACATCAACCGCCGAAACAGCCGATGAACCTAAACTTCCTGCTGGCATGGTGTTAACGGGTACGTTGGGCAAAACCCCAATGTTGTTATGCAGATTATTATCTCCCATGATGGTACCCTCAGAACTATTGGCGTTGTATGGTATTGGAAGCTACCCAACATTGTTAGCACTACTAGGCCTATTAATACTATAAAAAAAACCAAGCCAATAACTAACTCGAAAGCAATATTACCACCGCTTGGTTATAGTTGCCCGATCTGACAGTTTTGCATACACTCTAAAAAATAATTGCTCAACATTGGGTAAAACTCTTACCCTTTCAGTATTAAAAAGGGAACATGGTCGTTCAATTGTGTAAAATTGTTGCACAACGTCCAAAGTGTAAAATAGTACCCAATGTTGTGTAATTTTTAATACCAACATGTGCAGCATCTTTAGCACAGCACAGTTGGGTAAGAAGTTTACCCATGTGACGACCATGTTCCCTTTTTACTCCAAAACTGTGTAAATTTTAATCAACCTTCATTTTACCCAGGTGTTGTGCTATTTTCTTACCCAATGATTGGGTTATATTTTTTTACCCAGCACTGTTGTGCAGTTAATTTACCCAACACTTGTGTTGCTTTTAAATCGGTTTTTGTGCGCAAATTAATTTGTACCTGGGTTCCTTTCGGAGGGCTGTTGCCGGTTTTTTTTTCTTTTAAAATAAAATCAAAAGGTAACAATTAAGTTAAAACACTTTTATTCAACTCCTGATTCAACAAAGGCAACATAAAAAAAGATTTGGGAGGTGAGCGGGTTTAGCCAAAGAAACACTAACGACGTTATACCCATTTATATCACTCCGTGTATTTTTGTTCATCTGAAACATAAAACAACTGTGGAGTTTGTGTACAGCCAGATACACTTGGGGCAAACCAAAAATTGTGGTTTGGTTAGTGAAAACGAACATTAACAAAATTATTGCAAGCAGACTTTTGTAATAATCTCTTTTTGGAAGCAGTGTTGGCTCTGAAAAGAGCCGGTTGGTTTTGCCAGACCTGTTAATGACTGTTCAGACTGTCCGTGACGAAATCGTTGTGTTGCAAAGTCAATGAAGCCATAGCAATCCATGGCTTTCCTGTGTATAGATGATGCCTTTCCCTCTTCAACAGACGGTTGTTTCTCGAACAGAACAACTACCATAAAGCCAAAATTCTCTCTGGTTGGTTTCATGAACATCGGACATCAAAGACCTCACGTCCACCCCATCCATCTTTGATTGTGATATGTGCCTGCGACTTTATGTCCGAATGTATATGTACACTTTGCATTATGGGTAAAATGTTTCCACGAGGAGCAGTTTACCCCAATTTTCAGTTACTTCGTACCACTTGTTGTGCAAAAGTTACACTGCTTGAGATAACAAAAATGTTTTTTACCCACTTCTTGAGTGATTTGAACCTCGGTGTTATGCTATTTGATTTCCTACACAATGTTGGGTACTGTATTACCTTTCACCTGTGTATTTTATTTTACACAAGTGAGGGGTAAAACAAAAATTTTCGTTTTACCCAATATTGACCAAATGTTGCACAATATTTGTACCCAACAGTTTTACACAGTAACATTTTACACTGCTTTTTTAGAGTGTACTGACGATACTGCCAGACTCACCCAGTTCAGCGGATGGTCAAAGTGGCATGACGACTGGAACGCATCGACGCCGAGCAGTCCAACGGCCCTGGCCTCTGCTGGTGCTGCCACGACGACCACAAACCGGCTCCCACTACAGGCAGTAGTCCACTTTGAGCCGCCAGTCAAGAGGATCGACGACTCGTCCGCCGTTGCGAAGGCGTACTCCCAAAAACTCCGTCGACGCAAATTATTTAAAAAATCGTCAATTAGGACGGACGGGTGCAGCTCGACGAAATTGTTTTATAAAGTTAATTGACGATAAAATTGTATTATTAGCAAAACGAAGACATTAGTCCAGTGTGAACTGTATCTTATGCAAAAAACGAAATTAACTGTGTAAGCAAATTTCGATAAGATAAAGACCTAGAATTAACTTCAACATAGGAGAGAACTATTGAAAGATCCGGTTCAACTAAAAGCTGTAACGAAAGTGGTTCGACTTTTGTGTCAGTGTCCATTCGCCAAGTTGTCATTGTTATGATCGGTTCTGATTGGTCCAGACTGGCCAATCGTTGCGAACCATTGGAATATGTGCATCCCTGTGGTGAAAGTAATTTCACTGTTACGTAACCACTATGTGAGTGAGACAACGGAGGGCGCTATCCAGGAAGTGTATTGCAGCGTATAAGACATTTTATCGCGGAGAGATAAAATGGAATATTGGTAACCAACGCTACTTCTCCCAACCATTCACCAAGCTCTACATGAAGACGTAACAAACTTTAACCGGAAGTTTTTTGCCAACTTTTGGTCAAAAAACAAATTGTCCAATTATGTTCGTATTTGTTGTTGTCAAACTTTGCAAGCTTCGTAGTGGGAAGGGTAGTGCAGATGGACCGATGCATGATCTAAACCACTACAGTTCAGTGCAAGAAGACCTCATAGAGGGAAAAAAACACAGAAGAAAAATTGAAACTCACTTGTCAATAGTACACGAACTTAAAGAAAAGCACTTACTGCACAACGTCTCTTCCATAAGGTACAATATCGCCTGGTTTAACAACCCGTTGAAGAAAGAGTTACAGAGAAAACGTCGGTTAACAAACCCCGTAAGAAATCAGGTTGAACCCATGAACATAAAAAAGATAACTTCAAGCAAGCTCGGAAAAGCATGCCAATCGATCTTCGTAGAGCTAGACAAACATACTGTCGTACTGACAAATGGTCCTAGTTTGCTTTGCCGTCAAACCCAGTCACGAAAACGAAATAACTTAAATTCCGCTCATTATAAAACACAGTAATAAAATTGAAGAACAACAACTTAACATTAACTCACTGAACTCAGCAGCTTATCTGTCTAATCTCTGAAACAATGGTAGTCATGCTCAAAACCAAGTCTTCATAAAGTTTGGTGAGCTCTTTGGAGGTTGCCTATACCGGCAGTTTAGACGTGTGCTGCAATACATTAGCAAACATCTCTGCACACATACTTGAAATCAAATCCTAAGGCCTTCTGGTCATACATCAAGAGCATCCACTTGACCTGGTCAAGAGAAAAACTCTCAGCAGTGAGAGTAAATGCAAGACATACATATCAAACAGCTGATGCTTTCAGTAAGCATCCAATCGGTTCCATCAAAAGTGCATGGTTATATTGAAGTGAGCCTGCTCAAACTTTTGCACATAGATGACAACATATTGACTTTTACATCTGGTCATAACCGGACGTTAACGCGCATGTATCTCTTAACACATGTAGGCCCTCGACGTACACGCTGAACCTGTACATTCACATAGCACGTGTAGTTAGTTTGCATGTGTATTGACAACGCACGATACTATTCCCACATACCCTACGCACACGACGCACGTGTAGTTCATGTGCAGCGCTACATGTAGGAATTGCCTTGCCATTGTTGGTAACCAAACCGCGCTGGTTGGCATGGACGGCCGAGTGTTAGCAAAACATTCAATCGTATTAACATATGTTTAATGTCCAAGTTAAACATTTCTGCAAACTTCCAATCAACAAAAAATACATCCCATAATTGGTTGCTTTGTTTCAAACAAATTCAACACTATTTTTGAATAGTTGGGAACATTTTGGAAAATTACACCGGTGTAGGGGTGTTTTTATTTGGAGGAAGAATAACTCGACGGGCCCAGGGACTCCCCATATACAATTGAGCAGAGATTACAAGTTAAAGAGTCAATTAATAATTTTCCCTTTACTGTAAAAAGCTGTGAGACTTCTAATTATTGTTTATGTATTTTTGAAAATTTAGCATTTTGCACTGTATATGCACATCTAAAGAAAGTCCATCTAATAATTGAACAATTCATAACTCCTGAACCACGCATTGGATATTTACAATCCATACATCATCTGAAAGGTCTTAACAAACTATACACGCGCAACACAAATTGTGACTCAAGATTGGTAACTTTTTGAAGGCAAGTTCCATGACTTGCGTACCATGACTTATCACATTACAAGCAAGGAAAAATTTAAAATATCAAGTCATAAATCAAAACAAAGTTAAATAATGTGTGTGTGTAAATTTATGACCTCCGAGTAAACTTATCACACATTATGGTCCAGAGGAACTCTAGGGAATAATTAGGGAGCTTGCAGATGAAAGTAGTAGGGCGGGCCTCAACATGACCATCAAGAAGACAAAGGTCATGATGAGTAGCAATATTCAAAACTTCCAAATGGCTGTTTTGGGAAAAGATTTAAACACACCTCTTTCATATACTGTAGTGATTTCTGGTTGAGTGAACTCGGAGGTTGACAATTACCGTAATGTGTGAAAGCTGGGTCCCATTATAACGTGCACACACGAATCCCATTGTGTGCACAAAAACTTAATCCTTTCGAAATTCACTATGTTTTGAAAATAAGTAGTGAACCATTGTGTAAATTTCAAGAATGCTTCAATATTTAGTGTGTGGGTCTAGAGAACATCTATTTATCTGTTCAGATCATTAGAACAAGAGTTGTGGCCCCCAAACACAGTTTTTGTTTTGCCCGTGTCTCTCGTGCGCGCCCAGTGGGTCCAGCGTGTACAATGCTTCCTGTGGCTGCTTGGAAGGTTAAGAAGTGTTACGCTATTCAAATTTTGTTATTTCATTTTTACTCATGATCATTTCGGCTGATCATCGAAACAAAACTTTGCAGTCCATGCTTTCATCCTTGCCCTGATCGAGATCATCCCAGCAAACAACACGCCACGGAACCAGCACTGGCCCAGTACCGTTGTTGCCATTGCGCCAGTGCCAGCAAACGGCACTGGTCCTGTTCAGGCTTGGAACTTGCCCTTTAACTCCACCGTCACTTACTTAGTACTGGCCCAGTACTGTTTGTCCAGTACAGTTTGTCTAAACTTATACAGCACATAACCAGCAAATGGCACTGGTACCGTTCAGGCTTGGAACTAACCCTTTAACTCAACCATCACCTCGCCTAAACCTAAACAGCACAGAACCAGCAAACGGCACTGGTCCTGTTCAGGCTTGGAACTAGCCCTTTAACTCAACCACCACCTCACCTAAACCTAAACAGCACAGAACCAGCAAACGGCACTGGTCCTGTTCAGGCTTGGAACTAGCCATTTAACTCAACCATCACCTCACCTAAACCTAAACAGCACAGAACCAGCAAACGGCACTGGTCCTGTTCAGGCTTGGAACTAGCCCTTTAACTCAACCTTCACCTCACCTAAACCTAAACATCACAGAACCAGCAAACGGTACTGGTCCTGTTCAGGCTTGGAACTTGCCCTTTAACTCAACCATCACCTCACCTAAACCTAAACAGCACAGAACCAGCAAACGGCACTGGTCCTGTTCAGGATGGAACTAGCCCTTTAAGTCAACCATCACCTCTCCTCAACCTAAACAGCACAGAACCAGCATACGGCACTGGTCCTGTTCAGGCTTGGAACTAACCCTTTAATTCAACCATCACCTCACATAAACCTAAACAGCACAGAACCAGCAAACGGTACTGGTCCTGTTCAGGCTTGGAACTAACCCTTTAACTCAGCCATCACCTCACCTACATCAAACAGCACAGAACCAGCAAACGGTACTGGTCCTGTTCAGGCTTGGAACTAACCCTTTAACTCAGCCATCACCTCACCTACATCAAACAGCACAGAACCAGCAAACGGTACTGGTCCTGTTCAGGCTTGGAACTAGCTCTTAACTCAACCATCACCTCACCTAAACCTAAACAGCACAGAACCAGCAAACGGTACTGGTCCTGTTCAGGCTTGGAACTAACCCTTTAACTCAGCCATCACCTCACCTACATCAAACAGCACAGAACCAGCAAACGGTACTGGTCCTGTTCAGGCTTGGAACTAGCCCTTTAACTCAACCATCACCTCACCTAAACCTAAACAGCACAGAACCAGCAAACGGCACTGGTCCTGTTAAGGCTTGGAACTAGCCCCTTAACTCAACCATCACCTTACCTAAACCTAAACAGCAAAGGACCAGCAAACGGCACTGGTCCTGTTCAGGCTTGGAACTAACCCTTTAACTCAACCATCACCTCGCCTAAACCTAAACAGCACAGAACCAGCAAACGGCACTGGTCCTGTTCAGGCTTGGAACTAGCCCTTTAACTCAACCACCACCTCACCTAAACCTAAACAGCACAGAACCAGCAAACGGCACTGGTCCTGTTCAGGCTTGGAACTAGCCATTTAACTCAACCATCACCTCACCTAAACCTAAACAGCACAGAACCAGCAAACGGCACTGGTCCTGTTCAGGCTTGGAACTAGCCCTTTAACTCAACCTTCACCTCACCTAAACCTAAACAGCACAGAACCAGCAAACGGCACTGGTCCTGTTCAGGCTTGGAACTAGCCCTTTAACTCAACCATCACCTCACCTAAACCTAAACAGCACAGAACCAGCAAACGGCACTGGTCCTGTTCAGGCTTGGAACTAGCCCTTTAACTCAACCTTCACCTCACCTAAACCTAAACATCACAGAACCAGCAAACGGTACTGGTCCTGTTCAGGCTTGGAACTTGCCCTTTAACTCAACCATCACCTCACCTAAACCTAAACAGCACAGAACCAGCAAACGGCACTGGTCCTGTTCAGGATGGAACTAGCCCTTTAACTCAACCATCACCTCTCCTCAACCTAAACAGCACAGAACCAGCATACGGCACTGGTCCTGTTCAGGCTTGGAACTAACCCTTTAACTCAACCATCACCTCACCTAAACCTAAACAGCACAGAACCAGCAAACGGTACTGGTCCTGTTCAGGCTTGGAACTAACCCTTTAACTCAACCAACACCTCACCTACACCTAAACAGCACAGAACCAGCAAACGACACTGGTCCTGTTCAGGCTTGGAACTAGCCCGTTAACTCAGCCATCACCTCACCTACATCAAACAGCACAGAACCAGCAAACGGTACTGGTCCTGTTCAGGCTTGGAACTAGCCCTTAACTCAACCATCACCTCACCTACATCAAACAGCACAGAACCAGCAAACGGTACTGGTCCTGTTCAGGCTTGGGACTAACCCTTTAACTCAGCCATCACCTCACCTACATCAAACAGCACAGAACCAGCAAACGGTACTGGTCCTGTTCAGGCTTGGAACTAGCCCTTAACTCAACCATCACCTCACCTAAACCTAAACAGCACAGAACCAGCAAACGGTACTGGTCCTGTTCAGGCTTGGAACTAACCCTTTAACTCAGCCATCACCTCACCTACATCAAACAGCACAGAACCAGCAAACGGTACTGGTCCTGTTCAGGCTTGGAACTAACCCTTTAACTCAGCCATCACCTCACCTACATCAAACAGCACAGAACCAGCAAACGGTACTGGTCCTGTTCAGGCTTGGAACTAGCCCCTTAACTCAACCATCACCTTACCTAAACCTAAACAGCAAAGGACCAGCAAACGGCACTGGTCCTGTTCAGGCTTGGAACTAACCCTTTAACTCAACCATCACCTCGCCTAAACCTAAACAGCACAGAACCAGCAAACGGCACTGGTCCTGTTCAGGCTTGGAACTAGCCCTTTAACTCAACCACCACCTCACCTAAACCTAAACAGCACAGAACCAGCAAACGGCACTGGTCCTGTTCAGGCTTGGAACTAGCCATTTAACTCAACCATCACCTCACCTAAACCTAAACAGCACAGAACCAGCAAACGGCACTGGTCCTGTTCAGGCTTGGAACTAGCCCTTTAACTCAACCTTCACCTCACCTAAACCTAAACAGCACAGAACCAGCAAACGGCACTGGTCCTGTTCAGGCTTGGAACTAGCCCTTTAACTCAACCATCACCTCACCTAAACCTAAACAGCACAGAACCAGCAAACGGCACTGGTCCTGTTCAGGCTTGGAACTAGCCCTTTAACTCAACCTTCACCTCACCTAAACCTAAACATCACAGAACCAGCAAACGGTACTGGTCCTGTTCAGGCTTGGAACTTGCCCTTTAACTCAACCATCACCTCACCTAAACCTAAACAGCACAGAACCAGCAAACGGCACTGGTCCTGTTCAGGATGGAACTAGCCCTTTAACTCAACCATCACCTCTCCTCAACCTAAACAGCACAGAACCAGCATACGGCACTGGTCCTGTTCAGGCTTGGAACTAACCCTTTAACTCAACCATCACCTCACCTAAACCTAAACAGCACAGAACCAGCAAACGGTACTGGTCCTGTTCAGGCTTGGAACTAACCCTTTAACTCAACCAACACCTCACCTACACCTAAACAGCACAGAACCAGCAAACGACACTGGTCCTGTTCAGGCTTGGAACTAGCCCGTTAACTCAGCCATCACCTCACCTACATCAAACAGCACAGAACCAGCAAACGGTACTGGTCCTGTTCAGGCTTGGAACTAGCCCTTAACTCAACCATCACCTCACCTACATCAAACAGCACAGAACCAGCAAACGGTACTGGTCCTGTTCAGGCTTGGAACTAACCCTTTAACTCAGCCATCACCTCACCTACATCAAACAGCACAGAACCAGCAAACGGTACTGGTCCTGTTCAGGCTTGGAACTAGCCCTTAACTCAACCATCACCTCACCTAAACCTAAACAGCACAGAACCAGCAAACGGTACTGGTCCTGTTCAGGCTTGGAACTAACCCTTTAACTCAGCCATCACCTCACCTACATCAAACAGCACAGAACCAGCAAACGGTACTGGTCCTGTTCAGGCTTGGAACTAACCCTTTAACTCAGCCATCACCTCACCTACATCAAACAGCACAGAACCAGCAAACGGTACTGGTCCTGTTCAGGCTTGGAACTAGCCCTTAACTCAACCATCACCTCACCTAAACCTAAACAGCACAGAACCAGCAAACGGCACTGGTCCTGTTCAGGATGGAACTAGCCCTTTAACTCAACCATCACCTCTCCTCAACCTAAACAGCACAGAACCAGCATACGGCACTGGTCCTGTTCAGGCTTGGAACTAACCCTTTAACTCAACCATCACCTCACCTAAACCTAAACAGCACAGAACCAGCAAACGGTACTGGTCCTGTTCAGGCTTGGAACTAACCCTTTAACTCAACCAACACCTCACCTACACCTAAACAGCACAGAACCAGCAAACGACACTGGTCCTGTTCAGGCTTGGAACTAGCCCGTTAACTCAGCCATCACCTCACCTACATCAAACAGCACAGAACCAGCAAACGGTACTGGTCCTGTTCAGGCTTGGAACTAGCCCTTAACTCAACCATCACCTCACCTACATCAAACAGCACAGAACCAGCAAACGGTACTGGTCCTGTTCAGGCTTGGAACTAACCCTTTAACTCAGCCATCACCTCACCTACATCAAACAGCACAGAACCAGCAAACGGTACTGGTCCTGTTCAGGCTTGGAACTAGCCCTTAACTCAACCATCACCTCACCTAAACCTAAACAGCACAGAACCAGCAAACGGTACTGGTCCTGTTCAGGCTTGGAACTAACCCTTTAACTCAGCCATCACCTCACCTACATCAAACAGCACAGAACCAGCAAACGGTACTGGTCCTGTTCAGGCTTGGAACTAACCCTTTAACTCAGCCATCACCTCACCTACATCAAACAGCACAGAACCAGCAAACGGTACTGGTCCTGTTCAGGCTTGGAACTAGCCCTTAACTCAACCATCACCTCACCTAAACCTAAACAGCACAGAACCAGCAAACGGCACTGGTCCTGTTCAGGCTTGGAACTATCCCTTTAGCTCAACCAACACCTCACCTACACCTAAACAGCACAGAACCAGCAAACGACACTGGTCCTGTTCAGGCTTGGAACTAGCCCTTTAACTCAACCAACACCTCACCTATACCTTAACAGCACAGAACCAGCAAACGACACTGGTCCTGTTCAGGCTTGTAACTAGCCCTTTAACTCAACCAACACCTCATCTACACCTTAACAGCACAGAACCAGCAAACGACACTGGTCCTGTTCAGGCTTGGAGATAGCCCTTTAACTCAACCATCACCTCACCTAAACCCAAACAGCACAGAACTAGCAAACGGCACTGGTCCTGTTCAGGCTTGCACAGATGCTTGGAACTGGCCCAATACAGGTGGCATCAACAATGTACCTATCCAATGCAAAGCATTGGTATTTTTCCGTTTTGCTAGCTATATGACAGGGCCAACTTAGTAGCAATAAGTGCTAATTAGGGGTTATTATAATGTGATACAAATATTAATTACATTTCAACATGATCATTCACACATTAAAAGCATAATAGTACTTGTTAGTTGGAATAAAATCTTCAATTAAAAAGGAGCACACTAAAAACATCGATTCATGCGCTGTATTTGCTACGTTTTAAACATTATGTGTTCTCTGATGTTAGAAACTATGGAATTGGGACGTCACTTCCTGTTACAGCGCCCTCCATCAGCGTTTGTTAAATATACACCATTGATGAAATCTTTGAATTTTCATTTTCAGGGTTCTCGTTCGAAGGTATTGCAATGGGAAAACTCTTATTCCATAACAACTTGGTATGAAATAAATGTTTTCGTCATCGTGGCGTCACCAGGTGTCAAATTACATTAATTCAGAGTTTATTATTTAATTAAACAGTAATATCTTCTGAGCAGTATGTCATATAGTTATGATATTTGTACCGTCTTGTAGCTTACAGCACATGTGACTCACGTTGACCTTTACTTTCGGTTCAAACAGAAAACTTTAAAATAAAGTAAAACAACAATTACATCTCCTGAACCACATGTAGTAAAGTAACTATCTTTAAGCCATCCTGTATAGCTCATGAGACAATTTAAATTTCATTAAAAACATGACCCCACTTTGACATTTCCTTCAGGTACAGGGAGTTCAGATTAAGAAACCACACGTTTCCAAAATCGCATGTCAAGAAGTCATAACCTTTGTCCCGTTTGGTAGCTGTCTACACATTTGACATTCTGTTCAAAAAGGTTAACCCATATTGACCCTCCGGTTCAAACAAAGAGTTCAAATAAAACAATATTAGTTCCTGAACCACAGGTCCTTATGTAATAATCTTTGTGCCGTATTGTAGTTTACACTATACAGCACATTTAACATTCTATTTTTAAACACGAACGCTCCTCAGCTTTATGGTTAGGGTTTGAGGCACAGCTTGGGGAAGGTGATCTAATTGCCTAAAATTCAGGGTCAGTTTCGGTGTCTGGATCAAATAATCATGAAGTAAAACGGAACAGCTTTGTGTTCTTCCAAAGGACAAACAGCTAATAATTAGTTATTATTTCATTGTATCATAACAGGCAAAAGAAAGATCACATGTTCCTTTGTGACGGTAACTCATCGAATTGGGCTACGTCCCGAAGCCTTGGATCTCAAGAGTCTTTCTCAGGATCTTCTCTGTTCCCAAAACCGCCGTCCTTTGTGAATTCGCCGACCCCCAGTCCGTCTGAGTGGATAGCAGGCCTACTTCTACTATATCAGATACCGGTAAGTCTTGTATTATCATGTTTGTATTATTATTATTTTTTTAAGCTGCAACAAGCTTTATATCTAATATAGGATTACTGGTTTTGTTCGTTGCTTTCATCATTTTAAAATTATTTTCTTTGCTTCTTCTTTTTGCATTGTTAATGTTTATTATAATTTTGTTTTAATATTTTTGTTTTTGCCTTCAAAAAAATAAAGCCATCATTAAAGTGATTGCAAGCTTAGTTTAATCGTTGGGGATTATACACTAATGGTCGCTCGGCCATCGTTTTTTGTTTTATTAATTTTTTTGTTAAGTCTTCAGGTTAGCGTTAGAGGAAATAAAAGAGAGCTTTGCCCACTGCAGCAAAATCCCATGAAATTACTCTTACTCAATAAAATGTGTCTGTTATGTGAAACACTATTTAAATATGTTGAGTGCAGCAGTTTTGCGTTAGTCGTGTCTTGTCGCGTACAAAGCATTTTCACCGACCTTACGACTTATCAACAATCTTCTTCTCTAACGCAGTCAAAAGCAAAAAATAAAAACAGTATGTTTTTCGTCAACCTCTTACCCCTGGTTCTGTTGGTCGGTGTGTTGACTGAATCAAGAGTAGATGCGGCTAAACATCTGGGGGAACAACCGACCAATCTTCGAGGTGAATATTAAAAGATTGTCTACCGGTATATTTGAATTTTAGTTGTATAGCCTAAAATAGTTAAAGGCATCGTACACGTTTGGTAATTGGAGCCTATTGTTGGTTTCAAAACTATATAGTTGTAGACAAACCATACAACTAACCTGTGAACAATTCAAACGGTGGTAGCGTTTTTGAGATAATTGCCGAAAATCTGGAGCGGTTTTGTCCACGCATGAAGAATAATCTGCAAATAAACACACTCTAATAAACATTACGCATCAGATTCGAGTGTTTGGGGGGATAACAAGTGATTATTGTTTCCATAATCGCAGAACTTTGAAGTGAAAAGTTTCTCAAAATGCATTATACTATCCAAAGCTGCTGTACTTCTTACCAAGAAAGTTGTTATTGCCATTAATTTATAAAATCATTACCAAACGTGTACGATGCCTTGAAGGTCGGGAATGGGCAATAAAGTGACACATTTCAGTCGAAATCTCTACACTCATACTGAACAATTTCCGAAAACATAGACAAATGAGATAGATCTGACTAAAAATGAGATTGCGACCATTGAACTAATTATTAAATTTAGTTTTCATATATTACAACATTCCTAAATGAAGCGATCATTCTAACAAGCTAAACAAACTGGTGAAAAATATTGATATTAAAATGACATCACATGTTTAGTTCAGCGTGTTAGCGCCGCCCGTCACGTAATGACGCAGGGGAGTGGGAGAAGGATGTGCCCACCTCAGCTCAGACGTTCGAAATTTTGTAAAAATAATGCCCAATTCAAGCCATTTGGTGCACCATTTTGCGCTATGATATTGTTTAGTATATCTGAAAACAACTCAATTACAAATTGTATCAATATTATTTCTGCATATTTAATGCTCAGACGGCGTATGCCACCCATTGCGTCCTCTATTTAGATCTTTGCATATTCTGTTATGTTATAAATGTCATAATTTAACGATAGTAAGTCACAGTTATACGATGCAGAGATTTTTAAGTAATTATTTTTTGCAGACGTTTTTTAAAGATTTTTTATTACGGGAATGGGCTTGTTTTACAAAAAAGGCAAACGGTAACTTGGCCAGAAGTGCCCCCCCCCCCTAGAAAAAAATGGTGCACCCTCTTGTTACCCACTGAAATTTTACCCAAGTTATGCCGCTGCTCCTCAAATACAATTACATTTCAAGTGAATTTGTATTAAAAGTGAAATATCAATGAACATTTGAACCTGATCAAAAATGCAGAAATTAAATGATGGCACCAGGTGACAAATTACTGGTTCAAATTGACTCCGTTTTTTCAAAAGATCATACGTGATGATCTGAGGTTATCTGGATTAATTTTTTGGCCAAACCGTAAGTAAATAATTTTTAATTTGGGAGGGTGAAATCATTACCCGCAGCTGAAAAGCTGAATTTCGAAAGACACTGCTACAACGTGGTCAAACAGGCATAATTGGCAACTAGCCACATGTACCCATAACTATCACGGAGCGGTTCGCTCTTTCACATAACAATCATTGCAATCTCTCATTTACATTAGGTGTGAACATTGATGACCTGTACGAACCATAAGTTCACATGAAAAACTTATTTTGAAGTTCTACTTATGATTTTTGTTATATACTTACCATTTAAAAGAAAACAAAATATACATATGCAAGTTCGCCCCAAACAAGGCTAAAAGCCACTCTTGGTAAGGGGCTACAAGAAGAAAGAAAAACAATTATTAAATGTGAAAATAACTCAGGGGAGCTGAAGATAGGAATTGATATTCCTCTTAAAACAGTCTAGTTTGTTGGATGGAGGGAAACATGCACCAGGCAAGGATTTCCAAAGAGAAGCAGTATGTGGTAAAAAGCTGTTATTATGGCTCATTGTTCTACATCTCAGCAAATAAAGAGTGTATGGGTGAGAACAAGCAGAAAGTCTGGTTTCACGCTCAAACATCCTGATAGGGGCTGGCTTGCTACAGACATACGGTGGAAAAGAGGTTGTAACGTTGATCCCAACTCTTCAGTAGTAGTAGGGGCCATAGCCCGACACGGGCATTCATCGCCAAATTTTGAAGTAGCTACGGGCTCTTCTTTCAAGGTCCTTCAGCCTCCGTTCGGCGTCATAAATGTTACAGGCTTTCCTCGTGTAGGCTCTCCAGGTTGTTCTGTCTGATGCCAGGTTACACCAGGTGGTAAGGGAGGACGTCCTCTTGAGTGTCCTTCTGAAAACGTCCTTGTAACGCAGAAAGGGACGTCCTGCACGCCTCGTGCCCTCCTCAAGCTCACTGTAAAAAAGGGCTTTCACTGGTCTCTCGTTGGTCATTCTGTGGATGTGTCCGATCAATCGCAGCTGGCACCGCATCTGAACTATCTCAATGTCATCGACCTTTGCCATCGTCAAGATGTCATCATTTGGAACAAAATCATTCCATCTGATCCTGAAAATTTGGCGAAGGTGACGAAGTTGGACTGTTCTTAGGGTGCGGAGTTGGTGCTGGTACAGTGTCCATGTTTCGCAACCGTACATTAATATGGGAATAATACAATTGTTGGTACACCTTCACTTTCGTCTCATTTGTGAGGTCATGGCTGTCAAACACCCGTTCTCTCAGGCACCCAAAGGCACATGAAGCAGCCTGGATCCTGCTCTTGAGTTCGTAATTCATCTGGCAGTCGGCAGATAGATGGCTCCCTATGTATTTGAAGTGGTCAACGTTGTTGAGTGGCTGACCATCAATTTCAAAGGTGACGTCTGGAACAGTACACGTAGTCACAGTCTTGTCTTTGTTGATGCGTAGACCCATCCGAGATGCTTTGGCATTGTAGAGCCTAAGCAGATGTTGTAAATCATCCGGGTTGTCACAAAAGATTGCAATGTCGTCAGCATATTGTGCTCCCCGAAATAGGGCTCGTTGGGTCTTGGATGCTGCTTTCAGTTGCCTGAGGTCAAACAAATCACCGTCGAACCTGAAGCGGACCTTTATGCTGCATTTGGATTCTAGGTCAGTGAAGGAGAGGTACAGCAGGACTGCCGCAAACAAACCAAACAGTGCTGGTGCCAATTTGCATCCTTGTTTGACTCCGGTTTCGTACCTTACAGGTTCAGTTAGCTCACCATCCACAATAAGCCTGGCAAACACATCAGTGTGAAAAGCTTCAATCATCTTGACAAACTTTTGCGGGCATCCAGCTTTGGAGAGAATCTGGTACAGAAGTCGCCTATTGACACTGTCAAATGCTTTGTCAAAATATACAAAGGCGATGTACATGTATCGCATCTGCTCTCTGCTTTTCTCCATCAGTTGCCGTAGAGTGAAAATTCCATCGATGGTGCTTCTGTCAGCTCTGTATCCTGTCTGAGAAAGTGGGTATATGGGTTCCAGGACCTTTTGGAGGCGTTGAAGCAAGATGTCGGCAAAACATTTACCAACCACGCCCAGGAGAGATATACCTCTGTAGTTGCCACACAAAGACTTAGCTCCTTTCTTGTAGAGGATCGACATGTTTGCATTCTTGAGGTCAGCAGGGATGTTCTCATGCAACCACATGTCATTGAAGATTTTGTGTAGGTGCCTTAACATGACATCTCCTCCATTTGTTAGTGTTCCAGGTGGTATGCCATCTGGCTCAGGGCTTCTGTTAAACTTCGTCCTCTTGATTGACTCCATTACCTCAGGCAATGTTGGTTCCATTCCTAGGTCGTGATTGACTGGTTGCTGTTCAAAATCATCCAGGACCCGAATGTTGGCTATTGCAGGTTGGTTTAGCAGTGTAGAAAAATGTTCCATCTATCTGGCTTTGATGTCTCCAGGAGAGGTCAGGAGCTGGCCATTGCTGGTCATGATGGGATGAGAGCTGCGAGATCTAGGACCATATATCATGTTAAGCGATTTGTAAAATTCACGATAGTTTTTCTTCTGTGCAAACTTCTCAACTTCGTCTGCTATGTATTGGAACCATTTATTTTTCAGGTTACGGATTGGGCTTCGCAGTTCAGATCTGTTAAGTTGTCTGTCAACAATCAGCTTGCGAATGTGATGATCCTGAGAATCAAACCAGTCATTCTTAACTACCCTCCTTCTGCCGAGAACTGTTTTGGATGCATCTTGAAGGATCTGTTTGGTCTGTTCCCAAGTTTTAACTTCGTCTGTTAGATTGACATTCAAAAATGCCCGTAGCTCAGTGCACCTTTGGAGGTTCATCGCTGTGTCGTATTTTCCAGGTGGGTGGGTTGAAAGTGGAGGTCGCATGAAGACAAAACTCCACACTGCGATGAGCAACCTGTGATCGGTAAAGCAGTTTGCGCTCCGAAGAGTGACATGGATGTCGTGTTCCAGTTACTGTCAGTTTCAGTCGTGTACACATTTCCAGCAGCAGCAGACCGTTTGAGTTCATCTTTCCTACAGCATGTCTGCCAAGTACACCAGGCCAAACTACATGTTCTTTTCCGACATGTGCGTTGAAGTATTCCATCACTATAATTTGTCCCTTTGTCTTGGAGATGATGCGACTTAGTTCTTCATAAAAGGCTTCCTTTTCATCATCCGGTCTCTGCATTGTTGGTGCATAAACACTGATGAAAGTTACACTTTTGCCGGGTTGGATATGAGCTGTCATAGTCATGAGTCTATCATTTATAGCTGTCGGTTGGCACTGCAGCTTTAGGTCGTTTGAGATGGCAAAACCAACACCTGCTGAGCAGTGATTGCCACCACTCCAGTAGAATGTGTGCGATTTCTCAATAATGTTGCATGTGCCAGGTTTCCGTACCCCACTGAGTGCACAAACATCTATCTGCAGCCTCTGCAGCTCCATAGCAATAAGGGCAGAAGCTCTTTCTGGGCGAACAGAGTGTTCTGTGTCGTTCATCGTTCGTATGTTCCAAGATCCGAGTTTCAGTCCTTTTTTAAATGATGTTGATTTCTTACTGTAAAAGAGGATCGGCTCTGGCTGCGGCTAGCCAGACATTAGGGGCTTCCCAAGCTGGGGAGGGCTGCAGACATCCTAAAAAGGCGAGCCCTGACATCATGGAGAGCAGCCGAGGACCGTTGTCATCTCAAGACAGCGTTCGGCGACAGTAACCAGACCATGATCGCCGTACGTGCACGTCTCTGCTGGATACTTCCAGGCGATCAACCCTGTACCCACTGCAGAGAGCATGTCACCGTCGGACTTTCCGCACCTCCAACGAAGAGTAGAGTAGGCGATTGGCGTGCGCGTGAAAAGAAAGCGGCTGCGCAACCACTCCCATGAGCAACCAGACGGAGCGTTGAATCAACGGTTTGGAGATCAATCACAGCCGCACTCTGCCTAGCTGTCGCAGTGCACATGCCAGAACCTCAGTATTTTAAGGACTGCCGTGTTGTCGGACGAATAGCACCACAGCAACAGCTGATAACAAAACAGACTGAAGATATGCCACTAAACGTCATCCATCTTCGCTGCTGCCCGAAGATTTTAGGTTTTAGATGAGTTTTCCTTCTCCTAGGTGAACTGCCTCCCATGGCTGACGAGCCCCACCTGCCCAGAGCTATCTGGTTTTAAGGCGCCGGAAACCCGCCTGCACACCCCTGCCCACAGTTAGAAACGGGGATCGGTACGTGAAGCCGGACAGATGGGAATTTTACTAGGAGAGGCTCTTAGAGACGCAGATCAAATGAGACATTTCATGGGTGAGAAGTGGCTCAGAACTTACAATTAACAATACGCTTCTGCACTCTATCTAATAAAGATAAATGACAGGCAGAAGCTTTGGCCCAAAATTCGACAACAGTATTCCATCAGGGGACGTATAGTTGTCTTATACAGGTAGAGGGTAACATCAGCAGGTAAAAACTTCCGAGCTCGGTATAGACAACCAACTCGCATTGAAGCACTCTTTGCAATGCCTGCGATACACCTCTTCTAACCGGCATTGGTGGAGGTGTCAAGTCCAAGAAGGCGAAAATCTACTACCTCAGGTAAAGTCAATGAACCCATATAAATAGATGGAAATGAATCATCTCTAGAGCGAGACAGAGACAGATTTTTAGTTTTCTTTGCATTGAAGGTTACTGGCCAATCATTCACCCACTTTAGCACATTCTCTAAGTCATTATTCAGCGAGACACCCACCTCACAGCGAGAAGTATTGAAAGAGTTAGGGGAAACACAATAGAGGGTTGAATCATCAGCATACATGGCAACCTGAGACAGAACTTCATCGGGCAAATCATTAATGTAAACAATAAATATAGCTAACATTCTGCCTGGCACGCCATAAGACTGAAGCTTGTGGAGCAGGCCAGTATGTCATACTTTGTCGAAGGCCTTAATGATGTCCAATGCTACAACACGAGCCTCACCCCTGCGATCTAAGGCCCAACTAATATGATCCGTACTTAGGGAAAGCAGATTACCGGTTGAGCGGGAATGGCGAAACCCGAACTGGCAGTCAGTTAGAAGGTCATAGTCCTCCAGGTATCCAAGGAGCTGTTGATTAACAAAGCATTCAAAGATCTTACTTATTAGGGGAAGCAGACTAATAGGACGATAATTGGTAGCATGAGAACGCTCACCAGCACCCTTAAAGACAGGGACAACGGATGCCAATTGCCAATATGAAGGATACACAGAGACTGCCAAACACATATTAAAAAGCTTGACAAGAATGGGTGAAAGTTCTGGGGAACACGTTTTTAACAGGGATTCCATCAAGGCCAGTAGCCTTGGAGGTATCCAAGGATTTAATAATCCAGGCAATTTCTTTGGAGTGATGAGAGGATCGGATACTACAGTGGCTGTTCGAGATGGAAAGGCAGGAAGTGGATGCCCCTCATCATTAAATGTGGAGTGAGATGCAAAGTTGTCAGCAAAAAGGTTTGCCTTATCTTGAGGAGAAGCAAGAACTTCGGGTCCATGAAAGAGAGGAGGAATGGAGGACTTGTTGCGGTTCAGTACACTGTTGGCATTCCGCCAAACGTCCCTGAAACCCAGCCGCTGCGTTGAAATAGAACTAGCAACAGAGTTGGCATATTGCTTCTTAGCATCCTCTAAAACTTTCTTACATCGATTTCGGGCTTCATGGAAAAGATGCTTACTATCAAAGGTTCCTGAAAGATGATACTTCTTTAAAAAAATGATTACGATGGGCAATTGCTGCAGCACAGGCTTGAGTGTACCAAGGTTGAGAATGGGCCTTGATCTGGAAGGTACGTGAGGGGATTTAAATCTCCATACCAACGTTTATCCATTGGGATAACTCGTCTGCCGCCAAATCAGGACCAAGACTTAGAATAAAAGACCATGGCACATCAGCGAGAAAACATCGAAAGCCATCCCAGTCAGCCTTTCCAAACTGAAAAACAGTATGATGAAAAGGCTGAAATGTAGTTGTGGGAGAAGAATATGTTACGGAAACAGAGACAATTGAGTGATCTGAGTTACCAATTGGAGGCAAGACCTTAGCAACACAGTCATCTGGGTTAGAACACAAGAAGAGGTCCAACAAGTACCTACCATCGGAACCACGATCCGGAATGTGAGTAGGTGCTGAAACGATCTGAGTAAGATCCTGTGAGTTGGAAAAATGATATGTTGCAATACCAGGAGTGTCAATATTTCGAGAATAAGTCAACCACTCCTTGTGATGAACATCGAAGTCACCAAAAACCATGACTTGAGCAGAAGGGTGCTGAGAAATAGCAGAGTCAATAGTATCAGAGATAGCATCAAGCACAGTGCAGGATGATGGTGAAGGTGAACGATACAGGAAAAACAGGTAGGGTTTGGAATGGAGAAGCGAAAGGCGAAAGCACAGGCAGTCATGGTTGTCACATTCCAAGGTGCTTTCACGGGCTAAGGGGAGAGTTTCATTGACATAGAAACCCAGACCATGTGATGGGGGTGGTCAAGGCGATGAAAGATATATCCTTAAAAGAATCTGAAGAAATGTCACAATTAAGTCTGCTCTCAGATAGAGCTACCAAATCAGGGGAGTTGTTGAGAACAAAAGACTGAACGGAAGTGAAGTTGGAACGAAAGCCCCTGATAATGGAAAAGGCAATACCAAGAGGCTTTGATTATTGATTAGGTTTGTTTATTCTTTGTTTGTGTATTCACGTTTTGATTTAATGGAGAGGAAAAACAAAAGAGTCTCAGCTAGTTTTGGGTTTGAAACCTGCCCAAAACAATCAGAGAAACCAAATGAACTCGTGCGAACACATTGTCGTAACAATGTCACCCCGATGGCCTCAGGAATGCAACCGAAAGTACCACCAGGCGGCCATGACCTGCAACATGTTAAGGCCTAAAAAAAATATATATATATATAAATATGAGGTTGTTTCTCAACATCAGGCCTGTGAGTGGACCATTAACAAAAAAACGGGAAAATACATCCATGTAACAATGATGGGAGTCGAGCTCCGCCACGCCGAAAGTCTTGATTAGATGCCGCTCCAAATAATAACGTTCCATCGGAAAAGAAATTGACGCGTTCAATGAAAACTGCCACGCAAGGAAAAGGTTTAAAAACAAAACTAAAAAAAAAAACGGACAAAGACGGAAAGAAATCTTACATTATTCTGTAAAATAATCATTTTTGTATTGCACCATGGAGGAATGGTTGCACCGACATTAATGATGTTCGAAAACATGACGCGTTCAATACCACGCCGAGCCGTGCTTAAACGTGCGTGTACATGGATATACATGTACATGTACATGCAATGCCAACGATCACACAGCGCCCTCTATTGGCAAGGAGTTGCAACACAAGTGCGTGATGGATACCCGCCCATTCACGTTGCGCGCTGCTTGCTGCCAGCATAGCATGCATAGAGCAAGGGCATAGGATTTACGGACTTCGTGTGTGTGCTGTATGATGTATGTGTAGCAGGCCGACCGCGAAAATTCGGTCAATGAGAAAGCGGAGGTTTCACAGGCCTGCAACATCAAACAATATAATTTTGCAAAAGAAAAATAAAAAAACATCGAGGTTTCTATCTTAAATGTCGTTTACTGGGAATCAAAGTATAAAATACTTCAAAAAAAATGAAAAAAAATCGCCATTTAAAAAAAAAAAAAAAAAAAAAAAAAAAAACGCGACCGTGGATTTCAAATTTTTTGGGTCGGTCGGAAAAGGGCAATAAACAATTTATTTTTGTAGGCCTTATTTCCGGTACTCTTCGGAAAGGCTGAGTTCAGTTGATCCAGGGAGGGTCCAGGGCAAGTCTCAAGGATTGGTAGGTTCTAGACTAACTGAGAAGAGATAGAAGGAAAGATAGGAATGAGAGGGAAAGGGGAAAAAACTGGCAGAACTTCGCCTAGTCCAGAAACAAGGTAGAACCTCTTCATTGGACCACTGCAAAATATGGGGGTAACGACGCCAGGGGGGAAGGAAGAGTTTTCCTACCCCCCAGAAATAATTATAATGTAATTTTATTTAGACGTTCACCCTCTGGGGGAAGGGTTTAACCTAGATTCACACGGAGGAAGCATGGTACTTCAGCTGCAGTAAGATTAATTTGTAACATAACTTTGTTCTTCTTGTGCTATACCGGTATTTATTCCTGCGTGACACATCAAGCAAAAGTCACACTCAGAGAGCATCGGTAACGTTTTGCGTGACCGTTTTGATATTAGCGTGTAATACATTTTTTATTACAAATACAATCATTTTCAAAAGGCCCAAACCTTTAGATATGGACCCTTAATACTAAATAAACAAATTTAGGTCAATGCCAGCCATTGTACAATTATACATAATAAGCCATCTGGAAACCATATTGTTAATGTCACCCAGTAGTGGCTATTGACCCGAAGGTCAAATAACTGCTGTACAATTCCTATGAGAATTCCGGGAAAGATGGTCAATGGTGGATTTAATTTTTGTGAAGCAAAAACCCCCGATGGTAACAAGACAATCTGCATGCTATTTGGCTACCTGTTGTTGAAGAAAATTTGTTGTGGAGTGCCGACTGCTTAATTAAAAACGGATACTCAATACGTGACCGATGGCATTATTAAGTGTTTTAATGCAAGTCTGGTCTATGGTTGAATGCATCCGCAACCTTTACAGTGGATTTATATGGACCAGTATTTGGTGTAAATTTGTAAGTTCGATGTTCTTCTTGGTCTATTTAATGTTAACCCCATAATAATGAAAACAAAAAGTGTGTATGGTTCTACAGTCCCGAAGTCTCTTTCTACTTTGGTTGCTTTTGTTGTTTAAGTTTGTATATTTATAAACAGTAAAACCAAACTATCAACGGATCACAACTACAATACATGTTAACTTTGTGATTTCCAGAACGGGTTCTGCATTGTTCGAAAAGTTTATCGAGTAAAGCCTCAACGATGATACGGATGCCCTGGTAGATTTACATACTGAAGATGTCAAATTACTGTTAGATGGTTTACCCCCTGTTGTTGGACAAGAAGGTACTTACTTTGTTTTCCACTGACCTAAGTTTTTTTTCAAATCAACATACTAGTCACAGACAATAATATAAAAACACAATGTAAGAGTGCACATCAATTTTAAGTTTGTTTGTTTGTTTGTTTGTTTGTTGGGGTGTTGGGGTGTTTGTTTGTTTGTTTGTTGGGGTGTTTGTTTGCGTTATTTCTATATTTACTTTCGATAGATTCCATACAGATACATTAAAGATTAATGATTGCTAGAAAATGTATCACAAATACAGACAAATGTTTGCATTCAAGTATTGCCGTACTTTATTACAAGTTTTAACTAATAAAATTGCTAAATTACCATTACCAGGAACATATGCAAAGATGATATATTATTTTGTTATATTACATTTTTGTATTTGGATAGAATTACGAACTTTCGTGGAGCTCATCGCGGAAAGAGCCGCTCAAATGAGTTATACCTGTAGAGACGTGCAGGCGATGGATGAAGATGAAAACTATGTGTACGTTATGTTTCGCAACGATTATTTCAACGAAGCAGGTGCGAAATACCTGTCAGAGAAGTAAGTATTTGTTATGTTGTTGTTGTTGATGTCCTACTCGTCGTCGTCGTCGTCGTCAATGTTATTGTTCTTTCTATGTTTCTAGGGAATTTATTAATTTATTTTATATTTTTCTTTACCCCTCCCTCTCGCTTCTCTATCATTCTATTTTATACCTATTTTCTTCTTTACCTTTATTTATTTCCTGTTTGATATCTAACCCTGCGATGCCCAACCCCTGTCAGATTAACATAGGTTACTGCAGCCAGTAGACCGTTGGGAAACGTGCTTTGTAATGTTGGTTTCATACTTTTTCAAAGCTAATAACCTTTCCAGATGTTGTAGAGATAGTTTGAAAAAGTTTTTAACAGATATTAATTATCAATTATTGTTTGTTTAATTAGTAAGTGTTTACACTGTAAAATCGTAGCATTGTTTGTGCAGAAGCCTATGTGTCAAATGTTTTCTAACTGAAGATTCCGAGTCCATGAGTCACACTGCCTATAGGGTCATAAACTATGTCAATCGGGCCTGTCTGAGGATAGAACAGGGTCTCACCTATTTTTGCTATAACTGAACTAGTACAGGTAATTAACTAAAATGTGTCTTCGGTCTACTGCCGCAGACCGGTAGGCCATCGGAGAGTGTGTTCTTCCAGCGCCTGACCATAATACAGAAGTCACTCTCGAGGTTGTCCTGATTACCGACTTACCAATAACATTTTTGTTTATTTTCTTTATTTGACAGTGTTATACGTGTCTTAAAAAAGACTGAGGCTGGTTACAAAATCTACATAGTGATGCTCAACAAACATGACCAACCAATTTAAATAGCGACGTACTCTACAATCCTGTGTACCATATGGCTATATGGTAATCATGTCCGTCACGATCGTCGCTGCTTCTGACTAAAAATAATTGTTTCATTATCTTAAGATTAATTCAAGATGGTAAATATTTTAAGTTATTCTATAAATGCATTTTCCCAATGTATCATCTTTATTATTTAACAAATCAAGAGTCCTTTATGAAGAACACACGCGAAAAGGTCGAGTGATTCATCGTTTAAGTTGGATGGAGGTGGTTGAGTGTCGTTTTCACTAAATTAACCTAATTCACTGATGTTAATGGAGAATGTTGAAGGAAACATTTTGCTCTGCATAGATTTTAATGTGTTTTAATTAGCAATACGCCTTTATTATGAAGGAATGTGTAACACTTTATGAAAATGCAATTTGGTTAATAACAACAAAAGTCTCCAACGTCTCCGCTTTTGGGTAACACTTTGTACTGTCAAAGTATTTAAATGTTGTCATAAAGAGCACCCTGCAAATACAAGCAAAACAATCCTGGAGTACAAAATACTAGTTTTAACAAAGCACTCCACGCTGAGAGATCAAAATAGTAGAGATGAGAGGCATGACCATTAGCATCACACTCCCATCATACCTTGCTGTTGCTATAAATTATAACATATGCAGAGTTGAATCGTCTTCAATCGGTCTACCCTTCTGGTAACTGCTTTATAGTTTATAATTTTTACTACTATTTATATTATGAACATTATTATAATGTTACAATTATAAGCAAAACCCACCATTAATTTACTCTATTCCACTCTCTTCGAACGTTCACATTTTAACAAGGGACGAATTTAAAACAAGAACAATTAAACAAAACATAATTTGTGTAATACTGTATTTGTGTTCAGTGACTGTGATCATTCTGTATCTTGAGCGTTGCCGAATTTGGGTCACTTTGCTTGAACTAAATGATCGAGGGAACTGCTAAAACATCCCTGCAGTGTATATTTTAAGTTTAAAGTATTTATCTAAATGTCTTACTCAAACGTCACTCACACTGCTCACACTGTTTGCCTGCTAATTGGTAGAAATAAAAGTAAGTATATAATACTCGACAACAAAACGTATGTTCTGTATTTCTGCCACATTTACTTTTCGGATCAAGCTCTCTTAATATTAAAGTATCCAGGAACACAAAATGTGGTTATTGTTTGTTTTCGCTATGTTTTGTAAAAGGTAAAATTTAAACCATTCAAGTGAAATATTACCCACTTACAATGAAATCAGAACTATTGTGTACTTAATTGAGGGTAAAGTGCGATTTTTATGATGGGACTAACACTCTTTTTAATCGGTATCCGCCGGTTCTTCTCAGAACCACCACAGAGAGAAATGTTATGGTGTCTCCGCAAAAATCACTCGAGTGTGTGTTTTACCCTATATCAAGCTAGACCGGGCTTGTTCTTTGCAAACCTTTTGGGATTTTGTTTGTTATACTTGCGAAGATTTACCAAGTTCTACGTGATGATGTTAGAAGAAGAAAAAATGTAGATAGGACAGTTTCCAGTGGCAAAAATTATTATAAAAATTCGGGGAAGAAGTGACTCTACAAATTAACAAAATTGGACCTTCCTCAATATGTTAGAGAACCGACTAGAGCACATTTCGACATCTTGGACCTGGTGTTTAAAAATACCTTTATCAGTGTTACTATCATTGAAGTGGCTAGTCAAGCCTCTGATAACGAACACTGAAAACATTAATATAAACAAATACACTAAACATTGAAATAGAATCCTAAGGCCATCTGATCATCAGTGGCGTAACTGGGGGGGGGGAGCACGGGATGCAAGTGCCCCCCCCCCAATTGATGTCCGTGCCTCCCCGGGTGCGCCCCCCCCCCCCCTAATTTGAAATCTGGACTTTGGCATTGAACATTTCAAGAATTTTAATTTGATAATTTCAATGTAAAGAAGAAAAATCCATTAAAACGGCGCTGAAAATGTTTTGTCTTTTTGTTTTTTTGTTTTTTTGTTTTTAAGGGCAAACGGGAACTTGGCCAGCAGTGCCTCCTCGCTTGAAAAAAAAAATGGTGCAACCCCTTGTGCCCCCCTAAAATGTTACCCTATATACGGCACTGCTGGTCACACATCAATAGCCTCCGCAAACTTAGCCATTGTAGACTTCGTAAAGGTCAATGGAATCTTTGACAGGAAATGCAAGGCAGACACATTGAACATATGTTTTCAGAAAGCATGCAATAAAAAACAATCTGCGTCAACACAAGCACCTGGTCCAGACTAAATCCCCATGGTTACTCAACATGTTGGCAAGCCCCTCATGGTAAGCCCCCGCACCTACACACACACACCCTGACATTTCTGAAACATCCATCCGCAGTGGTGACGTTTATGCAGCCTGTAAAACTGCAAATGTGTCTGATGTTTCCACAAAGGGACGATATACTGACATTCAAAACTATCCTGCTATGGGTGTCTTGCAAGATAACACAACACATTAATGACTATTGCCATCCACATCATGATATACAACAATTTATGTGACAACCAACATGGATTTTAGGCCAAGCTAACTACTGAAACCAAATTAATCAAAACCATTCGAAGCAAAAAACCAACAAGCTGATTCAATTCAGAAAAACTGTGGACGTAACCATTGGATTTCTACGAAAGCCTTTGTTCAGGTGCCCTACAGTCTCCTTTAGATCAAACTTTGTCACCCATCACCTCACCTTAACCTAAACAGCACAGAACCAGCAAACGGTACTGGTCCTGTTCAGGCTTGGAACTAGCCCTTTAACTCAACCATCACCTAACCTGAACCTAAACAGCACAGAACAAGCAAACGGCACTGGTCCTGTTTAGGCTTGGAACTAGCCCTTTAACTCAACCATCACCTCACCTAAACCTAAACAGCACATAACCAGCAAACGGCACTGGTCCTGTTCAGGCTTGGAACTAGCCCTTTAACTCAACCATCACCTCACCTAAACCTAAACAGAACAGAACAAGCAAACGGTACTGGTACTGTTCAGGCTTGGAGCTGCCCCTTTAACTCAAACATCACCTCACCTAAACCTAAACAGCACAGAACCAGCAAACGGCACTGGTATTGTTCAGGCTTGGAACTAGCCCTTTAACTCAACCATCACCTCACCTAAACCTAAACAGCACAGAACAAGCAAACGGTACTGGTACTGTTCAGGCTTGGAGCTGCCCCTTTAACTCAAACATCACCTCACCTAAACCTAAACAGCACAGAACAAGCAAACGGCAATGGGACTGTTCAGGCTTAGAGCTGCCCCTTTAACTCAAACATCACCTCACCTAAACCTAAACAGGACAGAACCAGCAAACGGCACTGGTCCTGTTCAGGCTTGCACAGAGGCTTGGAACTGGCCCAATACAGGTGGCATTAACAATGTACCTATCCATTGCAAGCATTGGCCCATTTCCGTTTTGCTAGCTATATGACAGGGCCATAGAAAATGAACCCGGAGAACGCTGAGCTCGACCGCCCTATGTGTCGTCTGTGGACGCGGCGTATCGATACCTAGCGACACGCGTGTATGGCAAAATATTATCACTGGTCATATAAGTTATTTGTCACTGACGGATGTGTTTGCCATACATGTGTAAAAGAAATGGCGTACGGGCGTCCATAAAAATGGTCTCACAACAAATTCACACGCACAATGACGCACTCAGCATTCTCCGGGTTCTATTTCTATGGACAGGGCCAACTTAGTAGACAATCAGTGCTAATTAGAGGTTATTATAATGTATTTATTAATTACATTCCAACATTCACACATTAAAAGCATAATAGTACTTGTTAGTTGGAATAAAAACCTCAATTAAAAAGGAGCAAAAAAAACATCGATTCATGGAATTTGGACGTCACCACCTGTTACTGATGTTTCCCTCCAAGTAGGCTCCGATATCATCAAGCCTTCCACGAATATCAGAAATCTTGGGGTGAAGTTTGACCAGGCCATGCGGATGTCCGACCAAGTCACTTCTATTTGCCGTTCCGTTAATTTCAGTTTACGCAACCTCGGATAAGAATGTACATTGATAAGCCTACTTGCCATGCTGCTGTAAGAACCCTTGTAACGTCTCGTCTTGATTATGCGAACTCTCTCCTCTATGGAATATCATCTGTGGACTGTCAACGCCTTCAACGGCTCCAAAATCGTGCAGCTAAACTGATATACCAGGCCCAGAAATATGACAGAGTAACTCCCATTCTTCAAGATCTTCACTGACTGACAGTCTCAAACCGGATCAACTTTAAAATACTTACCCTGGTCTTCAAATGTCTCAATACCGCCCCTAGCTGCGCCTTCATACCTAATGGATCTCATCCAGTTGTACAAACCTAACAGATACCTCCGGTCATCTACCGACACCAGACTACTTGCCATCTCCCGGAGAACACGCACGACTACTGGGGAAAAAAGCTTCCACGCTGCTGCCCCCAAACTCTGGAATAATTTACCTTACAGCATCCGCCACTCTAGCTCACTTGCAGTCTTCAAGAAATCTCTCAAAACCCACTTGTTCAACTGATTTGTTTCCCTTTTGTTTATTCTTTGCTTTTTGTTTTGCTGTGTGTACAGCGCTGTGGTACTTTCCCCTGTTAGTTAGAGCGCTTTATAAATACCTTGTAGTATTAGTATTATTATTATTATTATTATTACAGCGCCCTCTATCAGCGTGTGTTAAATAATATACACCAACCATGAAATCTTTGAATTTTCATTTTCAGGGTTCTCGTTCGAGGGCATTGCATGGGGAAAACTCTTACTCCATACTCATAACAACTTGGTATGAAAAACATTTTTCGTCATCGTGGCGTCACCAGGTGTCAAATTACATTAATTCAGAGTTTATTATTAAATTAAAAAGTAATATCTTCTGAACAGTATGTCACATAGTTATGATATTTGTACCGTATTGTAGCTTACAGCACATGTGACTCACGTTGACCTTTACTTCCGGTTCAAATAAAACAACTTTAGAATAAAATGTAACAACAATTACGTCTCCTGAACCACATGTAGTAAATTGAAAATCTTTTAGCTATCCTGTAGTTCTTGAGACAATTGTAATTTCATTAAAAACATGACCCACTTTGACATTTCCTTCAGGTACAGAGAGTTCAAATTAAGAAACCACACATTTCCCAAATCGCATGTCATGAAGTCATATTTGTGCCGTTTGGTAGCTTACAACACATTTGACATTTTATTCGAAAAGGTTAACCCACATTGACCCTCCGGTTCAAACAAAAGGTTCAATTAAGAAAATATTAGTTCCTGAACCACAGGTCATCATGTCATAATCTTTGTGCCGTATTGTAGTAGACACTACAGCACATTTAACATTTTATTGTTAAACATAAACGCTCTTCAGCTTTATGGCTAGGGCTTAAGGCACAGTTAGGGTCAAATTGAGGTTTGTGTTAGGTTCAGGAAGATGATCTAGTTGCCTAAAATTCAAGGTCAGTTTCGATGTCTGGATCAAATAATCATGAAGTAAAACGGAACAGCTTTGTGTTCTTCCTAAGGACAAACACCTAGTGTTTAGTTATTATTTCATTGTATCATAACAGGCAAAAGAAAGGTCACATGTTTCTTTGTGCCGGTAACTGATCGAATCGGGCTACGTCCCAAAGCCTTGGATCTCAAGAATCTTTCTCGGTATCTTTTCTGTTTCCAAAACCGCCGCCCTTTGTAAACTCGCCGACCCCCAGTCCGTCTGAGTGGATAGCAGGCCTACTTCTACTATATCAGATACCGGTAAGTCTCGTATTATCATGTTTGTATTATTGTTATTATTTTTTTTTAAGCTGCAACAAGCTTTATATCTTATATAGGATTACTGGTTTTGTTCGTTGTTTTCATCATTTTAAAAATTATTTTCTTTGCTTTTTCTTTTTGCATTGTTAATGTTTATTATAATTTTGTTTTAATATTTTTGTGTTTGCCTTCAAAAAAATAAAGCCATCATTAAAATGATTGCAAGCTTAGTTTAGTCGTTGGGGATTATACACTAATGGTCGCTCGGCCATCGTTTTTTGTTTTATTAATATTTTTGTAAAGTCTTCAGATTAGCGTTAGAGGAAATAAAATCTGCAGCAAAATCCCATGAAATTACTCTTACTCAACAAAAATGTGTCTGTTAGGTGAAAAACTATTTAAATATGTTGAGTGCAGCAGTTTTGCGTTAGTCGTGTCTTGTCGCGTACAGAGCATTTTCACCAACCTTACGAGTTATCAACAATCTTCTTCTCTAACGCAGTCAAAAGCAAAAGTATGTTTTTCGTCAACCTCTTACCCCTGGTTCTGTTGGTCGGTGTGTTGACTGAATCAAGAGTAGATGCAGCTAAACATCTGAGGGAACAACCGACCAGTCTTCGAGGTGAATATTAACAGATTGTCTACCGGTATATTTGAATTTTAGTTGTATAGCCTAAAATAGTTAAAGGCATCATCGTACACGTTTGGTAATTGGAGCCTATTGTTTGTTTCAAAACTATATAGTTGTAGACCTGCCACACAACTAACCTGTGAACAATTCAAAAGGTGGTAGCGTTTTTGAGATAACTGCCGATATTGGGGGATAACAACTGATTATTGTTTCCATAATCGCAGAACTTCGAAGTGAAAAGTTTCTCAAAATGCATTATACTATCCAAAGCTGCTGTACTTCTTACCAAGTAAGTTGTTATTGCCATTGATTTTCAGAGTCATTACCAAACGTGTACGATGCCTTGAGGGTCAGGAATGGGCAATAAAGTGACACATTTCAGTCGAAATCGCTACACTTATACTGAACAATTTCCGTAAACATAGACAAATGAGATGGATCTGACTAAAAATGAGATTGCGACCATTGAACTAATTATTAAATTTAGTTTTCATATATTAAAACATTCCTAAATAAAGCGATCAATCGAACAAGCTGATCAAACTGGTGAAAAATATTGAGATTAAAATGACATCACATGTTTAGTTCGGCGCGTTAGCGCCGCCCATCACGTAACGACGCAGGGGGAGTAGGAGAAGGATGTGCCCACCTCAGATGTTCGAAATTTTGTAAAAAATAATGCCCAATTCTAGCCATTTGGTGCACCATTTTGCGCTATGATATTGTTTATTATACCCGAAAACAACTCAATTACAACTTTGTATCAATATTATTTCTGCATATTTAATGCTCAGACGGCGTATGCCACCCATTGCGTCCTCTCTTCACATCTTTGTATAATATGTTATGTTATAAATGTCATAATTTAACGATAACAAGTCACAGTTTTACGATGCAGACTTGTTTAAGTAATTATTTGTTGCAGACTTTTTTAAAGATATTTTTATATAATTGATTGATTGATTATTGATTTTTTCAGGGGGCCGTCCGACCCCCCCCCCTCCCTATTACGGGCATGGGCTTGTTTTACAGAAAAAGGCAAATGGTAACTTGGCCAGAAGTGTCCCCCTAGAAAAAAATGGTGCACCCCCTTGTTCCCCCTTGACATTTTACCCTAGTTATGCCGCTGCTCCTCAAATACAATTACATTTCAAGTGAATTTGTATTAAAAGTAAAATATCAATGAACATTTGAACCTCATCAAAAATGCAGAAATTGAATGATGGCACCAGGTGACAAATTACTAGTTCAAATTGACTCCGTTATTTCAAAAGATCATACGTGATGATCTGAGGTTATGTGGATTTATATTCTGGCCAAACCAGTATATAATGCTTAAATTGGGAGGGTGAAATCATTACCCGCAGCTGAAAAGCTGAATTTCGAAAGACACTGCTACAACGTGGTCGAATAGGCATAACTGGCAACAAGCCACATGTACCCATAATTATCACAGAACGGTTCGCCCCAAACAAGGCTAAAAGCCACTCTTGGTAAGGGGCTACAAGAAAAAAGAAAACAATTATTAAATGTGAAAATAACTCAGGGGAGCTGAAGATAGGAATTGATATTCCTCTTAAAACAGTCTAGATTGTAGGATGGAGGGAAACATGCACCAGGCAAGGAGTTCCAAAGAGAAGCAGTACGTGGAAAAAAACTGTTGGAATGGCTCCTTGTTCTTCATCTCAGCAAATCAAGAGTGTATGGGTGAGAAGAAGCAGAAAGTCTGGTTTCACGCTCAAACATCCTGATAGGGGCTGGCTGGCTACAGACATACGGTGGAAAAGAGGTTGTAACGTTGATCCCAACTCTTCAGTAGTAGTCGGGGCCATAGCCCGACACGGGCATTCATCGCCAAATCTTGAAGTAGCTACGAGCTCCCCTTTCAAGGTCCTTCAGCCTCCGTTCGGCGTCATAATTGTTACAGGCTTTCCTCGTGTAGGCTCTCCAGGTTGTTCTGTCTGATGCCAGGTTACACCAGGTGGTAAGGGAGGACGTCCTCTTGAGTGTCCTTCTGAAAACGTCCTTGTAACGCAGAAAGGGACGTCCTGCACGCCTCGTGCCCTCCTCAAGCTCACTGTAAAAGAGGGCTTTCACTGGTCTCTCCTTGGTCATTATGTGGATGTGTCCGATCCATCGCAGCTGGCACCGCATCCAAACTATCTCAATGTCATCGACCTTTGTCATCGTCAAGATGTCATCATTTGGAACAAAATCATTCCATCTGATCCTGAAAATTTGGCGAAGATGACGAAGTTGGACTGTTCTTAGGGTGCGGAGTTGGTGCTAGTACAGTGTCCGTGTTTCGAAACCGTACATTAAGATGGGAATGATACATTGTTGGTACACCTTCACTTTCGTCTCATTTGTGAGGTCATGGCTGTCAAACACCCGTTCTCTCAGGCGCCCAAAAGGCACACGAAGCAGCCTGGATCCTGCTCATCAATTTCAAAGGTGACGTCTGGACCAGTACACGTAGTCACAGTCTTGTCTTTGTTGATGCGTAGACCCATCCGAGATGCTTTGGCATTGTAGAGCGTAAGCAGATGTTGTAAATCATCCGGGTTGTCACAAAAGATTGCAATGTCTTCAGCATATTGTGCTTCACGAAATGAGGTCAAACAAATCACCGTCGAACCTGAAGCGGACTTTTATGCTGCATTTGGATTCTAGGTCAGTGAAGGAGAGGTACAGCCGGACTGCCGCAAACAAACCAAACAGTGCTGGTGCCAATTTGCATCCTTGTTTGACTCCGGTTTCGTACCTTACAGGGTCAGTTAGCTCACCATCCACAATAAGCCTGGCAAACACATCAGTGTGAAAAGCTTCAATCATCTTGACAAACTTTTGCGGGCATCCAGCTTTGGAGAGTATCTGGTACAGAAGTCGCCTGTTGACACTGTCAAATGCTTTGGCAAAATCTACAAAGGCGATGTACATGTATCGCCACTGCTCTCTGCTTTTCTCCATCAGTTGCCGTAGAGTGAACATTCCATCGATGGTGCTTTTGTCAGCTCTGTATCCTGACTGAGATTGTGGGTATATGGGTTCCAGGACCTTTTGAAGGCGTTGAAGCAAGATGTCGGCAAAACATTTACCAACCACGCTCAGGAGAGATATACCTCTGTAGTTGCCACACAAAGACTTAGCTCCTTTCTTGTAGAGGATCGACATGTTTGCATTCTTGAGGTCAGCAGGGATGTTCTCATGCAACCACATGTCACTGAAGATTTTATGTAGGTGCCTACACATGACATCTCCTCCATTTTTTAGTGTTTCAGGTGGTATGCCATCTGGTAAAGGGCTTCTGTTACACTTCGCCCTCTTGATTGGCTCCATTACCTCAGCCAATGCTGGTTCCATTCCTAGGTCGTGATTGACTGGTTGCTGTTCAAAATCATCCAGGACCTGAATGTTGGCTATTGCAGGTTGGTTTAGAAGTGTAGAAAAATGTTCCATCCATCTGGCTTTGATGTCTCCAGGAGAGGTCAGGAGCTGGCCATCGCTGGTCATGATGGGATGAGAGCTGGGAGATCTAGGACCATATATCATGTTGAGCGATTTGTAAAATTCACGATAGTTTTTCTTCTGTGCAAACTTCTCAACTTCGTCTGCTCTGTCTTGGAACCATTTATTTTTCAGGTCACGGATTCGGCTTCGCAGTTCAGATCTGTTAAGTTGTCTGTCTACAATCAGCTTGCGAATGTGATGATCCTGAGAATCCAACCAGTCATTCTTAACTACCCTCCTTCTGCCGAGAACTGTTTTGGATGCATCTTGAAGGATCTGTTTGGTCTGTTCCCAAGTTTTAACTTCGTCTGTTAGATTGACATTCAAAAATGCCTGTAGCTCAGTGCACCTTTGAAGGTTCATCGCTGTGTAGTATTTTCTAGGTGGGTGAGTTGAAAGTGGGGGTCGCATGAGGACAAAACTGCACATTGCGATCAGCAACCTGTGATCGGTGAAGCAGTTTGTGCTCCGAAGAACGCGAGTGATATGGATGTCGTTGAGTGCATCGGCATTCGCAAGGATGTGATCTATCTGATGCGAGGTTATCCATTGCTTGGATCTCATATGCTGCCATGTTGTCTTGAACTTGTTCTTCAATCTGAACAGTGTTCCAGTTACTGTCAGTTTCAGTCGTGTACACAATTCCAGCAGCAACAGACCGTTTGAGTTCATCTTTCCTACACTATGTCTGCCAAGTACACCAGGCCAAACTTCATGTTCTTTTCCGACACGTGCGTTGAAGTCTCCCATCACTATCATTTTTTCCTTTTGTCTTGGAGATGATGCGACTTAGTTCTTCATAAAAGGCTTAGGTCCTTTTCATCATCCGGTCTCTGCATTGTTGATGCATAAACACTGATGAAAGTCACACTTTTGCCGGGTTGGATATGAGCTGTCATAGTCATGAGTCTATCATTTATAGCTGTCGGTTGGCACTGCAGCTTTAGGTCGTTTGAGATGGCAAAACCAACACCTGCTGTGCAGTGCTGGCCACCACTCCAGTAGAATGTGTGCGATTTCTCGATGTTGCATGTGCCAGGATTCCGTACCTCGCTGAGTGCACAAACATCTATCTGCAGCCTCTGCAGCTCCATAGCGATAAGGGCAGAGGCTCTCTCTGGGCGAACAGAGTTTTCTGTGTCGTTCATCGTTCGTATGTTCCAAGATCCGAGTTTCAGGCCTTTTTTATAGGATGTTGATTTCTTACCGCAAAAGAGGATCGGCTCTGGTTGCGGCTAGCCAGACACCGGTTCTAGGGGCTTCCCCAGCTGGGGAGGGCTCCAGACATCCTAAAAAGGCGAGCCCTGACATCATGGAGAGCAGCCGAGGACCGTTTTCATCTCAGGACAGCGTTCAGCGACAGTAACCAGACCATGATCGCCGTACGTGCACGTCTCTGCTAGATACTTCCAGGCGATCAACCCTGTACCCACTGCAGAGAGCATGTGGCCGTCGGACTTTCCGCAACTCCAACGAAGAGTAGAGAAGGCGATTGGCGTGTGCGTGAAAAGAAAGCGGCTGCGCAACCACTCCCATGAGCAACCAGACGGAGCGTTGAATCGACGGTATGGAGATCCATCACAGCCGCACTCTGCCTAGCTGTCGCAGTGAACATGCCAGAACCTCAGTATTTTAAGGACTGCCGTAGACTGTTGTCGGACGAGTAGCACCATAGCAACAGCTGATAAAAAAACAGACTGAACACATGCCACTAAACGTCATCCATTTTCGCTGATGCCCGAAGATTTTAGGTTTTAGATCAGAGTGACCTTCTCCTACGTTGGTTGCTGTCCAGAGCTAACTAGTCCCACCCGCCAGGGTTTGAAATCAGAGTTTTCCTTCTCCTAGGTGAACTGCCTCGCATGGCTGACGAGCCCCACCTGCCCGGAGCTATCTGGTTTTAAGGCGCCAGAAACCCGCCTGCACACCCCTGCCCGCAGTTAGAAACGGGGATCGGCACGTGAAGCCGGGCAGATAGGAGTTTGACTAGGAGAGGCTCTTAGAGACGCAGATCATATGGGACATTTCATGGGTGAGAAGTGGCTAAGAACTTCACACGATCCCGATCGTTTCCTAGCCCTTTGACCACCCAACAAGATTAACAATACGCTTCTGCACTCTATCTAATAAAGATAAATGACAGGCAGAAGCTCCGGCCCAAAAATCGACAACAGTATTCCATCAGGGGACGTATAGTTGTCTTATACAGGTAGAGGGTAGCATCAGCAGGTAAAAACTTCCGAGCTCGATAAAGACAACCAACTCGCATGGAAGCACTCTTTGCAATGCCTGTGATATACCTCTCCCAACTGGCATTAGTGGATATGTCAAGTCCAAGAAGGTGAAAATCTGCTACCTCAGGCAAAGTCAATGAACCCATTAAAAATAGATGGAACTGAATCATCTCTAGAGCGAGACAGAGACAGAAGTTTGGTTTTCTGTGCATTGAAGGTTACTAGCCAATCATTCCCCCACTTTAGCACATTCTTGAAGTCATTATTTAGCGAGACACCCACCTCACAGCGAGAAGTATTGAAAGAGTTAGGGGAAACACAAAAGAGGGTTGAATCATCAGCATACATAGCAAGCTAAGACAGAACTTCAACGGGCAAATCATTAATGTAAACAATAAAGAGAGTGGGGCCAAGTACTGAGCCTTGTGGAACCCCGGAATTGATAAAACGGGTAGGAGAAGATTGACCCTCAAGGGCAACCTTCAATTTGCGGTTGGAAAGGAAAGCACAGATTATAGCTAACATTCTGCCTGACACGCCATATGACTGAAGCTTGTGGAGCAGGCCAGTATGCCATACTTTTTCGAAGGCCTTGGTGATGTCCAATGCTACAACACGAGCCTCACCCCTGCGATCTAAGGCCCAACTAAAATGATCAGTAATTAGGGAAAGCAGATCACCGGTTGAGCGGGAATGGCGAAACCCGAACTGGCAGTCAGTTAGAAGGTCATTGTCATCCAGGTATCCAAGGAGCTGTTGGTTAACAAAGCATTCAAAGATCTTACTTATTATGGGAAGCAGACTAATAGGACCATAATTAGTAGCTTGAGAACGCTCACCAGCACCCTTAAAGACAGGGACAACGGATGCCACTTGCCAAGATGAAGGAAACACAGAGACTGCCAAGCACATATTGAAAAGCTTGGCAAGAACGGCTGAAAGTTCCGAGGAACACATTTTTAAAACAATTACAGGGATTCCATCAGCCAGTATAGCCTTGGAGGCATCCAAGGATTTAATAATCCGGGCAATCTTCTTTGGAGTGATGAGAGGATCGGATACTTCAGTGGCTGTTCGAGATGGAACGGTATGAAGTGGATGCCCCTCATCATTAAGTGTGGAGTTAGATGCAAAGTTGTCAGCAAAAAGGTTTGCCTTATCTTGAGGAGAAGTGAGAACAAGTAAGAACTTCGGGTCCGTGAAAGAGAGGAGGAATGGAGAACTTGTTGCGGTTCAGTACACTATTATTGGCAATCCGCCAAAAGTCCCTGGAACCCAGCCGCTGCGTTGAAATAGAACTAGCAACAGAGTTGGCATATTGCTTCTTAGCATCCTCTAAATCTCTCTTACATCGATTTCGGGCTTCGTGGAAAAGATGCTTACTATCAAAAGTGCCTGACAGATGATACTTCTTTAAAACAAAATATGATTACGATGGGCAATTGCTGCAGCACAGGCTTGAGTGTACCAAGGTTGAGAATGGGCCTTGATCTGGAAGGTACGTGAGGGGATGTAAATCTCCATACCAAGGTTTATCCATTGGGATAACTCGTCTGCCGCCAAATCAGGACCAATACTTAGAATAAAAGACCACAACACATCAGCGAGAAAACATCGAAAACCATCCCAGTCAGCCTTTCCAAACTGAAAAACGATGAAAAGGCTGGAATGTAGCTGTGGGAGAAGAATATGTTACGGAAACAGAGGCAATTGAGTGATCTGAGTTACCAATTGGAGGCAAGACCTTGGCAACACAGTCATCTGGGTTAGAACACAAGAAGAGGTCCAACAAGTACCCACCATCGGAAGCACGATCCGGAATGTGAGTAGGTGCTGAAACGATCTGAGTAAGATCCTGTGAGATGGAAACATTATGTTGCAATACCAGGAATGTCAATATTTCGAGAATAAGTCAGCCACTCCTTGTGATGAACGTTGAAGTCACCAAAAAACCATGACTTGAGCAGAAGGGTGCTGAGAAATAGCAGAGTCAATGCTATCAGAGATAGCATCAAGCACAGCGCAGGATGATGATGAAGGTGAACAATACAGGAAAAACAGGTAGGTTGTGGAATGGAGAAGCAAAAGGCGAAAGCACACGTAGTCATCGTTGTCACATTCCAAGGTGCTTTCAAGGGCTAAGGGGGGAGTTTCGTTGACATAGACACCTAGACCATGTGATGGGGGTGGTCAAGGCGATGAAAGATATATCCTGGTAACTTAAAAGAATCTGAAGAAATGTCACAATTAAGTCTGCTCTCAGATAGAGCTAGCAAATCAGGAGAGTTGTTGAGAACAAAAGACTGAACGGAAGTGAAGTTTGAACGAAAGCCCCTGATGTTGGAAAAGGCAATACCAAGAGGCTTTGAACGCTGCGCACGGGCAGGTGGATTTGCGCGAGCAGGTAAGGTTTGTTTATTCTTTGTTGGTGTATTCATGTTTTTATTTAATGGAGAGAAAACAAATAAGTCTCAGCTAGTCTTGGGTTTGAAACCTGCCCAATACAATCAGAGGAACCAAATGAACTCGTGCGAACACATTGTCGCAACAATGTCACCCCGATGGCCTCAGGAATGCAACTGAAAGTGGCTGCACGCACCACCAATCCATGCATGTCCATGGCAGTACAACCACCTCAACATTTTACACCTGTTGATAGATCAGGCTCTCAGAGCATTACCACTGAGTTCGGGATCCTGTACTACCAAGCGGCCATGACCTGCAACATGTTTATTTCCGGTACCCTTCGGAGAGGCTGAGTTAAGATGATATAAGGAGGGTCCGGGGCAAGTGTCAATGATTGGTAGGGTCAAACTAACCGAGAAGAGATAGAAGGAAAGATAGGAATGAGAGGGAAAGGGGAAAAACTGGCAGAACTTTGCCTAGTCCAGAAACAAGGTGGAACCTCTTCACTGGACCACTGCAAAAGATGGGGTAACGACGCCAGGGGGAAAGGAAGAGTTTTCCTACCCCCCAGAAATAATGATAATGTAATTTCTTTTAGACGTTAACCCTCTGGGGAAGGGTTTAATCTAGATTCCCGCGGAGGAAGCATGGTACTTCAGCTCCAGTTAGATTAATTTGTAACATAACTTTGTTCTTCTTGTGCTATACCGGTACTTATTCCTGCGTGACACCATCAAGCAAAATTCACACTCAGACAGCATCGGTCACTTTTTGAGTGACCGTTTTGATATTAGCGCGTAATACATTTTTATGACAAAAACAATAATTTTCAAATAGCCCAAACCATTGGATATGGACCCTTGAGACTAAATAAACAAATTTAGGTCACTGCTTACAGCCATTGTACAATTATACATAATAAGCCATCTGTAAACCATATGGTTAACTGCTGTACAATTCCTATGGGAATTCCGGGAGAGCTGGTCATTGGTGGATTTATTTATTTTTTTTTTAAACCCGATGGTATCAAGACAATTTGCATGCTATTTTGCTTGGTGTAGTTGGGGAACTTTGAATTGTTTAGATTTTTGAAGACAATTTGTTGTGGAGTACCGACTGCTTAATTAAAAACGTGTTTTAAAAGTGTTTTAATGCAAGTCTATGGTTGAATGCATCCGCAACCTTTACAGTGGATTTATGTGGACCAGTATTTGGTGTAAATTTGTAAGTTCGATGTTCTTCTTGATCTATTTAATGTTTACCCCATAATAATGAAGGAAAAAAAGTGTGTGTGGTTCTACAGTCCCGAAGTCTCTTTCTACTTTGTTTGGTTGCTTCTGTTGTTTAAGTTTGTATATTTATAAGCAGTAAAACCAAACTATCAAAGGATCACAATTACAAAACATGTTAACTTTGTGATTTCCAGAGCGGGTTGAGTCATTTTTCGAAAAGTTTATCGAGTACAGCCTCAACGATGATACGGATGCCCTGGTAGATTTACATACTGAAGATGTCAAACTACTGATAGATGGTTTACCACCTGTTATTGGACAAGAAGGTACTTACTTGTTTTCCACTTACCTAAGTTTTTTTTTCCAAATCAACATACTAGTCACAAACAATAATATAAAAACACATTGTAAGAGTGCACATCAAATTTAAGTATGTTTGTTTGTTTGTTTGTTTGTTGGGGCGTTGGGGTGTTTGCTTGTTTGTTTGTTTGTTTGTTTGTCTGTTTGTTTGTTTGTTTGCATTATTTCCATATTTACTTTCGATAGATTCCATACAGATACATTAAAGATTAATGATTGCTAGAAAATGTATCAAAAATACAAACAAATGTTTGCATTCAAGTATTGCCGTTCTTTATTACAAGCTTTAACTAATAAAATTGCTAAATTACCATTACCAGGAATATATGCAAAGATGATATATTATGTATTATTTTGTTATTTTACATTTTTGTATTTGGATAGAATTACGAACTTTCGTGGAGCTCATACTCGAGAGAGCCGCTCAAATGACTTATACCTGTAGAGACGTGCAGGCGATGGATGAAGAAGAAAACTATGTGTACTTTATGTATTACGCCGATTTTTTCAACGAAGCGGGTGAAAAATACCTGTCTGCGAAGTAAGTATTTGTTATGTTGTTGTTGTTGATGTCCTACTCGTCGTCGTCGTCGTCGTCGTCACAGTTATTGTTCTTTTTATGTTTCTAAAGAATTTATTAATTTATTTTATATTTTTCTTTACCCTTCCCTTTCGCTTCTCTACCCTTCTATTTACCTATTTTCTTTTTTACCTTTATTTATTTCCTGTTTGATATCTAACCCTGCGATGCCCCGCCCCTGTCAGATTTACACGACTGCCATAGGTTACTGCAGCCAGTAGACCGTTGGGAAACGTGCTTTGTAATGTTGATTTCAAACATTTTCAAAGCTAATAACATTTCCAGATGTTGTAGAGACAGTTTGGGAAAAAAATTACAAATATTAATTATCAATTATTGTTTGTTTAATTAGTAAGTGTTTACACTGTAAAACCGTAGTATTGTTTGTGCACAAGCCTATGTATCAAGTGTTTTCTAACTGGAGATTCCGAGTCCATGAGTCACACTGCCTATAGGGTCACAGACTATGTTAATCCGGCCTGTCTGAGGATAGAACAGGGTCTCACCTATTTTTTTTCTAAAAACTGAACTAGTACCGGTAATTAATTAAAATGTGTTTTCGGTCTACTGGCTGCAGACCGGTAGGCCTTCGGAGAGTGTGTTATTCCAGCGCCTGACCATAATACAGAAGTCACTCTCGAGGTTGTCCTGAATTACCGACTAACCAATAACATTTGTTTATTTTCTTTATTCGACAGTGCAATAATTATCTTCAAGAAGACTGAGGCTGGTTACAAAATTAACATAGTGATGTTCAACAAACATGACCAACCAATTTAATATAACGACGTACTCTACAATCCTGTGTACCATATGGCTATAATCATGTCCGTCACGTTCGTCGCTGCTTCTGACTAAAAATAATTGTTTCATTATCGTGGGATTAATTAAGGATGGTGAATGTTTTAAGTTATTCTCTAAATGCATTTTCCCAATGTATCATCTTTGTTTTTTTTTTCACAAATCAAGAGTCCTTTATGAAAGAACACACGCGAAAAGGTCGAGTGATTTGTCGTTTGAGTTGGATGGAGGTGGTTGAGTATCGTTTTCACTAAATTAACCTAATTCACTGATGTTAATGGAGAATGTTGAAGGAAATATTTTGTTCTGCATAGATTTTAATGTGTTTTAATTAGCAATACGCCTTTATTATGAAGGAATGTGTAACAGTTTCTGAAAATTCAATTCGGTAAATAACAACAAAATTCTCCAACGTCTCCGCCTTTGGGTAACACTTTATACTGTCAAAGTATTTAAATGTTGTCATAAAGAGCACCCTACAAATACAAGCAAAACATTCCTGTTAATGTTTATGTTAAGCCTGGAGTATTTATCTAAATGTCTTTACTCAAACGTCACTCAAACTGCTCACACTGTTTGCTCGCTAATTGGTAGAAATAAAAATAAAAATAAGTTGTTACTCGAAAACAAAACGTTTGTTCTGTAGTTCTGCCACATTTATTTTTCGGATCAAGCTCTCATAATATTAAGTATTCAGGAACACAAAATGTGGTTTTTGTTTGTGTTTGCTTTGTTTTGTTTGTAATTCTTCTTCTTCGTTTTTTTTTTTTTTCTTCTTCTTCTCTTTCTATTGTCAGGTACAAACCGGAACTAGATGGTAAACCTGGGACGCTTTGCATGTGTGTATTAAAAACATCGCTGCATAATCCCATAATTGGAAACTGAAGTCCCGTTGATATTCAAACAGAATTGTAAAAACAAAAAATCAATTAAAAACATTTAAGTAGAATATTACCCACTTATAATAAAAGCAGAAAAACTGAGTTTAATTGAGGGTAAAGTGCGATATACATGACGGGAATACCACTCTTTTGAATCGGTATCCGCCGGTTCTTCTCAGAACCACCACAGGGAGAAATGTTACGGTATCTCCGCAAAAATCGCTTGAGTGTGTGTTTAGCACTGACAAGCTAAACCGAGCTTGTTCTTTGCCAAACATCCGGGCGGGGGGGGGGGGCTGCGTACTTTCCACATTTCTTAGGCATTTTTTTGAAACTAACGACTGCTTGATGATGTTAGAAAAAAAATCACGGTTTAATACACCTTTAACGGGAATTTGTGGTGGTTTTCTCTCCTTTTCTTTTCCTTAAAATTCGGTATTGTTTGTCCAAATGTAAAACGTGTTTGTGAGAAACTTTAACCTTTTCAATATTAACTGGTAGCATAGAACAGCTTCCAGTGAAGAAAAATATTGTAAGAAATCGGGGAAGAAGTAACTATACTCTTCTACAAAATTTGACCTTACTCAATGTGTTAGAGAACCGACTAGAGTACATTCAACATCTTGGATCTTGTGTTTACAAAAAACTCTACCAGTATTACTAATATTGAAGTTGCTAGTCGAACCTCCGATCACGAAACTGTAACTATATAAATCAACATGGAAACTAAGATGAACAAAAGTACCCAGAAAGAGAGAACTTTTTCCTCATCTTCGTCAGAAACAAGGCCAATGCAGGTGGACTAGTGCAAGATCTATACAACTACAGTTCAGTGCAAGCAAGACAAATTTGCACCTATTAGTCAGAAACTATTGGAACCCACAGAAAAAAAACACGTACTTTACAAATTCTCTTACCATAGCTACAATGTCTCCCGGTTTATCAACTCATTGAAGACAGGGTTCCAGGGGAAACGTCGGTTATACCAGCTAGCAAAGAAATCAGGTCGAACCCACAGCTGGGATAACCTTAATCAAGGGAGGACAAGTTTAAAAATCAATCTTCGTACAGCCAGATAAACATGGAATAATTCTAGACCTGTTGTTAAAGAGGAGGGAAAACGACCAATTCAATTTTGTATTCGATACCTTCCAGTGCCAAGTGCACCAACCAATACAAGGACTATTAATAATAATAATAACACAGCATTTGTAGGACGCACTTTCTCTGTTAAACATTCAAAGGTGCCGGTCTAGGTCAATCGAAGAATTCTCAGATCAACCTCGTCCCCATGGTTTACTTTGTTTCCAACCATGTTTGCAGTAGTAAACCCTTGGAGGGAAACTCCTTACTTGGACCCTGATTGGACAACGACTGGTGTACAAAAGTCTAACGTAAACATAAGTTGTACTCATTCAGTATTCACCACAGCCAGACGATTCTAATTTGCATACGTATCCAAAAAAAAATGGATACGAAAACGATCCAGTACCAGGGTGAGAGAGCGGTCAACCTCGTACTCAACATTGTACTGCTCGACACACCATGGGGACGAGGTTGTTCTCAGATGGGCTCATAGGCCAATCCCAAAATATGTGCTTTGGAAAGAGATTCTTGAAAATGTGACATTTCATGTGTGTCTCTAAGATATTTAGGCAGAGAGTTCCAGAGGCGGGAGGCAAGGTGAGACCGGGGTACAAACAGCATGCTGCCCGATGACCTCTGACCTGGGCTGACATGCCGGTGCTGAAGCATGCTCTGTAGGTAGGGATGGGCTGAACCACGAAGTGCTTTGAGTGTCAGGAGGTTGATCTTGTACTGAATTCTGAAACTATATGGGTAGCCAGTGTAGATTGTGTAGGATGGGAGAGATCTGAGAAGACAATTTTGTACCTGTCAGTAATCTTGTAGAAGCATTTCGGACAGATTGCAAGCGACGCAGTGTATTATGAGGCAGCCCAGCAAGGAGACTTTTGTAGAAGTCGAGTCTCGTGGCGATGAAGGTATGTATGAGCTTCTCTGCATGCTGCATTCGTTGTGAGCAGGCGCCGGATTGATGCAATACGTCTAATGTGCATATAGGACACTTGGCAGGTATTAGAGATGTGTTTATCTAAATTCATGAACTGATTGAATGACACTCCGAGCCAAGATTTCGGGCGTCAGAGCTGGGTTGGACAAGAGCATCGCAAATCTGTACGTCTGTATGTCTTGGATTTGTATTTTGTTTCTGAGCTGGGGAGACGAGATGACAAGAAACTCGGTTTTGCAAGGGTTCAACTTCAGGAAATTGGCCGACATCCAGTTTTGGACATCGGTCAGGCAGTTGGAGAGTGACTCAAGCCTCTTTGAGTTTTCAACTGTGATAGTGGGGCTAAATGTTGTATTTAATTGGGTGTCATCTGCATAAAAGTTATATTTAAAGCCATGCTGTCGCGGTTTGTGACCAATGGGTGAAGTGAATAGGGTGAAAAGAATTGGGCCGAGGACAAAACCCTGAGGTACTCCATATGGAACCTTAGATGGAATTGAAAACTCCCCAGTATGTGGACAACTTGGAGGCGATCACTGAGGTAAGACTCGAGCCAGATAAGGGCAGTGCCTCGAATACTAACTCAATCTACGGAGAAGTATTTTATGGTCGATTGTATCAAAAGCCGCCGAGAGATCAATATTAAGACTAGCAGTACGGCCTTTTTGCTGTCTACTGCACACACTATGTCGTTGTGGACTTTAAGAAGGGCCGTTTCAAACACTGAGGAATTTTCTGTATGCCGATTGATGGCTCTCTCGCAGCTGATATTTTTCCAAGTGCGCGTTTAACCTACTCACAACGACTTTCTCAATGACCTTTGACACGAAGGACAGGATCGGGCAATGGTTTTTTCATATCATCACAGTCCAGTATCGTAACCAGGCCTGTTTTTAAGCGCTCTGGGAAAACAACCGATGTTGAGTGACAAGTTTGTGATCAGTGTTATAGGTTCTACAAGTACGTCCAGGCTGGCCTTGACCATGGATGTGGGGAGGGGGTCCAGCAGGCAGGATTTAGGAGGGGAACCCCGAATGATTTTGGCAATCTCGAGTTCTGATGACGGGGTGAATGATGTAACAGAAAACTAGGAGTTTACAGCATTGTCTTAATTAGGTATGGAGGAGTCGGGACCATTGGAACGTAACTGATCTCCGATTTGTTGAATTTTGCTGGTGAAGTAGCCAGAGAAACTATCGGCAAGTTCTTTATTAGATGCACGAGTTGGGAGTTTGGGGTTGATTTCCTGTGCATGAGGCGGTTTGTTATCTGAAAGAGAGCTCGTTGGTTACCTTGGCGGTCTCTGATTTGTTCGTGGTAGTAAGTGGACTTTGCTTCAGCTAACTTGTGTTTAACCACATCCCGCTGGGATTTGAAATATGTCATGGTCAATCTTGAGCTTTGATTTACGCCATTTTCTCTTCAGTTGGCGGCGACGTTGCTTGGCGAGAGTGATCTGTTTATTTTGATCTCATAGCACCTTTCTATCCGGTGTTCGGAGCGAAGCTCGGAACACTCTTGTTTTTATTCGGATTTTTGTTTAATAGGTGTAACACCTCTTGTTTTTGTTTGTGTAGGTCATGTTCTAATGGCGTCATCAAGTGTCACGTGACGTCACCTTAAAGTTGCAGTACTACAATATATATATATACACAAAAAAATACCCGATCAGGCTGAAACCTCGCATGTATTCCAGCCGGGATGTGTTACATCCACACATTGAGGTAAAATCACGTGACGTTATCCAGGAACAAAATGTTGATAAAGCTTAAAGTTCGCATGTATTCAATCCGGGATGTGTGACATCAAAATTTGGAGGTCCTTTTTCAATGACGTCATCAAATGTCACCCTTAAGGTGCAGTTTTATCAGATATATATATACACAGCAATAAACGCGTGGTGAAACTGAAACCAATTAGCTTACATGTATTTAGAACGATGGGCTGTGTTACATGTACATCCAAGATTTGAACGTCATACCGAACTCAAAAGTACGCAAACGTTGTCCGCTAACAAAAGCACACTTTCAAAGCTCATACAAACTTAGAACTTCACATAAAGTTACATATTTATTAGGAGATAAACCCGCTTAAGTTACGTCATGATGACGTCATCAGTTATTGAAATTCATTAAATCCAAAATTAAAATTTGAAAAAATCAGAACTCCTGAACCCCATATTGGATGTTTACAATATATGCATCATCGGAAAGAGCATTGAACAATGAACAAACAATACATTGAGTTTTACACCATTTGATCAGACTTCTGGTTCAAATTGGAAGTTAAACATTTAAAAACTTCATATCTCAAAAACTACTTATGATTGTATCACAATTTTTACATCAGATTGTAGGTCTGTGAGCCTGTTCAAACATTTGCACAAAAATAATACCAATTTGACTTTAACTTCTGGTCGAAATTGGACGTTAAAGCAACATATTATCATTGCGTGATGCCATCGAACTGCAGTCCACTGTCCGTTTTTAATTAATTAATCAGTACTCCGCCATTTGTTTATTTTTATTTTTTTAAATCCTTATTCCCCATCTTCACCTAGCCAAAGAGCATGGCAAATGTCTTGTTACAATCCGGGGTCTTTTTTACCCAAAGGAAATCCATCAATGACCAGCTGTCCCGGAATTCCCGTAGGATTTGCACAGCAGTTGCTTGACCTTGGGGTCAATAGCCACTACTGGGTGAAACCATGGTTTCCAGATGGCTTTTTTCGGTATACTTGTACAATGGCTGTAAGCAGTGACCTGTTTTTGTTTTTTGTTTTTTTGGATGAATTGAGAAGGGTCCACATCTAATGGTTTGGGCCATTTGAAATTGATTGGGTTCTCCACAAAAATTAAATACATGCTAATTAAAAACGGACTGTAGCCGACTGACCGATGGCCGCACGGTGTGATTTGTTTTTGATGGTGTCACGCAAGGTTAAAGCAACATATGAGACGTGCTGTTCACGTCACATTCATGGTGAGCCCAAAAACGAACAGTACATGTCAGATCCATGGTGGCGCTATATCAAACTAATGGTCATTTAATTACAGCGACCAGTGACAAAATATTGTCATGTGACATTTGCCGACTCGGAAGTTCGACTGTACACAACGTTTAGCTCAATGCATAACCTTCGTACTAGCCTTATTTTAGCTTGGTGGTAAGACTACAAGTAGGTATTGACCTGTTTTGGTGATTTGTATGACTTTTGATAACTGAGAAAATGCATCGGAAAAATATCAACATTAGTTTACCCGATCAACACCGGCATTTACAAGAATCCAACTTTTATATCATGTTGAATACTTCAAAGAAGTAGAATATGAACAACACAAAGTCAACATCATGATATAACTCACGCGTTAACGAAGCACTGACCCCCCAAGGATACCCGAACACCTAGTGTTTGTCTCTACAAACACTAATATCTAGTTATTATTGTTATTATTATGGTTTGTATTATTATTATTATTATTTATATTTAAATAAATCGTCGCGCGTACCACGAACCGACCTAACTAACAAAAATCACACACTTTTGCAAACATTTTTTTTTTACAAATTATTAATACACACATTACTGTTTACATTTTCAGCAAGTTCCAGAACTAAAAACGTAGTAGTTTTGTAATTACACTTATTACTAAAAACGACGTATCACTAGATTTGCCGTTTTGTCTTTTCACAAAGTGACCTATCTAGATACGCCACTTTACCAATTATGTACTATGCGCTACAGCGCGCAGTTCGGGCGCGCGTGTAACATTTTCGTACCACTAAGTGACCTAACTAGATAGGTCTCTATCATGCATTGGTTTGCACACGGCGCTCTGCGGGCAAAACTCGGATTTCCATTTTCACAAAGTGGCCTATCTGTTTAGGTATTATTTACTATTTAAAATAGTTGTAAGCCTCATGAAATTGACAGTTCTGTATTAATAAAGTAGTCGGCTTTTTTTGTCTTCAACAATTATATACAAACAGCAAGCAAACCTCGAAACAGCAGTTTGAAAAAATAGTGCAACTTCATTCGTGATTTTCTCTAAACACGTTTTTTTATACTGTGTACGAGTTAGGTCGGTTCGTGGTACGCGCGACGAACTATATAAATAATATACACATATAAAGGCAATTGCTTTTCAGTCAGTCCTTACGACTCAGGCGTACTTGTTCCAAAGGCCATCTTCCCATACTTGTTATATATATATATATATAATGATTTTGGGTTGAACAAAGAAAAATTGACTAGAGTGGGATTTGAACCAACGACCTCCGGTTTAACGTGCCGGCGCTCTACCAACTGAGCTATCTAGCCCTATGTTGGCGGTCTCCCTATTTTGTCAATATCTTTGTTCGGGGGGTGCCAGTCAGAGAGCCATTCAACCGCAAACTGCCGTGTAGCCAGGGATCACACCCATACGATACAACCTGGGAAGCGGCAGCCGGGGATCACCTTAAGGGGATGCGACTTTTTATATATATATCATATATCAAGTAATGGACCACAAGGGAAACTGACTGGGTAAATATTAAATGATTTTGGGTTGAACAAAGAAAAATTGACTAGAGTGGGATTTGAACCAACGACCTCCGGTTTAACGTGCCGGCGCTCTACCAACTGAGCTATCTAGCCCTATGTTGGCGGTCTCCCTATTTTGTCAATATCTTTGTTCGGGGGGTGCCAGTCAGAGAGCCATTCAACCGCAAACTGCCGTGTAGCCAGGGATCACACCCATACGATACAACCTGGGAAGCGGCAGCCGGGGATCACCTTAAGGGGATGCGACTTTTTTTATATATATCATATATCAAGTAATGGACCACAAGGGAAACTGACTGGGTAAATATTAAATGATTTTGGGTTGAACAAAGAAAAATTGACTAGAGTGGGATTTGAACCAACGACCTCCGGTTTAACGTGCCGGCGCTCTACCAACTGAGCTATCTAGCCCTATGTTGGCGGTCTCCCTATTTTGTCAATATCTTTGTTCGGGGGGTGCCAGTCAGAGAGCCATTCAACCGCAAACTGCCGTGTAGCCAGGGATCACACCCATACGATACAACCTGGGAAGCGGCAGCCGGGGATCACCTTAAGGGGATGCGACTTTTTTTATATATATATATATATATAACTAGAAGGGGAGATGGCCTTAGCCTTCGATTCAAACCGGACCTTCGTCAGAGGTATAAACAAACACAAACAAAAACATATTCATTAATATCAAACAGAGGAGCAAAGAATAACGGGAAGGCATAACAAAAAGCGGGAAAATTATAGCCAATCAAAATTATTAATTTAAAAACAATGGGTAGCTAGGAACCAATCGGAGTAAAGGATGGTCAATGAGATAAAATGAAAGGGTAGATTACTGGACCATAAAAGGTGGAAACTGCATTATGGGTAATGCGGGAAGCATGAAAGGACAGGATTAGAGGTTAAGCTGCATCAGGGTTAATGCAACTAACAATAGTGGGCAGGACAAAATAACTAGTGAAAAGAGTTTAGTAAACAACAATATGTGGAAAGGGAGGTAATTACAGAAGAAATTAATCAATGTACAGGATGATTGTAAGACATTAAAAAAGGCAAAGGAACCTGTGGAGAGAGCGGGTTATTAAAATAGTGGAAAGGAATAGGTTATACAGGTTGATTTTTTAAAAACTGTTTGAGAGAAAGAAGGGTTAAAAATAAACCAGTGGAGAGAAAAGATTATTTACAGTGACTGTTATTATATTACATCAACAAATGATCAAGCAGAAGGGAAAGAGGTTGATGGGAAGTTATTTAACACCAGTGTTTATTTTAAAACCAAAGGGTTGGACTGTCTTGAGTTGGTGAATCCGGTGTGATTCTCTGAACTTGTGGTGTGTGCCAACACCATTGCAAGCCTCAATCACAGTAAGCTCAACATACTTGATGCTGTGATGGTACGGTTTATTGGTCTTTATGGAAGAGACATGGTTCGCAAAGCGAAGACAGGGTTTGGTTTTAGTCTCTCCCACATAATCAATTCGCCATATTAGTGACCGCGTGAGGGCGTATGTGGACCGATTTTTATGTGATGAAAAACAACTTGTAAACAAACGTGTTTTTTTTTGTTTTGTTTTTTCATTTTTGTTATTATTATTGTGGCGGTTTAGTCTCTGTCCGCGACCCGGTCGGTCTCAGCGAGCGGTCGTGCTTGGAAGGCTGGAGACGTCGATCCGTTTTGGCGGCAGTCTACCGCCAGGCCCGCAGCGCACCACCCTAGTCAAACCCCACAATTGTAAACACACTTACACCCAAATGGCGGGAAAGAGTACAGCAAATGACGGGGACGGACACAGTTAAACTGAGAGTGACTTTGATTTGTTTAATTACTCATTCCTCAAATCTCTTCTCGCCTACGTCACAAAATCTACTTCATAAAGTTATGCGGCTGATCTTTGATTACACTGACTTTCTCTCATTAATTAAATGATTTCAAGGAGATGATAATACAGATTATGGTAAGTAATTTCGTCAATCTAGATGTAATTAGTCAACTCGACATTTACTCACACGAGTATGAGGCTCTTTCCCTGTAATTATAATGCAACACTCACTTCACTTATTACGGATCAACCACTGTTGCTCTGACGGTCGCAACGCGGGAAGAGAGCGAGAGCGAGGAGAAAGAGAGAAAGAGAGCGATCCACGCCCGCTCCGTCCTTTTATCTAACTTTGCTTTAGGCTGGCACCCTCCAACAACTGTAACGTAATCATTACATGACGGCTAGGAACTAGCCAGGGTTACGTTGCCAAGCGACCTAAACTTCCACCTATCGCACTGCTCGATACTGCATTGCGTTACATTATGTTTATGTATTTCTTCATTGATGCAAGAAAACTATATACAGGCAATTAAAATAAGATAAAACGGTAATCTTGAAGCAAGACATTCCCTGAGGAAAGCGCCCTCATGCGTTCAAAAATATGATCGATTGTATAGTCCACATCTCTTACAGGTTATAACATAGACTTCATTGGGTGTGTAACATTGGGAATCGGTCTCGATAAGAAGGACCAATGCTATGGCTCTTCACTTTAAGTGAGGGTTTGATGTAGAGACACGTTGTGACAACCCAGTATATCTGTTAAGGGTGGTGTCTGGCCTTTACCTGGGGTAGTTTGGCCCTGACTACGGTGTCTCCTAGGTTTTTAGAGCGGCGGAATGCAACTACTGGGTGCTTAAGGATTGTTGAGCGTAACGTCTTAGAGGAGAGAAGAATAGTCATATTGAGGAAATCGGGAAAGTTTGGGTAGTTTAGGCTGGAAGGTGGTAACCAGGGCAACTCTTTTGGTCGGGACTTTGTAGTTCCTGTGTTGGTCAACAGAGTATGGCGAGGCATGCAGAGGGCCCTGTTTATGGCAAGTTTGACCCTGCGTTCGCTGTTGCCCCTAGAAACATGGTGTTTCCTTAGGTCTGATGAGCACCTTTTGTACAGGGTATCTGTGGATTAGATACGCCTTTGCGCAAGGCCTGACTGTAAGCAGTTGCTTTATTACAGTGACTATAGGGTGAAAACTGTTGGAGAGAGGATACTGTTTGTGTGTAATAATTATTAGGTGTTCGTGCAATACAAGCACGAACACCTCCTTGTTTTTGTTCTTTGTTTTGTTGTTTTTAGGTGTTCGGCTATAACAGCCGAAAACCTATTGTAAGTATACTGTTTTTTCTTCTGTGTATTCTTATACCCACCAAAGCTTCTCTGGAAAAATTCGCAAAAAGTATAACTCTTAGAGACTTGAAACTTATCATGTTCTCAGACCTTAGTGTATAGACGAAACCGCAACTTTTTCGGGTTGGTGATTTCATAACATTACAAATTAAAAATAACGAGGAAGATTTAAACGTTATATCTAGAGAACCAGAAATAATACATACAAGATCTTTGCATCATGTAAAAGCCCTTAATTCAATTTACAAGTCTTACACAAAGTGTAACCCCAATTGACCTTTACTTCTGGTCGAAACCAGACGTTGAAGTTAAATATGTTAAGAGTATTATATCTTATCAACCAAACGTGCTACACTAACAACCAATGCATCATGTGAAAGCCCGTTAACTATTCTACAATCTGTCAAAAGGTGTGACCCCATATTAACTTTAATTCCAGTCAAAACCGGAAGTTGTCTTTTCTTACTTGAATAAAACCCATCATATTTCATGAATCAGAAAGGGTTCAGACTTAAAACTTACTGCAACACAATTTTGGGAAAGTCTGTAACAACTTAAGAAAAGATTTAAAGAATGTAAACCCATTTAACATTTACTTCCGGTTCAAACCGAAAATGAAATTTAATATTGGATCACTTATTTCGGTTTTTACAATCTATACATAATTAGAAAAGTATGTAATACGATACGCAGAATGTAACCCCATTTGACCTTGACTTCCGGTTCAAACCGGAAGATTAAATTTATTATTTGAAAAAATCATAACTCCTGAACCAATTATTGGATTTGTATAATCTATACGTCATCATAAACGGCTTCAAAGACTTTAATAACGCTACGAACTGTGACCTCATTTGACTTTGACTTCCGATGCGAACCGGAAGTTGATCTTTAAGATTTGAAAAATTGATAACTCCTGAACCACACATTGGTTTTTTATACTTTACACATTATCAGAAAGTTGTTCAAGGACTCACCAAATGTAAAGTGTGACCCTATTTGACCTTGACTTCCGGTTCAAACCGGAAGCTGAAGTTTAATAATTGAAAAATTCATAACTCATGTACCACACAATGGATTTTTTCAATGATTAGGTCTTAAACATTTCAACAAGCGCTACAAACAAAATGTGACCCCATTTGATCTTGATTTCTGGGTCAAATGGGAAGTTGAAGTTTAATATTTGAAAAAAAATCCCAACTCCTTAACCACACATTCATTGATTGTTTACAGTTGATACATCATTGTTAAGGTGTTAAAAAAGGTAAAAAAAAGCTACACAGAGTGCGACCCATTTAACTTGACTTCAATTTCAAACCGGAAGTTGAATGTTTATATTGGAAACAATCTAACTCCTGAAATAGACATTGGATTGATAAGGTAATGTCCTCACCAATTCATTTACTCAAATCTGATGACCATTATTATATTTTTTTCCTGAAGTACAACTCCTACTCCGCGCTAATATTCAATCATTAAGTTTAATATTTGAAAAATTCATAACTCATGTACCACACAATGGATTTTTTCAATGATTGGGTCTTAAACATTTCAACAAGCGCTACAAACAAAATGTGACCCCATTTGAAGTTTAATATTTGAAAAAAAAATCCCAACTCCTTAACCACACATACATTGATTGTTTACAGTTGATACATCATTGTTAAGGTGTTAAAAAAGGCAACAAAAAAAAGGAGCTACACAGAGTGCGACCCATTTAACTTGACTTCAATTTCAAACCGGAAGTTGAATGTTTATATTGGAAACAATCTAACTCCTGAAATAGACATTGGATTGATAAGGTAATGTCCTCACCAATTCATTCACTCAAATCTGATGACCATTATTATATTTTTTTCCTGAAGTACAACTCCTACTCCGCGCCAATATTCAATCATTAAGTTGGTACGATCTTGCCTGGTGGATGTTTTTCCAACTATACGCTTGACATTCAGATGCCAAGTCCGTTGTGTGGGTACATATACTTCTACTATGTCACATAAGCCTGGTGTTATGTTTTACGTTTACTGCAACAACCCAGTCGTCAGATCGAAGATCACGTGCTCATGGTTAATATATCCTTTTCAGCTGCAACCAGCAAATTAACCTAATAGAAGGCTTATCGTTTCTTTTCTTTTTGTTTCATCAATTATTATTATTATTGTTATTATTATTATTATTATTATATATATTCAAAAATATATATATAAGAAACGTATGCATGTCCCAGCTAACGTTAAGAAACACATTCATAGACGTTTCCACAGTAGGAGAACCACCATTGCTCCTACTGTTAGGTCGCCAGAGACTAATACTGTAGTTAATCTCTCTGACATGGTCCTTACTGACCCACAGGTTAAACTCCTCTCAATGGGTCTTAAGTTTTGCCCCACACCCAGAGAACCTAACCAACTTATTTTCCAACAGGACATGGCCCAATTCAACCGCTACCGCTTCAAGGAAAAGAGTACTTGGGTACCCCCTAAGAACAGAGATGTGTCTCTAGAGACATACATCAGTTCGGTTAACTCCGAGGTTCTTAAGGTCCCTAATACCCCTACTTCCAATAACCTCCCCCAAGATGAGCGACACGCCCTTACACAACTCCGCCAATCACCAGACATAGTGATTAAACGGGCTGACAAGGGGTCCGCAGTTGTAGTCATGAACACACATGACTATATTGCTGAGGGCCTCACACAGCTCAGCAACACTGATCATTACAAGATATCAGCGACACCCTGGTTAGAATTTATAATGCCAATGGTATCGAGAAAGATACACTCTATCTCCTCCCACATGACCCCCGTACAGCAAGTTTCTACCTTCTACCCAAGATACACAAGCCGTAACTAAATGGACGGGGCACATACCTCTGCATAATGGCCTTTTAGCATTTCCAAATTCTGTCCGAGGGTCTACAGTATACTAGACTATAAACAGCCCGCCCATTCATAGAAACCGCAGACCTGTTTTCAATTAGGACAGCGTGGCAGAATATATCCCAGATGGCAAGGCTTGTTTACGTTTGCGCACAGTCCTTGGGGAATTCATCAGCCACATTCTCATGAAGAATAATTTTTCATTTTCTGACAGGCATTTTCTACAGGTACAGGGTACTGCCATGGGTACCAAAATGGCACCCTCACGTGCTATCTTATTCATGTCTCAGTTGGAGGACAGACTCCTGTCCTCCTGCCCCCAACCGCCCACTAGTTTGGTGGAGATTTATTGATGATATTTTCTCCTTCTGGTGTGGTGGCAAGGACAGCTTGGATGAGTTTATTGACCATATAAACTCATTTCACCCCACCATAAAGTTCACTACCGAATACTCTCTCACAAGCGTGAATTTTCTAGATGTTACCATAACCAAATCCCCTAATCGCATTGTCACGGATGTTTACAGTAAACCCACCGACACCCACCAGTACCTTCTCTCCAACAGTTGCCACCCTAGTCACTGTAAGAAGGCGATTGCTTACAGTCAGGCCTTACGTATTAGACGTATCTGTTCCACAGATACCCTGTACAAGAGGCGCTCATCAGAGATAAGGAAACACTTTGTATCTAGGGGCCACAGCGAACGCAGGGTCCAACTTGCAATCAACAGGGCTCTCAACGTACCTCGTCATACTCTGTTGACAAACACGGGATCTAAAAAAGCTCCTACCAGTAGAGTGGCCTTGGTCACCACCTTCCACCCCGAACTACCTAAACTTTCCTCAATCCTCAATAATAACATGACCATCCGTCACTCCTCCAACAGGTTACACTCAGCAATCCCTGAGGTCCCCAAGGTTGCATTCCGCCGTCCTACGAACCTGGGTGACATCCTAGTCAGGGCCAAACTTCCCCCAGGTACAGTCCGAACAGAACCCTCAACAGAAATACTGGGCTGTCACAAATGTACCCGTTCCAAATGTAGAACGTGTCTGTACATCAAGCCCTCACTTAAGGTAAAGAGTTATATCACCGGCTCTTCATACAACATCAAGACCGACTCCCAATGTAGCACACCTAATGTAGTCTATGTCATATCATGTAAGAGATGTGGGCTACAATATGTGGGAGAGACTAAGACCAAACTCAGTCTTCGCTTTGCGACTCATGTCTCTTCCATAAAGACCAAGAAACCGTACCCAGTCTCTATCCACTTCAACAGCCCCAATCATAGTGTCAAGGATGTTGAACTTCTGGTGATTGAAGCTTGCAATGGTGATGACACACACCGCAAGCATAGAGAATCACACTGGATATATATATATAATGAGTAGGGTAGATGGCCTTAGCTTTCGATCCAGACCGGATCTTCTTCAGAGGCATAAAACAAGTACAAACAAATACATATCCATTTATAGAAAAAGAGAGGGGAAAGGGATTAAGGGAAGGATCCAGAAAGAAGCGGGAAAATTATAGCCAATCAAAGTTTCTATTTCAGAAACAATTGGTGGCTATGAACCAATAGGAGTAAAGTGGTGAGGACAAAGGATGTATAGTATGAAAGGATGGATTACTGGACCATAAAAGTGGTAGATGCATTGTTCGATAACAATGCAGGGAACCATGAACGGGTAGGATTGGAGAGCAAGTTGCATCATGATGCAACTAACAAAGGTCAATTAAAGAATAGCAAGATCAAAGGTAGGATGATATTAAAAATAGGTGTGAGGGACCTGTGGAAAAAAAAGGTTACTACATGAGATATTTATAGTAAGAAATTTATAAAAAACAACTTATTGACAGAAAAAAATGTGTTTATTTACACTTTATTTAAAGAATATATACAACACATGAATTATCAGGCAGGAGTGAAGTGGAGAAAATGGGAAGTTATTTAACACCAGTGTTTATGTTTAGTCCAAAGGGTTGGACTGTCTTGAGTTGGTGAATCCAGTGTGATTCGCTGTGCTTGCGGTGTGTGTCATCACCATTGCTAGCTTCAATCACCAGAAGTTCAACATCCTTGACACTATGATTGGGGCTGTTGAAGTGGATAGAGACTGGGTACGGTTTCTTGGTCTTTATGGAAGAGACATGATTCGCAAAGCGAAGACTGAGTTTGGTCTTAGTCTCTCCCACATATTGTAGCCCACATCTCTCTCTTACATGATATGACATAGACTACATTAGGTGTGCTACATTGGGAGTCGGTCTTGATGTTATATATATATATTTTATATATAATTTTTTTTTTTTTTTTTAAGCCTTCAAAAAAGCAATTAATAAAACGATTGAAAGCTTAGTTTAATTGTTTTGTATAGTGCGCAATGGTCGCTCGAGCGTCGTGTTTTTTAAATTGTTTTGTTATTCTATTCTTTCTGTTAACGATAATGAAAATAAGAGAGCTTTGCCAAGCAAATTCCAGGGAAATTACTTTTACTCAATAAAATGTGCCTGTCAGGATAACATGTATTTCAATATCTTGAGTAGGCCTTCAATTGTTTTTTGCGTCAGTCGTGTCTCGTCACATACAAGCATAATCACCAACCTTACGAGTTATCAACAACTATCTCCTTCTCTAACGCAGTCAACAGCAATAACTAACAACAGTAAGTTTCTCGTCATCCTCGTGCCCCTGATTCTGTTATTTAGTGTGACTGAATCAGGAGTATATGCAGGTGAACATCTGAAGGATAGACCGAGTAATCATGTGTTCAGTGTTTAGGGTGTTTCTCGTTCCAGGTGTAGATTGTCTTTGTTCTCTGGAACTCGGGTGTAGCCCGACAACCTATATTATTTGTTTGGTATAATGTGCAGGGGAACTCCCGTTGTTTTGTTTATGTTTTTTTTTTCTTTCTTCTTTTTTTTCTTTATTTTGTCTTCTTCTAGTGGGCGATTGGCTACTAGAAACACGCCTTCCTCATCTAGCAAAGTTTCGTAGTTTACATGAAGTGATGTGTTAAATGAAATGTTGATGTTTGGATCAAAATATTAATATCAACAAGTTTGATTCATTATGAACACAATTAACACGCGTCAATAAACAGTTAACTTTTTCAAGTTTTCTTTAAGCCATGTGACCTGAAGGTTAAATAAATTATGACATTAAGATGTCACTTTTAATACCCTTTTGATGGCACATACAAACTAACGTAGGCCGTAATTTCTCCTTCATTTCGGATGTAAATATTGGAAGTAAAATGAGTATAAGTAACAACTGGGAAACTCATTTATTGATTGTTAACACTTGAAGATATGGCTGCTTGACTGGTAGTAACTCTGAACTTTCGATTGTTAAATGCACCTATAAGCTGTGAAATAATGGGCTGCGGCGAGTGCAAAGTGGCTGTGTGACAGTGGCGTGTCAATTGTAAGTTGGCAATGCGTTTTAAAAGCTCTTCATTCAGCACAATTTTCAACCAAGCATGTTTAATTTGTGAGCATTGCCATGCAACTCTTCTGATTTGTATTCATCTAAATTGAATTAAAATTAGCCTTAAATCTCAATGAGCATTTTGAACCTCATCAAAAACAGACAACGTCTTATTAGCTGACAGATGACTAATTAAATTTGATTATTATTTGTTGCAAAAGAATATATCGAGAATCAGAGCTGATTATTTGTTTGTTTACATTTCGGTCATTATGTGAATGTTCGATAACGTCATTGCAACTAGTTTGTACACGGTGGTGACCTAAGATTTTTTGTTTCTGGCCGAAACTATGAGTAAATAACCCAACGCTAACAAGTTGAATTGCAAAGGACGCGGCTACAACGAGCCCTTTGGTAGACAGCCACATTTTCTCATAGTGATCACGGAGTACAGACATAGATCAAAAGCGTTTGATTATTCCAGAAGGAAAAAAAAAACCGGAGGAACGAAGAAAAACTAAGAAACATACAAACAAACAAACAACGAACAAACAAACAAACAAAACGACACAAAACGTTGCACGTGTGAAAGAACCACCGAACAACTTTACACACGCTTTAAGAATTAGCCACCCATGCCACGGAATTTATAAAGGTTCATTTGATACAGTCTGGGGAAACATCCGTTATTATTATTAACGTGATGTTATGTACTGATGTCATCTATGTCATAACACATTTTAGATCATCACCGTCTGCCTCTCAAACAAAACAATTATTGCAATAATTGTGAAGTGAAAGAGCGAACATTTATAACATAACTTTGTTATTCCTGTACCATACTTAAAAATATTGCATGATGCCGTCGGACACTAATCAACTGTCCATTTGCAAGCAAGTAATCAGAACCCCGAAAAAAAAATTCTTAAAAAATCCAAATACTTACAAGCTCCCCATCTACACCTAGCCAAATAGCATGGCAAATGTCTGTTTACTATCAGGGTTTTTGTTTACACAACAAATACAGCAATGTCCAGTTCTCCCGGAATTCCAATAGAAATTGTACAGCAGTTACTTAGCCTTGGGGTTCATAGCCACTACTGGATGAAATGAACCATATGGTTTCCAGATGGCTTATTCGGTCGACTATAAGCAGTGCCCTCGTTGTTTATTTGGATGCATTGAGTAGCGTGGTGTAACAAGGATAAATAAGACCATGGAGCTCTATGGCATCACACGCTAATATATAACGACACTTGAAAACAATCCTTTGGTGTAAGTGTGTGGTTTTGTTTGTTGTGTCAAGTAAAGCTGAATAAATTCTACAAAGAGACAATGTGGTGTAATCTAAAAATGTTCTAGGTCATTTAAAAGTGTTCTCCACAAAAAACGCATTATACGCTTATTTTTGTAAAAACAGACACGTGACAAGTGTCCGATTTTTAACCGTGTCATTGTTTTTGGTTTGGCATCACAGCTGGTTAGAAGAAACAATTACTGAAATGATTATAAGCTAAGTTTAATAGTTGGGGATTTTGCGCAATGGTCGCGCAAGAATCTTTTTTTTTTTTCCTTTTTAGTTTTCTGCTTAACGATAAAAACAAAAGTAACTAGACATTAGGTGTTTGTGAACAAACACAAAGCTGTTCTGTTTTTTTGTTTATATGCCCAAAGGTTGAAACTGAAAATAATTCAAAAATTGGCTATGTAGTTCTTGAGATATTGTCCCACTTCCGTTTGACCCGGTAGTAAAGGTCAACATGGGGTCACGGTAACCAAAGTTCAAATTTCAATGCTCAAATGGTCTATAACTGAAAAGAAATTGCAAATCAGGTGTGTACTTCTTGAGATATGGTCCAACTTCCGGTTGACCCGGAAGAAAAAGTCAACACAGGGTCATGGGAAATGAAGTTTAATATTTAATGGTCAAAGGATCTATAACTGAAAAAAAATTGAAAATTGGTTGTGTATATATTGAGATATTGTCCCACTTCCGGTTTACCCAGAAGTAAAGGTCAACATGGGGTCACGGTAACCCAAGTTCAATTTTTAATGCTCAAAGGACCTATATCTGAAAAAATTGAACATTTGCTGTGTACTTCTTGAAATATGGTCCCAGTTCCGGTTGACCCAGAAGTAAAGGTCAACCCGGGGTCACGGTAACCGAAGTTCAATCTTTAACGCTCAAACGATCTATAACTGAAAAGAAATTGAAAATCCGTTGTGTAGTATTTGAGATATGGTCCCACTTCCGGTAGACCCGGAAATAAAGGTCAACATGGGGTCACGGTTACCCAAGGCAAATCTCCAATGCCCAAGGAGTCTATAACTGAAAAAAAGTTTGAAAATCGGTTGTGTAGTTCTTGATATATGGTCCGACATCCGGTTGACCCGGAGTAAAGGTCAACATGGGGTCACGGTTACCAAGTTCAATATTCAATGCTCAAGGGGTCTATAACTGAAAATAAATTGCAAATCGGGTGTGTACTTCTTGAGATTTGGTCCCACTTCCGGTTGACCCGGAAGTAAAGGTCAACATGGGATCACGGTTACACTAGGCTAATCTCCAATGCCCAAGGAGTCTATAACTGAAAACAGTTTGAAAATTCGTTGTGTAATTCTTTAGATATGGTGGTTGTAAGGTTGGCTAATTAAATATTCACTTTGCTGTTAATTGGCTAATTAATTAAGAAGGTTAACATTGTTTACGTTTAGAGTTAAGTTCGTGTCCTAAGCTTCAATTAGATATAGGATCTAGCTCTTTCATATTTACGCTCCAGGATATTAGCTGTATACAAAAAACGTATGCAATTGCTGTTGGATTTTGGCGGAAACAACAAATAATAATAATAATAATTATGTCCTTATGTCCTTAGGAAAAACACAAAGCTGTTCGGTTTGTTTACTTTGATTAAACGCTCCAGACCTTGAAAATTAGTTTGACTTTGAGATAAAAGACCCTTCACTTTTAACAGGCCCGTTTTGATTTAAGTGTGCCCGAAAAACTAAGCCTAACCCTAAATCCGACCCTAACTTTCACCCACATCAAATTAGAACCACTTGCTGTAGGACCCTTTTTCCGGAAATAAGGGTCAACATGGGGTCAGCGTAACCTGAGGTTAATTCTCAATGCTCAAAAGGTTTAAAACTAAAAATAATTCGAAAATTGGCTTAGTAGTTCTTGAGATATGGTCCCACTTCCAGATGACCCGGAAGTAAAGGTCAACATTGGGTCATGGTAACCCAAGTTCAATCTTCAATGCTCAAGGGGTCTATAACTGAAAATAAATTGCAAATCGGGAGTGTACTTCTTAAGATATGGTCCCACTTCCAGTTGACCCGGAAGTAAAGGTCAACATTGGGTCATGGTAACCCAAGTTCAATCTTCAATGCTCAAGGGGTCTATAACTGAAAATAAATTGCAAATCGGGAGTGTACTTCTTAAGATCTGGTCCCACTTCCGGTTGACCCGGAAGTAAAGGTCAAAATGGCGTCATGGTAACCAAAGTTTAATGTTTAATGCTCAAAAGATCTATAACTAAAAAGAAATCGAAAATCGGGTGTGTTCTTCTTAAAATATGGTCCCACTTCCGGTTGATCCAGAAGTAAAGGTCACCATCAAGAGCCCATGTTGACCTTTATTTCCGGATAAACCGGAAGTGGGACAATATCTCAATAACTGCACAACCAATTTTCAATTTCTTTTCAGTTATAGATCCATTGAGCATTAAACATTGAACTTCATTTACCATGACCCCGGGTTGACCTTTACTTCCGAGTCAACCGGAAGTGGGACCATATCTCAAGAAGTACACAGCCAATTTTTGAATTATTTTCAGTTTTAACCTTTTAGCACGTAAACAAACACAGAACAGCTTTGTGTTTGTTTAAAAAACACCTAATGTCTAGTTACTTTTGTTATTATTGTTAAACAGAAAACTAAAAAGGAAAATAAAAAACGATCCTCGCGCGACCATTGCGCAAAATCACATACTAATAAACTAAGCTTATAATCATTTTAGTAGTTGTTTGTTCAAACCATCCATGACGCCAAACCAAAAACAGTCACACGCTTACAAATCGGACACTTGTCACGTGTCTGTTTTACAATGTTAAGCGTGTAATACGTTTTTGTGGGGAACACTTTTAAATGACCTAGACCATTTTTAGATTACACCACATGGTCCCTTTGTAGAATTTATTCAGCTTTACTTGACACAATAAACAAAACCACACACTTACACCATCGGAATGTTTTCAAGTGTCGTTATATATTAGCGTGTGATGCCATAGAGCCCCATGGTCTGACTTATCCTTGCTACACCACCCTATTCATTCCATCCAAATAAACAACGAGGGCACTGCTTATAGTCGACAGAATAAGCCATCTGGAAACCATATGGTTCATTTCATCCAGTAGTGGCTATGAACCCCAAGGTTAAGTAACTGCTGTACAATTCCTATTGGAATTCCGGAAGAACTGGACATTGCTGTATTTGTTGTGTAAACAAAAACCCTGACAGTAACAAGACATTTGCAATGCTATTTGGCTAGGTGTAGATGGGGAGCTTGTAAGTTTTAAGATTGTTGAAGAAAACAAGTTTCGGGGTTCTGATTACTTGCTTGCAAATGGACAGTTGATTAGTGTCCGACGGCATCATGCATGTTTTAAGTATGGTACATGAATAACAAAGTTATGTTATCAATGGTCGCTCTTTCACTTCACAATAATCGTTTTGTTTGAGAGGCAGACGGTGATGATCTAAAATGTGTTATGACATGGATAACATCAGTACATAACATCACGTTAATAATAATAACGGATGTTTCCCCAGACTGTATCAATGAACTTTTATAAATTCGGTGGCACGGGTGGCTAATGCTTAAAGCGTGTGTAAAGTTGTTCGGTGGTTCTTTCACACGTGCAACGTTTTGTGTCGTTTTGTTTGTTGTTTTTTTGTTTGTTTTTTTATTTGTTTTTAACTTGTAACTTTTCTTCGTTCTTCCGTTTTTTTTTTTCTTCTGGAATAATCAAACACTTTCGATCTATGTCTGTACTCCGTGATCATTATGAGAACATGTGGCTGGCTATCAAAGGGCTCGTTGTAGCCGCGTCCTTTGCAATTCAACGGTTTAGCTCTGGGTTATTTACTCTCGATATACTCTTTTGCAACAAAATATTCAAATTTAATTAGTCATCTGTCAGCTAATAAGACGTTCTCTGTTTTTGATGAGGTTCAAAATGTTCATTGAGATTTAAGGCTAATTTTAATTCAATTTAGATGAATACAAATCAGAAGAGTTGCATGGCAATACTCACAAATTAAACATGCTTGGTTGAAAATCGTGCTGAATGAAGAGCTTTTAAAACGCATTGCCAATGTACAATTGACACGCCATTGCCGCACAGCCACTTTGCACTCGCCGCAAGCCATTATTTCACAGCCTATAGGTGCATTTAACAATCAAAACTTCAGAGTTACTACCAGTCAAGCGGCCTTATCTTAAAGTGTTAACAATCAATAAATGAGTTTCCCAGTTGTTACTTATACTCATTTTACTTCCAATATTTACATCCGAAATGAAGGAAAAATTACGGCCTACGTTAGTTTGTATGTGCCATCAAAAGGGTATTAAAAGTGACATCTTAATGTCATAATTTATTTAACCTTCAGGTCACATGGCTTAAAGACAAATATGAAAAAGCTAACTGTTTATTGACGCGTGTTGATTGTGTTCTCAATGAATCAAACTTGTTGATATTAAGATGTCGATCCAAACATCAACATTTCATTTAACATATCACTTCATGTAAACTACGAAACTTTGCTAGATGAGGAAGGCGTGTTTTTAGGAGCGAATCGCCCACTAGAAGAAGAAAAAATAAAGAACAAAAAGAAGACCCCCCCCCCAAAAAAAAAAAACAACAACAACAACAACAACAATAAACAAAACAACATGTATTCCGGGTGTTCCCCCGCACATTATACCAAACAAATAATATAGGTTGTCGGGCTACACCCGAGTTCCAGAGAACAAAGACAATCTACACCTGGAGCGAGAAACACCCTAAACACTAAACACATGATTACTCGGTCGTTCCTTCAGATGTTCACCTGCATATACTCCTGATTCAGTCACACTAAATAACAGAATCAGGGGCACGAGGATGACGAGAAACTTACTGTTGTTAGTTATTGCTGTTGACTGCGTTACAGAAGATGATAGTTGTTGATAACTCGTAAGGTTGGTGATTATGCTTGTATGTGACAAGACACGACTAACGCAAAATTGGTTGAAGGCCTACTCAAGATATTTAAATACATGTTATCCTGACAGGCACATTTTATTGGGTGAAAGTAATTTCCCTGCAATTTGCTTGGCAAAGCTCTCTTATTTCCATTATCGTTAACAAAAAGAATAGAATAACAAAACGATTAAAAAAACACGACGCTCGAGCGACCATCGCGCATAATCCAAAACAATGAAACTAAGCTTTCAATCGTTTTATTAATTGCTTTTTTGTTAGGCTTAAAAAAAAAATAATAATAAAAAAATGATGAAACAAAAATAAAATAAACGATAAGCCTTCTATTAGGTTAATTTGCTGGTAGCTGAAAAAGATATATTAACCATGAGCACGTGATCTTCGATCTGACGACTGGGTTGTTGCAGTAAACGTGAAACATAACACCAGGCTTATGTGACATAGTAGAAGTATATGTATCCACACAACAGACTTGGCATCTGAATGACAAGCGTATAGTTGGAAAAGCATCCACCAGGCAAGATCGTACCAACTGAATGGTTGAATATGGGCGCGAAGTAGGAGTTGTACTTCAGGAAAAAAATATAATAATGATATAATAACTAGAAATTCAGTGTTTGTGACATCACAAAAACAAGGTGTTCGCGAGTAAGGTCATCAGATTTGAGTGAATGAACTGGTGAGGACATTACCTTATCAATCCAATGTCTAGTTCGGAGTTACATTGTTTCCAATATAAACATTCAACTTCCGGTTTGAAATTGAAGTCAAGGTCAAATGGGGTCGCACTCTGTGTATCTTTTTGTTTTGCCTTTTTGAACACCTTAACAATGATGTATCAACTGTAAACAATCAATGTGTGGTTTAAGGAGTTATGATTTTTTTCAAATATTAAACTTCAACTTCCTCTTTGACCCAGAAGTCAAGATCAAATGGGGTCTTGTTTTGTGTGTAGCGTTTGTTGAAATGTTAAAGACTTAATCATTGAAAATATCCATTGTGTGGTACATGAGTTATGAATTGTTCAAATATTAAACTTCAGCTTCCGGTTTGAACCGGAAGTCAAGGTCAAATAGGTTCAAATAGAGTCCTTGAATAACTTTCTGATGATGTGTAAAGTATAATAATAAAACAAATGTGTGATTCAGGAGTTATCAATTTTTCGAATCTTAAAGATCAACTTCCGGTTCGCTATCTAATAGAGGATTACTGTTTTTGTCGTTGTTTTCATCCTTTTTAAAATTATTTTCTTTGCTTCTTCTTTTTGTATTGTTTATGTTTATTTAAAAAAAGTTATATTTTTGTTTCGCCTTCAAAAAATAAAGCAATCATTAAAATGATTGCAAGCTTAGATTAATCGTTGGGGACTATGTATAATGTTCGCTCGGGCATCGATTTTTGTTTTATTCATATTTTTGTAAAGTCATTAGCGTTAGAGAAAATAGAAGAGAGCTTTACCCAGCAGAATCCAATGAGATTATTCTTACTCAATAAAAATGTGTCTGTTAGGTGAAAACTATTTAAACATGTTGAGTGCAGCAGTTTTGCGTTAGTCGTGTCTTGTCGCGTACAAAGCATTCTCACCAACCTTATGAGTTACCAACAATCTTCTTCTCTAACGCAGTCAAAAGCAAAAAAATAAAAAAAAGTATGTTTTTCGTCAACCTCGTAACCCTGGTTCTGTTGGTCGGTGTGTTGACTGAATCAAGAGTAGATGCAGCTAAACATCTGAGGGAACAACCGACCAATCTTCGAGGTGAATATTAACATATTATCTACTGGTATATTTGACTTTTAGTTGTAGAGCCTGAAATAGTTAAAGGTATCGTACACGTTTGGTAATTGGAGCCTATTGTTTGTTTCAAACCTGTATAGTTTATGATATACCGTACAACTAACCTGTGAACAATTCAAAAGGTGGCAGCGTTTTTGAGATAATTGCCGAAAATCTGGAGCGGTTTTGTCCACGCATGAAGAATAATCTGTATTGGTATACACACTTTGAAAGACGTTTACGCGTCAGATTCAAGTGTTTTGGGGGATAAAAAGTGATATATTGTTTCCACAATTGCAGAACTTCGAAGTGAAAAGTTTCTCAAAATGCACTTTACTATCCAAAGCTACTGTACTTCTTACCAAGTAAGTTGTTATTGCCATTAATTTTCAGAGTCATTACCAAACGTGTACGATGCCTTCAAGGTCAGGTATGGGCAATAATGTGACAAATTTCAGTCGAAATCGCAACACCCATACCGAACAATTTCTGTAAACATAGACAAGTGAGATGGATCTGACTAAAAATGATATTGCAACCATTGAACTAATTATTTAAAATTTAGTTTTTATATTTTAAAACATTCCTAAATAAAGCGATCAATCGAACAAGCTGAACAAACTGGTGAAAAATATTGAGATTAAAATGACATCACGTGTTTAGTTGGGGGGTTTGTTTGTGTTGTTTGTTGTTTGTTGTATGTTGTCTGTTGTCTGTTGTCTGTTGTCTGTTGTCTGTTGTCTGTTGCCGTGCTTACAAGAGCTACATTGAGGGGCTACTTGTAAGTAGGATCTGTACTTGTGGGCTTTTCTTACATTGTGGGGTCATGCCCACAATGTTTAAAACAGAAAAGATTAAAGAAAAGGGATCATAGTCACAACCTGTGGAATGCCCACTATGTCACTCTCCTAAACATGTCCGTTTGTCTGTATGTCGTTTGTCTGTTGTATGTTGTCTGTTGTCTGTTGTCGTTTGTCTGTTGTCTGTTGTCTGTTGTCGTTTGTCTGTTGTCTGTTGTCTGTTGTATGTTTTCTGTTGTTTGTTGTATGTTGTCTGTTGTTTGTTGTCTGTTGTCTGTTGTCTGTTGTCTGTTGTCTGTTGTCTGTTGTCTGTTGTCTGTTGTCTGTTGTATGTTGTCTGTTGTCTGTTGTCGTTTGTCTGTTGTCTGTTGTCTGTTGTCGTTTGTCTGTTGTCTGTTGTCTGTTGTCTTTTGTCTAGGGTTTTTAAGATTGCAACTAAAATTAGTGTAAGTTAGAAATGGGAAATTAATTTATTGAGTATTAGTACTTGATATGGCCAACACTAAACAAAAATACCAGATTTACACAAATACTTGTCAACCTATAGATACACTATAAATGTCATGGATGCATTCAACCATAGACTAGACTTGCATTAAGTATGGTACTACAGTAATTAAGTTATGTTATTATAAAATGGGTCGCTTTTTCAAATAACACTGATTTGAACTTGGTGATATTCTGAAATGACTTTGCGACCTACACGAATCGGAAGTTGATATGCTGAAGCTCTACTTATGATTGTGTCATGCTTATTATGATAATTGTATTTGTTAAGAATGTAATGTTTAAACGTTAATGTTTTCTCCGTAAACATAGCGTGCACTGTACTACAGGCCCTGAGTCTTTTTAAAATTTGTTTGATAGCTCTTGGTTTTTAGGTTTGTTTATATAGTTATTTGGTTTTACCCGTACACCGATGTGTGTAAAGCACTGTATACTCAGTACTTTCCCGAGTCCGGTGAAAAAATCACAGGCATATTACTCGGGTGGGATTCGAACCCACGACCTTTGCCAATCTAGAGCAGATGTCTTACCAGCTAGACCACCGAGATTGCCCGGTAGCTAGAGGCAGTTCGAATCCTATATTAAAGCAGCGTTTATATATTAAATATGAAACGAAACTAACAATGGAAAAGAATGCTCAAACATATTCACTTTTCGATTTACAGAAACGATTGTGGCATTTATCGATAAGTGTATGGAGTACAGCCTCAACGGTGATACGGATGCCTTAGTAAACTTAAATGACAAAGAGGTCGAGTTGCTGATTGATGGTTTCCCACCCGTGGTTGGACAAGAAGGTACTTACTATTTTGTTTTCTGACCTTCTTTACTTCCAACATACTTGTCATAACAATTACAACAAAAACCATTGTACTTACCGTTCTGTGTAACAAGTAGGCCTACTTAGTTTGTTGCTATAAAAATGTTATGTGTGTGTGTGAGCGTATCTATCCATTCAAACCGAGGACTTTAACAAAAGGGATCCGGGTGTTTGACAGAGCGAGGACGTCCTCGCTTCGTTTTCGTGTACAAACCCAATGGGGACGTTGCTAAAAAAAAACGTTGTCCAAACAATGGGATAACAAAGAGAAGTCCTCGGTAAGCGGGATTTACAAACATGTGTGGACACACGGAAGGGCATATGTGGGGTCCTGACAACAATGGAACAATTGACCCCACAAGGTCATTTCAATAGGAACAATTGGGCCCCACAAGGGAATTCTTCAGAAAAGGGAATAATAGAACAACAATAGCAGTACCCCACAAACCGGATCCGTAAGGATGTGTGTGTGTGTGTGTGTGTGTGTGCGTGTGTGTGTGTGTGCGTGTGTGAGCGTGTCTATCCATTCAAACCGAGGACTTTAACAAAAGGGATCCGGGTGTTTGACAGAGCGAGGACGTCCTCGCTTCGTGTACAAACCCAATGGGGACGTCGCTAAAAAAAACTATGTCCAAACAATGGGAGAACAAAGAGAAGTCCTCGGTAAGCGGGATTTACAAACATGCGTGTGTGTGTGAAAGCGTGCCATTCAAACCGAGGACTTTAACAAAAGGGATCCGGGTGTTTGACAGAGCGAGGACGTCCTCGCTTCGTTTTCGTGTACAAAACCATTGGGGACGTCGCTAAAAAAAACTGTCTTAACAATGGGAGATTTACGGGATTCACAAACGTGGGTGTGTGTGTGTGTTTGATAATGTTTATTAATGTTGTTTCAATAACATTTATATTTTGGTAGAAACAAAAACGTTCATTGAGCTTCTAGCCATAAGAGCCGGTTACATTAATTACACTTGCAACGAGGTGCAGCCCATGGATGAAGGTGCAAACTATGTGTACGCCTCGATTCACTTCGATCTTTTCAACAATTCGGGAGAAAAATATATGGATGGAAAGTAAGTATTCTCAAATATTAGCCGTCACACTCTCAGGCGCATGAAAAACGACAGATACCAACTTTTGGAACCTCTTGTTCCATACCAGATCTCCTTTGGCCTTACAAGCCGTAATACTGTGTTTACGCACACACTCATGTAGGGTGTAGTATCAGTCTGCAGGTATGCACCAATGCATGTGCTAAGTACGGTGTACCAAACGAGCCATTCCCCTTTTCATTTTCACATTTCTCGTCCATTTTTTTCACCCTTACTTTTTATTTGTTCCTTTTTCCGTCACATGTGTTTTTCTTTTCTTTTGCGTCTTTGTTTATTCAGTACATATAAATATATATATATATATATATATATATATAAAATATCAAATAATCAACCACAAGGGAAACTGACTGGGTAAAGTTTTAAATGATTTTGGGTTGAACAAAGAAAAAATTGACTAGAGCGGGATTTGAACCAACGACCTCCGGTTTAACGTGCCGGCGCTCTACCAACTGAGTTATCTAGCCCTATGTTGGCGGTCTCCCTATTTCGTCAATATCTTTGTTCGGGGGGTGCCAGTCAGAAGCCATTCAACCGCAAACTGGCTTTCTGACTGGCACCCCCGAACAAAGATATTGACAAAATAGGGAGACCGCCAACATAGGGCTAGATAGCTCAGTTGGTAGAGCGCCGGCACGTTAAACCGGAGGTCGTTGGTTCAAATCCCACTCTAGTCAATTTTTCTTTGTTCAACCCAAAATCATTATATATATATATATATATATTTCGTCGTATGTTTTTGTTCTGCGTTCCATTTGTACGACAGCCTGAGCACTAAAATATGAGGTGGCACATGAGAACACCACATTGTTTCATTTCAATAACACCGTTGTGTTTGTAAGACCATTGCCCTTTTTCGTAATTTATTTTCCCAGGACAGATGAGGCTAATCAACATAAATGGGCGTGTTTTACCTACTTTACGGAAGCACGTACGTACAGTACATGTACATGTACTACATAGGCATTTTGGCCTTCTGCGCCATGCATTGGGGTTTTAGCCACACATAATAGGGAAAACCTATCCACCTGAGTGAGGAAGCGTTGGCAACATTATGTAAAGGTAGCACATCCACATTAACAACCAGGTTGCATGCATAAACTGAGCCAACCCACAACAGTGGACCAGGGCCCAATTTCATGGCACTGCTTACAAAATAATTCTGCACTTACGCGCATTGTAACGTGTGTGTTTCTATTGGACGCAGCTGGGCGTATTCGCAGAAGCAGAGCCATGAAATTTAGCCAAGGACCACCTGTAGACATGTACCAATCACTAGAGCAAGTTCCCTGTCCTTGCTTTATGCGTGGAGGATGATTGGGAATGACTTAATTTTGCCACATTGTCCATACCGTAAAAAATGTTACCTTGGAAACTGGCACACTTATACGGGTATATTTGATATTTGAGTCACTGTCCTATGCCTAACTTCTTGCATTTCCTTGCGTCGTGACACTATTGATCCTCGAGCCTTTAATAGTCTGAAGTGAGTTCCCCAGCTTTCAGTTTATTTCCTACTTATTAGGAAGTTCATTTTTTTCTTCTTCTAATTCTATAGGTTAAGACTAACATGCCTTTTGGTCTTTAACAGTATTAATGTAAGCTAGGATTTTGAGCTACAGATATGTCCTACTTCAGTTCCCAGCTAATCATGGAGGAAGGAATGAGCTAATTAGCCATCCTTCCCTTATACGTTTTATAAAACACTTTTTACAGTCCTGCCAAACTCCAGTGTACAACCAGACTACACATTCCATTCCCAGTTCCCACAAAAATGACCATCTAGTCTGTCAGCTTAAAGAGTCCATATGCATTTTTGTATACAATCTTTGAAACTTTCAGAATCATCTATCTACACATCAACAAATCCAAATCCACTTGATGCCTAATTTTCCTATCACCCCTAGGGCGGCCATTTTGAAAATCAAAATGGCCGCTATTTTGGGCATATTTAGCACATGTTTTGTGCATATGAGCACATTAAATATGATTGAATTGACAAAGATCTTTTTTTTTTCCAAACTTGTATTAAGTATTATTCCATTTTTAATACTTCCAGTACTTTGATGTATTTCAGCGGCCATTTTGAACCGCCATTGGTGGTAATTCATGTACACGTATCACGTATTAAATATACATTTTTGTTTAAATGTTTCACTTTTTAATTTGTTTGCTAAGCACAGTTGGCCAAATTAACAATGACAGTTGGTGTTAACATTTCTGGAAAAATACCGAGATGAGATGCTTTGAAGGTCATGTGGCCGCCATTCGTGGTAAAACATACATACTCGTATTAAATATTATACGTTTTCGTCTCAATTGTTTACTTTTAATTTTTTGTTAAGCACAGTTAGCCTATTACCCACTGATCATCTCTATTTAACAATGACAGTTGGTGTTAACATTTCTGGAAAAATACCGAGATGAGATTGCATCTCATTTTGAAATTCAAAATGGCCGCCATTTATGGTAATACATGTACACGATTATATACATTTTCGTATAAATGTTTTACTCTTTTTTCTTTTTTTTTTTTTTTTTTAGCACAGTTAACATATTAGCCACTGATCATCTCTAGTGACTTATTTAACAAATGACAGTTGGTGTTAATAGGCCTATTTCTGGAAAAATACAGGAAAAATCCAAATACAAATGCCTTGAATAACCTATCTGACTTCAATAAACAGTGGCCTATGTACCTTTAAAGAGGAAGGGAAATGTCAAATTCATTTTTGTGATGTACTCTTTTTCCAATAAAGAGAGTCTTCACGTGAGTCGAGAAAAATTACTGGTCTCTAACATCACGTTAAAATGGTGTTAATTGCCATTGCTTTCAATACCCTTCCAGTGCAAAATTTGTCGACATCCAAAACATCCGATGAAATCAGTCTGAGAAAAATGGGTCTGTACATTTTTGTACGCGGGATGTTTTGGTTAATTACTGACGTTTTCGGAGCAAAATTTGAAACATGACATCATTGCATTTCAACAACTAATGGGTCTTTACATTCCCAGGAGGAATATTTCGTCAGACAAAATGTCAAATTCTGGGCCGGTACAAAAATGTACAGACCCATTTTTCTCAAATGATGTCATCGGAAGTTTTGGATGTTGACAAATTTTGCCCCGTAAGGTTATCAAGGGACCCTGTAAACTTTTCATGTACATTGGAAACAATTCGCCTAATTATTTTATAATACTTGAAGATAATATTTATATCAGCTCTTATGTCTCGCTAATCTGTAGCTAAGTCTAGTTCTTCACGGCCTGCTTGTTTAGAATGTAACACGCCTGGTAAGTTTCCCCTATGTTGCGATATGACAATATTTGGTACATTCTCTGAGATCTAAGCTATTATATGCTCTGCGTGTTATGGTTGTATTGATGCCATGTTTTTTCTTTTATCTCCTTATACAAATTTTCTGCCTGAATTGTGGTTATGTAGTCTCCAGAACATCTTGACACTTAATGCACAGACTGAAATATGTTGGTTTTATTTTAGCAGGGGGCTGATCTGTGCTCATGATGTTATAGTGAGCCCAATTCTTATCTTGTTTCACAATTTGTTGTACTTGTGTTTGTGTACTAAGAACAAGATTTTTTAAAAAGAAAAAAATCACGAAACTGCCGCCCTAAAAACACAACGATGCCTTGGGGCTGTTGTGTTAGCATGGTTAGTGTTAATATGAAAACTGCAGTTGAGTTAGGCTTGATCTTAGCAATGTAAATACTCAAGGACTGTCAATAAAAGTGATAGACAGTTTGTAGTATTATTTATACGTCAGGATATCTATTTACATACACATTTTAGTTGAGATTTGAATAACGTAGTGCCCCCCAAAAATGACAAAAATGATCGACACAACAATAATACGGACCTAATATCAGTCGTGTACCCTGTCTCACACTGAACAGAATATTTAATAAATACCATAGGGCGCCAGACTTATTTCACCACGTTGACGAGTGTGAAATAGCTCTCAAACTCCAACCACGGAGGAAGTGATATTCCTGAAGGTGTTTGTGGCTACTTTCTTTTCTGTGTTATATATCTGGTAACATTACTGCATTTCTTATTACTCACAAGATTATTTTGGCAAAAACAGCAGACTGAAGGGACTAGTTTCGATAGTGAAATCCTGCCGTAAGTTCAAGACGTCGTCAGGTGCACGCAGTCAATGTTTTGGTGACTTTCGGATACCTTTGCATGCGTATACGTCGTGGTATTCCGTTTGAGAAACCCGCACAATACAGAATCATATTACACGGCAGTAATTGGACGGATTCCGAATAATGCAAGGATCGTCATTTGGGCGCAAATTGTAAAATCACATATCGTATAGTTTAGTCGTTTGGATTTTAGCTCGGAAAAAGCCTTCAAAAACATCTTTCATTTTTCATTTTTTAAACTGTTGACCAGAACGTATGGTCCGTGCCAAGACCCACGTGTTCCAATGGTTTATGTACGTGGCAGTGGTTGTGGCTGTGGGTGTGGGTGTGGGTGTGGGTGCGGGTGCGGCTGTGGCTGTGGCGGCTGTGGCTGTGGCTGTGGCTGTGGCTGTGGCTGTGGCTGTGGCAGTGGGTGTGGGTGTGGGTGTGGGTGTGGGTGTTGCTGTGGCTGTTGATGCGGCAGTGGATGCGGCTGTGGCTGTGGCTGTGGCTGTGGCTGTGGCTGTGGCTGTGGCAGTGGCTGAGGGTGTGGCTGTGGCTATTGTTGTGGCTGTGGCTGTGCCTGTGGCAGTGGCAATGGGTGTGTGGGTGTGGGTGTGGTGTGGCCGTGGCTGTGGCTGTGGCTGTGGCTGTGGATGTGGCTGTGGCTGTGGCTGTGGCTGTGGCTGTGGCTGTGGCTGTGGCTGTGGCTGTGGCTGTGGCTGTGGCTTTGGCAGTGGGTGTGGGTGTGGCTGTTGATGTGGCAGTGGATGCGGCTGTGGCTCTGGCTGTGGCTGTGGCTCTGGCTATGGCTATGGCTATGGCCGTGGCTGTTACTGTAGCTGTGGCTGTGGCTTTGTCTGTGGCAGTGGGTGTGGCTGTGGGCGTGGGTCTGGCTGTTGTTGTGGCAGTGGATGTGGCTGTGGCTGTGGCTGTGGCAGTGGCTGACGCTGTGGCTGAGGTTGTGGCAGTTGATGTGGCAGTGGCTGTGGCTGTGGCTGTGGCTGTGGCTGTGGCTGTCATTTTTGTTGTGGCTGCCGTAGTTGCTGTCGCTGCTGCTGCAACTGTCACTGTCACCGCTGTTGCCGCTGCCGCAACAGCCGCCGCCCCGCTGTCATTGCCGTTGCTTCATTCCTTGAAGTCACTGTTGCTGTCGCTGTCGCTGTCATTGTTGTTGTTGTTGTTGTTGTTGTTCTTGTATTTAGTTTTTCTAGAGTTCTTTACACTTTCTCTAATTTCTTGTTCCCTATCTTTCTGTTGTCTGTCTGTCTTTCTTTCTTTATGTATTTCAAATTCGTTTTAATGTTTACATGTCCCCTGCCCCAACCCCGATCCGCGTCTGACGATCTACCAGTTTAAATTATCGAGGTATATAAATAATTGTTAGTCTCTTTGTGAATTGTAATGTCGCAATAAGCGTGTTATTGTTTAATTCAACCATTTCAGCCGAACTGAGTTTAGAAAGCAAAACAATTGATCAAGCCCCGTTTGTTTTAAAAGAGGGTTATTGAATTTGATAAAGTTTGGAACTTGACATAAAACAAATACATACATGCAAATAACCGAATAACCAATACAAGATTTGTTTATTTGTTTGTTATTTCACAGTGCATTGGATGTCTTCAGGAAGACAGGGGATGAATACAAGGTTTACATAGTGATGTTCAACAAACATAACCAAGAAACCTAATATCATGACGTACTCTACAATCCGGTGTACCGTGTGGCTGTACTTTGATGTCCGTCACGATCGTCGCTGCTTCTGACTGTTAATAAGTCTCATTCAATTTATATTTATTTGGGATGGTGAATATTTAAAGTTATTCTTCAAATGTAATTTCTCAACGTATTAGCTTTATTGGTTAACAAATCATGAATCTATTATGACAAAAGAAACAGGAACAAATGATTCATGTGTGGGTCGGGGGGGGGCGTTTTGCATATCGTCTCCACTAAGTGAACTTAATTCTACGGAGGTTTGTTGTTGTTTGTTGTTTGTTGATGGTGAATTTTGAATACATTATTTTGATCTGTTTAGAGTTCAATGCCGTGTTTAAAACTTGAAAATTCCGAATCAATTATGTTATTACACGTTTGGTTTGCGGTAACACCATGTGTATGTCTACTTGCTAGGTAGATTGTGTTCTTTGAGAAATTGTCTTGCTTTTTATTATACTGCCACAGAGTAGAATATTCGGAATTCGGGAGACTTGTAAGTTCTGAAAAGAACTGTCCTGCTTATTAACTACTACCTGGGCGGGAGGTAGGAAATCGAGCGGGACTACTACTTTCGCTGTGTGGATTAGGGGGACTTGTCGTTAACAACTACACTGCCGCGGAGTGAGTTTTTAATAGGTCCCAACGTTTCGACTAGCTTGCTCTGGTCATCGTCTGGAGACTGAAAAGTGTAATACATGTTTGTCCATTTCAGGGGTTCAGAGGTTTCAGTGTAGAGTCAGTCACTGTTCTGATTGGTTCTTCTCAAATTATTTTGTTAGGAAACAATATATCACACCTTATAAAAAGGCAATTTAGTCATGATTGTATAAACCAAGAAAAGTATCCAACATCCCCGCCTGGGAGTAACAGTTTATACTGCCACAGTATTCATTTGTTATATCATATTTAGACCTACAAAGCACCCTGTAATGACAAGAAAAGTATTCCTGGAGTACACAATGCTATGTTTACCAAACCGGTCCACGCTGAGAAAACACGATTGCAGTCGCAGAGATGTCCATAGCATCACACTACAATCAAAACTTGCAGTTGCTGAAGATACTTTACTACGTATACAATCGGTCTGCTCTTCTGATAGTATACAAACATATATAACTGATTGATCTGTTTTATTTTAATGTTTAACGTGGTTTTTAGTGATTGTGGGTTTTTACTTCTTTATTGTGGGCTTTCACTTTATGGTATATAATTAATTGCTTATTGGTTTAATTGTTTACTGATTTACTGGTTTAATGTGTATCTTCCTGTGATTTCCTGCATGTACTGCGTTTTGAGATTTTATGTAAAACGCTATATCAAAACTAGTTTTGTTTTAGTATTATTATTAGTATTAGTATTATTATTATTATTATTATTATTATTATTATTATTATTATTATTATTATTATTATTATTATTATTATTATTATTATTATTATTATTATTATTATTATTATTATTATTATTATTATTATTATTATTATTATTATTATTATTATTATTATTATTATTATTATTATTATTATTATTATTATTATTATTATTATTATTATTATTATCATTATTATTAGTATTACTACATTTTATAGTGTTTTTAATTGCTAAGAATGAAACGCAAATCCAACCATAATATTTTTTCCTTCCACTCTCGGTGAACTATCATATTTAAAAAAGAACAAACTAAAATAGAAATGAATTAAATCATAATTTGAAAATACTGAATTTAAGTTGAGTGACCATTTAACCTTTGTTGAGCCTTTCTGGTTAATTCACTTTGTAGCGATAATGATATAGGGAACAGCTAACACGTACAATGTAAATTTGGAGCCCTTGCATGTTTATCTTAAATTTAGATAGCAAACATTCCAGGCTTGAAAAAACGTCTTTACTCCAACGTTTCACTCACACTGCTCACTCCGATTGCTCAACGAATTAGGGGGAAAAAAGAACAAAGTGTATTGCTCAAGAATAGTAACTATTTTTAAGTTATGTCTTTATTTATCAAGCTCTCTTGGGATTATCTATGAAGGTTAAAACCCTTAAGTGCGTTACGTCCCCTGAGTATACGCAAATGTTGGAAAGGTGGTACTGACTGTTCCACACAATCCAACATACATTAACATGTTTTATGTGCATTTACAATGACACAGCTTGACTTGGGGTGGGGGACTGGTTGCAATTCAGACACATAGCCACAGCTGTCGGCAAGACGTCAGACACTTGCTACACACAAAGAACAGACGGCTTAACTTATGAAAGGGTTAGATCTTGGGAGGTCTGTATTTGACATGGGCTATTTATGTGCTAAGTACATGAGTGCATGGTGAGTGCAAATAGTTTTCTGCCCCTCAAAACAAATCTGGGACCTGACACCTCCCACCTCCCCTCTTAGATATGTGGAATGGTCTTGTCTGGGATGTCAGGGAATTTGAATCCCACAGGTCATTACACTTTGGAGATTATGCTAATGTAATCAATGTGTGGAGCACATCTGTCCACCCTCCCCTCACTAAAGGGACACAGAATGTACACGTGTCTAGCGTCAGGTAAAAACCGGTACTAGCTGGTAACTTGGTACACATATTATGACCCATAATATCGCCATATAACCCCCTAATATACAGTCCCGTTTATTAGTAGGATTTAAAGCTGTTCTTGGTGGGGGTAGAATCAAGTGATATTTTCGGACACGCCATGTAAATGAACTCTCTCTATGGGCATGGCTCAATTTCATAGAGCTGCCTTCAGCTAAGCATAACAAAAATATGCTAACCAGAATAAGGTTACCAGCCAATATACCATGTTATTGTTGACTGGTATCCTGCTAAGCACACAAATTGTAAGCAAAATAGTCTATGAAATTTGACCCTGTTGTTGTTCTGAGAAAAACTAGTGGTTACCAACTCTCTTGAATATTGGTAACCAACGCTACTTCTCCCAACCATTCACCAAGCTCTACATGAAGACGTAACAAACTTTAAAAACAAATATTTCCGGAAGTTTTTTGCCAACTTTTGGTCAAAAAACAAATTTTCCAATTATGTTCGTATTTGTTGTTGTCAAACTTTGCAAGCTTCGTAGTGAGAAGGGTAGTGCAGATGGACCAATGCATGATCTACACCACTACAGTTCAGTGCAAAAAGACCTCATAAAGGGAAAAAATCAGAAGAAAAATTGAAACTCACTTGTCAATAGTACACGAACTTAAAGAAGCACTTACTGCACAATGTCTCTTCCATAAGGTACAATATCGCCTGGTTTAACAACCCGTTGAAGAAAGTGTTACGAGAAAACGTCGGTTAACAAACCCCGTAAGAAATCAGGTTGAACCCATGAACATAAATAAGATAACTTCAAGCAAGCTCGGAAAAGCATGCCAATCAATCTTCGTAGAGCTAGACAAACATACTGTGTAACGTACTGCCAAATGGTCCTAGTTTGCTTTGCAGTCAAACCCAGTCACAAAACGAAATAACTCAAATTCCGCTCATTATAAAACACAGTAATAAAATTGAAGAACAACAACATTAACTCACTGAACTCAGCAGCTTATCTGTCTAATCTCTCACACAATTGTAGTCATGCTCAAAACCAAGTCTTCAAAAAGTTTGGTGAGCTCTTCGGAGGTTGCCTATACCGGCAGTTTAGACGTGTGCTGCAATACAATAGCAAACATCTCTGCACACATACTTGAAATCAAATCCTAAGGCCTTCTGGTCATACATCAAGAGCATCCACTTGACCTGGTAAAGAGAAAAACTCTCAGCAGTGTGAGTAAATGCAAGGCATACACATCGAACAGCTGATGCTTTCAGAAAGCATCCAATCGGTTCCATCAAAAGTGCATGGTTATATTGAGTGAGCCTGCTCAAACTTTTGCACATACATGACAACATATTGACTTTTACATCTGGTCATAACCGGACGTTAACGCGCATGTATCTCTTAACTCATGTTGACCACTCACGACAGCGATCAGGCTTGGCACGAAAGTGTATTAACACATGAAGGCCCTCGACGTACACGCTGAACCTGTACATTCACATAGCACGTGTGGTTAGTTTGCATGTGTATCGACAACGCACGATACTGTTAACATAATACCCTACGCACACGATGCACGTGTATTTCATGTGCAGCGCTACATGTAGGAATTTACCTTTCCATTGTTGATAACCAAACCGCGCTGGTTGGCATGGACGGCCGAATGTTAGCAAAACATTCAATCGTATTAACAGATGTTTTATGTCCAAATGAATTATTAGTGCAAACTTCCAATCAACAAAAAATACATCCCATGATTGGTTGCTTTGTTTCCAACAATTCAACACTATATTTGAATAATTATGAACATTTTGGGAAAATTACACCGGTGTAGGGGTGTTTTCATTTGAAGGAAGAATAACTCGACGGGCCCAGGGACTCCCCATATCAAATTGAGCAGAGATTAAAAGTTAAAGAGTCAATTAATAATTTTCCCTTTACTGAAAAAAGCTGTGAGACTTCTAATTATTTTTCATGCATTTTTGAAAATTTAGCATTTTGCACTGTATGCTCATCTAAAAAAGTCCATCTAATAATTGAACAATTCATAACTCCTGAACCACGCATTGGATATTTACAATCCATACATCATCTGAAAGGTCTTAACAAACTATACACGCGCAACACAAATTGTGACTCAAGATTGGTAACTTTTTGAAGGCAAGTTCCATGACTAACGTACCATGACTTATCACATTACAAGCAAGGAAAATTTTAAAATAAAAAGTCATAAATCAAAACAAAGTTAAATAATGTGTGTGTATATTAATGACCCCCGAGTATAAAACTTATCACACATTATGGTCCGGAGGAACTCTAGGGAATGATTAGGGAGCTTGCAGATGAAAGTAGTAGGGCGGGCCTCAACATGACCATCAAGAAGACAAAGGTCATGATGAGTAGCAATATTCAAAACTTCCAAATGGCTGTTTTGGGAAAAGATTTAAACACACCTCTTTCATATACTGTAGTGATTTCTGGTTGAGTGAACTCGGAGGTTGACAAATACCGTAATGTGTGAAAGCTGGGTCCCATTATAACGTGCACACACGAATCCCATTGTGTGCACAAAAACTTAATCCTTTCGAAATTCACTATGTTTTGAAAATAAGTAGTGAACCATTGTGTAAATTTCCAGAATGCTTCAATATTTAGTGTGTGGGTCTAGAGAACATCTATTTATCTGTTCAGATCATTAGAACAAGAGTTGTGGCCCCCAAACACAGTTTTTGTTTTGCCCGTGTCTCTCGTGCGCGCCCAGTGGGTCCAGAGTGTACAATGCTTCCTGTGGCTGCTTGGAAGGTTAAGAAGTGTTACGCTATTCAAATTTTGTTATTTCATTTTTACTCATGATCATTTCGGCTGATCATCGAAACAAAACTTTGCAGTCCATGCTTTCATCCTTGCCCTGATCGAGATCATCCCAGCAAACAACACGCCACGGAACCAGCACTGGCCCAGTACCGTTGTTGCCATTGCGCCAGTGCCAGCAAACGGCACTGGTCCTGTTCAGGCTTGGAACTTGCCCTTTAACTCCACCGTCACTTACTTAGTACTGGCCCAGTACTGTTTGTCCAGTACAGTTTGTCTAAACTTATACAGCACATAACCAGCAAATGGCGCTGGTACCGTTCAGGCTTGGAACTAACCCTTTAACTCAACCATCACCTCGCCTAAACCTAAACAGCACAGAACCAGCAAACGGCACTGGTCCTGTTCAGGCTTGGAACTAGCCCTTTAACTCAACCACCACCTCACCTAAACCTAAACAGCACAGAACCAGCAAACGGCACTGGTCCTGTTCAGGCTTGGAACTAGCCCTTTAACTCAACCATCACCTCACCTAAACCTAAACAGCACAGAACCAGCAAACGGCACTGGTCCTGTTCAGGCTTGGAACTAGCCCTTTAACTCAACCTTCACCTCACCTAAACCTAAACATCACAGAACCAGCAAACGGTACTGGTCCTGTTCAGGCTTGGAACTTGCCCTTTAACTCAACCATCACCTCACCTAAACCTAAACAGCACAGAACCAGCAAACGGCACTGGTCCTGTTCAGGATGGAACTAGCCCTTTAACTCAACCATCACCTCTCCTCAACCTAAACAGCACAGAACCAGCATACGGCACTGGTCCTGTTCAGGCTTGGAACTAACCCTTTAACTCAACCATCACCTCACCTAAACCTAAACAGCACAGAACCAGCAAACGGTACTGGTCCTGTTCAGGCTTGGAACTAACCCTTTAACTCAGCCATCACCTCACCTACATCAAACAGCACAGAACCAGCAAACGGCACTGGTCCTGTTCAGGCTTGGAGATAGCCCTTTAACTCAGCCATCACCTCACCTACATCAAACAGCACAGAACCAGCAAACGGCACTGGTCCTGTTCAGGCTTGGAGATAGCCCTTTAACTCAACCATCACCTCACCTAAACCTAAACAGCACAGAACCAGCAAACGGTACTGGTCCTGTTCAGGCTTGGAGATAGCCCTTTAACTCAACCATCACCTCACCTAAACCTAAACAGCACAGAACCAGCAAACGGCACTGGTCCTGTTCAGGCTTGCACAGAGGCTTGGAACTGGCCCAATACAGGTGGCATCAACAATGTACCTATCCAATGCAAAGCATTGGTATTTTTCCGTTTTGCTAGCTATATGACAGGGCCAACTTAGTAGCAATAAGTGCTAATTAGGGGTTATTATAATGTAATACATATATTAATTACATTTCAACATGATCATTCACACATTTAAAGCATAATAGTACTTGTTAGTTGGAATTAAAACCTCAATTAAAAAGGAGCAAAATAAAAACATCGATTCAAAAGCGGTGCGCTGTATTTGCTACGTTTTAAACATTACGTGTTCTCTGATGTTATAAACTATGTAATTGGGACGTCATCACCTGTTACAGCGCCCTCTATCAGCGTTTGTTAAATATACATCATAGATGAAATCTTTGAATTTTCATTTTCAGGGTTCTCGTTTGAAGGCATTGCAATGGGAAAACTCTTATTCCATAACAACTTGGTATGAAAAACATGTTTTCGTCATCGTGGCGTCACCAGGTGTCAAATTACATTAATTCAGATTGTATTATTTAATCTGAACAGTATGTCATATAGTTATGATATTTGTACCGTCTTATAGCTATACAGCACATGTGACTCACGTTGACCTATACTTCCGGTTCAAACAGAAAACTTTAAAATAAAGTATGACAACAATTACATCTCCTGAACAACATGTAGTAAAGTAACAATCTTTAAGCCATCCTGTAGCTCATGAGACAATTAAAATTTCATTAAAAACATGACCCCACTTTGACATTTCCTTCAGTTACAGGGAGTTCAGATTAAGAAACCACACATTTCCAAAATCGCATGTCAAGAAGTTTGGTAGCTTACTACGCATTTGACATTTTATTCAAAAAGGTTAACCCACATTGACCCTCCGGTTCAAACAAAGAGTTCAAATAAAAAAAAAATAGTTCCTGAACCACAGGTCCTTATGTCATAATCTTTGTGTCGTATTGCAGTTTACACTATACAGCACATTAACATTTTATTTTTAAACATGAACGCTCTTCAGCTTTATGGTTAGGGTTTGAGGCACAGTTAGGGTCAAATTGAGGAAGGTGATCTAATTGCCTAACATTCAGGGTCAGTTTCGGTGTCTGGATCAAATAATCATGAAGTAAAACGGAACAGCTTTGTGTTCTTCCAAAGGACAAACACCTAATATTTAGTTATTAGTTCATTGTATCATAACAGGCAAAAAAAGATCACATGTTCCTTCGTACCGGTAAATCATCCAATCGGGCTACGTCCCGATGCCTTGGATCTCAAGAGTCTTTCTCGGGATCTTCTCTGTTCCGAAAACCGCCGCCCTTTGTAAGTTCGCCGACCCCCAGTCCGTCGGGGTGGATAGCAGGCCTACTTCTACTATATCAGATCCCGGTAGGCCTCGTATTATCATGTTTGTATTATTATTAGTATTATTTTAAGCTGCAACCAGCTTTGTATCTAATAGAGGATTACTGGCTTTGTTCGTTCTTTTCATCATTTTTTAAATTATTTTCTTTGCTTCTTCTTTTTGCGTTGTTAATGTTTATTATAATTTTGTTTTAATATTTTCGTTTTTGCCTTCAAAAAAATAAAGCAATCATTAAAATGATTGCAAGCTTAGTTTAATCGTTGGAGATTATGCACTAATGGTTGCTCGGCCATCGTTTTTTTTTTTTATTACTATTTTTGTAAAGTCATCAGATTAGCGTTAGAGGAAATAAAAGAGAGCTTTGCCCACTGCAGCAAAATCCCATGAAATTACTCTTACTCAATAAAAATGTGTCTGTTAGGTGAAAAACTATTTAAATATGTTGAGTGCAGCAGTTTTGCGTTAGTCGTGTCTTGTCGCGTACAAAGCATTCTCACCAACCTTACGAGTTATCAACAATTTTCTTCTCTAACGCAGTCAAAAGCAAAAATTAAAAACGGTATGTTTTTCGTCAACCTCGTACCCCTGGTTCTGTTGGTCAGTGTGTTGACTGAATCAAGAGTAGATGCAGCTAAACATCCGAGGGAACAACCGACCAATCTTCGAGGTGAATATAAAAAGGTTATCTACCGGTATATTTGAATTTTAGTTGTATAGCCTGAAATAGTTAAAGGCATCGTACACGTTTGGTAATTGGAGCCTATTGTTTGTTTCAAAACTATACAGTTGTAGACATACCATACAACTAACCTGTCTACAATTCAAAAGGTGGTAGCGTTTTTGAGATAGTTGCCGAAAATCTGGAGCGGTTTCGTCCACGCATGAAGAATAATCTGCAATGGTAAACACACTCTGAAAAACGTTACGCGTCAGATTCGAGTGTTTTGGGGGATAAAAAATGATTATTGTTTCCATAATCGCAGAACTTCGAAGTGAAAAGTTTCTCAAAATGCATTATACTATCCAAAGCTGCTGTACTTCTTACCAAGTAAGTTGTTATTGCCATTGATTTTCAGAGTCATTACCAAACGTGTACGATGACTTGAGGGTCAGGAATGGGCAATAAAGTGACACATTTCAGTCGAAATCGCTACACTTATACTGAACAATTTCCGTAAACATAGACAAATGAGATGGATCTGACTAAAAATGAGATTGTGACCATTGAACTAATTATTAAATTTAGTTTTCATATATTAAAACATTCCTAAATAAAGCGATCAATCGAACAAGCTGATCAAACTGGTGAAAAATATTGAGATTAAAATGACATCACATGTTTAGTTCGGCGCGTTAGCGCCGCCTATCACGTAACGACGCAGGGGGGGGAAGGATGTGCCCACCTCAGATGTTCGAAATTTTGTAAAAAATGATGCCCAATTCAAGCCATTTGGTGCAACATTTTGCGCTATGATATTGTTTATTATATCTGAAAACAACTCAATTACAACTTTGTATCAATATTATTTCTGCATATTTAATGCTCAGACGGCGTATGCCACCCATTGCGTCCTCTCTTCACATCTTTGTATATTATGTTATGTTATAAATGTCATAATTTAACGATAACAAGTCACAGTTATACGATGCAGACTTGTTTAAGTAATTATTTGTTGCAGACGTTTTTAAAGATATTTTTATATAATTGATTGATTGATTATTGATTTTTTTTAGGGGGCCGTCCGACCCCCCCCCCCCCCATTACGGGCATGGGCTTGTTTTACAGAAAAAGGCAAATGGTAACTTGGCCAGAAGTGCCCCCCTAGAAAAAAATGGCGCACCCCCTTGTTCCCCCTTGAAATTTTACCCTAGTTATGCCGCTGCTCCTCAAATACAATTACATTTCAAGTGAATTTGTATTAAAAGTAAAATATCAATGAACATTTGAACCTCATCAAAAATGCAGAAATTGAATGATGGCACCAGGTGACAAATTACTGGTTCAAATTGACTCCGTTATTTCAAAAGATCATACGTGATGATCTGAGGTTATCTGAATTTATATTCTGGCCAAACCAGTATATAATGTTTAATTTGGGAGGGTGAAATCATTACCCGCAGCTGAAAAGCTGAATTTCGAAAGACACTGCTACAACGTGGTCGAATAGGCATAACTGGCAACAAGCCATATGTACCCATAATTATCACGGAGCGGTTCGCTCTTTCACATAACAATCATTGCAATCTCTCATTTAGTTTAGGAGTGAACATTGATGACATGTACGAACCACAAGTTCACATGAAAAAATTATTTTGAAGCTCTACTTATGATTTGTTTTGTATACTTGCCATTAAAAAAAAAAAAATGCGAGTTCGCCCCAAACAAGGCTAAAAGCGACTCTTGGTAAGGGGCTACAAGAAAAAAGAAAACAATTATTAAATGTGGAAATAACTCAGGGGAGCTGAAGATAGGAATTGATATTCCTCTTAAAACAGTCTAGATTGTAGGATGGAGGGAAACATGCACCAGGCAAGGAGTTCCAAATAGAAGCAGTTCGTGGAAAAAAACTGTTGGAATGGCTCCTTGTTCTTCATCTCAGCAAATCAAGAGTGTATGGGTGAGAACAAGCAGAAAGTCTGGTTTCACGCTCAAACATCCTGATAGGGGCTGGCTGGCTACAGACATACGGTGGGAAAGAGGTTGTAACGTTGATCCCAACTCTTCAGTAGTAGTCGGGGCCATAGCCCGACACGGGCATTCATCGCCAAATCTTGAAGTAGCTACGAGCTCTCCTTTCAAGGTCTTTCAGCCTCCGTTCGGCGTCATAATTGTTACAGGCTTTCCTCGTGTAGGCTCTCCAGGTTGTTCTGTCTGATGCCAGGTTACACCAGGTGGTAAGGGAGGACGTCCTCTTGAGTGTCCTTCTGAAAACGTCCTTGTAACGCAGAAAGGGACGTCCTGCACGCCTCGTGCCCTCCTCAAGCTCACTGTAAAAGAGGGCTTTCACTGGTCTCTCGTTGGCCATTCTGTGGATGTGTCCGATCAATCGCAGCTGGCACCGCATCCAAACTATCTCAATGTCATCGACCTTTGCCATCGTCAAGATGTCATCATTTGGAACAAAATCATTCCATCTGATCCTGAAAATTTGGCGAAGGTGACGAAGTTGGGCTGTTCTTAGGGTGCGGAGTTGGTGCTGGTACAGTGTCCATGTTTTGCAACCGTACATTAAGATGGGAATGATACATTGTTGGTACACCTTCACTTTCGTCTCATTTGTGAGGTCATGGCTGTCAAACACCCGTTCTCTCAGGCGCCCAAAGGCACATGAAGCAGCCTGGATCCTGCTCTTGAGTTCGTAATTCATCTGGCAGTCGGCAGATAGATGGCTCCCTATGTATTTGAAGTGGTCAACGTTTTTGAGTGGCTGACCATCAATTTCAAAGGTGACGTCTGGACCAGTACACGTAGTCACAGTCTTGTCTTTGTTGATGCGTAGACCCATCCGAGATGCTTTGGCATTGTAGAGCGTAAGCAGATGTTGTAAATCATCCGGGTTGTCACAAAAGATTGCAATGTCGTCAGCATATTGTGCTTCACGAAATAGGGCTCGTTGGGTCTTGGATGCTGCTTTCAGTCGCCTGAGTTCAAACAAATCACCGTCGAACCTGGAGCGGACTTTTATGGTGCATTTGGATTCTAGGTCAGTGAAGGAGCGGTACAGCAGGACTGCCGCAAACAAACCAAACAGTGCTGGTGCCAATTTGCATCCTTGTTTGACTCCGGTTTCGTACCTTACAGGGTCAGTTAGCTCATCATCCACAATAAGCCTGGCAAACACATCAGTGTGAAAAGCTTCAATCATCTTGACAAACGTTTGCGGGCATCCAGCTTTGGAGAGTATCTGGTACAGAAGTCGCCTGTTGACACAGTGTCAAATGCTTTGGCAAAATCTACAAAGGCGATGTACATGTATCGCCTCTGCTCTCTGCTTTTCTCCATCAGTTGCCGTAGAGTGAACATTCCATCGATGGTGCTTTTGTCAGCTCTGTATCCTGACTGAGATTGTGGGCATACAGGTTCCAGGACCTGAAGGCGTTGAAGCAAGATGTCGGCAAAACATTTACGAACCACGCTCAGGAGAGATATACCTCTGTAGTTGCCACACAAAGACTTAGCTCCTTTCTTGTAGAGGATCGACATGTTTGCATTCTTGAGGTCAGCAGGGATGTTCTCATGCATCCACATGTCACTGAAGATTTTATGTAGCTGCCTAAACATGACATCTCCTCCAATTTTTAGTGTTTCAGGTGGTATGCCATCTGGTACAGGGCTTCTGTTACACTTCGTCCTCTTGATTGACTCCATTACCTCAGCCAATGCTGGTTCCATTCCTAGGTCGAGACTGACTGGTTGCTGTTCAAAATCATCCAGGATGAATGTTGGCTATTGCAGGTTGGTTTAGAAGTGTAGAAAAATGTTCCATCCATCTGGTTTTGATGTCTTCAGGAGAGGTCAGGAGCTGGCCATCGCTGGTCATGATGGGATGTGAGCTGGGAGATCTAGGACCATATATCATGTTGAGCGATTTGTAAAATTCACGATAGTTTTTCTTCTGTGCAAACTTCTCAACTTCGTCTGCTCTGTCTTGGAACCATTTATTTTTCAGGTCACGGATTCGGCTTCGCAGTTCAGAGCTGTTAAGTTGTCTGTCTACAATCAGCTTGCGAATGTGATGATCCTGAGAATCCAACCAGTCATTCTTAACTACCTTCTGCCGAGAACTGTTTTGGATGCATCTTGAAGGATCTGTTTGGTCTGTTCCCAAGTTTTAACTTCGTCTGTTAGATTGACATTCAAAAATGCCTGTAGCTCAGTGCACCTTTGGAGGTTCATCGCTGTGTCGTATTTTCTAGGTGGGTGAGTTGAAAGTGGGGGTCGCATGAAGACAAAACTGCACATTGCGATCAGCAACCTGTGATCGGTGAAGCAGTTTGTGCTCCGAAGAACGCGAGTGATATGGATGTCGTTGAGTGCATCGGCATTCGCAAGGATGTGATCTATCTGATGCGAGGTTATCCATTGCTTGGATCTCATATGATGCCATGTTGTCTTGAACTTGTTCTTCAATCTGAACAGTGTTCCAGTTACTGTCAGTTTCAGTCGTGTACACATTTTCAGCAGCAGCAGACCGTTTGAGTTCATCTTTCCTACACCATGTCTGCCAAGTACACCAGGCCAAACTTCATGTTCTTTTCCGACACGTGCGTTGAAGTCTCCCATCACTATCATTGTTCCTTTTGTCTTGGAGATGATGCGACTTAGTTCTTCATAAAAGGCTTAGGTCCTTTTCATCATCCGGTCTCTGCATTGTTGGTGCATAAACACTGATGAAAGTCACACTTTTGCCGGGTTGGATATGAGCTGTCATAGTCATGAGGCTATCATTTATAGCTGTCGGTTGGCACTGCAGCTTTAGGTCGTTTGAGATGGCAAAACCAACACCTGCTGTGCAGTGCTTGCCACCACTCCAGTAGAATGTGTGCGATTTCTCGATAATGTTGCATGTGCCAGGTTTCCGTACCTCGCTGGGTGCACAAACATCTATCTGCAGCCTCTGCAGCTCCATAGCGATAAGGGCAGAGGCTCTCTCTGGGCGAACAGAGTTTTCTGTGTCGTTCATCGTTCGTATGTTCCAAGATCCGAGTTTCAGGCCTTTTTTATAGGATGTTGATTTCTTACCGCAAAAGAGGATCGGCTCTGGCTGCGGCTAGCCAGACACCGGTTCTAGGGGCTTCCCCAGCTGGGGAGGGCTCCAGACATCCTAAAAAGGCGAGCCCTGACATCATGGAGAGCAGCCGAGGACCGTTTTCATCTCAAACAGCGTTCAGCGACAGTAACCAGACCATGATCGCCGTACGTGCACGTCTCTGCTAGATACTTCCAGGCGATTAACCCTGTACCCACTGCAGAAAGCGGCTGCGCAACCACTCCCATGAGCAACCAGACGGAGCGTTGAATCGACGGTATGGAGATCCATCACAGCCGCACTCTGCCTAGCTGTCGCAGTAAACATGCCAGAACCTCAGTATTTTAAGAACTGCCGTGTTGTCGGACGAGTAGCACCACAGCAACAGCTGATAAAAAAAAACAGACTGAACACATGCCACTAAACGTCATCCATTTTCGCTGCTGCCCGAAGATTTTAGGTTTTAGATCAGAGTGACCTTCTCCTACGTTGGTTGCTGTCCAGAGCTAACTAGTCCCACCCGCCAGGGTTTGAAATCAGAGTTTTCCTTCTCCTAGGTGAACTGCCTCCCATGACTGACGAGCCCCACCTGCCCGGAGCTATCTGGTTTTAAGGCGCCAGAAACCCGCCTGCACACCCCTGCCCGCAGTTAGAAACGGGGATCGGCACGTGAAGCCGGGCAGATAAGAGTTTGACTAGGAGAGGCTCTTAGAGACGCAGATCATATGGGACATTTCATGGGTGAGAAGTGGCTAAGAACTTCACATGATCCCGATCGTTTCCTCGCCCTTTGACTACCCAACAAGATTAACAATACGCTTCTGCACTCTATCTAATAAAGATAAATGACAGGCAGAAGCTCCGGCCCAAAATTCGACAACAGTATTCCATCAGGGGACGTATAGTTGTCTTATACAGGTAGAGGGTAGCATCAGCAGGTAAAAACTTCCGAGCTCGATAAAGACAACCAACTCGCATGGAAGCACTCTTTGCAATGCCTGTGATATACCTCTCCCAACTGGCATTGGTGGATATGTCAAGTCAAGAAGGTGAAAATTTGCTACCTCAGGCAAAGTCAATGAACCCATATAAATAGATGGAAATGAATCATCTCTAGAGCGAGACAGAGACAGAAGTTTAGTTTTCTGTGCATTGAAGGTTACTAGCCAATCATTCCCCCACTTTAGCACATTCTCTAAGTCATTATTTAGCGAGACACCCACCTCACAGCGAGAAGTATTGAAAGAGTTAGGGGAAACACAAAAGAGGGTTGAATCATCAACATACATAGCAAGCTGAGACAGAACTTCATCGGGCAAATCATTAATGTAAACAATAAAGATAGTGGGGCCAAGTACTGAGCCTTGTGGAACCCCGGAATTGATAAAACGGGTAGGAGAAGATTGACCCTCAAGGGCAGCCTTCAATTTGCGGTTGGAAAGGAAAGCAGAGATTATAGCTAACATTCTGCCTGACACGCCATATGACTGAAGCTTGTGGAGTAGGCCAGTATGCCATACTTTGTCGAAGGCCTTGGTGATGTCCAATGCTACAACACGAGCCTCACCCCTGCGATCTAAGGCCCAACTAAAATGATCAGTAATTAGGGAAAGCAGATCACCGGTTGAGCGGGAATGGCGAAACCCGAACTGGCAGTCAGTTAGAAGGTCATTGTCCTCCAGGTATCCAATGAGCTGTTGGTTAACAAAGCATTCAAAGATCTTACTTATTATGGGAAGCAGACTAATAGGACCATAATTAGTAGCTTGAGAACGCTCACCAGCACCCTTAAAGCCAGGGACAACGGATGCCACTTGCCAAGATGAAGGAAACACAGAGACTGCCAAGCACATATTGAAAAGCTTGGCAATCACGGCTGAAAGTTCCGGGGAACACATTTTTAAAACAATTACAGGGATTCCATCAGCCAGTACACTTTAAAAACGGCGTTTAGAATATAAACACATTTCTAAACGCCTCGCTTTTACCCACTTTTTTCACACGTTTAGCCCTCAACATGTTTAGATTTTGCGTTTCTGTGTTTCTGTGTCACATTTAGCCTGTGACACATTTAGATTAAATGTGTTTAGGGTTCCTAGATAGTGGGTGCTAACCATGTTTAGAATGCAATTTAAGTTTGTTCAGAGAATAAGCTTACTTATTAAACACCCGTCTCTTTCCTTTAAGTTTAAAAGAAAAGAGAATTGTTGAAATATAATGCCCAAGCTACGCTCGGCATGAGAAACGATAAATCATCATCTCAAAGATCTTCGAGAAGATTTGGGGGTCAATGTTGTCATGTATTCAGACATGCTGAAAACAGTCATTTTGAAATTATTGAATTTCTGCTAATTAGGCCTATACACATTTTGGGCTTTACTTTCTAGCCATGGTGTGAATGAAGTGCTGACCAATATGATACAACACAATTTGCTTCAATTGAACTTTTAATACAAACATTAAAGTGTAAACCACTGCGCAGGAAAGGCTGTTATATCTACAATGGTTTTGAATAAACACCGAGGTCTATATTTGTGCATACTTAATTAAACCCCGCCCATTTCATTTTAAACAAACTGATCAATTTAAACACATAAAAGACATGTTTGCAGGCAAACATGTTTAGAAATATGTTTGTAAGCTAAATTGGTATCTATTTAACATGTCAACAAGCTAAACGTGTTGCGATTAATGCAGGTTTGAACTTGTTTGAACACCAGAATGTGTTTACATCATTTGAGTACGTTTGCTATTACCCGAGCAATTCTACTTGCCATCTGCATGAGGCTAAACAATGTCGGTTCTCTAACACATTGAGTAAGGTCAAATTTTGTAGAAGAGTATAGTTACTTCTTCCCCGATTTCTTACAATATTTTTCTTCACTGGAAGCTGTTCTATCCTACCAGTTAATATTTAAAAGGTTAAAGTTTCTCACAAACATGTTTTACATTTGGACAAACAATACGGAATTTTAAGGAAAAGAAAAGGAGAGAAAACCACCACAAATTCCCGTTTAAGGTGTATTAAACCGTGATTTTTTCTAACATCATCAAGCAGTCGTTAGTTTAAAAAAAAAATGCCTAAGAAATGTGGAAAGTACGCAGCCCCCCCCCCCCGTCCACTTTTATGCTCGGAAAAATGTCGGCGTTTCAATAAAAAACAGTGTCCGAAACAGTAATTTCAAAAATAGCTAAGAACAAGCTCGGTTTAGCTTGTTAGTGCTAAACACACACTCAAGCGATTTTTGCAGAAGGAGAACCGGCGGATACCGATTCAAAAAAATGGTATTTCCGTCATACATATCGCACTTTACCCTCAATTAAACTCAGTTTTTCTGTTTTTTTTTTATAAGTGGGTAATATTCTACTTGAATGTTTTTAATTGATGTTTTATGTTTACAATTCTGTTTGAATATCAACGGGACTTCAGTTTCCAATTATGGGATTATGCAGCGATTATTTACACACATGCAAAGCGTCCCAAGTTTTACCATCTAGTTCCGGTTTGTACCTGACAATAGAAAGAGAAGAAGAAAAAAAATACGAAGAAGAAGACTTACAAACAAAAGAAAACAAAACAAAAACAAACAAATAACGCATTTTGTGTTCCTGAATACTTAATATTATGAGAGCTTGATCCGAAAAATAAAGGTAGCAGAACTACAGAACAGACGTTTTGTTTTCGAGTAATATACTTATTTTTATTTCTACCAATTACCGAGCAGTCAAGTTTGTCGACAAATAAAACATTAATTTCATAAAAACATGTTTACAAAGCATGTCTTTTTCGAGATACACAACTGCAGCACTATTGGAGCATATTTTATGCTGTCGCCCTATTATATCGCCTAGAGTTATTATTAGTATGTTTTATTTTTGTGTTGCGGTCCCCTACATCCAAATCCACTTTAAATGTGTTTGATGTTTACAATGGATATGAGATTTATATTATTATTGTTTTATTAGTATTATTATTTTTTTTTTCATTTTCTACTCCATATGTTATTACTCCATGTTTTGTTTAATAAAAAAAAACAATAACAACAACTCCATGTTCCCCCATGTACACATATAGCCAAATAGAATAGCAATTGTCTTGTTACTATCGGGGGTTAGTTGTACAGCAATGGGGCTAATAGCCACTACTCGGTGAAATGAATCACTTGTTTTTCAGATTACTTCTTCTGTATACTTTTACAATGGCTCTGAGCAGTGCCCTGTTTGATTATTTGGACTGTGCGGCGCGTTGCGCTTTTTGTTTGCACTGGAATTAACTTTATTTTGTGCCAATTTATGTTTTTTATGTTGGGAATCTCTGCGAGGCCCAACCTTTCACATACATATTATTATGGCGTCATCACATTTTGCAGTACCCTCTTTGAACTTGTGTAAAATCTACACTTAAAGGTTGGTCGTATGTTCAGGGTTTTGTTCGAAGGCAACTCCTATTTCGTAATGCAGGTTTTACAAAATCTTAATATGAAAACAAAGTTTTATCATCGTGACGTCATCAGGTTTTAACTACAAATATATCGAAGTTATTGATTACAAAATTCATATCTTCTGATTCATTGTCATCCAGTTATAATTTCCCTACCAATGTGTATCTTACAGCACATGTATCGTTATAATAACAAAATGTGATCCACCTTGAACTTTACTTCCCGTATTAACAGGAAGCTCTGGAAATGTACAAATTTGTAGGCCTGTCTTTTGAACAACATGTCATGAAGTCATAATCTTCGTGGAATCTTGTAGCGTATGACACAATTGACATTTCATTCAAAAACATGACCCCTCATTAACGTTTCCTTCCAGTACAAACAGGAATTTCAAATTAAAAAACATATCTCCTGAACCAAATGTCATAAAGTCATAATCTTGCACATTTGACATGCTACTTATCAACATAACATTGACCTTTCCTACAGCCATATTTCAAAAGGTTTACGACCAAACTTAGTGCAGTAAATATGAAATGTGATTTTCATGAAATACTGATATAAACTATTTTACCCCACCAACCGAAAGCCCTCTGTGTTCGTTTTAACGAAAACTGTATTTCTGGTTTCTAATTGTTATTGGGTTTTTTCAGATTGTTGTCTTACAGTTCCCTCTCGTGTTCTTCTCCCTATCTTGGTTGTCTTTATTTCTATTTTATATTGGGTATTTATATTTTCGTGTCCCCTGTGTCCCCTGCCCCCCTCCCCGCCCCCGATCCGCGCCCGAACATATTCCAGTATAAACTCCTACAGTCACTCCATACAATGGTATTAATCTCGTTTATGTAATGTTGCAATAGTCTTGTTCTTCTCTCACTCACATCAATTCAAACGAACTGAGTCTGGGAAGAAAATTAGTCTTGTTTTAAAGGAGTTATCGAATTTGATACTGTTTTGAATTAATATATACACACAAATAACCGGCTAATCAATACACTTTTATGTTTCGTTATTTCACAGTGGTTTGAATATCTTCAGGAAGACTGGGGATGAATACAAGTTTTACATTGTAATGCTCAACACACATACCCAACAAACTTCACAATAATGACGTACTTTACAATCCTGTGTACCATATAGCTATATATATGGTTGTACTTTGATGTTCGTCAAGACCGTCACTGCTACACTGACTGAAAGAAAACCACGTCTCGTTAATTTAAAATTTATTTAGGATGGTGAATATTTAATGTTATTCTCTGAATGCATTTTCTCAATGTATTATCTTTATTATTATTTATCTTTCAAATGTGTTTGTTTTTAAGTAAAAGAATGTCTAGTTCTCGGTCCTGGTTTTTACAATCATTCTGGAAAACTTGAATAAATATTATAGGCCTATGTATTGATCAATACGTATACTTGATCACACAAATGTTGTTATCATTATTATGGATTGTTTTATTGTTGTTTAATACAATATTTTGAACAAGGTTATCACACTGGGAATGATATTGAGATGACAATGAGATTGCAACATTCTTTTTTATCTATATGTTTATTAATCAGTTATTGTTTGTGTTAGTTGATATATTTATTCCTTCATGAAAACCCATCAGAAATTAAACTTTGAAAATCGAGCAGAGTTACCAAACATCCTTGTCTTCATCAGGAACCAGAGTTAATATTCTTTTTTTTGTAAAGAGAACTACCCGTGCCCCAATGTGTAATTGTTTTCACTGAACTAAGCTCACCTTTATAACTTAAACTTAGTTTGCTTTGGCCAGGATTCCCTGTGTCTGTTTGAATTGTCTACTATGCTGATCAGTTGTTGTTGTTGTTGTTGTTGTTGTGATGTTTGTCGCCGCCGCCGCCTTCGTCTTCGTCGTTGTAAATGTCGTACAGACTTGAAAGTTCTCATGTACTAAGACCTTAGTGTATATATGAAACTTCATCTTTTTTCAGAATGACAACGTTATCAATGACGTCATAACATTGAAGTTCAAAATCAGGTTAAATATTAGATACCAATTATAGAACAACCAAGATATATACGAGATCTTTGCGCCAAAAAAAAGCTATAATTTCATTGTACAAATCTTACAAACAGTGTGACCCCATGTGACCTTTACTTCCGGTCAAAACCGGACGTTGAAGATAAATATACTAAAAACATTACATCTTGTTAACCAAACGTGGGACACTATTAATCATTTCATCATATGAAGGCCCTTTATAATTCTACACATTTTTTCAAACGGTGCGACCCCGTATGACCTCGGAAGTTAAATTTGCTTTAAAAACAAAAACACATCTCATGAACCAAAGGGGTTCAGACTTGAACCTATCCACGTATTTAGACCTTAGTGTTTGGATGAAACCAAAAGGTTCGAGATGATGACGTCATCGGTGACGTCACAACATTAAATTCAACGTTTAATATTTAACAAATTCATATCTGAAGAACCATAATTGCTACATACCCTTATTTGCACCATAAAAAAGCTCTTGACGTATTGTAAAAATCAAAAAGTGTGACCCCGTATGACCCTTACTTCCGGTCGAAACCGAAATGTTAAAATGTCAAAAAATTCAAAAGTTCTTATCTCATTAACCAAAAAGGGTTCAGACTTGAAACTTACTATTTTAGATCTGAGTGTGTAAATGACACCGACATTTTTTTCGGAATGAGGCTGTCATCGATGACGTCACAACATTAAATCAACGTTTAATATTTAAACAAATCATGATAACATTTGGTGAACTAAAATTGCTACATACAGGGTACGTATTGTACAAATTTTACACAAAATGTAACCCCGTGCGACCTTCCTGTTGAAACCGGAAGTTGAAGTGAAAAAAAATATTCACAGGGCATGTTTTGAAGTTTGCAGGCAATATTATCTTGAATTTGGACATGGTCTCTTTTTATGAAATATAGTTTGACCCCTGGGTCTTTCAATTAAAATGATAATGACATAATTATTTTCAAGAGCGCCCTCTCGTGACAAGTTTTTGATAAGGAACTTTTAATTACTGAAAACTTGTTGCATAGTTCAAACAAGATTAAAACCAATCATCAACTTATAAATATTAATGTCCGGATTTATTTAGTAATGACATAAATATTTACAACAGTGCCCTCTCGTGACAAGTTTCAAAAAGGAATATTTATTGCTGAAAATCTGTTGCATAGTTCAAAAAAGATTAAAACTAAGCACAATCTTAGATAAGAAATATGCTATGACGTCACGATAACGTCATCGGTTTTCAAGTTAGGCGCGATCAAAGTTTCTTGATTAAAAAATGCAAATATTTAGAAACACAATTATTTTCACGTATATCAAAATTTACTACAAATACTTGTTTAACAAGTTTGTTCCTTACTTTTCACCAGCGCTGCTAGTTTGGACATGTCTACTAAACCCCTGTTTTTGTTTGTTTTTAGCCTAAGAAAAAAGCAATTATTAAAATTATTAAAACCCTTAGGCCTGGTCAGAAATGGCTTAATTAGTCATTGGAGGATTGATTGGTTGGTATCGTATCACCATGAAGGGTTTTTAAAGCTTAGTTTGAGTAATGGGGATCATGCTCTAATGGTCACTCGTGCATCGGGTTTTTTAATCGAGAACCATTAAATTTATATATTTTTTCAAGGTCAGGTATGGTCAATTAAAGGGTCTGTATTTGGATAGTATATAATGCATTTTAAGAAACTTTTCACTTCGAAGTACTGCGGTTATGGAAAAATATTCACTTTTTATCCACAACAATTTGAATCTGAGAAGCGTTACTGCAGTGACGTTTCTCAGATTGTGTATTCCAATTACGGATTAGTCTTCCTGTGGACATAACCGATCCAGATTTTCGGCAATATCTCAAAAACGCTACCACTTTAAGAAATGAATTTTCACAGTTTAGTTTGATGGTAAATTTCTACAACTATATAGGATTGAAACAAACAGTGGGTTTCAACTACCAAATGTATACAAGCTCTTTAAGTCAAAATCGTTTTCTCAAACTGAACAGTTTCTCCAAACATCGACAAGTGACATGGATCTGACTAATAATGAGACTGCAATCATTGAACTGATTAATACATAAATGTTTATTTTATAAATTACTCAATAAAACGATAAAAATCGAACAAGCTGAAGAAACTGGTGAAAAATATTAAGATAAAAATGACATCGTTACTAAATATTAATTTATTGATGATCTTGTGTTAAGTTGGGGGTGTTTTTTGTGTTGGGGTTGTTTTTTTAGCCTAATAAAAAATGCAATTATTAAAATGATTACAGGCTTAGTTTGAGTGTTAGGGATTGTGCCCTATGGTCGCTCGATAATCGGGTGAAAATGTATTTAAATATCTTGAGTTTAGCCGTTTTGCGTTAGTCGTGTCTTGTCGCATACAATCATAATCACCAACGTTAAAAGTTATCAACAACTATCTCCTTCGCTAACGCAGTCAAAAGCAAGAATTAAAAACAGTATGTTTCTCGTCAAACTCGTGCCCCTGATTATGTTGGTCGGTGTGATGACTGAATCAGCAGTAGATGCAGCTGAACATCTGAGGGAGCAACCGAGTAATCTTCGGAATAAATATTGGTAGATTATCTGTATTTCACCTTAGTTGTAAAGTCTAATAGATCAGGTCAGGAATAGACAATCAAGTGACAAATTTCAGTCGAAATCGCTATACTCAAACTGATCAATTTCCATAAACAACGACAAGTGAGATGGATCTGACTCAAAATGTGATTGCTTCTTAAAATATTTATTAAATTTATCAATTTTATAAAGCTGAAGAAACCGATGAAAAATATCAAGCTTTAAATGACATCGTTACCAAATGTTTGATTATTTATAATCATCTGTTTAGTTGGGGTGTGGTTTTTTTTTTTTTTTTTTTTTTTTGCGTTTTTTGGTCGGCCGAGGTCTCTTCTGATGTTTGTCAGCAAGTGTTTGTGGCAATGTTTGGAACCCCGAATGTTTCATGTTTAGATGTTCAGGTGTAGCTTGTTTCTTCTCTGGTGTTCAGGTATAGCCCAAAAACCTCTCTTTGTTTTTGTTTAGTGTTTAGTGCAACGCCCGGAATACCTGTTGTTTTGGTTCTGTTTTATTGACGACAACTTCATTTTCGTGGCTTTTTTCTACTCAATGCACATATTGGCTGTGAGTGCAAATTGAAAGTGGCTGTGAGTCGCTAGCGAGCCAATTGTACACTAGCAATGCAATGGAAAAATTCTTCATTCAGCCCGATTTTTAACCAAGCATGTATACTTTGTGAGCATTATTTTCAACTCGTCTGCTTCAAATACAAATTAAATTGAAGATGAATTTAGCCTCAAACCTTAATGAACATTTGAACCTCGTCAAAAACGCAGAAACTGAATGATGGCATCAAAGAACATCGGTTCAGGTGACAAGTTAATTACTAATTAAATCTTTAGATCTTCTTGTGAACATCTGAACATGCTCTGTAGACTTTTGGGCATGCTCAAACAATTTCAAAAAGATGACTTCAGTTTGACCGTTACTGCTGGTCATAACTGACGTAAAAGTGTATTTAAGTAATGACCCACACTTAAAAGTTCATAAAGCACAACAAACATCCAGATTTAAAATAAATAATGGTCAGACATGCATTAAGTGTGGAACAAGAAGAAAACATTTTATCAATATTTCACATAAAAGTTATTGCAATCTCGCATTGGTTTGAGAGGCAAACAATGAAGATCTGAAATGACTTTGCTTCCTGTAACAACCGAAAGTTCAAATATATATTTTGTAGAGCTCTTCTTATGATTTATTTCATGCTGATAATGATAACTGTATTATTAACTTTTAAACTTTAATGTTTATTCCTTTTTATGGAAAAACCAAACACAGTGTGTGTAGTTCCAATTACTAATTCTGAAATTTAAACTATCAACCGGGCATAATTACCAAACATGTTCACTTGTTTATTTCCAGGAACGATTGCGTCTCTTTTTGAAAAGTTAATCGAGTACAGCCTCAACCATGATACGGATAACCTAGTAAACTTGTATCACCAAGATGTACAATTTGGGATCAATGGTTTGCCGCTTGCTGTTGGACTTGCCGGTACTTATATATTTTGTTTCCTAACCTACGTTTAATAACTCACATCAAAATACTTTTCATCATCTTAAAAACGGTGTACAAAGTGCACAAAGTATCTGAGTTTGTTTGTTCGTTTCTTTGTTTGCTTTATTTCCATAGATACTTGAACTTACATATAACATAAAGGTTAATGATCTACACAAAATGTAACAAAACAAATAAAAAACGCATTTAAGTAATACAATTCGTTATTACAAGAATTAACTAAGAAACATAGATTCTTGCTCAATTATCACTATATGTGCAAGAACTGCCTATTGGTTAGTATTTTGTGAAAAAACATATTCTTATTATATTTTCCTTGGGTAGAACTACAAACTTTGCTGGAGCTCATACCCGAAAAAGCCTCTGACATCAAAGTCACCTATGAAGTGGTGCAGCCGATGGATGAAGGTGCAAACTATGTGTACGTTCTTGTTTACTTCGAATTCTTCAACGATTCTGGAGAGAAGTACATGGCTGGGAAGTAAGTATACCCAAATATAGACGGACTTATGACGTCATATTTCCAGACGTGTGAAAATGGCCATTACCCGCCTGAGAACCTTCTGGTTTCTGCCAGATGTCCTTGGACCTTACATGCCATAATACTATGTGTTTACGCCGAACGCATGTACGCAACCACAGTCCGTATGCTCCAATGCATGTGTTATGTATGGTGTTCCATATGCCATTCCCTTTTCATTTTGTTTCCGTATCGGTATTTTACTTATTTTTTCAGGATAATTGTTTTGATTTTGCTTCGAATTATTATTGTTATGAGTATTAAAGGTATCGTACACGTTTGGTAATGACTCAAAACAAATATTAGCATAAAAACTTACTTGGTAACAAGCAACGTAGAGCTGTTGATAGTATAAAACATTGTAGGAAACGACTCCTCTGAAGTAACGTAGTTTTTTAGAAAGAGGTAATTTCTCACTAAAATAATAACAAACTTCTTGCAAGAAGTTTTTATTCCTATCTGAAAGCACACCAATTTGTACAACAAGGGTGTTTTAACTTTCATCATTTTCTTGCAACTTCAATGACCAATTGAGCCCAAATTTTCACAGGCTTGTTATTTTATGCATATGTTGGGATACACCAAGTATAAAAAAATGATATAGTCCACGAAATTAATCAGACAGTCAAGTTTTTCGACAAATAAAACATTAATTTCATAAAAACAAAGCATGTCTTTTTCGAGATACACAACTGTAGCCCTATTGGAGCATATGTTATGCTGTCGCCCCATTATACCGCCTAGAGTTATTATTATTATAATGTTTTATTTTTGTGTTGCGGTCCCCTACATCCAAATCCACTTTAAATGTGTTTGATGTTTACAATGGATATGAGATTTATATTATTCAATCGGTTACACAATCTCAGTCCATGCCAGCATGGACTGAGAGGCTGTGCATTTTATTTTTATAACTTGTACTTGTTATTATTATTGTTTTATTATTATTATTATTATTATTATTATGTTTTCACTTTCTACTCCATATGTTATTACTATACTCCTTGTTTTGTTTAATAAAAAAAAACCAATAACAACAACTCCATGTTCCCCCATCTACAGCCAAATAGAATAGCAATTGTCTTGTTACTATCGGGGGGGGGGTAGTTGTACAGCAATGGGGCTAATAGCCACTACTCGGTGAAATGAGCCACTTGTTTTTCAGATTACTTCTTCTGTATACTTTTACAATGGCTCTGAGCAGTGCCCTGTTTGATTATTTGGACTGTGCGGCGCGTTGCGCTTTTTTGCACTCGAATTAACTTTATTTTGTGCTATCTTATGTTTATGTTTGGAATCTCTGCGAGGCCCAATCTTTCACATACTTATTATTATGGCGTCATCACATGTTACAGTACCCTCTTTGAACTTGTGTAAAATCTACACTTAAAGGTTGGTCGTATGTTCAGGGTTTTGTTCGAAGGCATGCATGGGTACAAATCCTATTTCGTAATGCAGGTTTTACAAAATCTTAATATGAAAACATAGTTTTATCATCGTGACGTCATCAGGTTTTAACTACAAATAAATCGAAGTTATTGATTACAAAATTCATATCTTCTGATTCATTGTCATGGAGTTATAATTTCCCTACCAATGTGTATCTTACAGCACATGTATCGTTATAATAAAAAAAATGTGATCCACCTTGAACTTTACTTCCCGTATTAACAGGAAGCTCTAGAAGTGTACAAATTTGTAGGCCTGTCTTTTGAACAACATGTCATGAAGTCATAATCTTCGTGGAATCTTGTAGCGTATGACACAATTGACATTTCATTCAAAAACATGACCCTCATTAACGTTTCCTTCCGGTACAAACAGGAATTTCAAATTAAAAACATATCTGCTGAACCAAATGTCATAAAGTCATAATCTTGCACATTTGACATGCTACTTATAAACATAACATTGACCTTTCCTACAGCAACATTTCAAAAGGTTTACGACCAAACTTAGTGCAGTAAATATGAAATGTGATTTTCATGAAATACTGATATAAACTATTTTACCCCACCAACCGAAAGCCCTCTGTGTTCGTTTTAACGAAAACTGTATTTCTAGTTTCTAATTGTTATTGGGTTTTTCAGATTGTTGTCTTACAGTTCCCTCTCGTGTTCTTCTCCCTATCTTGGTTGTCTTTATTCTATTTTATATTGGGTATTTATATTTTCGTGTACCCTGTGTCCCCTGCCCCACCCCCTCCCCGCCCCGAACATATTCCAGTATAAACTCCTACAGTCACTCCATACAATGGTAATCTCGTTTATGTAATGTTGCAGTAGTCTTGTTCTTCTCTCACTCACATCAATTCAAACGAACTGAGTCTGGGAAGAAAATCAGTCTGGCTCGTTTGTTTTAAAGGAGTTATCGAATTTGATAATGTTTTGAATTAATGTATACACACAAATAACCGGCTAATCAATACACTTTTATGTTTCGTTATTTCACAGTGGATTGAATATCTTCAGGAAGACTGGGGATGAATACAAGTTTTACATTGTAATGCTCAACACACATACCCAACAAACTTCACAATAATGACGTACTTTACAATCCTGTGTACCATATAGCTATATATATGGTTGTACTTTGATGTTCGTCAAGACCGTCACTGCTACACTGACTGAAAGAAAACCACGTCTCGTTAATTTAAAATTTATTTAGGATGGTGAATATTTAATGTTATTCTCTGAATGCATTTTCTCAATGTATTATCTTTATTATTATTTATCTTTCAAATGTGTTTGTTTTTAAGTAAAAGAATGTCTAGTTCTCGGTCCTGGTTTTTACAATCATTCTGGAAAACTTGAATAAATATTATAGGCCTATGTATTGATCAATACGTATACTTGATCACACAAATGTTGTTATCATTATTATGGATTGTTTTATTGTTGTTTAATACAATATTTTGAACAAGGTTATCACACTGGGAATGATATTGAGATGACAATGAGATTGCAACATTCTTTTTTATCTATATGTTTATTAATCAGTTATTGTTTGTGTTAGTTGATATATTTATTCCTTCATGAAAACCCATCAGAAATTAAACTTTGAAAATCGAGCAGAGTTACCAAACATCCTTGTCTTCATCAGGAACCAGAGTTAATATTCTTTTTTTTGTAAAGAGAACTACCCGTGCCCCAATGTGTAATTGTTTTCACTGAACTAAGCTCACCTTTATAACTTAAACTTAGTTTGCTTTGGCCAGGATTCCCTGTGTCTGTTTGAATTGTCTACTATGCTGATCAGTTGTTGTTGTTGTTGTTGTTGTTGTGATGTTTGTCGCCGCCGCCGCCTTCGTCTTCGTCGTTGTAAATGTCGTACAGACTTGAAAGTTCTCATGTACTAAGACCTTAGTGTATATATGAAACTTCATCTTTTTTCAGAATGACAACGTTATCAATGACGTCATAACATTGAAGTTCAAAATCAGGTTAAATATTAGATACCAATTATAGAACAACCAAGATATATACGAGATCTTTGCGCCAAAAAAAAGCTATAATTTCATTGTACAAATCTTACAAACAGTGTGACCCCATGTGACCTTTACTTCCGGTCAAAACCGGACGTTGAAGATAAATATACTAAAAACATTACATCTTGTTAACCAAACGTGGGACACTATTAATCATTTCATCATATGAAGGCCCTTTATAATTCTACACATTTTTCAAACGGTGCGACCCCGTATGACCTCGGAAGTTAAATTTGCTTTAAAAACAAAAACACATCTCATGAACCAAAGGGGTTCAGACTTGAACCTATCCACGTATTTAGACCTTAGTGTTTGGATGAAACCAAAAGGTTCGAGATGATGACGTCATCGGTGACGTCACAACATTAAATTCAACGTTTAATATTTAACAAATTCATATCTGAAGAACCATAATTGCTACATACCCTTATTTGCACCATAAAAAAGCTCTTGACGTATTGTAAAAATCAAAAAGTGTGACCCCGTATGACCCTTACTTCCGGTCGAAACCGAAATGTTAAAATGTCAAAAAATTCAAAAGTTCTTATCTCATTAACCAAAAAGGGTTCAGACTTGAAACTTACTATTTTAGATCTGAGTGTGTAAATGACACCGACATTTTTTTCGGAATGAGGCCGTCATCGATGACGTCACAACATTAAATCAACGTTTAATATTTAAACAAATCATGATAACATTTGGTGAACTAAAATTGCTACATACAGGGTACGTATTGTACAAATTTTACACAAAATGTAACCCCGTGCGACCTTCCTGTTGAAACCGGAAGTTGAAGTGAAAATAAATATTCACAGGGCATGTTTTGAAGTCTGCAGGCAATATTATCTTGAATTTGGACATGGTCTCTTTTTATGAAATAAAGTTTGACCCCTGGGTCTTTCAATTAAAATGATAATGACATAATTATTTTCAAGAGCGCCCTCTCGTGACAAGTTTTTGATAAGGAACTTTTAATTACTGAAAACTTGTTGCATAGTTCAAACAAGATTAAAACCAATCATCAACTTATAAATATTAATGTCCGGATTTATTTAGTAATGACATAAATATTTACAACAGTGCCCTCTCGTGACAAGTTTCAAAAAGGAATATTTATTGCTGAAAATCTGTTGCATAGTTCAAAAAAGATTAAAACTAAGCACAATCTTAGATAAGAAATATGCTATGACGTCACGATAACGTCATCGGTTTTCAAGTTAGGCGCGATCAAAGTTTCTTGATTAAAAAATGCAAATATTTAGAAACACAATTATTTTCACGTATATCAAAATTTACTACAAATACTTGTTTAACAAGTTTGTTCCTTACTTTTCACCAGCGCTGCTAGTTTGGACATGTCTACTAAACCCCCTGTTTTTGTTTGTTTTTTAGCCTAAGAAAAAAAAGCAATTATTAAAATTATTAAAACCCTTAGGCCTGGTCAGAAATGGCTTAATTAGTCATTGGAGGATTGATTGGTTGGTATCGTATCACCATGAAGGGTTTTTAAAGCTTAGTTTGAGTAATGGGGATCATGCTCTAATGGTCACTCGTGCATCGGGTTTTTTAATCGAGAACCATTAAATTTATATATTTTTTCAAGGTCAGGTATGGTCAATTAAAGGGTCTGTATTTGGATAGTATATAATGCATTTTAAGAAACTTTTCACTTCGAAGTACTGCGGTTATGGAAAAATATTCACTTTTTATCCACAACAATTTGAATCTGAGAAGCGTTACTGCAGTGACGTTTCTCAGATTGTGTATTCCAATTACGGATTAGTCTTCCTGTGGACATAACCGATCCAGATTTTCGGCAATATCTCAAAAACGCTACCACTTTAAGAAATGAATTTTCACAGTTTAGTTTGATGGTAAATTTCTACAACTATATAGGATTGAAACAAACAGTGGGTTTCAACTACCAAATGTATACAAGCTCTTTAAGTCAAAATCGTTTTCTCAAACTGAACAGTTTCTCCAAACATCGACAAGTGACATGGATCTGACTAATAATGAGACTGCAATCATTGAACTGATTAATACATAAATGTTTATTTTATAAATTACTCAATAAAACGATAAAAATCGAACAAGCTGAAGAAACTGGTGAAAAATATTAAGATAAAAATGACATCGTTACTAAATATTAATTTATTGATGATCTTGTGTTAAGTTGGGGGTGTTTTTGTGTTGGGGTTGTTTTTAGCCTAATAAAAAATGCAATTATTAAAATGATTACAGGCTTAGTTTGAGTGTTAGGGATTGTGCCCTATGGTCGCTCGATAATCGGGTGAAAATGTATTTAAATATCTTGAGTTTAGCCGTTTTGCGTTAGTCGTGTCTTGTCGCATACAATCATAATCACCAACGTTAAAAGTTATCAACAACTATCTCCTTCGCTAACGCAGTCAAAAGCAAGAATTAAAAACAGTATGTTTCTCGTCAAACTCGTGCCCCTGATTATGTTGGTCGGTGTGATGACTGAATCAGCAGTAGATGCAGCTGAACATCTGAGGGAGCAACCGAGTAATCTTCGGAATAAATATTGGTAGATTATCTGTATTTCACCTTAGTTGTAAAGTCTAATAGATCAGGTCAGGAATAAACAATCAAGTGACAAATTTCAGTCGAAATCGCTATACTCAAACTGATCAATTTCCATAAACAACGACAAGTGAGATGGATCTGACTCAAAATGTGATTGCTTCTTAAAATATTTATTAAATTTATCAATTTTATAAAGCTGAAGAAACCGATGAAAAATATCAAGCTTTAAATGACATCGTTACCAAATGTTTGATTATTTATAATCATCTGTTTAGTTGGGGTGTGGTTTTTTTTTTTTTTTTTTTCCTTTTTTTCTTCGGCCGAGGTCTCTTCTGATGTTTGTCAGCAAGTGTTTGTGGCAATGTTTGGAACCCCGAATGTTTCATGTTTAGATGTTCAGGTGTAGCTTGTTTCTTCTCTGGTGTTCAGGTATAGCCCAAAAACCTCTCTTTGTTTTTGTTTAGTGTTTAGTGCAACGCCCGGAATACCTGTTGTTTTGGTTCTGTTTTATTGACGACAACTTCATTTTCGTGGCTTTTTTCTACTCAATGCACATATTGGCTGTGAGTGCAAATTGAAAGTGGCTGTGAGTCGCTAGCGAGCCAATTGTACACTAGCAATGCAATGGAAAAATTCTTCATTCAGCCCGATTTTTAACCAAGCATGTATACTTTGTGAGCATTATTTTCAACTCGTCTGCTTCAAATACAAATTAAATTGAAGATGAATTTAGCCTCAAACCTTAATGAACATTTGAACCTCGTCAAAAACGCAGAAACTGAATGATGGCATCAAAGAACATCGGTTCAGGTGACAAGTTAATTACTAATTAAATCTTTAGATCTTCTTGTGAACATCTGAACATGCTCTGTAGACTTTTGGGCATGCTCAAACAATTTCAAAAAGATGACTTCAGTTTGACCGTTACTGCTGGTCATAACTGACGTAAAAGTGTATTTAAGTAATGACCCACACTTAAAAGTTCATAAAGCACAACAAACATCCAGATTTAGAAATAAATAATGGTCAGACATGCATTAAGTGTGGAACAAGAAGAAAACATTTTATCAATATTTCACATAAAAGTTATTGCAATCTCGCATTGGTTTGAGAGGCAAACAATGAAGATCTGAAATGACTTTGCTTCCTGTAACAACCGAAAGTTCAAATATATATTTTGTAGAGCTCTTCTTATGATTTATTTCATGCTGATAATGATAACTGTATTATTAACTTTTTAAACTTTAATGTTTATTCCTTTTTTTATGGAAAAACCAAACACAGTGTGTGTAGTTCCAATTACTAATTCTGAAATTTAAACTATCAACCGGGCATAATTACCAAACATGTTCACTTGTTTATTTCCAGGAACGATTGCGTCTCTTTTTGAAAAGTTAATCGAGTACAGCCTCAACCATGATACGGATAACCTAGTAAACTTGTATCACCAAGATGTACAATTTGGGATCAATGGTTTGCCGCTTGCTGTTGGACTTGCCGGTACTTATATATTTTGTTTCCTAACCTACGTTTAATAACTCACATCAAAATACTTTTCATCATCTTAAAAACGGTGTACAAAGTGCACAAAGTATCTGAGTTTGTTTGTTCGTTTCTTTGTTTGCTTTATTTCCATAGATACTTGAACTTACATATAACATAAAGGTTAATGATCTACACAAAATGTAACAAAACAAATAAAAAACGCATTTAAGTAATACAATTCGTTATTACAAGAATTAACTAAGAAACATAGATTCTTGCTCAATTATCACTATATGTGCAAGAACTGCCTATTGGTTAGTATTTTGTGAAAAACATATTCTTATTATATTTTCCTTGGGTAGAACTACAAACTTTGCTGGAGCTCATACCCGAAAAAGCCTCTGACATCAAAGTCACCTATGAAGTGGTGCAGCCGATGGATGAAGGTGCAAACTATGTGTACGTTCTTGTTTACTTCGAATTCTTCAACGATTCTGGAGAGAAGTACATGGCTGGGAAGTAAGTATACCCAAATATAGACGGACTTATGACGTCATATTTCCAGACGTGTGAAAATGGCCATTACCCGCCTGAGAACCTTCTGGTTTCTGCCAGATGTCCTTGGACCTTACATGCCATAATACTATGTGTTTACGCCGAACGCATGTACGCAACCACAGTCCGTATGCTCCAATGCATGTGTTATGTATGGTGTTCCATATGCCATTCCCTTTTCATTTTGTTTCCGTATCGGTATTTTACTTATTTTTTCAGGATAATTGTTTTGATTTTGCTTCGAATTATTATTGTTATGAGTATTAAAGGTATCGTACACGTTTGGTAATGACTCAAAACAAATATTAGCATAAAAACTTACTTGGTAACAAGCAACGTAGAGCTGTTGATAGTATAAAACATTGTAGGAAACGACTCCCTCTGAAGTAACGTAGTTTTTTAGAAAGAGGTAATTTCTCACTAAAATAATAACAAACTTCTTGCAAGAAGTTTTTATTCCTATCTGAAAGCACACCAATTTGTACAACAAGGGTGTTTTAACTTTCATCATTTTCTTGCAACTTCAATGACCAATTGAGCCCAAATTTTCACAGGCTTGTTATTTTATGCATATGTTGGGATACACCAAGTATAAAAAAATGATATAGTCCACGAAATTAATCAGACAGTCAAGTTTTTCGACAAATAAAACATTAATTTCATAAAAACAAAGCATGTCTTTTTCGAGATACACAACTGTAGCCCTATTGGAGCATATGTTATGCTGTCGCCCCATTATACCGCCTAGAGTTATTATTATTATAATGTTTTATTTTTGTGTTGCGGTCCCCTACATCCAAATCCACTTTAAATGTGTTTGATGTTTACAATGGATATGAGATTTATATTATTCAATCGGTTACACAATCTCAGTCCATGCCAGCATGGACTGAGAGGCTGTGCATTTTATTTTTATAACTTGTACTTGTTATTATTATTGTTTTATTATTATTATTATTATTATTATTATGTTTTCACTTTCTACTCCATATGTTATTACTATACTCCTTGTTTTGTTTAATAAAAAAAAACCAATAACAACAACTCCATGTTCCCCCATCTACAGCCAAATAGAATAGCAATTGTCTTGTTACTATCGGGGGGGGGGGGGTTAGTTGTACAGCAATGGGGCTAATAGCCACTACTCGGTGAAATGAGCCACTTGTTTTTCAGATTACCTCTTCTGTATACTTTTACAATGGCTCTGAGCAGTGCCCTGTTTGATTATTTGGACTGTGCGGCGCGTTGCGCTTTTTTGCACTCGAATTAACTTTATTTTGTGCTATCTTATGTTTATGTTTGGAATCTCTGCGAGGCCCAATCTTTCACATACTTATTATTATGGCGTCATCACATGTTACAGTACCCTCTTTGAACTTGTGTAAAATCTACACTTAAAGGTTGGTCGTATGTTCAGGGTTTTGTTCGAAGGCATGCATGGGTACAAATCCTATTTCGTAATGCAGGTTTTACAAAATCTTAATATGAAAACATAGTTTTATCATCGTGACGTCATCAGGTTTTAACTACAAATAAATCGAAGTTATTGATTACAAAATTCATATCTTCTGATTCATTGTCATGGAGTTATAATTTCCCTACCAATGTGTATCTTACAGCACATGTATCGTTATAATAAAAAAAATGTGATCCACCTTGAACTTTACTTCCCGTATTAACAGGAAGCTCTAGAAGTGTACAAATTTGTAGGCCTGTCTTTTGAACAACATGTCATGAAGTCATAATCTTCGTGGAATCTTGTAGCGTATGACACAATTGACATTTCATTCAAAAACATGACCCCTCATTAACGTTTCCTTCCGGTACAAACAGGAATTTCAAATTAAAAAACATATCTGCTGAACCAAATGTCATAAAGTCATAATCTTGCACATTTGACATGCTACTTATAAACATAACATTGACCTTTCCTACAGCAACATTTCAAAAGGTTTACGACCAAACTTAGTGCAGTAAATATGAAATGTGATTTTCATGAAATACTGATATAAACTATTTTACCCCACCAACCGAAAGCCCTCTGTGTTCGTTTTAACGAAAACTGTATTTCTAGTTTCTAATTGTTATTGGGTTTTTCAGATTGTTGTCTTACAGTTCCCTCTCGTGTTCTTCTCCCTATCTTGGTTGTCTTTATTCTATTTTATATTGGGTATTTATATTTTCGTGTACCCTGTGTCCCCTGCCCCACCCCCTCCCCGCCCCGAACATATTCCAGTATAAACTCCTACAGTCACTCCATACAATGGTAATCTCGTTTATGTAATGTTGCAGTAGTCTTGTTCTTCTCTCACTCACATCAATTCAAACGACCTGAGTCTGGGAAGAAAATCAGTCTGGCTCGTTTGTTTTAAAGGAGTTATCGAATTTGATAATGTTTTGAATTAATGTATACACACAAATAACCGGCTAATCAATACACTTTTATGTTTCGTTATTTCACAGTGGATTGAATATCTTCAGGAAGACTGGGGATGAATACAAGTTTTACATTGTAATGCTCAACACACATACCCAACAAACTTTACAATAATGACGTACTTTACAATCCTGTGTACCATATAGCTATATATATGGTTGTACTTTGATGTTCGTCAAGACCGTCACTGCTACACTGACTGAAAGAAAACCACGTCTCGTTAATTCAATTTTATTTAGGATGGTGAATATTTAATGTTATTCTCTGAATGCATTTTCTTAATGTATTATATTTATTATTATTTATCTTTCAAATGTGTTTGTTTTTAAGTAAAAGAATGTCTAGTTCTCGGTCCTGATTTTGACAATCACTCTGGAAAACTTGAATAAACATTATAGGCCTATGTATTGATCAATACGTATACTTGATCACACAAAGGTCGTTATCATTGTTATGGATTGTTTTAATGTTGTTTAATACAATATTTAGAGCAAGGTTATCACACTGTGGAATGATATTGAGATGACAATGAGATTGCAACATTATTGTGTACATATATATTTATTAATCAGTTATTATTTGTGTTAGTTGATATATTTATTCCTTCATGAAAACTCATCAGAAATTAAACTTTGAAAAAGAGTTACCAAGTTTCCTTGTCTTCATCAGGAACCAGAGTTAATATTCTGTTTTTGTAAAGAGATCTACCCGTGCCCCATTGTCTATTTTTTTTTTACTGAACTAAGCTCACCTTTATAACTTAAACCTAATTTGCTCTGGCCAGGATTCCTTGTGTCTGTTTGAATTGTCTATTACTTTGATTTGTTGTTGTTGTTTGTTGTTTGTTGTTGTTGTTGTTTGTTGTTGTTTGTTGTTGTTGTTGTTTGTTGTTGTTTGTTGTTGGTTGTTGTTGTTGTTGGTGGTGTTGGTGGTGTTGGTGGTGTTGGTGGTGTTGGTGGTGTTGGTGGTGTTGGTGGTGTTTGTGGCGTTTGTGGTGTTGGTGGTGTTGGTGGTGTCGGTGGTGTCGGTGTAATGGTGTTGTTGGTGATGCTGGTGGTGTTGGTGGTGTTGGTGGTGTTGGTGGTGTTGGTGGTGTTGGTGGTGTTGGTGGTGTCGGTGGTGTCGGTGGTGTCGGTGGTGTCGGTGGTGTTGGTGGTGTTGATGGTGTTGGTGGTGTTGGTGGTGTTGGTGGTGTTGGTGGTGTTGGTGGTGTCGGTGGTGTCGGTGGTGTCGGTGGTGTCGGTGGTGTCGGTGGTGTTGATGGTGTTGGTGGTGTTGGTGGTGTTGGTGGTGTTGGTGGTGTTGGTGTTGTTGGTGGTGTTGGTGGTGTTGGTGGTGTTGTTGTTTTGTTGTTTTGTTGTTTTGTTGTTTTGTTGTTTTGTTGTTTTGTTGTTGCTTTGCTGTTGCCGTTGCCGTCGCCGTCGCCGTCGCCGTCGTCGTTGTTGTCGTCGTCGTCGTCGTCGTCGTTGTTGTTGTTGTTGTTGTAAATGTCGTACAGACTTGAACGTTCTCATGTACTTAGAACTTAGTGTATATATGAAACTTCAATTTTTTTCATAATGACAACGTCATCGATGACTTCATAACATTAAAGTTCAAAATAAGGTTAAATTTAAAAAAAAAAAATCAAAGCTATAGAACAACCAAGATACATACGAGATCTTTGCGCATTAATAACAGCTCTAATTTCATTGTACAAATCTTACAAACAGTGTGACCCCATGTGACATTAACTTCAGGTCAAAACCGGACGTTGAATATAAATATATTAAAAACATCTTGTTAACCAAACGTGGTACACTAACAATCATTACATCATCTGAAGGATTCTACAAATGTTTCAAAAGGTGCGACCCCGTATGACCTCGAAAGTTTAATTTGCTTAAAAAAACAAAAACATATCTCATTAACCAAAGGAGTTCAGACTTGAACCCATCAACGTACTTAGACCGTAGTGTTTGGATGAAACCACAAGTTCGAGATGATGACGTCATCGTGACGTTACTACATCAAATTCAACATTTAATATTTAATAAATTCATATATGGAGAACCATTATTGCTACATACCCTTATTTGCACCATACAAAAGCCATTGACGTAGTGTACAAATCATAAAGTGTGACCCTATATGACCTTTACTTCCTGTCGAAACCGGAATGTTAAAATGTCAAAATTCAAAGGTTTTTATCTTATTAACCAAAAAGGGTTCAGACTTGAAACTTACTATTTTAGATCCGAGTGTGTAAATGACACTGACATTAAATCAACGTTTAATATTTTAACAAATCATGATGATATCTGGAGAACTAAAATTGCTACATACAGGGTACGTATTGTACAAATTTTACACAAATTGAACCCCGTGTTACCTTCACTTCCTCTCGAAACCGGAAGTTGAAGTGAAATAAAATGCCTCTAGCTACCGGGCAATCTCGGTGGTCTAGTTGGTAAGACATCTGCTCTAGAATTGCAAAGGTCGTGGGTTCGAATCCCACCCGAGTAATATGCCTGTGATTGTTTTTCACAGGACTCGGGAAAGTACTGAGTATACAGTGCTTTACACACATCGGTGCACGGGTAAAAACAAATATAAAATAAATATTCACAGGGCATGTTTTGAGGTCTGCAAGCAATATTATCTTGAATTTGGACATGGTCTCTTTTTATGAAATAAAGTTTGACCCTCTTGGGTCTTTCAATTTAAATGATATTGACATATTGTTTTCAAGAGCGCCCTCTCGTGACAAGTTTTTGATAATGAACTATTAAGTACTGAAAACTTGTTGCATAGTTCAAACAAGATTAAAACTAAGCATCAACTTATAATACTGAATGTCCGGATTTATTTAGTAATGACGTTATTATTTTCAACAGCGCCCTCTTGTGACAAGTTTGAAAAAGGAATATTAATTGTTGAAAATCTGTTGCATAGTTCAAAAAATATTAAAACTAAGCACAATCTTAGATAAGAAATAAGCTATGACGTCATGATAACGTTTATCGGTTTTCAAATTAGGCTCTATCAAAGTTTCTTGTTTCAAAAAGCAATTTAGAACCAGAATTATTTTCACGAATATCAAAATTTACTACAAATACTTGTTTAACAAGTTTGTTTCTTACTTTTCACCAGCGCTGCTAGTTTGGACTTGTCTACCGAAAACCCAGTATTTGTTCGGGGGGTTATAAGCCTATTGAAAAAAAAACATTATTGAAATTATTAAAAGCTTAGTTTGGTATGCGCTAATGGTCACTCGATCATCTTTTTTTGTTTGGGTTTTTTCGTCGGGTGAAAATGTATTTAAATATCTTGAGTACAGCCGTCTGCCGTCAGCCGTCTACAACTGTCTTTTTCTCTAACGCAGTCAAAAGCAAGATCTATTTACCACCCTACTCCACTGATACCCCACAGTCTACTGACACGCCCCATTACACAAGACACTCACACACAATTAAATCTGAAATCCTTTCAGAAGAACCAATCAGAGCAGATGACTAGAGCAAGTAGTCAAAACGTTGAGACCAATTAAAAACTCACTCCACGAGAGTGAAGTTAATATCGAGAAGTCCTCTCGATCCACTGAGCATCCACCGCGGTAGTAGTTAATAAGCAGGAAAGGTGTTTTTTCCGAACTTAGTAGTCTCCTGAATTCCGAAATATACTCCTCGGAAGTAGAATAAATAGAAAGACAAGTTCTCAAAGAACAAAATGTACCAAGCAAATTAGATCAAAACATGGTGTTACAACAAACCGAATATGATACCTCGCCATGCAATTCCTCAAAACCCATTATGCAATGTTTTATTTTTTAATAACTGCATTGGAGCTTCGATCTTTTGAATACTCTGAATGGATCATCACATATGGTAACTACTCATTGGGGCTTGTCATCAATTATAGACCACCTTATTCAATTATAATCACCCGATTACTAACAGTGTATTCTTCACCGAATTCTGTGCTTATTTGGAATCAATATTCCTGTCCTCAGAACTACTCCTCATCACAGGAGATTTTAACATTCAAACGGACGCAATTACCAACACTGATGCGTCTGTTTGGAATCATGCAACAACATGTCAGACAATCAACTCATAAAAAGGGGCACATATTAGACCTAATCATCAGCCGTATGTGTGATGATGTTATAGATGGTGTTTCAATCTCGGATTATTTTTTGTTGATCATTTCTCTGTCCTGTGTAATTGAAAAAGCTAAACCAGCATTACCGGTTAGACAAATTACATTAAATTAAGTAATTTATTGATATTGACTCACTGAATATTGATCTTGCCAATTCTAATTCGTAGTTCAAGCAAACTAGAGACTTGGATGAACTCTTACAAAAGCATTTGATTGACATGCGCCTCTATAAGTGAAAACGATTACTTATAGACCCATTGTACCATGGTTTAAACTGAAGCTGCTAAGAGGTTATGCCGACAGGCAGAACGGAAGTGAATACAAACTGGTGAAACCGTGGATTTGTTGATTTATAAGACGAAAAGGAACAATAACATTTACTTATTGAATCAAGCTCGTCGTGAATTATATCTAATTTTATTAAGGTGAATAGTTGTAACTCTATAAATCTTTTTAACGGGTTAAGTAAACTACTAAAACCACAAACACTGTGATGTCTGGTTTTAGTAATCATCATGATTAGCTAAATGAATTGGGTAGATTGTTTATTCAGAAAATCACTTATATTCAGTCAAAGCTTAGCTCTGGTAATGTACAATCTGTACAAGCTAAAGAAACGTGTGTTCATGTACCATCCTTTTGAAAATGTTTTTCCTTTAATTTAGAGAAACAATTTCGATTCAATTTGTTTTAATAATTTACGGCCTATCAGAAATCTCCGGTACATATCCAAGTTAACCGAACGAGCAGTGTATAAACAGGTTCATAAACACATGACTGATAACTCATTGGATCTATCGTTACAGTCAGGCTATTTAAAAAAAAATCTTGCACTGAAACTGCACTACTTCAAGTAAAACAAAATAACTTAATAATTAAAATGAATTCTCAACAAGTTACTTTACTTCTGATTTCAGATCTCAGTGCTGCTTTTGATTATGTAGATTAATGTGGATCGGCTGAAGTCTAAGATTGCCATTTCGGGTTTAGTTTATCATTGGTTTAGTTCTTACCTATCAAGAAGGACCCAATGTGTTTTAATGAAGGGAGCTCTTTCTGATACGTTTGTTGTCTGGGACCCTTGCTTTTTAGCATAATTATACTCATCAAAATTGTTTGATATTGTAGAGCAGCATCTCCGTAATACTCATTGCTATGCTAGCTGTTATAATCTATACACCATCATAAAGGCCTTTTCTACACAAAGTATGACCTCAACTGACATTGCCTTCGGATAGAAACCGGAAGTTGAAGTTTCATATTTGAACAAATCATATTTCCTTAACCACACATTGAATTGTTAGAATCTACACATTATCAAAGGTCTCCACAGACTTACCAAATGCAGCACAAAGTGTGACCTTAATTGACCTTGATTTCCGGTTTAAACTGGACGTTAAAGTTTAATATTTGAAGAAAAAAATGTAATCGCCAATTCATTCAATTATCTTATGATGACACCACTCACGAACACCTTGTTTTTGTTGTTGACAAAAACTGAATATCCACTTTGTTGGGATTTTGTCGTCTGTCTTCTTCGTCTCACTGAACTCAAAAACTAAAAGTCGCAGAGAACAGAAACCTATCAAGTACTTAGACCTTAGTATATAGATGAAACCGCTTCTTTTTCGGGATGATGACGTCATCGATGACGTCATAACTATAACGTTTGAAACCAAACATGAAAGTGATACGTAAAAGATATTTGTATCACATGAAAGCTCTTGATACATCAAACAAATCTCACACAAAGTGTGACCGCATTTTGACCTTTCTTTCCGGTCGAAACTACGTTGAAATGAAATATCTTTAATAAACATACCTTCCCCTGCGGCTCAGTATCAGAACTGTTATCCTTTGTTACCTGGTGAGACCTTTCTTCGAAGAACGTTTGATAATATGTTTAATGTTGGTGAACACAATCCATATGACCTTTACTTCCGGTCAAAACCGGAAGTTGAAAAATTCGCAATTCAAACGTTTATATATCATAGCCAAAAAGGGTTCAGACTTGCAACGATTACTGTACTTTGAACTCGGTGTGTACATGACATCGACAAATTTTCAAGATGTTATCGATGACGGCACAATATCAAATCAACGTTTAATATTTAAAAAATTCATGTCTTAGGAACATTAATACTACAAACAAGGAATTTGCAAACACAAAACTTTCGTGTATTATACAAATCTTACACAACGTGAGACCCCGTATGAACTTTACTTCCAGTCAAAACCGGAAGAAGTAAAAATAAGTATTCACAGGACTTGTTTTGAGGTCTGCAAACAATTTGATGTCGAATTTGGACATGGTCATAGGTATGAAATAAAGTTTGACACTTTTGGGCCTTTAAATAAAGAGTAACGACGTATGTACAGAGCTGTGTGTTGAGAGAGTTGCGACATGGAGGGACCAGCTTTCTCCGGTCACGTGGTTGATGGACGCCATTTTGTTCCAAAATGCAGTACAACCCAATGGGCAGACTAGTCTGGCACCCTGTATACGCCAATGCATTTGTTTGAGACAAAATGGCTTCTAATCGCAAGTTGTCGCAACTCTCTCAATGTACGGCTCTGCGTACGTATATTCAACAGCGCCCTCTCGTGACAAGTTTTAAAAAAGAACTATCAATTGCTAAAAACCTGTTGCTCAGTTAAAAAAAATCCAAACTTAGCAAAAACTTAGCAAAAAAATAAGAAATCAGCTATGACGTCACGATGAGGTAATCGGTTTTTCAATTTAAGCCCGATCAAACGTTCTTCTTTGAAGAGTGCAAATCTTTAGCATCACGATTTTTGTTAGTATATCAATATTTACTACAAAGACTACGGGTAAAACCAAATAACAATACAAAGACTTGTTTACCAAGTTTTTTTCTTTACTTTTCACCAGCGCTGCTATTCGGACATCCGAGCACCCTGTTTTTATTTGAATAAAAAAAAATATTTTCTTTTCTTTTATTTTTTGTAAAGCAGCAAAATAAAATTACTATAGAAGCTTTACGCGCTATATAATGACAGTTTCGCTATTGGTGGAGAGCACGTCACGTGGGGTGTTTAAACGGATGATAAAGCACGGCCAAGAGTGTTTATAACCGGCTGGGCTTCGCGTATTGGACGCGCAAGCTCCGCCAATTTACTTACGCGGAACGCAACACATGGCTATAGTTCCCGCGCGTAGCCTAATCTTTTTGTACACGCGCGTACACACAACCCAACGCGTACAAAACAGAATTTTACAAAAGTTTTTTGAAAATGTACAAACTTTGATGTCAGAGATTGTCTTTTTACCACTGATTTTCCTCATTCTTTCACTTTTTAACAAAAGGCATTTACGAATGGGAATAAATGAGTAGTGACTCGTTCTTAAACGGCCGTTTAAAACCTTGCAGGGTCGTGTCCTTCGGCTCGGACCTTTATCGCACGGCCACGACTCTGCCGGTTTTAAACGGCCATTCATAAATACCCCAGACAGTTTCGCTATTCCTATTGGTGGAGAGCACGTCACGTGGGGGTGTTTAAACGGATGATAATGCACGGCCAAGAGTGTTTATAACCGGCTGGGCTTCGCGTATTGGACGCGCAAGCTCCGCCAATTTACTTACGCGGAACGCAACACATGGCTATAGTTCCCGCGCGTAGCCTAATCTTTTTGTACACGCGCGTACACACAACCCAACGCGCACAAAACAGAATTTTACAAAAGTTTTTTTAAAAATGTACAAACTTTGATGTCAGAGATTGTCTGTTTACCACCGATTTTTCCTTATACTTTCACTTTTTAACAAAAAGGCATTTATGAATGGGAATAAATGAGTAGTGACTCGTTCTTAAACGGCCGTTTAAAACCTTGCAGGGTCGTGGCCGTGCGATAAAGGCTCGCCTTCGGCTAAAGGCTTTATCGCACGGCCACGACCCTGCCGGTTTTAAACGGCCGTTTAAGAACTCGTCGCCACTCTTTTATTCCCTTATTTAAGAACTCGTCGCCACTATTTTATTCCCTTATTTAATATTTTAACAAGTCATGATAATATCTGGAGAACTAAAATTGCTTCACACAGGGTACGTATTATAAAAAATTTACACAAAATGTACCCCGTGTGACCTTTACTTCCTCTCGAAAACGGAAGTTGAAGTGAAAATAAATATTCACAGGGCATGTTTTTAGGTCTGCAAGCAATATTATCTTGAATTTGGACATGGTCTCTTTTTATAAAATAAAGTTTGACCCCTGGTTCTTTCAATTTATATGATAATGACATAGGCCTAATTATTTCAACAGCGCCCTCTTGTGACAAGTTTTTGATAAGGAACTATTAATTACTGAAAACTTGTTGCATAGTTCAAACAAGATTAAAACTAAGCATCAACTTATAAATCTCAAAGTCCGGATTTACTTAGTTATGACGTAATTATTTTCAACAGCGCCCTCTTGTGACAAGTTTGGAAAAGGAATATTAATTGTTGAAAATCTGTTGAATAGTTCAAAAAAGATTAAAACTAAGCACAATCTTAGATAAGAAATAAGCTATGACGTCATGATAACGTCATCGGTTTTAAAATTAGGCTCTATCGAAATTTCTTTTTTCAAAAATGCAAATATTTAGGATCACAATTATTTTCACGGATTACATTTGCTACAAATACTTGTTTAAAACGTTTGGAAGTTCCTTACTTTTCAACAGCGCTGAGGTTTGGGCTTGTCTACCGAACACCCTGTTTTTGTTTGTTTTTTAGCCTAATAAAAAAAACAATTATTAAATTGATTAAAGCCTCCCACTTTATCCCGACGCTAGTCAGTACCATTGGGCCGAATTCATAACAACTAGCAATTGCTTATGAGCACAGGCACCGAGCAAAAGCAAAAGTTCATCAAGCAGAAGCTGAAGCAAAAGCAATTGCTTACAAATGTATAAGTAAACTTTTGCTTTGACTACTTGCTTTTTCTCAAGCTAACCCAGCAATTGCTTGTAGGTTCTTAATAAAGCGCTATTCATGTGCGATGAGGCATGCGTTATTGTGAAGCTTTTACTTGAAAGAATCCTGTTGAGGATCCTCTGGGAAGGAGTCGCGGGATTACTGTAGGGTCTTATGGGTAGGGAGCTATTCCGTATCCAGTATCCCCAAGAAGGAAACCGTTCACATTTGTTGAGAATGCATTGTGTACTTCCGATGTTTGATAGATGCGGGAATCGTGAACAGATCCTGGCCATCCAACATCTACACTTGTGAAGACAAACTTTCATAAACATGATGGAATCTTCTTTGTATTGTTTGTAAATCACGAACAAGTGAGAGGTCAAGCTACCAGTAGGGATCTTGTAACACTGCAAGCAATTGCTGAATAACACTAGCAAAAGGTCGTTATTACGTATCTAGGCAATTGCTAATCAAGGTGGCATTTGCTTGCAAGAAACAAGCTTTTGCTTTTGCTTAAAACTAGAAACTTTTGCTTGCTAGCAACTACTTATTTTTATGTATGAAGATGTAAGCAAAAGCCTAGAAAAAGCAATTGCTACTTTTTATGAATTCGGCCCATTGTTTAAATCCATACCGTTTAAAGTCCGAGATATATAGATATATTTAAAATGTTGTTTGTACATCTCCCATCATTTTTTACATGAAATTACTTCATGACATGCCCAACTAATGTGTAGGATAATTTTAGCCCTTTTTGTCTTTGTTTTTAATTAGTTATTTGTAATGAATTGTGTTTAAACTAGTACAAGATAACAAGGAGCACAAGCCGAGCAAGAGTATTGCCCTACATCCAGCTGGTGACCACTGTTTATCTCTAATTAGCGCCCTTTACAATTATGTGTAATTTATTTATACTTGCCAAGCTGCAGACCACTGGGTTGTGTTGAAAACCACGCACACTATGTCATAAGCCTGCTGCATGCAAAGAACAAGCGACTCCACTTATCAGAGTGTTAGATCTTCGCAGGTCTGTTTTTGACATGGAATATGTTCTAATTACATGAGTGCAATTAGTTTTCTGCCCCTCATCTCTGAGACCTGATCCCAGCCCCCTGTTAGATAGGTGGAATGGCGCAGCTTAGGATATTAATTAATATGACTCCCCAAGTTCATTAAACTTTGGAGAAATGGCTTCATTAGTCATTGAAGGATTGATTGGTTGGTATCGTATCACCATGAAGGGTTTTAAAAGCTTAGTTTGAGTATAGGGGATCATGCTCTAATGGTCACTCGTGCATCGTTTTGGGGTTTTTTTTAATGGAGAGCCATTACATTTATATTTTGTTTTAAGGTCAAGTATGGTCAATTAAAGGGTCTGTATACGTTTGTTAATGACTCTGAAAATGAATGGCAATAAAAACTTCAGTACTTGGTTAGAAGTACTGCAGCTTTGGAAAGTATAATGCATTTTGAGAAACTTTTCACCTCGAAGTAGGCTACAGCGGTTATGAAAAAAAAAATCACTTTTTATCTACAAAAATTTGAATCTGAGAAGCGTTACTGCAGTAACATTTTTCAGATAGTGTATTCCAATTGCAGAGTAATCTTCCTGCGTGGACATAACTGCTCCAGATTTTCGGCAATATCTCAAAAACGCTACCACCTTTTGAAATGAACTTTTAACAAATTAACTGTTTTGTGGTATATATCTACAACTGGGGGGAGGGGGTTATAAGCCTATGGAAAAAAAAACAATTATTGAAATGATTAAAAGCTTAGTTTGATTGTTGGAGATTATGCGCTTATGGTCGCTCGATCATCGGTTTTTTGTTTTTGTTTTTTCGTCGGGTGAAAATGTATTTAAATATCTTGAGTACAGCCGTTTTGCGTTAGTCGTGTCTTGTCGCATACAAGCATAATTACCAACTGTCTTTTTCTCTAACGAAGTCAAAAGCAAGAATTAAAAACAGTATGTTTCTCGTCAACCTCGTGCCCATGATTCTGATAGTCGGTGTGTTGACTGAATCAAGAGTAGATGCAGCTGAACATCTGAGGCAACAACCGTGTAATCTTCGAGGTAAATATTGGTCGATTATTTATATTTCACTTTAGTTGTAGAGTCTATTTGATTAGGTCAGGTATGGTCATTAAAGTGACAAATTTTAGTCAAAATCGCTATTCCCAAACTGAACAATTTCCGTAAAAAACGACAAGATAGATGGATCTGACTCAAAATGAGATTGCAACAATTGATATGTTTGTTACATTTATCTATATTTTATAAATTACTCAATAAAACGCTAAATTGAACAAGCTGCAGAAACTGGTGAAAAATATTAAGATTTAAATGACATCATTAACATTGTAGTTTATTTATGATCATGTGTTTAGTTGGAGTGTTTTTTCGGGGGGGGTCTGTTCGGATGTTTGTCAGTGGGTGTTTAGGGCAATGCTTGAATGATAACGAGTAGCTTGTTTGTTCTCTGGTGTTATGGCATTGCCCGAAAACCTCTTGTTTTTGTTTAGTATCATGTTTAGTGCAACACCCGGAATACCTGTAGTTTTGGTTCTGTTTTATTGACGACAACTTCATCTTCGTCGACTTTTTTCTTCTCAATGCACGTATTTGCTGTGAACTAATCTGGAAAATGCATATCATGCAATAATAATCTTTACATCTTGTGAACATCTGAGCGTGGTCTGTAGACTTTTCGGAGTGCACAAATATTTACAAAAAGATGACTTCAGTTATACCGTTACTGCTGATGAAAACTAACGTCAAAGTGTGAAAACTTTGGGCTCAATTGGTCATCGAAGTTGCAAGAAAATGATGAAAGAAAAAACACCCTTGTTGTATAAATGTGTGTGCTTTCAGATAGGAATAAAAATTTCTTGCAAAAAGTTTTTATTATTTTAGTGAGAAATTACCTCTTTCTCAAAAACTACGTTACTTCAGAGGGAGTCGTTTCCTACAATGTTTTATACTATCAACAGCTCTCCGTTGCTTGTTACCAAGTCAGTTTTTATGCTAATATATATTTTGAGTAATTACCAAACGTGCACTGTGCCTTTAAGTAATGGCCCACACTTAACAAACCATAAAGAACAACAGAAATCCAGATTTAAACAGAATACTTGTCCACAATGGACTATAAAGAAAAATTAAGAAACACTTAATTGCATTTATGGAGCAACAGGTCTGCAAAGTGCGGGTGCCACAGCCCCATACAGGCAGGCACGGCTTTCTCAGGTGGTTATGTAAGCTCATCAACATGCAAATCGGGCTGTTGTGGTAAACAACAATGAACAAAAGATTGTTTAAACGCAAAGACCGGTGGGTTTTAGCGAGTGCACCACTTTCCATATTGCCAGCACCACGAGAGCATGGGAGCAAGTGACAAACGTTCACCGCCTCCATCCCCTCCGTCCGGCCGTTACACCAACCTGATTTGTCTAGATTACCCGAAAGCTTCAGGAGTTCTCGTCAGCGTATTGTAGGATAACTGGGCGGTTTGCCCCTACCAAACGTACGGATAAGAGATAAATTGTACATAACAAGTAAACTAAACTCAAAGTAAGAAGGTTTAAAGTTAACTGTTAAAGATAAGGATTATGTAATACAACAAGTGTAAGTAATAGAGAATAATCCAGTTATTAATATGTGGATACTAAGTTGACAAAAACAAAAATAAATAGGCGATACCTCTGAGTGATTGAAAAATAAAACCAGAAAACAGGTTTTACAAATACAGCGATTTTTCAGAGGTAAAACAAAGTACGCTAAAGCAAGCGGATATAGAGTTGCACAGAGTTAGCTAACAAATTTAGCAAGCCGATTAACAATACAAAAATGAAATATTAAAAGTAAAATGTATTGAATTATTATAATTTAATTTCTGTATTATCTTAGGTAACATTATTAAAAGCATCAACAATATGTAACTAAATGCTTAATTGTGTATTAAAAGGAAGGACTCCTTAAACCCACAGATCAGTTTTCTAGCGTCCAGGTTTCTCTGTTAGGGTCAAATACCAGTAAAACCATAAATGTTGCGGGGAATTCAACCATAGAATAGACTTACATTAAGTATGGAACAAGAAGAAAAATCTTGTTATAATTGAATCGATTGTTGACATAACTGTTATTGCAATCTCGCATTTCGTTTGAGAGGCAAACAGTGCTGAACTGAAATAATGTTGCTACCTTTACGAACCAGAAGTTCACATGAAAAACTTATTTTGAAGCTCTAATTAAGATTTAAGTTATGCTTATCATGGTAATTTTATTATTTGTCTAGACTTTAATGTTTACCCCCTTTTCATTAAAGACCAAAACGCAGTGAGTGTAGTTCTATTTACTAATTCTGACATTTAAACTATCAACCGAACAGAAATACCAAACATGTTGACTTTTGTTTATTTCCAGAAGCGATTGGGTCCCTTTTTGATAAGTTAATCGAGTATAGCCTCAACGCTGATACGGATAACCTGGTGAACTTGTTTCACCAAGATGCAAAAGTAATGACGGAAGGTTTGCCACTTGCTGTTGGACATGACGGTACTTAAATATTTTGTTCTAACCTTCGTTTAATGATTCACATCAACATACTATTCATAAATTAACAAACGGTGTACACAAAGTATTTAAGTTTGTTTGTTTGTGTGTTTGTTTGTTTGTTTGCTTTACCCGAAAAATATTTGCATTTAAGTATTACCGTTTTGTATTACAAGATTTAACTAGATTATTACTTAATTATCACTATTATTAAGCACAAATTGTATATTATTAATTTAATTAAAAATACATTGTGCTTTTATTTTGGTAGAAATACGAACTTTGCTGGAGCTTATACCCGAAAAAGCCTCTGACATCAATATCAGCTATGAAGTGCAGCCGATGGATGAAGGTGCAGACTATGTGTGCGGCATGGTTTACTTCGAATTCTTCAACGATTCGGGTGAGAAATACATGGCTGGGAAGTAAGTATACCCAAATATAAACGGACTTATGACGTCAAACATGTACGCATCCACAGTCCGTAGTTATGCACAAATACATGTATTATGTGTACTCCATTATGTGCCATTCCTTTTTAATGTAACGTCCCGTTATTTTACTTTATTTTTCAGTCTCAATTTATATTAATTTTTTGCTTCGAATCGTTGTCATAATTATTATTATTATTATTATATGTATATATATTTTGTTTGCGCTCCATTTGTACCTGACAGCCTAACCCCTACCTCCAAACCCACGTTTAACGTCTACAATGGATGCGTCATTTATTATATTAACTCAATTACAAAAATGCCCATGCCAACGTAGACTGAGAGGCTGTGCTTTTTATCAATTTTCTACTCCATGTTTACTTAACCCTATCATGTCGGGAGGAGGGCACAAAATGCCAATACCTTATTTTAACTCTGCATGTAGCCATTGGACTGTTATCAACTATCCGCTTTTTAATAAATACACCGCCTTTTTTTCTTCTTTTCTTTTTTTCATGTTCACCCTTGTTCACCATCTACACCCAGCCAAATAGCATGGCATTGTAATGTTACCATCGGGGGTTTGTTCACACACAACAAATCCATCAATGACCAGCTCTACCGGAATTCCCATAGGAATTGTACAGCAATTACTTAGCATTGGGGCTAATAGCCACTACTGGGTGAAATAAACCATATATTTTTCAGATTACTTCTTCTGTAGACTTGTACAATAGCTCTGAGCAGTGCCCTGGTTGATTATTTGGATTGTGCAGCGCGTTGCGCTATTTTTGCACTGATTACAACTTGATTTTGTGTTATCTTATGTTAATGTTTGCAAGACCCAATATGTCACATACCAATTATTATGGCGTCATCACATGTTACAGCATCCTCTATGAACGTGTGTACAATCTACACCAAGAGGTTGGTCGTATTTTCAGGGTTTTTGTTCGAAGGCATGTAAGGGGCTAAATCTGTTTTCGTATTGCAGGTTATACACAAATCTTAGTATGAAAATATTTGGTCACCATCGTGACGTCATCATCAAATTCGTTTATTCTAAGTTTTTTGATAAAAAATCATCTCTTCTGATCCGTATGTCACAGAGTTATAATCTCTGTACCATCGTGTAGCGTACAGCACATGTAACATTTTAATCAGAAACATACAAACAGGAAGATCAAACAAACAAAAAGGATCTCCTGATCAACAAGTCAAAATCTTCGTGGAGTCTTGTAACCCAGGACACATTTGACATTTTATTCAAAAACATGACCCCACATTGACGTTTTCTTCCGTTCCAAACTGGATTTTCAAATTAAAGATCATATCTTGTCATAAAGTCATAGTCTTACATATCTGAAATGCCAATCAAAAACATACGGCCCCTCTCAAAATTGACCTTTACTTACGGTCCATACAGCGAGTTCAAGGGGTTTACGACCAAACTTGTCATTTTGAATATGACATGTGATTTTCAGCATGAAGTCATGATATCTTATCTTTTATTTTCCACCAACAGAAACTCCTCTGTGTTCGAAATTACGAACACTTAATTTACAGTGATTGTTTTTTCACTTTGTCTTACAGTCCCTCTCGTTTCTTTCTACCGCTCTTTGTTGTCTTTTTTGTTGGGTTTTTAGTGTGTTTTTTTTTGTTAAATGTTATCGTGTCCCAAGTGTCTTTAGTGTCCCCTGCCGCACCCCCCCCCCCCGATCCGCGCCTGAACATGTTCCAGTATAAACTCCTATAGTCACCCTATACATTGGTAATCTCGTTTATGTAATGTCGCAATAATCTTGTTCTCGCATTAACATCAATTCAACCGAACTGTGTCCAGCAAATTAGTCTGGCCCCTTTTGTTTTACAGGGGTTATCGAACTTGATAATGTTTTGAAGAAATAAATACACACCATCGACTAACCAATACACTTGTGGTGTTTTTTTTTTTTTTCTTCTTTTTTTTCTTCTTTTTTTCAGTGGATTGGATGTCTTCAGGAAGAGTGGGGATGAATACAAGTTTTACATAGTGATGTTCAACAAACAAAACCAACAAACTTTACAATAACGACGTACTCTACAATCATGTGTACCATATAGCTTTATGTGGTTATACTTTGATGTCCGTCACGATCGTCCCTGCTATGCTGACTGAAATTTAAAAAAAAAAACTTCTCGTGAATTTAAAATTTATTTAGGATGAAGAATATTTAATTTTATTCTCTGAATGCATTTTCTCAATGTATTATCTTTATTATTATTTATCTTTCAATAATTGGTGGCAGCAGACACGCCTCAATTACTGCGGTGGTACCTGGGTGGTACTGCGCTGCCTAGCGACGGATTTAAGGGCTGGGCTACACTAGTTAATTATATAGATGGTTATATGTAAGTTTCGGTTGTTTACAAATAATAGTTACATAGGTGGCAAGGTCGTACCACCGCAGTTCCACCGCAGCGTGTCTGCTGCCACCAAGAGTTCAAGATCGGTGAAGGATTGGTGTATAAGTTATCTATAAGTTATCGAAAACTTCTTTATAAATTACAATCACGATATGCATACGTCAAACTCGTATTGACTACGCTATGTATACGCCCATAATTGAAAAACAAACATCGATACTTCAGCGTATGCCAGCGTTTTAGAGAAGTTTTGATACGTCAGCATACGCTGGCTAAAACGTCAAGGTGTGACAGGGCCATTGACTTCGTCTCGGTAAAAATTATCAAGAACGAAGCCTCGGCGGGTTTAAACCACTAGTTTAAAACCTCTTCACCACACATTGATTCCCTTATTATACCAAGGCGAATGGTTCCTTGTCGAGTTGCATCGACATCATCTGGGCCCAATTTCATAGAGCTGCTTAACGGCCGATTTTGTGCTTACTGAGCGAGTTTCCATTTCATAGCGCTGCTAACCGTAAGCACACGAAAAGGCATTCTAACTATCCGGTGCTCACTGTATGAAATTAAATGACGTAACAATGCAAATCCATGGTGAACGCGCAAGATGGCCGCCTAATTTTCTTGCTAACCTGTGAAATACGCTTATGAACAAGCAATTTTGTTCTGCTACAGTTAGCACGAACATTTGCTTACCGTTAAGCAGCGCTATGAACTTGGGCCCTGGAGTGACACGTTACCAAAAGCTACATTTGCAGGTATTTTTTCATAAAGTGTTCTTTCTGGACGTATTTTGAAATAATTCAAAATCATGCACAGCTGATGAGATTACAATTTAATTACTTTAGAGATTACTTTAATTATTGGGGATTTGCATTCTACGTACGCTTGAGTACAGAGTCCATTAGGTTATAATTTATCTTATGCTTATCGATAATTTGCAAAAGGGAGCTTCACACCTTATTTTAATAACTGCATACGTATGTTCCTCATTGCCCAATGACCAGCATATTCAGAGGGAACTGATCTCATAAAATTTGATTGACAAATAAGAAATGTTATCATACCTACGTTGGCACTTTCTTTAAACTAACCAGTATAGCCCCATTCAGTCATTTGAGTGCATTCGCGTCAAAACGAAGTCAAAACACGCAAAAACTAAAGGCCCTGTCACACCATGGCGTATCGCCTGAACGTATGCCGACGTATACAAAAAATAGCTCGAAAATTGTCAGAGTCCAAGAACGTCCAACTTCCCAACGAATTGCGTAGCAAAAGTCGACATCAGTGTTGGAATGGACGTATCCATAGCGTATCCATAGCGTATTAAACGTACACATAGCGTATGACTAACGTATTGATGGCGTATCACTGACTTATAACAAACTTATGACAGCGTATCACAGCGTATGTGAGCGTATGACTAACGTACGCTTAACGTATTTGTAGCGTATTTCTACCGTGTTTGACGTATCCTCAGCGTATCCTCAGCGTACAACGAACACGTGACCTATGTCGCTGTATAGAACGTATAAATACCGCTCAAGCAGCCAACATGCCTCCGACGTACATCAACGTATACCAACGTATACCAACCTACGAGTAACGTTCCTCTAACGTATGTCAGCGTATGTCAACGTATGTCAACGTATGTCTAACGTACCACGAACTTACGGGGAATGTATGCAGAATGTATGAAGCACACGTTCAGTACGCCGAGAAATTTTGAACATGCTCAATAATTTTTCGCGGGCTCGACGTGTTCAAAATTTTAATGGCGTATCACAGCGTGCTCTTTACGTAAACGACGTATCCCCAACTTACCCCAAACTTATATCAGCGTACACCAACGTACACCAACGTATTTTCGATATTTCGCATACGTTGGCATACGTTCAGGCGATACGCCATGGTGTGACAGGGCCTTAATATTGGGTCTAAAACACGATCAAAAAGCAATATTCAAAAGCAGTATGTTTCACGTCAACCTCGTACGCCTGATTCTGTTGGTCGGTGTGTTGTATGAATCAGGGGTAGATATAGCTGAATATCTGAGGGAACAGGGGGGTGGGGGTAGAAGGGGTAATGCGCAATTATTACCGTTAGGGATAAATCTTGCGTTCCTGAAAGTTTACACAAAATCCCCTCAAACAAGATTTTAGACTTGTTTTTTAGAAAGTTTCATTTCTTTCTTTTTTCTTTAATGGTTTCTGCCTACTCGGTTTCATGCTACGATCGCAATATTGTTCGTAGGTTGCTGCAAGGAAACATGAACATAAACATCCATAGAATAATGTCGTTCACGGTAAATCTATGTAGTGTTAAACTATTAAATTACTTAGTAGAAGCAGTAAGCAACGCAAAACAAATCATTTACGTATGTTATTTAGTGTAAACTAGTAGTTTATTTACAACATTTCAACATATTACAACACTTCCATAAAATGGACTCGTCCAGGCAGTCCTAGTGGTCAGTCGTTCAAAACACCGGTGGATACATACATGTGTTGTACATAGTCCTAATAGGCTCACATAATGCCATGCTGCGCTGTAGACAAAACGTTTGCAAAATTAACGGTTAATTGTTGTGTACGTTGAGCGTCGAACTGTCCAAGTTCCGAGAGTCGAATGCGATTATTTTCAACGTAGGTGGCGCTTTGGTGGCGTTAACGCCCCCCCCCCCCATCCGAGAGGGAACAATCAAGAGATCTTCATCGAGACTAACTATTATTTCTCAATGTTTACATTGTAGAGTATTATGATTTGTATCGAAGATAAGGCCAGGTTTGGGGAAACCAAAGCCTAAAACAAGGTTTAAACAGACTGGAGATTGATAATTGAGATTAAAATGAGATTGCAACATATAGTTGTTTGTGTTTATTTTTATTTATTTACTATTACATTTTAGGGTCACCTTCAGGTCCATGGATCGTAGCAAAAACGGAACAGCTGTTTTGTTGTCAAACAAACAACTAATGGCTAGTTATAAGGGGTTTAAACCTTAGTGCCGAAACGCTTTTTGTTTTCGTCCAGATTATCATTTTGTTTCTTCTTATTATTTTCTTAACGGCCGTATTATATTCCCATAGGTTTTGTACACGGATTTTGTTAACAGAAAATCTTGTACTTAGGCTAACAATTTTTAATCGGTAAAAGTTACATACCATATTAGTGTAGCTTATAACTTAACTTAGCTATGAGAAAACGTGACGTCGCCATTGCGTCAGTGTTACTTAGTCAAGCGACTCTGTCTGTACACGTTAGATGTCACTGATGACGCCCGGAATTCACGTAATTTCCAATCCAATTGAAAGGTATAAAATGAAGACCTGGGCAAGGAAACGGGCCTACTGTACTGTGCATTGTTACTCAAAAAGGAATAGTTTGATCAAATGTTGTATGAACCTTTTGTTGACGATATTCAAAAATGTTTGGTGTTCTCTCAGCTCAGTTAGACGTCGACTTGTCTGGATAATCTGCATAAGTGTTTGGAAAGGGATCCGAGAAGTGATAAGTAAAGGGATCCTAACCAAACCTGTAAGAAAGACCAAAGTTTAAGAGAGCGCCTTCCCGCGACGGCTTCCAAAGCACATATTTTTTGAGACGCCATGTACAGTTTTTGCGGCACAGTTTAGCTCAAGTGTCATTTTTCATGCTGAAACGTGACCAAAGTGATGAACCCTTCCGCTGGTCTAATTACAACCTAGAAAACGTCATGATGATCCTCGTGATACGATCGTGTTCTTCATTAGCATTGTGCTGTTTTGAGATTCAGAAGAATCGATGCAAAAGGCGATATCCGCAAATACTGCCAGCCATGGAATAATAATTAATTGCTGGTATGGTGCGCAATCCGTGCTTCGTACAAACGGCCTACACAACAACACAAGGTACATGTACACAAAACAGTCTCAGCGCACACAATGCGCCGTTTAGTTGTACATGTAGCCTAAATGTACATGTACACATGTATATCGATCAACAGTGCCACTCAACGTAAATACTGCACCGCCATTTTAAATGAAATGAAAACTTCAACATGTTTGTATCGTTTGTATGGCACGTTTGGCCGATATAATATCAAGATGAAGTACAAAGCTCACCTAAACTCTTCTTTGATGTATGATTCACCTGGAACAAGGTCGATGATCTAAATCAACGTTAGCATGAAATAAATGATGGAATATTGTTTCATGTCTGCAGAGTCTGTTCACGAAAACCACACAGCAGTTCTTTCCGTATTGGGCCTCATAACCCATTTGGAATCCTACGACGATCGACAGGATGACAGAACGGAGATTGTTGACAACACAAAATACCTGCTTTTCAATTATTAACAAACTGCGATTAAAACAATGTTTTACACGAACTTACCAAACTTCATTAGGTTGGTTAAATAAACCTGATGTTGATAAACGACGGACTACTTTCGCTTGACCTATACAGAGGATGGTGGTGAAAGGATTTGCAACAGTGCGCCCTCTTACGACATGAATTAACCAACTTGACCAGCTCTCACTGACGTCTTGGGAATTCTGTGTTAGTTTTCTCACCGGCCTCTCCCAGGGAATCAATCAGCAAGCTATCGCTAAATTAAATTTGCACAACACTTGACCCAGGGTCATTTTTGCTAAGAATAACAATTTATGTAAATTTATTTCTGCGTTTGCTTAATTTATTCCCCATCTCTTTGAATTAGATATTTTAAAAAATACATTGAGTAGTGACCACACGCACTCCACGACTGTGTACAAACAATTCCTAGTGGAACAAACCTCTCTTTAGAATTCCCCTTAAGGTTCGGCTACGTTTTGTTCATAATCCTCGGTGTCCATTCAGTACCGAATATTAAAACAATAGGAACTTCGCAAAACAAAGAGGAAACTCAAGGATTGTATGTAACAACAACAGGAAAACACCCTTTTCCGGTTAGCAAAACAAACTGGGCTCGAGTTCACAAAGCACTAAGATTCATCTTAGGATGAGTTGTCAGTATCACTATAGTGATTTGTATTGTAACATCACACTTCACTTAGCACTTAAGATTGGTAGACAGATAAGATCAATCTTAAGTCTTTGTGAAATTAGCTCCTGCTCAATGGTGGGGAAGTGACAAGTAATCCACGTGCCTTCAGTGTGAGGAATGACCAATTACAAGTGAGTAGGGGGCCTACTTTAAAGGGATTGTAAACGTTTGGTAATTGGAACCCATTGTTTGTTTCAATCCTATATAGTTGTAGATTATATACCATAAAACTAACCTGTGAAAAGTTCATTTCAAAAGGTGGTAGCGTTTTTGAGATAACATCTCAAAAGCAATAGTGAGATTGTTGGGATTGCTTTGATTTTCGGCAATATTATTGCCGACAATCTGGAGTGGTTCTGTCCACGCAGGAAGAATAATCTTCAATTGGAATACACAATCTGAGAAATGTTACTGTCAGTAACGCTTCTCAGATTCAAATGTTGGGGGGGGGGTGATGTCTTTTTCTATGACCGCAGTACTTCAAGTGAAAAGTTTCTCAAAATGCATTTTAAAGCTGCTGTACCTCTTTGCCATTATTTTTCAGAGTCATTACCATACGTATACAGACCCTTAAAAGATCGGCGATCCTAGCTTATTAAGTTATAGCACAAGGCATTTAAAGACAGCCTGTTGACGATGACAAAATAGAACTCTTTGTTTTCTTTCCCAGAAACTTTATTTGGCACCAAGGAAAAGGAACTGAGACCATAATCTGAAGTGGGTACAGTCATAGCTAGACCTGAAACGCCTCAGGCAAAATCCTGGAGATTGACTTTAATAAATCGGGGGCATCTGTATGTAAACTCCAAGGATTGATCTAGCTGGGTACTCCCAGCATGGGGCTCCATATTCACCAGCCTACGTCAGTCGTGAAATAATATTATTATTGTTGATTATTTTATTACGATCTGTTTACGGGAGTTTATTGCATTACTTGAATTATTAAAGTGTTGATAATTCCATTATTAGTTAACTTTGTCAAAAGTGCACTGTCAAAAGTGATGATTGACACGCACTTTTCATGACTCTTTATACATAAATCTTTAAATCAACGCATGGTAGCTAAATAATTTGACTTGCTATAACATACGTTCTTCAAAGACTTGAGGTCTTTTTTAACAATACAAGGCTGTCTTTAGAAATGTTTTTTTTAATTATGAAGTTGGTGTTGTTGTTTTTTAATTATACACACTTTTTCCACTGAGCTTTGGACCCAGAAGTAGCAAACACTTTGGTTGTGCAGCATATACGCGTGTGTGACGCAATGATTACCAACATAATCGATAGACCATTCTTGTGACGTCACATGTATATAGCAACGCGGGAGGTATGCCATGTTGGAGTCGTAACCACACACATGTAAGATACCTAGCCTAGGCATACGCCAAGTGCAATCCAACGTTGCGTTTCGTAGGACATGTTCATGCAGTTCTAGTAACGTGTGTGCCTGAAGTACGCGCGTGTCATTAAGCCGTCCAGTGGCGAGCGATAAAATAGTGACGTCATCTGAGAAGGGTCTATTTGATTCGTGGCAATCTAGTCATAGCCCACGGTTGTTGCCTATAATGAATTCGTCAATGACTTTTGCTTTACTTGCCTGTGGATCTGTTAATTAATAATAAACAATTCCCGCCAGTGTTTATATGTATTGTGTCAGATAATTTTATCGGACATTTTGATAGAATATAGAAGGGAAATGCAAAAAATACCAGATACTCTGAACGAAGAAAAATGAACATGTGACGAAATTTGCTTCTCTTGACAACCCTCCCTTTCTGAGCCCCCCCCCCCCGCAGAGACAGAAAAACTGGTCCAGTGGCTACCGAAAACCGAAACCTTGTTTGAAATCAACTTCCTGTATCCGTTACACCCGTTCTATCCAAAACAAACTAGCTATCCAGTTCTGTAGTAAATATTACCTTGTATTAGTGATCGAAATTCTGGGCCACGATGACCTCATGAGGTAACCTGAATTGCCAGGGTCCTGCAAACAAGGTGTTCCCGTAAAACAGAGCACTGGGGGGGTAAACATTCATCGCTAAGTCACCGTATGCAAATCCATTCAAGTACGTCAGAGCAACTGGCGTCTAATCACAATGCATGGAACTTTTTTATGAATCAAGTGGGCGTGAATGCCTCAGCTCAGTTGGGCCAACGCGTCATCGTGTGGATCAGTCAGCGTTGTGTTTTACGTTTTGGGAAAGTCGGGAAGAAATCACTTAAAGTTTCATGCAGTAAGGGGTTACTTGTATTACCGGGTAGTAGTCTGCCAGCTTCCCTGCGTGGATTGTAACGGGCTAATTGCAAACCTGGCTTTACTCCAAATGTAGTTTTACAGACATTGAGAGAAGTTTGGCAGCGTTTTGTGGGAATGTTTCCTGTGATAAACAACAGTTACTCTCGATGAGATTCTAAAGGCACGGGTGTAAAACAGCACCTGTATATCGTCTAGAACTCTGTTGGTGCGATATAAAACGAGATCTCTGAACATGGATCAGAAGTTACACCATATATGAGGCAGGAGACTTGAAGGGGCTGTGGTAGTGCCGACGAACTTATCCTAGTTGCATGGTTCATTCACAAGAGCACTGTTTGCCAACCACGATCAACCTCACTTAGCTCTGCCACAACCGCAACATGATGTTAAACATCCATGCGGTATGTGTTTTGGTAGCATCCTCGTACATGTTCGCTAGCCAGGTATCTGCTTCATCAGTGCACGTGGCTGCTAATAAGTGGCATAGATTTAAGTTACCTAAACCTCAAGGGTCAGCATCCACTGTCCAGGCTGAGAGCTTCATCTTGGATGAGGAGGACGGAGAGAGTAAAGAGAACTTCATACAACAAGACAAAGAGAAGAAAAACCAAGACGGAATTAGTTTATATTGTGATCCAGAGTGTGAGGTGTCTGACATCTCATCACAGAGGAACTACAGTGTTAACGAGGCCGAGGAGATGCTAGCGTTTGAAACTGTTTACCCCAATGGCACCAGAACGTTGACCAGACCTCGTGTCCAGGAGCAAATGGTAAATTACATTAACAAGTGGACACACACTGTGAGGAAACAAAAGAAAGCTGCCGGTGGTGCAAAAAGCCGCAGGAAGCGCGCCGTTCTCGGCTTGGACTCACGGTTCGAGATTAATGTCATGAAATACGTTACAATGTACCCTTTCTCGGCAACCGTCAAGCTTTCCGTTGGGTGTAGCGGGGTGCTCATCGCGCCCCAGTACGTCCTCACGTCTGCCCATTGCATCCATAATGGGAAACGTTACAAAGTAGACATTAAAGAAATTCGTGCGGGTTTTAGACGCGAACGTGAACCAACCCTAGGCGAGGACCCGGATCTTGCAAACGAGCAAGCCTTCTTCTGGATACGGGCGTCCAAGGTGTATCTCCCCTACGATTGGACCAACAAGAAATCTAATCTGCTTCTACCTCTGGACAAAGACTACGCCGTGATTCTTCTCAAACGTAGCCCGGAGCGACAACACCTGGAGGTGGGTATCGGCGACACTGGCAACATACCCATCGGTACCATGGTGCATTTTGCGTCTTTCGACGTCCCCGACGAACCAACACTTTTCTACCGTTTCTGCACGGTGAACGGTGGAACTCAACACCTGTTCTATCAACAGTGCGACGGGTCACCAGCGAGCATTGGGTCGGGTATCTACGTACGACAGTGGGAACCAGACAAGGGGACATGGACTCGTAAGGTTATCGGTATCTACGGTGGGTTCACATCTTACGTCAACTCCTTTGGAATACGGGAAGAGCAGAACGTTGCCATGCGTATCACACCACTGAAATTCGCTCAGATTTGTTACTGGATAACTGGTGATTATGGAGAGTGTAGAGGATAGTATTCTGAAAACAACTCATGATCGTGATGGTTTTATGAAAATTGGGTACAGCGTTCATCTCTCTTCCCTTGTCAAAAATACTGTATACTATAAGATTATTTTATTACACTATTTCGTTGCGTTTGATTTAGTTTTATCATCGTTTTAAGCGTCACGCCCACCTTTTTAAAAATGTACATATTTTAATCTCAAATTTACATATTTTAGTCTCAAAATTCTCATTAGCACTTTGTGAAAAATATGAAACAACAATATTGTAAAACTCCTACAAGTAAGAAATTCGGAAAGTCTCACCCTTTCCGTCATCAGCTACTGGTAAATTATGTTGCGAATTTTGTTCCTTTTGTATAAGCACTTTAAACGCATACATGTATCCTTAAAATGCAACATGTTGATGAGCAGTCATGAGATTTGACATGTTACTTAAGTTTGTCATTAATAATGAGCGTTTTATAGTAAGTCGTGGCAGCCAAACCGTGTGTGTCCAGCCACACGTTTTGTTCAGGAATTGTTTCCCTGCATAACAGCACGCATTGCAAACAGCAGCCGCTGCTGGGTAACTTCAAGGTTACTCATAGTTACAGTAGACACCACACTTGTCTGTAATCTGAGCTTCGGAATGATTTTACCAGATAGATATATTGAAAACTTGATTTTCTTGGATCGATACATTGGGAACTTGTCATTCGTAAAAACACATAATTATACATGTACATACCAAGTCCATACAATATGTTGCAAGAAAGGGGAAAAAAGAAAGAAACAAATCTCATGATGTTGATTAGATCTAATGTTCTCTAACGTGTGATATGCACAGCATTGGAAGGGTTATAACTGTTCACTTAACTTTCATGGTATAAAGATGGTCATGGTGGAAAACTTCCCTTGAAATAGGCCTATTTTGCTTGAAATACTATAGTTTTTGAGAAATGAGTAAAACAATTACTTTTGATCTCAAAGCCAGATGTTCGAATACAGTGAAAACATAAGGGTTTTTCCCCACTTTTGTTCATGTGAACCGAGTACCGATTGAGCTTAAACTTTCACAAGTTTGTTATTCAATGCAAATTACTGTGCTTCTGTGTGTGCTTTTTTGTGTGTGTTTTTTAATTTACAATGTTAAAACTTTAAAAGTACACAAACAAAGCATAAGCAACATAAGGGGGAAAAGAGAAGATAAATATTGAGTGCGGATAAAGGTCTTTGACATTTATTAATGTGGTCCATGTGCTATTATGAATTTTCATTTTTTGAGCTCGTACACGTGCAGCTGCACGAACTGCACTGTTTAAATTGTCTTCAATCATGCTTCAATAGACTAATGTACATTGTGCATGCTTAACCTTTAACACAGTCGGTTCTGCTTTTTTCCCTCATAAACATATTATTATTAATGTCATGAGTCCTTTGAAGTAACCACCCGTAGAGATCTGTATGAATATGCCGTCGGAGTCCTTTCATATAGAGGCACGTTCATGGAGCATAATATCATGAAGACTATCCCTAATACTGACAACGTGTATACGAAACCGGAATAAGTAAATAAACGTGTGAGACCACACAATGTTGATTCATGTGGTTGATAATGGCTTGTACATACCCAACCTTGTAGTCAGTAATAAATGTTTACATCTTTAATCTTTAAACAAGTAGCCTCGGCGTGAAGCCAATCCTCATTCAGTTTTTGAATTGTAATAATCTTAACTGTTGTACATTGATTTGTGAATGAATTTTCGGATTGCGACTGTATACAATTTAGGTTTATCCAAAACGACAGAGCAAGGACTAAAATATCTTGTTATAATTTACGTTTTATTTTTGTTGTTTTCCATTAAAGCACAGTGCAGTACGTGTAGCCCTCCCACATAAATACACTTAACTCCGCCCCAAACAATCGGCAGACGACTTAAAGACAAATGTATTGGGGGGGTGGGGGTTGGGGGTGTCCTGCTATACGAGTGTTTACCTTCATTCTTGGGACACACGCAGCAATCATCTCTATCAACAAAATGCCAGCATGGTGCGAGTTGTGTGATCTACGCGTACGCGCATAGGGGTGACCCAGTAATGGTAGAAAACACCGTTATGTCTACAGTCGGACAGGTCTTGATTTCAAGAAGCACTATAACAAAACTCATCTTTAAAGGTATTTTACACTGTTGGTAACAGCTCAAAATCAGTGTCCACATTTTGTGTGATTCAAGATATGCATGAACAAACAAACCTGTGATAGTTTGAGCTCAATTTGGTCATCGAGATCACGAGAAAATAGTAAAAAGAGACCTTATGTGTTTTCTGTTTTTTCAAAATGGCGTGATAAAAACTATTGTTTTACTCATTTCTCAGAAACGGTAGCATTTTAGGCAGAAATATTTTAAGGAACCCTTTCTACCATTACTTACTTTAAATCATGTAAGTTTCGTGTGAATCTTTGTGTTTTTCGATCTTACCAATAGAGTGTACAGGGCCTTTAAGGTTGTCAACCTTGCTTAGCAATTAAGATTGATAATCATATGTTTGGATCAATCTAGATTTTTGTGAAATTAAATAGCCCAGTACATTATGAAATTGAACTGATTTATAGATTGGTCTGTATAGATTACGTATCCCTTATTTGCTGAAAAAGTCCATTTTGCGAGTGATGTGTTTGGAATAATATAGTCACTTCGAGAAACAAAAATATACCCCCACCTCGGCTGAACAACCTAGATAGGCCCATGGGTTGGTAGCCAGAGTTAACTTGTTCCGACACCCCTATGTGCAGCAACCCCTACAAAAATGTCTGTTCCTAATCCTAACTCTAACCACCCTCACTTGAACCATAGCGTGTAGATCACGAAGGGTTATCGGAACATATAGGGTCATCGGAATATCGGAACAGGGTTATCGGAACATAGGGTTATCGGAACATAGTGCAGTCACTGTCCCCATCCCCTGATTCCAGTCATAAACCAGAGAGGCAAACAGTCTGTCGGTGGCACCCCGTTTTGAAATTTAGCCCTTCCACTTTCTTGATGCCAATAACAAACGGTAACTCGCATCCTAAACTGTTGCGTGTCTCGTGATTGAATTGTCATCACAATGTGGTTTACAGGATCTTCAAATCAAGTCATTAATGTGTTTTCAGGAAGTATGGCATGTAGTTGAAACTAGATCGACAACACGCACGTTTGGCTTCAGATGTTATTTGTTCCGTTAGATGAATCCTTGACAAATTGTCTTCGTATGTAGCGAACCGTTCAGTCATCGAAATCGTCAATTGGATCATTTACAACTCATTCATGCAAATGACAGAGTCGATACTTCAAACTGTACCAGATTAAACTGGTATTCGAATACAATCAACACCCGTTTGCCTTTGAAATGCACTTGACGCATATTCGGTTACAGAGACCTTGCTGTTGTTTTGGGGTTTTTAACTGATAGTCGATTCGAGGTCTTGTCACGATTGGATCTCGTTGTTTATGATGACACACATTAAAGGCACTGTATACGTTTGGTAATTACTCAAAATATACATTAGAATAAAAAACCGACTTGGTAACGAGCAACAGAGAGCTGTTGATAGTATAAAACATTGTGAGAAACGACTCCCTCTGAAGTAACGTAGTTTTTGAGAAAGAGGTAATTTCTCACTAAAATAATATTAAAAGACTTCTTGCAAGAAGCCTTTTATTCCTATCTGAAAGCACACAAATTTGTACAACAAGGGTGTTTTTTCTTTCAACATTTTCTTGCAACTTCGATGACCAATTGAGCCCAAATTTTCACAGACTTGTTATTTTATGCATGTTGGGATACACTAAGTGAGAACACTGGTCTTTGACAATTACCAAACGTGTTCAGTGCCTTTATTAAGTCTCTACAAGCGCGATCTGTTTTTACTATCCGGCCATTTCCTGTCAACCCGTCCGATTAGAATGTAAAGCCATTAAATTGTCATTATACAAACCCGATTGATTGCCATTAGCTTAATCAATTACACACGCCCCGTCATGCGGGTAACTAAAATAACCGTCAAACGGTCTCACTTTGTTTTACATGTTGATTGAGTACTCGATTGATCTGCCATTCCGGATAGAGAACACCAGCTAGCATTTAATTTGGTCTAGAAAAGAAAACAAATAGTACGTTGTAGGCCTATAGTTTAAACAATTAGCAACAAAGTGGGGACTTGGGGTAAATGCATTGGTCTGCTTTGTATTATAATCGAGCAGTCGTGAATTTGAAAGCCAAACAAAAACACGGAGTCCAGAAGTAGTGTTGTCTGGACTTAAGTACATATTCAAATATTTGAATGGACTCTTTGCATAGTCAATGATTATTTCTGTTTATTGCTGCCCATTATAATACAAGGAACGATATCAATATTTGGTGGCTTTCGGTTGTGTAAAACTATCCTAGATTTTTAAAATGACTTAGGCTTCCACATTAATAACGTTGTTTCCCTTCCCTTCTTTTTCTTCATCGTTTTTTTGTTTAGTTTTTTTGTTTTTTTACCTTTTTAGTGCAAGAAATAATAAGTGGTTGGTCTCGTGTAAAGGGTCGTTGGTAAGGTTTGATCTTTATTCAAAAAACAGAAACCCATTCCTCTCAGCCGCAGAAAGTTTGTGTGAGCCAAATCCAAGGGCAGCATGCTCAATGATTTATGTATCCACTGGAATTGTCCCCATAAAAGTGGAGGCAAGAGACCCGTATGGTTCCATCCAAACTCAGGGGAACTACCGGTATATGACGCATTTAAACAAAACCCAAGCTGTCGGAAATGACTTGACCATTCAGTAAGAATGATTGTCCCCTCCAGGTTAAGAGACAGATTCCCCAGAGATGATTGAACCAAATACGGTAATAATTTCAAAAGGTTCACAAAGAATTCTTGTGGAAATTTGCCAAGAAAAAGAAGAAGAAAACAAAGCTTTAAAGACACTGTACACGTTTGGTAATTACTCAAAATATATATCAACATAAAAACTAACTTGGTAACGAGCAACGGAGAGCTGTTGATAGTATAAAACATTGTAGGAAACGACTCCCTCTGAAGTAACGTAGTTTTTGAGAAAGAGGTAATTTCTCACTAAAATAATAAAAAACTTCTTGCAAGAAGCCTTTTATTCCTAATCTGAAAGCACACAAATTTGTACAACAAGTGTGTTTTTCTTTCATCATTTTCTTGCAACTTCGATGACCAATTGAGCCCAAATTTTCACAGGCTTGTTATTTTATGCATTTGTTGGGATACAACAAGTGAGAACACTGGTCTTTGACAATTACCAATCATGTTCAGTGCCTTTAAAGGGTCTGTATACGTTTGGTAATGACTCTGAAAATTATTGGCAATAAAAACTGACTTGGTAAGAAGTACAGTAGCTTTGGAGAGTACGCCTGTAATGCATTTTGAGAAATTGTTCACTTCGAAGTACTGCGGTTGTACTGTGGTTTTGGAAAAAGATATCACTTTTGATCCCCCAAAATTTGAATCTGAGAAGCGTTACAGCAGTAACGTTTCTCAGACTGTGTATTCCAATTGCAGATTATTCTTCCTGCGTGGCGGACATAATTTCGGTAGATTTTCGGCAAAATGTCATAAACGCTACCACCTTTTGAAAGGATTTGTTTACAGGTTAGTTTTATGGTATATATCTGCAACTATATAGTATTAAAACAAACAGTGGGTTCCAACTACCAAAGGTATATAATCCCTTTAAGAATGATCGATTTAGTTTGAAATCTGGGCGAAACGCGAGTCAGATGGACCAGAAGAGGTCAAGTGGCTAGAGGAAAGGGGTGAGTTTCCATCCTCCTGGGGACAAGCGAGACAAATCAAACGGGCTGCAGACATTTTTTAAGAGGCACTTAAAATAATAAGAAACACATTTTCATTGACGAAACGCAGTAGCAGTTGTATGCATCATTGGTCTGCATTAAAGGGATTGTATACGTTTGGTAATTGGAACCTACTGTTTGTTTCAATTATATATAGTTGTAGATATAGGCTATACCATAAAACTAACCTGTGAAAATTTCATTTCAAAAGGTGGTAGCGTTTTTGAGATATTGCCGAAAATCTGGAACGGTTATGTCCTTGCAGGAAGAATAATCTGCATTGGAAAACACAATCTGAGAAACGTAATACTGCAGTAACGCTTGTCAGATTCAATTTTTGGGGGATAAAAAGTGATATCTTTTTATATAACCGCAGTACTTCGAAGTGAAAAGTCTCTCAAAATGCATTATACTATCCAAAGCTGCTGTACTTCTTACCAAGTAAGTTTGTATTGCCATGTACAAGGTCATTACCAAACCCATACAGCCCCTTTAATCGTGGGACTAATTTAATCCCTTCCTCAACTCTGTGAGGCAATTCTCGTGCTGTCACAACCTTCCCGTGATTATACACGTTGTCTTTCTTTCAAGACTTTGTTCGTTTATGTCGAGCTCCAATGAATCACGGTATGCACAAACTTATTCAACCAGACTACTTTCTACCATGTAAAGCTTCAAATCTGTATCATAGTGTTAAGATATGATAGCTCAACAATCTGGGCCCAATTGCATGGCACTGCTTACCAAATAATTCTGCGCTTACGCGCACTGTAACGCGTGTATTTCTATGAGACGCAGCTGGGCGTAAGCGCAGAATTCCACGGTAAGCAGTGCCATGAAATTGGGCCCTGATATGAGTTTTAACGTGTCTGTTTGGTACAACAAAACTTCAAGTTGAATGCAGAGATCTGGCTAAACATTTCCTTCCGAAACTCTTTTATTTTACAGGGGATGTGAGTTTTTTTCGCGTTCTTCCTTCAAATATTATTATCATCATTTCCTTCCATCATGTGTGTGTGTGTGTGTGTCTGTGTTATTGGCAATACAATCTATTAATTATGCGTTGTCTGGTCAATCATCGACCCTTTTCCGAGTCGTTCTAAAAAGGTTTCTGACGACGTAAGTTATTCCTGCAATAAGTTTACACAGTACCAGATGAAGGAGTGGCACACCAAATGGCGACACTATACATGGCGTCATCATACTCCAAACAACCAATTCCAAAATTTGAAGAATTTCAAACCTTTTTGCGGTTTTTAGACTCTCACTGGTTATGGAATTTCTCGGTTTTGATCTGAAGAGTCTGATACTGGAACGCCCAGCCGGAACGGTCCCCAAATCTTGCCAAGTATCCTGACAAGACTTGACAGATCATGGGCCTGCCAAGAGTTTAAGATAACACCGAGGGAGGGGGAGGAATACCGACCGAAAGCACCGTAGGGTACTTTCAGAACAAGATAGGATGGGTCCTCCTTGTCTCCATGACCACGGGAAACTCTCACATCACAAATTATTCTCTCTTGTTTATGTCAAAATTGAAAAGATAGAATCGTATGCAATTACTGGTGCTATTTGAACCTGATAGTGAAAGCAAGGTGCTTATCGGGGGGTTAATTCCCCAGGAGACACAGAAAATAAAGTTGTGTTATTATAAACTTTTCGCAGTGAGTGTCTGCATTGGGCCAAGTGACAATTAGCGGGCTGACAGAGAAAGACCCTGCCTTATTACGCGATAATTTGCCGGTAACTTAATATGCAGACATGCTGACAAAACATCTTTTCCTGTCAAGAAATCCTGTTCTCTACGTGTGACATTTCGCCCATTATAAGCGATATGACCATGCTGTTATTTATTGTATGTAATTCTACGCAAGGACATACGCCGTATAATGTGACCCTCTTGTAAGTGCAAAGGAAGCTGGTTAAGTGTGTCTGTCATTAAAAGAAATGGTTTTTATTTAATTTCATTTGACCAGGGTAATTTTAGGGTCAATGTTATGCTCTTGAAAGTCGGCTTCTTCTAAAAATGTCACAAGTTTTCCATTTTAATGAAGCAGACATGCTGGTAACTCAGTGAGTACTACTGAGAAGTCTGCACTATCATCGCTTGTTATTATAAAAATAATAAAAAAAACATTCTAACCATGCCAAATTTGCAAAATAATCTTTAATTTCGCAAAAATTTACTCCGGTTCCGATGATTAATTTCATCAATAGATCAAAAGTCAACAGCGCACACGTACTAATTTTATCACCTTTTTTGTCCACACATGATTCACACTTGTACTAAAACGGCTACAATTGAACATCCTTCAATTCGAAACTACATTTTCATCCAAATAAAACCAATCTCCGGCTGCCCTTCCACTATTTTCTCAGAATGGAAGGGCTACAATTGTCGCCCTTCCATTCGTATCTTAGAACGAAAGGTCTACAATTGTGCAGAAACTTTCGAACTCTGCATCTGTTTAGGCGATACGCTGCAATTAAATGCTCTCCACGGTTGTATTTCTATGATTGATGTTTGACTAAGCTGCTGAAACAGGTGTATAATAGTATCTAGTTGATAGATTTATAGGACCTTGTCACACCACGCAATTTTTACACGCAATTTAGAGGCAACCTATACTGCATGAACAGGAAATATTTTGGCAGTACCGGGCACAGTCCTGCCTGTGTTTTAGATTTGTTTTCTTCTTGAAAATTCACCATTGGTTGTTTGTCAATGCATCGTGTGACAAGGCTCTTTTAGATGCACATTACGTGTGTTTTTTACATAAATGTGAACTTAAACGTAGATCACAGATTTTTTTTTTTTTTTAACTTAATGCTGATATCTAGGCCAAATTATCAAAGACAAAATAAAAGTCACCGGTGAAAGATTCAGCTGAATCACGTGTCTACTTGTTGAGAAACCAGTTTAAAAAATCACAGTAACGTATTTTTCATCAAGACTGACTGTCGAATCCATCCAAGGTTAACGATGTGACGGCGGGTACCAACTGCATCTCTGGCCGCAGCATTTACAATTGGACACCACAGCAATTTGAATCTCCAAATACCGCCTGAAAGCGATCTTTAGATTGTTTTAATTTGTCTACATTCTGTTATTGACTTCTAATCAGCGGGGACACTTCAAGACAGAATAATTTCGCACGGTGATTACTACCATTATCATATATATAACAAGTAGGCTTTCGGATAAAACAAAGAAGACCATACATATTTGCGTTCACGTCCGCGTTGATAACGTCTGTCCTAAACTGATTTGATTCAAATTACGTTTGTATTTATTACGAATGCCAAGTGTGTGCTCACAAAACTTGACACTTTACTTTCCTACGGTTGGATTTTAAAAATACTAATAAACTAACGAAAAGTTGCAGTTTAAGTCTCAGTCAACATACTATGCGCAATGACAGAGGTAAACACAGTGAAGACAAAATGTGGGGGGTGGGGATACACCATGCCACATATCAAGCACCAAATTTCAGTCAAGACTGCTTAAGTTTGCCTTCAAAGCCCCTCATTCACGAAATCGAAATTCACAACACGGGTAATGTGCAGATACAATCCATGGGTTGAGTTGTCATTGTATTGAGTCCCATTGACAAAACTGTCACAAACAAAGTGTAGAGTCAGTTGAGCAATGAGAACAGTCCAACTATAATGTTAAAATGGTGACACATTGATCAGTCAATAGCGGCTCAAATTGCGGTCAAAGCTTGCAAGTGGGCACACGCGTATCTGGATCGCTGGCACGTGTAAACGTTTGCGAAACTCATTAGTTATGCTAATTGCGCTGGCACGTGTAAACGTTTGCGAACCTCATTAGTTATGCTAATTGCGCTGGCACGTGTAAACGTTTGCGAACCTCATTAGTTATGCTAATTGCGCTGGCACGTGTAATCGTTTGCGAACCTTATTAGTTATGCTAATTGGTTACATCTAGCTACAAGAAAGGTCCACAGTTTGTTGTACTAAGATCATTAGTGCTCGATATGGGGCATAGTGTTGTGTGCTCGGAATCTCAGGAATTATTGTGAGGAACACGGGGGGGGGTATACCCTCTACCACATATCGGGTGTATTTCCTTCCTCCATGATCCAAGATTCTCAAGGAAAGCACAATGTCTCAGCACCTCCAATGTGGTATACAATTAGTTGGTTTTCTAATGTAATTGATTGAAATGTACAGTTCCCAACAGTAGGCCTTTGCAGTTTTTACGGGCAACTTGGGTTTTTCAATCGTTAGCTCTTCTACGCAGCCAAGTGGCCCACTGACCAATCATGCAAGGAATGTGATAAAACTCCAGCGTGCCGCAAGTGGTATTTTACGCTTTATGCACAGCTGTGCGTTAAGAAAATGATTGGTTTGCCGAGAAAGATGGTCAACCAAAGTTTACATTCTGTGACGTCAAGTTGGAACTATCTCTATATGTAACTAAAGTAGCATATAAAGTGTACAGTATACTTGCTAAATGATTAGTAATAAAAACAATACTATAGCTAGCAGAGACAAGATGTGTCTTGAGGGTTAAGCAATGAGACCAGTAGAATTTCTAACATGAGTGGGAAGTTTATTCCATAGCTGAGGGGCAGAGGCACAAAAGCCCGGTTACCAGCCTCAATGCGAGATTACAAGGTTTATTTAACAATAATTTACACAAATCCCTGTCGTCTTTATTGCAATGTTGAATCGTGCAATCTGGCCTTCCTGAGATTTCTCCGTGTAAACAGAGAGCATGTGAAGTATAACTAGTCTGTATTGATTATTATTTGAATTAAAACTGAATTGGATTGCTCGCGTTGCTACCCCTTGACGTTCAGGACCCAACTTTCTATTGTCTTTGAAGAGCCAGAACCTAATGTAACAAAGCAACGGTAATTGATTGATCTAAATATGTGTAGTCATCACACTAGAGATGTGTATTGTGACATCACACTTTGCTTCGCATTAAGATAGATACACATATTAAGAGTAATATTGCAAGAGCAATCAATTAGCCTGTCGTTTTATAAAAACAAACCTAAAGAGTGTCCTTGCGAATCATCTTTCTGAAGATTTGTTGTCAATTTAAAGGCATCGTACACGTTTGGTATTGACTCTGATAATTAGTGGCAATACAAACTTACTTGTAAGAAGTACAGCAGCTTTGGATATTATAATGCGTTTTGAGAAACCTTTCACTTCGAAGTTCTGCGGTTATGAAAAAATATATCACTTGTTATCCCTCAAAACATTTGAATCTGAGAAACGTTACGCGTAACGCTTCTCAGAGTGTGTATTGCAATACAGATTATTCTTCCTGCGTGGACATAACCGCTCCAGATTTTCGGCAATATCTTAAAAACGCTACCACCTTTTGAAATGAAATTTTCACAGGTTAGTTTTATGGTATACAACGAGATAGGATTGAAACAAACAATAGGCTACAATTACCAAACGTGTACCGTGTACGCTCCAACGTGTTTATACCGATTTGACGACCGCGCCCTTCCAGGAATGGATTCTGTGAATTTCTTGTTTTTAAGAATTGTTGATTTAGTACGAGAACAGTTTCATGTCCAACGGGTGGGGATTCAATTAGTATCACTTTGCTGGAGAGTGGAAAGATCGCTGATCTGCAAAGTTATACAACTATCAGCCACTTTAACTGTTTGCTTCAGCCATGGAGGAAGGCAACGCAACCACCCCGCACCATCAACACCGTTCCCAAGAAAACATAAACATGCTATGTACGGTCCCAGACGCAAGGTTACGCGACCACACGAAAAGTGAATGTCAAACCAGAATGGCACCGTAAACTGCCTCGAGCAAAACCCCGGTAAATATCCGTTTTGCATCGGCTAGCCGCGGCTGGCCGAGCCAACAGAGGACTTCAAGTTGCAGTAATTTTGACAAATTACATACCCCAGCCGCAGTGTCGATACTGCATTAGTACCAACCATTTTGAACTCTCGGATTTTGGATTGAAGGTTAAAAGGAAAAAGCCTTCCCATCTTTAGGCTACTGTACTCGCGACAAAAATAGAATTACACAACCAATGTTCTGCTCTGACGTCAGCAAGAATTGGTTTTGTTTGTGAAAAGTTGTCTGGTGTAGATTATTTTCATATATCAGTCCCCCGTACTTTCGAGAACATGTACTTTGAATTGGTTCCTGATCACATTACTCTGTTATGTGTACAAATCCCCGTGGCTTCTATTTTGACAAACATTGATGTCAATCATCATTTTCTGCTGGTTGTAACATTCGTAATTGTTTCCTGCACCTTGCTGTTCCATCTGTTAAAACATTATCACCCATCCATCGAATCATGGATGTAACCATCCTCATGGTCTTCATCATTGAGAGTGTTTTGGAAGCTCATCGCCATCACCACACCCCAACCGTGGTCCGTTGGTTATGACTGCAGGACTTGTAATCACGGGTTGTGGGTTCGAATCCTACCAAGGTAACCGCTGATTTCACAATGACTAGAACAAGTATAGTCGTCTAGCAAATGAACCACAATGTATTTATTTGTGCAATTCATAATCATAGACGTTAAACCAATGTTTGTATGAGAATGAGTGGCTTTTGTCAGCTTTGTGTTTATATCCCCTTGTGGGAGTTTGCCGAGTTCCCTTGACAGGAAGATCATCTAAACACCAACCCCCACCCTCCTCCTGGCTCATGTATACCTACTCTTTCACTTCCCTCAATTATCTAGAACCACCAAAATTCTTGAAAGGTTCATACACCCCAATCTTGTCCACAACCCTAAACTCTTTGAGATGTTCTCACTCCCTATTTGTTTTTATCGGCTACTAACCCCAAAACTCTTGAAAAGATTCACAATCATATAATTCCCACAACCCCGCAACTCTTGCAAAGTTCCACTTCATAAAATGATTAAACACTTCATAATAGATCAGGCAATGTCAAATGTATCTTGAAAAAACATTTCCCTTAAAATTACACACTGTACAAATAAAAGCAAACAGGGTTTGAAATGGTAAGAGCCACCCAGGCATTAGAAACTATCCGATGCCCCGTGGCGAGTGCTGTTGTTAAACTCAAGAACTGAGCAACCGAAAATCTATAAGCCATGTGTCTGGTATCCAGAACCCCCAGATGCGAAGCTGATGATGAATGGGGTCACGAGAAGGTCAAGATACAAGAATAACATGATAAGGGTACCTAACGAGACATACCTCAACATCACTACTTACAAACGGGGCAGTCTTTGTAGTCTTTGCTCCAGTTGGCTATCATAAAATATGAATCAGAAGAACCCAATGTCGGTTATATACACAAAAGCCACCAACGGTGGTGTATGAATTAGGCCAAGTGCTTAGCCTTAGGCACGGAATTTTAGTGCATAAACTTTAAAACTATCAAGTTCGTTTTGACGCTGAACGGATGTTCCTTTTTTTAAATGTTTTGAAGCCTTTCTGTCACTGCCTTTGGGGTAGGGTGTTAACGGTAATACAAACGTTGCTTCAGGTTGGTCTTTGTCGGGTGTCCCTTTACGGATGGTAAATGCCTACACCATACCGGAACAATAACTCACTCCGATTGAAGTGAAACACCGTCGTCATTCTTCTGGAGAGTGTCCAGCATACGGTCCTCCACACTTATAGAAACATTTTAGAAGTTGACACATCTGTATTACAGGAGACCCTATTAGACCATGTAACCTGTGACAACACCTGTTTACAAAATTGCCACAGAGCCTGGCACGATTTGTACACAGCTCAATTGAAGAAGAAAATTATTCTTATATTTTATATAGATTTGTCTGATTTTTATCATATTTTGATGAAGAAATGGGGCCCATCTCAAAACTTGTTCAGACGTTATTTTTACAACTCTTGAATTTATGAGGAACTACATTCAAAGTTTCCCATATAATGTTCAGTGTAGCATGATGCCTGCCAGAAAACGCTCTGGAATGTACACTACAATAACACTCTTTTTGGTAACAAAAATGGTCTACTATGCAGTACCACAGCTTGGCCGGAGCTTCACTTGTATTGTACATGAATTTTGCGGAATATTTAGTATAGAAGAAAACAAGTTCAGAAGAGAGTATTGTTAACTTTTTGAATAATGCTCTTTCGCAACACCAGAGGATCTATTAAAATCCTTTTATTTACAGATATTTTCATAAAATGTTCCTTCCACCAAGGATTAAACTTGGTTCGTTTGAGCGTGAACTACGGCTATATTAATTAAGTGTCCATACACTGAAAAACTGGTGTGTTAAAATTGACACCATGGGTGTTGTCACATTCTCTGTTCGGTATTTATGTGACAACACCCATGGTGTCAATTTTAACATACCACGCTTGATAAACCTAGATGAAGAACTAAATTCCAACAGTTTTCCGCACTTGCTGCATTTCTTCGGAATTCTTTGACTATTGTATGTTTTACTCACTACACTGCAAAAAACTGGTGTGTTAAAATTGACACCATGGGTGTTGTCACATAGGTACCGAAGAGATAATCAAAACTAACATCTTAAAGTGTGAAAATAACACCAATGCATTTTTTGTTACAGACATAGTGTTATGTAACACCCTATGGTGTTAATTTTGATTCTCTCTTCGGTATATATGAGAATCCCTACCTTGGCATTCCATGTTCTAATTCTCTTCAGTTCGTTCATCACGGCCCTGTACACCGGGTGAGTTTATTAACCTTGTTCAGGGTTAACTTATTATTTGGAAGAAAGAAACGTGAAATAAAGTTCATTGAAATGAGGGATAATTCACTAATAATCGAAGAAAAATATGTGACGATAAATCACAAATCTATATCTTTATAGTAATGAAATGTTACGAGCTAGGTCAAGGGTATTCAAGGATGCGGCTTTCCTTTGGTCTTTATTGATTCATTATTATTCGTGATGAATTATGAAAATTATTTGTAAACATGGTGGTGCCCACAAGGACGTCTGGCAAACTATACACACCGCTGGTACATGCGCATGTTTTGCGTTGCTGATTGTGAACATTGGAAAAGAAGCAGATGAATGCATTTGTTTAAGAACTTGAAATGCAGTAGATTGTTGCTAATTATGAAACAGAAACAGAAATCAATGCACCAAAAATCGCACCTGTGTGGTAGTTAACATAAGAAGAGTTTTTTTGAAGTAAGACTTGATGTTAAATTATATGCATGGTCTTAGAGTTTAGGATTGGCAGTATAACCTTACGTTATTCACACTAATAATTTGTTGAACAGTACTATTATTGTCTTAGGCACTGGAAACGTTTGGTAATTGTCAAAGACCAGTATTATCACTTGGTGTATCCCAACATATGCATAACATAACAAACCTGTGAAAATGTGGGCTCAATTGGTCATCGAAGTTGCAAGAAAAATGAAAGAAAAAACACCCTTGTTGTACAAATTTGTGTGCTTTCAGATGCCTAGAAAAGGCTTCTGGCCTATAGTGTTTTAATATTTTAGTGAGAAATTACCTCTTTCTCAAAAACTATATGATACTTCAGAGGAAGTCGTTTCTCACCATGTTTTATACTATCAACAGCTCTCCGTTGCTGTTACCAAGAAAGTTGTTTATGCTAATATGTTGAGTAATTACCAAACGTGTACAGTGTCTTTAAATGTTTCTAATGAAACCGCGGGACCGTCAAAACCCATAGCTGCGTGTAGAGAAACGATGACAATAATGCTCACTTTTTGACTTTTAGATGCCTACATGTACATGTACAAGGAAAAACACAACCCACATGAGATCGGGAACGAGGTGGGAATCGCACCGGCTACGACAGAGGTAATAAGCAAATCATAACACCACTTGGCCAACCTTGTTCCTTATCAAGAGAAGGGCCCTGAACCAAACTAAATTGAATTGAAAAAAATGCATTTTCTCTCGAAGCATAATAATTTTTATGTCTATTTTTATTTTATATGCGTGGTGTCCTACAACAGCAGTTGCTGTCTGGTTCCTGGACGCACCCGTACCATAATACTGTGTATTTCTACAAGAAAGGCAAGGTATTGTACGAAACGCGCAGCATTGTCAGAGTATCCGCACATTTTGCATTGGCTACTCCCCGATCCCGGGGGAAAGAAAAAACAATTCAGCGTTCAAAACTTACTTACTTCAATAATCAACTTTTTACTGTGGAATGTAACCCTCGTGCTTTGCTCTACAGTAGTGAAACAATAACAGCTTAGGCGGCTTTTTTTCCAATTGATAAACTATGTGAAGGTTAAATGGAGAACATGTTTTTTGCCAATGTTACACATTTTTGAGCGGATGGTTTCTAAATAAGAACGGCCTTTGTTCGCACTTTATGTGATAAAAGCCAAGGCAAGGTGTCCAACAGTTAAGAAATAACTGCCCATTATCGCTGAACTTAGCCAAATATTGTAGTCTGGACATCATAATTCTATCACCAAAAGAGGGCATGGACTCGGCATGAGGTACATGGCAAACATACCCCGAGTGGAATTAAGCATGACAGGTCCAGTATTACTGGCCCGTCCACGGATTCTGTGTGCCTGGTCGCTGCGGGGTCCTAACGCAATACAACACCGGAGCTGTAGTCTTAAAAGTGTATGAGACAAGTATTCAAGACACACATCAAGTGCAAACATATTTGTTAACCCAGAGAGGACTTATCTTTGTTCTCCCATCGTTTTGAAGAAAAAAGAAAAGAAAAGAAAAAATTGTGAGACGTAGGCCTACCTGTTGGTTTTGTACACGAAAGCGAAGCGAGGACTTCCTCACTCTGTCGGAACACCCGGACCCCTTTTGATAAAGTCCTCGGTTTGGATGAGTAGACACCCCCATTGGCTAGAGATTGTGTGTTTTTTGTGTTTTGCAATAGTCAATTTATAGGATTTGTATATACACGAAAGCAAAACCAGGACTACCTCACTCCGTCGGAACACCCGGACCCCTTTTGTTAAAGTCTGCGGTTTGAAAGGGTATTGAAATGTATCGCAATCCCTGTAGTTTTTTCGATAAACACACCATTTTATAGCATCCTGTGATTATTTCTTCAATTTGGGTGGGGCAGGGAACGAACGATTTTTGTTGATGGTATGACAGTTTTTTGCACTCGTTAATATCGCGCCTGTGCGATAATCGAAATAATATACAGAGCACCTGTATTATGGGGTCTCGGATTCTGTGTAATATTAGCTGGATGGTTGTCTGCATTCGGTGCATTGGTTGACTGTGGTATAAACTTGTTAATAACTGAGCTTTCAGATTCAAGAAACCCCACCCGCCCGATGCAAGAAACCCCACCCGCCCGATGTTACTTGCCTTATATTTGTTTCACAAAATAAACATCCGTGAAAGAATGAGGGCGGCATTGAACTCTAATTAAACAATAACACATCAAAGAAGTGCAGAATTCAACCTGCATGTCCTGAAATTTCGACTTCCCGGTCGGATTTTGTATTTATTTATTTGTTCAACACAGAGAGTTTGCCGTAGGATCTTTCTAAGAAAATAACAGCTGGACGATCTGGTATTTTGTGTAAGGAATAAGCATTGATTTGTTTACACAAAGTGGTCAAAACATTCCACTGTTGCAAGTCTTGAATAACAAGACCAAGCACAAAGTAGTACCCCTGTATTCAGTGGACGTTGAGCTTGACTGTGTGTTAGTCCCTTAAATTTGTTATAAATTTGTTTTTTTTTCAAAATCGCTTTAAAGGTATCGTACACGTTTGGTAATGACTCAAAACAAATATTAGCATAAAAACTTACTTGGTATAAGCAACGGAGAGCTGTTGATAGTATAAAACCATGGAGGTAGGAATAGAGTATTCCTACCTCCATGATAAAACATTGTAGGAAACGACTCCCTATGAAGTAACGTAGTTTTTGAGAAAGAGGTAATTTCTCACTAAAATAATGAAAACTTCTTGCAATTTTTTTTTATTCGTATCTGAAAGCACACAAATTTGTACAACAAGGGTTTTTTCTGGGTTTTTTCATCATTTTCTTGCAACTTCGATGACCAATTGAGCCCAAATTTTCACAGGCTTGTTATTTTATGCATAGGCCTATGTTGGGATGTACCAAGGAGAACACTGTCTTTGACAATTACCAAACGTGTACGATGCCTTTAAGGAAGTGTCATTTTGAGGTTGTTTCATGATTTTTGGGTTTATCGTCCAGCTGTGAATGTCACAACATTACATACTCGGTCTCGGTAGGTTATCGTTTCTATAGGCAACGCCTATTAACCAAACAGTCCAATCGACGAGTATTTGGGTTCAGTTGTAAATGCATGCCGATACTTGTGTACATGATCCGTCGGGTATATAGTGTATACGGTCTTCAATGGATTGATCCATGGGGGACGTACCACCGATCTGATCAGCCGTCCAAATTGCTGAAAAGGGATGGTCCATTGGTTGACGAAAGACTTCATTTATTCCCATATTCTTTAAATTTCGAAACGCAAACCATACCATTGTTTACCGAAAAACAGGTGGTCACATTTCAGTGAAACAACAAAAAACTATAATTGAGCACGTTTACGAACGTTCATTTTGTTCACATTCTTTCAAATAATTGCAGTGCTCCCAATAAGCACTTATATGCTGGTTGGGAATTTATAACAAGTGAGTATTCAGAATTAAACTGATTTATCGGTTGATAACAACAAATTATGTACTTGTCTTAAAAGTCAGAATTATAGGTTGATGGTCGATCTTAAAATTTTAAACGATTATACGGAGCAAGTACTACCCTTTTTGAAATAAAATAAAGTTTTATTCTGATGACTTGTTTCTTAAAAACAAATATGAAGATTGGAAGAATGTGTTTGTTGAAAACCCAAGGATTGGAATGGATGTACTCTGCAAACAACCAATGACGTACTGTCCTTTCATGATGTGTTTCGTGACGACTAGATGATTGATAAGAATTAATGTTCTCTTCCAAAAATCATTGATACACCTTTCCTTTAATATGCGTTTCTTGATATTGTAAATCTTTCCCCAAATTGAGTTAAAGATGTCTGAGACCACCTATGGAGACTTACTGCATTAATAGATACAGCGTTATTTTACAAAGAACATCTGTTCTCGGGAATAAGTTATATACAAAAGGAGGGGTTGTTTTGAAGAAAAATAAATTGGATGTTCGGATACCATTATAAAATCTTTTAAATAATCGCAGACTCCTTGCAAACTTTAAAGGGATTGTATACGTTTGGTTTTTGGAACCCGCTGTTTGTTTCAATCCTATAAGTTTTAGATTACCATAAAACGAACCTGTGAGAATTTCATTTCAAAAGGTGGTAGTGTTTTTGAGATATTGCAGACAATCTGGAGCGGTTTTACCAAGTATGTTTTTATCGCCATTAATTTTCAAAGTCATTACAAAACGTATACAGACCCTTTAAAGGCACTGAACACGTTTGGTAATTGTCAAAGACCAGTATTCTCACTTGGCGTATCCCAACATGCATAAAATAACAAGCCTGTGAAAATTTGGGCTCAATTGGTCATTGAAGTTGCAAGAAAATTATGAAAGAAAAAACACACATGTTGTACAAATTTGTGTGCTTTCAGATAGGAATAAAAGGCTTCTTGCAAGAAGTCTTTTATTATTTTAGTGAGAAATTACCTCTTTCTCAAAAACTACGTTACTTCAGAGGGAGTCGTTTCGCACAATGTTTTATACTATCAACAGCTCTCCGTTGCTTGTTACCAAGTAAGTTTTTATGCTAATATATATGTTGAGTAATTACCAAACGTGTACATTGCCTTTAAAGGCACTGAACACGTTTGGAAATTGTCAAAGACCAGTATTCTCACTTTGTGTATCCAAACATATGCATAAAATAACAAGCCTGTGAAAATTTGGGCTCAATTGGTCATTGAAGTTGCAAGAAAATTATGAAAGAAAAAACACACATGTTGTACAAATGTGTGTGCTTTCAGATAGGAATAAAAGGCTTCTTGCAAGAAGTATTTTATTATTTTAGTGAGAAAGTACCCCTTTCTCAAAAACTACGTTACTCCAGAGGGAGTCGTTTCTCACAATGTTTTATACTATCAACAGCTCTCCGTTGCTCGTTACCAAGTAAGTTTTTATGCTAATATATATTTTGAGTAATTACCAAACGTGTACATAGCCTTTAAAGGCACTGAACACGTTTGGAAATTGTCAAAGACCAGTATTCTCACTTTGTGTATCCCAACATATGCATAAAATAACAAGCTTGTGAAGATTTGGGCTCAATTGGTCATCGAAGTTGCAAGAAAACTATGAAAGAAAAAACACCCTTGTTGTACAGATTTGTGTGCTTTCAGATAGGAATAAAAACTTCTTGCAAGAAGTTTTTATTATTTTAGTGAGAAATTACCTCTTTCTCAAAAACTACGTTACTTCAGACGGAGTCGTTTCCTACAATGTTTTGTACTATCAACAGCTCTCCGTTGCTTGTTACCAAGTAAGGTTTTATGCTAATATTTGTTTTGAGTCATTACCAAACGTGTACGATACCTTTAAGGAAGGAATACAAACTCATGTAATTTACCGGTTAGTGTTTGACGATGTTTTGGGTCAGTTTTGGAATTGAAGATCAGCCTCAGTCTAAAAACCACCTCCAAGAGAGTGCAATAAAACATAATTGCTATCACAAATCTCTAAGAAAGGAAAAGGTTAGTTGGGGTTGTAGCATTTCAACCTCATGACCGAAAACAAATGAAGCACAGCATTAATTGATTGAGTACTAACCCAGAGATGTTAACCCTGGAAATGTCAATGTTTAATGTTGAACATGTTTTCAATTTGGAAGTTGTGTATACACATGGGTCCTGCGTGCTGTCAACCATCCACAGACGAACGCAACACTTCAACAATTAGAGTAACCAAAAATTAACTGGTAACTCCCTTATAGTTCTGAAAAGAAAAAGGAAAAAAAAACATTTATTTGCAAAAAGGGAAAATTGGTACCAACAAGAAATGTTGACCTGATGAGACATTGTCAAGTCAATACGCTCTTTTCATAGGAAGCGCAAACAAAATATCAACACTATTAGATCAACTTGGAGAACAAATATATCATTTTTGCGTTAAGTGTTAATTTTGTACGATTATTTGTACTGCATTGGAGATTCAGTCTCTCTTTTGTTGTCATTTGTATTGTGTTAAATATGACTTCAAAAAAATTATATATTTTATTAAAGCAAATGTTCAACATTGGTCATTGTCAAAGACCAGTATCCTCTCTTGATGTGACCAACATATAGGCCTACATGAAATAACGAACCTGTGAAAGTTTAGGCTAAATCAGTCTTCGGATTTATGAGAAAATAGTGAAAAACCCCATTATAGGCTATATTTTCACTGTTTTCAAACATCACCAGTGATAAAAACTAATTGTTTCATTCATTTTCCTAAAATCTATAGCATTTCAAGCAAAACCTTTTCTAGGGGAGTTTTCTACCATGACCATCTTTATACCATGTAAGTTATTTGCAAATCTGAGAACATTTATATTTTCAACCTTACCAATGTTGTACCCACCCTTTAAAAGTGGTGATACTTTAACGTTACAATCTTAAATACAAATATTTGAAAGAGATTATTATTTATGATGATTGGTCTCTAAATTATACCCAAAATTTCATGATTAAAATTTAGTTTTAAAACTCAACGCTGTACGTCATGTGGAAAAATAAAGTGCAGTCTTTATTGAGTTATAAAATGTGTCGACGGGCAGTGTTTTCTGTGGGTTCTTTTTTTCGATATGGATGACCAAGTCCCTATAAGTCATACTTCCTACGCCGTGATTTATGACATTTTCCGGCCATCGTAGCGGGATCAACCCATCGATCTGGAAAACAATACTGCACGTATACATGCACGCAATCATCAATTTGCCAGATTTTTTTTGTTGAATCATGGTTAGTTTGCAGCAATATGTATTTTTTTTTAAATAGTTATATATTGGGGTATGGTCCTTCAGAGTCTTTGTTATTATTGTTTCCATTGTTTTTACTTGTTTTACTTTTGAGACGTGGTAGTGGAGGACAGAGATTCAAGGAGACTGGTTGTTGCGAAGACATCAGTGGTTCCCTCAACGGCCGCTGAGGTAAAGGGATAGATGTACTTGTAGCATCATGCACGAGGTAAAGACTAGGCCTACAAAGAGACAGAAAATGCAACTGATTTGACTAGCCACTGATTTAACTCGCCTATGATTTGACAAGCCACTGATTTGACTAACCACTGATTTGAATAGCTACTGATTTGACAAGCCACCGATTTGACTAGCCATGATTTAACTTGCCACTGATTTGACAAGCCACTGATTTGACTAGCCACTGGTTTGACTAGCTACTGATTTGACTAGCCACTGATTTGACTAGCCACTGATTTGACTAGCCACTGATTTGACTAGCCACTGATTTGACTAGCCACTGATTTAACTAGCCACTGATTTGACTAGCCACTGATTTGACTAGCTACTGATTTGACAAGCCACTGATTTGACTAGCCACTGATTTGACTAGCCACTGATTTGACTAGCCACTGATTTGACTAGCCACTGATTTGACTAGCCACTGATTTGAGTAGCCGCTGATTTGACTCACTGATTTGACTAGCCGCTGATTTGACTAGCTACTGATTTGACTAGCCACTGATTTGACTAGCCACTGATTTGACTTGCCACTGATTTGACTAGCCACTGATTTGACTAGCCACTGATTTGACTAGCCGCTGATTTGACTAGCCACTGATTTGACTAACCACTAATGATAGTTCATCCACTCTTATAAGCGAGGCTGGTGTATAACAGTTATTAGAACAGCATCATGAACGTTTTACAGGCGACGTGGCAATGCTTGACAATGACAACCTCACTGTTAGTATCAAGTAATGGCGGTTTGTTGATTCGGGTGAAGAAGAAAAAACGACAATCAAATTGAAAACTTTAGGGAGAGAGGGAGTAAAGGTTGAATTCTGAATACTCTGATTAACCCTAAAAGTATAGGCAACGTCCAATATAAACAACATTAAAGTGAAATCTTCTGGAAAACGCGGACCTGGGCGGCAACCTTTGCTGATGTGAACATTGGAGCGAAGGGGGTCTGTTTTCTGGTTGCTCAGGCTCACAAGTCTCAGCCCGCTAGCGAAACATCTTGGAGAACATCTTGTCATGGCAGTAATAGTGTTTGTTTGGGTTGCTCTCACAATTTAGGACAGATTGTAAGAATCTGGATAATAATCCATGGGAAAGATTACGCTTGTTGCTCGTGTTTCTACCTCGCCGAAGGCACTCCATCAATTTACATCAACAATCTCTTCCATTGCAGGTACCGATACCCATTGACTCCTAGGCGATGAGAATTGAGTGTCAGGAACGGAATTTGAATCCTTACGGTACTCCAATGACTCGGCCACCAGATGGGGGAGTTCGATATACGCTAGACCGCTGGGCCACTGCACGCTCTAAGGGTAGGGAAGCCGAGACTATGGGGACAACTTCTTAGCTGTAAAAGCTGAAATTTAATTTGAATTATGGACCGCTCTATAATTTTTTTAGGTCATCGTCATACCCTTAAAAACATCCGTTAAAATTGATTGATGAGTATTTTGACAAAACGCAGTAGGCCTAGAACTAGACTGCAGTTTTCTTACAATTCTTCAAGGTCATTTCCGTCGGTCAATCTCTACGCCAAAGTCATTGACAATTAAAGGAAAGTACCTCACAATATTTCTTCCGTTGATGAATGTTGGTATCGTAGTGGCCCCGCAAACATCTGTTCCGTGTCTCACCCCCCCCCCCAACCCCCAATTCCCGGCTTGATCTAGTGCTAGATCAGACAGCCTGGTCTCTATACAACATCACAAACGAAAATAAATCCGTCATATATTTTGTTCATTTGGCTTTACAGCTTGCAGATGTTAAATGCATTGGTAACACTTACACAAAAACCTCTGGAAGTTACAACTGCCGAAAGAACACACTTGAATTTCACTTCAAATTAAGTCTATATACCAACTGGCGTTTTCCAGTCACGCCTCAGGCGGAACTCCTGCAAACACTCAGCCAATTTCTGGTCAAACAAAACTTGCATTCATGACACTTATCACAGCTTAGTATTTTTGGCTATGTCTTCACGCTGTGACAATTGACAGCATTATCGAAGCTGGGTTACGGTAGATCCATTGACTGAAACTAAAGTGATACTCGATATTGCTCAAACATAATTTTTATACGATTCCTTTTGTCATGGAATAATATTACTCAAAAGACAAACTACAGGAATTGTAGTAATGAAGTCTAAAGTTCATGCAAGCACCAATCCTCTAGAGGTATCCGTCTGGCGTGCACAGTGCAGTCAATCGACGAAATGGCGCTTAGACCCACCCCAATTTGACTGATCTTACCGCGAACTAGAGGATGTAAATATCGTGCCGAAAAAAACGCAAAACTTTTTAGCGTGTCATGCATGGCAGAGTCGAAGTACACCGGACTCAAGTTCTGGTGGTTAATGTCATCGTAGTTCGGGTTCGAAGCCCTGTCATGACACTTGTGTCATTGAGCAAGATGGTTTACTACAATTGCTTCTCTCCACCCAGGGTTATAAAATAATGGGTACCCTTCATTGAGGGTGAACACCGAATGCAATGACAAGGTGATTGGATGATGTAATTATTGAAAACTAGAGGATGGGTGTATTATTCCCTAAAAAGTTAATATCAGATGTGGTCCTTTTTTCACTTTTTGACAGTTAAAGGAACGTTACAGAACTGGTAATTAAAATTTTCTTTAAGATCACAGATTTACATAAAACTTACACGGTCTAATGATGATGATAGTAGAAAACATCCCTAGAAATTTTACTGTCTGAAATGCCATATTTGATGAGAAATAAATAAAACTAACTTCCGATTGGAGTTTATCACTCATGAGCGTTTTATTCATGCATTGTATAACACATGTTCATTTGTAATCGGTTTTTTCAATATTTTCTCGTGACCCAGATGGCCGATCGATCTCAAACTTCTACAGGTTTGTCAGTTTATGTATCTGGTGGATTATATAAAGTGCTTACACTGTTTTGTTAGCAAAAAACAGTTCTGTAATGTTCCTTTAAACAAAAAGGGCGAGGGATAGGCTTACGTAAGCGATTCAACGACTCAACGAATTGCCAAAACTGAGACAACTGGATGTCCCAAACATATACTTGTATATACATAAGAGGTAACTAAAATAAATAGTAAACCAGCGGGTAAAACTATGTGTAAAAAATCTTTGTGGGAGTGTTGCCTCTGAGAATAGCCGTTGGGGTGTCGACGTTTCGAACAGACTGACAGTACAGTGTATTCTCAGCTCGTCTTCAGGTGAATGCTGGACTACTGGTGGTGATGCAGCTTATGTACCCCGGTAGCGCTTGAGGGGTGCACATTTGGGCGGGTCTGTATAGTATACAGTCTGTATACGTTTGTAAGGAGTCTGAAAATTAATGGCATTAAAAACTTACTTTGTAAGAAGTACAGCAGCTTTGGATAGTATAATACATCTTGAGAAACTTTTCACTTCGAAGTACTGCGGTTATGGAAAAAAGACATTACTTTTTATCCCCAAAAATTTGAATCTGAGAAGCGTTACCAGGCGCGGATCCAGGGGGGGCGTGGGGGGGGCCCGCCCCCCATTTTCAAATATAAAAAAAAAATAGGGCGAAAAGAAAAAAATAGGGCGGGAGAGAGAAGGGGAGGGAGAAATGGGGAAGCTTTGTGTTACGCCGGCGCAACAAACTTCATTTATCATTTTGCTACTTGGTAGATTTTCACGCCCCCCCCCCCCGTTTGGAAAATCCTGGATCCGCCCCTGGTTACTGCAGTAACGTTTCTCAGATTGTGTACTCCATTGCAGATTATTCTTCTTGCGTGGACATAACCGCTCCAGATTTTCGGCAATATCTCAAAAACGCTACCACCTTTTGAAATGAAATTTTCACAGACAACTATTGTAGGATCGAAACAAACAGTGGGTTCCAATTACCAAACGTATACGATCCCTTTAATTCATGGGGAAACTGGGACATTAGACATTGGCGAACACTGTGTGTGCAGTGTTTTGTACCAAGTATTCGTTTATTTTCTGCCGATGGATCTGTTTTGTTGAGCAATATTTCTTTGTCAAAATAAATTCAGTAGGCCTAGTTTAGTTCATTTTTTTAAAATCTAAATGCAAGGAGTCGTAATGAAGATTTCATGTTGTTGCTTCATCGGCCTTTTTGAGATATGGTGGATGTAGGAGTGCATTGTTCGGCATATGTGTAAACATTACACAAACAGGTTTACCCAAGAAAAAACAGTGTCATTACCTCAAAATGGGTAACTTCTGCGGAGATGAAAAAACACACTTCGTACTGTAAAAAAACACACACAAAAAACCACACATTTTCAAACCGTTGATCCCCATTACTTACACATGGAATTTCCTATTTAAGTCAGTAATAATTATTTGCGCATAGGCCCCCTACATCAAAATTTCAATTTTGGTCTTCTCGAGTCCTGGTGGGGAGGAGTCCCACATTTCAATGGTGAATATTCTTCACATAAACAAGTAAAGCTACAGCTCCGAGACGATGCCGTACATATGCCCTGTAATATAGAGTTACTCCAGAGGTATTCCCAAAGCTCCAAAGAGGACATAACACTCCATAACTCAACTCCCTGAGGGTACAACCCACAGTGTCCAGCATCCGTGGATCGTGACCTCTTTCCCCTCATATTAAACTGATTTGAACCATATTTGTAAATCTCTTTTATATAGCAAAACAATTCAGGGGAAACCTATAGGTGCACCAGCCACCAGACTAAATAACAACCCCATATCAACAACTAATGCTACGAAATGCTAAATGAGTCAAAAATACTAAATGGCCTATTTTTAAAGTCTTTCAGCCTTTTGAAATCAAATCAAATATATTTTCTGACAACTTAAATTATTTTATCTGTTCAATGTTTGGTAGTTAAGCCCTTAAAATTGTGAGCTATGCCCCTCTAAATAATTGTAAACACCCCTGAACGAGTCAATTGGTCCGACTCCATCTTTGAGAAAGAGCCCTCGCTTCTCAGCAAAAAGGGGGGTTCGTTTTGAGGACTATAGTGTACCCGAAAAGTCCCAGACTGAAGGGCAGAATTTAACCAAAGTTCCCTAAGTATTGGGTAGACATATTGTCATAACAGCACAGCCGCTAGTGTCTGCACTCACAAGGTAGATCGTAGTAGAAACAACGAATTCTCATAGAGGGGCTCTAAGGTCAATCTTAGTTTTGTGATGCACTATGAATGTTGCACCCCTAGGAACGAGTCAACGGACGGACTCCATCTTTGAAAAAGGGCCCTACGATTCTGAGCAAAAAATGGCAACTTTTGAAGACTAGTGTACCATGAATACAATGACTATAAAAAGATTGCTTGTAAAGGAAGGTGCATGGTATGCGGTATTACTATAACAAGCTAATTATTCTTCAAGTCAAAATAATTATCTCATTAATTACAGCCTAAGGGAACGCTCCCGGAGATCGCTACAACGTCAGACTTTTGAGACGGTAGCGGGCGTCCCATCCCACACACAGTGGCGTAACTAGGGGGGCGGGGGGCACGTGCCCCCCCCCCCAATTCAAGTAGCGACCCAGGGGGGGTGGGAGGAGGATGTGCCCCCTCAAAAGTTCGAAACTTTGTAAAAAAGAACGCCCAATTCAACTCATTTGGTGCACCATTTTGCGCTATGATATTGGTTATTATATCTGAAAACAACTCAATTACAGCTTTGTATCAATATTATTTCTGCATGTTTAATGCTCAGACGGCGTATGCGTCCTCTATTTACATCTTTGTATATTATGTTATGTTAAAAATGTCATAATTTAGCGATAATAAGTCACAGTCATGATGCAGACTTTTGTAATTAATTATTTTTTGCAGACTTTTAAAAAAAAACATTTTTTAATAAATTATAATGTTTTTATTTTTTTATTTTTGTTGTAGGTGGGCCGTCCGACCCCCCCCCCCCCCATTACGTGGATGAGCTTGTTTTACAGAAAAAAGGCAAACGGAAACTTGGCCAGAAGTGCCCCCCTAGAAAAATGGTGCACCCCCTTTTGCCCCCCTGAAATTATTTTACCCTACAGTTACGCCGCTGCCCACTCACCGGTCCCTGTCTATTACCCCGTATCCGAATTGGCGGCTACAGCTACGGCTACAACTGTTGCTAAGGGTGTTGCTAAGGAAGTACTATACTTCAAAGTATGATGACGCGGCGAACCAGCCGTAGCCGTGGCCGCCTATTTGGACACAGCCTTGGCTACGGCTAGATTTCCGCGTCATCGTGTGTCAAAGTATAGGACGTTCTTTACATTAGCATATGTAACGATCCATTTAATACAGAAGCTCAAAAGGTGTGGCATAGATTGGGGTCGTGTGCAATAGGCCTAGGCGTCATCGTCGTTGGTGTATCCCCATTTCTTCATGTTCGTTTTGCATCGTCCCACCTCTGTGCGTAGTCTATTGAGGGACTTACAAGTCTACAATCCTGCCTATTATAATGTCCAGGGGGCATTTTTTTTTTTACACCGCAGCGAGGGGTTTTGTACTAAAATACTGCCAATTCCTGTCTTGAGATGAGACTACAAACAGTTATGCCTATAAAGGGTTAGGTTTGGGGTTAGGGTTGGGGTTAGGGTTAGGGTGAGGGTGAGGGTTAGGGTTAGGGTTAGGGTTAGGGTTAGGGTAAGGGTAAGGGTTAGGGTTAGGGTTAGGGTTAGGGTTGGGGTTAGGGTTAGGGTTTAGGGTTAAGCGTAGTCTCCTATCTCAAGACGGAATTGACAGTGTTACAGTACAAAACCCCTCGCTGCGGTGTAAAAAAATATATATGCGTCCAGGGGGTAACTGTTTAGTTGGGATGGGCAGCTTCTCGTAGTGGTGACTGTCGAAGCGCCTCTTCTCCCACACTGCAAGTCTGGCCACCTCAGGGGAAACTGTCAGTGGTTCAACTGAGTGAAGAAAGCTCCTCCTTAACTGCAGACGACTGGGAGCTGGTTGTTGGTAGGCATGACATGGATGGCGGGTGTCTTGGGTTTGTCTGAGCATCCTACCTCCATGGTCTGAGCCGCTCAGTACTGCTGGCTACTGACCTACGTATACCAGGTGGAGCAATGCCGGCCAGGACATGGGGGCTGTCAACATACGTTGGTTTTAAGCAACCAGTGATGGCTCTACTGATGGGTCCAGCAATCAAACATTGTGAGGCAAGTGAATGGCAATACTTACGATGACTGTTAACTATTTAAATATCAAGCAAGCCCCCAGTAAACATTGTACAAATGAGTAGCTTACATCATTCGCTGTGTCAACATAAACAAGATGTGCCCATTTTGATCAACCTTTTGCAATTATGCGGAAATCGGCCATCTTCACGGGCAATTTAAGGCCTTTTCGAAACGACCGGCTTCGGCTTCGGATTCGGCTCAGGCTAGCTAGGCCCCTCAGTTGTTTTAACTATACGCGTGCTATGCGTTCAGGGATTTAGACGAGAGAACGGAGCCTGAAGCCGATGAATCCAAAGCCACTGCTGCCGTGGATTCGAAAAGGGCCTTAGTAGAACGCACAGTCTTGCAGTTGAGCACGTGCGCATTCACAAAACTCATGGAACGATTGGGTGAACACTGACGCAGCTGCGTTATTAATCATTCGAGCGCTTGACGCGCTTGCAAGCCAAAAATGCAATTTGCCCGTAAGGATGGTGTATTTTGGGAGTTAGCCATTATAGAACTAGCCTATCTATTGAATGTAAACGTATCGGGCGTAATCGAGCATTTTCGGGAAACCTTCAGTACCAAAACGTTGCTTGTAGTTCGCGAGTTTGTTTCCCTCACCCATTAATTTAACATTAACATTAATTTAATAAAGCGAGTGATAGGAAATTATTTAATTGATATTCCGTCCCTGGGTAGTCTCATCAGCAATAAGGGAATATCCCCAACACTGTTTCACATCTCCCTTGGATCCAGCACGCACGCCTCGTATCACAAGGCGGAAATTTAATTGAAATAGTACATAGGTGCGTGTGTAGATGACATGTTTGTGTGTAACGCTAGCGGGCGCTGTTTACTTACTATGGTCAGAGCCGTATATTGAGAGAGTTGCGACAACTTGCGATTAGAAGCCATTTTGTCTCCAAAAAATGCATTGGCGAATACAGGGTGCCAGACTAGTCTGCCCATTGGGTTGTGCTGCATTTGGGAACAAAATGGCGTCCAGCAACCACGTGACCGGAGAAAGCTGGTCCCTCCATGTCGCAACTCTCTCAATACACAGCTCTGACTATGGTTTATGAATCAGTCATGGTCTAAAAACGTCAACCTTCAGTAAAATGCTATATAGATCCTAATTAAAAACAGAGTACGGGGTTGGTCATCGAATATGGTTGCAATATGAAATCCCACTGGTTGTTCATACCAATGACCAGACCCAACATTAGCATGAGTAGCCTACCGGGCGGTGGCAGGAGATTTTGTCACCAGGGGATTATGCCCCCCCCCCCACTCCTATACGGCGAACTGCTTCTTATGATAACGCCCTCTTTTGAACCAAACTCCTTCGGCCCATGTTAATTTCCCATTGGGGGACAGAATCTCCGGGGGCAGATTTCCCACGACACCGGTTCCAGTCGACAATGGTCCTTGTGCGAACTTGGCCTATCAATATTATGCTGTGCGCGAGCGTTAAACCACCGGCGCTCCTGTGACGCAATTCGACCGTAGAATCACATTCGAAAAATACCGTGCCCACAACGTGATACAACTCTGTAAAGGCTGTACGTACGTGAATAAACTCGAGTTTATTTAATACACAAAATAAATACTCTAAAAAGATTGATCGAGATGTCTTCCGTTTTTGTTCCGAGTGCTCGGTTAGCCATGGGAGCAACGATTCTTCGAAACCGGACATTTTGCAAGGTAGGACAGAAATAAGCTTGTATTACTGCTTGTTGGAAGTTTGCATTTTCTATGACGACAACTGAAAATCTAGTTATGAACTGAAGTTTTACCTCAAACCATTGGATGCAGGCCCATTATTGTCTTGAACACCCAGCAGGGTGGATATGTGCGCATTACAAGTCTTATTATTATTATTATTATTATTATTATTATTATTGTCAAAAAGCACTTGAGGCTGCTTTTGATCGCATTCGCAGTAAAGGGGTAAAACTTGCTTCCCTTGACACATTATGATACCCGTTTTTAATAAACTATCTTTCCAAGCTTGTCCAACGACACTGTTGCTTTGGTTTGCCTTTCGTCTTTAGAATCTAAACTCCACTTTCAGAAGGTGCCTCTTCAGACCAGCAGCGCGCCCTCAACGTTCCAGTTCTGACATGCTGATGCACTCGAATAAGTTTAAGGTACCTTTTGTAAAGTGACATTCGATATACTGCCAGTACACGTCGGTATAGGGGAGGGGGCGGTGAAACTAATCAAGTTGCAAAGGTTCGTTTGTTGGTCATTGATAAACAGATAACATTATTTACTTGCCCTCAGAACGGTATACATGAGTGCAGTTCAATGATCCAGGATTTCAGACTTGGCGTAGGGGTTGTTTATACAAGCTATTAGTATTAGCCTATAAGCTACATGCAGACAATCAACAATTTTTAATTTTTTTTTGATAATTAATGATGTTTTATTTTAGCATTTCGAATGACTCTTTGGAGAATAATAATGGGGAACCGTTTGCCCAAACAAAGCAAGATTACTGCTGTGTGAGGTCCAAGCATAGGTCCTAGATAAGGGACTATCGGTTGTTTGAGCGAAGTCGGCGCATGCGCAGAGGTACGGCTCACAAATGTAGTGCTGTTTGTACAAGCTATTATTTTAAGCTACATGCAGACAGTGGAAAAAGTTGTGATTAGATAATATTTATGTTTTATTTTGGCATCTCCATTGACACTTTGGGGCGATGGGGAACCGTTTGCCAGACCTCTGCTGTGTTTTGTCCAATCATTGTAGAGAAAGGGCCAAGAGACGAGATTGCTAGTTTTAGAGCTATTATCCCCATAGGCATATCTTCTTAAGTGACAAAAATAATCATTTGCAGCGATGTGGGCTTATTTGGCTGTATGCATGTTGGTAGGTATATGCACATTCAAACCGGGAACCTATAACAAAAGAGGACAACAAATTCCCCGGTTGGGAAGAGGTCCCCATAGTTGGAAAGGTGTACAAAACCAATGGGAGCTGTTGCCAAAAAGTTACAAACAAAAGAGGGACAATAGGAGGTCCCCGATTGCAGGTGTTTACACACTTGTGTGTGTGTGTCAGTGGGGGGGGGGGGGGATCCTCCATGACATGTCCTCATAGTGTTCAAGTGTTCCTTCACCAGTCGCTCCTCTTGCTCCTATTCCCACCATAGAGAAAGTTCCCGTATATAGGCCACGATTAGCTGCAAAGCCCAATTTCTTACAGCTCAGAACATCTCTGGTCATCTCTCTATGATGAAAATTAGCAGGGGGACCAGTCACCAAGTAATGGTACATGCTTGGGCCCAATTTGGCCCAATTGTGAACAGAGGGCCCAATTGGGCCCAAGCATGTGCTCAGCACAGGAAACTCTTGCTTAAGAAAAATAGTTTACCAGCCAAAATACCTGCACAGTTACCATTGATGTGACTGGTACCCCACTCATTACTTGCTTAGCAAATAAATTTGCTGAGAAGACTTTTCTGCTAAACAGCTATGGCCCAATTTCATGGCTCTGCTTTAACCGCGAATTATGCGCTTTTAATACAACCCATAGGATCATGTACTTCACAGGGCGATCGACGAACGTATTAAGCACAGAATTCCGCGGTAGCGCATAGCAGAGCCATGAAATTATGGACCCTGGTACTTTGACTGCCTATTTCGGGTAAGCACAGTTGAACCCAATTGTTGTTGAACTGGGCAAAGGTTGTGAAAATTACCCTGACGTCAGACAAATATCCTCTACAGTAAAGCGTACGTACCAGACCAGACTAACACTTCAGTCAGCTGTTTCTCTCGAATATCTCGTGTGATGTTTACAACCTTGACTGAGTGATAAACAAAGTCAACCTGGTTTTGTTGAATTTCCATACCGGTTGATTTGTCTTCCGAATGTCGGCGATGATAAATAGCCACATTGGAGCAGAGAGCTCCAGCAGTAGCAGACGTCATCCACCGAAGTTTGGAGGAGGTCTGCAACACAGCGATTCTATGGATCTGGAAGACAGTTGTCGTGAGCTTGATGTGGTTCATCGGAGGCCGACGCGGTGGGGCCCTGATGCATTGAAAGATAACAGGCATAACAAGGTGGTGTGACAGTTCGATCATCTGATCATCATGTCGATCGTGAAACTAGAGTAGAGAGGGGAGGTGTCACGTCAGGCATGTGGTAGTTGGGTGGGTGGGGGTAGTTGGGTGGGGGGGGGGAGACTGTTCGTTGTCTTGATCTGTAATTTTCTGCAAGTAAATTAATTGTTCGTGTTTTTAATTGCATTTAAATTATAGTAAAATAATAAAAGGTTAAGTATTAAAAGGTATCAATATATTTGGTTTGCGGTAACACCATGTGTGTATCCACTTGCTAGGTAGAGTTTGTTCTTAGAGAACCGTAAGTTTACAACGTCTGGTAGAAGATCGTTGATATAACTTTACAAGTCCATTGGTGCGCTCCCCGTTGAGCATACGTATATAGGATTTGAGGCATTGCATGGTGAGGTATCAATATATTTGGTTTGGGTAACACCATGTGTGTATCTACTTGCCAGGTAGAGTTTGTTCTTAGAGAACTGTAGAAAGGTAGTTCTAGTTGCGATATCGTAAGCCCCCGGTCTGCGACTGTCTGGAGGATGGAGGGTTAAGATTATCGCAACTATAAGGCTAGCACTGTAGCAGCTAGTGGCAGTTTATTCCCAACTTTACTTCATATTTAGAATCGTCCCAACCATTTATTTAGTTGGTTCTGGTTGCAACTTTTATAGTGATTACAGCATAGAGTAAGGACTACTCTATGATTACAGTTAATGAGTTGATTCCAGTTCGGACGCTCCAATAACTGACTAGATGCTAGTAGTAGACTACTGCTTGGGTCCAGGCAGAGATCTGTCAACAAACAGGGAACCAGGGGCTGTCACTTTGTCGGTGTTAAAGGCACTGTACACGTTTGGTAATTGTCAAAGACCAGTGTTCTTACTTGGTATATCCCAACATATGCATAAAATAACAAGCCTGTGAAAATGTGGGCTCAATTGGTCATCGAAGTTGCAATAAAATGATGAAAGAAAAAACACCCTTGTTGTACAAATTTGTGTGCTTTTTATGCTAATATACATTTTGAGTAAATTACCAAACGTGTACAGTGCCTTTAATACTGATACAGTGAATGAGGATCGTTAGTGGAAAGAACCTTATGTTCTAGCACTAGTCTCATCCTAGACCCAGAGATCATGTCACTAAGCAGGGAACTAGCTATAGTGTACTGAGTACACAGTGCTTATCACTCCCCATATCAGTATAGAGGGTAAGATCCCCATAATAATGCTGAACCACACACTTCATTGTAAAATCTTGATGGTGTATGAAATAGCAGGTGTTGGATGTTTTTCTGGTATATTAAGCTCATAGCCTACATGCGATGATTACCGGTAAAGTTGATTTATGGCCACACAAAACTCCTACCAAACTAGAACCATGAACGACCTTGGAAGAATTCCCTTCTAATTGTACGTAACCTTATACAACTCTATCAAAATAATCAATAAAATCATAAATAATAAAAGACCACATTAGACCACCACGACCATAGAGGGTGACTGCTCTATATTCCGACACCCCTGTGTCTGACAACCCTATGTTCCGAAAAACCCTCATGATTTACACGCTAGGGTAAGGGTTAGGGTTAGCTAAGGGTTAGGATTAGGAAAATACACGAGGGGTATCAGAACATAGGGGTGTCGGAACATAGGGGTGTCGGAACATAGGGGTGTCGGAACATGGGTGTGTAACCCCGTAGGGATACAATCAATGAAACTAATTCATTTCTTTGTTTTTTCATTCTGACCAACATAATTTTATGACACCCTGCAGGGGACAGCGTTTACTCTACGTGAGCGTCAAGCCCTTGGCATTCATGGTCTCCTCCCACCGGTCGTCAGTACCCCAGAGATACAAGAGCAGAGAGCATTACGGAACATACGAGGGCAGTCTAATGATCTGGATCGCTTCATACAGTTGATGGATTTACAGGTAACATTTTATATCACGGTTCAAGTTTTAAAATAGTAAGGGGCGCTGGCCAAATACTAGTTAAAACACCTTAGGATCAGTCGAACTGCTCTCTGAGTAGTCCGCTTGACTACAGTGTAGTGCAGTGTTGAAAAGCATCCCTATTCATTTTAAAGGATGGACCTCAGTGAAAATGTTGACAGACTAGTGAAATGACACGTTAACTGGTCCTGCTAGCTAGTCACTGTAAAAGTTAAGGGCAAACCCTGCTACAGATGAGCAACTTGAGATACAAGAGCAGAGAGCATTACGGAACATACGAGGGCAATCTAATGATCTGGATCGCTTCATACAGTTGATGGACAGGTAACATTTTATATCACTGTTCAAGTTTTAAAATAATGAGGTAATATTTTGCTCTCAAACTTTTGAGGACAAAACAACCCAGCAAGAAAAAATGCAGAGTGTCTAAAAAACCTCAAGTCAGTTTCCTGTGACGTTTGGATTGGCCCCATTGGTTACAACACACCATGTGACCTCGAAATTACCTTTAATGAGAGTTCAAGTTGTGACCAAAATAAAGTTTGGGAAATGGGAAGTCGGCTTTTAACTTGTGTGTGTTCTCCTTAACTGCAGTTTGTGTTTCTATCAAATTTTATTTGCAACTTAAAAAAAAGAAAAACTACAGTTTTAAATGCATGGCATTACGCATTACACAGGGCAGTGCTATGGTTCAGGATCCAAACCCAGACTGACACCTTCAGGGTTCTCCTCATGCACAATCTAGCGTATCAGGCCGATACGCGGGATTTGTGCGGGCCAATACGCGCAAATTTTTGCCTCAGATACGCATTCAAAAAAAATCATTATAATTTCACCATAATTATTTCACCAAAAACATCAAGAGAAAACCATACAGAATGCTCTAGATTGCACAGTAGGGCTTTTAAAACCAATGTAAACACCAAGTAGAGATCATTCTTAAGACCAAAATGCCCCACAGTTTTGAAAAAAACCTGGGGAAGAACCCTGATCTTGCATGCAGATTGGGTTTTCACTTGCCCCGTTGGGTTTGCCATCCTTATTTTCAACTGTCATTTCATCATCCGTCATCTCTACACAGGTATCTTCATTCCTAGGGGCTACAGCAGCGTGCTCCCTTAACAGTGGTCCGCTGGCCAAATGCCAGTTAAAACACCTGAGGACCAGTCGAACTTCACTCTGAGTAGTCCGGTTGACTACGATAGTTCAGTGTTGAAAAGCATCCCTATTCATTTTAAAGGATGGACCTCAGTGAAAATGTTGACAGACTAGTGAAATGACAAGCTAACTGGTCCTGCTGGCTAGTCACTGTAAAAGTTAAGGGCAAACGTACCCTGCTACAGATAAGCAGTTTAAGTACCAATATGCCCAGAATGGTCGCCCCCAAGCCGCAACAAGATTTGACCTTCTTCCACTCAGCCAAACAGGTTAAAAGTGAAGTTCAAGGCACTTTTGAGGATACCTTGATTTCATTACCATACATACCGGACAAATTAAATAATATTGATGTTTGCCGTGGAAAAGTTTACTGGTATGTAAATTTATTTTCTGCTGGTACAACAATGATTTTTGCAACGCTAAAAAAATATCACGGCTTTTGAGTTATTGGTTTGCTCTTTCTGTCGTCAGGCGATTTTCTTTGCATTGTAAAATCTAGAGGAAATTTAATCTTTTGAAAACCCTGTTATGAATTCAAAGATCCTTCTACAATGTTAAAAGGTTTAAAATAAACCAAATGCGTAATGGCAGGGTCATAGGTTAGTTTTTGTCATAGTAATGCTGATTTTCAGGAAAAATATTTAAAAAATGATATGTTAAAAGTCACATGTAAAAGTTTCAGCTGAATACAGTGTCTCTGAACTGAGGAAACAGCACAAAACTGCCACAGTATGTTTTTTAAGAACGCCGAATTCATCTTTATTGAGTGAGGTGACAATGGGTACCAACCGAATCTCTGGCCGCAGCATTCGTGAACTGACACTAGCCCTCAGAAATCTGAGAAATGATTCAAGCATGAATCGTTTTTCAAGCATGAATCGTTTTTCAGATTGAAATGTTTTTGGGTGAAAAATTATCCGTAACAAATTTCTCAAAATAGTTTATACTATCAACAGCTGCAGTGCTTCTCACCAAGTAAGTTTTTATGGTCATTAATTTGTGGAGTATTTATCAATCTACATGACCATACCTTTAAAGGCACTGTACACGTTTGGTAATTACTCAAAATATATAATAGCATAAAAACTTACTTGGTAACGAGCAACGGGGAGCTGTTGATTGTAAAAAACATTGTGAGAAATGACTCCCTCTGAAGTAACATAGTTTTTGAGAAAAGACTTCAGGCCTGGAGCCTTTTATTCCTATCTGAAAGCACACAAGTTTGTACAACAAGGGTGTTTTTTCTTTCATCATTTTCTTGCAACTTCGATGACCAATTGAGACCAAATTTTCACAGGCTTGTTATTTTATGCATATGTGAGAATACTGGTCTTTGACAATTAACAACAGTATACAGACCCTTTAAGTGAGTAATTTATTTATCTAGATACTTAAACTTTTTTCCGATAGGATCGTAATGAGAAGCTATTCTACCGAGTTATCTGCAATAACCTAGAGGAGATGATGCCGATTGTCTACACGCCTACCGTTGGTCTTGCCTGCCAGCGATATGGCCTCATCTATCGCAGACCCAGGGGGTTGTTCATCACAAAACATGACAAAGGTCACGTTGCTGATATACTTGCAGCATGGCCTGAGCAGAATGTTAAGGTATGTGCAGGGAAATTAGGAAAGATTTGAGAACGGATATATACAGCTTAGAAAAGTGCGTTCAAAATAACTTGCCATCCTCTGAGACTTGGTACTCCCAGAGATTCTGCTTAGCAAAAAATAAGTAGGATACCAGTCACAGATTGTACACGGGACATATGGTATTTTGGCTGGTAACCTTACTATTGTAAGCATAATTTTGTTGTGCTCAGCTGCTTTTTGCGCTTAAAGCAGCTCTATGAAATTGGGCACTGGTGTTGTCAGAATGTGGGTTCTTCTTCTGGGGTCAATTTCATAGAGCTGATTAAGCAGAAAATAATGCATACAAAGTTTCTGCTTAGCAAAAATAAGCAGGATACCAGTCACAGAAATTTGTCTGCTATAGTTAGCACAAAAATTTGCTTACCGTTAAGCAGCACTATGAAATTGGCCCAGCCTGGTGTTTTCTGGAGTGGTTGGCTGCAGATCGCATCACGGCACCTCTAAACTCTTATAAGTGCGTTTGTTTGATGCTGGTTTGTTGACAATTTTTTTGTGCAGAATGTTGACGAATGCAACCACACACTTAACAAGAGTGATTACTTGATAAATCACTGGAATAGTTATTGTGTGCCTATTTGAAACCTCATGCCCCACTTCCATTTTATACAAAATGGAGGCTAATTGAATCAGGTGTATTTCTTGACCTAGTTCAGCAGAACAAGGTGAAAATGTTCTCACAGATGGATTAAGAGGTTCGTTTTTGATTATCAACAATCCAGATGAACTTATTTAATGATGTTCTCACAGAGTTTTACTAATGAAATATTGACAGATCTTTATAGTATTATTTTTCGTCTTTCCACCTCAGGCAATCGTCGTAACAGACGGAGAGAGAATTCTTGGTCTTGGTGACCTAGGTAGCTATGGTATGGGTATACCTGTAGGTAAACTGGCTCTCTATACAGCCATAGCTGGTGTGCAACCATCACAGTGTTTACCCATTATGGTGGATGTGGGTACCAATAACCAGGTGTGTATTAAGACATGATCAATTTGGCATTGGGGTCGGGATCTGGGGACAAGGTTGAATAAGCCATTTGTGAGATAGACATGAATAAAGTCTGGTACAATGACTTGCTTAGTCACAAGTTACCGCCTAAACTTGAGTTCCTCAGTCTATAGAGACAGTTGCTATGTCAAAAGTTTCGGGGCAAGCTTTTGTATATATAGCCATCTCCAGATGAGCAAATCCTGGTACCATTTTGCCATCATGCATTAAATCAAAATTATGTATGGGTGTTTGCTTGTAACTATGCAAAAACTTGCCCGAATCATGGGGACATAACAATTGTCCCTCTAGTATGAGGAATTCAAATTTAAGCGGTAACTTGTGACTAAGCAAATTTGTCATTAAACCAGGCATTATTCAAATCTAACCTGCAAATGGCTAATTGAGTATGTTGTTTATTTTTATGTAAATTTGAATGGACTGTTGTTCTTTGTATTTCATTCATTCAAGGATGACCGCTTACCAGGATGTTCATAAAGCCTGTGAGCAGGGCCCAATTTCATAAAGCTGTTAAGCAGATAGCAAATATCTTTGCTAAGCAAGAATTGTGTGGGTTACCAGTGGCAGCAATGCAAACTGTATGGTATTTTGGCTGGTAACCTATTTCTGCTAAGCAATATAATTATGTGCCTAGCAAGTTTTTATGCTTACATACTGTATGAAATTGGGCCCAGATGTTTTCTGCTAACATTGCACTCCTGAGAAAAACTGTTTAACAAGCAAATCTGCCAGGCTACATTTTCTCGAAAAGTGGTTTATGATTTTTTGTTTTTAATATTCTTTCCAATCCTCATCCCCATGCTTAGAATCCTTGAAACAGCTTTATATCTTTTCTTGACGAAGAAAGTGTGGTTTGTTGTGGCCAATTGATCAAGCGCACTGGACTCAAGCTCTGATGTTTCTGATCAGCAGAGTGTGGGTTCGAGTCCTGGTCTTGACACTTTCGTCATGAAGCAAGACACTTTAATGACCATTATTGCTTCGTCCTTCGGATGGGACGATAAGGTGTTGGTCCCGTGTGCTGTGTAATGCATGTAAAAGAACCCAGTACACTGACCGTTAAGAGAAGGGGTTCGCCTCGGTGTTTTCTGGTGTGGTTGGGTGCAGATTGCGTCACAGCACCTTGTAAGCCGTTACCAGGTGCCACGTAAATAGATGGGTCTCATAATTCAAACATAGCTCAGCATACCTTTAAAAAAAAAATGAATGCTTTGAGACGCCCTCGGGTGTGATAAAGCGCTATTGCGTATTCTTCATTATCATTTTTAAAATAATAAATCCCACTTTGTTGCAGTCTCTGCTGGATGATCCACTCTACATTGGTCTGAGGGAGAAACGGGATAACTCTGCCTTGTATGATCAGCTGATTGATGAGTTAATGCAAGCTGCTGTCGCAAGGTATAAAGTGCTATCAAGATACATGTTCACTACTGAAATCCAGGCCAATTTCTTACAGCTACTTAGAGGTAAACAAATTTTTCTGCTGCCTTGTAGCAGAAAAATGTGCTTGGATCGCAAGAAAATAAAGCGGCCAGCTGGTGCCTTCACCATGGATTTGCATTGTTTGTTACATCATTCATTTTGCTTTCAGTGAGCACCGGAAACACTGGAAGCTTAGCATGCCTTTTCCTTTGCTTACAGTTAGCAGCGCTTTGAACTGGAAATTGCACAGTGGCATGAGCTGTCTAGGTCACCCAACTCAAGCTCTGGTGTGGTCAGCAACAGAGTGTGTGTTCGATACTCAGTCATGACACTTGTGCCCTTGAGCAAGGCACTTAACCATAATTGCTTCGTAAAAAGTTGGGAAGGTAGTGCATCCTGCTATACCAGCCAGGCTCTTAGTGGATGATACCCATGCCTACATCCTTGACTATGAAAGAGTTAACCCTGTTTCAGCCCCAGGAACTGCTGCTAATAAACATTTATTTCAATTTCAAAATGAACTTGATGTCAAACGGTTGAAATTTTGTCCCGACCTCTCAGATTCCAGGCCCTAGGATGAGATAGCTCCAAGGGTCTCATCTATAATTGAAAAAGTGGCCAGTTACATTTGCCCCCATGAAAGGTCACAAGGTCACATGTTGAAACTCACCCCCTGCTTGGAAACAGCACATTGTGTGCAATGTCTCTCTTTCTCTTTAAAGGGATTGTATAAAGTTTGGTAATTGGAACCCACTGTTTGTTTCAAACCTATTATAGTTGTAAATTTATACCATAAAACTAACCTGTGAAAATTTCATTTCAAAAAGTGGTAGCATTTTTGAGATATTGCTGAAAATCTGGACCTGTTATGTCCACGCAGGAAGAATAATCTGCAATTAGAATACACAATCTGAGAAACGTTACTGTCAGTAATTTTGTTTGGATAAAAAGTGATATCTTTTCCCATAACCACAGTACTTCGAGGTGAAAAGTTTCCCAAAATGCATTATAATATCCAAAGCTGCTGTACTTCTTACCAAGTAAGTTTTTATTGCCATTAATTTTCAGAGTCATTACCAAACGTATACAGACCCTTTAAGAATAGTTTTCAGTGGTTTCCCAAATCATCAAAGTGAGTGACGTCAAAGTGACGTCTTTAAGGCATTAGGTCCTCCCCAAAAAGAGGTCATACAAGGCAAAGGCTATGAAAAAATAAGTCAAAACCTGGTCTTTCTTTCTCAGGTATGGCCAGAATTGTCTGATCCAGTTTGAGGACTTTGGAAACCACAACGCCTTCCGATTCCTGGAGAAGTATCGTAATAAGTATTGCACATTCAACGACGACATCCAAGGAACTGCGTCCGTTGCAGTGGCAGGTATCCTAGCCAGTCTTAAGATCACAGGAAAGAAACTTAAGGAGAACACATTCCTCTTCCAAGGAGCTGGAGAGGTAAGTGGGATACACTAGGTATGTGAAGATCCGCATCCATCGCGGCCGCTATTTTCTGCCAGATTTGTGTTCCGCATCTGGGCACACCCCCTTAAATTCGCATTCTGATTAGCTGTCGGCGATGATGACGTCATGGAAAATCGATGATGACGTAGTGGAGAATCGATGATGACGTAGTGGAGAATCCCCTCTTTATCCGCCATGTTTGTTTTTCAGAATTGGCGAATGTTTTTACCTTCGCTGGAGAAGTTGAAAAAAATACAAGTTTTGACGGCACTAATATCACTCTATTACGTAACCATACGTTATTAAAAGGTAAAGCCTACATATTAATTGTTATTTTGTCTTTAATATCTGAAAGTTTTGTCATTTTTTATGGTTGCGAAAATGACTTACCCTTTGGCGAAAATGACTGACCCGGTCGCGGCCGCCGGGGTCGCGCGACCGGGTCGGGGGCAATTGGCATGAACGCAAGCCGAAAAAAGTCGCGTTTTCGGTCACAAAATTCCAATCAATTACCTGTTAGATAAATGACGCTAATTAACGAGCTTCAAATGCTTGTAATTTCTTTATCAATTAAGATATCTCAATAATTTTGGTATCACTGTGTAGGATTTTTCAAGCTCTTTCCAGTGGTACTAATTGCATTGGTATTGGTTCACTTTGATTTTTTTCTTCACATACCTAGATAGACCGATCTGTTGTAGGTGTTAAACAGGATTGGTAGAGCTGACAAAATAGTCACAGTGTTCATGTTTTGTGTGATCAACCATACATGAAATAACAAACCTGTGAAATTTGGTGCTTAATCCGTTGTGTGAGTCAGGAGAAAATAGTGAAAAACTATCCACATCTTTCAGCATTTCGACACATCGTCTTTATATTGCAATGTAACAACCGAACTCGGCTAGCTGTTGCCTATTTTTATGTTTTCAGCTACAGTTTCTTGAAAATGACTTCATTTCAGAGGGAAATATTTCACATAAAAAAAATGTCCTAGTATGAACTTCATAATCAGTAAGCTTTCAGACTAAAATTAAACAATGTATTTTATCCTTACCAATCCTGTATGATACCGTTAAGTCCCACCCACTGTAGCAACTGCTTAGCAACAGTATTCTCATTATTGGATTTGTGCATCTCCCTCCCCCAAAAACATCTGTCGACCATACTGCAACCCAGGCCTGGAATAACCGAGAGGCCACGTAATAGGCCATAGCCTCTGTTGCCCCTGGTCTTGGCCTTAAAGGTATCGTACACGTTTGGTTTGTCAAAGACCAGTGTTCTCACTTGGTGTATCCCAACATATGCATAAAATAACAAGCCTATGAAAATTTGGGCTCAATTGGTCATCGAAGTTGCAAGAAAATGATGGAAGAAAAAACACCCTTGTTGTACAATTTGTGGAATAAAAACTTCTTGCAAGAAGTTTTTATTATTTTAGTGAGAAATTACCTCTTTCTCAAAAACTAAGTTACTGCAGAGGGAGTCGTTTCTCACAATGTGTTATACTATCAACAGCTCTCTGTTGCTCATTACCAAGTCAGTTTTTATGCTAATATATATTTTGAGAATTACCAAACGTGTACGATGCCTTTAATGCCTCTTCAAAAGCTTCCCACAGACTTTAAATGGAAATTACATCATTGGTGAATGTTGTTTTTTTACGAGAAAAGTTGGGTTTGTGGGGTAGGATTTATTATGAAATATCACTCCACCGACCTGTTTACATGTGCGTCTGTGACTGCTGAGAAAAATGAGAGCAAATGGAGAAGACTCTAAGCTATCAGACAGACTTTCTTGTATTATAATTCACAAAAATGATACAAATTACATTTTTCTCATAAAAATGAAATGACACGTAAATAAGTAAACGTTTTCACTTGATATTTGGGAATAATATGTACTTTCAGTCAAGTAGGTTATTTTGTAGTAACTTGGAAGTAAATTTTTGTCATGTCTACAAATGATGTAACCTCCATTGAAGATTTTCTAGTAGAAGTACCGTTTGCAAAATGACAATGGCCTTGCCCTCTCAAAGATGAAATTGCAGGCCTGGCGACCTCACAAATCAACATCACTGTTATCAAAGTGACAGCAGCTTGTTTACATTTTTTTATTTACGATTTCAATGTGTCAACATTTTGACAAACATTTAGGCAAGCCGCTGTAATTTGTTAATATATAAATGGGCAGCTAAAGTTGATCAGCCACTTCATAACTTTTGGCAAACTTAAAGTTGTCAATATTTTTGTTGATATTTGTATTTTTGTTCCGTTTTCTATGCAGGCTTCTCTCGGTATAGCCAAGCTTCTTGTGGCAGCAATGGAAGCTGAGGGGTCAACGACCACAGAGGCCAGGAAACAGATCTGGCTCCTAGACTCTAAGGGACTCATTTGCAAGGTGTGATCATTGATTCAATGGAATTCTCCTTCAGGGGAACCAGCCTCATCATATCTAAATTGTTGTGTGATGCTTAAAGCCCCTTTCATGTAACATTGTCACCAAAATGAAGTTGTCAGTAGACTGGCAAGTCTTGTGCAAATTCTTCTGGAACTTTGGGTGCCTGAAACGTTGCTTTCTTAGGTCCCAATGTTCAAATACGCATGAGAATTTGTTCAGTCTTTTCGTGGTTACTTAAGTTATAAGCCCTTTTAAAAACCATAGCTCCGGCCAAGGTTTTAGCTAGGATTTTGTAAAAGGGTGTCAAAATTTACTGGAAATTTAAAAACTGGGTGTCCAAATTGTTCTCTCACAATACATTAACATGTAAATGACAGATAAAACAGGGTGTCCAAATTTAAAACAGGGTGTCCATAAGACACCCAGACACCCCTCTGGCTAACACTATGGCTCTGGCTTCGGCTCCATCCACCTGTTTAAAGCTCTGTACCAAAAGCATGCATTTTCAAAATAAATGACAGAGCCACAGCCGCAGCACAAGCTGAAGCCGTGGGTTCGAATAGGGCCATACTGTCTACAAAAATCATAAATCTGGTATTGAACAAATTCACCTGATGTCATCATCACAAAAATGTTTGCTGGCACAATTTTAGGAGTCAATGTCTCTGTGTGTTATACAGTGTAGTGCAAATTTTAGGCGCTGTGTTTAAAAGCTCACCATAATTTTTACATGCAGTTTGACTTCCAAAATAGCGAGCGTGGCAGACAGTAGCTGGTGTGATGTTGGTGAGAGGAGTCCATACTGAATGTGTTTTTATGACTTGTTCATCTGAGCTTTGTTTTAATTTAGCAATTGCAACAGATCAATGCTCAATAGTCTTTTATTCCTGAGTGGAGTGACCTTCCATAACGGTGTGTTCCCCTAACATGTTCTTTTCTCTGTGGGTCTGCGGGCCAAATGCTAATCAAAACATCCAGGGACCTGTCAAACTGCTGTTGCTTGCTAGTTTGTTTGTTTGTTTGTTTGTTTGTTTGTTTGTTTAGATGATCTTCCCGTCAAGGGAACTCGGTAAAGCTCCCACAAGGGGATATAAACACCAAGCTGGTAACAGCCAATCTCTCTCATACAAACATTGGTTTAACGTCTATGATTATGAATCACACAAATCAACAAATTGTGATTCAGTAACTAGACGACAATACTTATTCGAGTGTATGAAAAAATATAGACTAGTGAAGAAGCTGCGGACTAGTGAAATGACAAGCTAACTAGTCCCACTGGCTAGTCACTGAAAAAGTAAAAACTATTATTACATAACGTGCGTACTATTGTAGGAAGAAAGGTTTAGCATCTCGAGACTGGAACCATTTTTGTGCACAGTAAACTTTGTGAGATTTTACCCAATAGGCAATATTGGTTTGTTTCACAATGTTATTTTAATTTATTCTCTATGGCTGCCCTAACAACGGTTACTTATGAACAAACCTCAAAACTTACATCTTTGCTCAAGCTTTTCAATATTTGTTTTCTTTTCCTTAGTGATTAGGTATTTACTCGATACCAGTGCCATAAGTCTTTGTTGTTATTAATAAACAGAATATTAAAAACTACATGATAGATGCATGAGGAAAAAATATATATAAATTTTTCCCTTTCATGTATTCCTTGCTTGTGGCAGGGCCGTTCCTCTGGAGGTATCACGCACCATAAGGAACCATTTGCCCACGAGCACCAACAGATGGACAACCTGGAACAGGTTGTACAGGACCTCAAACCAACAGCTTTGATTGGTAAGAAAGAATCACATGATCAAGTGCTGTTGCGCAAATGTCTCTCGTACTTGGCTCTGAGTTTACAGAACTTGAACAACTACTGATTATTGAGTCCTGGGCCAAATTTCATAAAGCCTGTAAGCATAAAAACTTGCTAAGCACAGACAAATCTTGCTTAACTGAAACTGGATACCAGCCAAAATTCCATAAAGTTTACACTGTTGCAACTGGTGCCCCACTCATTTGTGCTTAGCAGTTTTTCTGTTTACTAGCTTTATGAAATCAAGGCCCAATTTCATAGAGCTGCTTCTCACGAACAGTAGCTATAAGCACAGCAAAATAATGCTTAGCGGAAAAAGGTTACCAGCCAAAATACCATGTCACATGTACCATCTGTGACTTGTGTCCTACATTCATTTTCTTAGCAGAATATTGGTAAGCAATATTTTCAACCTAATCAGCTCTATATGTATAACAAATTGGGCCCAGATCATTGCTCAGCAGTTCACGGCATCGTTTGAAAATTAAATTTATGATTTTTAATCTCAAAACGTAACTTTTAGAACTTCGATCAGGACTTGAAATACCCACTGGATCATACCATGCCGATAATTATGGGAACAAGTCCTGCAGTGTAGTGTTTTGCCAAGTGCAGAGAAAACAATTCTAATGTATACCTCCATGGTATACTTAAACATTTCCAAAATCAAAAACCTCCTCCTAAAAATTTAAAAAAGATTGATATAGTTGAGGTCTTGTAACGTTATTTCTGGTCCAGTCAAAGTTCTGAGCTAGAGGACATGTGGTCTCTTGCGGAGGTTTTCTTCAAATTCAAGCCCTATTCATACAAGGCCCCAATTTCACGAAAATTGCTATCATCTTAACACAATCTAAACAATTCTGTTTTGAACGTCCACAAAATGCTATACAAAACCTAAGTCGTTATTCAATGTTTTCTCACCTTGTTTGGTTGGATGGTGTATGAATCCTTTCATTTTCAAATTGTTTTGACATAAACGACCGCTGGTGACCGCATTGTTTGACCACACAAGCATGAAGCAACACAAAGCTTTTGTTCAAAGGCCATTTTTACAAACTCAATTATCACCTTGATCTGTAAACTCAAACACTTTTTTGTACACAGCCCTATGGCACTCCATAGCTGATTGGCATTTTAGGTCTTTCCCTTCCAATTTGAAGGGAATGCATAATAGCAACCTTATTTTATTTTATAATCATTGGAAAGAGCCACTATATCTCTTTCCAACCATTGCAAGCTTGTGTGTACGTGGACCAATAATTAAAATGTATTACAGGTAAATTCTGAAAAATACTCATGACACGACAATTAAGCTTTTATTGTTTGAATTATTCCCAGGTGCTGCAGCAATCGCGGGCGTCTTCACCCAGAAGATTCTTGAAGACATGGCATCATTTAATGAGCACCCTATCATCTTTGCCCTGAGTAACCCAACGAGTAAAGCGGAGTGCACTGCTGAGCAGGCGTACAAGTACACCAAGGTAAGAAAGATTCACAACTTCTGCACCACGGCCAAATTTCATTCAGCTGTTCTGCTAGCAAAGAATAGTGGGGAACCAGTCACAAGCAATATACATTACATGGTGTTTAGGTCGGTAACCTGTGTCTGCTTAGCAAGATTTTGTAGTGCTTAGCAAATTGTTTTGCTTAAAGGCAGTGGACACTATTGGTAATTACTCAAAATATTTATTAGCATAAAACCTAACTTGGTAACAAGTATTGGGGAGAGGTTGATAGTATAAACCATTGTGAGAAACGGCTCCCTCTGAAGTGGAGTAGGTTTCGAGAAAGAAGTAATTTTCCACGAATTTGATTTCGAGACCTCAAAATTAGATGAGGTCTCGAAATCAACTTGCATCTGAAAGCACAGAACTCCGTGTGACAAGGTTGTTTTTTCTTTCATTGTTATCTCGCAACCTCGATGACCAATTGAGCTCAAGTTTTCACAGGCTTGTTATTTTATGCATATGTTGAGATACACCAAGTGAGAAGACTGGTCTTTGACAATTACCAATAGTGTCCACTGTCTTTAAAGGTAGGATCATAGATTAGTTTTTGTCAACTTAATGCTTATTTATAGGCAAAATTATAAAGAAAGATACAATAAGTCACATGTGAAAGTTTCAGCAGAGAAAACCGCAAAAAACTGTCGGGGTATTTTCACAAAAACGTTGAATCCATCCACAGAGAGGTGACAGCGGGTACCAACTGCATCTTTGGCCTCAGAAATCTGAGAAACGATTTATGCATGAATCATTTCTCAGATTTAAAAGTTTTTGGTGAAAAATTATCCAAACCATATTACAAACTGGTGGCCCCTTAGCACAGGATAATTTTGCATGCGAGAAAAAGGTTACCAGCCCAAATACTATGATATCTTCAATGTTTGTGACTGGTTCCCAGCTTATTTTTCTATAAAGGAAAATTGTTAGGCAATATTTTCCAGGTACACAGCTCTATGAAATCGGTCCGTGGAGTTATTGATCCGCTGTTTTAGGCTAAAGTTTATGTTCACTTCGAAAGTTTGTGACCCCAATTCCCTTAAAGGTATTGTACACTTTTGGTAACAGCTCAAAATCAGTGTCTACATTTTGTGTGATTCAACATATGCATGAACAAACAAACCTGTGAAAGTTTGAGCTTAATTGGTCATCGAGGTCATGAGAAAATAGTGAAAAGAGACCCGTTTTCTGTTTTTTCAAATTATCGCGCATGATGAAAACTATTGTTTAGCATTTTAGGCAGAAATATTTTAAGGAACCCTTTCTACCATTACTTACTTTAAATCATGTAAGTTATGTGTGAATCTGTGAACATTGTGTTTTTTGATCTTACCAAAAGTGTACAGGGCCTTTAATTGGGCGTGGCAACAGAAACACTTCATGTGACTCTTCTTCATTTCTTCTTATCCCAGGGGAAGTGCGTGTTTGCGAGTGGGAGTCCCTTCCCTGCATACAAACTCCCTGATGGTAAGGTACTTCACCCCGGCCAGGGTAACAACTCCTATATATTCCCGGGCGTGGCACTGGGTGTGGTCCTGTTTGGGGTACGGCACATCAGTGATGACATGTTTCTCGAGGCAGCTAAGGTTTGTCACATGTTTTTTTCTAGATTCAAATTTCAAGAGCTTTCACAAATTGTCTTATTCTTTCCTAATTATTGAAACGTATCTTTTTATTGGACAGCTTTGTATTTTTCACAAACTAGTTTCTGTTTTATGAAATGATTACTGTTGTGGCTGAACGGTCTAGTGCGCTAGACTAAATTTCTGCTGGCAAAGTCATTGGATGTGGGTTCGAATCCTGATAATGACACTTTGCTCCTCTTAACGGAGGGGAACCAGTGAAGGCAGAGATGGTTCTTGGTGCGCTACATACTTGGCAGCACAGGCTGCATACTCCCCAGGGAGCTGAGATGGCTTAAGGAATGAATTAAATGAACCAGTGATTGGGGTAATAATGTTCATGCGCCTAAAACAACAAATTGTTGGATACCATACTATGCCATTGTTGTTATCATTATTTATATTTTCAATATGTGTCGAGAACTAGAGATTATGTACTGCAGGATAATGACATCATCAACGTAAGATGACGATATCCCGAGATGATTTATTTTGGGATGATGACATCTTAGGATGTCAACATCATAATTTAAGAATTTGTTTTGATGTCGACTGCCCGAGATAACTCATCCTACTTTCAGGATGTCGTCATCCCGAGATGAAAGATAGCTGGTAGAAGACATTTTACTTTCAATTCATGATCTCTTCTGTTTATGATGTCATCATCCTTCAGTAAAATAACAGTATCTCAACAGTTTGGGTGGCACTTCTAGAACAACATGCATTTAAATATAGCATTTTAATTTATGTTTGTCCATATTTGTGTTGGATGTTATTCACTTTTAGTGAACCAATTTTCATTATTTCCCACAGTGCCTTGCGAGCCTCGTGACCTCAGACCACCTCAAGGAGGGGCGTGTCTATCCTCCCCTTCAACAGGTCCGTGATGTCTCCCTCAAGCTTGCCACTAAGATGGCAGAGTACGCCTACAAGGCTAACTTGGCATCACGCTACCCACGACCTGACAACATTGAGGAGTTTGTCCGCAGTCGTATGTATGACTTTACGTATGATTCGTTCGAGCCGCAGTTCTATGATTGGCCGAAGGCAAAGTAGAAATATTAGCATATTGCCAACTTCAGCTTGTTGTCAAAAAGTATGGTCAGTATTGGTTATTGGTGTTTTGTATCTATGCAGGAATGTGCTTCACCTACCTACAAAAAATACCAAAAGTTTTAACAATAAAATCATTCCTCTTAGAGATATATTTTTAAATATCAAGTAATAAACCACAAGGGAAACTGACTGGGCATATTTGAAAATATTTGTGGGTTATCAAAGAAAATTTACTAGAGCGGGATTTGAACCTGCAACCTCAGGATTAATATGACTGCTAATATTAGGGCTAGATAGCTCAGTTGGTAGAGCGCCGGCACGTTAATCCGGAGTTCACAGTCTCAATTCCAGCTCTAGTAATTTTGTCATTGTTTAACCCAAAATGAGATATTTGTTACATAGACCTGCATTAACCCATTTCATACCATCAAGCAGAACTGCACCATTTGAGGTATAACGCTATTGTGTGCACGATCTTGGGGCGGCTGTTTTTAATCCTTTTTACCTTTCCTGTTAATAGAATTATCCCTTGAAAAGTGGATCAATCAGCTACATTAAGTTTCAACAGTAAAGGTCAATCTCTGAATTTGCGTACATGAATAATTGTCAGTAAAAATTAACATGCAGATATTAATAGCTGCACTATTTGAAGTTGAAAGTGTTCACTAGATGAAGACCCCCCCCCCCCTTGTGTCTTCACTGTGTCCTTGGGATCTCATACATTCTTTAGATGATTTTAGGGGGGGGGGGGTTGTGCTTCTGTACAAGAGGAAAATATTGTGTTACAGTATGGGGAAATTGGAGGGAGGGGTTTCCCTCTGCTCCCATATCGGTCACGGTGTAATTAAGCACAGCATCATCAGTGTTCTATTGCTATATTTATACTCTATATCCACAGCTGACAAAGAGGGCGTGCACAGCAGACACAGACAACAGTTGAGCTCAGCATTCTCTGTGTTCTATTTCTATATTGATAATTTATGTCCATAGCTGACATAGAGGGCGTGCACAGCTGAGCTCAGCATTATCTGTGTTCTGTTTCTGTGGCATTGTGTTTGTATTATGTGTGCTAATATTATTTTTAACTTTTCCATCCATCCATGCATACTCTCTCAGGCACGGTTCTGGCTCCAGAACCTAATTCTCTTTGTTTTTACTTGCACAAAATTTGTGTGTAAATCTTGTAAAGTTCAGGACCTCGGAGTTTTGTTTTCGTTCAGATATTTTAAATGATAATAATATCAAACTGAACACAAAACTGAACGCACAATACAAAGTGTTATCAAGCAAAAACAGGTCGCCGGTCAAAATACCAAAAAGTATTTATTGTTTAGGACTGGTTTTCATGCTGAGTTGTGCACAGAACTTATATTATCTGCTAACTGCATGTGAGGGCTAACAGTGATATCATATAGAAAGATTGGATGAAGACAAAAAATCAATTGGAAAAAATATTATATACAGTTTATATAGCATGTATCATAATCTACTTTATACCCATTTGTTCAAAGCCCTTAAGCTGTGATAAGTTTAATTTTGCAGTTGTATGAATAATATTTGTTATATATTTGGTTTGCGCTAACACCATGTGTGTATCTACTTGCCAGGTAGAATTTGTTCTTAGAGAACTGTCTTGCTTAACACATGGTGTTACCGCAAACCAAATAATATTGATACCTCACCATGCAATGCCTCAAATCCTATATAATATTTGTTAACTAAACTATATGCTTCTGCATCCCATATCCAATGAGACCTAAGGCTGCGTTTTATATTTTACGCAGACGCGCAATATTTGTTTTCTGTATCCACGAGTGTGCATGTGATAATGAATTTATCTTCAAGCAAACTTGATGCAGAGCTTCAAATAGCGCAATACGCAGAATTAGAACGTACGTATAGAACGGGGTTTGATATGGGCTGTGCAATATAGGTTAATATCACACTCTTGTTGCTATGGACCGACCAGTCAGAATCAAGGATTCAAATTTGCTTGAAGATAAAATAACAAATTTTATAGTAACTGCAAGTAAAATTTCTCTGGACCAAGTTACCTTTCTCTGGACCAAGTTACCTTTCTATGGACCAAGTTACCTTTCTCCGAACCAAGATAACTTTCACTGGACCAAGTTAACTTTCTCTGGACCAAGTTAACTTTCTCTGGACCAAGTTAACTTTCACTGGACCAAGTTAACTTTCTCTGGACCAAGTTAACTTTCACTGAACCGAGTTAACTTTCTCTGGACCAAGTTAACTTTCTCTGGACCAAGTTAACTTTCACTGAACCGAGTTAACTTTCAGTGGACCAATTTAACTGTCAGTGGACCAAGTTAACTTTCTCTGGACCAAGTTAATGAGGAATACAGGGATGTTTTATATGTTGATTTGCTATACAAATGAACGGGTTACCATCAGGGCCAAATTCATCAAGCCTGTCAGTGTCAGCATAAAAACATAATAAGCACAAACTTGTTAAGCACAAAAAACCCTTTCTTAGAAGAATCAGGCCCAATTTCATAAAGCATGTAAGCACAAAAACTTGCTAAGCACAGAAAACTCTTGCTTAGGAAAAATAGGTTACCAGCCAAAATACCATACAGTTATCATTGCTGTGAGGGTACCCCACTCAGCAAAGAAATTTGTTTTTCTGCTAAACATCTTTATGAAATTGGGCCCTGGTAACCAACATTCCATAAAGTTTACATAGTGTGACTGGTGCCCCACATTTGTTTTATTTTTTTTATTTGCTTAACAGTGAAATCTGCTAAGCATTTTTCTGCTTAACAGCTTGATGAAATTGAGTCCAGAGTTACGTCCGACTTTTGGGGACACCAAGACCCATGTTAAGATGAGTTGCCCAATGAATCCAACTGAATTCCCAGCAAAGTGATCGATACTTAACACTCTGCTAGTGTCAGGGTGGAAAACCAAAGTAATTCAATCTCGAGATCAATCGAAGAGATAAGTAAAATGGGCCTGCATATTTGCCTCAGTACCGGTGCAAATGGAACCTGCGACAGCTGAGCTGGACGCTGTAACATTTTTAATTGTCAAAAGAACTCTGTAACATTTTGTAAAACATCAAGATGCAAATTTAATAATTTTTAAATAAATTAATCAATTTATTCGAATGCATTTAAAACATCTTCATATTTTTTATTAATGATGTACCGAGTCGTTGTGTAGAAACTTGAATTGATATGCCAAATCTTATGGTACGGGAAAATACCAATAATAATATAAAGATATACCACAAAGTATTAATAGTAATAGCAAAAATAAATAAATAACAAAACAAAAAAAGGAAAAAGAAATTTTTTTTTAAATTTTAAAGACCTTATTTATTTGCTCATTATTTGTTGAGGTGCTTATCACTCATGTGAATGATTAAAAATGAAGTGTGATTCAAAAAGAAGTGTCTGACTTTGATTTATTTTTGCACGAACAAGTTATTAAATATATATTTTTCTGATTTGCTCCTGTTTTTTCTTTAGTAAACCATAGAAGAGAAACTATTTTTAATATTCGTCACCCTCTTCCCCTTCCTCCTCTCCGTCACCTGAATCCATTCCGACCTCCTCGTAGTCCTTCTCCAAGGCAGCCAGATCCTCACGAGCCTCAGAGAACTCACCCTCCTCCATACCCTCTCCTACGTACCAGTGGACAAAGGCACGCTTGGCGTACATCAGATCAAACTTGTGATCCAGACGAGCCCAGGCCTCAGCGATGGCGGTGGTGTTGCTCAGCATGCAGACGGCACGCTGCACCTTGGCCAGATCACCACCGGGCACCACGGTAGGAGGCTGGTAGTTGATGCCTACCTTGAAGCCAGTTGGACACCAGTCGACGAACTGGATGGTACGCTTGGTCTTGATGGTTGCGATGGCAGCGTTGACATCCTTGGGGACGACATCACCACGGTAGAGGAGGCAGCAAGCCATGTACTTGCCGTGACGAGGGTCGCACTTCACCATCTGGTTGGCGGGCTCGAAGCAAGAATTTGTGATTTCTGCAACGGTTAGCTGCTCGTGATAGGCCTTCTCAGCTGATATGGTTGGTGACAAGGTTGCTAGTGGGAAGTGAATACGAGGATAGGGCACTAAATTTGTTTGAAATTCACCCAAATCCACATTAAGAGCACCGTCAAAGCGAAGTGAAGCAGTGATGGAGGAGACGATCTGACCAATCAGACGGTTAAGGTTGGTATAGGTTGGGCGCTCAATGTCGAGGTTGCGACGGCAGATATCGTAGATGGCCTCGTTGTCGACCATGAAGGCACAGTCGGAATGCTCAAGGGTGGTGTGAGTGGTGAGGATGGAGTTGTAGGGCTCGACTACAGCTGTGGAGATCTGTGGGGCAGGGTAGATGGCAAACTCTAGTTTGGACTTTTTGCCGTAGTCGACGGAGAGACGCTCCATCAACAGGGATGTGAAGCCAGAGCCGGTACCACCACCGAAGCTGTGAAAGACGAGGAAACCCTGAAGACCGGTGCACTGGTCAGCCTGAGAAAATAATGTCAAAGTTGTTGTTATTTCTAGCTCGATAGTTACCAGTACAGGACCCAATATTTCATGGTGCTTACCATCATGGAATTCTGTCCTTACGCCTGGCCACGCAACCCATAGAAGTAGGCCCTACGCGCTTATTTTACAGGGTACCTGCCGTAAGCAGCACCATGGGTGACATGGGGCCTAGATCTAGGCCTACATTGCAAAGAGAATTTTTAATCCAGCGATCGAGGAACATTGGAAATCGGTAATAATATCACTGCCAGAAACGTAATTTAAGGATGAAGTCTCAGTCACGATCCCTATCTTCAGTAACAATGCTCGACCTAAATTCCATTTTGCCAAAATGGAGCCAGACCATTCACAAACCATTCCGTGTAAAACAGGGTGAGTTTTCTTTAATAGTGTGTCGTTTGCAAAGATTGAACAACCAATAATCTCCAAAGTGTTATTAAAACCTTATTGTATCAATGGATTATTTACCAGTTTTCTGATTCTGTCCAGTGCAAGATCAATGATCTCCTTCCCCACGGTGTAATGACCCCTAGCGTAGTTGTTAGCGGCATCCTCCTTCCCGGTGATCAACTGCTCTGGACTAAACAACTGCCTGTATGTTCCAGTACGGACCTCATCTGCCAGATCAGAGAGGAAAAATAAAGTACTTTCAATTATCTTGAATGAAGTATTTTTATACTCTTCACTTTCAGACTTTGACAAGTGGTCCATGCAATAAGTTTTCGGGTCCTAGGGGGCCCGTACCCTTTTCTTGTTCAGGCTGACCCGGAAACTGCACTGTTAAAAAAATTGGATTTTACCTCAGATTCTGCGTCACTTTGACACAGATTCCTTGACATACTGATCCCAAACTGGGCCCACGTGACCGTTCTTTCTTCTTCTTTTTGAGGGTGGATGCTTCAAAAAAGCTCTGTTCATTTGTCGTCATTGAGATGATTTGTCATCTCCTGTTCAAAAAATATATTACAGCCAGGGAGTGAATGGTATAATGCACGAAAGGACTGTTATTTTTGTTCCCGAAGCTGCATACTCCCAAGGAGTTGAGATGGTTTTTATTCGGAAAGTATGAAGCCCATGTGAGGCAGTTCCTGCACACTACAATGTTATTTACGTAAACAGAAAGTATCGCTGTCAGACAATCTACGATAGCGTTTATCAGTAATCATGTCAACAGAGTATTAGTGGTTAACAGTTACTTTAGCCTTCCGTCAAGAAGCTTGAACACCTCCAGAGCGGCATGTTTGCGGAGCAATTACCCTGTCGCGGCGTGCTGATCCACTGTTTGTACATGGATCAACTTGATAAATAAAGGTTGTAGCCAGTGTGTACAAGTGGATTACAGGCTTATCTGCCTCTATTGTTAACCAATTTAAGCTTTGTTATCAAATAAGTTTGAAGAGCTCTGGTGGAAAGATGGTCTTACCGTGGAGGTAGATTCTACCTCCATGGTCTTATACAATCAGAAAAAGGGGTGCCAAACATCACCTTCAACTGTTTTCTTCTTCAGATTTCAATTGCCTATATTATTATATAAAAAAATCCTCAGTGTTATTTTTTATTTTATTTTTTTCATATTTCAATTGCCTATGTGACAGTGATACTTTTTGTTTACTTTAATTACTTTGATAGTGTGCAGAAACTACGCGAAAGGTTCTGAAGTAGTGTAACATGGAGTCCACACCATTGGGCATCAACCCTGCATGAAGATGGAAAGGCTATCTGTTGTCAGAAACGGAAAGGCATCGGCCTAAAAGGATCATGCCCTCACATTTTAAAACCAAGCAGCGGATAAACCGGGGTTACGTTTTATTTAGAGGGAACAAGGGGGTACGCCATTTTCATTTTAATTTGTTTTGTATTTACTATTTTGTTTTCTTTCTAGGGGGCACTTCTGGCCAATTAAAACTGTAGTTTCCGTTTTTGTTTTTCCCACTACAAGCCCCTTATTCCGTTAGCCTTTTTTTCCTAAGATAGTCTGATGTCATGCGTGAAAATAGAGAAATACCGTAGTTTTAAACATTGAAATTATACATAAAGCTTTTAAAGCCACTGTACACGTTCGGTAATTACTCAAAATATATTAGCATAACAACTTACGTGGTACCGGTGACGAGCAACGGAGAGCTGTTGATAGTATAAAACTGAAGTAACGTAGTTTTTGAGAAAGAGGTAATTTCTCACTAAAATAATAAAAGACTTCTTGCAAGAAGCCTTTTATTCCTATGTGAAAGCACACAAATTTGTACAACAAGGGTGTTTTTTCTTTCATCAAGTTTTCTTGCAACTTCAATGACCAATTATGCCCAAATTTTCACAGGCTTGTTAGTTTATGCATATGTTGGGATACACCAAGTGAGAATACTGGTCTTTGACAATTACCAAACGTGTTCAGTGCCTTTAAAATTAAGTTTCTTCTGTTAACTTTTCAATATCAAAGGTCCACGTTGCTATAGTTATATTATCATCATTGTAATTATTATGTTAAAATGAATATTAAAATGGTCATCAGTGATTCTTTTATTTAAGAGTAAACATTCAACACGAACCGATAACAGTTGGTTCCAGATCGACGAAGACAGCGCGTGGGACGTGCTTTCCGGCGCCGGTCTCCGTGAAGAAGGTGTTGAAGGAGTCATCTCCACCTCCGATGGTCTTGTCACTGGGCATCTGACCATCAGGCTGGATGCCGTGCTCCAGGCAGTACAGCTCCCAGCAGGCATTGCCCATCTGGACTCCGGCCTGGCCGATGTGAAGAGACAAGCACTCACGCTAAAGATAAGAAGAAACTCGGTTAAGAAATATGTCTTAGAGACAAAACAATCAACAGGATATCAACATTCCAACATCTGTCTGCAAATTTGTTTTGAATTTCTTTGTCAATTGTAAGATATTAATGTTGCACCCGAAAGCAGTTGAGTATCTTGCTTATAAAGGCAGGGTGTTCTTTTGTTAATTACTCCACAGGTGAATGACCATGAAACTTACTTGGTTACGAGCATTGGGGGGCTGTTGATATTATACAACATTGTTAAAACCAACCGTTTTGAAGTAATGTAGTTTTAGAGAAAGGTAATTTTTGTCACCCAAAATCTGAATCTGAGAAAGGCTTCTTTTCTCAAGTATCCAAAGCACACAATATTCTATGCAACAAGATTTTTTTCTTTCACTATTTTCTTGCAACTTTGATGACCAATTGAGCACAAATTGCACGAGTCCGACGACACTGTCAAAGTCGAAAAGTTAGTTTTTTAATTAGACCCGTGCAAATCACCGTTGGTTATTATATATGCAATCGAAATGATCCCAACAACGTCCACAAAATCCATGACAAGCAGGCACCCATTTCTTCGTTGTTTTATTTCTAACCGAATTTGATGAAATATTCACAGACAGGTTGGGTGTTCATTGAAAATTAGATCAGAATGAATTTATTCTTTAAAAAAATACCGGAATCAAACATATATAATATTTGTTTTCAAATTATTGAAATTTTACAATTTTCGTTAAATAAACCGAATGTTACTCACCATTTTGCCGACTCGGTTGCTGATAAACGATGTCTTTAAATTTGTTTTGATCGCAAGAATGTACTGGTTTCTTGTTAATGTTGCGTGAGCCAGTCAACAAAAACTTTTAGGCTATCTCTCTAGCTCTCTAGAAACTTTCAGAAATAGTGATTGAAATTTTAAGGACACCAAAAACACTCTCACGTTCCAACAACAAGAGCCGGGTAGTGAGATGTGGGTACTAAGGTGACGGTGATCACACCAGTGGGTTTTATACCCCAACTCACATGTGCATTTCAAACGGTTGAAATCCCTCACAGCAACAACCCCAGTGCGCTACGATCGGAGCGGTAGCTAAGGACGCCATGAATATCTCACTTTGCTCACAGTTGTATCGATGTAACAACACAAACATTTGTTTAGTGTCCTCCTGCATTATGATCCTCTTGGAAGATGGACAGGGAAGGGAGTTGGGTTTAAGGATGCGAGCTGAGGGACTTGAAAGGCCTTTGGTGGTTTTATTGGTACTAGGATCATGGGATTAGTACCTTGGGTCGTCTTAATTGATGTTGTCCACTTTCGCAACATATTTCACATTTCTTGAACATGTTTTTTCAAAGTTAACTGTTGATTTAGATAATGACTTGTATGGATGGTGTTTCTAGGGCGTTACTTAGCTACAAAATAAATGCAAGATCCTGATTGGATAAATGGATGAATAGGTGGATTTTGATCCAACACACATCAATTAGGCGCGAGCGTTGATCTGGTTGTAAATTTGTCTTTGGCATGTCAACGATGATCGATCTACTAACAAGCCTTCATGATAACTCACTAGTAGTATACAAGTTTCATTTCTCGATTACATGGAATTGTTTTTGCTGTTCACTTATATGGTAAATACTTGTAGATGAGTTAAAGCACATCTACCGTTAAGTGGTTCAATTATAAGCTTGTAGTAGGCCTATCAGCCAACTACAAACTCTGGGCAATTTGGGACGGCAGTCTTGGAAACTAGCGACCGAAATGACCATATTACGTACCATGTGATTTGAAAAAAAAATTCAATTGTAATTTAATTTCTAACAATTTCTTGATTTTAATATAGTTATTGTTGGTTACTACACGGTATTTTTCTTAATCGTTGCACATCATGTTAAGGGTTATTCAGCGTCGTTTAGATTTGATTATTCCAAAGAATCTCCAGGCATTTCAATATTATGACTGGCCTGTGCCAAACTGCAAAGACGAAAAACCATAAAAACACCTTCAGGAAAAAAACAATAGAAAAAGGACAACATTGTGTTTTGTGGTAAATTCGCAAGGGTCTGTGGTTGTGAAAATTCAGTGATTTCAAAAGACCTGTGAGTTGAGCGTGTACTACGCACACAGAACGACTGGAGCAAGTCTACTGTCTAGGATGAGGCGGCTGAGTCATAGGGGATCATCATGACGTCACCAGCAAAAGAAACCTCCTGATTTCTGTGTCTCTTGCCATAGAGAAAAGACTCTCTCTATGCTCTTATATACCTACATGATATGATGAGCAATGGAAATCCACACTGCACCCTGTTTCATAATTTATTTAAAATAACTCTTGTCAGATAAGCATTTTGACACACTCATTTTGAGTAAATATGTTGCCAAAGTAATATATATATATATTTTAGTCGAACACGTGTCATGAAAGATCTCATTTCAGTTCGTAACTGTTTGTTCGGAGGATTTTTTGTTCTGTTAAAATAATCAACAATCTAACACTAAACAGCAGTGTACACGACGCTTTTTGTAAAACGTGTTCGTATGGTTGAACTGTTCCAATTTTCCACATGGAGGTTCAATCCAGTCCATTATAATTACAAATCTTGAATTACAGAATTTATATAATTTATATCCATGTGGGTGCAACCCTCGGTTAGCATGGCTGCATGACGACTGTTTCATGTCAATAATATTATAAACAGGTGGTTATTTTTCTGACTTCTTATGCTGGGGAAGAGAACGTGGGGCGAATTTTTTTCCTGAACCTTTCGGGCAGTACAGTGTAGGCCTACATTTGTACGTGGGCCATTGAAAAATCAAAAAGCGGTATTATGTGACGTCCTCGCTCTGATTGGCTTAAACTCCACGACCACTCAGGAAAACAAATCGCGAACGGGGCGGGGGGGGGGGGTCAAATAAAAAGCCAACCCCAAAACAATATTATTATCCATACGAATATTTTTAGGAACGTTTATGTAGATTTTGCGTTCGGAACTTGTCGCTTAACAACTGTAATAATACTTGTATTCAATCAAAATGATTGTAATTTTAAAAAAATGCACCCTGTATTAAGCGCTAAAAAAAGGAATGAGAAACTAATTCAGTTACGTGTCTTGCTTGTGAGAAAGTGACATTCGCCATTGTCGCACCTATGATTATGTTATTATAGTTGTATGTATACTTGGTTTGAAACCCGGGATATTCGGGCCTTCTCAGCCCATCTCTGAAGACATTCCTTCGCGCGTCACTGTCTGTTCAATAATAGCATTCTGGATATCGACGTTTTCTTTCTGCATGCTGAAATTTGGCACGTATGTGTGAACCAAAGTCTCAATGCATATGACGGGTTTTACATTATTATGATAACTGTCAGAGTTATAATCGAGAATGTGGGGATTCAATTGAATCAACTGAACTAATAATAACATTCCCAAGACCATACTGTTCATGTTTTGATTGAATTGTAATCCTTTACTGGTGATGGGGATTCCCGTGGTTGGCCCAGCATTGAGTACACAAGTCTGATGGTCAGTTACATACCTGCTGGAAAACCAACAGCGAGTGATGCTTTACATGACTGCATCTCTATCACGGGCGAGGTCTGCGACGAGTATATAAGACGTTCTGCATCTCATTCTCCGGATCTGTGCGGTCTTGCCTCTTCGTCATCGCAATCTTAGAGGACTCAGGCTGTTCGAGAAACCACCATCCACTCTTTGTCTGATTTTACAAAGACTTCAAGACATCTAAAGAATACAAATTTCCAGACATTTCCAGTAGGAAAGAGACCACTGAAGAGTCAAAATGGTGAGTAGGGGATAAGAGAAGTATTTCAGGCAGTAAAGCGGATGTTGGATCGGATAAGATGATTGCTAGATACATACCGTAGATCGTAAAGAAGACACTGCCCCGCCCTAAAATTAAGATTTCGGGACATTGAAATCGATGAATACGTTGAATACTTTCAGATTTCCAGTCTTCAGTCGTAAGAGAACCTTAATTGACAAGTTTTGAAATACAAATTAGCAATCAGTTTTATGCAATTAAACTATTTTGTTGCCACTGTCTTTAGTAAAATCGGTTAGTGTTTGGCTGTGGTGATGTACGTCAAAGTCTCTTTATAATAGTATTTAAACATGTGACTTTTTTGTATTAGCTATAGTTTGGGTTTTTTCAAAGTGATAGTTGCCAAATTTGTCAAAGAACTGATAAAACATGGCCAGTAGACGCAATACTCTGCGAACACGTTTCAGTTTAGTTTCATATCTTTAATTCTGATATTTGACATATACATTTTCTGAGCCAAGACATGAGGTGGCGTCATGGATAAGTCAGAACAAATTATAATGGCAAAGAAACGCAGAAATCATGGCATGTCCGCCAGTCATGTCTCCACTTACTGCCTGAATTCATTTGAAGGGTTCTTATATTTTCATTTATTAATTGGTTTTTAAATTTAGTTTATTTTTATTGTTTATTAATTTGCCTGGTTTATTTTTGTACTGTCAAAATAATTTGAAGTTAATTAATGAGATTGAATTTTAATAAACACTCTATTAAAGCCAAATTAACAGCTATGAAGTCCCAAGTGCACCCAACAACTTAATCTTTAATAGATGTTAACTTTGGATCGAGGATAAAGAATACTGTTTAATCAGTACTTCCCGAGATCTGTGAACAGAATCCACAGGCAAATCACTTGGCTGGGATTCGAACCCACGACCAGATTACATCTGCTCTAGCAATGCTAAGGTCTTGGGTTTGAATCCCCACCCGAGTGATTTGCCCGTGGATTTTTTTTTTTCACAGAACTCGGGAAAGAACCTAATTTTCATTATATTGGGCAGAAAGTTTTCAAGTTAGGATTGGGATAATTTTATGTTCATTTAAAAAATATTTAGTTGTTATCAGAAACGTGCACTAAAAAAGGGGGGCAAAACATCTTGGTCACAAATACAAATTCTTAAATGTTTTCAGTAGGGAGATTAATTTGTAATTATCATTTTGTTATTATTAAATATTAATTCATAGGCCCCTTTACATGTATGAAATTGTTATGTGCTTAAAAATGTGTTCACATGTCGGTGTTCAGTTCAAGGGCTTTTTCTGTACATTAAAATTATCAATGATGTACCAACAGCGTTAGATGATATGAACTCTTTTAGCCTGAAACATACACCCTGAACATTATGCACGATGATTCATAAAGCGAACATACATGATTGCCTATAAAATATACAAGTATAGTGTGACTTCCAGAAACAAGCTTTCTGCCTCGCATGCTTCCACGTAGCTATGTCTAGGTGATTAATATTAAAAATGACAACGCAAACAAACACGTGCCATGCGCAATGATTCAAACTATGGAAATATAACGACTTGTTATTGTTGTCAGTTTTTCCAGTTATTCATAAAGTGCTTTTAATGGGAGTGTTTTTGTATAGGCTAGGTGAAAATGAAAACACACGCCGGGAATGTATAAATTAGAACATTTGCCAAATATTTATTTCGAACGTTTATTTGTTAAGGCCTTAACAAAAACAATTGAATGAAATTACTCTGAAATATGTTTGTCTTTAACAGGGTTATCGTACTTCATTGACAAACAAAATAAAAATAAAAATGAAAAATTGCAATCCTTTTCTGAGTTAAATACAATTTTGACAGAGATTTGCATAAATTCTAAACACAGATCAGAAGCAACGTTGAGCTGAATGGAACAAATAACTACATATATATAGACCAGGAGTATTAGGTGACTATCACTTTTGCCATTACAATTATATTGTGCTATATCGGGCCATTAGACCAAAGTGTGTGCCACATTATGGGGTCAAGCTCTACACACCTGGTCATGATATCTTATTTCGTAATAAACAAAATCGAGATAGGATCAGGGGCGGATCCAGGATTTTCCAAACGGGGGGGCGTGAAAATATACCAAGCAGCAAAATCTTCCCTCACCATTTCTCCCCCCCCCTTCTCTCTCTCTCCCTCTTTTTTTCTTTTCTCCCTCATTTTTTTTTTTTTTTATATGAAAAAGGGGGGGCGTGCGCCCCCACGCCCCCCCCCCTGGATCCGCGCCTGAGGATGAAGCAATGGGATCATTATATGTATGAACAAAAACAGTATCTTCTTCAGCGGAAAATAGTTACGGAATGCTAGATTAGTTTTTTGGCCAATTTGAACAGAATATTTAGTTTAAATTTGAAGTACATTTCATTTTTAGATTCGAGAAAGTTACAAGCTTTCATTTAAGGTATTGCACGAAAACATTCGCCAATGACAAGTGGTGGATAATTGAAAACTAAACATGAATTGTTGTCGGGATCCCAATATCAGCTCACGTCCATCAGCCATGTACAAACAGTGTTGCATGTGTCAGTCACATGCATGTTGTCCACTGTCGTGACATTATGCGAAAGTTTTAGTTTGATTTTCGTTTTAAAACATAACCACGTGTAAAAATTCGATTCAAAAAAAATTTAAAAAAAAAAAAAAAAAAAAAAAGGAACAGGAAAAGAGAGCAAACATCGGGTCATGCAACAACTTGACTATTATTTTGATGATCGCATGAACATTTTATTTTTTTGAGGACTTTGTATCCGGCGAGTAGATAGAGATTATTGTACCTCACCCGGCGCTACCAGGGGCGGATCCAGGATTTTCCAAACGGGGGGGCGTGATTTTTTTTTTCAGAATGATGCACTAATGAGTATATGACTTCTTTTTTTTTTCCTGGTAAAAGGGGGGGCGTGCGCCCCCACGCCCCCCCCCCCTGGATCCGCGCCTGGCTACATCATGAATGTTATTACCATACACAGCTCAAAACGATGGCTAATCGAATAGCTTGGGCCTCAAAGGTGTGAATACATAAAACAGCCGTTTAAACATGAATGAGTCACCCTCATTCTTCATGCACTGTATGATGATGATGGCGAGAATGTATGGGTGTAAAAAGAGGATGGGGATGACATGTGTCTACATCCTTGAGATGAAGTTGAGAAGAGTCTCCTTGTAGACTGATTAGAATGATGCAATCTCACACGCAGTGCAAATTGCATCTTACTTCCCCATGTATAGGGAAGGTATACGTTTAGTAATCACTCTGAAAATTAATGGCAATAACAACTTATTTGTTAAGAAGTACAGCAGCTTTCGACAGTATAAAGCATTAATTTTATAATCATTTCACTTCAAAGCTATGTTGTTATGGAAAAAAGATATCAGTTTGTATTCCCAAAAATTGGAATCTGGGAAACGTTACTGTCAGACACGTTTCTCGGATAATGTATTCCAATTACGGATTATTCTAACTTCCTCATGCGTGGACATTACCGCTCTGGATTTTCGGCGATATTTCAAAAACGCGACCACCTTTTGTAATGAAATTTTCACAGGTTATTTTTTATTGTATATAAACATTTATATATAAGGATTAACACAATCGAACGGTTAAAAAAAAATCCCTCAATACAATATCTGATTGACCTTATAATAATTACGTAACAACACTGACTTGATTTTAAAAAAAGGCAACAAATAATATTATGGGTTAGCCATGAAATCAATTCTTGCTTAGAAATAAAATGTGACGTCACAATACAAATCACATAGGTGATTGCTAACTCAACTTTTATGAACCTAGTGTTTAGTGAAATCGGGTTTAGTCTGTCCTAGGTCGGTGGGAGAAGAGTGGAGAGAGGCATGGAGAATAATTATAAAATTGCTAACCTAATAATAAGTACCAATTGACATAATTTATGTTTATCCAAGAGAGTATATCCGATCACCGCTGTACCTTATTGCAAAACAATTACAGTGGGTACCGTACATCCCCCTGCGTTATCGACATTAATCAGAATAGTTGCTTATTGCTCCTACTCAAGTCGATAACCTCTTCTTCTTCTTATCGTGTCCACACACGCTAGATGTTGTGTTTCAGCCAGAACTGAGCACAGATTTTGGCACTTTCATTGAATTCAGCTAAGTCTCCAGCCTCGCATTTCTGCTTCAATAGGGGACATCCGAGTAGGTGATCCATGTTTTATTGTTGTTCAGAACCGCACATGCAGGTCACATCCTAGTCGTTCAGATAGCACCATTTATTGAGTGTTACTTTGCAGCGACCGGTACATGCTGGGTCGGTTGAGGCATTTCCATACAGCCCAGTTTGAGTCAGCACCGGGTGGGAGTTCTTCTTTTGCACTTATGGACATGGATGTTACTGTTGGAAGGTTGGCAGGCCTTTCTTCCCATAAGGCTACTCTGGTTTTAGCAACTTCACTAGGTTCAATGTATATTCGGTTTGCGGTGACACCAAGTGTATAATATTATCTACTTTGCTGTGTAGATTTTGTTCTTTGAGAACTTGCCTTGCTATTTATTCTACTGCCTCGGAGTAGACTTCGGAGTTCGGGAGACTATTCTACTGCCTCAGGGTAGATTTCGGAATTTCGGAAGACTACCAAGTTCTGGAAAGAACTGTCCTGCTTTAATAGTTACTATACTACCAGGGCGGAAGGTGGGAAATCGGTCGGGACTTTTTTTCGCTTAGTGGATTGATGGGAGTTCTCGTTATTAACTTCAATGCCACGGGTTGAGTTCTTAATTGGTCTCAACGTTTCGACTAGCTTGCTCTATAGTCATCGTTCACTCGGTTCAGTTTCACTGAAACTATAAGAGTGTTCCAAAAGCCCATGTAGTGTCTTAGTTGCTTCATAAACTCTCGGGTCAGAATTGAGGCGGATTCCAGGTCCCAGGGGTCCTGACCCGTTTCTTTGTCATGCTGACACGAAGGTTAAACTGGGGGTTTGATTCTAATTATGCGTCAGTTTGACACAGGGTCAGGGTCAGTTTGCAACATATTCCGGGTCAGCCAGACCCACAAAAATGTATCAGCCCCCCTGCGACACGTAATACGGGTCAAAAAGACCCGGGAGGTTTTTATTTTTTATTTTAGGGTGTTTCCGCAAATCCTTTATTATAATAATGGTCGAGTTAATTGTTTTATAACATGTAAAATAACGAAGACAATGTGCAATCCTTCATGGTGTACGAAAAACTCTATTCTCCGGTGTCCTCTGCATGTTCAGTATGAGAACATCTTCGCCACTTGTAATATTCATGTACAAGACAGCATGACACATAAGCCTTAGTGACTCATGGTACACACATTGCTTGGGGCAACCCTATAATTAATGCTTACACTTCTCTGATTCACACATCTTATTGACGTAGCATAATCAGAAATAAATCGAATTTAAATAGCAGGTGTATTAGGCATGCTTTTCGTTTTCCCCCTTTTGCTTCAAAGGGGAAGTAAATAATTGCGTAGACATCTCACATCTTCCAGGAAAATGTTTGTGAAATACTGTCAAAATTGAGAAAACCATCTGATAATCATAACATTGCCTTGCTCGTTTCGATTGCAGTAAGGAAAACCGATATAAGTGTAAAATCCGGGGGGGGGGGCACAATTTAATTTGGCAGGATTAAGTTTATTTTAACAAAAATGATAATTTGGGGAGGGCTAGCTTCACCTTTACGTTAGCGTCGGGAACATTTTTCGTGGACGTTACATTAACAAAAGTAGCTAGCGAAACTTACAATTTTTTTCACGCCAACGTCCGTGTGGTCAACCTTACGCAAACTGGAATGGGTACAAAGTGATGACGTCATCCGGCAACAGCACAAACTTTGTGCGTTCACGTTAATGTTTTTTTCTCACGTAATGTCAGCTAAACACTCTAAATAAATAAAACGCTGCTTGTCCTTTCCCTTTAAATTTGTGATAAATTATTGGGTTGGGGAAGATTACATTCATGCCATCTTTTATCATTTTTAATTTTCCCAACATAATAAAAACCATGAAAGATACGTTAAATTTCGCATCAAAATAAGGGGGCTACAACAAGAAAAAATACTACTATATTATAAAGTAATAACATAAATAACAAAATTAATAACAATAACTAACACAATTTAGAACTTACAACAAGTTTTTTGTTGTTTGCTGTAATAAAATAATAATAATAAGTATTGTTGAAAGAAGAAGTTAGAACTATTTGTGGTAGTTAGAACAATTCTTGGAAATCGACAGTACAACGAATGACGTTACATCAGTCGGAAGTCTGTGTTTTTTTTTGGGGGGGGGTTTATGTAAACTTAAATATTTTATATATAGTGGTGTGACATCTGCTCTAGAATGACAAATGTCGTATGGGTTTGAATCCAACCCGAGTAATAAAATACCTGTGGATTTTTCCGCACAGGAATCAGGAAAATTGATAAGGAAATAACAGATTGGCGACGAGTTCTTAATAGACTTTTGCTTACACATTATTTGTCTGCTACACTGAGCACACAATTTTGCTTAGCGGTAAAGAGCTTTATGGAGTTGTACCCAGCATCTTTTTGTACAGAGGAGCTTTTTTTTCCTATACGAAACGTCTTCCACCTCGAAAATGAAATTAAACTACAAAGGGCCAAGATGCATGTAGAAGGATGCATTAAATTATTTGAAATTTATATTCTTCTGAAAGTGAGTTTAGAAGATCATGAGGAACAAAGGATAAGATTAAGATGCACAATCTTCTTCTTTAATTTCATTTCAATGAGCAATTTTTATTTATTCATTTTTTTTTTTTTTTCAGCGTGAATGTATCTCAATCCATGTCGGCCAGGCCGGAGTCCAGATGGGCAATGCCTGCTGGGAGCTGTACTGCCTGGAGCACGGCATCCAGCCTGATGGCCAGATGCCCAGTGAAAAGACCGTTGGGGGTGCAGACGATTCTTTCAATACGTTCTTCAGTGAGACTAGTGCTGGCAAACATGTTCCCAGGGCTGTTCTGATGGATCTCGAACCCACTGTAGTTGGTAAGTCTTTGGGTCTTTGTCTCTGGACAAAAATGAGATGATGTGGAATTATTACGATGACACTATGATGGCAATGGCGTTGGTAACAATGGCAGACATTTGGTGCAATCGTAGCCTTGATCAAGGCGTTGGAGTTTTTTCTCAATTTTGTTTTATTGTTTTCATTTTTATTTTATTTGCGCCGCGCTACACACCCGAGCTACCAACCCGAGCTACCAACCCGCCCGAGCTGTGTGCATGGTGTCTGTGTGTGCAGTATACGGTGCGCGCGTGCTCGTGTGAGCTGTATGCGCCACCGATCAACGCCTTGACGTTTCTGTCTCCCCCCGCCGATGACTCATTACTATAATGCGCGCGAAAGGCGAGACCCCATTGGTCAGTGGCGGAAGTCTTGTTTACTCATTCTTATGAATATGCATGCAGAATCCAGATGTGGCTACACTGGCGCGCCGGTTTGAATTTGGGAATACTTTGTTATAATAATATCTATCTGAAAATGTTGCGTATTCTCCTCAGCTGAGCGAGACAATGAGGGCATGGAATTAAACAAATGAGGTTGCGTGGATCGATTTGTTACATACATTACATACACCATTTTCCAGCAGGAAGACGCTTTCTGATGTATTTTTCGTAGTGACGTAAGGCCCGATTGACCATCTACTGTCTCCATCTTGCATCATTAAACAGTGATTTAATCATTGTTGGTGCATTCATTGGAGGTAGAATATACAAAATAAAGACCTCAATAAACTACCATTATTGATTGTTTCATCATGAAGGCATATAGCTCATTGCACTTTTTATATCATTTGGGCCGCCCCACTAAAAAAGAGCTGCCTAACCAAATTTCCCAAGTACATTCACTAGAATAGGGTAGCTAAAAATCTATTTCACATGTATCATGTGTGGCTGTATCCTGTCAATTTTTGTTTGGCAGTAAATTCTTATAAGACCCTGTCTGAGAACAATTCAAAAGTACGAAGACGGTGTGGCTGCACAGAGTCGGACTTCGAGAGGACATGTCAGGAAAAGACAGATGCAGAAACTACATCAACTCCAGAATTAATAACCAAAAGAATGGCGAGTGATCAGGGTAGTCCAATGAGGGAACTTGAGTGCAGCGCAAAAAGCTCCAGGGGCCGCGCCCGGGTTCAGCACTTGTGAGCTGACTGACCAGCCTCGCAGATTACCGGTCAAAAATGGCTGAGACAATGCTACACACAAACGCCATTAAGTCGGTAACTACTCACATCGCATCACATACAGCAAGCATGATATTGATATGGTACAAAGGTCATAGTGAGAGAAGCTCGTGATGGGACGTCAAAATGAATAATTCATTTGCTTCCCATCCTGTGTTGTCTGCAATAGGTCTGACGAAAGATTTAAATATTCATGAGCTGCATACCAGCATATCCGAGAGCCCCCCATTTTCGTCCAATATTGGACGAAAATATCAAGAAACACATTAAACCCGGAAGTTACAGACCCGTCAAGGCTGTCGGCCTGACGGCCTCCGCATGCGGAGAGTGGTACGAGTGCGGATGACCTGCGCACAGTGTGTGTACGGGCGTCGTACGACGTGATACACACACAGTGTATACGGGTGGGTCGTGCGATGCGATACACACCTTACGCACACACATACGGGTGTGTTTACGGCGTCTTTTTTGGAGTGAAAAATGCGACTGCCTTGATCAAGGCTAGTGCAATCGGGGAAATTGTGAAAAGGACAGAGACAATGACACATGATTGATAGTATTGAAGATGAAACCAATGAGAAGGAAATGACATACTGGACAAAAATACAGCAATCAAAAAGACAGACGACACCAATATACAACGACAACAAGCCATTTTGAGAATGGTGGACGCAACGGTATTACACTATAGGTTTGGGTATATATAGATCTGAATGTATACACCCAAATCAAACAGGGCACTCCCCTATTATCCCAAAAAAGGCGAGGCCTAAGAGAAAAATACGGGGACAGTGAAAATAACAGTAATGACAGAAGTCAAGGAGGTTGTAAGAGAATAAGGGTCTTTGTCATAGCCGTTGTCATAGACTTAAGACAGAGGATGGCAATGGCGACAGGAGGACAACGAAAGTAACAAGATGAAGAAATGTTTGACATGGTGACGATGTTTTGACGGTGGTGAGGCACGATAATGGAGAGTAAAGGAAACTAAATATGACAGACACCAAACAACGACGATGACAAAACCCATTTCTAGGTCAGGCTGACCCGGTGTGGCAGGCGATTCTGTCCCCCGGAGATTCTGTCCCCAAACGGCGAAATGTGTATGAACTTCTTCTGATAGCGCCCTCTTTTGAATCCTCCTCCTTCAGCCCATGCTAATTTCCCATGGGGGGACAGAATCTCCGGGGACAGATTTCCCTATGAGTATGACACCGGAAATTATTTGTGTAAAATGGGAGTTTAGGTCAGTTCGATCAATTTATAGGTCAATTAGACACATATTCTGCGTCACACTGACTTAAAATTAGTCAACCCCCTTTGACCCGGAATCAGGAAAATTCTCACAGGGAGTTTTTTAGAGTGCACGGTAATGACAATAAATTTATTTGTACTGGGTTTTTTTTATTAGATGAAGTTCGCAGAGGTCCGTACCGCCAGCTCTTCCACCCCGAGCAGTTAATCACAGGCAAGGAGGATGCCGCCAATAACTACGCTAGAGGTCACTACACCGTCGGCAAGACTATCATTGATCAAGTTCTTGACAAAATCAGAAAACTGGTGAGAAGAGAAATACAAATTATCTTGTTCTCGTTCATTCTCAGACTCCTCAATAATAACTTTCATTTCAAATAATCTGCTATTTTATGATTTGTGTTTTGGTAAAACTATACCCAACAATAATGTTAAATACATTCCACAGGCCTACGTGTTTTTTTTTTAAGTGTAAATAAATTAAAAAAATAATTGCCAAAGAAGATTTTTGAGAAAACAGACCATACAGAACAAAACACAAGGAGCCAACAATGTGAAACCACCATTATGTTCGTTTGAAAATCCACTTGTTTTTACTTGACAGATGTATCCTTCTCCTTTCAGGCTGACCAATGTACCGGTCTCCAAGGATTCCTCATCTTCCACAGCTTTGGTGGTGGCACTGGTTCTGGGTTCGCATCCTTGCTGATGGAGCGTCTATCTGTCGACTACGGCAAGAAGTCCAAACTGGAGTTTGCCATCTACCCTGCCCCTCAGGTGTCTACGGCCGTGGTCGAGCCATACAACTCCGTGTTGACCACCCACACCACCCTTGAGCATTCCGACTGCGCATTCATGGTCGACAACGAGGCTATCTACGACATCTGCAAGCGCAACCTCGACATCGAGAGACCGACCTACACCAACCTTAACCGTCTCATTGGTCAGATCGTGTCCTCCATCACAGCTTCACTTCGCTTTGATGGTGCCCTCAACGTCGACTTGACGGAGTTCCAGACCAACTTGGTGCCCTATCCTCGCATCCACTTCCCTCTGGTAACGTATGCGCCAGTCATCTCTGCTGAGAAGGCCTACCATGAGCAGCTGAGTGTGTCAGAAATCACCAATGCCTGCTTCGAGCCTGTAAATCAAATGGTGAAGTGCGACCCTCGTCACGGCAAGTATATGGCTTGCTGCATGCTGTACCGTGGTGATGTTGTCCCCAAAGATGTCAACTCCGCTATAGCTCATATCAAGACCAAACGCAACATCCAGTTCGTCGACTGGTGTCCAACTGGCTTCAAGGTAGGCATCAACTACCAGCCTCCTACCGTGGTGCCCGGTGGTGATCTGGCCAAGGTGCAGCGTGCCGTCTGCATGCTGAGCAACACCACCGCCATCGCTGAGGCCTGGGGTCGTTTAGACCACAAGTTTGATCTGATGTACGCCAAGCGTGCCTTCGTCCACTGGTACGTAGGAGAGGGTATGGAGGAAGGTGAGTTCTCTGAGGCTCGTGAAGATCTGGCTGCCTTGGAGAAGGACTACGAGGAGGTCGGGATCGACTCGGCTGCCCAAGGTGGAGACGATGATGAAGCTGGAGGATTCTAAACAGGGAGGAAACGTCTCCACATCAACCAAATTAAACCTTAACTCATGTGAACTGTCGGTTTAATTATTTTATTTATTGTGTTAAACCTCTGTGCCTCACTGTGCACAAACTGGCTGTTATGCGTCTTAAGAAAATTCATGTTAGCTTCGAAGATGAAAGTTAATTATTGGAAGAAACTAGCCATGAAACAAAAGTAAAGCTACAAAAAAGCAAAAGAAGGCTGATGAACATTAATGGCATCCCTGTGCATTCAATTAGCAGTAAGGCCTGCAATAACTTTTGTTTTGATTAAATCGGCAGCTTGGAATTGTCAACAAATTTTTTTTTGGAATGAAAAAGACAAACAAACTCATTTAAATTTATATTGATTATTTACGCCTATACGTTGATTCATTCCGTCCTAGTCTTTCAAAAATAAATCATAGAGCGTTGGAAACGAACAAACAAACAAAACAACACATATAAACACAACAAAACCGCAATCAGATCAAAAAAGAAATTCCTATAGTGTTATATCACCTTGTTTACAATCACCACCAACCTTCTCTGCGTCTTTTTAAGTTGGGAAAGTCACTTGCACATATATTTTGTATTTAATAGTCTTCCATACAAAGTGAAGAGGTTTACCGGAAAGTCGTTTAGCGAAATTGTACTCGGTTTACCATTGCCCCGCTGTTTCACTTGCATCCTGATATCAGTCATCATGACTCAAGCTGGACTGTATGGAAATGCCTCAACCGACTCAGATCATGTACCGGTCGCTGCAAAGTATTCCGCTCAAGAAATGGGGCTATCTGAACGGCCAGGATGTGACCTGCATGTGCGGTTCAGACAATGGAGCACCTACTCAGGTGTACCCTGCTGGAGCAGCAGAGGTGCGAGGCTGGAGACCTGGCTGAGTTCAATGAAAGTGCCAACGACTGTGCTCAGTTCTTGCTGAAAGCACAGCATCTAGAGGGTGTGGACACGAAAGAAGAAGAAGACCTACTGATATCAGTAAACACAATTGTGTAAAAACAAAACACTAAAAACAAAACTAATACACCGTATTTCCTCAAACAAACACCAAAAATATAATCAATTTTTCAAAAATTGACAGCTAGATCTTTAGCTATCTCAAAAGAGAACTAAGCTTCACCTAAATTTATTGACCAAAATTGTAAAGCACGATTCGCTGTAGTAGTCGAAGTAGATTAGTGGTATTTCGTTTTAGTAAATAGCATAATTAGTTTGAAGAACAAATACATTTTCTTTCCATTATAAAACATAGTGGGCTTTCCCAGGGTTTGGAATTAAGACAATGGGCGCGCCTAAGCAGACATCATTTTTCACTAAATTAATTGTAGGCCTACATGGTAGGCCTAATTGTTTTTTAATGCATTGTAATAAGCGTGTGTGTCTTTGGAGGGCGAATTTATTACGGTGTCCAAAAATGTGCTGAATATTTATTTGAATAAACCAAACTAAGTGTACATTGATTTAAAACCATTGTCCGCTGATTAATTTGTGCTGATTGTCAACAGGTTAGGCCGAATCGGAATTGGCGGCTACAGCTACGGCTACGACTGTTCAACGCACGATGAAGCGCTAAGCGGTGATCCAACCGTCCCTAGCCGTAGCCGCAAATTCGGACATGGTCTAATCGTGTACTTATTACACTTTAGACCAATCAGAGATTCCCATAATGCTTTGTCAAACAAATACATTGTCAACTTGTAGATGGTGTTAAAACGTTATTATAATTATACGTTTAAACAAATTAATCAAAATAAAATAAGAAATTAAATACAAAATTAAAATTAACAGTTTTTAAATTTGGATTATCTATATCTGTAACTTTACTCTTAAAACGAACAGTTATTAAGACTTTTGGATTGCAAGAAATACTCTAGTTGTAACACCAACTACAAGTTGTCGAATTAAAACAACCCTTTCGTCTGATGGTGCATTCTACAAAATTATTCGGTACATTTTTGCACGACTTTTCGTGAAATGTCGAGCCCATGGAAACAAGTTTCTGGAAGGCGAATGCCACCACTTCCAGGAAATGCATCCCCGTCTATTTTTGGTCGAAGAGGAGCATCTGGGGAAAGTGCAGAAATAGGTAATTTTACTTTAACAGTTAACAGAATTTGTGTTAGTCAGTTAGTTTTCCTCGGTTGTTGAAAGTTGAACCAGTCACTGAGACTGAGGAGCAGCTGAGGAGTCATAAACAGCGCCACCACACCACACAATTATAGACCTTTCTTTTGCAACGTCACAGCCCGAGTTTTTGCCAACCGAGGTTGGAAAACTATGGAAAGCCATAAATGCAAAGCATAAGCAGTTAGCCACAGTTTGTAATAATGTTACACAAATATTCAAAAATAGTGTTGAATTTCTTGGAAACAAAGCAACCAATCATGGTATGTATTTTTGGTTGATTGAAAGTTTACAGAAATGTTGAATTTGGACACAACATTTGTTAACACGATTGAATGTTTTGCTAACATTCGGCCGTCCATGCCAACCAGCGCGGTTTGTTTATCAACAAAAGAAAGGTCTATTTTAAGACATACTACCCTAGTACAATATAGGAAACCGTACAATACAAACGTAACACAGGCTCATCCTGTCTTGTATTTATAAACTTCACTTTAAACACATTTTCAATAACAAGAAAGAATTTCAGCACGCGTAGGCCTATGTAGGCCTACCCTATATAATTTTTAGATTAATTATGATAAATGATAAATTTAGATGAATTTATTTTAATTTTTATAGGTAGGCCTACGTTTTACTAGGTGTTTACTCTTAATAGTCTTTTTTGATTTAGCTTGATCTTAGAATAATTTAAAAAATTAAATAATGCACAAACATGGGGGACAGAATCTCCGAAGGACAGATTTCCTTACACTGGCACGGGCTAAGTTTTTTAACGCAATTTGAATAAACCAGCAAATCTTGTTGTAGTGTCCTCTTTAGACTTTGACTTGAGTTTGAGTGACACGTAGGCTACATGACATTACTTAGGTATTAAAGTGTGATTTGTCAATTGCCATGCTCCACAGTCCATGCAGTCTGATCCCTACGGTCGCTTTGTTTGTTTTCATCCCCCAAAACAACAAATATTGTTAACAGTTTACGGATAGTTTACTCATCCTATTCATCTTTTCTTTTCTTGTTAATTTTGATGCCCATTGCAAAAAATTCCCCCAAAAAGTCCCATTGAGAGGGCAGGACCAATTTCATTTTGTGAGGGTATTCCACTACAAAATATTAAAGTCTATCCATGGGAAACATTTGAAGGGGCACCAAGCCAAGGCCAAGACCTGAGGCCAATTTCATAGAGCTGCTTAAGCAGAAAATATTGCTTAAAAAAAAGGCTGCTAAACAGAAATGAGTAGGATACCAGTCACAAATTGTACATGTGACATCGTAGTTTGGCTGGTAACATATTCTGGTAAGCATAATTTTGTTGTGCTTAGCTTCTTTTTGTGCTTAAGCAGCTCTTTGAAATTGGACCCATGGCTTTAGGCAGGCTCCTCTGATGTAATTCTGGGCCTGTACTGTACTCCTTCAAACAGTAATTGGTTGAAATGAATCAAGAATTATGGTAAATGGTTTAATAATCCCATCCTCTCTACAGGTCTCACTCCCGATAATGTAAAGATCTACCTGAATGCGAATCCATGGTTAGTAGCAGAAGTTCTTAAAGAAAATGAGAACAACGAAGATTTTAAGAGAGTATTGGACTCGGGCTCCACTCAACTACATCTAGACATGTCTTATACCAGCAGTGGTAAATCATATTTGTTTTTATTCATAAAGTTGCAAAAGTTGATTTGGTTTTACCCATACATTGATGTGTGTAATGCACTGTACTCAGTACTTTCCTGAGTCAGCTGTGAAAAGAAATCCACAGGCATAATAGGCCTATAATCCGGTGAGATTTGAACCCATGACCATTGCCAAAGAGCAGATGTCTTACATGTACCCCATGCATAAGCTAGCGTATCGGGCCGATACGCGCAATTTGCTCGGCCATTTCGGCCAAGATAGGCAAAAACAAAAAATAAAACAATATATAGAATGCTCCAGATTGCACAGTAGGGCTTTCAAAACCATGTAAACACCAAGTAGAAAACATTCCGAAGATCTTGTTTCAATTCAGCGTGCTTCGGCCAAACTTCCAAAATTTGGGTCCAGAATGCCCAACAGTTTTGAAAAAACCTGGGAAGAACCCTGTTTAGTATTAAACAAAATCCAGGCTGCCATTTTATGTTCAAAATATAGCATTCATGATTGTATTTTGCTCCCTTATGCATTAATTCAGTCTCATCCATGCACCCAAAAGTCTGACAAAAGTCTGACAAGTTAAAATACCATTACAAAATGTAAACAAATATCCCCCATTTGGAATGCTGCGTTGAGTTGCTACGATGAGTCATTTATGTGTGGCACGGAGCTGAGCAAGCTGACGTTTCAAACATTCTACCCATTTTGGAACAGTTGATAAACAGTTGATTTGGTGGGCTGATCTATTGGATCAGTTGATTGAAGATTAAATGTTAAACTTTTAATAATATTATTGATATTTAGAGTTACCGAGCCGCCTAACAGTGATATAACCCTGAGGTGCTTAACAGCAATAATTTCTAAAAACTTGCAGGTTCAAATCCCGCTGCAGTCAATTTTTCTTTGTTCAACCCAAAATTGTTAAAAATTTACCCAGTCAGTTTCTCTTGTGGTTTGTTACTTGGTTATTGAAATAAAAAGTTGCATTATGTTGATCCCTCTGCTGCCGCTTCCCAGGTTGTATCCTAAACTTGGGTTTGATCCCTGGATGCACAGGGCTTCTGATTTGCACCCCGAACAAAGATATTGACAAAAAAGGGAGACCACCAATATAAGGGCTAGAAAGCTCAGTTGGTAGAGTACCGGCACATTTTACCAGAGGTCGCAGGTTCAAATCCCGCTCTAGTCAAAATGTTTTTGTTGAAACCCAAATTGTATTACAATTCACACATTTTATCTAGGTACATTTAAAAGAATATCAATTTGTCATTTGTTTTTGTTGTATAATTAGGAAGATGCTCAAGGCTTAGGAGCGTATCTAAGGAAACACTGGTAAGTACACATAGAGTAAAAGGACTGCCCTATTTCTAGATGAACCTTTCAAATTCGACTTTAATTACACAAATCTCCACAATTTCTGATATTTGACCACATTGGTAGCACTTGACCTTCGGTAAAGCCATCGGACTAGTGTCAACCGATAACTCTTTTTGCTTGATGTTTCCACTTCCACACACAAAACAAAAAACTCCACCCACATTGAAGACAAGTATTAATAAAATAATTAATGATTATAATGATACTGTTATCATCAAACTGTCAATCACTTGTAAATTATCAATTCTAATCAATCTTAGTAACTGAGCTCTCATGGTATAATAATAAATATTAATAATAACAACTGTATTTATATAGCGCCTAACACCTTCAGAAAAAAGTCTCTAAGAGCTCAGAAAAACAAAAAGAACTTAATTACATATAATATGAATTGAACAGAAATGAAATGTTTTTAAATGACTGCCTCTTAATTCTGAGATATTTTTGATATAAATCCAGGCCTTGAATTAACCCAGGGCACCCACAGCAATTGCCACGGTACCCTGTGCTTCTGCTGTGGTGCCCTCAGCAAAGATCCAATACAAATTTGCATTTTCCTCATAGAAGTGCCCCTTACTGGAGGACAAGTAATGTGCCCCTACAAGAGCGAAGTTCAAGGCCCGCAAATGTTCATGTAAATTTTCCTTGAAGGAGACAAAATTGGTGACCATAAAACAAAGAAAAAAAGAGTCCCCTATTGTGTGAACCCAAAATGTTCTAAATTGTGCAAAGTTAATTTAAAAAAACCTCTGTCATTGTGTAGATTCAGGGGGCTATTCTTTGTGAAAGATCCACCAAATAATAACTCTCATTTATTTACTTTGTTCTTCAGATGCCTGGAAAACAGACAGACAGACGGACGATGTTGACAGAAATGGTCAATGTAATTGAGGAAGGGAATGAAATTCCTGAAATGCTGTATAGATTGAGTAGTGTAATAGCTACAGGTAAGGTGCAGTGAATTCCTACCTCCTCCTGTATCCTACCCCAGCGCTTGAATTTGACACTGGTCAGGGCTGGAATTTGACACTGGTCAGGGCTGGAATTTGACACCGGTCAGGGTTCGAGCTGCCTACCCCCTCCTGTATCCCACCCCAGCGCTGGAATTTCACACTGGTCAGGGCTGGAATTTTAAACTGGTCAGGGCTCGAGCTGCCTAACCCCCTCCTGTATCCTACCCCAGCGCTGGAATTTCACACTGGTCAGGGCTGGAATTTGACACTGGTCAGGGCTGGAATTTGACACTGGTCAGGGCTAGAATTTGACACTGGTCAGGGCTGGAATTTTACACTGGTCAGGGCTCGAGCTGCCTACCCCCTCCTGTATCCCACCCCAGCGCTGGAATTTTACACTGGTCAGGGCTGGAATTTCACACTGGTCAGGGCTGGAATTTTACACTGGTCAGGGCTGGAATTTCACACTGGTCAGGGCTGGAATTTTGCACCGAGGCCAGTGATTTTACCTTTTGGCCATTAAACTCAGGATTGGACAAGTCCGACTGTCTTGTGTTTTACAATTGAATAATATTACCTCTCTGTCTAATTATTTTAAATTAACAACAAGTTATGTTCAAATGTTGACTTTGAGTCCGGGAAAAATCTTTCAATTCTGTCGAGTATCAAAGTAGACTCACCTATAAGACTGAGATAAATCTTCCCTTAGTGTTTGTTCAAATAGAACAGTTTATATGTTAAACTTTGTAGAAAGTTCTTTCTCATGAGATTCTGGTCTTGTAAAATCAATTCTGGTCTTCTAAAATAAACTCTGGTCTGGTAATCAATGTTATCCTATTTATTTGAGCCCTGTACACCCCCATGCCCTCCCCAAGAGGGGCATAAATCTTTAGCCATTGACCACTGTGCCTTAAAGACAAACTACAGGTATTACTGATCAAAAGATGTATATTGTGGGACAACATGCTTCCGAGCAACAGTGATTTAGTTTACTTTTGTTGTCCACATAGTATTGTTTAGTCCTTTTGTTTGGTAGTTTTCTTGTGTCCTTCCCAAGATTAACTTCTTGTACTTGCATGCTCCCCTCATACACTCATATTTCATTGTTCTAGTTGCCTTCGTGTCATCATCAATTTTGTACTTGCTGTTCCATCTGTTTTAGGGCTGGGCCTGTAATTATTTTTTGCTTTGTTGTTTTTTGTTTTGGTTTTATAGTTATTCGATTTGCCTTGTATTGTGTTCTTGTATTGTTGAGGTAGAATAAATAATAATAATAATAATATTAATTAGTTTCAATCTAAAAAATCACTGATCTAAATGCTTAAATTCCACTACCAATTCTCAAGAGAAACATTTAAGTAATAATATTTGTCAAAGCCAAGAATTGGAAGACTCCAAAATCACCAGTATGGCTTATTTCAATTACAGCATTCAAAATAAGCATCAAAAACAGAATTTGTTTCACATTATTCTCACTTAAACACAATCTTCCTTATTTGATGAAATTTTCTACGGATGGTAAAGTGTTTTTTTTTTAAAACTACAGCATGGAAAGGAATTGACTCTTTCAAGAAGTAATTATGTACTGCTTATCTAAGTTTACCACACATTTTTCTCACAACCAACTCCCCTTGTGAAATGTTTTTATTCAATTCAATTCAATTCAATTCAATTCAATTTATCTCATCATTGATAACAAGAAAGATGATAAAAGATAACATATATCATTACGTCAATAGCAAGTATTATTTCTTCTTAAATTCCACAGCTGTTCAAGCAGATGATTTCTTTTTGTACACAGTTAGCTCAAAGGTATTTATGTTTTAAACTAATTGCAATTTTTTTAACACCTTTATGATATATTTGCAAACAATATTTGCAATTGATGGTGTTTAATATTACATCAATTTAATTTGCTTACTACATGATCTATGATACAGGGCTCCCAGTGGGTTCAAATCCCACCTGAGTGGCACAAACTTTTGTTTAACACAGGACATAGGCCCGGAATTTTATCTTTCAGAGGGAAAGCCATTTTCATTTTAAAAAAGGGCACTTTCATTTGAATCTTAAAGGCTATGGGAAGCTTTTGAAGGGGCACCGAGGCCAAGACCAGGGCAACATAGGCCATGGCCTCTGTGTAATTCCAGGTCTGATGATGACTTAAGAATATAGTGCTTCTTATTACACATTGGTGTAAAGGTAAAACCAAAGTAATTTTATTATATTTGGTTTTACCTGTACACAGATGTGAGTAAAGCACTGTATACTCAGTACTTTCCCGAGTTCTGTGAAAATAAAATCACAGGCATATTACTCAGGTGGGATTTGAACCCACGACCTTTGCCTATAGAGCAGATGTCTTACCAACTAGACCACTGATATTGCCCTGTAGCTAGAGGCAGTTCGAATCGGTGTACGGGTAAAACCAAATATAATATTCTTTATCCCCGATGCAAATTTAACATCTATTAAATCAAAGTATTTTTCTTTATCCCCATTGCAACCATTACATCTATTGATGGTGTCTTTGTTTAACAATCTGTTTGCTTTTTTTAGTTTTATCTTATTTATTTTTTTCTTGGGAGGATTCATTGACTTATAATTTATGACTTGAATATATATTGTGATGGCTTTGTATTACACTTGTTTGAACACTTGCAGGACATGCATCTGTGCAGAGAAACTAATGGGAGGTAAGGTACATTTGCATATTTACCCCCTATACACCCCCAGCCCCGCCCGGTAGACCTCTTGCATTTACATCACACACTTTCTGTATGACCATGTAGCAATTAGTGCTCCGTGGTATCACCATGATCTGCCACTTTGTGGGAGTCAAGGTGTATGTGAAGATATAGTGCGTGTCCAGCCATGTCAGAACACAGAGAACCTCACAAATTAGTGCAATCAAGGTTTGTAGTGAGTGATGATGTCAGGTGAATTAGGTCAATGGAAATATATTTTCTTCTTAAGAAAATAACGGTTGATCATTCATACAACAGGTAATGGCTCTCCCCATAGCAGATGTTACCAGTATTTTGTCTTAATTTCTATTGCAGAATCCAGCAGATAATGTTTGGTCCTGTTGTTCCAGAGACAACCATCTCAGCCTATGTGGCCCACACCAAGGAGGCAGTAATGGTGGATGACATTCTTGGGGTACATTTTCTTTCCAGTGCAACCTTCCCTTTTTCCTTCTGCACTATACCACCCCTCCCCCAGCAAGCCCCCCCCCCCACTCACACACATTTTATTTTCAGTTTATAACCCTACCTCCTCAACACCTTACCGTACACTTCAGTCTCCCCTGTTTTCCCCCTCACACCTAGCTCCTCTAGTCCCACCTCCTAAGTCTCCCCTATTAACCCCCTCTTACACGTTAAAACCCTAGCTCTGCAACTCTCAATCAACTCCTCAGTCTCCCCTATTAGCCCATTTTAAACCCTACCCCACTACTCTCAACTCCTCAGTCTCCCCTATTAGCCCATTTTAAACCTTACCTCCACTACTCTCAACTCCTCAGTCTCCCCTATTAGCCCATTTTAAACCCTACCTCCACTACTTTTATCTTCTTGGTCTCCCCATTAGCCCATTTTAAACCCTACCTCCACTACTCTCAACTCCTCAGTCTCCCCTATTAGCCCATTTTAAACCCTACCTCCACTACTCTCATCTTCTTGGTCTCCCCATTAGCCCATTTTAAACCCTACCTCCACTACTCTCATCTCCTCAGTCTCCCCTATTAGCCCATTTTTGAAACCCTACCTCCACTACTCTCATCTTCTTGGTCTCCCCTATTAGCCCATTTTAAACCCTACCTCCACTACTCTCATCTCCTCAGTCTCCCCTATTAGCCCATTTTAAACCCTACCTCCACTACTCTCATCTCCTCAGTCTCCCCTATTAGCCCATTTTAAACCCTACCTCCACTACTCTCATCTCCTTGGTCTCCCTATTAGCCCATTTTAAACCCTACCTCCACTACTCTCATCTCCTCAGTCTCCCCTATTAGCCCATTTTAAACCCTACCTCCACTACTCTCATCTCCTTGGTCTCCCTATTAGCCCATTTTAAACCCTACCTCCACTACACTCAACTCCTCAGTCTCCCCATTAGCCCATTTTAAACCTTACCTCCACTACTCTCAACTCCTCAGTCTCCCCTATTAGCCCATTTTAAACCCTACCCCCACTACTCTCAACTCCTCAGTCTCCCCTATTAGCCCATTTTAAACCCTACCCCCACTACTCTCAACTCCTCAGTCTCCCCTATTAGCCCATTTTAAACCCTACCTCCACTACTCTCATCTCCTCAGTCTCCCCTATTAGCCCATTTTAAACCCTACCCCACTACTCTCATCTCCTCAGTCTCCCCTATTAGCCCATTTTAAACCCTACCCCACTACTCTCAACTCCTCAGTCTCCCCTATTAGCCCATTTTAAACCCTACCCCCACTACTCTGAAGTCCTCAGTCTCCCCTATTAGCCCATTTTAAACCCTACCCCCACTACTCTCAACTCCTCAGTCTCCCCTATTAGCCCATTTTAAACCCTACCCCACTACTCTCAACTCCTCAGTCTCCCCTATTAGCCCATTTTAAACCCTACCCCACTACTCTCAACTCCTCAGTCTCCCCTATTAGCCCATTTTAAACCCTACCTCCACTACTCTCAACTCCTCAGTCTCCCCTATTAGCCCATTTTAAACCCTACCCCCACTACTCTCAACTCCTCAGTCTCCCCTATTAGCCCATTTGAAACCCTACCTGTACTACTCTCATCTTATTGGTCTCCCCTATTAACACCCACCCACATTTGTTTTCAATTAGGCTTCCCCTTCTCCTCCCCAGGCCCCTGAATTCATTTACTTCTACCTGTTTGTTTGCTATTATTATGTACATGATGGATTAGATTTCAACAAACTCTAACAGACAGACATGCAACTTTTCTGCAGATCAGCTGATTTCCTCATTTTTCTTGAATAAGAGTGCCACAGAAAACTGAAAAACACTACAAAGTAAAGTGTGGTTGACCATTTCCTCTATTTTAGCGAACACTAATGTAACTTGCATACGTCTAAAACAAAAGAAGAAGTAATTTTGAAATACTTGTTGTTGTTTCTACATAGGATGAAAGATTCCCACAAGGAACCGGGATTGAGAATAGTAACGCTCAAGCTCTCCTGTGTCTACCTGTGCTCTTACCAAACGGGGAGCTAACAGGTCAGTACTTGTTATCTGTTTGACTGTGGTGTTTATATGTATTAAATTCTTTGCCTATAATTTGGTTTCTTCTGCTTTTTGGGGGTCTAATTTGAAAGGATTGCCATTGCCTGTCAGTTTCCTTTTTTTTTTTCATTTCTGTAGGCCTAGTAACACTCCAGTAGCATCCCAGATTTAAAAAGTATTTGTGTTTTTATTTTATCTTATGGAATGAAACACAAGTGTTTCAGGATCAATTGAAAAGTTTGTGCTTCTTATATGTTATGACTATCTGAGTTGCTTGCATAAATAAAATAAATACAAAATAAGTAAATCGACCTAAAATAATATATATGCAAACGTTGCTTATGGCCTCATTTTTTAACCCAAGCAGAGTCTTTTGCAAACATTAGAAATTAAGATCAGTTGTAGCCTTTGAGAGAGGCTCTGCTCGGTTTGAAATGTGAGGCCATTCACACTTTTTCGCACTGATACATGTTCATTTTGATGGAAAGCAGTGTGCACGAACTAAGTTCCCTTGTTTAAAAAAAATAAAAGTTGCAAACAATTGGTTTAGTTTAGAAAAAATAAGTGAGCTCCGAATATGGCAGTCAGTCTTGGTTCGGGGCTGAAGTAATCATGGTTAAGGTTAGGTTTAACTCTAAAGTTTTTAGAGACCATTGCGGCCGTAAACGGCTTGTACCAAAACACCCATATAGCTGCTGCGTACAGCTCCAAGATCTGACCTACTTCCTCTCATCCAAAAAGGTCAAAGTAAAGCTCATGACCTAAATTGGCAATTTCCAATGTTTCCCATTTTAACAAAGTATCTATGTTTCTTAAACAAAACTAAATTTCCGTTTTACATTTTATTTACAGCACACGCACCCTCGATAGATATGAACGGAGGATGGTTGCTCGAGTGCGTGCAGTAACTGTATCGTCATTGATCATGACGATACAGCCCCTTTAATGCTTGAAGGTTCCCTGAAGCTTGTTTCATCCTTTATTTGTTTTGTTTTCTTTCAGCTGTACTGCAGTTGTCAAAAAGTTATGGAAGTGCTCCTTTCACGGAAGATGGATTGGCGGTAAGATCATATTTTGGATTTAAAACTTTATTTGTAATGACTCAGTAACATTGGTAAGAGTGAAAACCAGGCCTGCTGAATACCAAATTTATTTAAAGTTTAAAAAAAAGTAATAACAAAATAAAGACAATTTTAAAGAACGCTTTCATGACAAGAGTAAATATGAATTGTAATCAATTGTTTAAATTTCATAAGTTAGCATTATTTACAAAATCAGTTACAAAAGACCGGTGGATCAAACCTCTTCAAATCCAAGCCCCCTGATGATGCCAATTTCACAAAGTGCTAAGATTCATCTTAAGATGAGTTGTCAGTATAATTACCATAGTGATTTGTAATGTGACATCACACTTTGCTTAGCAATTAAGATTGATTTGCAGTTAAGATCAATCTTGGCTCTTTGTGAAATCGAGCCCAGGTCATTGACTCTGTGCCCCTTCAAATTGTCCTATAGAAATGTACGCTTACCATACCTGTTCATGTGTGTTGTCTTGTCATTTAGCCTTCGAGAAAGACTCCTCTAGGGTCGAAACATCAGGCCATTAACTATTTGTTTGCACTTATACGTAGGTCCTTTTGGTTGGTAAGCAGTTTGCAACAGCTAATTCTATTTTCTCCCTTATTATAGACATGACCTAATTTACAGATAACACAATGCCTTGCAGGGGACAACACTGGTTATTGTCAAAGTACCAGGGCCTAATTTCATAGAGCTGCTTAAGCACAACAAGTTGCTTAAGCACAAAACAATTATGCTTACCAGAATAAGGTTACCAGCCCAAATACCATTTCTCATGTACCATTTGTGGCTGGTATTCTGCTCATTTATGCTAAACAGAAAATCGTTAAGCAATGTTTTCTGCTGAAGCAGCTATATGAAATTGGGCCCAGTTTCCACACATTATGTGTCCCAACGTATACACACAATAACAAATCTGTGAACTTAAGCTCAATCAGTCATCGGAGTTATGAGAAAATAGTGAAAAATCCTGTTATTTGTTTTCACTTTTTCAAACATCAAGTTTTGAACTTGCGAGATAAAAACTAAAATTGTTTTACTCGTCAAAGACTCGATAGCCTTTCAAGCAAACATATTTCAAGGAAATTCTTTCACTATGACCATCTTTATAAGTTATGTGCAAATCTTTGAGAATTTATACTTTCAATTTTAGGAACAGAGTGAAAGGGCTATAAGTCTTGCATTGAAATTTCAAAGTCCAAATTTCCGTCTTTCCCTGCACAGATTGCTACTACATACATGCTATGGGCAGGGATAGCACTCAACAAAGTCCAGGTAATATGCTTATCAATTTACATCTCATTTGATAGAATTTACAATTACTTAAAGGACTAGTAATTCATTAGGATAATGGTTCAATCAAATGTAAAAAATGTCCTCTGTTGTTTGTGTGAGTAAGAAAAAGGTAAACAATCTGTTTGTGAGGGCTTACAAATTCACACAACGTAAAAGATAGTCCTTCTAAATTAATTTTCAAGCCATTGTAATTTGTTTTAGTTTTCAAGACTACTTAAATAAGTTCAGATTAAGATACAAAAATGGTGTGGATTTTTATCATTTGGGCAATAATAAGCAATCGCATGTCTTTTTATTCGATTATTTGTTATTTTTTTTTGTCTGTAGTTTATTTTTTAGGCTTCAACAAGAACAAGACAAATACAAAGTCAAACACAATCGAAAGCTTGTAGAAATAAGAGATTGCCCAAAAGTGAACTGAAACACTATTATATAAAAAGACAAGGTAAAAAAATATAAAAAATATGACGGCACTAATGCAAAATACCAAATAGTAAAACCACAAAATAGGTCGGGCCAAGAGAAACTGTGTATGTGGGGAAAAAAGAAGCAAATAAACAAACAAACAAACAACCCCAACAAACAAACAAACTTAGAAAGCATGATTTTATATGATAGTCTTATAGTAGAATCAATTGCCTGCACCTGCATGAATTATAAACCTGTGAAAATTTGGGCTCAATTGGTCATCGAAATTGCAAGAAAATAATGAAAGAAAAAAAAAACCTTGTTGCACAATCGTGTGCTTTAATTTGCCTGAGAAAGGCTTCATGCCTGAAGCCTTTCTCAGATTCAATTTTTTTGATGAAAATTACCTCTTTCTCGAAAACTACATTACTTCAAAGGGGGTCGTTTTTAAACAATGTTTTATAATATCTACAGCTCTCCTGTGCTCTATATCAAGTAACTTTTTATAGTCATTCATTTTTGGAGTAATTACCGAAGGTAAACCCTCCCTTTAACTGCAGAGTTGTTTTAAACACATTGTAGTTACATGATCTAAATTCCTCATGTAAGAAGTTAAGACGTCACAAATAAGAATAATGCTCGTACTTTTTATCATCCTAATTTGCGAGACATTCTTATTTCAAGCATAACTCATCCTGAGATTATTATTGATATCCATGGCTCATGTGGTAATGTTATGACCCTGATCTTATAAGAGTGGATTGGATTTCCCTTGAACCTAGTCTCGTTAGTCTTAACAAGCTCGTTGGAGAGCTCTCTTGGGAACCCCACTCAAGTTAACTATGCAAGAAAGAAGTCCTTCCTCTATGAGTGAACTCACACCAAAATAATTGGTAACCTCTGTATAACATGGTATCAATATAATCATGGGGACAGAAACCTAACAGAAAATTTTCACAAAATCTCAGTTCTTTATCAACTCGTCAAGCTTTCCAGGATTTTTGTTTTATAAAGCACATACAGTTCTGTTAATAATAATAATACCAACACTTATAAAGCGCCCTAATCATGCAGGCATGCTTGGAGGCGCCGAACAAATGGCACTAGTTAAAAGCTAAGCAGGTTGTATGGACAAATTACAATAAACTGAGAGACAGGATATTATGTATTATTATTTATCTTGTGTCATGGTTGTTTAGTCTAGTGCACTCCACTCAAGTTCTAGTGGCAAAATCATTAGGCTGTGGGTCAAATGTTGGTCATGGCATTTGTGTCCTTGATGAGCAAGACGCTTAACTATGATTGCCTCTCTTCACCCAGCAGTAAATGGGTACCTGTGAGAGCAGAGATGGTTCTTGTGATTGATTTAACGTGATACGCTACATGCTTGGCAGCACAGGCTGTATATTCCTTAGAGAGCTTAGATAGTTTATTGACTACTGTAATAATGTTTGTGTGACATCAGGGTCAACATTTGCAGACTCCAGTGCTATATAAATGTCCTCTAACTATTTTGTTGTCACTTCAGGTCTCTCTGATTAATTTACCCCTAAAAAACGGTGATATTTGATAAGATCTATGCATCAGAAAACATGACAAGAACACAAACTCATCGTAGATAACTTTTTTAAAGAACTGTTTGTTTTATGCTAAGCACAGGTCTGTACAAATCTGCTAGTTCAAGTAATTATGCAAAGTAATTAAGAAAACAGATGTTAAAGGATTTCAAGATAAGAAATATCAGACTTTTATCTGAATTCAAACCTTTTAAAGTCTGTCTGGTAAACAAAAAGGACATTCCAAATAAGAACAATCATGCTCTTTAATCTATTTCTCTAGCACTAAGAATACTGTTCCTAAAAGCTCCTTGGAATCTATTACTCCAGGAGTTACCAAAAGTTGGAAATGTCATCATTCCAACATACCTCCTAAGATCTTGATCCCAGTTTCAGATTTTTTTTTGGTCAGGTCTGACTCTCACACCAGGGCCCAATTTCATAGAGTTGCTTAAGCACAAAAAGTAGCTAAGCTCAACAAAATCATGTTACCAAAATATGGTTAACAGCCAAAGTGCCATTTCTCGTGTACAATCTGTGACTGGTATCCTGCAAATTTTTGCTTAGCAGAAACTTTGTAAGCAATATTGTCTGCTTGTCAAAGACCAGTATTCTCACTTGGTGTATCCCAACATATGCATAAAATAACAAACCTGTGAAAATTTGAGCCCAATTGGTCATCGAAGTTGCAAGAAAATAATGAAGAAAAAAAACCCCACCTTGTTGCACAAATTTGTGTGCTTTCAGATGCCTGAAAAAGGCTTCAGGCCTGAAGTCTTTCTCAGATTCAAATATTTTAGTGTGAAATTACCTCTTTCTCAAAAACTACGTTACTTCAGAGGGAGTCGTTTTTCACAATGTGTTATACTATCAACAGCTCTCCGTTGCTTGTTACCAAGTAAGTTTTTATGCTAATATATATTTTGAGTAATTACCAAACGTGTCCAGTGCCTTTAAGCAGCTCTATGAGATTTAGCCCTGGCAACTAATCATGCAAATTATAAAACAGGTGTGCAAAGGTCTGATGAAGCAAAGAGCTTTCAATGACTTTCTGTTGGAGGTCTCCAGGTACAAAATATTGCATCACATTCATTTAATTCAGTTGTTTCATTTGATGCTTTAAATTTGTTATCTCCATTTTTCATGGAGAAAAAAAGATGTTTAAAAATAAATATTCATTGTGTTGACTAATCTTCAACCACTTACACAATTTTCTGTTTTGTTATACTTAGTGACAAGTTGTACAGTTTTGCTTAAATGGCAAAACCAATACATTAAAAAGTGACATTTACATATTAAAGAATATTATATTTGCTACTGACTATGAATGTTAATTTGCATTTAACTCCACAAAGTTAAACTGAATTGGTTTATTTGTTGATATGTTTAAACATTTACATGTTTATAAACTTGTTACTCTTCCACTGATCTTTTACTTAAAACGTTTGAAATGTTTGGTTTTACTTTTGATTAAAAGCAAAATCACTTCCTATATTTTTCTGATTTTGTTCTTGTTGATGTAATCAATAGAATGTACAAGTCTTGCGCATATTCCAACAATGGGCCGGTTAAAGTGCGTGAGTTTGATTCCTTCACATGTTAAAGCAATGTTGAAAGAGGTCCCAAAAATGTTTGAATATGCGGGGGACATATAAGGTCTATCTAAAATCAGTAGTTAAGAAAACACTTGATATGAAATTTGTTTAATGTTTTTATCGTTTATTTATGTTTTCATTTATTCATTTTTATATTTATTTTATTTTTTTCATTACAGGGTGATTTTTGACGACATAGTTGCAATTGACACACTTACTGAACATATCATTGTAAGTTGGCCAAGTATTATTTACATTTTTTAGTGAACAAACAAAATTTACTTGAGTGCGATTTGAAACCAATGTCAATATTTTTGTTTGTTAAACTGCTGTGTAACCACCCCCCCCCCCTGAATGTTAATCCGGAGGTCGCAGGTTTCAGACTTTATCGTCAGCAATGACCTTTTTTTTTTTAAGTCACCTGGAAATAGTTTTTTTTTTTTTTTTTTACAGAAGAGTATATGTATATTAACAATAAAACAATTTTTTTAGTAATTGTTTGTCACGATTTATAGGTTAAAAAAATTGATAAAGTTGTTTGAAGGTGACTCCGCCCATCCCTTTTTGTGACGTCAATCGAGGCAGACTTCGCCACGATCGAACACCGACCCCCCTCGAACTTGCTTGCATTTACGTGCAAGTAGTGAGCTTGTACGTTTCGTTTGGTTATCCCAAAAAAGGGATTTTTCGTGCATTTTCCCGGCAATGCCGACCAGGTGTATTGCTGCTGGATGTAGCAAAACGACTAACGATGCGGTTAGTTAGCATTTTTCCTTGCAGATCCCTTATATAGGCAGTTACGGGCATCGAAAGTCAGGCTAACGAGGGCAAAGTGGTCCGGTCCGACATCGTTTTCAGCGCTGCAGCGAACATGTTTCTGGTGTTCGGATCGACTTGAGCTGTATGCCGCGCCGCGGCAGGCCGATCCGATTTGTCATCACGGGGCCGCTCGAATACCTTGTATTATCCGTGTTTCGTTATGACCCTGCTCGTATCTTCCGTTTTTTTAAGACATAGAAACGCGCATGGGACAGTTCGGGACCAGTGAAAACCTTGTATAAACGTCGACTGTACACTCTCCTAGCATTGCATGGGTGACGACTGAATACGAAAACGCATCATACTGATCAGGTGCCCAGACGTAATGTACAGGGCCAGACTACACATTTTCTCTTCAAATATCCCGCGCCTCGATTGACGTCACGAACAGCGCCATGTAAACGGGGGCCTACTTTTAAATGTTTAGTTAAAATAAAAACACAATTTTTTAACCTTAGTTAATTGTTTATTCACATTCCACTCATCAAAATGTATATATTAACGACAAAAGCTTTATTTTGACAAAATACCACTGCCAGGTGCCTTTAAGCTGCTGTATAACCCCACCCCCCCCCCCAGAATGTTAATCCTGAGGTCGCAGGTTTCAGACTTTATCGTCAGCAATGAATATCACTATGGATGTAGAAAACACCCTTTTTTCAAGAAGTTGTGAATACCTATGCAAACATGAGAAGCGGCCAGACTCAACATAGAAAAGTTTAATCCTAGCAGTGACCAAAATTGACCAAAAGTTCAGACTTTGTAATGGCAGGACCCATTAATTAAATCGGCTGTGTTTATATTGCATTTGTTTTGGTTACAAATATCTTAAGACCTTAAAATGACTTTTGTGAAAGTTCAGATTGTTACAAAAATAAAGTCGGTTTGAACTTGTGTATGCTGTGACTGCTGTATTGTTTCTAGAATGCTATCTGCATTTTACATGGCATTAGACATTTTTAACACAGGGCACTTCTAGTTAAGGCAGGATATAGGGTCTCAAAAACTAGGTGTCTTTGAAAAATATTTTACTTAATTTGTTTGTTTTACTACTACAATATATGCGTAAAACCATTAATCAGCAAGCCTTGGAATACATCCTTCATATAACTCACTCTTCCTTTTTATTGTGAACAGATGTTTGCCAAGAGTCTTGTCTGCGCTGATCGCTGTGCTCTTTTTCTTCTGGATCCTAAAACTGAGGAACTCTATGCTGATCTCTTTGACGAGGGGAAAGTTGTTAGCGGTCAACCAGTGTTCACTAAAAAGCAGCAAATTAGGTAAAAAATTATAATACTAATAAGGAGTTTTCATACTATCCTGATGGTAGGTCAATTTTTCACACATACACTGCATATAATGCAAGGTTTTGGCTACTTCTGACACCAAATTTGCTCACATTTGTGTGTATTTAACCAGAAATCTTTACTTTCATCATTCCAAGGCATTTTTTATGACATAAACTGATAAATCTGACAAGACCTTGAGTCTTTGCAAGACATTATGTGAAAGGCAAGTTTAATAATAGTTTTGTTTCTTACAAAAACAAACCAACTGAGTGCATTTCCTTTGGTATTCTGGTGATCCTTGGAGCCAGTTTGTGTGAAGGGCATGGTTTACAGTGAAATTATGTCGAACTTACCAACGAAATGCATCTTTCTCTTTTCAGAGGTGCCTCTTTTTGTAAAACAGCAGAATCTCATTTTTTTGGATATGACTTGTCTTAATTATTGTGAAGCAAGTTCAGTAGCAATTTTTATCAATATTTATTTATTTATATTTTTAAGGGTAAGCTAGGAAATTCTGAGGCAGTAACTAATTATTATTATTTATTTTTTTTATACACCAATTATATTCCAGGTTTTCCATTGAAAAGGGCATAGCTGGACATGTGGCAAGAACTGGAGAAGTTGTGAACATTCCTGATGCCTACAGTGACCCACGTTTCAACAGGTATGACATGGGGAGGGTATTCATTAGCGTAGGGGTTAGAAAGGATTGGCATTAAGTAGTAAATTAAGCACACCAATTGGTTTCATAAAAACAAATATAAAAAGAAATAAATAACTAATACAGCTGTTTGCTATAAAGGTTAGAATCAAAAAATGAAAGCAGTCTCAAGCGATATGATATTTTGTTTGTTCAGTAATCAGAATTTGTTAACTTGTATGTTGAGATTTTCTAAGATTTGTTGTGTTTATTATTTATTAGTATACATACAAATATATTTTCTTTTTTTTAATAGAATTTACTTGTGAGGTCTTCGTTCTATAAGTTTGTTTGTACCTAAACTTTGTTGAATGCATTTAAGTCCTTTTGTCTTTTCTGAAGATTTTAGAGTAAAATACACAAGTATCAAAATTATTTGTGGTTACTTTTTAAACATTTTGAGAAGATCGTGTTCAGTCTGCTGCTTGAGAATAACATGATAATAGTTTTAAAACTTGACGCAAGGAGTTTTAGGGGAAATACATTTTTTTTAATTACTTATTTTCCTGGAACACAATAAGATATCCCTACCTTTTTTCAACGGACGAAGATCATACCTAAGCTATTTATTCTTGACTTTGTATTTAAATTGAAGTGTTTATCAGGGCTTGATTTCACAAAGCACTAAGATTCATCTTAAGATGAGTTGTTAGTCTTACCATAGTGATTTGTATTGTGACATCACACATTGCCTAGCAATTACGATTGATAGATCAATCTTAGCTCTTTATGAAATCAGCTCCAGGCCTGTAATTACACAAATGCTAAGAGGAGGCCATGGCCTCTGTTACCCCTTGTCTTGGCCTTGGAAACCCTTCCAAAGTTTCCCATAGATTTAAATATTTTCCAATAAAAGTGCCCTTTGCAAAAATAAAAATGGCATTTCCCTCTTAAAGGGAAGGTATACGTTTGGTATTCAGTCTTAAAATGAATGGCAATAAAAACTTACTTGGTTAGAAGTACAGCAGCTTTCGATATAATAAAGCATTTTGAGAAGCATTTCACTTCAAAGTAATGTGCTTATGTAAAAAGATATCAGTTGTTATGCCTCGAAATTTGAATCTGAGAAGTGTTACTGTCAGAAATGTTTCTCAGATTGCGTATTCCTATTAGGGATTATTCTTCCTGCGTGGACATATTCGCAGCCACCTTTTGAAATGAAATTTTCACAGGTTAGTTTTATTGTATATATCTACATTTGTATAGGACTAAAACAATCGAACGGTTCCAAAAACCAAAGGTATACTCTGCCTTTAAAGATAAAAATCCAATGTATCTTGCCATAAGAATAAATGAAACTAAATGAAGGCGATACTTTTATCTTACAGGGAGGTTGATATCAGGACTGGATACACAACTCGTAGTATCCTATGTATGCCAATCATGAGTCATGGTTCAGTCATCGGTGTCGTACAACTCATCAATAAGAAAGATGCTAACCAGAAGGCATTTGATAAGACCGATGAATCCAACTTCAGAATGTTTGCTGTGTACTGTGCACTGGCTCTTCACTACTCCAAGGTAATAATAATAGTGGCTTCTTATATAGCTCTCATATCCGTCCCTCAGTGACGCTCAAGGCGCTTCAACATTTGATTTTCCTGCAAGGCATGTGGAGCTACGTTTTTATAGTATACGACCAATTCCTTTACATAGCACCATGACATGGTTTACAAGGTGCTGTGGCGCAATATACTGTCGATCAAACCAGGAACACCGGGGCGAACCCCTTCTCTATTCGATAAGTGCACTGGGTTCTTTTACGTGCATAAAATCACACGGGACCAACGGCTTTACGTCCCATCTGAAGGACGAAGCAATAACGATTAAGTGTCTTGACACAAGTGTCACGACCGGGACTTGAACCCACACTCTGCTGAACAGAAACGCCAGAACTTGCGTCCGGTGCTCTGTCACTTTAATTTCGCACAAAATTTCAGGCGTGGATCGAGGAATTTCACCAAAGGGTGTTGGCGGTGGGGGGTCCCTAAAAAAAGAAAGTATTACTTCACAACAAGGTGGGTTGAGACGCACTCATTATCCCAGTTTTGTGTTGATATTGTTTGAAGTGAACTTACCATGTAAGCATATGGAAGTAGTAAATATTGAATTGTAATTAGAATGTATGCAGGGTCCGATTAGAAACCAGTTTTAATAAAAACATAACTCACATTTTGATCCTGATAAAGAGAGAGAGGGAGTTTTAATTCCCATTTCCTTCACACCCTGTCTCCCCCTCTCCCCATCCACAGCTACGAAAAAAAACTTAAGTTTTATGTGTTTTTAGAAATCCTTAAATGCTTGTACGTGTAGCTCCATCACCATGAGCTGTTTAGTTTTGTTTAACAATAACATCCTGTCCCTATTTCTCAGGCAGTTTGGCAAAACAGAGGCATGGCCCAATTTCATTAAGCTTGTAAGCACAAAATATTGTTTGCACACAAAAACCTTGCTAAGCAGAAACAGGTTACCAGCAGTTGACATTGTTGCGATTGGTGCCCCACTCAATTTTTGCTGAGCAAAGACATTAAGCAGACTCTGCTTGGTTAACAGCTTGATGAGATTGGGCCCAAGTAGCCAATTATTCAAATAAAACCTATGTTAGTATTGGGCGACTGATAAACTCAAACTATGATAAGAGTTTAGGGAGTCAGGTTGGATTTAATGTTTTCTCTCTATCTTTCACTTTTGTGGACCCTGGTTTTGAATTTTGCCTTAGCCCGGTGCCCTTTTATGTGGGATTGTGTTTTCAGTGCAAACCTGGGCCCAATTTCATAGAGCTGCTTCAGACAATTTTACTTACAAATTGATACCAGTCAAAAATGTTGCAAGTGACATGGTATTTTGGCTGGTAAACTTATTCTGGTAAGCATAATGTTGCTGTGCTTGGCTACTTGTTGTGCTTAATAAGCAGCTCTTTGAAATTGTGCCCTGCTTATACATGAGTTTTCCCTATTTTGATTTTTCCTGTAATTTTTCATCATTTTCTCTACACCTTCAGGCTTATGGATTACAGTGGCTTGGTTTATTACTTTAAAGGGTCTGTATACGTTTGGTAATTACTCATAAAATTAATGGCAATAAAAACTTACTTGGTAAGAAGTACAGCAGCTTCTGATAGTATAAAGTATTTTGAGAAACATTTCACTTTGAAGTAATGTGGTTATGGAAAAAGATGTCAGTTTTTGTTCAAACAAATTTGAATGTGAGAAGCGTTTCTGTCAGAAACATTTCTCAGATTGTGTATTCCAATTGCAGATTATTCTTCCTGCGTGGACATAACCGCTCCAGATTGGAATTAAACAAACAGTGTGTTCCAATTACCAAACGTATACAATCCCTTTAAAGATAATAAATGAATAAATAAAATAAAACATTCTGCAAGACTGGACTCTCTTCTTTCATCCTCTAGGTGTACAGTAGCATCTTGTACTGTGAGCGTGTCCTTGGTGTCACCCAGGAACAGTTAGCTTTCCACACCCGTCCAACCAAAGAGGAAACTGATAGGCTCATAATGAGATTTAGTAAACGGACTGTCATTCCACAAGATTTGGACAGGTAAGAGGAAGATATTAGGGAAGTACAAATGGAGATGTTTTGTATATTCTGTTTGTGGTAACACCATGTGTATATCACTTTGCTGTGTAGATTTTGTTCTTTGGGAACTTGTCTTGCTATTTATTCTACTGCCGCTGAGTAGATTTCAGAATTCGGGAGACTATTCTACTACCGCGGAGAAAAAGAAGTAGCTGTGATGCAAGTGCAAGAATGGGAATTGTTTTTTGTTTTTGATTTTAATACAGCAGAGTACATGGTGTTACCACAAATCCTACAAGATTATCCACCGGGCGAAGTTGCAAATCCTACTCATGTACATGGTGTTACCGCAAACCCAACCTTCTTCTAGATTGTACCTCCACCATGCATAGTTTCAAATTTTACTCATGTAGCTGGTGTTACTGCAAACCTTACTATGGATTTTGTCTCCACTATGCAAATTTAAAATCTAGCTACTCATGTGGTGTTACCACAAACCCTATTAGATTGTATCTCCACCGTGCACAGTTTCAAATTTTACTTATGTTATACATCATCATGAAGTTACCGCAAATCTTACTAGATTGTATCTCCACCATGCAAAGTTTGAAATCCTACTCATGTAGGCCTAAATGGTGTTACCGCAAACCTGAGTTTGTATCTTCATTGTAAAAATTCAAATCCTACTTCTCAATCATCTTATTAGAACATCATGAATTTTCTCTTTTAGGATATAACTCTGCATCATTCCTATATGCTCATTTGTACATGTAGGGGCCTCCTTAAAATTGATTTAATACAATTAGGCCTACTATATTCTCAGCATAACTGCAATATTGAGAAAAAAGTTGTTACAAACAGTTAAAGCATGTTTCATTGAAGATATTTTTCAAAAAAGTAGTCAGAAATCTTAACTTTGACATTTTGACTCAAACTATTATTATTTGTTTTGTCATACAGCTTTGAGTTTGATTGCCGCTCCCATTCCAATGTCCTATGTGACTACCTGTTGCATATGACCCATAAACTGTGTGGACAAGATTGGTAAGACTGACCTTAATTCTGTTTTTACAATAACCATTCAGAGAAACCCGAGCCTGCATTCTCTGATGTATTTTGCCCAAATAGCAATGCTGGACAAAACCATGACCTGAATCTATGTGTCTGATTGAGAACAACCTGTCGGCACTGCCATCAGTTACTCAAGAACAACTAAGACATTTTATCAGTTCTTATTCTCCTATTGTTTCTTTCAAATTATGAGTGCAATTTAAGTAATCGTGTGTCATGGCTAAGTTGTCTAGCGCACCGGACTCTAGTTCTAGTTTCTGAGTCATCCGGGTGTGGGTTTGAATCCCAGTCATGACACTTGTGTCTTTGAACAAGACACTTAACCAGTAATTGCTTTTCTTCACCCAGGTGTCAATGGTAAGGGCAGAGATGTTTTTGCGATTAATTTAACTTGTTTTTATGATTAATGTAACTTGTGCGCTACATACTACATGTAGGCAGCACAGGTTGTGTACTTTTAGTTCACACAAAAAGTATATTCTGTCTTAGACAAATATCAAATCTACTCATTCTGTACTTTTTAATGTTAGTCCATTTGTGTTTTTGTTTGTCCGGGCATATGCTTTGGCTTTTCTGGCTATGCCCCCATTTCCAATTATCCTCTTGCTGTTCTTTGTTATTGTTATGATGATTCTCTGTTGGAGTGAAAAATAAATGTCTTGAAATGAAATGAAAAATTGTACCCCCCCCCACCGAGATTGTTTCAGAAATGAAATACATAGCCCAGTGACGAGGGTAATAATGTTTGAGCGCCATGAGCATTGCTTAATGAACTTGAGTGCTTTACAAGAAGCCACTATTATATTATAGTAATTAATCAGAGAGCCAATTACTAAACAATGACAGAGTTTTATTTACATGCTTGTCATTTTAATTGAGTGTGGTATATACCTGGAAACCTCTCCCCAATTATATTTAACCTGTCAATTTACAGTTTTATTCTTGTTTCAGCTTTGTAAACAAAATTGCAAATTAGTATATATTTATGTTAACTTGCTTGCGTAATTTTAATTTTGCAGGTCTTTTTTTTATATATATATATTTTTATTGTAGCTGCTTTGAGCCCTTGCATAAAGTGTAATTGTTTTTCGTAAATAGCTTTTGTAATTTATATAATTGTTACCATTAATATTTGTATTATTGTTGTTGAAGTTTACAACAGACAATGTTTACTTAGCAGAGGTATGTTACCAGTCTATTATTTACCGTGCTATATTTTTAATGCCTGTGAGTCCCTGCCTGTGACTGGCTCCTCATTAACTTATACCATGCAGATTAACATGCATTTTTTTCTGCTAAGCAGGTTTGTAAAATTGAGCCAACCACAGGATGATCTCATGAGCTGGTAGCTTGTCAGACATATCAGACTAAACATCTTTGTCTTATGACAGCTTTGATTTGGATACGCTCGCTGGATTTCTCCTCACTGTCAAGAAATGGTATCGCCCAAACCCCTTCCACAACTTCCCACATGCTTTTAATGTTGCTCATTGCATGTATGCCTTGTTGATAAATACACCTGGAGTCTTCACTGATCTTGAGGTATAAATCATTCCTTTTCACAGATATGCATCTTTAATCTATGAAATCTATTGATTTTGATTTAATTTCATTCCCAGCTACCCGTTGCACCGACCTATACTTAAAGATGTTCTTTGGCTACTATTGTAATTTTTTAGTCCTAAATGAATAAGTATTGTTTTGGAAATGTAAAAAAAAAACCTCGACTGTTTTTTTAATATTTTGTATTTATCTAATTTTGTCAGTGCCATCGCAAGCTGAAAAAAACCCTACTTTAAACTGTAGTTTTGTGTGCTTGGTAGCTTGCACTCTTCTGCAAAGACAAAGTTACTTATCTTACCGGAGAAAGTGACGAACAATCCTCCATAAAGCTTATGTTTATAGATGTTCCTTAACCTGTGGTTACTACATACAGGTCTAATACCTTGTTCTTCTAAGGGCAAGGAACTTTTTCCTCAGTAAAGGGAAATCAAATTTGCTTCTGGAACATTTCAAGGGGCATCAAGGCACTGATCAAGGGCTTGGATGTGATTGCATCCGAGGCCTCCCTGAAGTACCAGGCTTTTACAAAGCTAGGTGCACAAGAAAAGTTGTCATATTTATGTACAAATGCTGAATGTGGAGTACTTGTAGTTTATTGAACTTTTATTAATGGTTGATTTTTTATAGTCATACTACTTATGTATTTTTTTTTGTATCTGTGCGTAATTGTTGTGTTAGTGCCAGGCAATGTTTATAGCCACCATCTGCCATGACATAGACCATCGTGCTCTCTCCAATGCCTTCCTTCAAAAGTCTGATTCACCCCTGGCTGATCTTTACACCTCGCCCATTATGGAGAATCATCATTTTCAAATGACGATGAATGTTCTCCAACATTCTAGTGCCAACATCTTTGCCCGTCTACCTGTGAACACTTACAAGCAGGTAAGATTTTAAAAGAATAAATTTGGAGATTCAACTCATAAAGGTGCTGTTGTGTTTTAATTCATAGCATCAAATTCTTAACTTCTAACCTGCTCTTAAACTTGCTGCATAAGTAAGGAGCTCTACAAATGAGTAAATGTATCTCAACAAAAGATGTTCGCCAGTTTGGCTTGATAATATGTGCTGCAAGCAGGGTGAAGGGTAAAATGTGATGCAACAAAGTTTAAGGAAAAGAGCCGCGGCGTGGGACCAATCTATCTATAAAGCCTGTACTGGCAAAGTGCCTGCTTATGTACAGAGCATCTCTAGGAACAGTTTATAATTATTTCATAATCACTGCTTCTGCTTGACATGTTATACTTTGCCAGACGTTCTTCTAAGCAGATGAGCAGACACATAGAGATTTTCATTTTATGGAGCGGGGGAAAAAATACATATTTTGTATTTATTAATTTATATATTTTGTTTGATGTATGGAGCCAATAATTTGAGCATTTTTTTCCGATAATAACTTGGGGGTGATGTTGGTTGGGCTTGGTGTGGCGGCGATGGTTCTAGCCCCCCCCCCCCCCAATAATGCATCTTGTGAATACGAAAACACTCTTTCTTCAAGTCATATTAATCTTTATGACACTTTTCCTTAACACTCACTGCCATAGTAAAAGCACACAAATGTGTTTTTCAGTAAACATGGAATTGGAAACTGATTAAAAATCAAATCGACTGAATGTCTAACAATCTACAATCTACACTTATTTGTAGGTGGTTGGACTCATTCAGCACTGCATCCTCTCCACCGATCTCATGTCATTCTTTGGGAATCGCCAGGAGGTTGCTAAACTCTTGCTAACCCAAAGTCTTGATCTTAATAACACTGCTCATAGGTAGGTCATTCTACCCCTTTCCTTATCTGACCACCTTATCTGACCATCTAACCCCAACTCAACCCTTCTGAAAGAAACACTGTTGCAACATGATCTGATTTTATTCTTTTGGAATTATCAAGATGCTGCCCTGAACTCTCACTATCCCAGAGACTTGATTTATTAACACTGCTCATAGGTAGGCCTCTCACCCCCAACCCAGCCTGTGATGTCAATCTTCGGGAGTTTTCAAAACTCTTGCTATCCCAGAGTCTTGATAAAAATACAGGGGTGTGATTTTTCTGGATTTTTCCAGATTTCAGGGTTTTCTTTAAATCTCCTTGTGCATTCAAATGTCCTTTAGAGAAGTGAAAGCAATCACCAAAGGGAGAGATGGTCCACATTGTGTCAAAACAAGGTGTTGTATTCCTAGTGATGCACAGAGTCTGTAAGCCTGTAAACATCTGGGAGGTACAGGGTCTAAAATAAGGGGGGGACCCAGGGTCGCAAGCCATTTTCAGGAGTTTTCCAAGACATCGACTCTCATCCCTGTCAATAACACTTCTCACAGAGGCCTTTTCCTGAGTCAACTCTGGTCTCCTCTCCTTTCGTATGGCGTGATATGTCCTCGGTGATAGTTGTTCGTTCGTCCATCCATAAGGAATGATGACCATGACAAAACTGTCAGGTGGTTGGATTTGGTCGATGAGTCCGCTTACGACTGATCAGTCCAATGTGGGCTCTGAATTGTCACCTGCAGATTTCGCAGATGTGGTCTGAATCTGTTGGCAGAGTATACTACATGTATAGGTTGCTCTGGACTTCCACAACTCTCTCTTCCTCTCAGCTTTACCAATTTGGCTACGCTCGGATGTGATGGCACCCCTCCTGATGAGACTGCGCCAATAGTACCCAATGGGAGGATCCTGTGTCAATTAGAATTGACACACTCTCCTCTGATCATGCCTGTCACATAATAGTCCTTGATACGACACCTTGCTGATATGATGTTGTCCCAGTGTGATATAATGTTATTATTTAGGAATCTTCAGGAGATCGTCAAGTTTCTGCTTGCCAAAGAGCCTTGACATTGAGAAGAGTTCTCAAACTTCGGTCACTCTACCCCTTTCCCATCATCCTTCTTTCTTCCACTATGTTTTTTTTTTTAAGAATCTATAATTTACAAGTATAGCCTAGCTGGCACAATTTTTATAACTTCTGATTTAAGCTAGTGGTGTTGTTCATACATTTTTTCAGGACCAAGGTGCAAGCTCTGATGATGACAGCGTGTGATCTGTGTGCAACGGCAAAGCTTTGGCCAAATCAGCGAGATTCTGTGGATACATTGTACCTAGAATTCTATGCCCAGGTTAAACAATAGTATTTTAAGCTGTATAGGGAATTAAAACAACAAACATATAATACAAACAATGTAATTTACAAACAGTAAATAGAGGTATGAACTGATCTACAATTCCCATTTTCTATCCTATCAAGCAGACATTCTGGATTGTTCAGCTGAATCCTAAGAACAAATGACAATTTTCAAAAACTTGATCTTCTTATTTGTTACATGTACATGTAGGGCTAACTGCTTTCTATTGAAGATGGTATAAGGTTAATGATCTGAAGGGATGAGGTACCTGTTATGTTTTTGGTGTATTTGGGAGGAACGCAAAATGAAATGAGTAGAAACTCAAGACCCTCATTGCACCTTGGGAAAGCCCCCAGTTACACAAGGCTCAACCCTAAGTCACAACTTGTTTAATTGTGCCTTCCTCTCTTAAATTACCTTGGTTTGCTGGTTTTCTCAGACATCAATGACATTTCCAGAGGCTGTGGTTTAATGTTCACAGAACAATTTAAGAATAATTTTTAAATGTTTTGTGTTTCTAACAGGGAGACAAGGAGAAGGAGCAAGGGATGCAGCCTTTGGAAATGATGGACAGAGATAAACATGACAGTCTGGCCAAACAGCAGGTACATTCAGGTGTTTTGATTTACATTTTGGTTGTTCAGATCCTTCCCCAGCAAGATCATGTTGGACCAGAGTGGGCAAGACCCGGTCATCTAGGCATGAGCCAACTGAACTTTAATAAAACAGACATAAGCTTGATTATTATGGTGCACTGTTGCTTATTGACAGGCATGTGATTTCTAAGAATTTTCCTTATGTCAGGATTTTCTCAATAGCTCTTTGAGTCTTCAAATTTTCTTGAAAGAAGTAAAGCAGTGGCCAAATAAAGAGAGAAAGAAATAGTCTACATTGTTTACTAATCTTTAGTTTTGGGTGATGCATGGAGTCTAAAAACCTCCTGAGTATACTGAATATCTGGGAGGTTCTGTGTCTAGAATAAGGGGAATCCATGCCAGAAAGCCATTTTTTTTTAGGAGTGTCCACATTCGTGAAATCTCATCCCTGTATAGACCCATTGCATAACGCGCAGCGTACTCACGTGCGCCTGTCCTGGGTGTCATTTTGGGTGTCAAAATCGTATACAAACATGTACAAAAGTGAGTTTTGACACCCAAAATGACGCGCATTGTTCGGAGGCGCGCTCCAGGTCTATAGAAATCAATGGATCCCCCTTGCATAACGCGAAACGCTACAGATACGCTGAGGTCACGCGCACGTTTTTACGCACAGAGAACAGCTATCGTCCAATGATCTGCCTCCTTTTTCAGAGTGTGACGTCATATGCAATGGGTCTATATTGAGCAATATACAGATTGGATGACCATCTCTGCACCAACATTGCTGAAACACTTGATGGTCCGGAATGTGGTTTCATGATAATGTGGAGTTTCAAGGTGGTCAATATAATTGAATCAATCATTAAAAGATGTGAAAAGATCATTTCATTTTAATTCATTTCATTTCATGTTACATACTGATGTTTGAATTATTAAATAATAATAATAATTTTACTTTTGCCCTTTACTACACGTAAACTATTTTTGACAACCAAAAGGGAAATATTTGTTCTTCATTCTGTTTGTTCTTTCTCTTTAAAATATTTGTTTCTTTCACATATTTTCTCAATTTATAATTTATGTATACATAGACCAATGTTCTTTGAAGACCCTCATTGTGAACGCAGATACCTCAACAGATTTTGTATTTAGTTTTTTAACAGTAGGACTCATTCTGTAATATGATCTTTAAATATTCTTCAAATATTGTGCAATTTCAATTTGTAATGTTTAGTGTTTCTTTTTAAAGATTGGATTCCTGACGAACGTTGCCATGCCCTGTTTCTCTACGCTGTCTGAGGTCATACCCAGTGCCAAGTTCCTGCTGGAAGGTTGCAAGTCAGTAACAACACCTCAGCTAATGACATTTTTTCTTCACACCCTTTTTAATTGCTCGAGAAATAACACCTGTTTGTATCTGTTTCAAAATAATGCTTGAGCATATGCTTGTACTGTAGAGTATGTATTGGAAAAAATAAAGTATACTGTGCTGTTAATGTTCATTCCCCATACTTTTCCCCATCAAACTATTTCCTCAGCAAAAACCTCAATTCTGTAGCATTCACCATTTCTTATTTTATACAATGTGTATATTCTATAGAGAAAAATGATATTGTAAGACAATGTTTAGCCAATAAAGTAATTTAAATGACTCAGAATGTTAAGAAAGCTTTCCTTTCATCTCAGGGATAATTTGGTTCAATGGCAGCAAGAGACAGAAGGCAAGAGTACTGCAATGTGGGAGGTTGGAACCTCCAGAGCATCGTCATCGAAAAAGTAAAAACAACATGGAGGATTTTACCTCAAAAGATACTTCAAGAGCTTCGTCAATAACAAATTAAAAACAAGATGAAGAAGTTGGCCGAAAATGATACCTCCTGACATTCATCATTAAAAGTTAGAGTAAAAATAAGAAGTTAGCTGCAAAAGATACTCCCAAGAGCTTCATAAAGAAGCAAAAAAGAGATGGAGAAATTAGCCGAACATGAAACTTGAAGGAACTCATTAATACAAAAGTGAAAACAAGAGGAAGAAGTTAGCTGCAAAGGATACACCAAGAGCTTCATTAATAAGTAAAAACGAAACGTAGAAGTTACCCGAATATTAAACCTCATGAAATTCATCATTAAAAGAGTAACAATTAGAAGAAGTTAGCTGCAAAGGATACACCAAGAGCTTCATAAATAAGTGAACACGAGATGGAGAAATAAGCCGAACATGAAACTTCAAGAAATTCATCATTACAAAAAGTAAAAAAAAAGCGATAGAAGTGGGCCTCAAAAGATACTCCAGGAGCTTCATAAATTGAGTAGAACGAGATGGAAAAGTAGCCGCAAAAGATGCCCCAAGAGCTTCATAAATAATTTAAAACAAGATGAACAAATTAGCAGAAAATTCTACCTCATAATGAAATCCATCATTATTAAAAGTAAAAACAACAGAGAGAATTTAGCCTCAAAAGATATCTAAAGAGTTTCATTATTAACAAAGTAAAAAATAAGAGGTAGAAGTTGGCCTGAAAAGATACCTCAAGAGTTTCATCAATAACAAAGTAAAAACAAGATGGAGTATTTTACCTCAAAAGATACCTCAGGGCTTCATCAATAACAAATTCTAAACAAGGGGAAGAAGTTCGCCTTAAAAAGATACCTCAAGAGTTTCATCGATAACAAAGTAAAATAATAATGACAATAAGTTGCCAAGAGTTAAGAGCAACATCTTCACAAGAAAAGAAACAAATAGGGTGATTAGATTGTTTTTCTAAAGTTGTGATAAGATCCCTCAATAATATGTATTTGTTTGATTAAAAGCTAATTCATCAATTAGTTAAAATTGTATTATATTATGTATTCCTACCTAAAGGGATTCTTGAAAGATACCCTTACAAACTTGTTAATCTATTCATTTTTATTCTAATCACTCCTTTTCCAATTATTGACTTGGTTTCTGTAGGCCTAATTTATGTTTTAAGAGTTTGAATAAGTTCCACACAAAAATTAAGTACAACCATGCCTTGTACGTATATAATGATGTTTGTTTGTTCGCTTGATTTGGTGCTAAATATTTAGCAGCACATGTCGGGGAAATTATATAGCAAGAATAATAAGAAGAAAACAAACAAGTTCCTGTTGAGTTAAACATTTTTACACACAAACATTATCGTAAATCACATAGCTATAACATTATAAACTTTAATTTGTTGTGAGTATTAGTACGGTACTGTAAATATTAGATGGCCTTTTGATTCATTGCCAGTTATTATTAAATACCTTTCTTTGAAAGAATGGGAGAAATAAATATGAAAAGGGATTTTCATACTTTACAATATTGTTAAACACTCTTCATTCGGGCTATAGCCTGAGGAAAAACAGACGAACATTTTTTTTTCGCTGCAGTCACTCTGTATCAGTTGTTTTGATTAAGTTATCCCTTAACAATATTTTGAATATTTCTTTCGTTTTCATCATTCTAAATATCTCTTTTATTAATTGTTCTTAATATTCCTTCCAATCCTTTGTTATCAATACTCGCTTCCTCTTCAATGTAAGTTTTCTGTCTTTGCTGTTGTTTTTCGCAGGAAAAGGAGAGCACATCAGAAGTCGACTTCCAGTCATTATAAGCAATGCATTAATTTAAGTACATTCAGTTTCATGTAATACTGCGACATCTGGACCTATAGCTTGCACTATTATATTCTGTTAAAAATAGACTAACAATAGTTGATTATTTTTTTGCGAGAATAGGCCAACACCATAATTCTCGAACGTATAGGTGTTGGCGCTCAAATAGTGGTTAATCTAAACGTTTTTACTTGTGCGCTCTATCTATTTTACAGAATAGCAGTTTATACTTGCAAAAAGCCCACACGGATAAATGACAAATGTAAAAATTGATAATACAGCCAGAAGTGGAAAATTAAAATATTTCAGTCAATCATTGTTAAAAGATAAAACATTCATAGCAGTCACATGACTGGACAGAAATAACCTTAAAAGCCAGTAGGCCTAGGCCTAACAAGGCACACCGGGCCTATAGAAAGTTTGGTCCTGCAATTTGTTAGGCCTATGCAGTAGACTTGATTATAAAAAGTTCCTCATGAAATTCAGAACTTCTTCAACCAATCGAAGTTCAGGTTAAGATTAGAGTTTATTTAAAAAAAATACTACTAAGGCAGTACCGGGATTTTAATACAAACCAAATTTTACCCTTTATTGAAATGCAGCCCCTATCAGTATCAGCCAATCAAACCAGAATTATAACAGTGCTTAGCTAATCAATGATAGGCCTAGCCATAGCCAATCAGATGGTAGCGGGGTACTCATGCCCGTTCAATCACGAACAAGACGACAAATCGCATTACCTTTTGTTCACAACTGCAGACACTCATTTACCCCATGAACCCATAATGTTCTTAAAGATCACTCTTACAATTTCTTGGAATGCAATAGACCTACAAAACTTTTGTTCAGAGATGAGAAAATTGCAGTTAATGGTATAGGCCTAGCTTAACCGATTGAAAAACCACGCACAAAATACTGCTGCTGAGCGAGGTGTCAGCCAATCAGCGTGAGTAAAACTTGATCACAAGGGATGGCACCAAAGCCATGAAACAAATCCAGTTGGCTGCAACAACGGCCGGTGAAGCCCCTGACAATTTGAAAAGGGGGGGGGGGGGAGATAAGAGAACAAAACTGAACATTAATAGGCCTAAACAAACAATGTTATGTGTGTGACTGTAGGCCTATTTTGTACGCCTTTCACAATAATTTATTGCTCTATAATTCGCAATAATAATTAGGCTACTTAATGCATTGTTTGGCAGCAAATTTTTGCCTGTTTATAAAAACAGGTTGTTTTTGCTTTTAAACTGTTTTAGGTCCAACTTCATGGCACTGCTCACCATGTGTGAAAAGTAGAAGCTCACGGTAGCACACATTCATTCCAATGTGTGTTTCACTTGTTATAGACCTCTCCCATGAAATGATGTAAATTGCAATTCTCGCGTGCGCCCTAACAGTAACATTACGGTCGGCAAAACGAGGGAACATTTTTGAAAACGCACCTGGCGTTGCGTACACAAAAGGAACGCATGAGAGCCGCCTGGGCGATTAATGGAACAAAGAAAATTACTGTAGGCCTAAGGTCTACGACAACATCACGCCTTTTTGCCTTGGCTGGTTGTGGTTTGACGCATTCGCGTGTGTGCGTCTTCCAATCTTCACAACTGTATGGCGCATTGGCCAACCAATGTATCTGATCGCATATAAAACGTGAATGTAATTAGCATAGTTCATGTGAAAGGCTAATTCATTTTTTTTTTTCGTGTGACGGTGTGTAGGATTACTATAAGGTGTGCATTTATAGAATTACACTATTGCAGTAGCCACATCACCCCACATTATTTATCGCATTATAGCCCTATGCCCGTGATACCAACTTATAAGATGATGTTCAGTCCTAATGTTACATCATTTGACTTTACAATAGGGATGGGCCAAAAAAATATACATTTGTTTTTCTTTTCTTTTTAATTGATGTTTTAAGGTTGTATTTAGCACTTTTGATGTCTTCGTCAGAAATGGTGGTTGTACATTATGAAAGTTTTACCTGTTCCTCCTGGATTGCTAAGATACGCCATACAGGTGCAAGATTTTTCGTCCAGAACCTCGCTATCTGCACATTGTTTACCTTCACAACACTTGTCTGCAGATGGTGTGTTTTCTTCTAGCATGGCTATAGGGAGAAGGGCATAATTATGGAATTGTCAGCTTTCGTTTAACAGCTCACAGATTCAATACACTTTTGGTTTCCGAAAGAACAATATTTATACCTGATCTCTAGTTTTCAATCAACACCCTCCAACCAAGGACTGAAATTTCTACTCAAACAGCTGATATTAAGCTACCTCACGTAGAATAAACCGCGCAATGTTTTATGGGAGTGCACAGCTTTGATTGTTTGCCTTCCTACTTGCACTCTTAAACTCGATCCCGGGTCTGAAGTGACCCGGATTCTGCTCATAGGCCTGACCAACTTGTGACCCGGCTGATCCGGAAACTGGATAAAAAAAAGGAATTTAACTCAAAATCTGCGTCAGTTAAACCAATTTCGGTGTATCTTTTACACAGAAACAGGAACATATTGACCCAGAATTGAGCCGGGACTCAAGTTAGGCTACACGGAATCCGGATCTTCTGATGGGTCTTAAAGAGTGTAGGCCTATGGCCTACCTAGGATAGAGTCACATCTTAGGATTCCGTGACCAATATTGGCGACCTTTTTGTCTTGATGGATTTGACTTCAGGAACCATTTATTAAAACAGAAAAAATTAGCTCCTATGTATCTCTGTAATGTGGCGGGACCTTTTTCTGGCGCAATATTCAAAATGGCCGTCGACGCCACGCGCGTTGCAATGGGAAGAACGGCTGGCCATGCTGCTCGAATTTCTTGTTTGGCAAATGCTTGGCAGATTCAAGAGTTCACATAGATTTTGGCCATTAAAAACAAAAATACCCCAAACCAAGTTGCAGTGTGGTAACAATTATGGGTCTTGTATTTCGTTAGTTAGGCCTATCTTAAAATAATATTATAGCCTATGAGAACTGTCCAGAAATACAGGTAAAGATAATAATATTTCAATAATGTTAAATTTGCATCGGTGTACGTGTATGTGGGTGAAAACACATTAGGCCCTTAATCAATAGGCATTTATTATAAAATAAATTGCACTATTTTACGTAAAACCCCACTGAGTGGAAAGCGATGCTCCACGTTTGTGTAGGTTACAGCGTAGGCCTACGCCTGCACAGGACACGTAATCAAACCAACTTGAAAAACTAAAATTGTCAAAAAGCACTTTCTTGATGGAGAGTAGTTTGATTGTGACATGGGGACCCCTTCATGATTTGTATACGGATTAGCGCGACGGTTCACCATGGGGATCGTAACTAAAATGGCCTCCCACGTATTTCCACCTCGCCACAGGTCTAGGCCTATACGCACTTATGAGGCCTATATGTATTTGGTGAGCTTTAAGATTGACCTTGCATTTTTCTTTTTGATAACAATGACTCCTGTACTTACTCCTTCAAAGAGAAAAGTGATTTAGCATAAGGTCACACCTACCACAAAGTTCACACTTGGCTGGGCAGTCCATCAGCGCTGAGATGTCATCTTCACAACCTTGTTTAGTGTAATAGGTGCAGTAGGATTCTGCATCCGCACATTTTTCTGCATAAAAAAGGTAAAGACAGCAATCTCAAATACGAAATCAGCTCCCTGCAAGAGAAAGAGGCCTATTTAACGTGAATATTTCAGTTACAAATACTAGGATATTCTGTTGGTTTGTGCACAAAAAAATCCTAATAGGCCTAAACTCACATTAATAACTCGAGTCCCATGTGCTAAATGTGTTCAGGGGACGGCGAAACTGGTCACAGTCGTTCTGATGCATTATCAGTCAAAACTGAGTAAGCAATAGGCCTAGCTGAGGCTACTAGGCCTATGTTAATTTCCACATTCAAGATCGAAACTCCCTATAGACCTTATGCACATAAATGACGTCATTTGAGTGGGCGCCCTCGGCTAGCTAGAGGTCAAAGGAAGGCTCATCCTGTGCGCCTCGTACATATAGGGCCTATGTGTGCGTTTCCCATTATTTCACCATCGTTTTACCTCTAAGATGGCGACGTGATGACATCAATGCATATAGGGTCCCTTGGTATAGATAGATACATCATATACCGTGTACACAGATTGGGAGCACGCTCCAGCTTTTACAACTGTGCGAGGCACAATCTCCAAAGTTTGCACGGTAGGCCTATTCTGCGATTTTCCTTATCGTTTCATCGTTAAAGAGGTGACAACAGTTCACATTATTTCAAAAGCCGTAGAGTCTTAAAAAGGATGTTTCACGTCAGAAACGTAATTTATAGGCCAATAATTATTGGGGTTGCCTTGTCTCTTTTTCGTAAATTGAGTTCTGTTCAAGGCTATGTTAAGGCTACAGGTTTGTTCAGGCAACTTGGAGGCAGCAACTAGCACTGTATGTAAAAAGGAATACTTCGGCAGCACAATCTTCTAGCTGTAACTCACTATCCCTTAGAAAATAATGGGGGACAGAAACAAACAAAAAACTTAAATGATAAATTTTTGGTACCTACCAAAGCAGTCCGTTCCTCCCCAACCAGCCTTGCAGTCACATGTGCACGCGGAACTGTCGAGAACACCACAGTTACGGCATTTCAATTTACAATCTGTACATACAACAACAAAAAAGAGGTAAATTTCACTAATAATTTTTTTTTCTAATTATTATCTTGTACCGGTAGTATGTGTAGCTCTGTGCCATCGGTTTGAACTGCCCTTTAAGGTAATTATTCTTTTTGGAGATTGTTTTAGCCGATGATGTTATAGCCTGAATATCTGACGTAAAACTTCGAGGCAGATACAAGCCTTGAGCGAGTGACCGGATCCTGCCAGATTTACCTTTAACCTCACATCCATTTCACATAGAGATTTGCAGTCAATTCACACGTAGCCTACATGTACACACAGTGAGTAAAACAACATTACCTGCAAGTACAAACCATGATGCACACGCTGCATGCAGACGACCGAAAGTGCAAGCTGACAAACTACATCACCTCGGACCAATCATAACACAGATACGGGAAGGTTACGTCACTGCATGTTTATCCAATAAAATCATTGTATCCAATTAAATCATTGAGCCTGTCAGACAAGTGTCTGTCTTTTCCCTTGCCGATAAAGACAGGGGACCAGTCTAGGCCTAGGGCCTACTTTTTTTTCAGACAGTCGAGTTTATATGCGGGCAGCAGAGCGTTACGACGAGACAACTGCATTCTTGTTACAACCAACTCGTCCGTCCTATAGCGGTCCCTTTACAGGATCCTGCATCAATAATGTTATGTACAAATTATGATTGATCTATGAAGGATCTGTGAACGAAGTATACGTACCACATCCGTCACCTCCACTCGCACAGTCCTGATCTAATTTGGAAAGGGGAAAATTAATTAAAAAGGTGAAATCATGTAGAATTCACAATAATAACAACCATAGTGCTTTATCTACGGGTGTCTCAGCAGTGCGCTTGTTATTATTTTTAAGACAGGTTTTTGAATTACGCGTCCCACTTAATATGTCTCCCCTTTTATAGGGATTTCCAAGGTGTGTGCTCCGGCACATGAGCAGCCATTGCAAGAAACACTGGGGAAAACCTCTTCTTTTAAAGATAAGTGAACTGGATTCTTGCATTACACAACACATTACACACGGATCAACGGCTTTACGTCCCATCCGGAAGACGAAGCAATAATGGTTGAGTATCTATAGCTATACACAAGTGCCAAGACTGGGACTCGAACCCACACTCTGCTGATCAGAAATACCAGAGTTGGAGACCGGTACACTTGACCGCTCGGCCATGATACGCCAAATAACAACAGTTGCGTGTTTTCTGACAATTATGGAATTATTTTTATAATAATTTTATTTTAGTAAACGTCCATCTGATATTTAGAGATTTTAGATAAATTATCGGGTTAAGATTGGAACCCGGGCCGAGATAAAAACACTTCATGAGATCTGGACCCAGGGATAAAAACCCTGTTCAACATCAGAGTCGATGCACAATTCAGAGCTTGTTTAGACATTATTTGACCTACTGCATAGTTTGTCATCACACCATCCTTCACCCGAAGTACACCGTGCACATGGCGGGCCAGTTTTGTACGGCACTCCTTTCGGGGGAACACTGAGACAAAATTGAGAAAGTAAAAGAGGAGGGGTATTTATGTATCAGAAACTGTAGGCGGTCACGGATTTGCCTTGTGATGTAGCATTAAGTCTGAAAACTTGCCCCTAATTTAGCACTTCATCCATTCGACCGTATACTGACTTTGCCTACCAAAATACTCCGTGAGCTGTCGTGGGTGGGGTGGGCTGGGGGTTGCTAGGTGGTAGCATCTGGCGATTATCATCGTGCATCCAAAACGAGCGTTTTCATAAGTTTTGTGATCGGAGATGAGCACAAAATTCCCAACTTTTTGCAGTAACCGGAAGCTTAGGTCAAGTTTAATTCTCGGGTTTTCTTCGTTATGTTGTTGAATTGATTTTACTTTCATATTTTGAATTACTAAGTATTACATTCCCACCACATATATAATTTTCATGGTCATAAACTACGTTAAACTAAAATAATTGACGAAACAAAATCTCGCCCACGTCAAACTCCATAAAAATATGGCTGGGACCAATTTGGTCCCGGAAGTTCGAATGTGCGCGAAACTTGCACGGTCTATTGGAATACACCATCTGAGAAACGTTTCTGACTGAAACGTTTCTCAGTTTCAATTTCTTTTTAAATACAAACTGTTCCATAACCACATTACTTTAAAGTGAAATGTTTCTCAAAATGCTTTATACTATCAGAAGCTGCTGTACTTCTTAGCAAGTAAGTTTGTATTGCCATTAATTTTATGTGTAATTACCAAACGTATAAGTGAGCACATTAATATTTTATGTTTTTTCCCGTAATGTACGAGGAGATAAAAATATTCGTAATGATCCACAATTTTGTAGATGGCAGTGGGGATACTCGCTTATTGTGTGCATATGGAAAAGTAGTCTCTTTTGCGCTCGATAATTAAACACGCACTCAAAGTACAGGCTGAAAATCAGTATCTCGACGCAAAATGCTTTGCCACGAAAAAATAAAAAGATGTACAAGAACGGGGTGCTCGGCATTCTAATTTATATTAATTTGTCTTTAAAATCATTGTGATTTTATTTAAAATGATCACAATAACTCGTCGGACGGTCATGCAAAATGTTTTTCAAAATAACCCAAAACGCAGCATTTTAGATAAATATTGTGTGGCCTACACGGGGCACTTCCAATAAACAACTCTGCACACCGATTGTGAGACGCCCTCATTCGTTAACTAAATCACTTGTGTTGGTGGGGTTTTCACCATTTACCGCTGTATTTATTCTTTTACCTTGTGTATCAACTTTGCTGTGATTGGTTGAATATTTTCGTCGGACAGGATAAAACAGTGAAAACATCAAAACTGTTTTCCAATCAAATGCGATGTAACTTACACCACGGTACGGTTCAATGTATTACAATTTGACCTCTGTGTGTATATCACCCGCGCGCGCACGCACAGAGTGTTAATGCGCTCTGCATTATAAACACAGCGCTTTGATTTATTGAGACTTTTCCTATTAAACTTTTCCATATGGATGTGACGAGAAACATTCAACCCGTCACACCCGTCATCTCGCCTGAACGTGCTGGCAAATAAGATCTGCCTGCGTTCTCGAGACTCTTACTATAATGGGTGATTCATGTTTACGTTATAAAACGTATTCAAAAAGGTAAAGACAAACACCCGATGTTTCATGTTTGTGTTTTTACCTACCGTACAATAAACAATCCCATTATGTATTCAAAGAGTGTATCCTTTTCGAAAGTAAAAGTGAAAATAACTCTCGACAAATTACATATAGGCCTAGTTGATTCGCAGCGAAACAAGATATTGCAGCTAAGGACACCCAAGCCCGAACGTTCAATACGGCGTATGTCATGAAGTATTATGTTCGTATTATTTTTCTGAGACATATTGTGCATGATCAGCAGACTGCGACAATTTATGAATTTGTCAGCTTTACATAAAAATAAAAAAAATGCAGGGGAGAAGTAATTAGAGCAACATCGTGCTTGTGTTCGGTCTCACTCCCCTGCGCTCGCAGAGGGGACGATCACAGAGTAGGCTACTGGTGGCGTCTAATGAGAGTTGAGGTTGACGCGCGTTATAGATAGTAAGGCCGCAGCGATGATCATGCATCGTGCATGGAAATTGTCGGTCACTTCTTCTCCTATGATCATCTACGTGACCTCTTTATGGTTTCAGTGAATCGGAAACTAAAGTCTGCTTCAAAAAATAAAAATATAATAATATTAATAATAAATAAAGATCAAACAATTGCATTTTGTTTTATTAATTCAATTTGTTAATTAAAGGTTTAGTTATTCTAGCAATGTTCAATGGTTGAACATTAATTTAAAGGGTAGGGGCCCTACATGCAAAACACGCTGTAGCTGCTATGTGAGGTTTTCTCCTGAAAACTCGTATACGCTTTCGAGGTCAACTTACACAGTCTATAGCTAAAACAATTGCCGCATGCTGGACAGTTTGATTTTACAACCCATAGGCTAACAATTCACTAACCCTTAATAAAAGGTCACTGTTTTCTATCGGATTTTGGACTTGCCAGATCAAAACTAATTGCTTTACTCATTTCTAAACTTACCCCAGACCCAGTTGTCCAAACTCCAAAAGCTCCAAAACGTTGCAGCACGTATTGTCACCCTCTCTAAAAAACATACCCATATCACTCCCACTCTAAAATCTCTTCACTGGTTACAAGTAAAAGATCGCATCATATTTAAAATATTGCTTCTTGTCTTCTACTCGATTAATGGTTCCGCTCCTCAATACAATGTTGGTCTAGTTCATAAATACACTCCTATCAGATCTTTACGTTCGTCCAACTCTGGTTCTCTAGTTATTCCCAAATCTACTAAAGTATGGGGGGAACGGGCTTTTGCACATGCTGGTCCAGCTCTATGGAATGTTCTCCCTCTGGTTATAAGAAATTGCACTTCTGTTGATACATTTAAACGTTACCTGAAGACTCACCTATTTAATGGTTCCTATTCTTAATTCTTCATTTGTCCCTTCTCTTTCTTCCATTGCGCCTTGAGCACTCTGCAGAGTGGATTTGGCGCATTATAAATCATATCTATTATTATTATTATTATTAAAAACTAAGCCCTATATAGCGTTTCAAGTAGAAATATGTCAGGGAAGTTTTCCACCATAACCATCTTTATGTCTCATGTTGTGTTCAAATCTGTGACAATTGATATGTTCAATCTTACCAATGTTAAGCTCACCCTTTAAGTGACATACCATAAGCTACGGATCTTACATATAGAAGATATCCAGTTTGTCTAACTAACTTGTATGGATGTTTAGAGACCTCTGTGCTTATGGTCACAAACCCCTTGATGAACCCGACCACAGACAAAAATCAATTGGTTTGTTTTTCTTCTTGATAATTCGCCATTCTTACCTGGGTCCATAGTTACAAACTGTCAGCATGTTATCTCCACATATTGCACTGCCACATCCTATTTCTAGTAAGTTTCCAAACGCCATCTGCATGTAGGTTAAAACAAATATTAATAAAAGTAGACAAATATGGCTACATACGTGAAAGCATCTAAGGTAATGTTAGATTAAAGTGTTCAATAGTAGGCCCAAATATCAATTCTTTTAAGAATTGTCGATAATCCGTGACCAATATTGTGTTACTACCTCAACGTTTCCGCCAATATGATCTGATCGCCTCCAGGGAAAAAGCTTTCTTTTGATATAGCCTATGATCTCAATAAATCACATGACACACCAAAAACAACGTGGAAATATAACCTTTTCTCAATATTCCTTAGGGTAGAACAAGTTGAGATCAAGGGTTATGGCGAAAGGCAGCATTCGGTTATTTGGCTACCATGAAGAGTTGTCGGCCTACGCATATTCTACCTGTGGCTGTTTACACTACTCGACTCAATGGGTGAAACGGTGAACTTTGCATACGGTTGTTCATCTTCAAATTCCACAAGCAGAAGTTATATAAACAATTATTTTAAGGATAGATGTCCGTGTCTAGTTCCATATATAAAGGCATTCTTTACGCGTACAATGCTCATTATGGTAACCAGACTAAAGCTCCCTTTGATGGAGGGATAACCTTGCAAAAGACGGTGCAAGTCTCGTGCGTATCGAAAACGAGAAAACAACTCGAACGAAGACTACGTTTTACCATGGAATCAAATTTCATATTATTACTATTTTTTTTAAATAGGCTACACTTATAAATACACTTGTTATCTATCTATACACTTTTTGTACATTAACAATGTTGCGTTAGACCAATATAAACACTGAAACCAAAATTAAAACTTGGGACGATGATGCTTTTTTTTAGGAAACCCTTTGTCAATCACGCCCGCATTTTTGCGAACATTACATTCGGTTAAATGAAAACGCGAACGTCAGTTTGAAAAAAATATTACTTGTTTACATGTAACCGGAAACGGAGGTCACGTCTTAATCTCGGGTTTTCTTTGTTGATTTGTTATTATTATTGTTTTGTTTTTCATTTTATTTTATGCCGGCTTTCCCAACAACTTGATATAATCTTTAGAGCCATAAAGTATTTAAAGGCACTGTACACGTTTGGTAATTACTCAAAATATCTATTAGCATAAAACCTTCTTGGTAACGAGCAACGGGAGCTGTTGATGGTATAACACATTTTGAGAAACGACTCCCTTTGAAGTAACGTAGTTTTTGAGAAAGAGGTAATTTCTCACTAAAATAATAAAAACTTCTTGCAAGAAGTTTTTATTCCTATCTGAAAACACACAAATTTGTACAACAAGGGTGTTTTTTCTTTCATCATTTTCTTGCAACTTCGATGACCAATTGAGCCCAAATGTTCACAGGCTTGTTATTTTATGCATATGTTCGGATACACCAAGTGAGAACACTGGTCTTTGACAATTACCAAACGTGTTCAGTGCATTTAACGACACAGTATCGCCCACACGTAAAGCTCAATAATGGTTGGGACCTTGATCCCGGAAGTTCGAATAGGCGCGAGACTAATATTCTGCCGAGGGTATTAATGCCTGTGCAAGAAGCAATAGAAAGCTCTCAGAATGGTTTTTAACATGACTTGGAGTTTGTATAGGCCCCTATAAGAGTATCGCATATGATGCAGCGTGTCGACAATGAATACTTAAATAACAGTTATATATTAATAATAATACTATTAATATAGTCTTATATAGCGCACGTATCTACTCAAGGCGCTTGAACAGACAAACAGTAAGTTTTTAATAGCACCATGTAATGGCTTCCGGTGCCGTGGCGCAATATGCTGCCGATCAAACCAGGACCACCGGGGCGAACCCCTTCTCTTTACAGTGGTTTGACAGACTCCAAGAAAACCTGGTTGATTTAAATTTGTGTAAAAAAAATAAGTAAACAAATCAGTAAAAAATACTAACAATAAATACTAGCCATAAATAATAACAATACAATAATAATACAAACAATAATAACAATACATAATTAAAAATACGAATGTCGCTACAGATGGAGAATTGTGTTTACAATTAATGCATTGTTGATATTTTATAACAAATAATAAACCACAAGAAAAACTGACAGGGTAAGTTTTTAGATGGTTTGGGGTTGAACAAAGAAAAAATGAATAGAGCGGGATTTGAACTATTTGGCAATTAACAGTTGTACGGCTTCTGACTGGCACCCCCGAACAAAGATATTGACAAAATAGGGAGACCGCCAACATAGGGCTAGATAGCTCCGTTGGTAGAGCGCCGGCACGTTCGGAGGTCGTTGGTTCAAATCCCGCTCTCGTAATGTTTGTCTTTGTTTAACCCAAAATCATTTTATAAAATTTTTTGGACTGGTTGTCACTCTTTACTCACCACTCTGTAATGGCCACACTCTTTACCCGAAGCACATGTCGCTGAGTTGTAATCATAATCTTCATTCTCCTCGTACCATGCCTCCACGGCCCTCGTCAAACCATAAATGCTAGTTCCCATCCATATGTTCTGAGCCACCGCTCCATTATACGACTGTGGTGTTGACGGAAAACCATGCTCAAATTGACATCTCTCGGCCCAACCCCTCGCTAGGTCAGCGAGTTCTATATTCCATCCCTTTGAAAGAACAAACAATGGACATATAAGTTGCAAAGTATCATTGGTAGGCCTAAGGGTGGCCGGGTGGCTGCTACTCGATATTCTGCTTGGTATCTTTGACTCAATATTAGGTAAAGTCAAGGCTTCCAAAACTGTTATGCTTTTAAAAGGCCTAATCATAGAGCAGTTTAGAGAGCGCCATCCGTAGAAATTTACTCAAAGCGCTAAACAACAGGTAAAATTTAACAAAACTGTAAAATCCAGTGAACCAAAACAGTACGTTACGGTACAAAAATTCACCAACTATAGAAAACAGTGAGAACCCCCCCCCCCCCCACACACCCCTAATAAAAAACACACAAAGTAGAAGAGGAAAGTAAGACAGACAAATTTTAGCAATTCGGGGGAGAACTTACCATGGCTCAATTATTTAACAAAGCTGTTTAGCACAAGAATGCTGTTTAGCAAAGATCTTTGCTTACCTTTTCATATGTGTTGTGTTGTCATTTTAGCCTCTGTGAAAGACTCTGCTAGGGTCGAAACGCCATTAACTATTTTTGCTTGGCAAGTTTTTGTGCTTACAGGCTTTATGACAATGGGCCGATGGCATCAATACCACAAAACATACAACGACAAGAAATGAAAACCACAAAGATACATAAAGCAAGCCACTAACAGTTTTAAGTTACGACAGAAACGTAACAGTTAAGTTGATTAAGTAGTGATGGCCAAACTGCTGCAAATAATGTATAAATTCGATTTAAGTCAAGATACACCGTTTATGATTTTCCAAAAACCAATGGTATGCACGCTCTATCTCTGTCATGGAAGGTACAGCCAAGTCATTCTACAGTGAAAATTAACTAAAGCACCCAATAGTTAGCTTCGTGTCGGTGAAATATCCCCAAATAAATCTGTTAACGCATTGCACTTAAAGGGATTGTATACGCTTGGTACTTGGAACCCACTGTTTGTTTCAATCATAGTTGTAGATATATACCATAAAACTAACCTGTGAACATTTCCTTTCAAAAGGTGGTAGCGTTTTTGAGATATTGCCGAAAATCTGGAGAGAAGAATAATCTGCAATTGGAATACACAGTCTGAGAAACGTTACTGTCAGTAACGCTCCTCAGATTCAAATTTTGGTAGATAACAAGTAAGATCTTTTTCCCATAACCGCAGTACTTCGAAGTGAAAAAGTTCTAAAAATGCATTTTATACTATCCAAAGCTGCTGTACTTCTTACCAAGTAAGTTTCTATTGCCATTAATTTTCAGAGTCATTACCAAACGTATACAGACCATTTAAATTGCTAAATAATACCAACATCGGATCCAAGTTGCAAAAACGAAAGGACAACCCGCTCCAATCCTAAATTTGAACCTTTTCCGTCGCAATGCTTATAGGTAAAATTAAACAAACAATGTTTATTTAAGTGTAAAATTAAAATACTGAGCAAACATAAATGAAGTGTAATAACATCTAAAGACAGCCTTATGGGTTTACGATTGTATCCTTAAAAAAAATAGGAAAAGAGGGATTTTCCTGACGTTTACATCCATGGCAACAGATGGTGTTATTGTTTATCGCTCATCACATAGGAAACCATTACAAACATTCGTCTCTTTTGCCCATACAAGGAAATGACATTCATATTTCCCTATAGTTTATCTCATTGTCACATGTTGGATGCTATTAATAATCATATTCTATTGCATATTTTTTATTTGATAAAGAATTCCTAATTTGGTACACCAACAAGAGGGATTATTCTAAATGATTCCAATCGGTCGTGAAAACCGCGGATTAAAACATCGAAAAATCGATACGGGATAGAAATTAGTTCAATTAAAGGAGACAGAAACGAATGTTGTTGTTGCAAAAGCTCTTCCTGGAGATCTTGCAAACAAGAGCATTACATTGTGTACTCGTAATAAAGTTAGTCAGATATACATATTGGGGGAATTGTGCATTTGATAATACAAGCACACAGTCAAAGTATGTCATGGGAAAGCTAACCTGCCACCACAGATTGTCTTTTGGATAAAAGAAAACCAAGAAAACAAAAATCAAAATGGCTGCCGTTGCTTGTCCTCAGCCTATATTTTTTTAAGGATAAAATTTGCGATGGCCATCTGTAGTCAAATATCTTTCTCATGACGTAGGCCTACTATGTGTGCCAATTTTCCGCCTTTATTATCCAATGCACAATTATCCCATAACACTGCCATACTAATAACACGGAATAGAAAAGGGAAATTTCTGATCTTCAATGAATCTTTTGTACAGTTTCGGAAGACTCTTTGTTTAGTGCAGGACTAAAGTATGGTAAAGCGAAAGTCAGGATCTAACATTTTGAATATGTGTTCCCACTGTGTTATTAACCCCACACCAAATCTCCCACAGTACACGTGCTACCGTTGTTGCATTGTGGTCCCTGGTGGGATATCACTTAGAACTGCAGTTTTAATTGGCCAGAATCGCCCCCCCCTAGAAAAAGGGCGCACCCCTTGTGCCCCCTAAAATATTAACCTAATTTCGTTGCTGGCCAGTAGGCCGGCTAGGCCTATACACATGCTTCCCCTGGGTTAAACGACCTGTTCACAAGTCTATGTGAGAGCAGTCGTGCCATTTGTTTAAAGATCTCTGTGGAGTTTATAGATCGATGTATTCCAGACGTGTTCACAACGCACACGTTTCGTTAGACATCTATAGTTAGCTTACTCCCATGTGGCAACTGCAGACTATCCCTTTACACAGCAAATCACCACGGCTTGAATGTTAACAGGAATGTACAGGTGCAACATTAACGACTTCAACATTTTCTTTCAGCGAAAGTGACATTTACCAGCCATGAAAGTACCACATTACAATAATGACCATTTCAGGACCGTGCCCTACTAAATTTTGTTGGGGTTTTGTTTGTCCAATTGTAAAAGAAGAACAAAATAATGAGTAATTAATTATAATAATAATACTAATACTTATAGTAAATACGTTTTTAAGACCGAGCATGGCCTCGGCTGTTGTTTTTATTTGTTTGTACTTTATTTGATTGTTTTTGTTTAAATTATTTATTAAGAGGGGTGGGGTGCGAAAACCGATGGACACGTTGCTAAGGAAAACTAAACCCAAACAATGGGAGCGTGGAATAAAGAGAACCCGGTGGTCTTTGATTTACCCGATCTATAAACACGCTATGTTTGTGTAAGAAATGAGTGTCTGGATTGTTTTTATTTAATGCTTCTCGACAGTGTGGTACTGCTCTGCATGTAAATGAGCAATTTAATCGTTTTTTATAACTAAGCTAAACAATCTCTTGAATTGCAATTGCCTAATCAATGATGAATAACGGGTTTCTAGTTGTTGTTGTTTGTTTAAATTGAATTGTATTTGAATTTACCACCCAACTGATAAAGACATTAACGGGATGGTTACAGGTTTTTTCCCCCAACTAGAAGATGGGAATATCCGTCCTTGAACAAACAACGCCACATTATGGGAAATTGTGCTGTCATGAAATCCCTCGCAGAATACTCATCAAGACCGTAACTGTCATCGTAGTGCATCTGGATTTAACATTACTCAATGCGGAACTAATCAAACTTTACTTCTCATGATCAACATTTAAAGGTTAAAGGTCATGTGCTCCAGTGCAGCGAAGTTCATTATGAACAAATTATAGCATCAAACAGTATTTTTTAGCATCAATTATTCAAGGGATGTTTTCTACCATCATCAACTTTACACCGTGTAAGTTTTAAGTTATTGTAACTTCATGTGTTTAGACCTCACCAATAGTGCATAGCGGATTTAAACTGATAAACATGTCTACGATTGTGTGCAATTCTGGTAATCTGGGGATGTGGGTAATGTGTGTATAGTAATCATGGAGAGTGACCAGGCAAATTTCACAGATGTAATCTGCCCCCCCCCCCGTAAAAATCATCTGCCGACGTGCCTGTCATACATATCCTAAATAGTTTCAGGAAAACAAATGGTACATATGTGGTATAAATTTTAGCCATCATTCATTGTGCGGCCATTTTGTTTTTCAAACCGAGTCTTGAGAGCAAATTAGTCATACCCCAATTTAGTAAATAAAATACGGTATTTGTTAATGCTATGCACAAAGGGAACACGACCAAGATATTTGTAGCAAGATAACCATTCGCCTTTTGAAAATGCGAACCTTGTATGAAACAAGCCCTGAACAAGTCTCATTTTGTAACTTTTATTTCACAAGGTCAGCAGAGTGAATTTAACTGCTCAATTATTATAACACAAATGCATATACAGAGAGATAGGCCTACAATTGTTTTTTATTTTTTTATTTTATCAATCCTGTGACAAATTGTTTCGGGTGTCTGCATACTGCTACAATTTTGCTGTAGTTTCTGTTTAAAATGCATTGAATGATTTATTATAAAATTCAATCCATTCACTTTCGTTTGAAAATGAATGCTCCGTTGACTCACCATTCAACAGTCAAAATGAGTAATTCACTTTCACCAGTTTAGCATCCACTGGTCAAATAAGATCATAATTTCATTAGACCGCAAGACTCATTCAATTTCGTAAAAGCCAACAGCAAGAGCTGCATGGTCAACCATTCAATTTCTTCAAGTGTAAATAAGTAGTAGAAATTCAACTTAAGAATGGTCAAAGTGTAGCTTTGAATGCCTATAAATTAAATAGAATTACTGAAACGAACCTGGATGAGAAAAACGAAATCGTGTGTGCACGAAAACGAAATTGAATGCATTAATAGCTAAAAAGAAACCCTAGTTTGAGTGGAAAATGCGTTAACTCGAATGCGTGATAACGAAATTGAATGAATTTTTGCTTAAATTGGCCGGGAAAACCTATATTATTATTATTATTATTGGCAGTCACTTCATAATGACTCAAGACTCCGCTATCACGGTGTCCATTCAGGCTTAATTGGGTAGAGAGGGATTGCAGATCGTCCTTAAAAAATACAAGTAGAATAACAAGAACTTTTCAAAATTTCCAAAATGTCAGTTACCAATCCATTGCTTGTTATACTACCTGTATTTTTTTCAAATGACAATCTGCGATTGCCCTGTATCTGTAGGCCTATATACCTTTCTCAATGCTACTCTGACTGTATGTCAAATATCATGCCTATCATCAAATGCACAATCCCATCACCTCCCCGTTGTACTAACAACGAAAGTGATGTCGGCCTAAAGGAAATGACGTTATGTTTTGACAATCCTGTCCATCAGTTCATAATGAATGGATGTACAACATTACGATCATCATGGAAGGACAGCAAAACTATCACAAGATACAGAAATGATAATCGTCAGTACAAATTGATTGGTGTCAGTTTTAGAGCTTGCTGGTTATCATATTCACCCCGGTAGGCCTATCTACCAATCTACCCGAGGTATGTCCTGAAATACTGTCAATGTCAACAAAACAACACAGCAATCAACATCGTTTATTTTAATTGCAAGCAATAAACAAATAAGCACGTATAATCATTATATGTGCAAAGCCGACAGAATAAAACATGAGATAGACTTTGATAAATCTTTCACAGTTTTGGTAGGATGGAGCACCTATTGCAAACTATGAAAATGGAACACCAATGGTGGTCCCTGGCATGGGTTAAACTTTATCATAAACAGAATAAACGCAGCATTTAAAGGCAGTGCTCAAGAAACATGAAATGAAAGCAGCGAAAAATAAACAAATATAAGAAGAGAATAAAACATCAAAACAAGGCCTGCACAAAATGTTATGTAATGCCACATTTTCCCTACAAATCTTACACAATTATCTTCTAAGTGCCCTACTTACCATCTTAAGTTCCCCTTACCCTGCCCTTGACCTGAAATATATGACATTATTCCCTAAAGGGCCTACGCCTAACCTTGATTTCACTATAAATCCTTAATTCCCTTTAGTGTGTCCAACTTTGCCAAATATTCCCTAAATTTCCTATAAAATGCCAAATATTCCCTAAATTCCCCCATGTAATGCCAAACACTCCCCAAGTTCCCTGTATAGTGCCAAATATTTCCCAAATTCTCTACCCCTTTTCTGTATTTTTGTAATGCCGTTACCCTAAATAATTGTCATTTATTTCCTAAATGTCCTCCAGTTGGTATGTTCTGCTTTGTCGTTCGATCATGTTTTAGCGGCTAGAGTAAGTATTTTGTTCTTGAAAATAATATTATTTAAAGGCCCTTGCCTTTTAACACTTATTTTTTGAGAATATTGGGTATGGAAATCAATATCGATTAAAACATTATAAATGACAAGGGTTGGGTTTTCACCCTTTGAGATGAACGTAGCTTCTTCTGATAGGTTCATTAAAACCAGCCTAAATATTTAAATATAACTGACAAGAAGGCACTTTATTGTTACTTACTATTTTGTTCATGTCTGCAGCACTAGGGATCACGCTCCTTCTGTATTGCAAATGTGCATCTAGAAGAGACTTCTTCTCATCTGCAGAATACGTTTTCACCCCAGGAGCTGGCTGAGCCTGCCGTAAAACCCGCACTTTCTCCCCATGAACCGCCCTGGTTTCCCGGTGAAGACTAATTCCCCAGGCTGGATCGTTATATAAAGCAAAGCTTTTCTTCTCTCTGCCCTGGTGAGCCCCTTCCGAAGATGGACAACATACGGCGAGAACACACAGCACAAGGACCCATCTTAAACAGACAACTCGTTGAATCTCCATCATTCGGGAAGCTGCAATCTTATTTTTTGTTGACAAATACCAGCTACATTCCACCACACGAACACAGGCGTGTATGAATGTTTAACACTGCCGTCTGATCCAACTGCGTATCGCGGTGCCTTGTTTCTAAGACACACCCGACCATGGTATTATTTATGTGAAAGGCCATACGTCATTTTTTCATCGATTGTTGGTGCGTATAAACCATGTTGCGTGTGGAGAATTGACTTGACAATTCTGGCGCAGCAGAAACATTGTAATAATGTATTGATTGTCAATCACTCCCCTTAATCAAGAAGCACTTTGCGAATGAACACAATGTATCAAAGATAACCAGACTTGTATGACTTAACGGAAATTTATATCTTCTGAGCTGGTTCATGGTAATATATTTTTATCTGAAGTGTTGTACAGAATTGGGATTTTTTTTTGTATAATGTGCTGTACTTCGGGGGGGGGGGGAGAATCGAAACAAAGTTTTTTTTCTTCTTCTTCTTCTTCAAATGCTGGAAAACCTGCAGGGCCTTTTAGCGTTCGTTCCCCCGTTCCTTTATTTCATTGAGTTTTGTTTAGATATCCTTTTGAATAAGTAGATCAGTTGATTCAGTTATAATAAGATAGGATCGGATATATAATATAGGATCAAAACAAACGGGAAGAGGAAAAGACAGTGTGGGTGCAGCATTTCCGTTTGGACCCACTTCCACGCACACGACTCATAAGACTAGATGCAAATAATACACAAAACTGTTTTAACTGCTTAAAAGCACAAAGGGTCACAGTACTTCTCTGTATTATTAGCAACAATTAGATGGAAACCAGTCAATATCGATGTAAAACATGTGCGCTAGATTGGACTGGTAATCTGCTCGTTGTGCACGGCAAGATTGATTTTTTTACTTATTTATTTATTTATTCTTGAAATAATAATGCGCTTAAAGGTATCGTACACGTTTGGTAATTACTCAAAACAAATATTAGCATAAAAGCTTACTTGGTAACAGGCAACGGAGAGCCGTTGATAGTATAAAACATTGTAGGAAACTACTCCCTCTGAAGTAACGTAGTTTTTGAGAAAGAGGTAATTTCTCACTAAAATAATAAAAACTTCTTGCAAAAAGTTTGTATTCCTATTTGAAAGCACACAAATTAGTACAACAAGGGTGTTTTTTCTTTCATCATTTTCTTGCAACTTCGATGACCAATTGAGCCCAAATTTTCACAGGCTTGTTATTTTATGCACATGTTGGGATACACCAAGTGAGAACACTGGTCTTTGACAATTACCAAACGTGTACGATGCCTTTAATTATTAATATGTTCTAAAATTGGGCCTTGCACTATACACAAGATGGTTGAATTCCCTTGAGTACGTTTTGCTGACTGTGACTATTTTCCTGCTGTGAATACAACCATGGAAGCGAGTCTTGTGAGGAACTTTTAGACACGCTTTCAGGTCCTGTGTTCTAAGAAGTAAGCCTACCTCCTTTCTGCCAGTTTGGATTCTGCTAGAATAATTTATCTCCCTTCTAAAAAAAAAAATTCCCAGAGTTTTATGTTGAATGTGCTATTTATCCACTTTGACTTTATAGGGTAACGGTTCCTACTATTGGAAAGTTAGTCGCCCGTGCGAGTAATCCGCAAGAGGGCGGGCTAGTGTTTGTCTGATGTGTTTCAAATCAAGTGGGGGTCCTTGATCGGAACTAGTTTTGTACAAAAGGAACTATAGCTTCGCACAAAAACACGGGTTAATTACAAGGTGAAAATAGACATTCAACAAATTGGATCTTCAGGCTCCGATGAACTATTTTTGGTAGGGACAACGAAAAAACCGAGAGATTGGGGGGGGGGGGGTCGTTCCATAGTGATGGGCCAGAGTGTGAGAAGGATCGGGTTCCCCATGAGTGACGTGTACGTGGAATGTGAAGAAGTTTGGTGTCAAATGATCTGATCTGCCTGGGTGGTGCATGAAGATGTATCAAGCTCTGGATGTATGTTGGTGCTGTGCTCTGGAGAGACTGATTTCACAATAAGGAGAATTTTGAAGTGGATTCATTTTTGAACCGGGAGCCAGTGCAGAGCCTTGAGGATTGGAGAGATATTTGCTAATCCTTTGGTAAGGCCAGGGTAACTTGTCGGGCAGCTGAATTCTGGAGCCTTTGGAGACGCTTGATCTGATGTTCTGGCATTGTGCTGAGTATGGCATTGCAGAAGTCAAGTCGTCATGTTTTGAGAGAGTGCACAACCTGCTCTGTAAACAAAATAACATACAGTCAACAACTGAGGTGGATAAACCATTGGACGAAAGCTTGCTGAAAAGAATACTCTGGTTGACTGTAAATAAATAAAAGAACCAACTAAGTTACCATTGTTCATGATGTAGCCAATTGTCTTGAGTATAATATAGTGCTGCACGTGTGATGTACCCAGGTCTGAAACCAGACTGGATGTGGGAAAGGATCGAGGTTATTTGAAGTAAGGTATGAGATAAGTTAGGTGTTGTCAGCTTTTTCGATGATTTTGATAACCAAAGGCGAAATTAATACTTGACGATAATTATTGGGTGCTTTGCGATTACCTGCTTTAAAAATGTGGATAGTCCTGGCCATTTTCCAGGCTTGGTGTAGGTTACATTTTTAGAGACTTTAATTGAATTATGTGTGTCAGGGGAGGACAAAGACAGGCGCAGCCAGCTTAAAGAGCCACCCATCGATGTTGTCCAGACCAGTAGACTTCCCAGGATCCAGCCTAGTAATCTCGATAAGAACGAAATCTGGATCCATCCTGCAAAATGAAAAACTGGTAGAGTAACGATATTTGAGATTTGAGATTTGAGATTTGATATTTGAAATGGTTTATTACAATACAAATAATGACACTTGCAGCCAAAGGCTGAATTGCGGTCAAATTACAAGAGTTTAAAATATAACATTCAGAAATCAACCAAATTACAACCAAATAAAAACCTAATTACATATCACAACTACAACCAAAACCATACTATAAAAAATAGAACAATGAAGGGAAAACAAATATATATATAATATATATATATATTTGTTTATACAAATACAAACATAACAAATTATAAAAATACAAATTAATAATTATTGAGAGAAGCACGAACCGGGCCTAACTAATTGTAAAGCAAAAAGACATCTGAACACTTTTTTGCGCACGTACAAGTATACAAGATAAGAATTTAAATATGCATTTATTTAACAATATGGAAATATTGGTATTACTCTCAAACAATAATAATAATAAAAACATAAAATAATGTTATTAACGTATAATTAGTAACGAATTAAATAAGAGCATGGATCTTGATCCGCGTCAATTGGAAAAATATTTTTAAAAAAAAACCGATTACAACTGTTTGCTATGGTTAGTGGATCTGTAACATCCTCGTCATCAAATAATAAAGGGAATATTTTCTTATATGGGAGAATCTCTCTTATGCATGACCTTAACTTGTTTGTTTTAGTTTTTATTGATAGGAGCATGAATTTTATATAAATCAATTTAAGCAATTTTACCAAGCTTATAAGTGGCATAGGCCCTTTTCGAATACACGGCTCCGGCTTTGGATTCGGCTCAGGTTTAGCTAGGCCCCTCAATTGTTTTGACTACACCCGTGCTATGCGTTCAGGGATTCAGACGAGAGAACGGAGCCTGAAGCCGAATCCAAAGCCAAAGCGTGGATTCGAAAAGGGCCATAGTTTATCATATCTTAGCCCTATTGCAGTCCTTCTTCAGTTCTCTAAGCTTAATTTTGGGGCATATCCCTTCCATGCATTGAATGCAAAATGTCAAGTCTGTTTTTCTTTCAGCGATTTTGGAATATTTGTCTAAAAACGCCTAGTTATACAAAAAGGGCATTCTTATTGCAAATATTATTAAACAATTCGTGCAAAATGTTCCAGGCAATGTCAGGATCATTCACATCTCTCAAAATTGACTTATGATCCCATTGTTCTTACAAATCCATGTACATTTTAGACCATTCTTCCACAGTTACTTATTTCCTATTATTGTCTTCTCTCCAAACTATTGTATCTGTGTATCGATGTGGCCATGTAATTGACTCTAAAGAATTTAAGACAAACATGCAGAAAGAATTAAGTAAAAGATAGTGTGGTAACAGTCTGGTTGGCAATCAACACCATATCAGAATTGAACAAAGGGGTGGGGAAATATTTACAAATGTATATATAAAAATATTAAGAATTGAGAACTAAGCATGTTTTCCTATGTAGGCATACTGCTCCAAAATTTGCGTAGTACTATATTATATTTATTGGTATATTGTCATTATAATATAATTGTTACAAGACCATTTTGTACATTTTAGGGACTAAGGCGTCACTTATTGCTGTTGAGCATGATTACTTCTTGCATTTCCTGTTCACGACAGCGACGATGGCGATGACAATGACAAGAAAGATGACATAACCGATTGAATGCAAAATGTCAAGTCTGTTTTTCTTTCAGCGATTTTGGAATATTTGGCTAAAAACGCCTAGTTATACAAAAAGGGCATTCTTATTGCAAATATTATTAAACAATTCGTGCAAAATGTTCCAGGCAATGTCAGGATCATTCACATCTCTCAAAATTGACTTATGATCCCATTGTTCTTACAAATCCATGTACATTTTAGACCATTCTTCCACAGTTACTTATTTCCTATTATTGTCTTCTCTCCAAACTATTGTATCTGTGTATCGATGTGGCCATGTAATTGACTCTAAAGAATTTAAGACAAACATGCAGAAAGAATTAAGTAAAAGATAGTGTGGTAACAGTCTGGTTGGCAATCAACACCATATCAGAATTGAACAAAGGGGTGGGGAAATATTTACAAATGTATATATAAAAATATTAAGAATTGAGAACTAAGCATGTTTTCCTATGTAGGCATACTGCTCCAAAATTTGCGTAGTACTATATTATATTTATTGGTATATTGTCATTATAATATAATTGTTACAAGACCATTTTGTACATTTTAGGGACTAAGGCGTCACTTATTGCTGTTGAGCATGATTACTTCTTGCATTTCCTGTTCACGACAGCGACGATGGCGATGACAATGACAAGAAAGATGACATAACCGATGATAAGTCCTGCTACCTGACCTCCAGACCAATACCACCAGATACTGGGGTCTGGAAGAAACAAACGAAAAATGATTCTCAGATCAGAAAGAAGCAAACAAACAAAAAGTGATCTAAATACTGGGGTCCGGAATAAACACATTTATTGATTTATACTTTGTACATACCGGCTCTTTTCAGAGCCAACTCTCCCACAAAAGAGATTTTAAACATGGTTGTTACCGCAAGTTTACTATTTATTTATAGTATACTTCTTATTTGTCCACACCATACAAAGCTTCAAACACCACTTTTCTAAATAGGGGACCTACATTCGATATAATACAAACTCATTTTAATTCCTTGTTCATAAATGTTATAAAAAAGATTGAGTAATTTACTATTTTGGTAGCGAAGATTGTCTGCATTTATTAAAATGTTTTTCCTTTTTCTGACTCAAACAATAAGGAAGATAATGTCGAGGTAACAAATTATTCTGTTCCAATCAATTTTGAAAATCGGGTATTGTACGGAGGTGTGTAGTTTCGGGATTCTGTTTGTATTATACAGAAACAATGCAAATCAATGCAATGCAATAAGTATGTGTTAACTTTTAAACTGCTTTGAACTTGCAACGGGTTTTCATCCAAATATTTCCCTTTTAAAAGACTTGTCAAGAAAGGGCGTTGTTAAATATTTATTTTCACTTCAACTTCCGGTTTGAAAGGAAGTAAAGGTCACACGGGGTCACACTTTGTGTAAGATTCGTATAATATCTTCAAGGGCTTTCATTTGTTGTAAAGATCTTATATCTAGCGATTAAGGTTCTCCAGGTATGATTTTGTATTATATCAAACGTTGATCTAATGTTATGACGTTATCGATGACGTCATCACTCTGGAAAAAAAACCGCGGCTTCATCTACACACTATGGGCTTGTAAGGTTGAGGTCTGAACCCTTTTTAGTAAATGAGACATGGTTTTTTGAAGTATGATATGTTATCTTCCGGTTTCGACCGGAAGTAAGGGTCGTGTGGGGTGAAACACTTGTGAAATACTTCAAGAGATTTCATATTGCATGTAACAAGTATGGTTCTCCAGATATGTTTTTCGAAATATTATACATTGATTTATACACTAAGGTGTTAGTACACGGTAAGTCTATACGAGAGCTCTCAAGATGAAAACAAAACCCGAACACCCCAAACCCCCCCCCCCCCCAAAAAAAAAAAAAAATAAAAATAAAAAGAAATAAAAAAAATAAAATAAAAAAATAAACAAAATAAAATAATCATAATCATAAGCTTTCGTTTAAAACAAAAACAATGTGTTCGGCATGACCCTAACATTTTCGATGTGACACATCTCAGCTTGAATACATGTAAGCTTGGTTACAGCTTTACAGAGCAGTTTTTGCCACGTACGTGTAGCTTTGAAAAAAGGTACATTTAAGTTGACGTAATTGAACACTCGACGTGACCTTAATTTCTGGATGTAACACATCACAGCTTAACTACATGCAAAGTTTCAACTGATCGCAAAAGTTGTTCTGAACGTATATATATATTGTAAAACACAACGTGATGATGTAACGTGGCACTTGATGGCGTCATGAAGACGTCAAACCATATTTTATCTATGATGACCTTCCAAGCCTGATGCAAAATGAAATTTGATATTGATAGCAGCTTTATTTGTTCTCGAGATATGTAATAAGTGGTCAACATGTTTCAAATTAGTAAAACATCATTAGATGACGTCATTATTCTGTCACTTCAAATGTTTTCCGTCAATGTTGTTGTATAAACAAGTATCAACTCAGTGGGATTTTTGGTTGTTGAAATTTTGAAACGAATGTCGTAAACTTTGCCACAGACATCTAGTAAAGGTGTATTTTTGAACTGTTTGTAACTTGCCGCTAGAGGGCGCCATTGGACTTTATAACGTCATTGGTACAATTTATTTTTTCAACCAGACTCTTGCTGGACTACAACTTCGTTGAAAAAAAGAGTTGCCACTTTAACATTACAAGGCACATCCGGTTTCGACCGAAAGAAGAGGTCACCTAATGTCACGCACAACATGAACAATTTAACACCTGCATTATCTTCGTATGTTTCCGAAAAAGGCAACCTTATTCTTCATTTGATACGGATTTTCAAAGATTTAAAATATTTATTGTTTACAAATCTTGCAATTCAACAGTTTTTGGTGTCATCATGATTCGAGTATAAGCCAAGTTTCAAGGTCCAACAATAACAAGAGGTGTTTGCACTGCTGAACGAACGCCTAAAAATAGGTTTTCGGCTGTTGGCCGAACACCTACAAAATCGAACAATGCACCCGATTCGAGGCTTGAGGGGGAAATAAGCCACGCTATAAGCGGCGCCAAAATATATTATCCTTTTACGCGTTATAGTCGCCGTCGCTTATAAGCGAGACACATTGTCATTGCAATTATTTGTTTACAATCTCTCTGTTGATCGGTTGGTGGCGTTTCCATTATGGCCGCCGCATGAAATAATGATCGACTTTCGCCGCTTATAGCATGGCTTGTTTCCCCTTCAAGAACAATGCACCCGATTCGCATATTAAAACAGCGGTGGGTAGTCGAAACGCCGGGTGAACATAACAAAAGGTGTTCGCGCTGTTGCACGAACACCTATCAATGGGTTTTCGGCTGTTGGCCGAACGCCTAATTAATAAATACTTACAGCATTCAGGGATGTTTTCGTCTTCACCGTTTGGGCAATCGTAGGTCAAATCGCAGACTTTATACTGGCTGACACATTGTCGAGACGAAACGCAATAGAAAGAGTTGTCATCACAATGATCTAATGATAAGTTAATAATTATGAGAATCAATAAGAAAGTGTCATTTTAACCGATTTGAGGTAATTAATATGGAAGGTGTAAGGGGATCTTTACACCTTCAACTTCTAGTTAACGTGAAAGAAAAGATGAATCGCGTAATTCTTGTATTACCAGGTAAACGGTTACCCAAGTAAGGTTTCAATTTCCCTGATTTTATTGATCTTTGGTGACACCTTAGGGTCTGTATACATTTAGTAATTACTCATAAAATTAATTGCAATAAAAACTTACTTGGTAAAAGAAGTACATCAGCTTCTGATAGTATAGTGCATTTAGAGAAACATTTAACTTTGAAGTAATTATTATTATTATTATTATTTCTGGTTTATTAAAACAATGCATTTGTAGCCCAGGGGCTAAATTGCTACAAAGTTCACAATTACAAATTTTAAAACATTGCAATGTACATCAAATTACATATTTAAAAAAAAGCAACGGGTTTACACAAAATACATTCAAAAAACAAAAACAAAGCACACACTTAAAAAAGAGAAAATTATACTTGGTTCAAAATACTGATAAAGTAAGGTATCGGACTATTTTTGTATCTGTTTGTTTTGCACTTAATTTCGGAAAGATTGTTAGTGTTTCTTAATTGATATTGCATACTAGAACCTCTTGGCTGGGGTAACCACTGACGGAACACATCGGAATCTTTTAGCTTTGTTGCAAAGCTGATGCAAAGATTTTTTCTACGGTCATGGAGAGACACTAAATTGCAATTAATAAGAGCATGGTCGTAATTGACATAACCCAAACCCAAAATAATCTTAAGAGCTCGCTTTTGAATAATCTCCAATTTGTTGACATGAGCTCTAGTTAGCCCTGCATTCCATACTGGGACTGCATACTCTGTCAAAGGTCTTACGTAACCCTTATAAATTGTTAATAAATCTGGAATGGATAAGTGAAACTTTTTCAATAGTTTGAGCATGTATATCCTACTGCTAGCTTTACGATAAATCTGATCAACATGTTTATCCCATTTGAGGTCAGAACTTATTAAGATGCCAAGAATCTTAACACAATCGACAGTGTGGAGATCAGTGGATGAAATTTGTAGAGGAGGAAACTGAGGGATATTCTTCATAAAGCATACAGTCATTGTAGCACACTTATCTGGATTGATTTTCATATTATTTTGAATAGTCCATTCACTGAACTCATTCAAAACAGATTGCATATTGTGAAAATCTTTACTTACAGTGTTCTCCACAATAGTCAAATCGTCAACATATTTCAAACTAAGCAATCGACTATTAGTGACATTTTCAGAATGAACTGCACTATTAATTTTAGCAAGAAAACCCAACGGCCCGAACTTAGTCCCTTGTGGGAGACCACCCTTAAGGACATTATAATTGGACAGAATTTGTTTATATTTGACACACTGAGATCTGTTGGTTAAAAAGTTACAAACCCAGGGGACAATTGATTGGCGTGCACCCAGGTGAAGCAAATCACGAATGACAATATTATGATCAACTAGATCAAAAGCCTTAGTAAAATCTGTAACAACCAAGGAACTGTGACTCTTCGTAAGCTCAGCATGAGCGTTTAAATTATCAACAAGTTTAACTAGATAATGGGAAGTAGATACTCCTTTTCTGTTACCATACTGATTAGGATCCAAGTTATCTTGGATATCTGAAATGATCCACTGGACAACGAAATGTTCAGCTAATTTGGCAAAATGATCAGTTAAAGAAATAGGACGAAGTTTGTTCCAAGTTGGGGGAGAACTTTTGGGCAGAGGAATAACAACGGCTTGTTTCCACTGATTAGGAACCACACCTTCCTGGTACGATGAATTAAGAATGTGTGAAAGAGGTTTACTCAATTCATATGCAAATTCACGAATAATCGGGGCTGGAATTCCATCCGGACCTCCAGCCTTCCTACAACTGATCTTTTTTAGTTGAAAAAATACCTCCCATTCTTGAACGGTTGGACAAAGCTCAGGAGAAGGGAGATAAGCTGGAAGCGATGATAAATCCAAAGGACATAAATTATTACCAATCGAGGTGAAATGATTATTGATGCTATTCGCAATATCCATATCATTACTACAATTCGTTCCAGGTGGTGGGTTAATTGTAGGGTTTGGAGTAGTGCCTGAAGTCATCAGTTTTATGGTACGATACCACCCAGCCGGATTTTTGGTTTTAGATTTTGGACATGATTATGATAAAAATCTTTTTAGCAGAGGCAACTTTACGAATGATCTTATTCCTAACAGATTTCCATCTAACATTGCCTTCAGAAAATAAATTCTGCCTACTCTTAATTAATGATTTGATTTCTGATGTCATCCAGGGTTTATCATGAATGTGTAATTTTATAGACTTAGTGGGAAAATATTCACTGATAGCTTTATTCAGAATGTCATAAAATACACTACATTTATTTTGAGTGCCTGATGCATCATAAATATCTGACCAATCAAATTGCGTAATCCATTGACCAAACTCACGAACAGAAGACAGCTTCATTGGTCTAGTAGTTTTGGTACATGTCTGATTATTTAGAATAAGATTGACTTTTGGACGCCACAGAACAGTGTTATGGTCGCTATGTGCAAGGGGAGCCATGACAACAGGAGGTTGATATTGTAAGGAGATATTAGTAATGATCTTGTCCAAGATCGCAGAACCTCTAGTAGGACAGTCAACTACCTGAACAAATGGGCCTATGGTAAGTTGACTTAAGTCTAGGCGATTCATATCACCAGCAATTACGACACCAGCATCCGGAAAGCTAGTAGTAATTTTGTCAATTGTTTCTAAAAGATGACAAATTAACATATCTGCATTGGTATCGTTGGGCGGGGAATAAACAGCACAATAATATAAACTGGTAATTGACCGTGGTAACAGTGAAGGTCTCATTTTGACCCAGACTACCTCTAGTTGTTGCGGAATAAAAGTATCATATGTTACAGCATGAAGTAAATTATTGACATATAATGCTACCCCACCACCACAGCGGTTAATCCTTTCTTTTGAAAAAGGGAAAAACCTTCAATGTTAATCTGTTCGATAGGTGTGTCATGCCTAAACCACGTTTCCGACAAACAAGCAATTTCTATCTGATGATCATATAGAAACGACCTAAATTCATCAATCTTGTTGATTAAAGAGCGAGGATTACATAACATCAAGTTAGGCAGACACATTCTCCGTGTTCTCGGTGTTGATGATTGAACCCTGGGAATGTTAACAAGGTTTAACAAGTTGACAGTATTCACTCTCATGTTGGTAGTATAGGGACCAGGATTAACTTCTTGAACTTTTCCAGCTTGGTGGATATTTCTATTGGAGATATGAACTGGGATGGAGCAGATGAGGCGTTGTTTCCTACCACCTCGTTTTCCCCTGTATCTACGAATTAAGCTATTGATCTTGAGCTGGTGTAGTATATCAGACCTGGGACGTCCAACGGAGCCTCGCAGATTGAGAATGAGCTCTCGAGAATACACTCTTCTTCCCATAGCAGAAATTGTAGGGATTTGGTGTTGACTATCACTATTGGCGGGTGATTTGAAATTAGCCTCACATAATACATGACCGTGGGGGCTAGGAGTTCCATTCATGCCTGGACCAGGATTAGATGAAATATCCATGTAAACAGTTATGTCTTTAGGTGGGTCGTGGCCAGGCACGCCAAGACTGGTGTAACCGTGTTTCGACCATCTCATCAGTGGTAAGCTGGAATGCTTGAAGCCTTTAGAGCACAGGTGTATCACAACTGGGCGGATGCTCGGGACATCAAACATAGTCAATTGGAATGTTGTGTATCCCCTATGGTGGTGGTTCAGTGGTGTGATTAAACCCTCCATATCCATTGATTTAAAAGGATGGCAAAAGAACAGAAGCCCTAAGCACATCAAAACTCGGGGTATAAATATCTTGCTTGCTGGAACACTGGTGACGGCCATGTTTGTACACTGTTTGTATACTATATACAGTTAAAAAAGTTCACAGTACTCACACACATCAAACTTCAGTCAAAAACGTAGTTTCCAACATTGAAAATACAAAATGATCACCAAGCATGTCACAAAGATCACTGGGTACAATGTACAGCAAAAGACGAACTTGGATGGCACGAAGAAAACGGTTAAAAACACGGATTAAAACGGGAAACTGAGAGAGGAATTTAAAATGCAGGCAGCTAGACGAACAGCGCCCTCTTATAATGTCAGTTTTGTCAGTTTTTATCCAAACAAATTTGAATCTGAGAAGCGTTTCTGTCAAAAACGTTTCTCGGATTGTTTATTCCAATTGCAGATTATACCGCTCCCGATTTTCGGCCAATATTTCAAAAACGCTACCACCTTTTGAAATGAAACTTTTACAGGTTAGTTTTATCTACAACTATATAGAATTAAAACAAACAGTGGGTTCCAATATTATTACCAAACGTATACAATCCATTTAAAACCCTGCGGGGCACTAACGTTATAGACCAATGTTTGGATGTGCGGAAGAACCTGCAGAATTAGGGTGCGGTTACTTAGCCCCCAATGATGTTCCCATATTATTGTTATCCACATCTGACATACCGAGGGCAGAGCAAATCAAAGTGTAAACAGGCGATGTTACTAGCACATTATGTCAACAAAAGCCAAATCCCAATGCATTTGCTTTTAGCTCACATCGCAAACCTTCACATATGACATAAATGGTGTTAAAACTTTCCGATCCCAGTTTCCGAAACATATTTATGCAATTCAACCAATAGCCTTGATCAAGGCAGTCGCATTTTTCACTCCAAAAAAGACGCCGTAAACACACCCGTATACACTGTGCGTAATGTGTGTATCACGTCGCACGACCCCCGTACACACACTGTGCGCAGGTCATCCGCACTCGTACCACTCTCCGCATGCGGAGGCCGTCAGGCCGACAGCCTTGACGGGTCTGTAACTTCCGGGTTTAATGTGTTTCTTGATATTTTCGTCCAATATTGGACGAAAATGGGGGGGCTCTCGGATATGCTAGTATGCAGCTCATGAATATTTAAATATTTCGTCAGACCTATTGCAGACAACACAGGATGGGAAGCAAATGAATTATTCATTTTGACGTCCAATCACGAGCTTCTCTCACTATGACCTTTGTACCATATCATGCTTGCTGTACGTGATGCAATGTGAGTACATGTATAGTTACCGACTTAATGGCGTTTGTGTGTAGCATTGTCTCGGCCATTTTGGACCGGTAATCTGCGAGGCTGGTCAGTCAGCTCAAAAGTGCTGAACCCGGGCGCGGCCCCTGGAGCTTTATGCGCTGCACTCAAGTTCCCTCATAGGACTTCCCTGATCATTCGCCATTCTTTTGGTTATTAATTCTGGAGTTGATGTAGTTTCTGCATCTGTGTTTTCCTGACATGTCCTCTCGAAGTCCGACTCTGTGTAGCCACTCACACCGTCTTCATACTTTTGAGTTGTTCTCAGACAGGGTCTTATAAGAATGTACTGCTAAACAAAAATTTAAGGGATACAGCCACACATGATACATGTGAAATAGATTTTTAGCTACCCTGTCCTAGTGAGTGTACTTGGGAAATTTGGTGTTAGGCAGCTCTTTTTTTAGCTATATGCCTTCATGAAACAATCAACAATGGTAGTTTATTGAGGTCTTTGTTTTGTATATTTTTACCTCCAATGAATGCACCAACTTTGATTAAATCACTGTTTAATGATGCAAGATGGAGACAGGAGATGGTCAATCGGGCCTAATACGTCATTACAAAAAAAACACATCAGAAAAGTGTCTTCCTGCTGGAAAATGGTGTATATAATGTATGTTACAAATTGATCCACGCAACCTTTTGTTTAATTCCTGCCATGCCCTCATTGTCTCGCTCAGCTGAGGAGAATACGCAACATTTTCAGATAGATATTATTATAACAAAGTATTCCCAAATTCAAACCGGCGCGCCAGTGCAGTAGCCGCATCTGGATACTGCATGCATATTCATAAGAATGAGTAAACAAGACTTCCGCCACTGACCAATGAGGTCTCGCCTTTCGCGCGCATTATAGTAATGAGTCATCGGCTTCGAGACAGAACCGTCAAGGCGTTGTTCGGTGAGTGTCGCATACAGCTCACACGAGCACGCGCATACCGTACTGCACACACAGACACCATGCACACAGCTCGGGCAGGTTGGTAGCTCAGGTGGGTAGCGCGGCGCAAATAAAATAAAAATGAAAACAATAACATAAAATTGAGAAAAAACTCCAACGCCTTGATCAAGGCTATTCAACCAATGGCAGTGGATACGTATCTAGTAGGAGGTGACGTGGGACCACGTTGAAGGTGAAATAAATCTTGAATATTCATTTAGAAGTGCTCCGGGGGATTGAAACAAGGATCTTGATTGCATCTCTCTCTTCATTACCGCATTGTTGTATTGTACGAATAAAAAGCAATCAATGTTCAACTTTATCTTCAATTCAAAAACATTAAGGCAATACTTACCACAATTCATATCTTCAGATTTGTCTAAACATGGAGAACTAGAGGAACACTTTTCATACTCAAAATAGCATCCATTTCCATCATGGCATTGATATGTTCCATAGCCAGAAAGACAAGGTACATCTGAGAAGAGATGACACACATTTTTGAATTTTTTTTTTATGAGTGTTTGTACTTCTTGATAGATTAGTAATATCAAAGCTAGGTTCGGAATTGTGTAATATTTTTCATATTTTTGTGTCACATTTTAATTTGTGAAAATCAGCACAGGGTTGTAGACATCTCTTTTTCTGTTCAAAATAAAACTTAAATAATAAACCATAATGCATAAATAATATTGGCAGAGGTGCTTAAGAGTTGCGATTCCTGGGGCACCTTTCCAACGGTTGATTAGTAGAAATGAGGTCGCCGGTGCATGATCTATAAACATTGTTGAATGAATCAGATCGTACCTCTAAACGTAGGCCTATATACAATAATATTAGTATCTCAACAATTCGTGCCGGTGTCATAGGGAAATCTGTCCCCTGGAGATGCTTTTCGATCCCCCATAATGGGAAACTAATTTATGGGCTGAAGGAGGTTGATTCAAAATAGGGCGCTATCAGAAGAAATGTGAACACAATTCGCCATAGGGAGGGGGGGGGGGATGGGGGTACACACAGAACCTCCGGGGGACAGATTCTCCCGCCGAACCGCCACTATGAAGTCCAGCCCTAATGAAGGGCATACGGGTCCACAAATTCGTTTATATCACATTTTGCTGTGGGCGGGGTGTTGGTGGGGCTTAAAGAGGAAGGTAAATGTCAATTTTTTTTAATAACTTTTGTCCAGTAGATAGAGTCCCCACGTCGGTGTTAACAAAATTACAAGTCTCTAACCTCACGTTAAAATGGTGTAAATTGCCATTGAATTCGATGCCCTCCCAGTGCAAAAATGTTTTAACATCCAAAACATCCGATTACATCATTCTGAAAAAAGGGTATGTACATTTTTGTACGGGCCCCGGGATGTTTTGGTGTATTACTGACTTTCTTAGAGCAAACTTTGAAACATGACGTCATTGGATTTCAACAAGTAATGATTCTTTACAGTCCAAGGAGGAATATTTCGTCAGTCAAAATGTCAAATTCAAGGCCGTTTTGATTGAATATCATTGAAAGACAGGAATGAACCAAAACATCCCCGCACAAACATGTACGGACCCATTTTTCTCAGAATGATATCATCGGTGCTTAGAATGTTTTCCAAGTTTGCATTATCCCTGATGCAGCTTGCCCTCTAATCTTGTCCTTTTAGTGCTTCCTGCATTACCCATAACGCAGTTACCACGTATGGTCCGGTAATCCACCATTTCTCTTTCTCACATTGACCATCCTTTTGTCCTCACTACTTTACTCTGATTGGTTCTTAGCCACCCCATTGTTTGTAAATTAGTTACTTTTATTGGCTATAATTTTGCCGCTTATTTTCTGAATGCCTTCCCATAATCCTTTGCTCCACACAGGATTCACGCTGCTGCTTGCCACAAAGTTAACTACAGACGCTGTGATCGTTGTGTTGTTGCTGTTGCTTTTTCTCTTCCTTTCTTCGAAGATGAATTTAGTATGAGTTTATGGACTCGTTTTCAAAGGCATAGTTTATCACACATTCGTGTAAAATTGACTTAGTTTCAAAAACGTGTACATTTGGAATTTCATTTGTGCCTTTAAGTTACTTGAGAACACCACTTGGTGTGATATTAAGTTTCTATTCATTTGTGATAATATAGGCTCACCTGCGCTAATATTTGTCCTCATCACACTTAGCTGAAACCCGGCGAAATTAGTCGAGCTGTCGGTGGTCATCTGTATGGTCAAGTACCTCTGTTTGGTGGAATATAGCAGTACCTCATTGCTGCAATGTGAAACGGGTGTAGAGGTGGTATATTGACCATCAAACAGCTTGATGCAATCCAAACCATCTTCCAGCTCAATCCTTTGCGATTGTAAGATAATGGATTGTTGTATGGTGGTGAAAAACGTTAAGGTGCAGTCGAGGTTATCTCTGTAATTGACTCCCCTCTGAGAGTAGAGGTTCACGCCATTATTTTCCACACGTAACTGCTGGAAACTCCCAGTGCAGTAATCCTCCATGTAGTACTTATCTATACGGAGAGATTGTTATATTTGTTATCCTTCCAAGCAGTAGCCTACTACTAAAGACATAATACAGCCTTGGCCCCGCCCACCCGGTTCCCTCCCCATCAAGAAAACAATAATCGATGAAATAATAATTTTAAGAAGAAGAACACTTATTACGCGCCAGTATCCGTCAGGTCTTGACGCTCATGGCGCGGAACAAAACACTTAAAACAAAATTCCGAATTAATATACATGTATAATACCGTACCCAAAATTATCTTTAAAGGCACCTTGCAGTGGTATTTTGTCAAAATAAAGCTTTTGTCGTTAATATATACATTTTTATGAGTGAAATGTGAATAAACAATTAACTAAGGTTAAAAAATTGTGTTTTTATTTTAATTACTAATTTGAAAATAGGTCCCCGTTTACATGGCGCTGTTCGTGACGTCAATCAAGGCGCGGAAAAAATGTGTAGTCTGGCCCTGTACATTACGTCTGGGTACCTGATCAGTATGATGCGTTTTCGTATTCGGACGTCACCCAATGCAGGACAGTGTACAGTCGACGTTTATACGAGATTTTTCACTGGTCCCGAACTGTCCCATGCGCTTTTATATGTCTTAAAAAACGGAAGATACGAGCACGGTCATAACGAGAACACGGATAATACGAGGTATTTTAGCGGCCCCTTGATGACAAATCGGATCGGCGTGCCGTGGCGCAGCATACAGCTCAAGTCGATCCGAACACCAGAAACATGTTCGCTGCAGCGCTGAAAACGACGTCGGACCGGACCACTTTGCCCTCGTTAGCCTGACTTTCGATGCCCTTAACTGCCTATATTTGGGATCTGCAGGAAACAAATGCTAGCTGACCCCATCTTAAGTCGTTTTGCTGCATCCAGCAGCAACCTGGACGGCATTTCCGGAAAAATACACGACAAAAAAATCACTTTTTTGGGATAACCAAACGAAACGTACAAGCTCACTACTTGCACGTAAATGCAGGCAAGTTCGAGGGGGTCGATGTTCGATCGCGGCGAAGTCTGCCTCGATTGACGTCACAAAAAGGGATGGGCGGAGTCACCCCAAACAATTTTATCTATTTTTTAAACATATAAATCGTGACAAACAATTACTCAAAAAATTGTTTTATTGTTAATATACATATACTCTTATGTAAAAAAAAAAAAAAAAAAAAAACTATTTCCAAGTGACTTTAAAGTAAGCAAGATACCAGCTCAAGGAATCGTGGTTCAAATGGTGCTACATGTATTCAGGAAGAAATGCATTATGAGAGCAGAATGTATGGACAATCTCTTTTGAGATCACTCGGACTTTCATGTCTTTACAAAAACAAAATTGGGATACTGATAATGCTGATAAACCAAAACACTTGCAAGAAATATTACCTTTTATCGTATTCATGTCAGATATATTTTTAAATATACTGTATTGGTTATTTCCCCCCCCCCCCAGTTTGATTTTAAATTCACAGCGCCCTCTGCTGCAGGAAGGAGTAAATGGACTTTAGAATTGCGACGTTTTTATCCAGTGATAATGGACAGATTTATGTATTTTTCAGACACATTAAAGGCACTGTACACGTTTCGTAATTACTCAAAATATATATTGGCATAAAAACTGACTTGGTAACGAGCAACAGAGAGCTGTTGATAGTATAAAACATTGTGAGAAACGACTCCCTCTGAAGTAACGTAGTTTCTGAGAAAGAGGTAATTTCTCACTAAAATAATAAAAGCTTCTTGCAAGAAGTTTTTCCTATCTGAAAGCACACCAAATTTGTACAACAGGTGCGTTTTTTTCTTTCATCATTTTTTTGCAACTTCGATGACCAATTGAGCCCAAATTTCCACAGGCTTGTTATTTTATGCGTATGTTGGGACACACCAAGTGAGAACACTGGTCTTTGACAATCCAAACGTGTACGATGGCTTTAAACTACCAAGATATGAGCAACTTAGTTTGTAGTATTTTTAACGGGTAGCCTAAGTATGGTTTAGATTATGCAAATTCATTCCCATAGGTCTCAAATATTCGAATCTCACCTATAGTTACCGTTGCTCAAATGTGAAGCTTCCATTTAAAATACAAAGTTTTTTATTTTATCAGATTCTCAATGGCCCAAGAAAAAAGCTCACCTGCAAGGGTATCGTCATACGTGGTCACACTGAGGATAAACCCAGCATTGGTCACGGAACTATCGGTGGTCATGCTGATGGTCAAGAACCTCTGTGTAGTGATATATCTCAATGGATTATTTGTACAATGTCTCATAGACGGTAGGGAGCTGGTGTATTGACCATCATTTATGTCGATACAATCCAAACCCTCCTCCACCTGAATTAGGTCCGATGCTAAGATAAGGACCTGATCCACTTTGGTGTAAAACGTCAGGGTGCAGTCGAGGTTGTTTTGGTATTGACGTCCCCTTTGAGAGAACAGGTTGACACCATTGTTTCCCACGGAAATCTGAGAACCACTCCCTGGGCAGTAGTCTTCCATGTAGTACGAATCTGGGAATGTAATGATCAGGGTTTCTTCTGAAGACGAGTATAGTACAACGAATAACGTCGAGACTATTTCTCCGTTCCGGCTCTTCTCAGAACCACCACTTCTCACATAAGAAATATTGCACCCAACTGGTTATCAGTCATATGCTAATTTGTTTTGAACTCATACCATCCAAACCTTCAATTATTTGTTAGGATAATATAACCTTATCTAATACGATAGGACTGAGGTATATAGAGAAACACACTTGTTTACCCAAATCCCATCGACTCCTTATTATTTTATAGTTCAGATTAAGTAAAAGTGTGAACATTGTACCTATAATATTTTGTATAAACAAATTCGTTCTGAAGTTTCTGTTTAACATGTTCACAGCAGGAAGAATGCTACGGCCTATACACTGACCTAGCCGACAGCCAGAAGGCAACAACACAACTCAAAACATGTTATAAAATTAAATCGCCTCACCTGGAAGCCCGCGCACATTGTACATGTTCACAGCTACAGCTACAGCAAATAGAAAGATGCTTTTGACTGCCATTTTTGCAATAACCAATATCAGCGTAATCGAGCGGTGTTCGGTTTGATTCTATCTAAGGCAAAGCAGTGCTACGCGGAAGTCGCATGAATATATTACTATTATCATATCACCATAGAAAAATGGCTGCACCCAGCAAGTGCATGAATGTAAACAACCTCTTCCACAATGCAACGCATATTCTACGATGCGTTGTCCCCCATTTAATAGCGTAGTCTTGGCCCAAGACGTCAGTGATAGTGAGCTGCGCTCGGTTACAACTCGTTGTAGCGCGCCCTGGGATGGGTAATTCAAACCACAAGAGGGCGCGCTATAACGAGTTGTAAACGAGCGCAGTACACTATTCGCTATCGATCACTGACGTCTTGGGCCAAGACTATCAGTAGCGCTGTTTCAATGTGGGTCAAACCAAGTTCAATCTGATACTCCTTGAAAAAGCCCTGTGTATGATGGCCCTGTAATGGAGGGACATCGAACATAAACATCAGCCGTGCGCAACTAACTATGGACAGCACGCCGTATCGGGAAAGGGAAGTGCTCACCAAATGTGACTTCTCTACACGCACACTTGTTAAAAATTGTCAATCGCTTGTGGGGCGCTTATATATACTAGCCTTTACTCTAATCGGAGGAGTCCACTGTCTCACTATGTTGGCTCTACTAGGCCTACTTCATGTTTGGCTACAAAGACGCAGTCCATCAAGACTCTGATGAGAGGTGTCCACTGTCTCATCATGGTTGCTCTACTTGCTCTAGTTTGGCTGCAAAGACGCCGTCCATCCAGACTCTGATGGGAGGTGTCCACTGTCTCACCGTGGTGGCTCTGCTCGCTCTAGTTTGGCTTCAAAGACGCCGTCCATCCAGACTCTAATGGGAGGTGTCCAGTGTCTCACCGTGGTTGCTCTTACTCGCTCTAGTTTGGCTGCGAAGACGCCGTCCATCCAGACTCTGATGGGAGGTGTCCACTGTCTCACCGTGGTTGATCTTACTCGCTCTAGTTTGGCTGCAAAGACGCAGTCCATCCATACTCTGATGGGAGGTGTCCACTGTCTCATCGTAGTTGCTCCATCCAGACTCTGACTCGTCCACTAAGTGTTCCCACCGTTTTAGCTCCACTTGATCTAGTTTGACTGCGTAATAATTAAAGCGTTCACACGAGTGTGTAATAACGTAGGCCTACTAAATGTTTATGCTTTATGGTATCTATATGTGAAAACACCCATGGTGTATATTTTAACATCCCAGTTTTTGCAGTGTAGCAATAGGAGCACGTAGACTTTCCAAAATGCATTTTCTTAAATGATAGTTCCTAATGCATCCTTTATTTTTTACCAAGTGCTACGTGCTATGAACTGTTGCTATGGGCCGCGCGCGCGTACAGCGCAAGCAAAGAACAATGCCAACGCACGGGATAACGGGGAACGGAGGCAGGCACGGAGGCGGGGGTTAGAGCAGGGCCCAATTTCATAGAGCTGCTTAAGCAGAAAATACTGCTTAAAAATTCCCTGCTGAGTAATAATGAGCAGGATACCAGTCACAAATTGTACATGTAACACGGTAGTTTGGTTGGTAACCTCATTCTGGTTAGCATAATTTTCTTTTGCTTAGCTAATTTTTGTGCTCAAGTAGCTCTATGAAATTGGGCCCAGGTGGGACGGGGAGAGGAAGGGGCAGGGGGACGGGGAAACGGCACTTTTTATTTTTTTACGGAGGGACGAGGGCATCCCCTCCTCTAACACGCAGCTCCATTTTTTCAGGACATGCATCCATCCTCAAGCAAATTATGACAAACTGAATAAGACACGCCTTAGAAGTTTACGTATGGGGACAATAATTTGTATGTTAAACCTCGCGGCATCTACACCTCTTTTGTTATCCCCCTCTCCCTACACACAATTTTCTTTGTAATTCGAAAATGCCAGGAAGCAAATTATGACAAACTGAATAAAACACGCCTTAGAAATGCCAGGAAGCAAATATGACAAACTGAATAAAACACGCCTTAAAAAATCACGCTAACACGTGGAGATAAAACACAAACACAATATTTCAATTTCAAACTGTTTTTTTATTATTACGCTAGCACGTTTAACCAGATGGGTTTTGAATTTCTTAAAGTCTTTGGCTTTTTTTCAATTTCACACTGTTTTTGTTTTATGGTTACGCTAGCTTTAACCAGATGGGTTTTAAATTTCTAAAAGTCTTTGGCTTATTGGCTTATTCTTTAAGGTTCAATATTTTGATGGGTATTTTTCCTTTTTTTTAAGTGACAGTTGACAGTAAAACTAACACTAACACTGATGTATTGATTGATCTGATGATGTCATCGCAACTTTACTGTCGTCACGTGGTCATTGTGTAACGCATCACCCCTTGCACTATGATCAGATCACTAACAGTGCAAATTGTTATGCGTAGCAGGTATATTCAGGTGTGCAAACTGCCCAGTTTACCTGTCTAACGGGGCCCGCAGTACAGGAATTTCCACAAAACAAAGAACATTGCAAAAACGCGTACAAGTGCGCAAACGGGGGATAATGAGCGGGACGGGAACAAAATTAATTCGACTGACAAATAATACACCACGGGGAAAAACGGGACGAGAAAATAATGAACAGGACGGAAAAAATTAACGGGCTGGGAAAATAATACGGGAAAGGAAACAAGAAAAGGGACTAATAAATGATACGGGACAGGAAAATAATAAACTGAACGAGAAAAATAAAATAAACGAAACAGGGTACAAACAGGGACAGGGTAATTTGTATTGTGACACCACACTCTGCTTAGCAAATATTAGGCCGCATCCGAATTGGCGACTACAGCTACAGCTACGGCTGTTGCTAAGGGTGTTGCGAAGGACGTCCTATATTTCAACGCATGATGACGCGGAAATCTAACCGTAGGCCAAGTTCGCGCAAGGACTATCGTTGACTATATAGTTCAACTAAGTTTGCCCGAACTCTGTCTAGTCGACAATAGTTGGACGACTCTAGTCGACTATTCGGAACCAGCCTCCCGGGCCTGGTCGCATCGCTGGTTATCAATAGCTCTGTTTCGTTACTAAGTGCAGAGGGAACCATTGACAGGAGATTTATGGAACACAATTAAAATGGCGGAAAAGTCGAGTGAACCAAAAACGTCGTAAGTACTAAAACCATGCAGGTAGATTTATAATTAAAGTAGGCTAGACTTTTATTTTATTTTCTCCATATATGGATTCTTCATGTAGGCTATAACAATACTATTTAAACTGATTAGAAATTATCACAAGCAATTAAAAAGTGACGATAAATTTGTCTTCCACATCTTACTAAAAAAGACCATGGAGGTACAGCACGCACTGCCACTAAGTTGACGTCGTGCATGCACCCTTCAGATTTATTTTGTTTACAATGTTTATTGTTTTTTTTTTTTTTCAGGGTAACTATTCAGTTCGAGTTTGAAGGAAAACTACGCAAAGCTACAGTCGCACCATCAATTTCCAAATTCCTGCAGACTTGCACAGGTACAGTTTCTATTCGTCAAGATTTAATTTAACAAAATATAAAAAGTTGTTTCTTAATCTTATTCATTTGTTCGTTGCATGCCCTCAGCAGGGAACCATGGGAACTGAACTTCCAAGATCTTTTGATGGATCTTGTTGAATTTAATTGAATTCAGCATTAATTGAGGAATTAACAATAACAAAAGCTTTACAATCAGTATTGTTTTCAATTCAATTCAATTAACTTATACTTTATTTCCAGTCCATCACAGAATAAACAATATTTTTATTAGAATACAAATATAAATAGTGATTACACTCAGGCAAAGAATAAATAACTAAACAAATATTACATACAGGTATGTATTACATTTATTATGTGATATATGTAAAGGTATATTTCAGGATTGGTATTTATAAAAACAAATTTTATTAGTAGGGCCTATCAGTCTGAAAACTAACTGATTATGAAGTTCATACCTGTGTACCAATCTTCCAAAGAAATGTTTCTGTCTGAAATACTGTCGAGTGGTGGAAATAGCATTTGAATACCCCCATTTCAATTTCAATTTTTGTAACAATCGAAATAAAGGACAATGTATTTACATGCTAAAATATGTGCATAGTTTTTTTTACTTTCTGCTGACTCGGATGATGGATTGAGCCCAAGGTGTTTTTCTCACTTACGTTGAATCAGACAAAGAACACTGCACTGTCGGCTTTACCAATTATATAGTTTTCTGGCAGCAATCAATATTTTTGTACTGTTTTTACTTCGATCAACAATGAAATATGTTTCTATTGATGTACATATACAATCCAGATCCAGCTAAGAAGTTGCGACTGCAACCACCATGGACCTTGCAACAGCCGTCATCTACTAAAACAACAAGTCAACCCTTCAGATTTATTTTGTTTACAATGTTTAGTGGGGTTTTTTTTCAGGGTAACTATTCAGTTCGAGTTTGAAGGAAAACTACGCAAAGCTACAGTCGCACCATCAATTTCCAAATTCCTGCAGACTTGCACAGGTACAGTTTCTATTCGTCAAGATTTAATTTAACAAAATATAAAAAGTTGTTTCTTAATCTTATTCATTTGTTCGTTGCATGCCCTCAGCAGGGAACCATGGGAACTGAACTTCCAAGATCTTTTGATGGATCTTGTTGAATTTAATTGAATTCAGCATTAATTGAGGAATTAACAATAACAAAAGCTTTACAATCAGTATTGTTTTCAATTCAATTCAATTAACTTATACTTTATTTCCAGTCCATCACAGAATAAACAATATTTTTATTAGAATACAAATATAAATAGTGATTACACTCAGGCAAAGAATAAATAACTAAACAAATATTACATACAAGGAAATAACATACAACAAACAACATTAATGGAAGTGGAGGGGCCTCAGTTGAGTACGGACCCCCCCCCTTTAAGGAAATAAAGCAATGTTTGCAAAAACTGAAATTTTGAAGTGACTCAACTATGCTGAGGTCAATGTAAGGTTTTTCTTTTTTATCAATTTTCATTCAAATTTCGAACTATGTACATGTACTCTTGTAAAATTTATTGTGGGTAAATTCTCTTATCAAAGGTATTTCAATAAATACTACTAAATAGGTTTGTTTTTTCAAATAATTTAGCTTAAACATTTATTTATGTATGCAATATTAGCATTTACACAAATATGAAAAAAGGGTAATGTGATTCTAAATTTCCGTCCTGCAATTAAATTGAACAGATTTGCAATTTGAAATAATTGCAATTTTTAAAACTAAAGGGAACTTAATTAGTTGGAATGTTGAAATTTTCACACTCTGCAAAATGCTTGCAATACAATACAATCATGTCCAATTTAATGCAATACAAAATGCATGAATATAGAAATTTGTATGAACTATATTATTTTTGTACAACACATTGTGTAAAATTGCTTTGAAAGGACAACTATTATAATTATGAGAAGATGGATTTAGTTCAAGGTTCAAATGAAAGCTTAGCTGATAAACTATAAAGTCACATGTTTAATGCGTTTCTTTCTACCTTATGTACAGATTATGATCTACAAAATGACATGTTTAAACAGATCATATCAAGGCAACCTCGTGTAACCTCAGGTATGTATTACATTTATTATGTGATATATGTAAAGGTATATTTCAGGATTGGTATTTATAAAAACAAATTTTATTAGTAGGGCCTATCAGTCTGAAAACTAACTGATTATGAAGTTCATACCTGTGTACCAATCTTCCAAAGAAATGTTTCTGTCTGAAATACTGTCGAGTGGTGGAAATAGCATTTGAATACCCCCATTTCAATTTCAATTTTTGTAACAATCGAAATAAAGGACAATGTATTTACATGCTAAAATATGTGCATAGTTTTTTTTACTTTCTGCTGACTCGGATGATGGATTGAGCCCAAGGTGTTTTTCTCACTTACGTTGAATCAGACAAAGAACACTGCACTGTCGGCTTTACCAATTATATAGTTTACTGGCAGCAATCAATATTTTTGTACTGTTTTTACTTCGATCAACAATGAAATATGTTTCTATTGATGTACATATAAAATCCAGATCCAGCTAAGAAGTTGCGACTGCAACCACCATGGACCTTGCACCAGCCGTCATCTACTAAAACAACAAGTCAGCCTCCACCAACCCAACCTAGCACTAGTACTAGTAGCACTGAACAGTTGATAATAAATGGTAAATGTATAACTTATATGATCTGTATATATGTTTTGCTTTGTTTGTTTGGGTTTTGTTTCTCCTTTTATTTATTTTTTGGGGGTGGGTTGGAATACTGCCTGTCAACGTTTAACTGTTAATTTATTTTTTATGTAGGATTGGTAAAGCTGACTGTGGTTTTCTTTCTTTGTGTGATTCAACATATTCCATGTATACAAGAAATATTTCTGTCTGAAATACTGTCGAGTGGAGGAAATAGCATTTGAATACCCCCATTCTAATTTCAATTTTTGTAATAATCAAAATAAAGGACAATGTGTTTACATGCAAAAATATGTGCATAGTTTTTTTCTTACTTTCTGCTGACTCAGATGATGGATTGAGCCCAAATTTTCACAGGTGTTTTTCTCACTTACAAAGACAAAGAACACTGTACTGTCAGCTTTACCAATTATATAGTTTACTGGCAGCAATCAATATTTTTGTACTGGTTTTACTTTGATCAACAATAAAATATGTTTCTATGTACATATATATTATAATCCAGATCCAGCTAAGAAGTTGCGAATGCACCAGCCGTCATCTACTAAAGCAACAAGTCAGCCTCCACCAACCCAACCTAGCACTAGTATCACCGAACAGTTGATAATAAATGGTAAATGTATAAATTATATGTTCTGCATGTAGAAATGTTTTGCTTTGTTTGTTTGGGTTTTGTTTCTTCTTTTTGGAGGGGGGGGGGGGGTGGGTTGGAATACTGCCAGTCAACGTTTAACTGTTAATTTATTTATAGATAATGTAGGATTGGTAAAGGTGACTGTGATTTTCTTTCTTTGTGTGATTCAACATTATTCCATGTATACATGAAAACACAAACCTGTGAAATTTGGGATAAATCTGAGACGGGAGAAAACAAGTTTAAAAGTTCATGCCCATTTTTTACTGAGCATGTAGACAAATTGTCTTTATTTTGATTGGCCCAATCGAAAAGCACTAGGGGTTTTCAAATGTGATTGTCTTGACGTTGTGACAGTATTTCTCACAAAATCATTTTAGCAGAGGATTACAACTGCCATGAATTTCATAATCAGGGAGTTTACATAGAAACTATTGATAGTTTTGTAATGATTGCCAATCCTATAATTTACTTTTAAATTAACCAATTTCAGCTGGAGAGATTGTCATGCTTTAGTATGCCTACACTTTTGACCGTTCTAGAAGTAAAGTTGAGTTTTCAATATAGCCGCCATTATTTCAATTTACCCTTCTGAACAAATTCTCTAATATAAATCATTAACAACTGCATTTTGTCTCAAACAAATTTCAAGAATTTTTGTAATGCAACTCTGTATTGTAACTTTTTGCATAATACAGATCCTGTACCGGGCATTGAACAACAGCTGCCAAAAATCTGGTCAGTTCTGGGGGAAAAAGCTCTTGTCTCTGTACGCATAAGTATGGACAAGGCTTTTTCCTCTGGAATTAAGGATCATCAACATTTATGGGGCAAGGTAAGATCTGAACTGCAAGACCTAGATATTAGTGCAACACAAACACAACTCATAAATAAGTGGAACCAACTGAAACAAAGATACAAAGAGGTGAAGGACTATAACAGGCAGACTGGTAATGACAGGAAGAAATTTAAATTCATTGAAGAGTTTGATGACTTGTATGGAACAAAGGCCTCAACAGAGCCAATTTTTAACATTGATTCCATGACAGGAGAAAGTAAGAAGTCTGATAAAAAGACTACCAGTGGTGACAAAACCAAACCTCAGAAACCACCTCAGAAGAGAACTTCTGAAAGACATATTGAAATCATGGAATCAATGTTGGAAACTTCAAACAGCTTGGCAGACGAAGCCAAAAAGTTTAGTGTTGCTAAACTATCCAGGATGGACAGGTTCTTGGACATTTTTGAGAAGTCTGTGAAGAGTAAGGATAACACAGAAGAGTGACCCAATATAAGGGCATTCCACAGGCAACACCTTATTTGACAAGTTGGATTTAAAAAAATTGTTAATAACAGATAGTTCATTCCATGTCAATTCAACACCTTTTTTCACCTTAGGCTGTGTCTGAATTGGCAGCTACAGCCACGGCTACGGCTAGATTTCCGCGTCATCATGCGTTGAAGAATAGGACGTCCTTAGCAACACCCTTAGCAACAGTCCTAGCCGTAGCTGTAGTTGCCAATTCGCATATGGCCTTACCCTCATCGATTGAAGTGAAATATCAAATGCTGATTGGTCTCTGTAAGAAAACCCAAGCACTGAAATTATAATGTGATTTGGCTCATTAGTTTAGGAGGTAAGGGTTAGAACTTTAGATAGTCTTGGATTTGTGTTAAAAATGTAGTAACTACATGTATTTCAGAAATGTTTGTGATGGGCACTCCTCCATTTAGTTATGCTCTTTTTAGAAAAAGCTCAAGGTGAAATGTCAATTTTGTATGCATTTTTATTCTTTCTTGACGGTACGGTTGTGTTTTTTTCGTTGTGAAATGAAAGCCATTTAAAGAGCTTTAAAATTATGTCAAAACCATCTCTGAAGGTGCTATACTTTTGGAGTTAAGGCTGTCCAAGATTCAGGGGTCATTCTAATTAGTCACAAGTTTGTTGATCATTATCTCCTAAACTTATGAACCAAATCACATGATTTCAGTTCTAGGGTTTCTCATTGGGGGCAATTAAGCACACATCATTTTGCTTCAATTTGTGACGATAAGGGCCATGTCACACCCAGCAAATTTTACAGGCAACCAGTTCAAGGCAATCTTAAAGAAGAAAAACACAGTCGCATTTCAATGTTCACATAGTTTTCTTGGGGATAGTAGGTCACTGTTAGAAAAAAGGAATTTTGTGCAACCTAAAGTGTTCTTTTAAATGCAGTGTAGTTGTTGACTTTAAAGTTGCCTGTAAAATTGCCTTGTGTGACAAGTTAGTTGAAGCGTGTTGAATTGACACAGAATGACCCAGATGTGCACTTGTTTACATTACGTGTATAGTAATAAAAGTTTACATAACATTTGATTGAAATATTGCCAGAAACAACTGTCAAAATTTAAAAAATAATTAGCTAAAGTTCTATTTATAAAATTAATATTAAACAGGGGGGTAATATGGATACCGACAGACCTACATGTATGTGTGACAAAGTCTTATTGTAGCTGTGCCACCAGCTGGTTCCTGAAGTCAAGCCCAGCATCAGCATTTCCATGAATGTGCTGGTAGTTGTTGGGATTGAGGTCAGGGTCTGCTTCGATGAAGTCATGCAACTCGTCACCACTCAGTACACAGATGTTGTGCAGAATACATCCACACTGTGTGATTTTGATGAGTGACTCCACATCGTACAAGTGAATGCTTCGTAGCCTGCGAAAGCGCCCTTTAAGATGGCCAATAGCTCACTTAACAAACTGCCTTACAGACGACACTTTTCTGTTAAAGCGTCGTTGTTGGACAGCGAGGTGGCCAATGTCTATAAAGGGGGTTATGAGCCAGTTCTTGACAGGGTAGGCTGTGTCTCCTAACAGAAATGTGCCCGGTGTAAAAAGTCTTGCAGCCTGAGCCAGAAGGGAGCTGTTTATTAACACTCGAGCATCATGAGTGCAGCCTGGCCAGCCAGAATAGCTGTGAAGAATCACCATTCTATTGTCAACAACCACCTGAGTTCACAGAAAAGATTATGTACATGTAGTAATTGTTCTTATTGAAGCATGCATCTTTCAACAAGTCATGACATAAAGTGAGAGACACTCAATCAAACCTTAGATCTATGAAATTTTAAATAAATTTTGGGGTGAACGTACTTGAAGCACCACTGATGCAAAACCTTTTGCGGTTGATGTAGTCCGGTTGCTCTCCTGGACAGAATGGTATTCTGATGTGAGTTCCATCCACAAACCCTACCACACCAGGAATGCCACATATTGCTTCTACTTCATTTGCAATTTGCTGCTGCTGTTGAACATCAGGCCAGCTAATTACCTAAAATACCATTTTTATCAAAATGAGAAGGTTTTGCAAGGCAAAACTGGCAAAACTTGCATGTCTGTTTAGTTAGTCCCGTTGTACAGACTTGTACACTCCATTGATAAATTTTAATATTAGCAGCTCATCGTGAAATGACAAACTGTCAACCAAATATTTTCTGGCAATATTTCAATTGTGTGGTTTATGGACAGTTATACTAAGCTCCGCTCCTGAATAAACTGACCAATCACAAATAGCTCGCCCACAAATCTGACACAGTAAAACATGCCACCATGTGTATGGCCTGGTGTGTTGCTTCACAGAGTGAAGAGGCACGTTTGGTTAGTACCACCCACCTGGGCGCCATTGCTAGACGGGCGGGCTTAATGGATTGTTCTATTGCAAATTTAGTTGTTGTATACATTGTTGGCTTAAGGCTTGATGTTGATTGTTGATGCAGCTTTTTGATAATATTAAACAGGCTATAAACATGTGTTATTTATTATAGTTTGACTGGAGTTGGACAGGGTTCCCCACCCAACCCCCCCCCCCCCGAAAAGGTAACCCACAATCATATTGAAAATATGACCAACCTCTAGATATACAGAATGACCATTAAATATTATGGTTTATCATGAATTAAGAGTAATAAGCTTTCTAGTGATATCATGGATGTATTTCTCTGGCCATGCATCACTAACTTCTATTGTCCAGAACATGGTGTGTAAAAACTTTCGTGTACATGAATAACACACATTTAAACTTATGGAAACATTAACAAAACATTAAAATATTATGATTTAACTTAGAAAAACACAAACCAAACAGAATATATTTTACTTCACGATTTCATTCGTTCAGGATTGGATACCTTATGAACCAACTCCTTTCACAAGCTTGCCGAAGGAGGTTTTTATAAACAATATGAAAGACAATACAAGTAAGTGATGCATGGCCAGAGAAATGCATCCATGATATCACTGGAAACCTTCTAATTTACGATAAACGGTAATGGTCATTCTGTACGTAGGTTGGTCATATTTTCCATTTGTTTTGTGAGTTGCCTTTTTGGTTGGGGGGGGGTGGGCAACCTGTAGTGCTTAAAGGTTTGATACAGTGTTTAAACAAATATTGGATGCAAAATATAATCATGAGGTAAAATCTGAACTACAATTTTGTATTCCATTTTACGAGGCGAAGCTAGATTTCACCGAGCAATTATATTCTGCAACAATGCACTCATATGCATCCAGTATTTGTTTAATATAACTTAGAAAATTGGTAATTGTATGCACTTGATGAAAAATAAGCTTTGAGATTAAAAATCTGTCAATTTTTTGTTTTGATTATTCCAGGCCAAGTTCGCGCAAGGACCAATGGTTAACATAACTGGTCCACTCTGCACTGTGCTATGATTGAAAGCGGCTAATGGTAGCCAGCAATGCGACCATTTCAAATTTCCAAAAAGTTGACCAGCGTTGTCCAACTATCGTTGACTAGACAGAGTTCGGGCTAACCTAGTAATACTATGTTTAACGATAGTCCTTGCGCGAACTTTGGCCATTGTATCACCTTTACCATTCTGGGCATTTGTTTGGGAGTAATTTTAGAAAGGGCATTTTGTACAAAGGGTGCACCTGCTAAAATTCTCTAAGGTGAACCCCAAAATATAATTTGTGATACCTTTTGCTGTTAAGCATGGCAGTGAAAAGTTTCTGGACAGCAGGCATCTAAATTATAAAATTACTAGACAACCACTTCAATTTCAAGGAAATTGTTTTCTTTAAAAAGTTACAAATACTGAATAACTGAATTGAGAGATGTTAAAATGGGTATCTATTCGCCAATCACGACATTTCTGGCTTCTGAGACAGGATAGTTAACTGAACTGGTCTTCTAATGATTTACATTAACTGAGTCTGTGTGTAAAGCAGGGTATAATTACATGTGACATGTGCTTGCAGAACACATCGGCAACTTTGCGGATGATGCAATGTGTTGTTGATTTTGCTATGCCGAATGTTTGTGCAATTTCTCGCATGCTTTCCTGGTTGCTCATATACCAGCAGAATACCAGGAGCTGTTTCCTTGGGTCCACTTTCTCTTCACTTCCTCGATGGTGCGTCACTAAATAAGGTAAAATAGTTGCTCTAGGGTTTCAAAGGCATCTCTTGACAAACGATAGTGGTACCTGAAATCATCTATGCTGTACTGTGGTACTACATCTTCTACATAACCTGTGAAATGAGTACGATTCAAATTCATGTAAAAAAGAGGTAAAAGATCATTCAAATACTTGTGCCACCAAAACTTATGAATATTATGTATAGGCTCAAGTTTATGAATCAAGGCAAATTTAACTTAACCATTGTGGTCATTGCATCAAAGTAAGTAACTCCCACAACATAATGGAGTATGTTTGGTAACAAATAAAATATAGTGATATGGTTGTTCAACTGTGCTCAAAAGTGGTAAAATGACTCAATTTGTAAGACCCTGTCACATACAAGCAATTTTATGGTCAATGGTGATCTGGTTTGTACATCATATCTCAGAGGACCTCCGTGCTCAGCAGAGGAATGTTCCCATGCTGCTTTCTCTAGACTGTGCAAGCCTCATGCATATTCGAACATTGGGACCCATAAGTGCGCAAGTGCGTGCAATTTACGTAGAACCAAAGTGGTCCCAACAATGTTCGAATATGTGGGAGACTTGCATGGTCTATTCTGAAAATAAAATATCTAGGCCTATTTTGTAAGAAATACTAAGTTTATGCAAAAATCCCCAAACTTATTTTATTTTAATGATTTGTTTTAAATTATAATAGATACATTGCACTATCAACAATGGAGATACTAATTTCAGTGGTTTTACACAACTTTGGGGGTATAGATGATACGTCATTAGTGAAATAGCACTACATATAGTGTAAAAATGTGTTTTTAATTTTGAACAGCATTGGCAAAAAACTAACATGTAGTTTTAATTGCCCCTTTTCGGGAAGGTTTGTTGCTTGAAATTGTAGTTGTGGTTAACAATGGTTAATGCAATGTTGGTGATTGTAGAAGAAAATAAAGAAGAACAAGTTCTGAAGAATTCAACCGTATGTATCGTTTGCGTTTTGTTTCAACTTCAAGATGTACTGGCAGCTGTTTTTGCTTAAAAATGAAAAACATATCAATTGTTAAGATACGATGTAGGCAAAACGTTACAAGAAAAACAAAAATTATTATTATTTATTATTTATTATTGTTTATTTGACCTTAACAGTACAAGTACAGAAAATACAATACAAGGCAATAATGAAGGGGAAAAAACTCAAAACAGAAACGACAAAGCAACAAAACATGAGAAAAAAAGAAGAAATATAAATGAAAAATAAATAAATAAATTAATCAATCAATCATCAATCAATAAATAATTAAATAAATAAATAAATAAATAAACAAACAAAATAAAATAAAATAAATAAATAAACAAATTAGTTTTTTTATTTTTTATAAGAAGTTAACCTGGGGAAGGACACAAGAAAACTACTCAACAAAAGGACCAAACAATACTATGTGGGTCAGGGACAACAAAAGTAAACTAAACCAAATTACTGATGCTCGGAAGCATGTTGTCCTATGATGTATTGATTTTTTCCTGAGACTCCAGAATTTTGTTGGCACCAAATATAAATAAGAAATACCTCTAGGCCCTACTCCTTAAAAAATGTGAAATTTAGCCCAACTGGTGTGTGTGTGTGTTTTTTGTTATTGTTTTTTTTTAATTAACCCTGCAATGCCCCCACCCCTTGTCAGATTAACACGAGTGCTATTGGTTACTGCAACCAGCATTGGGAAACAGGTATGCCTCAATTACAATGTTGATTTCATACTTTTTTCAAAGCTATTAAACCTTTCCAGACATTGTAGA